>OW052182.1:150412434-152912434 GCA_932526625.1 Rhingia campestris
GCTTTGTTACAAAATTGCCTTTTTAGACCGAAAAAGCAACGCAACGGTCGGAAAGAGCAATTCATTGCTTGATTTCTATCGTGTTGCCAGATTTAATTGCGAAGCCGAGGTAGACAAAATCCATTACCGAAAAATAGTCCCTTCTTCCTGACAGCATATACTTGGCCTTAATATACTATTAAACTCATTTTTTCCGCTTCCAAGCAAAGTTGCTGTAACATCTCCTTGAGTCAGACCATTGATGTCAAATATCGACTTCGTATGCTAGTTATTTACAAATTTATTAAAGATTTACTTATGGTGTATATTCTGTATACTGTCCCCCGAATTAATATAAAATCACTATCCGCTCCTTAACACACGAATTATGTAGCTAACGGATAGTGAGCTTATCCGTTTGCTATCTTTTCTTATTAATAAATATATTTTATATCAATGTTTGTTATCCGCTCTCTCTCATAAAAATCCCGACAGAGCATGGCAGCACTTTACTAAAAAGTACTTAAAATAATACGATCCAGGTATACGTATGATAAAATAAAATAATAAAAAGTACGATAATGTGAGTAATGTATATGTATGTGTAAAGTCAATGAAAACGTGAAAAATATTTTTGAATTAAAAAGCGAAACGTCATCTCACAAATATTAAAAGCTATCCGCTCCTTATACACGAAATTAGATGAGTTAAGTTATCCGTTGTACAAATGTTTTTTTAATAAGAATTACAAGTTAACCGATGTGTTAGTGCTAACTCACCGTTGTTCGTTGTTTATTAATAGGGGGGTGTATGTATATTCTGAATTAACCCTATAGGTATATAAAGGGTCTTCCAATAGGCACTTCCGAACTTTACCAGCGGCCATATTGCTGAAGCTTAATCAAGCAAGAGGCTGTTATTTTTTTAGTCTGTTTTGCCAAATTACCATGGACAGACGTTTAACAACACGTACAAATGATAAAATTGTTTTATCAAAATGGGTGTTCTGTTCGGGCAACGCTCCGCTCGACTCTCCCATTTTACCATCGCATTTTTCATCCTATCGAGATGACTATTCGTAGTGTGGTGAATAAATTTAAGTCCACTGGTTCAGTAAACGCAAAATCGACCGAAAACATCGCCGCTGTCCGTGAGAGTGTGCTGGACAATCCGAGGCAATCGATTTCGCGTTGCTCATAAAAACTCGGCCTATTGCAGACCATAACTTGGCGATTTTTAACTTTCTCTTACAAAGAGAAAGATATTGTTTTCGTGAAAATTTTCGACCTCGAGATTTTGATTGATTCTAACATTACGATGATAGCGGTCCGTCTGTCCGTATTGGTCTCCCCAGCCTAAACGGCTTGGCAGATTTTCTTCAAACTTCGTATCCGAGTTTGTTTTAATCATAATTCTTGGCTTTTTTTTTTTGCTTTTCTCGAAAACGGTCCAACGGTTTTGATTAAACTTTATATATACTATAAGCATATTAGTTCCAACAAAACTGCATACCCAGTTTTTTTTCGAGAAAATCCATATAAAGGATTTTGTCATTTAGACCATATAAAAAAATTGTTAATTTTTCGCAAATTGAATGAAATTTAATATATACCTATACTACTATGACAGTTAAATTACGGCATATAACATCATAAAGATGATATCGAGAAGGCTTATGCCTCGGAATATGGCGCAGTTCAATCGATGTGTCAAAGTTACAAACACTAAAAAGAGCACCGCCTGCATGTAGTTTTTATTTATTTTGTTTTTCAGCAAATTGCGTATTTTTTGAGTCTTAAGAGATCTACAGAGAAGGATGAAGAGACCCGCGCAGTAGAAATGCCAGGTGATTTGGTAGCGCTATTACAATTTACTAGAAAATAATCAGTTAATTACCAGCCAACCAACAAAACTAGGACTACTGGGAAAAACACAACACAGCGCCGAGTCTTGATAATATTGTGTTCTGTCTACAATATCAATCTATCAATCAATATAGTATCGCAGTATCATCAAAGAATTAGCCGAAACCACCATAGGCTACCAGCCAACCCCGAAAAGATATCCGTGGTAAGATGATATTTGAAAGTACCAAGAAGAGATGACAGAAGAGAACCGAACCTTAAGAAGAGAAGGGGTTGGGGATGTTGTACCGAAAAACAGATTCCTGAATAACGTTTTTCCGAGAAACGTTTGCCCGAATCACAAATCCCGAATAACGAAAAACGATATCCCGAAATTGCCTACCTTTTTTATACAAAGTGATGGCAACATTGCCTACTTAGAAATAATATGGATTTGTTACTCCAATTGATGAGAATCACAGAGAGAGCATTTATTGTTAAACAAAGCGACGGCAACACGGAAGATTTATTAACCATATGGAATTTTGTGCCAATGGATGAGAATCACGGAGAACGAAGTTTTGTAAAGGGTGTTTTTTAGAGGTATAGAACTTCAAAATGAAACACACAAATCGTTTTAATGTCTATCAATTTGGCTTTATTGGAAGGATAATTTTATGCCATTAATGTTCAAATATGATTTCGGGCATGTGGCCGCCGCGGCTGGTTTGAATAAAGCCAAGTCTAGAGGTCCAATTTTCTACCACTTTTTCGAGCAATTGGGACCCAGAAAAAATTATCCAATGGTGTCAAATCACACGATCTTGGTTGACAGATCCATTCCGCGAAATTATGCGCTCATCGAATGTTTCATTCAATACATCGATTGTGATGTACGCTGTGTGGCATGTAGCGCCGTCTTGTTGGAACCACATGCCATCCAATTCGGGAACAAAATATTCGGTTATCATGGCTTTATACCGATCTCCATTAACCGTAACTGACTCTCCAGCATCATTTCGGAAGAAGTATGGCCCATCGACTCCACCAGCCCATAGAGAACACCAAACATTCAGGTTTTGTGGATACAATGGCGTCTCAAGGGTCTCATGTGGAATCTCTTCACTCCAAATGCGGCAATTTTGCTTGTTGACGTAGCCATTCAACCAAAAATGAGCCACATCACTGAACAAAATTTTGCGATGAAAATCAGCATGGAGATCGATCTCATTTTCGGCCCAATCAACAAAATCACGACGCATTGCATGGTCTCTCGGCTTTAATTCTTGCATAAGGTGGATCTTGTAAGGTCGTAAGACAAGATCTTTGCGCAAAATCTTCCATACAGTTGATGGACAAAGCTCCAATTGCGAATCGATTCATTCGGGTCCTCTTCAACACTTGTTCGACGTATCTGCGAATTAGGCGTATTTTTTACGTGTAAAAGGTTCTATTTATATACACCTTAGCCTATATATATATATATATATATATATATATATATATATATATATATATATATATATATATATATATATATATATATATATATATATATATATACATATATGATATATATATAAAAACATATGAGAAGGCTACAATCCCCTGTGCGGATCGTTGAATACCCTATCCCATCCCATCCATAAAATAAATATCTCCAAAAAGTGGGCTTTATTAGCCTATAATATAGAAAATGACATTGTCACAACATATTGTTCAAACAGTTTATATGAACGAAATACAGCTATTTAGATTGTTTAACTATGTTTCTCAGACACTTTTTTAAAATTCCTTACCGTTTGGCCAAAAAGTACGTTTTTCTGAAACGCCCACTGCCACGGGCGGATTTCAAAAATGTTTACACTTGTTCTGCTGGGAGCAACAAAGACCACGTGTACCAAATTTCATCGTTCTAGCTCAAAAATTAAGGCCCAAAAACTGGCGACGGACGGACAGACATGGCTAAATCGACTCAGTTTTCTATTCTGAGTCGATCCATATACTTTGAGGTATATGTAGCTTAATTATTTCTCTATGCTACAAACTATGTATCACAACTAATATACCCCTATGGGATTGGGTATAAATAGCAGCAGATACCACAGCCGGTAATCATACAAAATAGGTGGGAAATCCGTGTTTTATGAAATTATTTGACGGGCTATGGAGACGAAGATTCAACCACGAACTATACTAGCTGTACAGCGACATACCCCTGGTCAAAAACGTAGAACGAATGGACACCAATACTCCGGCTCGCAGAGTCTTCAATTCCCAGCCAGCCGTCGCACGCAGTGGAGGAAGGCCTCGCTTTAAGTGGCGCGCAAAAGTAGAAACCGACCTCAACCAACTTGGAGTGCGCAATTGGAGTCAGTTAGCTTAGGACCGGGCTAATTGGAGAGGCATGTTGTTTGAGTCCCAGGTTCATCCCGGACTGTAGCGCTACTTAAGTAAGTAAGTATATATATTTATATTTGCTTTGAATCTAAAATCAAAACATTACAATAAGTGTAGAAGTGTAGAAAAAAATTGAGTTTTTGTGTAAAAAAAATAAATGAAAAAGCAAAAATTTTAAACCCCAAAATGGTATTTGTTGGCGTTTACGTGTTTCAGTTTCAGTGGTGCCAGATTACCGATTAGCTTTTTTTCTCATTTTTATCTAAGCCTATATAGATATTGTGTGAGAAAGATAAAAAAACATCCAAAACAAACTTGCACGATTTGACAATTTTTTATCACAAGCGACCAGTAAACAACCCACGCTTCTCACTGTAAACAAACAACCCGGTTAAAGGCCGTTATATGGAATCATTCATTATTCTATTAGCGCGTACCCGAGGTGAAAGCGCAATGGAAAGTAGGCTATTCCATTGCGACAATCGCAGGAACTAACAAACGGAATACTAGGGTTTGCTGTATGCTTTTCGTGCCTTTCCAATAGGCTTAACTTGATAACTTAAGATATGTAAATTTAAAGGTAAACTCACCTTCTTATTGTGCTCTGGTGGTAGGATCGTTTTGAATTGTATCGTCTAGATACAGTGCTTGTAAGTGACGTGTCTCGAGCGCCCAGGTTATCGGTATGCTTCTTACGGTCTGCCGCAGATCCTTTACAAAACAAATATCTACATAAATGGGAAAAAAGTTATGCTTATTAGTCCTGATGAATACATTAAACAATTTCGAATAAAATTAAGTTGTGACTACGTTTCACTTTAATTTATTCAGATTTAGTTTTTAAATTTCCTTGTAACCGGTAACGTATACATACGAGATTATGAAGTAGATAACACAGAATATGAATAAACATTGACAGCGCGTACACACACACATATTGACAAGAAGCAGTGTCTAGTTTAGCTTCTGGTTGTTTGTACAATTATTCGGTCTTGTATTTTGTCGGATTAGTTTTTGGTTTTCAAATATTTACAAAAGCGTTTTCGTTTTATCAACATTTTGACGGTATTATTTATTAGGTACGTACACAAAATGCAAACATATGTCATGCGTCTGGATTGTAGTTTATAAACAAATACCTATTGAAGTGCTTTCGAAATGCACCACTGACAAAGTACAGTGCGACAGGATTTGCACAGCTGTTGGCAAAGGAAAGGCAAAAGCCAACAATACGAGTGATGTGCCAAAATGCATTGTAGTCTTGCTGTGCAGTTGGCCTAAAAAGAAAAAAAATCAATTAAAATTATAACAGTTGTTTTATATTATAAAAAAATGACTTACCAGTAGTAAAACCAGAGCATGAATACATGATACGGCAGGAAACAGATTCCGAAAATTACTACGAAAGCGAGAACAGTGACAGCGACCTTCTTGCGAGCACGGACCTACAAAATATTTTGACATTTAACATTTTTTAGCATTTAATTCGATTAAAATATTCATCTGTAAGAGAAATTTATATAAAAAAACAACAATTATCTATTTATCATTTTTAGTAAATAATATTTTGATGTACTTTTTGTTCATGGGGTAGCTAATAAATTCGAACCGGCCCTCGAGGTTGGGGGTTTTGCTTTGGGCTTACTACCCACCCATAGAAAAAACGATTGTTACAAAACAACCAATAGCATCGGAAAGGAATGATCGTATTGTTGACTACACTGCTAAACGAAAAATCGACAACGACGTTCGTATCTGCACCTGGAATGTGAGAACATTAAACAGGATAAATGCATGCGAACAACGCGGGACAACAGAGGATGAAAAACTGTGAAATCTACTACGGAACGTGTTATAGTGAGCAGAAATAGATACTATTCGGATTTGTTATAAGTGCCAGACTTAGATTCCAAGAAATTACCGAACGCATTGTAGCATTTCGCATCCAAGGCAAAAACGCCAACATTAGCCTTATATGCACTCACTCCCCGACGGAGGAAAAAGATGATATAACTAAAGATTGCTTCTATGAACTCCTTGACAAAACTTATGAGTGACTACCGAAGTACGATGTTTAAATCTTGCTGGGAGATTTTAACACAAAGCTAGGAAAAAAAAGAATTCTTCAGCAGTATTGCCTACTCTACACCACAACACGTCTGGCAACGGACTTATTTTTTGAATTTTTCGCATAAGCTTTTAAATTAAACAAAGCTCCTAAGAGTTGTCGCTGCTGTTTGGAAGTATTTGTTTTAAAATTTCGTAAGAAGATTTCCAGTCAGGATGGCTAATGAACAAACCATTGAGGAATTAAAACAGCAACGGGCTTCCACTAAAGGAAGTATATCTCGAATAAAGAATTTAGTCGAAACTAATTCGAGTTCATTAACACCCACCGAACTAGAGTGTCGTCTAGGAATTTTGGAGTCCTACTTCAAACAAATCTTAGTGTATCAGACCAAGATAGAAGGTTTGGTACCGGGTGACACATCCCGCGCTGAAATAGAGGACCTATACATCACTGCTAAAACAAAAATTATTTCGCTTTTGGGAACTGGTAGGCGCACTAGTGTCGCAGACATGACAGTAACTATTCCTCATTCAGTTAGTCATCTTCCTAAACAACGCTTACCAAGATTTAGTGGGAGGTACTCAGACTATAAGAATTTTAGAAATTCATTCAACAATATTGTAGATTCGGATCTCAGCTTAACAAAAATTGAAAAATTTAATTATTTGTTGGCATGTTTGAGCGATCAAGCCCTCGGCACAGTTAAAGCTTTCCAAGTCACGGAGGAAAATTACCCCAAAGCACTCTTAAGACTAAAGGAGCGTTATGACAATGACTGTTCAATATTTTTAGAGTACATCTCAGAACTCATCGAATTACCCAAGGTTTCAAAGGCTTCTTCTGCTTCATTACGAAGTTTGGTCGATAATATTTCTGCGTTGTTCAGCTCACTGCTATCGACAGGGTCATACGAAGACATATGTAATGCAATCGTTATACATATCGCCATGTCAAAGGTTGATCCAGAAACCCAATCAAAGTGGGACGAGCAGCTGGACTATGAGAAGATACCTAAATGGAAGGAATGTGCAAGTGTTGGCCTCAATCTACAGACAAGCATTCTAGAACGGAAGATGCCCCATCCACGTCAGCCGCATGGCATTCTGCGTTCGAAAAGGAGCGACCCAATGAAGCACAAGTTATTTTGGCCACAGCATTAGTTTTGGTCAAGGACTCGTCGGGTGTATTTCAGTTGGGTAGGGTTCTTCTTGACTCCGGTTCTCAAGTAAATTTTATTAATGAAAAGTTTGCAAATTCTCTCGGTCTTAAAAAATACAAGAAGAATGTTGACATCGTGGGAATTGGAGTTTCTGAAACGAAAATAAAACACCAAACTCAATCGACCATTCGTTCCAGGTACAACAACTTCGAAGTATCTTTGGAGCTGCTGGTCGCACCATCCATAACCGGGTATCAGCCAGAGGCAGCAATTAACGTCGCGGGTTGGAATCTTCCAAAAAATTTAGAACTGGCCGATGAGAATTTCAATCAGCCTTCTCGAATTGATTTGTTGTAAGGAGCTGAAGCTTTCTTTGACTTGCTACAAGAAGGTCAACAAAAGAGGATTCGCTGGATAGCTACGTGGAGAGGTTCTGGAAATTGGAAAAAATTCAAGAACATCGTTCAAAGTGGTCGGAAGAACAACAGAACTGCGAGGTACACTTCAAAGAAACCATCGAATGTCTACCTAGTGGGCGATTGATGATTCAACTACCCCTTAAAAATGATCCCAGTTGCCTTGGATCGTCCTACGATATCGCGTTTAGACGATTTTTATCGCTCGAGCGTAGATTATCTAAAAATCCAGCTTTGAAAAAACAGTACGTTGACTTTTTGAAGGAATATGAATTGTTAGGTCATATCTCAATAGTCCCCAATTTTTTATTTTTTTTTAATTGGCGCGCGCTAAAGGGATGTTTAATACCCTTATGGTGTTTAAGCACAGCGCGGGCATTAAGGAAATAGAGGAGTAGAGAAGAGGAGATACCGATGTGCGTTGGTTTTGAATTTCTGTAAATTGTAATGGAGAGGAAAAACTGAGTTGGGTAAAGCATTCCACATTAGTGTTGTTCGGTTAAGGAATGAATCTCTATATTTCATACTACGTCCGAAGATAGGCTTTAGGGTGAACTGATTAGCATTCGTGGTACGGCGAGTATTACGGTTGAATTGTTGAAGGGGCGGAATGCAGCTGGCTATTTCGTTAGAGCATTTGTTGTTGTAATAGCGGTAAAAGAGTGTAAGGCAGGAGACATTCCAACGATGTTCGAGCGAAACTATGGAGTTCGCTATGGTTGGATCTCCTATCAATTTTATCGCACGCTTTTGTATCCTATCTAGTAGGTGCAATGATGTTTTGGCTGCACCTGCCCATATGTGGGCGTTGAACTCAAGTTTGGGGCGTATGTACGCTTTATATATTGAGGCCAGATCAGAAGGGGTGAAGTATTTCTTACATCGATTGAGGAAACCTAGACATTTTGCTGCATTTTTGGCGATTTCAAATATGTGGTCGTTCCAACGAAGGTCGTTACTAACACACATACCGAGCATGGAAAGTTTTTAGGTTTCAACGATGCATGTGCCACTCATGGATAGTGGCTGTAATGTTTGGTTTCGCTTGGATGACAGAAGACAGCATTGCGTTTTGGAAGCATTAAATTCCACTCTATTAGATTTACCCCATTTAATTATGCTGTCAAGGTCGGAATTTAATGAACTTAACATATTTTGTCGTTTTTCTTCCACATCCGAAGGTGAGGGGCGTGAATTCGAGAACGAATATGAAAAGCTGAGGGTACTGTCATCAGCGAAGGAATGGATTGGATTAGAAGTTGCAGATAATACTTACTTACTTACTTAAGTGGCGCTACAGTCCGGAATGAACCTGGGCCTCAACCAACATGCCTCTCCAATTAGCCCGGTCCTTAGCTAACTGCCTCCAGTTGCGCACTCCAAGTTGGTTGAGGTCGGTTTCCACTTGTGCGCGCCACTTAAGACGAGGTCTTCCTCTACTGCGTCCGACGTCTGGCTGGGAATCGAAGACTCTGCGAGCCGGAGTATTGGTGTCCATTCGTTCTACATGTCCTAGCCATCTTAAACGTCCAATGCGGAGTTTTTTGACCAGGGGCATGTCGCTGTACAGCTCGTATAGTTCTTGGTTGAATCTTCGTCTCCATAGCCCGTCAACGCAAACGGGACCGAAGATTTTTCGAAGAATTTTCCTCTCGAATCTACCAAGGATTTCTTCATCCGCTTTTGATACAGTCCATGCTTCAGCGCCGTAGAGCAGGACTGGGATGATCAGGGTCTTATATAGGGTTTCCTTAGTAGTTCGAGTGAGGGCTTTACTACTAAATTGCCTTCTTAGCCCGAAGAAACAGCGGTTGGCAAGAGTAATTCTTCGTTTAATTTCTGACGAGATGTTGTTGTCAGAGCTAATAGCGGAGCCGAGGTAGACAAAGTCCCGTACTACCTCAAAGTTATATCTGTCAATGGTGACGTTCTGTCCAATTCGTCGATGTTGTGAGTCCTTTCGTGATGACAGCATATACTTAGTCTTACCCTCATTTACTGCTAAACCCATTTTCGCCGCTTCCTTCTCTATACTAGCAAACGTGGCTATGACATCACGTTGAGTCCTACCAAGGATGTCAATATCGTCAGCGTATGCTAGTAGTTGCACCGACTTTTGGAAAATTGTGCCTCTGGTGTTGGCTTTGGAGTTTTGCACAATTCTCTCAAGAATCAGATTAAAGAAGTCACATGACAGCGCATCGCCTTGCCTAAATCCTTTTTTGGTATCGAATGTGTCGGTGAGGTCGTTTCCGACCCTGATGGAGCAGCGAGAATTCTCCATCGTCATCCTACACAAACGGACGAGTTTGGGCGGTATACCAAAACTAGACATGGCTCTGTACAGTTCGTCTCTATAAATGCTGTCATATGCGGCTTTGAAATCGATGAATAGGTGGTGGGTATCGATTTGGACTTCTTGAGTTTTTTCCAGGATCTGCCGAAGTGTGAAAATTTGATCGGTTGTGGACTTTCCTGGCCTAAAACCACACTGATAAGGGCCAATCAGGTTGTTAGTAAACGGTTTCAGGCGTTCACATATTACGGCAGATAGGATCTTGTAGGCGATGTTGAGGAGACTTATGCCTCTGTAGTTGGCGCAGTTCAGAGGGTCTCCTTTTTTGTGGATCGGGCAAACGATGCTGAGGTTCCATTCTTCAGGCATATTTTCATCCGACCAGATTTGGCTTATGAGTTGGTGGATGTTACTTACCAAGTCATCTCCGCCGGCCTTATAGAGCTCAGCGGGAAGGCCGTCATTTCCGGCAGCCTTATTAAGCTTGAGTTTAGATATTGCTATCCTCACTTCACTCAGGTCGGGTGGTTGGCAGTTTTCGCTGTCGTTGCCAATATTGAATGGTTCGTTCTGCCTGACAGCGGAATGTTGTTCGTCATCGCCGTTTAACAGTCTGCAGAAGTGGTTCTTCCATATCCTCAGCATCGACTGTGTCTCAACTACAATATTTCCTTGTTCATCTCGACAGGATTCTGTTCGAGCCTTGTATCCTTGGCTTTGACGTTTTACACTTTGGTAAAACTTGCGAACATCGTTCCTGGAGTGGCACCTCTCTATATCCTCGATCGCGCACTTTTCTTGCTCTTTTTTCTTCTTGCTGAAAAGCCGATGTTCTTCCCTTCTTCTTTGCCTATAGAGCTCAATGGCAGCTCTCGTCTTCACCTGCAGCTTAGCCTTGTAGGCCTCGTTCTTGGCTGCGAGCATCTGTCGGCATTCCTCATCAAACCAGGGGTTTCTTGCTGGTGGGCGCGAGAAACCTAGCACATCAGTTGCGGCTGATCTAATGGCCTGTTGGCATCGTTGCCATTGCTCTTCGACATTCGATGCTGGTGGTATGGTGTTAATCGAGAGGTTAAGGGATACGCGTTGTGCGAAGGTCTTGGCGGTCTCTTGCGATTGCAGTCTTCCGACATTAAATTTTTTCACAGTATTTCTGGATTGTTGTGGCATGGTGGATATCCGCATTCTTACCTTGGCTGCTACAAGGTAGTGATCCGAGTCGATGTTAGCTCCTCGGAATGTTCGGACATCCAAAATACTGGATGCGTGCCGCTTATCTATCGCAATGTGATCAATTTGGTTGACCGTTCGTTGATCTGGAGACCGCCATGTCCCCTTATGGATATCGAGGTGAGGAAACCGTGTGCTGGCTATAGTGGCATTTCGTTCCGTAGCGAAATCAATTAGCCTAAGTCCGTTACCAGACGTGTTGTCGTGTAGGCTATGTTTTCCGACAATACTTCTAAAGATGTCTTCTCTTCCTACCTTTGCGTTAAAATCTCCCAGCACGATTTTAACATCGTACTTCGGTAGTCGCTCATAGGTTTTGTCGAGGAGCTCGTAGAAGCAATCCTTAGCTATATCATCTTTTTCTTCCGTCGGAGCGTGAGCGCATATAAGGCTTATGTTGGCGAATTTGGCCTTGATGCGGATTGTTACTATGCGTTCGCTAATGTCTTGGAAACATAAGACTTCTTGCCTAAGTCTGGCACTTATAACAAATCCGCATCCGAATAGTCGCTGTTTCTGCTCACTATAACACGGTCCGTAGTATATGTCACAGTTTTTCATCCTCTTTTTGCCCGGCCCATCCCATCGTATTTCCTGGATGGCAGTAATGTCTGCTTTGTAGCAGTTTAGGGCTTCCGCTAGTTGTTCGCCTGCACCTCTCCTGTTTAATGTTCTCACATTCCAGGTGCAGATACGAACGTCGTTGTCCTTTTTTCGTTTAGCAGGGTCGTCAACAATAAAATCCGTCCTTTCCGAGGCTATTGGTTGCTTCGTAACCATGTTTTTTTTCTGTGGGTGGGTAGTTAGCCCAAAGCACAACCCCCAACCTGGAGGGCCAGTTCCAATTTATTAGATACCCCTAGGACACGGGGCCATCAGTATCCACTACGGGATTGAGCGCTGCCGTTGGCCTTTCGGTTCATCCGCCACCATCTCTGTTCAAGGGGCCTGACTAACCCTTGAAATTCCTAGACAACCTGTTGTCCGAATATGTCAGAGCAGCTCATCTAGGTTCGCCTGGGACAGCAGGCCGGGTATTCATCCGTGCCATTCTCACCAGGGTGTTTATAGTGTTGCTGTTTTTCGTCGTGTTATCAACACTCGCACTTATCGTTTAGCAAGTCAAATCCGGTTGGATGAGACCAGTACCCGATGGTTACCACTTGGAGGTAGAGATAAGCACATTTGATGTGTAGTCAGAGTTGCAACACTGGGCATTGCCAAGTTAACGCCAATCAGAGTCTACCCTCGTTCTACAGCACCCAACCATCAGTTGCAGATAATAAGTCATTAATAAAAATGAGGAAGAGTGTCGGAGACAAAGCTGAGCCTTGGGGAACACCAGCATTTATTTGGTGAGTAGCAGACTTGAAACCGTCAAAAACTACTTGAATTGAACGTTTCGAGAAGTAGTTTCTAATCCATTGAAGAAGAGTATCATCGATACCAAAAGCACGCATTTTCGACAAAAGGGCTTGATGCCAAACCCTGTCAAATGCCTTTGAAATATCAAGTGCAACGATCTTGTTTTCGCCACCAAAATGGATTGATTGGTTCCACTTTTCGGTGAGATATGACATCAAATCACCAGTGGACCTGTTGCTACGAAAACCATATTGTCGGTCATTGAGGAGTTTTCGTGATTCAAGATATTTCATAAGCTGACGGTTTATCAGCGTCAGATTGGCGAGCAGATTGGCTTTGTCTAGAGAGGTGACAGCTGGAATGTCATTGTAAATGAGCGTTGGGATGGAAGATGAGGTCGAGTTCTTAATGTTTTTTTAAAGAGATTAGATTGTCAGAATCTAATCTAACTAGCACTTTAGGAATTGCTTGGAGTCCTGTATCTGATGAATTTAGTTTTTCCTATAAACCCAATCAGATTTACTCCAAATACACCAAGAGATCCATTCTCTCTCTCTCTCTTCGTCGCTCTTTGATCCAATGGGCTTGCTGAGTCCCATTATAATACAGGCGAAAATAATCCTACAAAAATTGTGGATCGAGAAATTGGATTGGGATTCATCGTTCCCACAAACTATCGAAATGGAGTGGCGTCAGTTTATGATTGACCTCAACTCACTTCAAAATCTAACCTTTCCTCGATTTGTGTTTATTAAAGAAAAAATAGACTACCAAATATATGGCTTCGCAGATTCATCTATGAAGGCATATGGCTGCTGCATATACCTTCGAAGTAGAGACTTATCTGGGGCAGTAAGAGTTAAGCTCTTGGTTGCCAAGTCCAGAGTTACACCGGCTAGGAAAAAACAGCTTCCACGTTTAGAGCTGTGCGCAGCTCAGCTTTTATCCAAACTTTGGGTAAAAGTACAAACAATTATGGATATAAAGCAAACAAAAGCCTACTTTTGGACGGATTCAGCAATTGTTTTACACTGGTTATCCACGCATTCCTCAAAACTAAGTACGTTTGTGGGGAACCGGGTCGCGGAAATACAAGAGAAAACGAAGCTAATCACATGGAAACATGTGCCAACTCACGACAATCCAGCTGATGTGGTTTCTCGAGGGTGTACAGTGGATGAGTTGAAGAACTCAATCTGGTTTCTAGGACCGGGTTTTCTAGTCAAAGATGAGGAAAATTGGCCATGCACTGTGCAAATCCCTATTTCTCTAGAGGAGTCTACGATGGAAATAAGAAAAAACGCTTTTGTCTGTCACAAAGAAGAACAAAACTATCTTCATGATGTAATCGAACGATATAGTTCATACACAAAAACCATACGAATCTTTGCGTATGTCGAAAGATTTCTTGATAAATTGAGAAATTCAACTGCTCTATATAGCGACCATCTTACAGTTAAAGAGTTAGAAAATTCTTTGTACAGGATTGTACATTTGATTCAAATGAAGTTTTTTGCCGAGGAAATCGAAGCAATCAAAACAAATTCGAAATTAAAAGGATCTATAAAATGGTTAAATCCCTTCATCGAGGAGAAGAATGGTCTCCTTTTGTTAAGAGTGGGAGGAAGATTAAAACACGCCAATATTCCCGAGGAATGTAAGCACCCATTTTACTTCCCAAAAACTCAAGTTTTACGAAAATACTAGTTCGACATCTACATATTTCGAACTTACATGCAGGTCCAAAATCTCTTGTGGCACTAACGAGACAAAGATTTTGGATAACCAACATTCGAGATGTGGCACGCCAGACGGTTGGAAAGTGTCCTCATTGTGTTCGATATCGACCTAAACTTCTTGAGCAGGTGATGGGAGATTTGCCTGCTGAAAGATTGACCCCATCACGTCCATTTATTTGCTGTTGAGTGGATTTTTGTGGTCCCATATATACATATTTCAAAGTACGCGGAAAGGTTCCATACAAAACATACATTGCGGTCTTTGTATGCTTTTCATCGAAGGCTGTTCACTTGGAAGCTATATCGGATCTCTCAGCAAATGCCTTTATAGCAGCATTAAAAAGGATGATAGGTCGTCGAGGTCTCCCCAGAGACATCTATTGCGATAACGCCACAAATTTTGTTGGCACACAAACTAAACTCGTAGAAATGCGTAATATGTTGTTTAAAAAAGCTAACCAACAATCAATTTTCAATTTTTGTTCTAATGCCACAATAAATTTTCATTTTATACCCCCCAGGGCACCCCACTTCGGTGGAATTTGGGAGGCGGCCGTGAAAGTGGCAATCGGCCATCTATACCGTAGCTTGGGAGGTGCCAAGTTAACATTTGAAGAGCTATCTACGGCACTGGTGGAGATCGAGGCACTCATGAACTCCAGACCAATTACTTCGATGTCAACAGACCCGAATGATTTTCAAGCCCTGACGCCTGCACATCTGCTTATTGGGTCATATGTGGACGTTTCCGACATAAGCTACATTGAAAAATGGCGGCGAATAAATGCAGTGAAGACATATTTTTGGAAACGGTCGACAACAGAGTACGTGCAGGAACTTCAATGCCGTGGAAAGTGGACATCAGCCAGTCCTAACATCGCTGTTGGTGACCTAGTCATCGTGCACGAAGACAATTTGCCTCCTCAAAAATGGTTAACTGGAAGAATTACTAATGTAATTAAGGGTCCAGATGGTCGAGTCAGAGTCGCCGATGTAAAGACGTCACGAGGGGAGTTCAGAAGGCCCATTCGTAAGCTGGCAGCTATACCGTGTTGAAAGGCAGACCTTTCAAAGGGGGCGGAATGTTGGCGCAGATACACCCCAATATCACAACCATCATCTTAATCATCGAATTTTATTCAACAAAATTACTCGCTTGTTTGGAAAGATACATCCACCAACTCATAAGTTAAATCTGGTCGGATGAAAGTATGCCTAAAGAATGGAACCTCAGCATCGTTTGCCCGATCCACAAAAAAGGGGACCTCTGAACTGCGCCAACAACAGAGGCATAAGTCTCCTCAACATCGCCTACAAGATCTTATCTGCCGTAATATGTGAACGCCTGAAGCTGATACCGTTTACCAACAACCTGATCGGCCCTTATCAGTGTGGTTTTAGGCCTGGAAACTCCAAAACTGATCAAATCTTCACATTTCGGCAGATCCTGAAAAAAAACCAAGAATTCCAAATTGATACCCACCACCTATTCATCGATTTTAAAGACGCATACGATAGCAGTTTTTCAGGTTGGCAGCACTGGTTAGTAATGGCGTCCAAAAGTCATCTGTCAAAGTAAAAAGTTTTCAGTATAACCTACCATTTAACCATGGAAAGATTTACAAACGAGCAACGATTGCAAATTATTGAAGTTAATTATCAAAATTCGTGCTCTGTGAAAAATTTGCACCGTTTCTTACGATTACGATGGTCGTCATAATCGACCTGATGATTCGCGACTTATTTTTGCCCTAGTTGGTTGAGTTGAACTTGGTTGACAAGTGGTTTCATCAAGACGGTGCAACTTGCCACACAGCTCGTGAAACAATGGAAATGTTGAAGGATGAATTTGGTGAGCAACTTATCTCTCGAAATGGCCCTGTGAGTTGGCCGCCAAGATCATGCGATTTAACGCCTCTTGATTATTTCTTGTGGGGTTATGTAAAGTCTATGTGGACAAGACGAACACGATTGAAGCCTTACAGGATAACATAACACGCGTATTCGTGGAATACAGGCCGAAATGCTCGAAAAAGTGACGAAAAATTTTACCTTCCGAATGGACCATTTGAAACGGAGACGCGGACAACATTTTTTTTTTTAATTCATTTTTATTTTTAATTCCACTTAGAACTAACTTACATGCTAGACCAAAATTAATAAAAAACTAGCCTACTTATCTACTAACTTAACTAACTTCCTGGTCCTCTGCGGGCACCCTAAATTAAATAATAACAACTTAAAAACCAATGCCTTTCGGCCTTAAATCTAATTTAATAATTTTATTTTATTATCTATACCTTTTTTTTTACCAAGAAACATTTTATAAAAAAAACTTGGTTTCGTGTATTTTTTTTTATTTATATTCAAACTTTCTTACTAATTAAAACTACTTATGAACTAACTAGAACTACTTAGAAACTAATTTAAACTACCTAAAAATAACTTAAAAACTAGAACAGCCACAGCAAGCATTTTTTTTGTTTATTTTTTATTGTGCCACCACGACTGTTTTTCCTAACTTAGCCTTAACTTAAACCTTAGAACTATGCAAGTCGGCCATACTTCAAAATGAAAGTCAACTATCTTTAACTAAACTTGCAGCCACCACAACAGGTTCTCCTGCTGCAACCTACTCCGACGGTCCCAATCGGACACACTCCTGCTGAACCGCAGGCGCTCTCCTCCGCCCTAAGCGACTACGTCACGGTCGTACAGGAGCCGCCTATCTACAGTTCGTCGGAAGACGTGGTAGATTAGCGGAACCGCCGATCTGTCCTGTATCAGCCCTCGACTATCCAAAAATAGGAAAGCTTCAGGCGGAATAAAGCCGCTTAAACGCGCACTTTCAAAATATTCATCATTGGGGTAGAAGGCCCCAAAGATGAGACTATTGCTCGAGGTAATCGCTCTTGCCGCGTGAAACCGAATGAGTTTCACCAGAAAATTGTCTATCCTGTTTATGTTGGCCCCGTTGTATAGGTCCTGGTTGGAATAATATTTTGTGTAGTCAGATACTGGTGTTCTGTGAGTCCAAGGCAGCTTCTCAAACACTGCCTCTCAAACACCCGTATCTTTTCCATTTGAGATGGGGCAACGTTGAACCACACCGGGCACCCATAGGCAATCATCGGTCTGAAAGAGACATGTAGCAAATCGCCTTCACCCTGCTGTCAAGACGGCTGCTGTAAATAAATCGTCTTGTCAGGGCAAATGCTCCCCTAGCTCTCGCCAGAGCAGCATCTACATGTCTTCCGAAATATAGATACTGATCCAGCCAGATGCCAAGGTACTTTACTACACTTTTACTCGCCAGTGGATGTCCGTTTGCTCCAATGGTCACCAACTTGCGCCTTTCTTTCTTGTATCCCTAGGGGCCTTAGACGACGGTGTCCTAAACAGGATAGTCTCCGATTTCTGAAAGTTGATTTTCAACTTCCAGTCATCACAATATGGATCTTATCGAAGTTCGGATGACCTCGACAGTAGGAGCTGCTCTGTACGCGATAAGATCGTCCGCATACGCAATTGCCTGAGTAAGACTACCTATCATATCGCTGGTGTAAATGCTTAAGAGAATCGGCGAGTTCACCGCTCCCTGTTGCAGACCATTCTTAATGAAAAATTCGGTGGTAGAAGTTACATTGCCAGTTTTGACAACAAACGTTCTACCAGTCAACATGTCATGGAGCATATATAGTAGTGGTTTACTTATGCCAAGTCTGGTCAGCTTTAGATAGAGGCCCTCTAACAATACGGTGTCGAAAGCCTTCTCCAAATCAACCAGACATGCACCCGTACACTTCTTTTTCGCTTTGTTCCATTGTATATCAGAGACGAGTTTGGAGGCGGCATGAATACAGTCATGTCCGTATTTGAAACCAAACTGGTTCTCTGGTATAATATTGTTGTCCTCAGACCACTTGAACAGAGCCCGATTGAGAATCTTTTCGAATACCTTGCTGATACTCGGAAGGAGACTTATCGACCGGAAATTTGCCGGATTGGAGTTGTCCTTTCCCTTTTTCGGGAGAGGACAACCGTCTTCCAACGCACTGGATAATATGCATTATTCAGCGCGTTGTTGAACAGCGTGGCGTAAATGTCCACAGCTTCAGGGAGTAAGTGTCGCAGTACAATGTCGAATATACCATCGACTCCCGCTGACTTCTTTTTCATTATGGAATCGAAGATAGTCTGGAGTTCCACCTTCGAAATTAACAGGGGACTAGACCTACTTCGCTCGGCGACTATGGCGTTTGCCAAGTTTTCGTCATCGAACCGCGTGAAACCGCGGTTCTCAGATCGCCATTGCGTTATGTCATTTCTGAGGTAGAAGTGATGGAGCAGGGCATTGTTTTCCAGGACGCGGTTCGGGCGAATACTATCATTCACCTTATACACTTCCTGAAAAACAGCCCCCACTGCCTTCACTTTATCCTGAGGATCTTCAATAACATAGAAATCGTCGTTGAAGACGGCTTCCCCTGGATCGATTACTGCTGTCAAAAGTATGTTTGTATTGTCAGTTGTTCGTTGGAGCTTAATATACGGAAGGTCGTTATGACCTTTCCTCCTAAAGATCTTATTAATTTGTGGAAACATACTCGGGTCAGTGGAATTTACGGCCCGAATTCTGTTATTCCAAAACAAATTAATGGACAACTGATAGTTCTCCTTGATCAATTGGTTGATGTTTTTGATCGACGCCTTCAGTGTTCTAATCTCCGGGTCACGTGGGTTTGTCAGTCGTCTGTACAAGTTTTTAAATCTTGTCAGAAGTCCGCTTTTTTGTCTGTGCAGTGCGTCAATGGTCGCGTTTCTGCACGAAGACATTATGTCACGTTCTTTGTATTTTGGAATCGTCCTGTTCATTGTCCTTTGGATCGATTCGTCCATTTGTTGTAAGTAGTTGTCGATTTCGTTGTTTGTCAGATTTCGGTTGTTTGGTGGTAGTATGTCCCTCCAACGTAGTTCTCTTGATAAGGCGTTGGTAAAGCGTGGCCAGCGCATCTTACCGTAGTTGTAAGAATGCACAGGCACATACTCCTCCAACGCCACAAGCTCGTTCGGAAACTGTATTGCGGCGGCGAGTCCGCAGTGGTCACTGTCGTACTCGATCTGGTCTGTAAACAGTTTCGCTGGTGTTGACCTACTTTGTCAGTAACAGTCAGTCTTGTGTCTCGCAGTAAAAGATCCAGAAAAGCACCGCTTCTCGGAAACGATGGTCTATCTGTGGCGAGAATGTCGATCCTATATTCAACATCGTAGTGGACCATCCTATAGATGGTTACCCCGAGGATTTTGTATTTGATTTCCCCAATCTTCGTGTTTGGCATTTAAATCTCCAGCCAAAAGATAAAAGTTCTCCACTAAGTTCAGTCTCAGAGATTCGATAAGTTTTCCTAGCTCTGTTGTGAAAAGTGTAGGCTGAGGTGCTTCTGGTGCGTAGGCCGCTATCACATACAGTCGCTTCCCTTGTTGGAGAGGAATGCATATGACGCAGGCTTCCAGCACCCGGAATCGGCGCACTTCACCACTATATATGACTTTATAACTAATGCCTTTTCGTATAAAGATAGCGACCCCGCCTCCTTGAGTGGAGTTGGGCCGGTCTCTTCTTACGATATTGTAATTACTATTAGTCAATTTATGCTTCTGGTTTAGCTTAGTTTCGCTAGCCATAAGCACATCGAGACTTTGGTCTTTTAACAGTTGGAACAGATTAGCTCTACGTTCAATCCTAATCAGTGAATTTACATTCACAGCCAGGATCGTTAAGGGCCTCTCTGACAGCGCGCCCATTACGATCTATTTTGCATTAAGCTCGGCAACAAGGAGTAGATATAGTCTACCCTTGACGCCTGCTCCCGTAACTGGTTTTGAAGACCGGTTAGCTGGCCTTGAATGGCCCGCAACGCAGTCAACAAATCCGCATCTACTGCTGGAGCCTGAGGCACGGGGGCCTGCTGGGCTTCCTTTGGTGGATGCTGTATCGTTTTTCCCTTTCCTGACGCCATTTGGGCGTATGAAATTTGGGGGTTGACGGACGTTGCGGGAGGGCGAACGGCTGGCTGATTCACCACTACCGTTTGCTTCGCTTTTTTGTTAAGTTTTAGTTGCTGAAACTTTGGACAGCCCCGATAGTTTGCAGGGTGCCCGCCGCCTCCGCATAGTGCACATTTAAGGAGGGTCATATCTTCGACCCGATCATTTCCTAACCTACACTCTCCTATGTTGTGGTTCTGTCCACACTTCACACAGCGTGACCGCATTTCGCAGTTGGCTGAGGCGTGGCCGAACCTTTGGCAACGCATGCATTGAAGCATGCTGTCGCTTCTTTTTAATTTTTCCCAGCGCACAACCTGGAAGTTGAGGACTGAGATACTCCTCAACTTATCCAGCTTGCTTTGGGGCGATAACTGTACGAGCAACATCGGTAGTTTCCGGTTCTCCCGTCTGGCCTTCACTGTGGTGAATGGCTTTACTCCAACGACTTCGAGATCGTTAGTCGCTACTTGGCGAAGCTCACTTAACAGCGCCCTTTAAGACAACCGTCTGGAATTTTTCTACTTTCGGAGTAAATTAATGAAAAACTAGCCTACTTATCTACTAACTTAACTAACTTACTGGTCCACTGCGGATATCCTAAATTAAATAATAACAACTTAAAAACTGATGCCTTTCGGCCTAAAATCTAATTTAATTATTTTATCATATATTTATCTTTTTTCTTGACCAAGAAAAATTTTTTAAAAAACTTGGTTTCGTGTGTTTTTTTTATTTTTATTCAAACTTACTTACTAATTAAAACTACTTATGAACTAACTAAAACTACGTAAAACTATTTAAAACTACTTAAAAAATAACTTAAAACTAGAACAGCCACAGCAAGCATTTTGTTTTGTATTTTTTTTTTTGCACTTCTATTTTTTTTGTGCCACCACGACTGTTTTTACTAACTTAACCTTAATTGAAACCTTAGATATATGCAAGTCGGCCATAGTTCAAAATGAAAGTCAACTATCTTTAACTAAACTTGCAGCCACCACAACAGGCTTTCCTGTTGCCATCTACTCCGACGGTCCCAATCGGACACACTCCTGCTGAACCGCAGGCGCTCTCCTCCGCCCTGAGCGACTACGTCTCGGTCGTACAGGAGCCGCCTATCCACAGTTCGTCGGAAGACGTGGTAGATTAGCGGAACCGCCGATCTGTCCTGTATCAGCCCTCGACTATCCAAAAATAGGAAAGCTTCAGGCGGAATAAAGCCGCTTAAACGCGCACTTTCAAAATATTCATCATTGGGGTAGAAGGCCCCAAAGATGAGACTATTGCTCGAGGTAATCGCTTTTGCCGCGTGAAACCGAATGAGTTTCACCAGAAAAGCTCTAACACACTTCTTGAAAAAGATTGGCCAACTTGCCACTTAGTCACAATCAACTTTCACTTTAAAATAGTAAAAACACTGCCGGTAACTAGACGTCTCACCACTACGGGAGTTGGTGAGCGAATGACGCGGACAACATTTACATTAAGTTGTCTTTAAAACGAAAATGGCAAAGGGCTTTTTATAGATTACAAAAATTTTTTTTGCATATTTGATGCAAATTTGAATGTTTTATTCGATCTTTTAAAAAAAAACACGCTTAAAAAATCACTCGTTAGTTGACATATTTTTCGAAAAATGTTCGGTCCGTTTACGTTGATGGGCTAGACGGACTATACGAGACATGCCATGCCCCTAGTCAAAAAAAAACTCCGCATTAGACGTTTAAGATGACTAGGACATGTAGAACGAATGGACACCAATGCTCCGGCTAGCAGAGTTTTCGAATCCTAGGCAGACATCGGACGCAGTAGAAGAAGACCTCGCTTTAAGTGACTCACACAAGTAGAACCCGACCTCAGCCAACATGGATTGCGCAACTGAAGGCAGTTATCGAAGGACCGGGTAATTTTAGAGGCATGTTGGTTGATACCCAGGTTCATTCCAGACTGTAACGCCACTTAAGAAGAAGAATAATTTGTGTTCATAATAATAATATTATATTATATATTAATGGCTTAACAAAATTTGAATACAACTGAAAAATTGTATAAACATTTTTTAAATAATTTTGAACAGGTATCCCGAACAGCTTTGCCTGCTTGTGTGTAACCGCCTTTATACATACTTTTAAAAGTCAAAAAACCATACCTGTCTTACAGCTCCTTGCATCTCGCCGGGTACGCTAGCTGTGTACATCAAATGTCTCGCAATTAACACGTAAAATATCCCAATTATAACCAAGGGTATTGCATAGTAAACCAAAAATCTCAGGAGCACTATTGATTTAGCGAATTGGGTTCCCCACTCCTCGGGAAATGGATAACACAACCGAAAGGATTTATTGCTATTAATGTCCACTCTCTGGAAAGAAAAAAGAACAAATACACACATATAATGTCTGTTGGTTAGGTCTAAGAACATGTAACCTTATATGTATTTATAAAATGATGGATTTGTACACACCAAAAAGATGCGGTACTTAGGTCAATGTTAATACATTAGGTTCGGTTAGATGAAAAGGCTTTTTAGTTGCTAGATATGTCAATAAGGTACATGTTAGGACTTGTGAATAACTAATTGCAATATCCCTACCAAGCCGTACAAGGTGTTAAAGAACGTTCAATGCAGGATAAGCGGTGTTCCTGTAGAGCTGAGCAGTGGCATGCAGAAAATTTTTTTACCCTATCCCATAGGGGTATATTAGTTTTGACATTAAGTTTGTAACATAGAGAAATCATTTCGATACATATACCTCAAAGTATATGGAAGTAAGCAATTTTGAAAAAGAGTCTGAGCAGCATATTTAGACAATCCTAATATATATATTTCGCCTATTCAAAGTTTTTTGCCACGCCCACTTTTTGGGATCGTTTTGAGTAAAAAACGCTTTTTGTCCAAATTTTAACACTTTCTAAAAAACTTTTGATGCAAATACTTCCGCAATGGTAATATAAACATTTTGTCCATAGATCATTTTCACCTACGCCCACATTTTGGGGGCGTTTTCTTACAAAAACCATTTGTACACCCCATCCCAAGGCATTAGCAATAGAAATACGTTGCTTTTTGTCGAACTACAAAAGGTTTTGATAAACAGTCTGAACAATAGCTATGCTGCGACAATGTCATTTTCTGTATTTCATCACCATAAAGCCTACATTTTGAGGATATTCATTTTAAGGATGGGATGGGGTAGGGTATTCAACGATCCGCACAGCGGATTGTAGCCTTCTCATATGTTTATACCCTATCCCATAGGGGTATATTAGTTTTGATATATAGTTTGTAACATAGAGAAATAATTTAGCTACATATACCTCAAAGTATATGGATTGACTCAGAATCGCTAGCTGAGTCGAATTAGCCATGTCTGTCTGTCCGTCCGTCCGTCCGTCCGTCTGTCTGTTCGTCTCCGATTTTTGGGCCTTAAATTTTGAGCTAGGATAATGAAATTTGGTATATAGGATTGTTGAGGAACGCAGTTTCTATTATTATTTTTATCATAATTATTTATTATTTTTCATTTATTCAACTTTCATTTGTAACCTTTTTCTTATTTGTATATGTTGCAAAATATTTTGTTAATCACCCTATGTTTGACCATATTCCCTATATGTTTTTGCTTACTCCTTTTTTGTTGCTATCTGTAATGCTAAACTTTTTTTTTGTTTTTCGCTGGTTTAACGTTACAAGCATTGCAGTATCGCATACACTTGCTGAAACCGTTGTAGAAATACTGGGTTTTAGCAAGTGGTGGTATGTGGCTTACTGCTGCTTATACGAAACGATGGTAAATCACTTTTGTAGCAACCACTATACCAGTCGGTCGAGCCATAGGGTTACTTGCCTATTGGTGTTGTAAAATTAATCATAGTCTTGATTTGTGAATTGCCAATTTTAATAATAAATTAATTATAACGTTTTCGAAAAAAGCTTATTAAACTTTGTTTGACGCATTCACAAACAAATTTGGTCCTTCGAACCTGAGATTTTGGAATCGTGATATATCGTTCTAAACTGGTTGGTGGTTGCTAGATTTTGGATTCCTACACAGATAAGTATAAATCAGAGCCACAACTTGGTCGGTTGCTTCGTCTGTTGCTGTTTATGGATGCTTTTTTTTATTTGGGCTCGATTTGCTGATGCTGTCTGTGATATTAGAGGAAGTGTGAGAAAAGCAGGAGTTTTTTTGGTGTTGTTCATCTTGTTTTGGACTTTGCGTTGATAATCCACGTGATCGGTTAGTGAACATTACTCTAATTTTAAAATGGAAGCTTTAAAACAAGTACGCGGTCATTACAAAGGCTCAATTACTAGGGTTTTTACCTTTTCGCAAAATATTCCCGACAATATCGATGTTTTAGAACTGGAAGTGCGGTTAGAAAGGTTAGAAAAATCTTGGAAAGACATTTGTGATAGTCAATCAGCTCTTGTTGCGTTTCATGGTGAGGAGGGATACGGAGATCCCGAAGCAGAGTTTGAGGTCGTTGAAACGAAGTACATTATGGCAAAATGTGCTCTTTGCAAGCGTTTAAAGGAAAAGGCTCCACTTCGTGATGAATCCCAAGACACTTCGCTTAGAGAATTGATTGCTTCTCAAACTAAACTATTACAAAGGTTAGGACAAGCAGGTTCCTCCAGTACTAGTAACAATGATTCTTCGGTATTGTTACAGCCCATGCATATTACACCATTTTCGGGTGAATATCGTGAATGGCCCGGTTTTCGTGATGTTTTCGTGCAAACGGTGGACAGCAATAGCAAACTTTCTGGTGCTCAAAAATTTCGGTACCTGAAATCGGTTTTACGCGATGATGCCTTTAATCTTTTAAATGGTATAAATGTCTCGGACTCCAATTATACGCTCGCTTGGGAAAAGTTGCAAGGCCGGTATGATAAGCCGCATTATATTATCAATGCCCTTATTGAGCAATTTCTCAAATTGCCAAGCGTCGTTTCGGGGGATGGTGCGCACCTGCGTAAACTGGTTGACAAAGCGGACGAGGTAGTTCGTGGTCTAGAGGCGGTTAAAGCAATAGGTAGAGATCCTTGGCTGATTTATTTGTTAATTAATAAAACAGACTCGGAAACTCGAAAGGCTTGGGCGTTAGACAGCAAACAGTCGGACGAATCTACCATCCATGAACTTCTGGAGTTTTTAGAAGAGAGGTCTAGCGCTTTGGAAGCTAGTGATCCAAAATCCACACGTGTGGTAAAGAGCGCTCGTGCTTCGAATTCCATTAACGTAAAAAGTCTTGCCGTGGTCAATGGTACATGCCCAAAGTGCAAGGGTGAACATTATCTTCCGCAGTGCTCTGAATTCGTTTCAATGTCGGTTAGTTCGCGTCGCAACTTTGCAAGAGATCAGCGCTTATGTTACAATTGTCTCGGTACTAAGCATTCGTCGATGCGATGTCGAGTTAAGGCGCGTTGCTCGTCTTGTAATGCTCGTCATCATAGCTTAGTACACGTAGATAACACTAACCAATCTTCTAGTTCGACTAGTGCATCCCATGTCGTTAATGCTGCACAAAATTCTTCGTTACCGGTCGTAAGCAACCACATGAAGAATGAATCGCGTTCTTCGGGAATACTACCTACCGTCGTCGTTAAAGTTCTTGATGCCCTTGGAAGGGCTCATCTCGCACGCGTTCTTTTGGATACAGGTTCGCAAGTATCTTTTGTGACCAATAGTTTGGTAAAAAGGCTTGGACTTCGTCGTTCGCATGCTCGGTTACCTATATCTGGGATTTCTTCGGTTGAAGCTGGTGTGACTCAAGGTGCTGTGAGTTTAACCCTGAAATCTCGCATTAATTTGCATATTGTTGAAATTGAGGCCTATATTCTGAACAAAATAACTTCTCAGACTCCATCACTTTCATTCGATTGTGGCAACTTCGCTTTTCTTGAAGATCTTCAGCTAGCTGATGAAGGATTTAGTACCCCAGGGCACATTGATATACTGTTAGGTGCTGATAAGGCTTGGAGTATTCTGCGCGATGGTCATCGTTCAGACGAAGAAGGAAGGGTGGTTGCGCATGAGACACTTTTTGGATGGGTTATAACCGGTTGTTTGCCAGAAAACGCTATTGTTTCTTTACACGCAGGTGTTGACCTTGATGTTATTTTAAAGTCCTTCTGGGAAATTGAGGAGGTTCCGAATAAATTATCATTGGCTTTAGGTGAAGATGAGGTAGATGTTAAATTTACTAAAACCCTTACTCGAACATCGGACAAGAAGTACATGGTTGAACTTCCATTTCGCCAAGACAAGGTTATGTTTTCTAATACCATCTCTGGGGCCTTGTCGAGACTGCTCGCTATGGAGCGTCGGGTTGCGCGTGATAACGCGCTTAGAGTGGAATATCATAAGTTTATGAAAACATACTTGGATTTAGGACACATGGAACGTATTCCAGATGGCGAAATAGAGCCTACGTCGGGAAGTGTTTTCTATTTGCCTCATCACGCTGTGATCACTACCAAAATTCGCGTGGTTTTTGATGGTTCACATAAAGATACCAACAAATGTAGCCTCAATGAAGTACTTCATGTAGGAACGCCTCTTCAACGCAACTTAATCAACGTTTGTATTCGATTTCGTTTGCATCGTTTCGTTTTTTGTGCTGACATTGTCAAAATGTGGCATATTCTGCGGTCGTTTATAGTCGAAGTTGCTCAGCAGACGGTATTATTGAGGTTCAATTGGTAGCAGCCAAAACTCGTGTTGCACCAGTGAAAAATCTCTCGATTCCACGCCTCGAACTTTGTGGAGCTCTACTCTTGTGTCGGTTGTTGGAGCTCATCCGGTCGTCATTAGATGAAACACCAATTCGGATTCTGGCCTTTTGTGACTCACAAATAGTTTTGTCATGGCTCTCCTCTCCTCCCAGAAGATGGAATACATTCGTTGCCAATCGTACTTCCGAAATATTGTCATCTCTGCAACGCTCTTCTTGGAACTATGTGTGTTCTGCTGAAAACCCAGCTGATTGTGCTTCTAGGGGTCTATCACCTAAGGATCTAATGGGACTTGAAATGTGGTGGAAAGGTCCGACATGGTTGTCTAAGGAGCTAAATCAGTGGCCAATTAATCGTGAAATAGTGATAGAAGAGATTCCTGAGGAAAGAAAGAAGGGTATTGACGTTCACGTTTCGGTTCTGGTTGAGAATGTTCTGGAAAATCTATCATCAAATGTTTCTTCATGGACAAAACTTGTTAGAATTGTGGGATATATTTATCGATTTATAAGGTCATGTCGTTTGCCTAAGGAGGATAGAAAATGTGGATATCTTTCGCTTGCAGAGCTTCGTCTTGCTAAACAAGCTTGTCTCTTGTGGTCTCAAAACTCGTTCCAGGCTGAAATAACTGCCTTAAAGACTAATCGATGTGTTTCAAAGATGTCCAAGTTGTTCTCGCTTTCACCTTTTATTGATGATGTCGGTTTGTTGCGTGTCGGTGGCAGAATTTCAAACGCTACAAATGTTCCTTATAATGTAAAACATCCCACAATCCTCCCAAAAAATCATCGTATTACCCAATTGATTCTAATGGATGCCCACAGAAACTTTTTGCATATCGGTGTTTCGGGACTTTTCGCGTTGATTCGTCAGGAGTATTGGATCGTCGGGAGCAGAAACCTTATCCGGAAAATAGTTCACGATTGTGTTACATGTTTTCGTCACCGAAAGTCTACGTCTACACAGCTAATGGGGAATTTGCCATCGTCGCGTGTGAATCCATCTTTTGCTTTTGCTCACACAGGATGCGACTACGCTGGTCCCATAACTCTACGTTTGTCCAAGGGAAGGAAACCTAAGCTGGTGAAGGGATACATTTCGTTATTTGTCTGCATGACTACCAAGGCTCTTCATCTAGAAATGGTTTCGGATCTAACGACGGATGCGTTTTTGGCAGCGCTCAAAAGATTCATCGCGAGGCGTGGGAAATGCAGTGTCATGTATTCCGATAATGGAACCAACTTCCAGGGAGCAGCTCGTGTGTTATCGGAGATGCACAAGTTGGTGCAATCACAGGAGCATCACAATAAAGTAGCTAAAATGTTGACTGCAGAGAGCATCGATTGGAAATTTATCCCGCCGCACAGCCCCCATTTTGGCGGGCTTTGGGAAGCGGGGGTTAAATTAGTAAAACAACATCTTCATCGCGTAGTTGGCAACAATATTCTTACCTTCGAAGAAATGTGTACTTTGTTATCACAAATCGAAGCCCTTCTGAATTCTAGGCCCCTTTGTGCTTCCTCTGATTTAGATCTTGATCCACTAACACCTTCTCACTTTCTTATAGGAAGGCCATACACTGCGATTTCGGAACCAAGTTATCTGGAAACACCTGTAAATCGATTGGGAAGATGGGAATTGCTGCAAAATATGATGCAAAGTTTTTGGCGAAGGTGGCACATTGACTACTTGACAGCGTTACAGCAGCGCCCGAAATGGAGAGAGCATACAAGAAATTTTCAAGTTGGGGACATGGTAGTTCTCAAGGAGCCAAACCTTCCACCCTCCCAATGGCATTTAGGAAGAATAACGGATGTTTTTCCAGGCCAAGATGGACATGTACGAGTGGTAAAACTGCGCACCAAAGGTGGAATACTGAAGCGACCCATCTCCAAATTAGCGATGTTGCCATGTTCCTGAAATTCCTTCAGCGGGGGCGGCATGTTGAGGAACGCAGTTTCTATTATTATTTTTATCATAATTATTTATTATTTTTCATTTATTCAACTTTCATTTGTAACCTTTTTCTTATTTGTATATGTTGCAAAATATTTTGTTAATCACCCTATGTTTGACCATATTCCCTATATGTTTTTGCTTACTCCTTTTTTGTTGCTATCTGTAATGCTAAACTTTTTTTTTGTTTTTCGCTGGTTTAACGTTACAAGCATTGCAGTATCGCATACACTTGCTGAAACCGTTGTAGAAATACTGGGTTTTAGCAAGTGGTGGTATGTGGCTTACTGCTGCTTATACGAAACGATGGTAAATCACTTTTGTAGCAACCACTATACCAGTCGGTCGAGCCATAGGGTTACCTGCCTATTGGTGTTGTAAAATTAATCATAGTCTTGATTTGTGAATTGCCAATTTTAATAATAAATTAATTATAACGTTTTCGAAAAAAGCTTATTAAACTTTGTTTGACGCATTCACAAACAAGGATCCTTGTCTGAGTGTAAACACTTTTAAAATCCGCCCACTGCCACGCCCCCTTTTTAGGGAAACGTTTTTTTTTGGCCAAACCGTAAAGAATTTTAAAAAAGTGTCCGAGCAGCATATTTAGAGAATCGAATTATCTATATTTCGTCAGTATAAAGTTTTTTGCCACGCCCACTTTTTGGGCGCGTTTTAAAAAAAACGTTTTTTAGTAAAATTTTTAAATTTTCGAAAAAAATTTTGATGCACAATCATTGGTAGTATTAATATGAACATTTCCTCACCACGTCCACTGTTTAGGGGCGTTCTTACAAAAACCATTTGTATTCCCTACCCCAAGGCATATGCAATAGAAAAACGTTGTTTTTTGTCGAACCATACCAGAATTTGATAAACCTTCTTATTGTTCAGAAACAACGTCATTTTCAATGCTTTATGACCATAAAGACCACATTTTGGGGATATTAATTTTAAGGATGGGATGGGATAGGGTATTAAACGATCCACACAGCGGATTTTAGCCTTCTCATATATTTTTTCTTCATTTGCAACTTTTTCAGAAGTCATTTGTAAAAACTCTATGTTTTTATCCATGTTTATGTGATGCAGTATCCGGTTGATACTCTCACGAGCCTCAGATGTTTCTTCTATTAAGAAAAGATTAAAGACGTTAATCTTTTTTTGTAAATATAGTGTGCAGCCACTAGAGTTGCACCACTGTTTCCTTATCAATCCACAGGGGGTTCAGAACGGAGGCGTAATTGGTCAGTTCGTCTGCTTTTTCATTTTCTTCGAATATGACGTTTCCAGCAGCAAAGTTTTACTGACTTATGACTTATCGTCTTAAAAGATTAGATTCAACATGATGATTTTGCTTGATAAACTGTACCTTCTGGCAGGTAAAGTTATTGTCAAAGACATACCTGCGCTTTTCTTAATCATTAAGCCTTAAACCTTTATTTAAAGATTTTCAAAAAAAAAATTGAGGCAACATGCATATGAACTTGGACTTTCCGATCCTTCAGGGAGGCGAATAATTCACAGCCTTCATTACCATCCGCGCATATTGGTGATTATGCAGGAACTCTCCGAACACGACTTTAATTCTTCGAAGAACGCATGTTAGGCGCATCCCGAAAACGCTCCAGAGTCCATTTTCACCTGACTGGATGGGTCAACAAAAAGAGCATCAATCTCTGAGAATTGCAAAAAAGCTTTCCCATTTATCGGAACTCACAGTGTGCAGTGAAATTTCATCAGCTGGGATTGTTGGGTTTTTATGCCCTATCCCATAGGGGTTTTACGTTTTGATACATACTTTGTAACATAGAGAAATCATAGATATACCTCAAAGTATATGGATCGACTCAGAATCGCTAGCTGAGTTGATTTAGTCATGTCTGTCCGTCCGTCCGTCCGTACGCCACCAGTTTTTGCGCCGTAAATTTTCAGCTAGAAAGATGAAATTTGGTATACGTGCTCTTTGTTGCTCCCAGCAGAACAAGTGCAAACATTTTTGGAATCCACCCACTGCCATGCCCCCTTTTATGAAAAACGTAGTTTTTGGCCAAACCATAAAGAATATTGAAAAAGTTTCTACACAATATACATATTTAGACAATCGGAATATCTATATTTCGTCTATATAAATTTTTTTTGCCAAGCCCACATATGAGAAGGCTACAATCCGATGTGCGGATCGTTGAATACCCTATCCCATCCCATCCTTAATATTAATATCTCCAAAAAGTGGGCTTTAATAGCCTATAATATAGAAAATGACATTGTTACAACATATTGTTCAAACAGTTTATCAGAATCGTTTGCTGTTTGACAAAACACATCGTTTTCCGCCTGCATATGCGAGTTTCTCACAAAAACTATTAAACATTCGGTACAAAGTGCAAAGCCGCACTTAACCGATAATAACTTGAAATTGTAATGTTGATTTCATTGCAATTTCAAGTTATTAAATTTGCAAATAAACATTAAATTATTTATTTTTAGTTAATTCATTTAAATGATATACGGGCTCAGTGGCGCGATGGTTAGTGCGATGAACTGCAGCGCAGAAGGTCTGGGTTTGATTCCCAGCCGTAGCAACAATAGCCCTCCTCCCGTGATGATCTGACAAATTATCCGAGTAGTATCAATTGTTAAGAAAAGCTTATCTCAATTTAGCCTTCCGGAGTCGGCATAAAATATGAGGTTCCGCAATCGTGCAAGAAGTACATACATACACATGAATGGTTGTGAGAAAGCTCGGCCATGTGTACTAACTAGCCTGACCAAATCATCTGGTCCATATGGCATTTCCCCCATAATTTTGAAGAGGTGTTCTTTCACGCTGCCAAAACCACTGCGTAAGCTTCTCCATCTGTCCTATTCATTTGTTGAGGTGCTAGTAATCGTTGAAGCGCCAAGTATGCTTCCAGTGATTGCTAAAACACTCGAAGATATTACCATATTCATTAACAGATTAACTGCAACAAAAAACCATATCTACTATTTAAATATAAATCCAGGCTAGCTCACGTCATGACTTATGAAGAACTCGAAGCTTTTGGCTCACAGTATAATGTTAATATCTGAAGTAATTCTGGGTCACAGGGATATAGCAGGCGACGAGGTCGACGAAGTACATGCAGACTATGACATAACACGACTATAACGAACGACATGTCTTCACGACTTTCTCGTTGATGTGGCTGGAAGGTGCTTCGAGGGGCTATCAATCGTGAAATCGGCCATGATGGTGATAGCGACGGTCGTGTTTCAACGAGGGGTGGACAGGCTAACCTTTGCCATAATAACCGGCATATTTCGTTAGTTAGAATAAATTTCACGTATTTTCCCAAACTGTATCCTTCGTAGAGGCAAAGTCGATTGATTGAAGAGCTTCTTTCACTTTTCACTTCTTCGAGTCCATTAGTCCGTACGAAGATTTCTTAATGTATTTTTCTTTTTTTTTAATTTTATTTTTGGCGCGAAATAAAATTGTATTCAGCAGGTCTTGCTTGGTGTGCAGGCAAGAAATTCCGTCCGAAGAGCTTAGTCGAGCAACCGCGTTCGTCACGCTCCTATAACTCCCCAGCATGGCAAATGCCTCTGTATCCCTATCTTAGGTCATAAGTCATAACAATGGCCACTCTACAACCTCAGACAATGAGAGAAATACAAAATCAGATGGGAGTTAATGACCACCTACGATAAAAACCAGAATATGATAACAACTGATCCAACAATCTTCTACGGTATGGCAGAATTAACTGTCAAAGATGGTAAGGACACACACTGATCATAACCTCCTAGGAAACCAACTATAAAAACACATGTGCATACGTAGGCTCATCTTCCAATCGTTACTGAATCACAAATATTGATTTGATTAAAAATTATATAACTTTGGGAAAATTAATTGATAATCATTTTGATTTTAATTCACTGTCAGAATCATATCCATAATTTACATTAAAATAAATCAATTAGCAACATAAATCACACACAGCCATTTTTTTTTGGTTTCCAATTAAACTTGCATGTCCTTTTAAACATCCGACGTTTATCCCAAATCTAGGCATTCAAATTGGTAATGCTATTGTATCACTTACTTTTACATTTGTTCCAATTAAAGCTGGTAAACCACAAATCATTGCCAGAATCCAGATCGAAACTGCAATTGCTATCGTCATACGAGTGGCACGTTTTCCTCCACCTATAATAACCGCAATGAAACACGACCATTGTCCAATATAAAGCTTTTTACCGTGAGCATGAAATTTCCTTAAAGGATCCACAATGGCAAAGTACCGGTCACCGGATAGAGCAGTCAACGTGAACACGGACACTCCTATGGAAACGTCTTTTGTAAACTCGGATAGGGTACATAGAAAGCTGCCCCACGGCCAGGAGTCCACAGTGTACACAGTCGATGTCAGAGGAACTGTTGTCACAATAACCAATAAGTCTGCCAACGCCAATGAAAGAATATAGCTGCGGGACGAGAAAGAACGTCAAAGGTATAATTAAGAAAAAAATTGAATTAAATTTTAAATCGAAATTTCGATTACAAAATTAGGTTGATAGCCATCCAACCAACCATCAACTCATTTACAGTCGAACACGATATTATTTGTCTAATTGTAGAGGCGACATGAATGGAAGATATCTGAGCACTACCAAATTTGTAGATGAATGAGATCCTTTCACCTTAACCAAATTAATTCGTCGGTGCATAAGAATTCACTATGATGGACTATTGTCGGCAGAGATTTGATAGACTTCCTAATTACTGGGATTTTGCGTTTGTAACCTGCTTTTCAGAGTACAAAATAATTATACAGATAGGGTTTTAATACTCTGATCCTAATTGTATCCTTTTATTGTATATAATTTCCGAAGCTAATTTTCTTATTCCTACACAAGAATTATACCAATATCCATACAGGCCATGGCAAAGGATTTAATTTCTATAACTGTGAAAATGAGTTTGTTGAAAGGTAGCAAGGAATAGTTGTGATTATAACTTCTGATTAGTTTCCTTTTATATGAATTAATTCTGTATCTTATCTTAGGTCGTCAATGAGAGAAAGAGATTCATTATTTGGGGTATACTTGAACCTTTCACAGGGTTATGGAACGAGGAAGATGCTATAATTAGAGAAAATAAACTTTATGACTTTTTAGCCCAAAGAAACAGCGTTTGGCAAGTGTAATTCTTCGTTTTTATTTCTGACGAGATTTCATTGTCAGAGTAGACATCGTCCTTTATTATACACTACAAACGTCACTGTGATGTTGATTCCGACCATAAGTTTCGGCGGCACATGCTATTAGTTGCAGCGATTTATGGCCGATTGTGCCTGTTAGTGTTAGCTCTGGAGTTTTGCATAATCGTCTCGAGAATTGTGTTAAAGAAATGTCGCCTTGCCTAAATCCTTTTTTGGTATCGAATATTTTGGTATGGTCGTTGTTGACCCTGATAGAGCTGCGAGAATTCTTTATTCATACTGCAAAGACCAACGAATTTAGGCTCTGTATATGTCTTCATATATGCCTACGTATGCGAATTTGAAATTAAATAGGTGGTGGGTATTGATTTGGACTTCTTAAGTTTTCTCCACGATTTGCTAAAGTAATGATTTAAGCAGTTGTGGACTTTCCTTGACTAATACCACACTGACAATTCCGATTAGGATGTTTAATGCGTTCACATATTACGACAGATATGAATTTTTAGACGATTTTGAAGAGACTTATGCCTCTATAGTTGGAGCAGTTCAGTGGGTCTTACTTTTTGTGGAACGCGCAAAATATGCAACACATATACTTTTATCATACAACAACCCCGCCGGGTTATTTCTATCACTCAGCGGAACTGCCATCAGTTCTAGCACCTTTGTTTAGCTTAAGTTTAGATATTGCTATCCTCATTTGACTTAGGTCTTGTGGTTTGTAGTTTTCACTGTTGTTGCGAATGTTGAATGGTTCGTTCTGCCTGACAGCGAGGGATTGTTCGTTATCGTCGTTTAACAGTCTGTAAAAGTGGTTATTCTATATCCACAGCATCGACTGTGTCTCAACTGCGATAAATTTTCAGCTAGAATGATGAAATTTGGTACAAGTACTCTTTGTTTTCTCTTGTCGGAGAGAGCTGGACAAGAGCAGAGAAGTTGAGATATAGTTCCCTCCTCTTCTTCGTCCAAGCAGATTCTACAGAAGTCTAAGGCCCAGTATTTTTGCGTGTAGGTAGGACAGTGTCATGTAAGGACACCGGTTATGGTGCTGATGTTTGATCTGTTCTGATTATATTTTTCCATGAGTTGCCTTGATATTTGACACGTTGTGTCATTTATCCATCTGCGGTTTGCTTTCTTGATTGCATCCAGTTTGATCTGCAAATTACATGTAGCGAGGGGCATACCTATACCAAACATATCTACTGGCGGTAGAATGTCAAGATAGTTGGGTGTTGTAGAACGAAGGTAGACTCTGATTGGCTTAAAATTGGCAATGCCCAGTGGTTGCAACTCTGACTACACATCAAATGTGCTTATTTTTTACCTCCAAGTTGTTACCTCCAATCGGGTACTGGTCTCATCCAACCGGATTTGACTTGCTTAACGATAACTGCGACTGTTGATAACAAGACGTAAAACAGCAATACTATAAACACCCTGGTCAGAATGGCGCGGAATGAATACCCGGTCTGCCGTCTCAGGCGAACATAGATGAGCTGCTTCGACATATTCGGACAACAGGTTATCTAGGAATCTCAAGGGTAAGTCAGGCCCCTTGAACAGACAGGGTGGCAGATGAACCGAAAGGTCAACCTGGAATGTTAGAACATGAAATAGGAGAGGTGGAGGCGAACAACTAGCGCAAGCCCTCAACTGCTACAAAGCAGACATTACTGCCATCTAGGAAATACGATGGGATGCACCGGCAAAAAAAGGATGAAAAACTATGACATCTACTATGGACCGTGTTATAGTGAGCAGAAACAGCGACTTATCGGATGCGGATTTGTTATGTGTGCCAGACTTAGGCAAGAAGTCTTCTGTTCAAAAGACATTAGCGAACACATTGTAACAATCCGCATCAAGGCCAAATTCGCGCTCACGCTCCGATGGAGGAAAAATGTAATATACCTAAGGATTGCTTCTACGAGCTCCTTGACAAAACCTATGAGCGACTACCAAAGTACGATGTTAAAATCGTGCTGGGAGACAAGAGGCACTCATCCAGAATTTTGGATGTCCGAACATTCCGAGGGGCTAACATCGAATCGGACCACTACCTTCTTGCAGCCAAGGTAAGGATATCCACGACGCCAGAACAAACCCGTCCCTTAACCTCTCGATTCACGCCATACCACCAGCACCTAATGCCGAAGAACATGTGCAGCGATGCCAACAAGCCATTAGATCAGCCGCAACTGATGTGCTAGGTTCCTCGCGGCCACCAGCAAGAAACCCCTGGTTTGATGAGGAATGCCGACAGATGCTCGCAGCCAAGAACGAGGCCTACAAGGTTAAACTGCAGGTAAAGACGAAAGCTGCCATTGAGCTCTATAGGCAGAGAAGAAAGGGAAGAACATCGGCTTTTCAGAAATAAAAAAAAATAGAAAGAAAAGCGCGCGATCGAGGATATAGAAAGGTGTCACTCAAGGAACGATATTCTTAAATTTACCATAGTGTAAAATATCAAAACCAAGGATACAACGCTTGAACAGAATTTTGTCGAGATAAACAATGAAATATCGTAGTTGAATCACAACGATGCTAAGGATATGGAAGAACCACTTCTTCATACTGTTAAACGGCGATGAAGAACAACATTCGGCTCTTCGGCAGAACGTACCATTGAATATTGACAACGACAGCGAAAACTGCAACCATCCGACCTAAGTGAAATGAGGAAGCAACATCTAAACTCAAGCTTAATAAGGCCGCCGAAACTGACTTAATAAATAACATCCACCAACTCATAAGCAAAATCTGGTCGGGCGAAAGTATGCCTGAAGAATGGAACCTCAGCATCGTTTGCTTGATCTACAAAAAAGGAGACCTCTGAACTTCGCCAACTACAGAGGCATAAGTTTCCTCAACATCGACTACAAGATCCTATCTGCCGTAATATGTGAATGTGAATCAGTGTGTTTTTAGGCCAGGGAAGACCACAACCGATCAAATTTCATTCTTCGGCAGATCCTGGAAAAAAACCCAAGAAGTCCAAATCGATACCCACCACCTATTTATCGATTACAAAGTTGAGTATATACCGCCCAAACTCGTCTGTTTGTGTAGGATGACGATAGAGAATTCTCGCTTCTCCATCAGGGTCGAAAACCACCTCACCGACACATTCGATACCAAAAAAGGATTTAGGCAAGGTTATGCGCTGTCGTGTGACTTCTTCAATTTGATTCTTGAGAGGATTGTGCAAAACTCCCGAGCCAACATTATCTACCTCGGCTCAGCTATTAACTCTGACAACAACAGACGTCGGACGCAGTAGAGGAAGACCTTTCCTTAAGTGGCGAGCACAAGTAGAAACCGACTTTAGGCAGTTAGCTAAGGACCGGGCTAATTGGAGAGGAATGGTGGTTGAGGCCCAGGTTTGTCTCGGACTGTAGTGCCTCTTAAGTAAGTAAGTAAGTAAGTAAGGTAGAATGTCAAGGTTAGTGCCCTGTCTGGCAAACGCATCCGCCTTGCAGTTCCCTAATATGTCTCTATGGCCCGGAACCCAAAAAAGGTGGATGGTGAAATGCTCTGCCATTTCATTTCATTTCATTCGTGGGCCATTCGATTTGAACGGCAAGGCTTCATTAATTGCCATGATTTCCGCCTGGAAAATGCTACAATGATCGGGAAGGCGAAAGGTCATGTTTAGGTTAAGTATATCAAAGAAAACACTTCCATACACTCCAGATTCTGTTTTAGACCCTTCCGTATAGATGTGAATCTAGTTATTGGTTCCGATCGAATCCGACTCCCAGTCAAGGCGACTGGGAATGGTTGTCCTGAAGTTAAGCTAAAAACTGAATTGGGTACTGGTGTGGTCGTTGTTATACCCTATCCCATAGGGGTATATTAGTTTTGATACAAAGTTTGTAACATAGAGAAATAATTTAGCTACATATACCTCAAAGTATATGGATCGACTCAGAATCGCTAGCTGAGTCGATTTAGCCATGTCTGTCCGTCCGTCCGTCACCAGTTTTTGGGCCTTAAATTTTGAGCTAGAAGGAAATTTGAAATTTGGTACACGTGCTCTTTGTTGATCCCAGCAGAACAAGTGTAAACATTTTTGAAATCCGCCCACTGCCACGCCCCCTTTTTAGAAAAACGTATTTTTTGGCCAAACCGTAAAGAATTTGAAAAAATAGACTGAGCAGCATGTTTAGAGAATCGTAATATCTATATTTCGTTCACATAAGGTTTTTTGCCACGCCCACTTTTTGTGGGCGTTTTTAATAAAAAAACATTTTTCGGTCAAATTTAAAACATTTCGACTATGACTCTAATACAATGAAATAGGCATTACAAATCTTTTTTATTTTAGGAAAACGCCTCCAAAAGCCAAAAGGTGAGCGTGGGTAAAAATTGTCTATATACAAAATGTTGGGATTAGCATAACCAATGATTTTGCATCGAAAGTTTCATAGAATATTTTAAAGTTTTACAAAAAACGTTTTTTTTACTGAAAAGCTCTTCAAAAATTGGGCGTATCAAATTTGGCCAAAAACTAAATTATTCTTAAAATTGGTAGTGGCGGTGGGTGGATTTCAGAAATGTTTACACTTGTTCTGATGGGAGCACAAACAACACGTGTAACAAATTTCGTCATTCTGGCTCAACATTTAAGGCATCAAAAGTGGTGACGTACTAACGGGCATTGCATTGATCCATACACTTGAAGGTTATATCTAGCTAAATTAACGATGTATCAAAACTAATATACCCATATGGGATGTGGTTAAAAAAGGACTAACATTCTAGTTGCAAATCCGAACTTCATCGTCTATTTTTCTGTTCACATGGTCGTCAACAGAATAAGCAGCCTATTTCGTGAACTTTGGTTACTTCGTAAAAATAGGTGATATCGGTATAAAACAGTTAAAAAGTGTAAATCTCATGGTGATTTTTTTCCATGAACTTTGAACTAAAACTCATCTGTTTGTGACAAGCATAAACAAAATGTAACCCCCATTCATGCTTTTATGTATATGGTATGCTTTACACTTTACCAGACCCAGTAGACCTTGCAAGGACGAAGATACTTAATGGTGTTTAGGTTTTTGTCGTATATCGTACCTGTACATCTAAAATTTCAAGTGCAGACCAGTGATAGGTGTTTACTTCGTAGAAGTAACATCTTTTACACATTTCAGGAGAATAAATAATTTTATTTCGCATTTCGTATGATTGGATTTGCTCCGAATTGTAGCTCACCCAAGGACTAACGCTTCTGTTCTTCAAAAAAAAGAAAAAAGGGGGCTAATCAATTATTGCTTTTCTTATCCTGTCATATTTGAACAATGCTTCTACATATCATCCCATTTTATGTCTTATTTGGGAGAGAAATTAGTTTGTATCCCACATCCGAACCTAGCACACAAATAAATTATTCATTTCGGTTTGATACTTTGATATTTTGAAGTCAGTGAGTCTTCAGTCTTAGAACCATTAATTCATCACGTAGATAAACATTGCCTGAAAATCGTAAAATACACCGAAAGTAGCAGTCACCATTGGCATCATCACAAGCTATTATATTAATTGCTGATTGTCTAGGATATTAGCTAGACTATTAGAAGGTCGTGCCATTTCGAATGGAATTCATATTGACAAAGGAATGTCTCATTGTTGTTCTGTTGAGTACACATGGTATAAATCTCTAGGATTGCTCGAAATCATCGCACGTTCATTTGGATCATTATATTAATCATTAAGCCATTAAGAACCCGTGGGCTTCAGGACAAGAACATGCTGAGATGAGAGCTGGAAAATTAATATCCCATCGACACTTGCCATCATCCATCGTAATTTTCATTAACTTTATCGTTGTCCCTGGTGGCGGTTGATCTTATAATCTTATGTGAGATGTCCCATATCCTGGGGTAAGGGATGTAATTTTTATGAGATGGCTCTGTCTATAGGGAGAATGTTTTCATATATATAAGCTCCACAGGCTCATCATGCCACTGAATAATTGATTGCAAAATAATTTCGTGGTGTCACTCGGGTTTTTTTCTTCTTGTCAATATTTAACGTATTATCGTCACGTGTGCTTTATGATACAAAAGGTTGCTAATGTGCGCCATTAAATGAAAATTATTATTGAGTTGCAATGTTTTGTTAAAGCCCTATTTCTTAGAGGTATTTTCGTTTTGACACATAGTTTTAAAGATATAGAACAAAATACTGTGGTCAATAGATCCAATCTGTCCGTCGTCCATCCGTTTGTGAGCCTTTGTTTCTCTCGGCAGAACACGACAGTGTAAATATAAATAAATGAACCGCCAACTGCTACTACTTTTGGAAAACATTTTATCGAACCATTTGGAATTTTCAAAAGTATTTAAATATTTTCACAGCCTATATTTCAGTTACACAAACGTTTTGGATTATAGCCACTATTAGAGAGTAAAGTTCAATACAGTTTCTAACAAGGTATGTGTTAATCTACAGAATGTTTCTAAAAATACATATTTGGCATACAGGGCATGAAACCTAGCTTCTCAATTCATTTGTGTGTGCGAAGTTATTATTTATGCCAAAAAGAAGAGGACCTCCTACTTAACCCCTGATCCGAACGGCAAATTTGAGAGGCTTCTTATAATAAGTGTTTACTTCCATGTTTGTCAGACTTTCGCAATAGGTGAAGCAGTGAAAAAACTTCGGAATTTGAAACAGGGACCTCAAACTTAATAGTCCAGCGCACTAACCTCCAGGCCACTGCACCCAGCAGAACGTTTCTACAATGGCGTAAAAGTTGTTTATTATTCGTAAAAGTTGTTTATCATACCGCGAAAAACCCTATCCCATAGAGGTATATTAGTTTTAACATTAAGTTTGTTACATAGAGAAATAATTTTCAAGGATATTAGGCGTGTTTTACGTGTAAAATACAACAACACTTTAGCATATTTTGAAGCCTGGATAGAAAATATTCTACCAAACTTATTTTTCTGCTAAAATTAAAAAAAATTAAACAGCAAAAAAACTGATCCTCAATTTTTGAGCTAAATTGATGAAATTTGGTATATATACTCTCTGTTTGATGAAGCAGAACAAGTCTAAATCTTTTCAAAATCTACCCACTTAGACGCCTACTTTTCAATATGGCCAAACCAAAAAAAAAGGAAAAAGTGTCTGACGAAGATAAGGTATAAAAACTATTTTGTACCTTTTCCCATAGCATATGGAATGGAAAAACTTCTTTTTTTGTCGAACCATAAAAGATTTACATAAACTTTCTGATAAACAAGTATTTCACCCCCACTCAGGTTTTACCCATGCTCACTTTTTAGGGACAGTAAATTTAAGGATGGGATGTGTTAGGTTATTAAACGATTCGCATAGCGGATTGTAGCCTTTTGATACATAGTTTGTAACATAGAGAAATAATTAAGCGAGATATACTTTAAATTATATGCATCGACTCAGAATCGATAGCTGAGTCGATTTAGCCATGTCTGTCCGTCCGTCCGTCCGTACATCAGTTTTTGGGGCTTAAATTTTGAAATTTGGTACACGAGCTCTTTTAAATCCGCCCACTGCCACGCCCCACAACATAGTGTTTGACCAAACCATAAGGAATTTTGAAAACGTTTCTGAACAACATATTTAGACAATCAGAATATCTATACTTCGTTCATATAAAGATTTTTGCCACGGCCACTTTTTGGGGGCGTTTATAATAAAAAAAGGTTTTTCGGTCAAATTTTAAAATTTTCGAAAATAATTTTGATGCAGAATCATTAGCAATATTAATATAAACATTTCGTCTATAGACCATTTAACCCACTTCCACTTTTAGGGGGCGTTTTTATATAAAAACCATTTTTTATACACTACCCCATAACATATGCAGGAGAAAAACCTTGTCTTTTGTAGAACCGTTAAAGTGTTTTATAAACTGTCTGAACAATTTGCTGTGACAATGCCATTTTCTATATTTAATCCACTTCGTGTTTAAAGCCATATCCACTTTTTGGGGATATTAGATTTACAGATGGGATGGGATAGGGTATTCAACGATCCGCACAGCGGATTGTAGCCTTCTCATATGTTTTTATACCCTATCCCATAGGTGTATATTAGTTTTGATACTTAGTTTGTAACATAGAGAAATAATTTTGCTACAAAGTATATGGATCGACTCAGAATCGCTAGCTGAGTCGATTAAGCCATGTCTGTCTGCCTGTCTGTACGTCACCGATTTTTAGGCCTTAAATTTTGATCTAGGATAACGAAATTTGGTATATAGGATCCTTGTCTCTGCTTAGAGAACAAGTGTAAACATTTTTGAAATCCGCCCAATGCCACGCGCCCTTTTAAGAAAAACTCAGTTTTTGACCAAACCGTAAGGAATTTTAAAAAAGTTTCTGAACAACATAGTTAGACAATATTAATATCTATATTTCGTTTATATAAAGTTTTTTGCCACGCCCACTTTTTGGGGGCGTTTTCAATAAAAAACTGTTTTCGGTCAAATTTTAAATTTTTCGAAAAAAAAATTTGATGCAGAATCATTAATGTTATTAATATAAACATTTCGTCTATATACCATTTTAACCCACGCCCACTTTTTGGGGGCGTTTTTAATTAAAAACCATTTTTATACACTACCCCATAACATATGCACGAGGAAACCTTGTCTTTGTAGAACCGTAAAAGTATTTTGTAAGCAGTCTGAAGAAGTTGTTGTCACTATATCATTTTTTCTATTTTATCCACATCGTGTTTTTAGCCATGCCTACTTTTTTGGGGATTTTAGTTTTATGGATAGGATGGGATAGGGTATTTAACGATCCGCACAGCGGATTGTAGCCTTCTCATATGTTTATCTATAGATTTGTCTAAAGCGACCTCGCGATAGCAACTCCGATTAATTCTTGGAGCAGCCAAATACTAAGGGACTTGTGCAGTAACTTTTAATATTGGGCAACAAAGATTTGAATAAAAGAGGTGAGAATATAAATAATAATGTTTTAATTCCTTGCCTTCAGATTTGTAACAATTTCTTTATAACGTTTTCTCAGATGTGGTGAACCTATAACGCCATAGGAGTGCCGATTCGCTCTACATCGCGGCTACACGCGCTTACCTACTATTGTTCATCACCCAACTCCCAAAACACAATAAAAAAAATAACAAAATTCAAACATAAATCGGAAAAATTTAAATAGAAATTTAAAATTAATAAAAAATATCCTCCAACAATCAAACGCGACAATATCACGTCAGTGATAAGTATTGTGCGTGCAGTGATCAAATAAAAAAATTACTATAAAACAATAGAAAATCATATGAGCAGACTACAATCCGCTGCTCTGTGGGGATCGTTGAATAAGCTATACCATTTCATTCTTAAAAAAAATGTCCACGAAAAGTGGCATTGTCACAACCTCTTGTTCAGACAGTTAATCTAAATCTTTTATATGGTTCAACAAAAAACCACGTTTTTCTATTGATTTAGGAAAATGTCCCAACAAATGTTCCTAGTATTATTCTCGAAATATTTTCCAAAAATCGGTGACATACAGACTGGCGGACCGACAGATATACATACATGGCTAGATTGTCTAGTAGATGCATGGATTCTTTTGATTTGGGGACTGTGTTTCCATTTCAGTAGAAGGGGCTAATATTAGATAATGTAAAGACAAAAAAGAATAGCATGGACACTCGAATCATTTCTACTGTAGACCACGGGATCGGGTTAAAAAAAAGGGTACCTAGCATGTACACTAAATTCATTTCTACCGTACAACGGGACCGGAAGCTATTATATCCGCAATGCATTAGGACCAATAGAAGAACCATACAATGGCTTAAGGCAATATTTTTGCCCGAACTGAAATTAATTCCAGAAAATTGGAAAGTGCTAACAATGGTAAATATCCCGATATTGGGGAAATCCAGCGTTTCCACATCCTAAGCCTGTCAGATCAATAAATGTCACACTACTCTTCTGAACCTTTCAAAGACTTGCACTTAAGGAACAACCTAAAAACCAATAGTGCTTTATTAATGTTACAACATGTCATGGGTAGATATGCGGAAAAAGCGGTAATTGAGGATATCATAGAATGATAGAGAAACCCCACACCTGTACGAAGAACATACATTGGATGCCTTTCTATATACACAAGAACATTTCAACAACTGTCTGATCGCTCAAAGAAGTTGCGTTCATTCAGAACAGATCATGAAAAAAAAACTAGTGGTGGGTGCACGACTGGGTAGTACGCAACTTTCTCTTTCACAGCGAGTTGGGCGTTGAATCAAATTACAAGCATTTTGATTATTGATGCTAAAAATAATATAAATAATGTCGAAATGTGATTATACGAAGGTTTACTCTGAAATTGAAGGAATTGGTGTATATGTGAAAAATAATGATTTTCCGTTATTGGCAAAATTTAGTGATAGTTGGGCTAAAACAAATTATGTGGAATTGTTTTAAACTGTCACAGTAGTATATATAATAAATTTCATTCAATTTAACGTAGTAGTTTGCGGAAAATTAACAATTTTTTTTATATGACCTAACGACAAAATCCGTTATATGGATTTTTTCGAAAAAAAAAACTGGGTATACAGTTTTGTTGGAACTAATATGCAGTTTTGTTGGAACTAATATGCTTATAATATATATAAAGTTTAATCAAAATCGTTGTCAAAGGCTTGATATACGTCAAGGAAGACGGTGGAACATACCTTTTTTTCTTCTAAGGCTTTTTCAATTTCATTGGTTATTCTATATTATTTCTAAAGCCGAATTGGTAATCAGGAATTAAGCGTCTTCGTTCTATCACTGGCTGTAAGCGCTTGTGAAAGATTTTTTTCAAAAACTTTCGAAATTATGGGGAGAAGTGATATTGGTCTATACGATTTTTTTATCGTTTGGAGGTTTACCTGGCTTTGGAACCATAATGACTTCTGCGACTTTCCACTGGCGTGGTACATACAATAGTCTTAGCGAAGCATTTATAAGGTATAGTAACTTAACTAAGGCTTTTTTCGGTACTTCTTTAAGGACTCGCTATTAATAAAATCTCACAATGGACAAAACTCTAGCGCATAGCTCTCATCGAAAAGTTATCGAAAGTTAACAATCCACCTATTTTTATCGACTCTGTAAACATTCCAAATGCGAACGAGGCGAAGTATTTGGGAATGACGCTAGATGCGAAACTCAAATGGAAATCGCACGTAAAAAAGCAAAATGACGAGCTTAAAAACAAATTCAGACAAATGCACTGGCTTATTGGACGATATTCCAAGCTGAGTATACAAAACAAGCTGCTTCTATATAAGCAAGTTCAAAAGCCTGTACGGACATATGGTATACAACTATGGGGTTGTCCACAAACTAGTAATAGAAATAGCTTACAAACTTTCCAAAATAAAGTACTAAGGAAATTTTAAATGCAACGTGGTATATTAGAAACGATGATATCCACAGAGACTTAGGTATAGCCACCCTCGATGACGAAATAAGAAATTTCCCTCGCAAAAATTATATTCGTGTTCATAATCATTGCAACACAGCTATACTCCAAATTCTGGACGATAGAGACTTGGTGCGTAGACTACAACGAACCAAACCGTTCGATCTTACTCCCTTACTTACTTAAGTGGCGCTACAGTCCGGGATGAACCTGCGCCTCAACCAACATGCCTCTCCAATTAGCCCGGTCCTTAGCTAACTGCCTCCAGTTGCGCACTCCAAGTTGGTTGAGGTCGGTATCTACTTGTGCGCGCCACTTAAGGAGAGGTCTTCCTATACTGCGTCCGACGTCTGGCTGGGAATCGAAGACTCTGCGAGCCGAAGTATTGGTGTCCATTCGTTCTTCATGTCCTAGCCATCTTAAACGTGCAATGCGGAGTTTTTTGACTAGGGGTATGTCGCTGTACAGATCGTATAGTTCGTGGTTGAATCTTCGTCTCCATAGCCCGTCAACGCAAACGGGAGCGAAGATTTTCCGAAGAATTTTTCCCTCGAATCGACCAAGGATTTCTTCATCCGCTTTTGATACGGTCCTGGCTTCAGCGCCGTAGAGCAGGACTGGGATGATCAGGGTCTTATATAGGATCTCCTTAGTAGTTCGAGTGAGGGCTTTACTACTAAATTGCCTTCTTAGCCCGAAGAAACAGCGATTGACAAGAGTATTACTCCGATTGATTTCTGACGAGATGTTGTTGTCAGAGTTATTAGCGGACCCGAGGTAGACAAAGTCCCGTACTACCTCAAAGTTATATCTGTCAATGGTGACGTTCTGTCCAATTCGTCGATGTTGTGTGTCCTTTCGTGTTGACAGCATATACTTAGTCTTACCCTCATTAACTGCTAAACCCATTTTTGCCGCTTCCTTCTCTTTACTAGCAAACGTGGCTCTGACATCACGTTGAGTCCTACCAATGATGTCAATATCGTCGGCGTATGCTAGTAGTTGCACCGATTTTTGGAAAATTGTACCTCTGGTGTACGTGTTAAGTTTAATTAAAATCGCCGTTACATCAGAGCCTTTTTCAAAAATCTTGACGTTATGCGTTTATAACATGGCTAAAAGCAAAAAAAAAGGCCTAACAAACTTGGATACGACGTTTGAAGAAAATCGTCTAAAGAGACCATTAAGGACACACGGGCCGACAAATGGAATTTCAAAAGCCAATTTTTTTGGATTTCGCTGTCATCGTAATCTCGAGGTCGAAAATTTGTACGAAAGCAAAACCTTTCTCTTTGTTATAGAAAGTTAAAACGAGTAGGGGTCACTTAAGTGGGTGGCTAGCCATCGCTGGGTCTTTTCCCCACCACTCATTGCTGATGCGTGGTTTTTGATTTTTGATACCAAACAGCATTCACCCAGCGATATGCAAATAAGTAATTTTGATATGCCTCCAACATTAAAAAAAAAACATTTTTCTTATAAATATTCATGAATTTCATGCTATTTTAGGTACTGTATATGTTGTCTATTTAATTAAAAAAACTTTCTATGTAGACAAGAAAAACACTTGGAGCTCAACTGTAACAGAATAAAAACTTTTGCAAAGTTAATAACAAAAGTTACCATCAAAATATTCTTCTTTTTTTTTAATAGAAAATAAAAATTCATGATTTTAGGGCTGATAATATACCTAATGTTTCAACAGCATTACACACAACATATCATTCAAGCATAAAAGCGAATTTTTTTCCTTATTCTGTGCCAATGTTTTCAGATATAATTTGTATGAAAATACATACCTACATAATAATACATACATAATACAATTTTGTTCTATTTTATATGAAGCTCTACTGGTCTGCATATTATGTATTTTCATACAGCTTACATTTGTAAAGGCTTTCACAGTATTGTTCCTAAAGCAATTCGGGTTTTCAACTTCTTAATAAAGGGGTGAAGCTGCCGTCAAATAGCACCTAGGGAAATAAGGCCGAAATATAAAATTCCGCTTAATTATCTTTTATTAAATATATTACAGTAGCAGTAAAAAAACGTTTAGACAGGTAGATCCAACTGAAGACAAAAGTTTCTTTTCAAGGATCGCTGAATTAAATTTCGAAAAAAAATAAGACGCATCCTGAACAATTTAGACTATAAAAAGCCAATGGACCTGACGGAGTTTCACCCACCGTACTTAAAAAATGCGCCTGAACTTGAACATATGATCCCCAGTTGTTAGAAAAATTCTCGAATCCAACCGATTCCCAAAAAAAAATCTATAAACACATTAAAGATACCGCTTTTTGCAGTTCAGTAAGACTCAAGTTGTCAGGATGCTAGACTGCAAGGCCGTATGGCAAAGGTAAAATCCTGGACTCGTTACCAAACGGCATGGTCACGTTTCCAACAGACTACATCACATCAACATTAAGGTTCAAGAAAGGCATCCACGTAGGTTTTCCTACCAGAGCTCAGTGGAATGGGAACGAAGTAGTAAGAGATTTCAACAGGGTCGTATACACCGACGGATCTAAGATAACTGTGGTGTGGGGTCCGGATTCTAATCGGAATTATTGAAAATATCAGTGTCATACCGCCTACCGGATTTTGCCAGCGTATTCCAGGCGGAACTTCAGGTTATCCGAGAGACTTGCACGCTACTGGGGCGTGACACTACGAAAAAGCAAAATATTGCTATCCTCATAGATAGTCAAGCGGCCATTAAGGCCATCAACTCGGCTACCATATCCTCCAAGCTGGTACAGGAATGCCGAAACGAACTTTCCCACACTTCTCTGGGTCCAAGGGCACAGTGACATTGAAGGAAACGATCGTGCAGACGAGTCGGCAAGTAAGGCCAGTGACTACTGGCCAATTTGAGACCATGCGGCCAAGCTAGGGATCCCATACAACCCCCAATGCCGCAGCTGCGGGAACACAAATGAGAGAGAAACCCTCTTCCATTTCATCTGCAAATGTCCGTCACTAGTAAGAGCCAGATTTCGTGCATTAGATCTTATCCGTTTTCTAAACCTCACAGGCTGTATCACATCCGCAACTATCATCATAATAAAGGTCACACGAGTCGTGGTAACAAAAAGGCACATAAGTGCTACTTGGGTTCATGCTAAACTGCCACAACTATATACCATTGCGTTACTATCTTTCAAAGGTATTGGAAAGAACGAGATTGTTGAATGGTAGGTATGGTTAATAAGCGATAGGCAATATGGGTTCCGAATGTAAAGGTCAACAGGCGCTCTGCTATGGAAAATGGAAAATCACGTTGAATCAAGACCTATTGCCCTGAATATTTCCAAGTTTTTCGACCGAGTTTGACAAAGGGCTTTGCATAAGGACTTCCTCTAATACTGAGGAGCTGGATAAAAAAAATCTTAAAGACAGATCTTTGCAAATTGTGGTGGATGGCGTCTCCTCAAACAGATCTTCTATACACGCTGGGGTACATCAAGGACCACTTCTCTCTCTCTGGTGTACATTAATCTTTTGAGGACATCTAATAATCGCAATTTTGGTTTTGAAGATGACAGTGCTCTGATAGCGACTTACACAAACGGCGCGGTTATTAGCGCCGTTATTGAACGCTAGCAGAGATGCGAAAAAAATTGGCTCTTTAAAAGAAAACGTACCAAAGAGTATACAACGGGGAAAGCAAAACCTAGTTCAATTCGACTCAAAGAAAACGCAAAGAAAACTGCATTTACAAAAAAAAAATAGGCCACAGTATCACAAATAGAAATAAAGTAACAGTCCTCAAATCAGAAGAATCCATGCATCAACTAGGCAACACAATTTGGTCCGATAACTCTTTAGATAAAAACAAAAAAACTTATAAACAGCGTTTTATAATTATAATATTTTGTATTGAAATGACAGGATTTGCGAAATTTTTGCAGCATTTGCAGACAATTTTGTTTAAAAAAAATAAAAGTCCTTCGATTTCTAAGCTGTTTAATTATTCCTTTCTATACGAAAATAAATACATATCCATCTTAAAAACATATGAGAGGCTACAATCCGCTATGCGGATCGTTGAATACCCTATCCCATCCCATCCTTTAAATTAATATCCTCAAAATATAGGCCTTATGGCGATGAAATACGTAAAATGACATTGTCACAATATATTGCTCAGACAGTTTCTCAAAATCTTTTGTGGTTCGACAAAAAACAACGTATTTCTATTGCTAATGCCTTGGGATGGGGTATACAAATGGTTTTTGTAAGAAAACGCCCCCAAAATGTGGGCGTAGGTGAAAATGATCTATGGACAAAATGTTTATATTACCATTGCGGAAGTGTTTGCATCAAAATTTTTTTCGAAAGTTTTAAAATTTGGACAAAAAACGTTTTTTACTAAAAACGCCCCCAAAAAGTGGGCGTGGCAAAAAGTATGAACGAAATATAGATATTAGGATTGTCTAAATATGCTGTTCAGACACTTTTTTGAAATTCCTTACGGTTTGGCCAAAAAATTAGTTTTCCTAAAAAGGGGGCGTGGCAGTGGGCGGATTTCAAAAATGTTTACACTTGTTCTGGTGGCACGGACGAGGATCCTATATACCAAATTTCATTATCCTAGCTCAAAATTTAAGGCCCGAAAATCGGTGACGAACAGACGGGCGGACGGACGGACGGACAGACAGACATGGCTAATTCGACTCAGCTAGCGATTCTGAGTCGATCCATATACTTTGAGGTATATGTAGCAAAATTATTTCTCTATGTTACAAACTAAGTATCAAAACTAAGATACCCCCTTATGGGATAGGGTATAAACAAAATTCAAACTTTTGGGGCACCGAAATAGGCGTCTTACCCATGAAGAGCCAATAAACACGCTCAAAGTAACTACATGTTGTGCTGATTACGCTGGAGACGTCATCGTACCGCGGGCCAAAAGACTACTGTTGGCGACTTCCTCCTTCCTCAATTTGATGAATTGGGACTTGAGAACATGTGGTTACAAAAGGATGAAGCAACGCGCATACTGCACGAGCCACAACCGAAATACTGAGGTCGGGTTTCTGGCCGGCAAGATAGCCTGATTTAACCAATCCAGACTTTTGTATGTGTTGGTCACAAGTCTCAGCCTTATGAAGTCTTCAAAGAGAACTGATGTGCTACGTTTCTCGTGCCCATCAGCAATGGTTTGATGAAGACTGCCGACAGGCAGAACAAAAATTCAATATTGGCGAGTTGGTAATGAAATGTCCTTTTCTAAAATCCCCTGTCCCATAATCCCCTGTCCCATAATCCCTTGCTCCAAAAGCTCCTACCCTATGACAAAAAACCCCAGTTTTTATATTTTCATCTCTGGCGCCAACTTAACATCGCCTACAAGATTCTATCTGCCGTAATATGTAAACCGTTGAAACCGTTTACCCACAACCTGATCAGCCTTATCAGTGCGGTTTTAGGCCTGGAAAGTCCACAACTGATCAAATCTTCACACTTTTGCAGAAACTGGAAAAAAACCGAGAAGTCCAAATTGATGCCCAACACCTATTCATGGAGCAATGTTGGTTGAGGACTAGTTTATTCCGGACTTTAGCACCAATTAAGCAAGCAAGTAAATTGTCGTTTTTAGTATTCGTAGTGGAGCCCTTAACATTTTAATGTAATGGGCATTTACTGATGTCAATATCATCCGCTTAGGACACATGGCTCCACATGGCAACAACATCAGAAAAGTTCAGGAATAAAATCCAATGCGAAACTGTGACGGTTTTGGCAAATATGTGGCTTCAAAGAATCAATCGCTTAAAACGTGATCGTGTTGGTTTTATAAACAAGATCGAATTCAATACTTAAGGGTAGGTGTCCCAGACCGACCAACTCAAATTTCATGTAAATGCATTTGAATGTGTTGGTAAGCTCTCTTTTAATTTTACTCATGTGCTCTTTGCTTCAACGCAAACGAAAACTGAAGGAAAAGACAAAAAGTAGCAAGCGCAGACTAATATTACATATACCTACCTACCTACATATGCAATATACAGACACCAAGCAAATAACTTGAAAACAAATATGGAAAGAGAAGGAAAAAAATCAAGTTGAGGGTTGGTTTGGTGTACATATTTTGTCTTGTAATTTTCTTTCAGATTTGGTGATAAAATGATAAAATTGTTGCTGGCTGCCGCGCAGCGAGGTGTAAAAGCAGTTTTTGAGGTTTTCATTGTATATCTTATAAAAAAATGTGTAAACCTTACCTAGGTTAACTTTTTTCTTAATTTATGAGATGTAGGAAAACACTTGTTTGGATGAAAATTCGATTACTCAAATAATAGGACGGTAGACAATAGTGCTACTGATTCTCGTCGCAACAATAGTAGGATGAAATTTTTCAAATCAAATAACAAAAAATGATAGATATTTATCTAGGTAATTGTCACCCCATCTTCTATCAATGCTCGTTATGAAGGTACCTAAGCACCTTATATAAAAAAAAAAGAAGTTTACGAAAGTTAATTTAACCGCTATAATTAATTTTTGTAGGTTCAAGGTGTCAAATTCACCAAACAAATACTATTTGAGTCGAATTTTAAAAAAAAACGAAAACGTTTTTCCGTGCAGCGAAATGTTTTTTAAAGTATTGAGAAATGTATTTAAATCAATTATACGCCTGCCCTCCGGAACAAAACTACAGTTGTCCTTCACTGTAATGTCCACCTCCATAGGAATTTCAAATTCCTGACCCTGATGTTTTACGTGATCACTTTCAATTTCAACGTTCGTCAATGTTGTTGACGTTGAAGAAAGATCTTCCGAAACACGATTTTTTACAACATACCTTCAATCAATATGTAAATTGTAAAGTTTCGGAAAATTAAATTAGTAAATAAAAAATCAAATAAATTTAATAAATATAATATAGAAAATGACATAGTTCAAACAGTTTATCAGAATCTTTTGTTGTTCGACAAAAAACAACGTTTTTCTCCTTCATATGCTATGGGGCAGGGTATACAAACGGCCCCCAAAAAGTGGGCGTGAGTTAAAATGATCTAAAAACGAAATGTTTATATAATCATAACCAATAATCCTGCATCAAAAGTTTTTTCAAATAAGGGGTCCGCCAAATAACTTTTTTTTTTTTTGAAAATGCTATAAAAAAAACTACTGAATATTTTCTCAAATTTCTTTTTTTATTTGAAAGTACAATCCTTCCGGTTAATAATGGAAAATAATTTCATTCAAATGGCTGCCTCGGCTGGCCATGCAGTAGCCTACACGATCGGTCCAATTTTTAAGCACATTATCGATTATGTGCAGCTGTATTTCACCAATGGCAGACCCGTTATTTTAAAAAATGTACCTACTGAAAAACGTTTTTTTACTAAAAACGCCCCCAAAAAGTGGGCGTGTCAAAAAACTTTATATGTATGAAATATAGATATTGATATTCTGTAAAAATGTTGTTCAGACATTATATATATATACATATAATATACATATGTATATACAATATAAAAAATAACATAAACAATTAAATTTTTTTTTTAAGTTGTGTCACAAATGAATTTGCCGCAAAAAAATAACATAGTAAACAACACTTTACTATTCACAAAAATTATCAAAATTATACACACAAGTACCTACACTTTGACTTACTTCCCACTCAACCCTTTCTGTCACGTGCAAACATACGCATATAAAACAATTCATCAGCAGCGATAGCAAACATTTCAATAATGTAACGATCTGTACCATGTCCACGTGAAGTCCACACGAACTTTCATCAAGTCTACCCGAAAAGGTAAACAAAAGATACATACATAATAACAATCTCGCCTGCCTAGTGCCTGTATTTACAGAAGAGAATAATGAAAAGAGAATGTCACCAACTCACCACCTAGTGACATTATTTTGAAACAAACTTCTTTGTGTGCGTGAATTCGATCTTTTTTTATGTAAAAAACGTAAAATAGACCACTTTTCTAACATCAAAATTTGAAAAACCGTGTGGAAAAAAACTATTTTGTATTTTGATTTAAATAATACAAATACCAAAAAAAAATAAAAAAAATATGTCGGAATCATTTTGGTTGTACTTTTTTCACAGCATATTTAAATATGTTAGAAGAAAAAAAACATGTTTTTAAGACCGATACGTTGTGCCCTATATATTGTCGCTTGGTTAAAAAATTATTTCCAAAAATTAGGAAATATAACTATCGATTTCCCAGCCAAAAAACCCAAAACGTTTAAAAAAAAAACCACCTTTTTTCCATTTTGTCACCAAAAAATTACTGTACAAAATTAAAAAAAAAAAAAAAAAACAGTATATGCACATATCTATTAGCTTTGTAAAAAAGCTAATTTGACTTCGTTACCTTTTATACTTTAGAAGTTATATCTAGTTAAACTTTGTAAATTAACCTTATTTTTCATAGATTTGTGTATTTTTTTTCGGGATATAAATACTAAAATTCACAAAAAATAAGACCCTCATTAGCTGTGCAAATCTATTGTCTGTAGAAAAAAAATATAAAATAAATAAAAAATATGTATTTAAAGATATTGAAAACGGTCACAAATAGCATCTTACTTTTTTGTATGGTTTTTCTACATTTCAGGCGATTTTGAGGCCCAAAGATATTTTAATATTTTTTAAATGCTAAACAATTATTTTGCTCAACATATTTCCGATTGATCACCGTTTGTTTCATTTAAATATTCGGAAAATTGTGAACGCTATACAATTTAGCGCAAAACTCGAACCTATTTTTGCATGGGACACCTACCCTTAAATTTAGCTTCTATGAAATAACTTGAATAATTCATGTAAATATAAATTGAAGGTGTATTTAATTAAACTCATATTACTTACATAACTTCTGAAAGCGACCACAAATCCCAAGGATATCAGAAAAACAGTAATGCTAGAAGGACTTGGGATTTAGAGAGTGCACGACTTCAGTGTTTACTTACTAATGTTTTATAATGAAAATTGAAACGGACTTATTGATGGATATATTATGGCCTGTCAAATAATGTACCCACACGAAGAGAAAATATCAAAAACATCCAAATGGATTATTCAGCATTCAGACACTTGAAACAACAGCAGAAACTTAAGTAACATGAGTAGAGTAGTTTACCTTTATTTGCAAACCAAATATAGAATCATGTTTTTAAATTATGAATGTAACTAAATTTTGATACACATAACCAGGACATGGTAAACCGGGAAAGCACATCAACCTCCACATGCAAAATAAATGTTGCACCATTTTTAATACTACAGTAATTTAAACTCACGTGTTTGGAACATTTCGCATTTGTCTTACACCGAGGAATACCACAATAAGCGTTCCATTGCCCACGACTCCGACAACGAAGATGAATAGAAATAGCACTGGCACAATATACGTCTCTGGTCGAAGGACATATGGTACATACGGTGTTTCCGTTGACGAGGCATTTTGCATTAGAAATTCCAATGAATCCTCTCCTGATGTCGCTCCACCGTAAAATGAAAACGCAGTTGTAGTTGCAGCATATTCCAAAAGTGTAATGGTCTCGTTGGTGGTATATGGATCCAAGTTGTACTGTACAATGTCCTTCATGACCATTGAAAGGGAAAACGTATTATCGGATAAAGTGTTTCGATGGAAATCCTTAAAAGCGCAAGAATTTGTGCTCTTTCCCTCTATACGAGGAAGCTGTAACTAGGACATGTCATACTGAGTGCCGAACGTAAAGAAAGCTCCCAGCTTAGGTTCTTGATCTTAAAATTCTGTCAGTGACATCGTATGTAAGTTATCTGTAACGAAAAGAAAACAAAACAAAATCAAAATAAAATATGGGAGTATTCTTATGGAGATATATTTAAATACATGAAATAAATGATGTGAGATGCGATAAATGTCCTGAATGAATGTATGTACATAATTTCATTGGAATTTAGTGCTCAAGGACAATTGAATATGAAGTGTCTGCTTCGGTACGTGTTAGGATAAATAGTAAATGGGACATCAATAAATATGGGAAGGTGACACAAATAGTTTGAATTAATATGTACGATATGAGAAAATGGAACTTTTGAAATAAATTGGCACTACTCAAAGAGGAGCGATTCGCCTAGAAATGGGTGTTTTTTTAGAGATATACAAATCAAATGCCGTTCGTTGGGAATCGCATCACTTGAGAATGGCTGGATCGATTGAGAATCGCTTGCTGAGTCGATTTAGCCATGTTTGTCTGTCGGTCCGTACGACTGTGTGTCACCGATTTTTGGGCCTATGAGAATAATACATGAACATTTCGTCCAAAGATCATTTCAGCCCATTCCCACATTTTGGGGGCGTTAATCTAGAAAAACGATTTGTAAAGCCTATCCCATAGCATATCTATAGAAAAAACTTGTTTTTTTTGTCGAACCATCAAAGAGTTTAATAACAGGTCTGAACAATTTGTTGTGACAATGTCATATTCTATGTTTCATCTTCATAGGTTCATTTTTATACCTATCCCATAGGGGTATATTAGTTTTGATACATAGTTTGTAACATAAAAAAATAATTTAGCTACATATACCTCAAAGTATATGGATAGACTCAGAATCGCTAGCTGAGTCGATTTAGCCATGTCTGTCCGTCCGTCCATACGTCACCAGTTTTTGGGCCTTAAATTTTGAGCTAGAAGGATGAAATTTGGTACACGTGCTCTTTGTTGCTCCAGCAGAACAAGTGTAAACATTTTTGAAATCCGCTCAATGCCACGCCCCTTTTTCAGAAAAACGTAGTTTTTGGCCAAACCATAAAGAATTTTAAAAAAGTGTCTGAAAAACATAGTTAGACAATCGTAATATCTATATTTCGTTCATATAAAGTTTTTTTGCCACGCCCACTTTTTGGGGGCGTTTTTAATAAAAAACTGTTTACGGTCAAATTTTAAAATTTTCGAAAAAAATTTTGATGCAGAATACTTAGTAATATTCATATAAACATTTCGTCTTTAGACTATTTTAACCCACGCCCACTTTAAGGTAGCGTTTTTATATAAAAACCATTTTTATACACTACCCCATAACATATGCAGGAGAAAAACCTTGTCTTTTGTAGAACCGTAAAATTCGTTGTAACCTTGTCATTTTCTATATTAATTCCCCATCGTGTTTTAAGCCATGTCCACATTTTGGGGATATTAGATAAAATAAACATTTTGTCTATATATCATTTTCACCTACACCCACTTTTAGGGGGCGTGTTCTTATAAAAACCATTTGTATGCCTTACCCCAAGGCATATGCAATAGAAAAACGTTGTTTTTTGTCAAACCACAAAAGATTTTGATAAACTGTCTGATCAATCTATTGTGACAATGTCATTTTCTGTATTTTATCGCCATAAAGCCCTCATTTTGAGGATATTATTTGAAAGATGGGATGGGATAGGGCATTCAACGATCCGCACAGCGGATTGTAGCCTTCTCATATGTTTATACCCTATCCCATAGGGGTATATTAGTTTTGATACATAGTTTGTAACATAGAGAAATAATTTAGCTACATATACATACCTCAAAGTATATGGATCGACTCAGAATCGATAGCTGAGTCGTCCGTCCGTCCGTCACCAGTTTTTGTGCCTTAAATTTTGAGCTAGAATGATGAAATTTGGTACACATGGTCTTTGTTGCTCCCAGCAGAACAAGTGTAAAAATTTTTGAAATCCGCTCACTGCCACGCCCCTTTTTCAGAAAAACGTAGTTTTTGGCCAAACCGTAAGGAATTTAAAAAAAGTGTCTAAAAAACGTAGTTAGAAAATCGTAATATCTATATTTCGTTCATATAAAGTTTTTTGCCACGCCCACTTTTTGGGGGGGCATTTTTAATAAATAACTTTTAACGGTCAAATTTTAAATATTTCGAAAAAAGAGTTTGATGCAGAATCATTAGTAATATTAATATGAACAATTCGTCTATGGACTATTTTAACCCACGCCCACTTTTTGGGGCGTTTTCTTACAAAAACCGTTTCTATTCACTACCCCATAGCATTTGCAGGAGAAAAACGATGTTTTTTGTCAAACAACAAAAGATTCTGATAAACTGTTTGAACAATATGTTGTGACAATGTCATTTTCTATATTATAGGCCCATAAAGCCCACTTTTTGGAGATATTAATTTTAAGGATGGGATTGGATAGGGTATTCAACGATCCGCACAGCGGATTGTAGCCTTTTCATATATAACCTCAATTTTCTTGAAAACGGCTCTAACGATTTTGATTAAACTTTATATATACCATAAGCATATTAGTTCCAACAAAACTGCATACCCAGTTTTTTCGAGAAAATCCATATAACGGATTTTGTCATTCAGGTCATAACTATAAAGAAAATTGTTAATTTATCGCAAACTACTATGTCAAATTGAATGAAATTTACTACTTGCTATTTACTATTTGCTACTATTATAGTTTTAAACAATTCCACAAAATTAGTTTTAGCCCAACTATCACTTTACGGCATTTTTAGTTTTGGCCAATAACGAAAAATAATTATTTTTCACATAGACACCAATTCCTTAAAATTTCGGAGAAAACGTTCGTATAATCACATTTCGACATTTAATATAATTTTTAGCATTAATAATCAAAATGCGTACTATTTGATCTAACGCCCAACTCGCTGTGAAAGAGAAAGTTGCGTACGACCCAGTCGTGCACCCACCACTAGTTTTTATACCCTATCCCATAGGGGGGTATATTAGTTTTGACATTAAGTTTGTAACATAGAGAAATAATTTCGATACATATACCTAAAAGTATATGGATCGATTCAGAATCGCTAGCTGAGTCGATTAAGCCATGTCTGTCTGTCCGTCCGTCCGTCCGTCCGTCTGTATGTCACCGATTTTTGGGCCTTAAATTTTGAGCTAGAGTGTTGACATTTGGTATATGGACTCTCTGGCTGACGAAGCAGAACAAGTGTAAAAATTTTTGAAATCCGCCCACTGCCACGCCCCCTTTTAGAAAAACGTAGTTTTAAGCAACCGTAGAGAATTTCGAAAAACTGTCTGAGCAGCATATTTAGACAATCCTAATATCTATATTTCGTCCATACAAAGTTTTTTGCCACGCCCACTTTTTGGGGCGTTTTTAGTAAAAAACGCTTTTTGTCCAAATTTTAAAACTTTCGAAAAAATGTTTGATGGAAATACTTCCGCAATGGTAATATAAACATTTTCTCCATAGATCATTTTCACCTACGCCCACATTTTGGGGGCGTTTTCTTACAAAAACCATTTGTATACCCCATCCCAAGGCATTAGCAATAGAAATACGTTGGTTTTTGTCGAACCACAAAAGATTTTGATAAACTGTCTGAGCAATATATTGTGACTATGTCATTTTCTGTATTTCATCGCCATAATGCCTATATTTTGAGGATATTAATTTTAAGGATGGGATGGGATTGTAGCCTCTCATATGTTTTAAATGTTCGTCATAACCCAACTTAGGTTTTTACGACAAAAAACGCAAACTCTTACGCCCACTTTATTTAATTTATCTAAAATCAGCTGTTCTCCGATTTTAGATCAATCAGAAAATGCACCGATTTGGCTAACTTTTTTTTAAAATGTTCGTCATAACCCAAATTAGGTTTTTACGGAAAGAAAAGTTGACCACACCCACTTTTACGACCACTTTTTTGATTTATCCATATAAATAGTTATAACTCATATGTCGTTCTTTTGGAATCTCATCACTTGAGAACCGCTGCACCGATTCGGTTAATTTGTATAGCCTATCCCATAGGGGTATATTAGTATTGACATTAATTTTATAACATAGAGAAATAATGTCGATAGATATACCTTAAAGTATATGGATCGAATCAGAATCGCTAGCTGTGTCAATCTAGCCATGTCTGTCTGCATGTCCGTCCTTCCATGTTTTTAGAAAAACGTTATTCTTAGCCAAACGGTAGAACATTTTAAAAAGTGCCTGAACAACATATTTACACAATCCCAATACCTTTATTTTATCTATACAAAGTTTTTTGCCTCGCCCCCTTTTTTGGGGCGTTTTCATTAAAAAAAAACTATTTACAGTCAAATTTGAATATATTTGAAAAAAAAAAACAAGTAATGTAAAATCATTGGTAATGTTTACATAAATATTTCATCTATAGATCATTTTAGTGCACGCCCACTTTTTATGGAGTTTTCTTAACAATACGATTTGTATGCATTACCCCATAGCATATGCAATAGAAAAACTTCGTTTTATGTCGAATCATAAACGATTTTGAGCAACTGTGTGAACAGTATGTTGCCACAATGTCATTTTCTAATTTCTTCCCCATAAAGTTTTTAGCCATGCCCACTTTTTGGGGATATTAGTTTTAAAGACATAATGGAATGGGATAGGTTATTCAACGATCCGCACAACTGATTGTAGCCTTCTAATATGTTTTTTTTAAATCTTCGTAGTAATCCAATTTAAGTTTTTCAGGAAAACTAATTGACCACGCACAATTAACGCCCCCTTTTTTATATATCTAAAATCTATGAGCCTTGATCTATGACTTATCGGTCGTTTAAGAGCCGCCTATCCACAGTTCTTCAGAAGACGTGGTAGATTAGCGGAATCGCAGCGCCGATCTATCCTGTATCAGCCCTCGACTATTCAAATATATGAAAGCTTCAGCCGCTTAAACGCACACTCTCAAAATATTCATCATTGGGGGTAACTAGGATAATGAGTTTTAGCAGTAAATTGTCTATTCTGCTTACGTTGGCCCCGTTGCGTTGTATTGAACCTGGTTGGAATAATATTTTGTAAACTCAGTCTCTGGTGTTCTCTGTTTTTTAAGTCAGCTTCTAAGACACTGCCTCTCAAATACTCGAATTTATTCTATTTGCGATGGGCTAACGTTGAACCATACTGGGCCACCATAGGCAATCATCGGCCTTATATAGGTCATGTAGCAAATCACCTTCACCCTTATGTAAAGACGGCTGCTATAAAACAATCGTCATGTCAGGGTGAACGCTCCCCTAGCTCTAGCCAGAGCAGCATGCACATGTTTGACGAAATAAAGATACTGATTCAGCCCGATGTCAAGGTACTTTACTACTCAGTGGTTGTCTGCTTGGTCCAACGATCGCCAGTTCTTTCTCGTGTCCCTTGAGGCCCAAGACAAAGGTGTCCTAAACAGGATAGTTTCAGATTTGTGAGAGTGAAATTTTAACTTTCAGTCATCACAATGTATCTGGATTTTGTAGAAGTCCCGTTATAAAAGAGTTCGAATGACCTTGACCGAAGGGGCTGTTTTGTACGCGTTAAGATCGTCTGCATACGTAATTGCCTTAGTAAGACTGTCAATCATATCGGTGGTGTAAATGCTAAAAAGAATCGTCAAGTTTACTGCTCCCTGTTGAGGTAGAGTTTGAATTGCCACTTTTGACAACAAACGTTTTACCAGTCACCATATCGTAGAGTGGACGTTTGCAATGTTCGTGAGTTGAAGTCTTATGAAATATTTCGAAACGCGAACATTTTTCAATGACCGTCTGTATGGTTTTCGCAGCAACAGGTCTACGGTGATTTGATAACATATCTCACCGAAAAGTGGAACCAATCAATCCACCATAGTGGAGAAAGAAAACTGTTGCACTTGATATTTCAAAGGCATTTGACAGGGTTTGGCCCTTTTGTCGAAAATGTGTGCATTTGGAATCGATGAAAAACTTCTTCTATAGATTAGAAATTATCTTTCGAAACGTTCAATTCAAATTGTTTTGGACGGTTTCAAGTCTGCAACTCACCAAATAAATGCTGGTGTCCCTCAAGGCTCAGTTTTGTCTCCGACTCTCTTTCTCACCATGGTGGAGAAAGAAAACTTTTGCACTTGATATTTCAAAGGCATTTGACAGGGTTTGGCCCTTTTGTCGAAAATGTGTGCATTTGGAATCGATGAAAAACTTCTTCTATAGATTAGAAATTATCTTTCGAAACGTTCAATTCAAATTGTTTTGGACGGTTTCAAGTCTGCAACTCACCAAATAAATGCTGGTGTCCCTCAAGGCTCAGTTTTGTCTCCGACTCTCTTTCTCATTTTTTATAAATGATCTCCTGTCTGCAACTTCTAAACCAATTCATTCCTTGGCGGATGACAGTACCCTCAGCTTCTCATATTTGTTTTCAGGTCCACATCCCTCACCTTCGAACATGGACTCAAAACGTCAAAACATGTTAAGCTCATTGAATTTCGACCTTGACAGCATTATCTAATGGGCTAAATACAACAGAGTAGAATTCAATGCTTCCAAAACACAATGCTGTCTTCTGTCATTAAAGGGAAACCAAAATCTACAGCCATTGGCCATTATCCATGTATGGCACTTTCGTCGAAGAAACCGAAAAGCTTTCCATGCTAGGTATGTTTGTTAGTAACGACTTACGTTGGATCGACCACATATTCGAAGTCGCTAAAAACGCAGAGAAATTTCTAGGTTTCCTTAATCGATGTAAGAAATAGTTAACCCCCTCTGATCTAGCCACAATATGTAAAGCGTTTATACGTCCTTAACTTGAATTCAACGCCCACGTCTGGAAAGGTGAACCAAAATCAACATTGCACCTACTAGATAGGATTCAAACGTGTGCGAAAAAAACTTATAGGAGACATAAGAATAGCGAACTCCTTAGTTTCGCTCAAACATCGTCGAAAAATCTCCTGCCTTACCTTGTTTTATCGCTAATTTAATAACCAATGTTCAAATGAAATAGCCAGCTGCATTCCTCCCATTCAACAATTCAGCCGCAATACTCGTTACGCTATGAATGCAAATCAGTTTACAGAGATTCGTACATAAACCGAACAACACGAATGTGGAATGCTCTACCAAACTCTGTTTTTCCTTTCCATTATAACTTACAGACATTTAAAACCAATGTGCATCGGTATCTACTTTCATATAAAACATATAAAGGGTATTCTAACCCGTTGAGTGCGCGCACATTATAAAAAAAACATATGAGAGGCTACAATCCGCTATGCGGATCGTTGAATACCCTATCCCATCCCATCCTTTAAATTAATATCCTCAAAATATAGGCCTTATGGCGATGAAATACAGAAAATGACATTGTCACAATATATTGCTCAGACAGTTTCTCAAAATCTTTTGTGGTTCGACAAAAAACAACGCGTTTCTATTGCTAATGCCTTGGGATGGGGTATACAAATGGTTTTTGTAAAAAAAACGCCCCCAAAATGTGGGCGTAGGTGAAAATGATCTATGGACAAAATGTTTATATTACCATTGCGGAAGTATTTGCATCAAAAATTTTTTCGAAAGTTTTAAAATTTGGACAAAACGCGTTTTTTTACTAAAAACGCCCCCAAAAAGTGGGCGTGGCAAAAAACTTTGTATGAACGAAATATAGATATTAGGATTGTCTAAATATGCTGCTCAGACACTTTTTTGAAATTCCTTACGGTTTGGCCAAAAAATAAGTTTTTCTAAAAAGGGGGCGTGGCAGTAGGCGGATTTCAAACATTTTTACACTTGTTCTGGTGGCACGGACGAGGATCCTATATACCAAATTTCATTATCCTAGCTCAAAATTTAAGGCCCAAAAATCGGTGACGAACAGACAGACGGACGGACGGACGGACGGACGGACGGACAGACAGACATGGCTAATTCGACTCAGCTAGCGATTCTGAGTCGATCCATATACTTTGAGGTATATGTAGCAAAATTATTTCTCTATGTTACAAACTAAGTATCAAAACTAATATACCCCCCTATGGGATAGGGTATAAACATATGAGAGGCTACAATCCGCTGTGCGGATCGTTGAATACCCTATCCCATCCCATCCTTAAAATTAATATCTTCAAAATATAGGCCTTATGGCGATGAAATACAGAAAATGATATTGTCACAATATATTGCTCAGACAGTTTATCAAAATCTTTTGTGGTTCGACAAAAAGCAACGTATTTCTATTGCTAATGCCTTGGGATGGGGTATACAAATGGTTTTTGTAAGAAAACGCCCCCAAAATGTGGGCGTAGGTGAAAATGATCTATGGAGAAAATGTTTATATTACCATTGCGGAAGTATTTGCATAAAAATTTTTTTCGAAAGTTTTAAAATTTGGACAAAAAACGTATTTTACTAAAAACGCCCCTAAAAAGTGGGCGTGCCAAAAAACTTTGCGTGGACGAAATATAGATATTAGGATTGTCTAAATATGCTGCTCAGACAGTTTTTTGAAGTTCCTTACGGTTTGGCTTAAAACTACGTTTTTCTAAAAGGGGCGTGGCAGTGGGCGGATTTCAAAAGTTTTTACACTTGTTCTGCTTCGTCGGCCAGAGAGTCTATATACCAAATTTGAACACTCTAACTCAAAATTTAAGGCCCACAAATCTGTGACACACAGACGGACGGACGGACGGACGGACGGACAGACAGACATGGCTTAATCGACTCAGCTAGCGATTCTGAATCGATCCATATACTTTGAGGTATATATATCGAAATTATTTCTCTATGTTACAAACTTAATGTCAAAACTAATATACCCCCCTATGGGATAGCGTATAAATATATGTATCATGAAGCATATATATCAGTTGTTTACTAATGCCAAGTCTGATCAGCTTTACGTAGAGGACCTCTAATCAACCAGGCATGCACCCGTACACTGCTTTTTGGCTTTGCTCCATTGTATATCAGAGACCAGTTTGGCGGCAGCATAAATGTCCCAAAAAAACTAGGTCTCTGGTATAATCTTATCTTCCTTTGCCCTTATTGACCTTATTGAGCTTATTGACAATTAGATAATACCATAGAGGCCCAGTTTGGTAATTGGTTTCAAAGCGGGACCTGACACTATCCAATGCACTAACAACTAGTCCACTGCACACTAGGATACATACTGAAAAATTTTGTTCTCATATCTTTGTATTGGTCTGAAATAATGTTTAGAATCCTTATGACATCAATTGTAAGAGAAGCGTTGAAATAAATGTAAACAAATGACCACTCAAAGAGAGCCCAGACGTTAAGCTTGTTTGATACTTTACGTATTTATTTACAGCAATAGCCCCAAGTGCCTTGTTATTGGATACTTGACAATAAAAATCTTTAAAAATAAAAATTGTTTTCTCGCATTTATTTAGATAAAGGGTACCCTTTATGATCTTTTCAAAGTTCGCTGAAAAGATGTTGAGTATTCATGCGAACAGAGCATGAATGAGCTGGTAAAGTGTTTTTGGCGTAGAAATATGACCTCAACAAAATCATACCTTAGATAGGTAAATAGGTTGTTCACGTTAATAAGGACAGAAGGCTAGACGATGTATTTTATTCATCTGGTTTACTATTGCCAATTGCAACTTGACTTTGGTTTCCAATGTTTCATTAATGAAGATTTAATTAAGTCCTGCAACCAAGGTATTGAAAAAATCCTAAATATTCCTATAGACTTTAAATACTTGATGTTAACTTACACTGCTTAGTTGTGATTAGTGACTGTCTTTGGAGTTACTTATTAACTACCACCATCAATTTGAATAACTAATGTCGGGTATACCACACGTTTTGACGACGATGGAGAACTTTCTAATTTAGTAATATGCTCTATTTAATTTAAGCATATTGGACTTGAACAGTTTGACTCAAACTTACCACATATGTGCAATGTCAAACCTCGTGGGTCATGATTGTAATCATGTTGTTATTACTTATTTAAAATTTTTGTTTTTTTTTTTTTTTTTGTATGGGCTCGTAAGTTATGGATCAACAAAAATAAAAGCGTTTTCACATCACCAGTCCCCAGTTTATGATTGATTAACTCCTGAATCTTAATATGCAAAAATAAATATATATATATAACTATGTTTTTTTTACATAAAATATTCAACAGCGGTCGTCGCCGCAAGAAATGGTTTGAATACATCCACATTAACTACATATACACCGTGAGGCAGAATAATTAGTGCAAATGATGTCAACCATATACCACAGCCATTAGCATACACCAACAATATGCAACAAAAACTGGTATCCTTTAACGGGGTCACAGGTTCAAATCCCTAAGTGGTTTCCCTGCTGCACCTCTTGCAAAAATCTAACAAACATCCAAGCGTATATCACATTATGAGATGCTACTCAATTTTTTTTAACATCGCCAAGGATTTCTTAATCCCCATCCGATACGGATAAGGGGTTTACATAAGATGTCCTTAGTAGTTTGAGTGCGGGCTTGACTACTTAATTGTCTTCTTAGCCCAAAGGAACAGTTTCTGACGTGATGTTGTTGTCCGAGTTAACAATTCATTGATTTTGGTTTAGCCTAAAAAAAAAAACATATGAGAGGCTACAATCCGCTGTGCGGATCGTTGGATACCCTATCCCATCACATCGTTATTATAAATATCCTCAAAATATAGGCCTTATGGCGATGAAATACAGAAAATGACATTGTCACAATATATTGCTCAGACAGTTTATCAAAATCTTTTGTGGTTCGCCAAAAAAACAACGTATTTCTACTGCTAATGCCTTGGGATTGGGTATACAAATGGTTTTTGTAAGAAAACGCCCCCAAAATGTGGGCGTAGGTGAAAATGATCTATGGACCAAATATTTATATTACCATTGCGGAAGTATTTGCATCAAAAATTTTTTCGAAAGTTTTAAAACTTGGACAAAAAGCGTTTTTTACTAAAAACGCCCCCAAAAAGTGGGCGTGGCAAAAAACTTTGTATGAACGAAATATAGATATTAGGGTTGTCTAAATATCCTGCTCAGACACTTTTTTGAAATTCCTTACGGTTTGGCCAAAAAATGAGTTTTTCTAAAAAGGGGGCGTGGCAGTGGGCGGATTTCAAAAATTTTTACACTTGTTCTTGTGGCACGGACGAGGATCCTATATACCAAATTTCATTATCCTAGCTCAAAATTTAAGGCCCAAAAATCGGTGACGAACAGACGGACGGACGGACGGACGGACGGACAGACAGACATGGCTAATTCGACTCAGCTAGCGATTCTGAGTCGATCCATATACTTTGAGGTATATGTAGCAAAATTATTTCTCTATGTTACAAACTAAGTATCAAAACTAATATACCCCCCTATGGGATAGGGTATAATAAAAATTAATGAAAATAGTTTTTTGTTTTGGCTAAACTATGAAAATCGTCGAATTCTTGCATGCATGGTATTTCATCTTAACCATTTCTCGCAATTGAAGGGAAGTTACGGATGACCAAGACACGCACCCACCCTCATTAAAATGCCTAATCGTATTTGATATCAACATTCTCAACCGGTTTTAATGTATTTTATGTTGCAGAGCACGAGTTTGTTGCCTTCATTTATGTGGTTTTATTTTTTGCCTAACCAAACCTTTTATTTCCCAAGGGTACTTCATCTTATTAAACGGTATCAGTAAAAAGTCAGCCGACCGACCGACGTCGAGTACGAATGGGGTTCAAAGCGATACACAAGCCGAATATCATTTACTAGATCCACTTTGAAGCCTTCCCAGTGATTTTCCTGATTGTTACTTTGGGTTGATTATTGATGCTTAAAATCGTATAAATAATGTCGAAATGTGAACGTTTATTACGGAATTTTAATCAGTGCCTATGTGAATAATAATGATTTTCCGTTATTGCCCAAAACTGAAAATTCCATTTAGGAATAGTTGGGCCAAAAATAATAGTGTAGAATTATTACAAACGGTAATAGTAGGTATATAGGTTAAATTCAATTTGACAAAATAGTTTATGAAAAATAAACAAACAAATTATATGGCCTAAATGCAAAAATCCGTTATATGGATTTCCCCGAAAAAACTGGGTATGCAGTTTTGTTGGAACCAATATGCTTATAATATATACAAAGTTTAATAAAAATCGTTATAGCCATTTCGAAAAAAATTGAGGTTATGTATAGTTTTTAAATTTCAGTTACCGTTAATAACATGGCAATACCTTTCTCTTTGTAAGAGAAAGTTAAAAATTAGGACATAATATTCATAAAGTAAATAATAGAAAGTCACCAGGCTTTAATCTTATTACTGCTTAGCTCTTTAAGGAACTACCCTTAACATCATTATTGAAATTTAAGCTTATAATTAATGATCTTTAATCCACACATATATTTTTTTTAATATATATATAAAAACCTTGTCTTTTGTAGTCTTTTGTAGAACCGTAAAAGTGTTTTATAAGCAGTCTGAAGAATTGGTTGTCACTATATCCTTTTTTCTATTTTATCCACATCGTGGTTTTAGCCATGCCCACTTTTTTGGGGATTTTAGTTTTACAGATAGGATGGGATAGGGTATTCAACGATCCGCACAGCGGATTGTAGCTTTCTCATATGTTTATACCCTATCCCATAGGGGTACATTAGTTTTGATACTTAGTTTGTAACATAGAGAAATAATTTAGCTACATATACCTCAAAGTATATGGATCGACTCAGAATCGATAGCTGAGTCGATTTAACCATGTCTGTCCGTCAGTCCGTCCGTACGTCACCAGTTTTTGGGCCTTAAATTTTGAGCTAGAAGGATGAAATTTGGTACACGTGCTCTTTGTTGCTCCCAGCAGAACAAGTGTAAATTTTTTTAAATCCGCCCACTGCCACGCCCCCTTTTTAGAAAAACGTGTTTTTGGCTAAACCATAAGGAATTTTAAAAAAGTGTCTGAGAAACCAGGGCTCAGTGGCGCGATGGTTAGTGCGATGAACTGCCGCGCAGGAGGTCTGGGTTCGATACCCAGCCGTAGCAACACCTAAATGATTTTTCACTGGCCCTCCTCTCGTGATGATCTGACAAATCATCCGAGTAGTATCAATTGTCAAGAATAGCTTATCTCAACTTAGCCGTTCGGAGTCGGCATAAAACAGGAGGTCCCGCCATCGTGCAAGAAGTACACACGCACACATGAATGGTTGTGAGAAAGCTAGGCCCTGGGTACTAACGAGCCTGTTGCGCCATAAATTTGTATTTGTATTTTGTCTGAGAAACGTAGTTAGAGAATCGTAATATCTATATTTCGTTCATATCAAGTTTTTTGCCACGCCCACTTTTTGGGGGTGTTTTAAATAAAAAAACGTTTTACGGTCAAATTTTAAAATTTTGGAAAAAAATGTTGATGCAGAATAGTTAGTAATATTAATATAAACATTTCGTCCATAGATCATTTTAACCCACGCCCACTTTTTGAGGGCGTTTTCTTACAAAAACGATGTGTTTTGTCAAACAACAAATGATTCTGATAAACTGTTTATACCCTATCCCATAGGGGGGTATATTAGTTTTGATACTTAGTTTTTAACATAGAGAAATAATTTTGCTACATATACCTCAAAGTATATGGATCGACTCAGAATCGCTAGCTGAGTCGAATTAGCCATGTCTGTCTGTCCGTCCGTCCGTCCGTCCGTCCGTCTGTCTGTTCGTCACCGATTTTTGGGCCTTAAATTTTGAGCTAGGATAATGAAATTTGGTATATAGGATCCTCGTCCGTGCCACCAGAACAAGTGTAAACATTTTTGAAATCAGCCTACTGCCACGCCCCCTTTTTAGGAAAACTTATTTTTTGGCCAAACCGTAAGGAATTTCAAAAAAGTGTCTGAGCAGCATATTTAGACAATCCTAATATCTATATTTCGTTCATACAAAGTTTTTTGCCACGCCCACTTTTTGGGGGCGTTTTTAGTAAAAAACGCGTTTTGTCCAAATTTTAAAACTTTCGAAAAAATTTTTGATGCAAATACTTCCGCAATGGTAATATAAACATTTTGTCCATAGATCATTTTCACCTACGCCCACATTTTGGGGGCGTTTTTTTACAAAAACCATTTGTATACCCCATCCCAAGGCATTAGCAATAGAAACGCGTTGTTTTTTGTCGAACCACAAAAGATTTTGAGAAACTGTCTGAGCAATATATTGTGACAATGTCATTTTCTGTATTTCATCGCCATAAGGCCTATATTTTGAGGATATTAATTTAAAGGATGGGATGGGATAGGGTATTCAACGATCCGCATAGCGGATTGTAGCCTCTCATATGTTTGGACAATGTGTTGTGACAATGTCATTTTCTATATTATAGGCTAATAAAGCCCACTTTTTGGAGATATTAATTTTATGGATGGGATGGGATAGGGTATTAAACGATCCGCACAGGGGGTTGTACTCTTCTCATATGTTTATACCCTATCCCATAGGGGTATATTAGTTTTGATACTTAGTTTGTAACATAGTGAAATAATTTTGCTACATATACCTCAAAGTATGTGGATCGACTCAGAATCGCTAGCTGAGTCGATTAAGCCATGTCTGTCTGTCCGTCCGTCCGTCTGTACGTCACCGATTTTTAGGCCTTAAATTTTGAGCTAGGATAATGAAATTTGGTATATAGCATCCTCGTCTCTGCCTACAGAACAAGTGTAAAAATTTTTGGAATCCGCCCACTGCCACGCCCCTTTTAAGAAAAACTCAGTTTTTGACCAAACCGTAAGGAATTTTAAAAAAGTTTATGAACAACATATTTAGACAACATTAATATCTATATTTCGTCCATATTAAGTTGTTTGCCACGCCCACTTTCGATGAAAAGAAAAGTTACCCAGCCGTATTTCTTGGCATGTCCTAAGCTTTTGCCTAGGTGTGGCATAAAGGCCTTAAATTATACTTAAGACAAGTTCTGCCTTAACAACAATAAAAGAGACATTGTGTCGTACATTTGGTAAAAACTCTTTTGTGTGAAACTTGGATACGAAAATTCGGAAGCGTCCTTGGACCACTCTTGTTTCTGCTATTTACACGTGATATACCACAAACAAACGACACAATTGTTGCCACAAAAATAGACGAAACAAATATGAAATTATAAATAAGGTTCGAGTCCCGTTTGCAAATGAAGCGAAATATTGGCACGATTCATCAGATTCATCAGATTTCGAGGAAAGGGTTGCACCTATGTCCTTACAAAATCTAGTTGGTTAAACAGCTCAATCCTGCTGACCCAGAAAAACGTCTGAAGTACTACAGAACTACCCTAAATATCGCCGAGAATGACGAAGAATTTTTGGAAAATTTTATGATGATCGACGAGCGACATTTTATGGTGGCCACTTAAACTATATGATTTTCAATACATAATGTCCATGAAATAAACTTTTGTAATTTATTTCCATAATTGTTTATCTTTTTGTTCAAAAGTTATTCCAGATATTAGTAGAAAAACGAATTTTGAGTCACCCTGTATATAAATGTAACACACTGTAGCCACAATAAAATATGTGTTCATATTTAATTTATGTTCACTGTACAGGTTTGTTTATAATCAATCACGAAATACAAATTTTTGGCGCAACAGATTCGTTAGTGCCCAGGGCACATTCATGTGTGCGTGTGTACTTCTTGCACGATGGCGGGACTTCCTGTTTTATGTCGACTCTGAATGGCTAAGTTGAGATAAGCTATTCTTGACAATTGATACTACTCGGATGATTTGTCAGATCCTCACGAAAAATGTGAAATGCGTAGTGTCTTTGCTATCATTATGGAATCTGCCAGAATTGTTAACACCAAAACTAAAAATGGAAGGTTTTGTCCTGCAGGGATTTTCTATCAGCGTCTTTAGGAATAAGGGATTCCAGCACAGGGGATTTTCGAATAGAGTTTTCTTCAACAACCCATAATGGTTTGTTGATATCATTGTTCTTCGACATTCAATGCTGGTGGAATGGTGTTAATCGAGGGGTTAAGGGATATCTACGCCTTCTGCAGAGGACTTCATGTATCACTGAACGCAAACGCGGCATTACCATACCCATCATCCTAGAACCCCTATTAGAGGACCCACGTCCCAGAACTTCAAAAGAAAAGAAGCACCTCAAAGTAAACTTTTACAGAGTTGTTATGTGTTTTCCTTTTTCTAATTCGAATGTACATCCTTCTCCTGGGTCAAATGCCAATGGCTTTCTATTTAATCCTTTCAGCCTTAACAACACGGATTAACGCATCAACATTTAAGGGTACCCATAGACCCAACCATGCAAATATAAAGCAGACAGTAAAGTGAATAAAGAAAAAAAAGTTTAAAAGTTGTTAGTCCGCAAAATAAATCTGATAAAATATGGACTTTCAAAAGGGCAATAAAAAAAATATGAACAGCATTTTTTGCACCAAAGATTTTAACGGAGAGGATTAAATCGTGGACCACCGACCTCGAATGTTATTTACTGCGGTTCTGTGATTTCTCTCTCTTGCGAAATACGTTGCTAGGATCAAGTTAATAGAAAAGTATTTGACTGAAATATGATAGACAGTAGTACTCAAAAGTTAGTATTAATTGTGTTGAAGTTCGTTTTTTTCACATGTAAGTCCCATTGATTGAAAAAGTTTTGCGAATAATTATGGCTTTCCAATTTGAGTTTTTTTTTTTGTGGGTAGAATGGCGAAATGACAGATAAAAATAATCAAATTGTGAATGTTGTATTCCTATATTTACATCTCCTTATCGATATGTTTGAATCAAATGTGGGCAGTGTGTGTACCTACATCTTCTGTAAAAATGTTGAGATAGTATTATTCTTTATTATGTACATTATGTGTACCGCATACAAACATAATGGTATTCTATATTCAATAATTTTTGTAATATGGCCCCTTTCATCTGTGCAGGATATCTACGGAGAATTCTTGGTGCTTACGAAAAAGTTAAAGTCGATACGTATGACTTCTTTGGCATCATTTAATGGATGTTAAATTTTTTTTTAGTTATTACGTAAAGTGATTATTGTTTGACGATAACGTTTCGACGGTAGTCTTGCAATAATCAATAATCGTTTTTGGTATCGGCGATATCACTTTATTTGCTTTACGTAAAACAATAATCGTCAAATCACAGACGATTATTGAGGGATTGTTCATGAGGTCTAGTTTGGATGTTGCAAAGACACAAAATTATATTTCATGATTTGTAAAGCTATCAACATTCATTATACACTATCCCAAAGGGTAACATAGAGAAATAATTTCGGTATATATTTTTTTTTTTTATTTTTTTATTTATTTATTTTATTATCACTCAAATTATCGACTCAGAATCGCTATCTGAGTCGATCTAGCCATGTCTGTCTGTCCGTCCTAAAATTAAATTTTGAGCTAGAGTGTTGAAATTTGGTATATAGACTCTTTGGCCGACGAAGCAGAACAAGTTCTTAAACAATAATACAAATGTCATTAATGACAATTTGTATGACATCTAATAAATACTTTAAGAACGATTGACGATACCAAAGGTGTCGAGTGAATGAGGATGAACGCCCTGGCTTCCGACCCGCATAAGACAAAGCAGCCTTTCATTTTTTTGTGATCCTATGTGCATTGCCTCCAGGAGTGGTTGAATTGCCAAAGGTTCTTCCTCGAATTTTTTGTTCGAGGAAGTAGGAGTAGTAGGACTATGGTCCCGGCGTTTTCGAATGGTAGACTGTCAGCCTTCTCGTGGTGCCCGCCGAGTGCCTAGTACCTAGTATACCATGTGTAAAGTCTTGGCGGCACTAGATGAGAGCGGGGGAAAGATGTGTCCTGCTTTTCCAATACAGCAGCGGAAGAATCCCCAAGATAGAATCAACGGTGGCTTATACAGTTAGGATAAACAAAGTAAAAACCAAAATGAGCTGCGTCGACATATTCGGCGAAAAGGTCATTTAGAAACCTCAACGGTTAGCCAGGCCCCTTGAACAGATATGATATGGTGGCGGAAAAGCAGCGATCTATCCCGTGTCCTAGTGGTATCTATTAATTATTAAAGCAATCCAGATTATAGGGGTTGTACTTTTGATTAGTAATCCACTGAGTGTAAAAAAAATATTATTACGAAGCAACCAAGAGCACAAACATACCAAAAGATTTTAGAAATTTACGAACGCAGTGCAACAATCCGCATTAATTCCAAAAACAGAAGCCTTATATGCGTTCACGCTCTACGAGCTCGTGACAAAGAACCGAAGTACAATTTTAAAGTCGTGCTGGGAGATTTTAACGCAAAAGTAGGAAGAGAACGGATCTTTAGCAGTATTGTCAGAAAATACAGCCTCCATGACAACACGTATGGCAGCGAAACGAAATGTCACTATTGCCATCACTCGGTTTCCTCACCACGCTATCCATAAGGAGACATGGTGGTCTCCAGATCAACAAACAGTCAATCAAATTGATCACATTGCTATAGACAATAGGCACTCATCCAGTATATTGGATGTCCGGACATTCTGAAATCGATTTGGGCTACTACTTTGTTGCAGCCAAGTGAAAAATTTAGTGTCGAAAGACAAGACAAGCACAACGTGTATCCCTTAACCTCTCAATAAACACACTACTACCAGCATCTAATTTCGAAGAAAAGTGGCAACAATGTCAACAAGTTCTTAAAATAACAACAACTGATGTCCTACGTTTCTCTCGCCCACCAGCAAGAAACCACTGGTATCATGAAGAATCTAGAAAGATGCTCGCAGAATAAGCAGAAGGCGAGTGCAGCCATTGAGCTATATAACACCGGCTTTTCAGGAAAAAGAAAAAGAAAAAGAACAAGAAAAGCTCGCAACTACACTCCAGGAAAGAGTGTCGCCAGGGATACAAGGCGAACAGAATCCTGTCAAAACGAACAAGGAAAGATCGTAGTTGAGATACAATCGATGCTTTAGATATGGGAGAACCACTTCTGCATAAAAAGGGTGCCGAAAGTGACTGCCTTCCTCTTGATCTATAGAAAGCTGGGGTTGATGATTTGGTAAGTAGCAGTCACCAACTCAAAATCAAAATTTGGTCAAACGAGAGCATCCCTGAATAATGGAAAAACAGCTCCGTTTGCCCGATCCACAAAAAAGGATTTCGTGGGAAGCAGTCGAGGTAGACATTGCCTCAAGTGACGCGAACAAGCAAAAACCGACCTCAACCAACTTGAAGTGTCAAACTGGATGCAGTTAGCTAAGGACCGGGCTAATTGGAGAGGCATGTTGGTTGTCGCCCAGGTACATTCTGGACTGTAGCGCCACTTAAGTAAGTGGAGGATAACAATTTTTTTGATAAGTCGCATATTTAATTGCAATACAAATACAAAAAGACATTCTATCTTTACAGATTACAGACACAAAACAAAATTGTATATTCAACAAATCAAAATTAAATTCAAATCGTTTTCCAATTAATATTGATTTTGCAAATTAATTAAATAAATTTATTATGATTTGAACTGCTTATGGCTTTTCATTTAGAGATTATCTCCACATGCGATGGTGGTATCTATTATAACACAACAAGGCCTATAATAACAATTAAATTGTATTAACATGTTTTGAATAATTTAAATAATGCAGTGGGTGCAACGTGGGCATTAATACAATTAAATGCTAACCGTTGAATAATTTGGAAAAGAAATAATTGTAACGCAATTAAAATTAAGTTCGAATGCGTGGGCTCTAGAATGGGCCAGTAGGACAGCGAATGCAATAGGACGAGCACTGCTTTAAACATTTGCAGCGTTGGACGTCGCTGTACTCAACAAAAGCTAAAAAAATACCTATCGAGATGCTGGCCCGAGGTATGTTATTTTTATTACCTTTGTTAGCAGCACTCTAGCAAGACATACAACCAGTCTGAAAAACAGTTGGAACAATCGCATGCGTATGTGGTAGATGGTTTTGTACTCGCTGTTTACTTTTATTATACCCTATCCCATAGGGGGGTATATTAGTTTTGATACATAGTTTGTAACATAGAGAAATAATTTTGCTACATATACCTCAAAGTATATGGATCGACTCAGAATCGCTAGCTGAGTCGAATTAGCCATGTCTGTCTGTCCGTCCGTCCGTCCGTCCGTCCGTCTGTCTGTTCGTCACCGATTTTTGGGCCTTAAATTTTGAGCAAGGATAATGAAATTTGGTATATAGGATCCTTGTCCGAGTCACCAGAACAAGTGTAAAAATTTTTGAAATCCGCCCACTGCCACGCCCCCTTTTTAGAAAAACGTAATTTTTGGCAAAACCGTAAAGAATTTTAAAAAAGTGTCTGAACAGCATATTTACAGAATCGTAATATCTATATTTCGTTCATATAAAGTTTTTTGTCACGCCCACTTTTTGGGGGCGGTTTCAATAAAAAACTGTTTTCGGTCAAATTTTACATTTTTCGAAAAAATTTTTGATGCAGAATCATTAACATTATTAATATGAACATTTCGTCTTTGTACCATTTTAACCCACGCCCACTTTTTGGGGTCGTTTTTATATAAAAACCATTTTTATACACTACCCCATAACATATACAGGAGAAAACCTTGTCTTTTGTAGAACCGTAAAAGTGTTTTGTAAGCAGCCTGAAGAATTTGTTGTCACTATATCATTTTTTTTATTTTATCCACATCGTGTTTTTAGCCATGCCCACTTTTTTGGGGATTCTAGTTTTATGGATAGGATGGGATAGGGTATTCAACGATCCGCACAGCGGATTGTAGCCTTCTCATATGTTTTTTATATTAGTTTTGATACTTAGTTTGTAACATAGTGAAATAATTTTGCTACATATACCTCAAAGTATATGGATCGACTCAGAATCGCTAGCTGAGTCGATTAAGCCATGTCTGTCTGTCCGTCCGTCCGTCCGTCCGTCTGTCCGTCTGTACGTCACCGATTTTTAAGCCTTAAATTTTTAGCTAGGATAATGAAATTTGGTATATAGGATCCTCGTCTCTGCCTACAGAACAAGTGTAAACTTTTTGAAATCCGCCCACTACCACGCCCCCTTTTAAGAAAAACTCAGTTTTTGACCAAACCGTAAGGAATTTTAAAAAAGTTTATGAACAACATATTTAGACAATATTAATATCTATATTTAATCCATATTAAATTTTTTTGCCACGCCCACTTTTTGGGGGCGTTTTCAATTTTTTTCAAATTTTAAATTTTTCGAAAAAAATGTTGATGCAGAATCATTAACATTATTAATATAAACATTTCGTCCTTATACCATTTTTACCCACGCCCACTTTTTGGGGGCACAGCGGATTGTAGCCTTCTCATATGTTTATACCCTATCCCATAGGGGGGTATATTAGTTTTGATACTTAGTTTGTAACATAGAGAAATAATTTTGCTACATATACCTCAAAGTATATGGATCGACTCAGAATCGCTAGCTGAGTCGAATTAGCCATGTCTGTCTGTCGGTCCGTCCGTCCGTCTGTCTGTTCGTCAGCGGTTTTTGGGCCTTAAATTTTGAGCTAGGATATTGAAATTTGGTATATAGGATCCTCGTCCGTGCCACCAGAACAAGTGTAAGAATTTTTGAAATCCGCCCACTGCCACGCCCCCTTTTTAGAAAAACTTATTTTTTGGCCAAACCGTAAGGAATTTCAAAAAAGTGTCTGAGCAGGATATTTAGACAATCCTAATATCTATATTTCGTTCATACAAAGTTTTTTGCCACGCCCACTTTTTGGGGGCGTTTTTAGTAAAAAACGCTTTTTGTCCAAATTTTAAAACTTTCGAAAAAAATTTTGATGCAAATACTTCCGCAATGGTAATATAAACATTTTGTCCATAGATCATTTTTACCTACGCCTACATTTTGGGGGCGTTTTCTTACAAAAACCATTTGTAAACCCCATCCCAAGGCATTAGCAATAGAAATACGTTGTTTTTTGTCGAACCACAAAAGATTTTGAGAAACTGTCTGAGCAATATATTGTGACAATGTCATTTTCTGTTTTTCATCGCCATAAGGCCTATATTTTGAGGATATTAATTTAAAGGATGGGATGGGATACGGTATTCAACGATCCGCATATCGGATTGTAGCCTCTCATATGTTTATACCCTATCCCATAGGGGGGTATATTAGTTTTGATACTTAGTTTGTAACGTAGAGAAATAATTTTGCTACATATACCTCAAAGTATATGGATCGACTCAGAATCGCTAGCTGAGTTGAATTAGCCATGTCTGTCTGTCCGTCCGTCCGTCCGTCCGTCCGTCCGTCCGTCCGTCCGTCCGTCCGTCCGTCCGTCCGTCCGTCTGTCTGTTCGTCAGCGGTTTTTGGGCCTTAAATTTTGAGCTAGGATAATGAAATTTGGTATATAGGATCCTCGTCCGTGCCACAAGAACAAGTGTAAAAATTTTTGAAATCCGCCCACTGCCACGCCCCCTTTTTAGGAAAACCTTTTTTTTGGCCAAACCGTTAGGAATTTGAAAAAAGTGTCTGAGTAGCATATTTAGACAATCCTAATATCTATATTTCGTTCATATAAAGTTTTTTGCCACGCCCACTTTTTGGGGGCGTTTTTAGTAAAAAACGCTTTTTGTCCAAATTTTAAAACTTTCGAAAAAAATTTTGATGCAAATACTTCCGAAATGGTAATATAAACATTTTGTCCATAGATCATTTTCACCTACGCCCACATTTTGGGGGCGTTTTCTTACAAAAACCATTTGTATACCCCATCCCAAGGCATTAGCAATAGAAATACGTTGTTTTTTGTCGAACCACACAAGATTTTGAGAAACTGTCTGAGCAATATATTGTGACAATGTCATTTTCTGTATTTCATCGCCATAAGGTCTATATTTTGAGGATATTAATTTAAAGGATGGGATGGGATAGGGTATTCAACGATCCGCATAGCGGATTGTAGCCTCTCATATGTTTTTTTTTCTTTTTTGCATTTATTTAATGAGTTATCAGTGTTAAGTGTGATTCTTTATAAATTTGTCAAAATTAATCCATGTTTTTGGTTGTCAACAAAATTAACTTAAAAACTGTATCGTGCAATAATTTGTGAAGTGGTTATTTTGTGGTGAGCTGTTGTTTTCTTTTGGTTGTGACCTCTTACAACCACAGTTAGTTAGTGTTCGTTTTTCTTTGTTTAGTATTTGACTCCTCCCTCTGTTAATTAGACTTCCCAAATTGTCACCAACCTTATCATCATCTTATAAGCGCCACTAATAAGACATTGGACCAAGGTTCGAACGTGATTTTATCTTTTTTAATCATTTTAATACCATTTTTTATGTTCATAATAAAATAAAATTATGGATTTCGAGGCTCATAAATGCACACTTTTGTCATACCTTAAGTATATGTTTGAAAGCTCCTTTGCCACAGGAGAATTCCCAACTCAATAGAAAAATGCATTTATTACACCTGTTTTTAAAAAAAGGTGAGCTTTAAGATATATCTAATTATAGACCTATCTCAAAACTATCTTGCATTCCTAAGTTACTCGAACATATTATTTGTGATAAATTTGTCTTCCTTTGTCGAAACATCATATGTGAAGAACAACATGGCTTTGTGAAACAACGATCCACTGTCACAAATCTATTAACTTTTATGCACCATTGTTCCAATAGTTTGGAAAATAAAAAAGAAGTTGATTGTATATACACTGACTTCTACAAAGCCTTTAACCATTTATCACATGACATCATAATTTTTAAGCTTAAGGCGTATGGATTCCCTCCAGGATTCATAAATTGGGTTAAATCATATCTCTCATTGAGAACTTACCAAGTGAAATTTAGAGGTTCCAAGTCCAACCCTTTTGTTGCTCAATCTGGAGTACCTCAAGGAAGTTATTTAGGACCAATTTCATTTATACTTGCAATTAACGATGTAAGAGCTTGTATTCGAGATAGCAAAATATTGATATATGCTGATGATATGAAAATTTTCAAATGTGTAGGAGATCTAAACGATTTGCTTTAACTACAAACCGATTTAAATAGTTTCACCATATGGTGTCTTAAAAACGGTTTGAATTTGAACACTACTAAGTGTCAGCATGTCACATTCACGAAAACGTGCTCCATCCAATTTTAGTTATACTCTTTCCGGGCACACTCTCAGTGTTAGAGATCTAGATGTTTATTTTTATCCTAAAATGGAGTTTAATAAGCACATTAACGTTATCATCAATAAATCCAACTCCATGTAATGATTTATAAAAAGGTGGTCAAAAGTGATCTTTATGTCACTCTCTCCCTTTATAATTGTCTAGTTCGCCCTCACTTGGAGTATGCCTCACAAGTTTGGACGCCCTTCTATGCAGTTCATTTAAATATAATTGAAGCAGTCCAATGTAAATTCATAAGATTTGCTTTGAGAGGACTACCATGGGATGAACTACACAATTTGCCTCCATATAGGTGTCGAATTTAACTACTACAGCTGTTGCTTTTGTCTCAACGTAGACTTAACAGCGACATGGTTTTCTTACACCAATTATTATCAGGACAAATTGATGCCCCTGATCTTTTAAGTGCTATTGGTTTTAATACCCGGGGAGGTACATACAACCTACGTAGATTTAATGTATTACATATACCTAAACGTAAACAGAACTATAGTATGCATGAGGCTATTAGTCGCATGAGTGGAGTTTACAACAAAATAACGATGTAGTTGAACTGCATGTTAGTAAAAGTAGTTTGAAAAACACTGTGCGTAATTGTTTGCTAGAGCCGTAATAAGTAAAAGTAAATTTATTTGTTTAATTCATTGTGTATTGATTTTGTTAGTGATGTCAGACTTAATAACTATGTTCTGTTATGTCCCACTAACAAATGCACTAAATGATGAGCCTGTGGATGCATATTATATGCTGTGGCAAATCACTGCTCGTAGATGATGCTTGTATTAAGCTCGCTACGACACAGATCTGATAGTGTTATAAAAAAAGACTACATTCACATCGACCACTAGGCTGTTTATACCCTATCCCATAGGGGGGTATATTAGTTTTGATACTTAGTTTGTAACATAGAGAAATAATTTTGCTACATATACCTCAAAGTATATGGATCGACTCAGAATCGCTAGCTGAGTCGAATTAGCCATGTCTGTCTGTCCGTCCGTCCGTCCGTCCGTCTGTCTGTTCGTCAGCGGTTTTTGGGCCTTAAATTTTGAGCTAGGATAATGAAATTTGGTATATAGGATCCTCGTCCGTGCCACCAGAACAAGTGTAAAAATTTTTGAAATCCGCCCACTGCCACGCCCCCTTTTTTCTGTATTTCGTCGCCATGAGGCCTATATTTTGAGGATATTAATTTTAAGGTGGGATGGGATAGGGTATTCAACGAGCCGCACAGCGGATTGTAGCCTCTCATATGTTTTTTTTCTGTGTTCAAGAATGAAATACGCCTATATTGATGCAAAATCACTGGCCAAAAGTGGAAGAACACTGTCTTCAACAAAGAAATGTTAGAGGAATTTATATAAAAAAAACTCTCAATTGAGACCGGGAACCGGGGATTGCCTAGCCCTACAATTAACGGAACTGATGAGACCAGCGTTCGACGCTTTTATGCCAAGAATCAAAACTCTTTAATCAATTTGGCTGAGGGCCGAGTGAAAAAAGCAACGCATCAGGGGGAAACCGGATTTCAATCAGAAGCTTGAATCCTTAAGGAAAGTCAGGAAATCTTTGAAAATTACCAAAGCAAAAGCAGCAGCATAAGGAAGCTTTTGGATGAAGCAAACGTAAATTCCTGGGGAACTACATACAGGATTTTTTTCGCGGTATTTTACATTTGCGTTTAAGAAAGCGACGCTTGCTGTAGGTAGTTCTTCTCAGCCCACAAATTCAGACCTATTACGTAGCTAAAACAAACCAATCCATGGAAATGAACCGTATTGCATTGTATTAATAACATGTAACAAGAACATGTCGCCTTTGATAAGGCATTTAGTCATAAAGGGGCAGTGACATCACTTCAAGCAAGCCATTCGAAATTTCTTTGTGTGTCCGAAACCCATGTCTGATAGTTTGAGAAGTTTGGGGTCATTCTTCAGACGGAAACTATCGGGGAGGTTACAAACTCGAATAAAACTCTTCCACTTTACTTTAATATCAGAACGTTTTCCCGATTGGATCTTAAATTGTATTGGCATATGACTCCAGATGTTTAAATGTATGTTGGCCAAAATGAATAATCAGGTTTAAAAAAAACTAGTTTACCTGTTAAGTAAACCAATTACAATATATTATTTGCTCGGTATTTATGCAGGTTTATTTTGTATTTATGAGTGCATACCACATTCTGTCTAGCTGAAGACATCAGCACATAAAACCGAGTAAAACTTTTCTTGAGGAACTCGGAAGAAAATACGGAGGTACTTTTAGTGTTATCACCTGAAAAGTTTTTTAATATGCTTATATATGTTAAGCGGAACGAGCTGTCTACTTGCAATAAGGCACATTTAGCTTTACACCACACGTTGACGTGCGACGAACCACATAATCTCTAATCAAATGAATGACAGCAATTCCGAATTCGATCTACCCTTTCTCATGACAACTCCATTATACGACCACTATTGTTATGTATGTAATGTATTTTATGGGTATTACTACCGCCCTATAGCTGGATTAATGAAACGTTCAAACGTCATGCTTACACATAACGACTGTCAAGGTTAAGTGAAACCGTCCGAAAGAACACCCGACAATAATAAAGACACTCCTTTTCAACCATCAGACATATAAGTACTTACTTCAAGATAGAAAGATGAGCATAGAAATCTCAAAATATTATTTATTCAATCTGAAAAAATCATGAGAGCAGTCTTATTTCGATGAACTCGAAAAAAAAACATATAAAAAGGCTATAATCTGCTGTGCGAATCATGTAAACCCTATCCCATTCCATCCTTAAAGTAAATGTCCCCAAAAACGGGCGTGGCTAAGAACTGAATGCGGATGACATATAGAAAATGACATTGTCACCATATCTTGTTCAGATAGTTTACCTTTTATCGTTCACAAAAAACGACATTTTTCTATGGCATATGCCATGGGCATGGCAAAAAAATGACGAAATATAGATATTAAGAATGTGTAAATATCTTGCTCAGAACCTTTTTCATCAAAAACAATGATTTCCTAAAAAGTGGACGGATTTTGAAAATGTTTACACAGAGAGATTATATACTAAATTTCTAGCTTAACATTTAAGGCCTAAAAGTCGGCGACACCCTGACGGACGGACGGTAGGACGGACAGACAGACATGGCTCAATCCACTCAGCTAGCGACTCCAAGTCAATCCATATACTTTAAGGTATATCTACCTCTTATTGCTCTGTGTTACAAACTTAAGGTCAAAACAAATATACCCTTATGGGATAGAGTATAAACACGTATCCTTGACAAACAGCACAGCATGAAACAACACACTAATCTTATTTATTTTCACATGTTCTCGCATTTATAAGGGCACTTAATCCAGACGGATGAGCAATTGAGATCCTGCAAAGGATTCCATATTTTCATTCTCGTTCGCCAGTTCATCCAATGAATGATGTTAGTTAAGTTGGACGTCTTATGAATCAGCTTACCATAATGAGAGGTGTTTAATTTGCTTACATGAAGGTTGTTTTTACTCAGGGATGTTTACAACCTAGGGTGGTCCGAAAGAGTTTATTTTTGTGCAGTAAAGTTAGAGTTGTGATAATGATGGGGGCTGTGTAATGCTCACCCAGCAGAAAAGACTCCGAAGTGAGAACCCACAGGACTAACATACACAATCCAAAACCACCGTCGATTTAAAAAAGAAAATAAATTTTAATTTTTTTTCGTGGGGTTGTGGAAATCTTAATAGACACGATGAGCACGTGCCCACAGTAGTGTGAGATTCTTACTCACTAAAACCACCACCCTTTTTATACCCTATCCCATAGGGGTATATTAGTTTTGATACATAGTTTGTAACATAGAGAAATAATTTTGCTACATATACCTCAAAGTATATGGATCGACTCAGAATCGCTAGCTGAGTCGAATTAGCCATGTCTGTCTGTCCGTCCGTCCGTCCGTCTGTCTGTTCGTCACCGATTTTTGGGCCTTAAATTTTGAGCTAGGAAAATGAAATTTGGTATATAGGATCCTTGTCTGAGTCACCAGAACAAGTGTAAAAATTTGTATAATCCGTCCACTGCCACGCCCCCTTTTTAGGAAAACGTTTTTTTTGGCCAAACCGTAAAGAATTTTAAAAAAGTGTCCGAGCAGCATATTTAGAGAATCGAATTATCTATATTTCGTCAATATAAAGTTTTTTGCCACGCCCACTTTTTGGGGGCGTTTTCTTACAAAAACCATTTGTATTCCCTACCCCAAGGCATATGCAATAGAAAAACGTTGTGTTCTGTCGAACCATACATGAATTTGATAAACCTTCTGAACAATATGTTGAAACAACGTCATTTTCAATACTTTATGACCATAAAGACCACATTTTGGGGATATTAATTTTAAGGATGGGATGGGATAGGGTATTAAACGATCCACACAGCGGATTGTAGCCTTCTCATATGTTTGCATTTGTATTGCAACTAAGTATTCGACTTATCTAGCAATTTTTTTATCACGAGTATAATACAAGGTAACTTTCTTTTGAGAGTTCCTGCTTTTTCCGCAAATTTATAGCGCGGTTAATTATTATCGGGCCAAATCCAAGGATTAAGTTTTTTGAAGACGACGCAATAAATTAGTTTCATCAAGAATTTGGAGGACCGCTGTGTTAACGTGTACGAATATACGTTTTTTATGTTTTCGTGCAAAATTTTTCGTTTCATCTTTAACCTCGGGAATACCCAGATCTCTGCGTAGATCTTCGTTCCTTATGTACTACGGCACATTGACGAATGATCTTAACATTTTGTTTTCAGAACATTGTAAAATGTTAAGATTCGATTCACTGGTACAACCTCATAGTTGTATACCATCCCCCTTATTCATTAGATTTCACTAAAACACATCTCAACGGATGTATAGTTATACAGAGCATTAGTATTTATACAGGCTCTACAGTCGCACAATTTCCTATTTTTAACATATTTCCCCATCCATAATAGTTATACAGGGTTTGTGTCAAATAAGTTACCAAAAAGCTCGGCAGAGTTACCAAGGGATCATTTTTATGGTTGCGAAACTCATGGTGACAATCTTATTTTCTTCATTTTCATAACATATTGATGACTTATGTTGACTCAATAACATCGTTTACAATGTTGAGTCTGTAGGTAAAGAAGAATTGCCATTTGAACAAATTAAGCAGTGAAACACAACTGCTAAAATACAAAAATACCCTGGAATAGTTTTTTCAACTTACAATTAAGTATATATGCTCAGCCGTCTATGTATACAAAAATAAAAAATATTATATACCCTTATACAGGCACTATTCCACCATCAGACGCGTTTAGTATGTGCAGCCTCTATTCAATGTTGTATAAGTTTTATGAATAAGGTTTTTTCGTTTAGAGGCATTTTAATGAGTGCACTCCTTATAATGAGTTTATGAATAAGGCTGCATGTGTTCAAACCTGTTTTAGCACTTGCTTGTATAATAACAGCTTGTTATCAAGGTTAAGCTTTGAATATTTTCCGAGCAACCAGTACAGTTCTCTGTATTTATTTTTAAGTTCTTCGCATTTATTTCTTTGAACTCTGAATATTCGTTTCCATGTTTCACACGGAAGAGTCTATGCTCAAGATACGACACGAGGATTTTATATAATTGTTCAGGCAGAAATTGTGTTAATTTGTATTGTAGGTTTCTATGCCAAGTTTTGTCAAAAGCTTGCGACACGTCAAGAAATAGCTTTTCTTTGATGTATATTCGTGCTTAACTAGCCTGTCAAAAATAAGTTTATTCGTTTTGCTTTTGCGTTTTGCCTCAAGTTTTGAAAGAATAATCGAAAATACGTTTGAAACTGGGTTATGTAAGATATTTTTTTACCGTTATCGGATACTTTAGCTTAGGCATCTGTTTGTACATTTGGTTTTGGATGTACACGATCCGATCGGATTTCTGATGGCCGCGTAGTTTGTAAATATTTAGGTTTTTCGATTGCTTCGACATATTTTTGATCGGAATTTTAGGCTTTTGCTTGTTTAAATTTAATTTCTGTGAATTAATACTCTTAAATCTCCTCCAACGCAACACTTTAGCTATTTCGCAGCCGCGATAATTTTCCGGATGATTGCCTTTACAGTTAATGCAGGTAGGTAGCAGGAGTTTCCTTATCTGACCCACAATCTAACGCGGTTCTTTTTGTCAATAGGTTTGCGTATGATTATATCCTTGGCTGCGCTTGCACTAAGGAACTAATTTGGAATCCTTACGCATAGGTCCAATTTCTACGACAATATTCAACAAAATTCATAAATTTTGTTCAAACTTTCTGCTTTATCGAAAGTGAGTATAAATAAAGGAAGAACGCGTTTTATCACATTTTCTTCGAACTCTTTTTGCTGTTTGTCTTGCTTGATAATGTTAACGACATCTATAACTTCATATTGCCTGTTTTTCAGATCGTTAACAATGTCATCCTGTAAGCAGGACGCATGTTACCCTCTAGCTACAACGCGTAAATGCCTTTCATATTTATTTTTCAAATGAATACCATTCTATGCTATCGGTATTTAGCTTGCGAGATAATAGGGATAACTTTCAGGGTCTTTAACGCAGACCTTCCATGTATTTTTTTTTTGAGCGAAGTTACTTGGTAGCCCGATAATGGCACCGATTTTATCAAGGTATGCAACTTGTAAAAGTCACCAATACCGATTAAATTAATTAGCGGTAAGGGCCGTTGTTTTATCTGTTTTGCATTGTTAATAATTTCCTTGTCACTGTTTATTATTTCAGGAGAGGATACAGCTATCCTTTTTTACCGGTCTTCTTTAGAAGCCAGTATACTTCGCGACTGAGTTCCCCTTCATCCGTATTGTATTCGGAATTCACGGGGCTCTTTCGCGTTATTAATAATCTTCTTGTCACGGTTTATTATTTCAGGAGAGGATACAGCTATCCTTTTTTTTACAGTCTTTTCTTTAGAAGCGCGACTCCATCCTCCATCTGTATTGTATTCGGAATTCGTGGGGCATTCGGGGGTATTCGGAATTGGTTTTGGTATATTATAATTTTTAATGAACTCTTTAGGGTCAAATTTTCATCCTGAAAGTGGAGAATTTCTTAACGAAACTCTTCGCAGACCACTTCGACATTGTTAAGCCTTGTTCGAAGAACGTGGTATTCGTGCTTAAGGCTTTTATTTTTAATTGAGTCTCGTTTTTCGTGAGTGGACACTTCTGGTGTTGTTGAGCTCCTTGAGACGCATATTTTTCTTTGAGATCCAGATGTTACCCTTGAACTTTTCCCGATGTGTAACCCATTTGCAATAATTGGCTCTTCACAGAATCCGTAGAGCCGACCCAAATTGCCACCTTGGGTATTACATCTCTTTGTTGTACTCATTGAATTTTTGTTTTTTGTATACGCTTTACACTCGTTAATAAGGATGGGATAGATTGTCCCATTCCATCCTCAAATTAAACATCCCCAAAAAGTGGGAGTGGCAATTGAATGACATTGTCATCCTAACAAAGTCAAAGACTTTTATGGTTTGAAAAAAAAAAACATATGAGAGGCTACAATCCGCTATGCGGATCGTTGAATACCCTATCCCATCCCATCCTTTAAATTAATATCGTCAAAATATAGGCCTTATGGCGATGAAATACAGAAAATTACATTGTCACAATATATTGCTCAGACACTTTCTCAAAATCTTGTGTGGTTCGACAAAAAACCACGTATTTCTATTGCTAATGCCTTGGGATGGGGTATACAAATGGTTTTTGTAAGAAAACGCCCCCAAAATGTGGGCGTAGGTGAAAATGATCTATGGACAAAATGTTTATATTACCATTTCGGAAGTATTTGCATCAACATTTTTTTCGAAAGTTTTAAAATTTGGACAAAAAGCGTTTTTTACTAAAAACGCCCCCAAAAAGTGGGCGTGGCAAAAAACTTTGTATGAACAAAATATAGATATTAGGATTGTCTAAATATGCTACTCAGACATTTTTTTGAAATTCCTTACGGTTTGGCCAAAAAATAAGTTTTCCTAAAAAAGGAGCGTGGCAGTGAGCGGATTTCAAAAATTTTTACACTTGTTCTGGTGGCACGGACGAGGATCCTATATACCAAATTTCATTATCCTAGCTCAAAATTTAAGGCCCAAAAACCGCTGACGAACAGACAGACGGACGGACAGACAGACATGGCTAATTCGACTCAGCTATCGATTCTGAGTCGATCCATATACTTTGAGGTATATGTAGCAAAATTATTTCTCTATGTTACAAACTAAATATCAAAACTAATATACCCCCCTATGGGATAGGGTATAAAAACGACAGAAAGGTTATCAAATAAACAGAATAAACAGAATTTGATTAAAATAATATGCTTAATTTTCGAGAAACCATTAAATTAAATTTATGAATTACCGTTATACAACTTTTTGTAAAAAAACTGAGTATGCAGCATTCTAACATCCAAACCTCAAAATTGAATTAAAAAAATTCGTTATAAGAATTTTCATTTAAATAAACGCGGCCGACCTTGAAAAATCTGTCATTTTCAAAAGTAGCGTTATGTGCATTTAATATTATATTTTTTAATAATATATTTTTTTTAAAACTACTTTTTTGGTTATTGGGGTACCTCAAATCACAAAACAATTTTACAAATTATATACTTTTAATTTTCATGCAGGAAGATTTTAACGCAAAAGTAGAAAGAGTGAACATCTTTAGCAGTTTTGTCAGAAAGCACAGCCTACAAGGCAATACGTCTTTCAACAGACTTAAGCCAATTGACTCCGATGCGAAAGGAAATGCTAAAATGGCCTGCACATCGTTTCCTCACCTTTTAACCTCACCTTTGGTTTGACGAAGAATGCTGAGAGATGCTCGCAGCCAAAAACAAATAGTCCAAATCCATACCCACCACCTATTCATCAATTTCAAAGCCACATCCGACAGCATTTATAATACCGAACTATACAGTGCCATGTCTAGTTTTGGTATACCGCTTAAATTTGTTCGTCTGTGCCTGATGATGATGACAATGACCTCACCGAAACATTCGATATCAAAAAAAGATTAAGACAATGTGACGCATTGTAATGTGGCTTCTTTAAGATCATTAATGAGAGGATTGTTCAAAACTCCCGAGCCAACACCAAAAGGCACAATCTTCCATAAATCTGCGCAGCTACTAGCAAACCACAGTTTTACAAAAATGGATGCAGAAATCCTTGATCGTTCATAGTGAACATATTTTCGGAAAGTCTTCAGTCCCGTTTGCGTTGTCGGGCTACGAAGACGAAGATGTAACCGAAAACTTTAGGAGCAGCAAAGCGACACATATTGAAGATGGTTAGGACATATAGAGCGAATTGACACCAATTCTCCGATTCACAGAGTCTTCGATTCCCAGCCAGACGTCGAACGCAGTAAGGGAAGAAGTCGCTTTAAGTGGTGCACACAAGTACAAACCCACCTCAACCAACTTGAAGTGCACAACTGGAGGCATTTAGCTATGGACCGGGCTAATTGGAGAGGCATGTTGGTTGAGGCCCAGATTAATTGCATATCTACACGATAAGGCTGATTCCATATGCATTGATGGAAAAAAGAATACCCAAGAGGGTCTCCCCACTGATGTGAATACTTTGATGCATTTATTCGTTCAATACCACGAGAGTTTCAACATACCGTCACTCCAGGTAGCAAACGATCTCTCTTCGTTCGCTTCTTACATCGGCTCCAAACGTAGATCTCATTTCCAAAGGTCACCTACCGACTTTAATAATTTCTTTCGCTCCTAGCCAATAATCAACACATGCTCCTTCGTCTGATAAAGTTCCAAATCCATACAAAGTTACTGTTACTTTTCCCGAATGTTTATCTGTTTATTACCAGAATGTGAGAGGCCTCCGAACTAAAACATCCTCCGTTTTTCTTAACTCTCAAAAGCACCCCTATGACATATTCGCACTTAACGAAACCAATTTGTCTTGCGAGTACCATAGCAGCGAACTTTTCGCCACGGACTTCGTTGTTTTTCGGAAAGATGGTCGTGAGAAAGAAGACGATTCCTCTGGTAGCGGTGATCTTTAGCAATACACCACCGTCAAGACTCAACACTCTTCTCAACCTCGCACACCGCTGATTTTGAGTTCATTTGTGTAAAAATAAGTACATCTGGGCGCAACATCTACATCTTCTGCTGCTACATTCGACCTACATTCGACCCACCCAATCCTATCAGCTTACCATAGACGCGATAGATTATCTGCCCAATCTTGTGGAAACCACTGATGTTGTCTTAACTTGAGGAGATTTTAACGTTCCTAATCTTCGATGGAATCAGACGATGAGTCTCACTTAAATGTTTCGAATACCTCCTCAGATAAAGAGATACTTTTCAGTGATTGTCTTTCCGATTCTGGCCTTTGTCAATTGAGTGGCACTGCCAACAATTTAGGTGGACAGCTTGACTTAATCTTCTTATCTGACATTGACAACTGTGTTGTCTCTGAGAGAAATCATCTTCTCTCCAAACTAGACCGTTTTCACCCAACTTTTTCCGTCACATTTTTCTATGGCCATATTAATAATACTCCACACACTGATAAATCTTATAGTTTTAACTTCCATAAAACCGAGTTCATTGAATTAAACAACTTACTAAGCAACGTCAACTTCAACGATGTTTTTGAAAACCCGAGCATTACTATTGATACTGCTGTAACGATGTTCTACTCCAAAATGTTTAACTGTTTTAATCAATCAGTCCCACTTATGGTACAGAAGACTTCTTCCAATTCACCACCTTGGTTCCCCAAAGAGTACCGATCACTTCGTTACACAAGAAACAAACTCAGGCGAGTTTATCTTAAATCTCGTTCGGACTATGATTTTTTTTTTAATTACTCCTGTGCATCTGCCCATTTTAGCAAACTCTGTTAATCTCTTTATCACCAGTATTTAGACCACATGCAACATAGCATAATCTCCAACCCCAAACGATTTTTCCATTTTATTAACTCAAAAAATAAATCAGATAACTATCCATCTACTTTAAAATCTGCTAATACTTCCTCAACCGATCCCAAAATCATTGCAAATTTATTTGCAAACGACTTCAGCCAATCGTTTAGCAACGAAAGGCTTGAAGTTGATCTTGATTATTTTTCCTACATGCGAAGCTGTCCACAAACTTCATTAAACTCATTTGAAGTATCCGAGTCTCTCGTAGAAGCAAAAGTAATGAAACTAAAGCGCGAATATTCTCCCGGTCCCGACGGCATACCTTCTATAGTTCTGAAAATTGTCTTAACTATTTAGCTCAACCCCTTACTGCTCTTTTCCAACCCCAATATCACAGGGAGTCTTTCCTTCTCTTTGGAAGACCTCTTTTATAATCCCCTTACATAAAAAAGGCCCTAAGAACGAAATTTCTAACTACCGACCAATTGCTAAACTCTCTTGCTTACCGAAGCTATTTGAAAGCATCGTTGCAAATCCATATTTTCTCCTAACCAACACGGATTTCTTAAAGGTAGGTCAACAACCACCAACCTAATAGAATTTGTATCTAACACTCTGTGTGCGCATTAGAGAATGGCAACGAAGTCGATGTTATTGCCACTGACTTTAGTAAAGCTTACGATAAAATTTCACATGAAATCATTCTTTTAAAACTTAAAGCACTAGGATTTTCACCGAGCTTTATTGATTGGAATAAATCCTATCTCTTTGAACGCCAATACAAAGTTCTGTTTAGCTGCTTTGTATCGGACCCCTTTTTAGCCACATCCGGAGTGCCTCTAGGTAGCCATCTTGGTCCGTTGATGATTATTTTGTCTATCAATGACGTTGACTGTATCATTGAAAACTCATATTTATCTGTTTATGCCGATGACATGAAAATCTTTAGGCACATTTCGTCCTCCGCTGACTCTTACCAACTTCAAAGAGATTTAAACAACTTTTCAATCTGGTGCTAAAAAAACTTCCTGGAGCTCAATGTCATCAAATGTCAGACCAAGTCGCGAGATCCTATTTAATAATTGTTGAGCCCGTACCTAATGTGCTTTTCATGCGTGATCTGGGTGTTATCTGAGACAGAGAATTTAACTTTCGCTTTCATATTGATAATATCATCAGCAGAGTCAACTCCGCACTTGTGTTTGTAAAACGCTGGTCTAAGGAATTCTCGAACCCCTATGTTTCAAAATCTATCATTTCCACATTTGCTAGACCTATCCTTGAATATGCTAGCCAAGTATGGTCGCCTTATCACAATATCCATTCCCTCCGTATTGAGAGTGTTCAACGCAGATTTATCCGTTTTGCTCTACGCGATCTCCCCTTGGTAGATAGTTTTAATTTACCACCCTACGAGGGTCGTTTGAAATTGATAAACCTTCAATCGCTTAAAATGCATTGTGAAATAGCCGATATTCTATTTGGACATCAGCTTCTAGCAGGAAATATTGATTGCCCCGCTCTGCTAGAAATTATATCCCTCAACGCAAATTCCCGAAATCTAAGTTCTTCCGACTAAACTTCCACCGGACCAACTACGGCAACAACGAACCAATGACTAGAATACTGCGCCTGGCTAATGGGCATAACTCCTTTGATCTTCACTGTAGCAAACTTGTTCTACGAAACTCCCTCATGTCAACCTCATCTTCCACTGCTCCTTAACCCTTTTTCTAATAAATAATTTTAATTAGGTTAATTTAAGACTAAATTCAGCTTCTACTAAGCATAAATAAATAAATAAAATAAATAAAAATAAAAAAATAATTTCCGGACTGTAGAGCCATGTAACTAAGTGTAATCAACAAAACAACTAGTTGTAACTTTAGTACCTAATAGAATTACTGTAATATATTTTATTATTAACTTTATGCGACTATTGGTTTAAGAAATTGTATTTAAGAAATCTCGCAAATTCAGTTTGTAACATCCGCAAACCGGTAAACATATTAATCTAACTACACCCTAATATTTACATTGATTAACGAAAACACACTAGTACCAAAAGAAAGCAACATGAGCACACTTTGGCAAATTTAATGAACTTTCATATCTGGTGACGGAAAACAAAATCAAGAAAGGTGCACTAAAGTGGATATACCTACCAACTGGATCCTTGTCAGATACCTCATTAGTGCTTATTGCCTTAGTGGTGTCATATGACATCAAACAAGGAACTTTCAATATGGATGTATGTGAGCTCTTGTATACATGTATTTACATTTTTATACCCTTTTCCATAGGGGTATATTCGTTTTGATACTTGGTTTGTAACATAGAGAAATAATTTAGCTACATATACCTCAAAGTATATGGATCGACTCAGAATCACTAGCTGAGTCGATTAAGCCATGTCTGTCTGTCTGTCCGTCCGTCCGTCCGTTTGTATGTCACCAATCTTTAGGTCTTACATTTTGAGCTAGGATAATAAAATTTGGTACATAGGATTCTTGTCCAGTGGAGCAAAACAAGTGTACATTTTTTTTTAAATCCGCCCACTGCCACGCCCCCTTTTTCGAAAAACGTAGTTTTTGGCTACACCGTAAGGAATTTTGAAAAAGTGTCTGAACAACATATTTACAGAATCTCAATATCTACATTTCGTTTTTTTGCCACACCACTTTTTGGGGACGTTTTTAGTAAAAAAAAACATTTTTCGGTACATTTTTAAAATATTTGAAAAACTTTTGACACGCCCACTTTTTAGGGGCGTTTTCCTACAAAAACCGTTTGTATACCCTACCCCATAGCATATGCAGGAGAAAAACGTTGTTTTTTGTCGAACAACAAAAGTTTCTGATAAACTGTTTGAACAATATGTTATGACTATATCATTTTCTATATATAATCCCCATCGTGTTTTAAGCCATGCCCACTTTTTGGGGATATTAGTTTTACAGATGGGATGGGATAGGGTATTCAACGATCCGCACAGAGGATTGTAGCCTTCTCATATGTTTAAAGGGGCTTTTGTATTTATCTTCAAAAAACAGCATGTGTTTACATTTTGAACTGGCTTATTTCATCATACTTAATATGTGGAATAAAATTGATATTTCGGTAAATCTACTTAAAGATATCTAAAGGGTGTTTTTTAGTGGTATAGAACTTTATGTTGGCAATACTATTTTAACTGGTTTATTTTTAGTTTGGTTTGGCACATCAACATGACTGATTGACATCAGAACAACGCTTCTTAATTGTTTAAATTTATTTTTGAAAATCATGGTTCTGTTTGAAATACGTATTGCGCACTACGTCCATTTTACGGTCAACATAATCGTCGATTAAGTATGGAACGTTTTCGCACCACGTTTACTCTAAATGATAATACGCATCCACCGAGACGTCGTACAGTGCGTACAGAAGATGTAATCAGTCTATCCGGCATCGTGAACATGAATTGGATATGTGTCCATCCACTTTATGGAAGATTTTGCTGAAAGATCTTGGTTTTTCGTGCTAAAAAAATCTAACTCGTGCAAGAATTGAAGCCACATGATCACCTAGCAAGGTGTAGATTCGGTGAATGGGCCCAAAACAAGATTGCCGTTGATCCCAATTTTCATAACTTTTTCGTTCGTTCACCAATTGAACAACCATGATGTGCAGGAGCTGTGGTTTCAACAAGACGGTGAAACATGTCACACAGCTTGTGCAACAATTGATTTGTTGAGGGAAACGTTCGGTGAGCGCATAATTTCGCGTTTTGGTCCTGCGAATTGGCCGTCAAGATCGATCACACACACTTTGTCGATGGCTAGTACATAAATAGTGAATGAACATAAATACTCCGGTCTACAGAGTCTTGGTTTATAAGCCAGATGGTAGTTGAGATGTTAATTGAGACTTAGGATTACTCTTGACTGTAGCGTCCCAAAAGTAAAGTAAAGGTCGTCATAATAATACTTAACGAAGTTGTCTTTGAACGGTTGCAAATCGGATGGTCGGACGGTTTCTATTACCGATCAAATTGAATTTTGTATTCCTATTAACAATGCTATGATGTAAAATGTAAGCAATTTAATTGTGTAAACTAAAATGAGCTTACCTATTATTATTTTAACTTGATTGGTTACACTTTTCTTAGCATGCATTTAAGCCCTTTATGCTCTAATATTCGCTTTATGCTCTAATAAACTGTTAAATACTGCATAGTCGTGTCTTCGCACGATCGATGACGTACTTTTCCTATTATATCATTGTTCTCTTAACCAGTCTGTATTATCTATAGTTAATGTTAAGTCAGTTTTTATGAAGCGTTCAAACAAAACCCCAGTTCTGTTAACTTTGTATGTTAAATGAATGTTAAGTTTTTTTCATTTTGCATGTTTCAAATGCACTACAAACATACGTTACATTACTAATCCTGGAAAGATGGATGCCACGTGATTGCCTAAGCGGATGAAGTTGCTATCGCAGTATCAGGGAAGCACTTGAACTACTCTTACACCAACGACAGAAATCAAACGACAAATTATTTGGTGAACCGCTATTTTCTTCGGCTAATAAAGCCCTCACTCGAAAGGATGGCCTTATCAAAAGTGGAGGTAGAAATCCGTGTTCCGACTTCTTGAGCGAAAAGTTCTTTGCAAAATCTTCGTTCGGCTTTGCGTTGATGGGCTATTAGGCTGAGCTTGAACAACGAATTTAACGAGCTGTACAATAACACATACCTGGTCAAAAAAACTCATTGGACTTTTAAGATTGATATAGCATATACAAAGCGAAAGAACACCAATACTTTGGCTAGTAGATTTTCGAAATCCCAGTCAGACTGCGAACGCAATAGCGCTACTTAAGTACCAAACTTGCAGTGAAAAAGGTATTGGCCAATCTCATCAAAGCAACTAATTTGAAACTGTAATTAAGAGGCAAATAGGTTTTAATTTTACCAGATTTGAACTTTGATTTTACTTCGTCTTGTTTTTGCTCACTATGGCGGAAGCGCAGTCTTTGAAAGCCTAAGGTATAAATTATGTATTCAATTTAGAGTCCCCTTATAAATGATAGTGGGGACAGTGACCTAGTGTTTCGTGCGTGAGACGAAAGTTACAATATCTACATTTTTTTTCAGAACTAAACCTCTTCCTAGTTAGTGCGACGAACTGCCGCTCAGAAGGTCTGGGTTCGGTTACTAGTCGTAGCAACACCTAATTGATTTTTCACTGGCCCTCCTCTCGTGATGATCTGACAAATCATCCATCCATTGCCATCGTGCAAGAAGTACATACACACACATGACTGGTTGTGAGAAAGCTAGGCCCTAGGTACTAACGAGCCTGTTGCTCCAAAAAAAATTTTTTTGTAACCTCTTCCTAAAGTATAAATATCAAATAGTATAAAAAATGGAAGCTTTTCGAACTCGGCAGTCGGAGTTGGTGTTAAAGAGGAGGTCCTATTCTTTATGACAAAAATATAACTTCGCACACACACATGAAGAGAGACTATTAATGCCAAATATTTCATAAATTTAATTTATGAATGACAAATGACAAGTTTATTAGTGTAGACATTTTGTCTAATTGAAAATTTACTAATTGGACATAAAATCCAAGAGGTTGGAGCTAACGACCAATTCTGAACTGACCCATGTCCATAAACCTCTTGTTCGTTTTCATATGTCCCTAGACTATAATTTTCATTCTGACCGTTTACCAAAGATCAAGTACGTTCGACCAAATCCTTTATTTTATTTCCATACTTGCAAGGCTGTGCTATTTTATTCTTCATAAAATATTATGAATAGTTGATTCATCATTGAGTTTGTATTTTGTAGAAAATATTTTATTCACTTGAATGTATACATATGTAAACATAGTTGGTTGTATGTTTTAGAACGAGGGCAAACTCTGATTGGCGTTAGCTTGGCGATGACTAATCGTTACAACTCTGATAAAACATCAATTGCGTCTTTTTCACCTCCAAGTAGTAACCATGGGATACTGGTCTCATTCAACCGGATTTGAAATGATAAACTTATGTGCCAATATTGATAACATGACGAAATAAATAAACAATTTAAAAAGCCTGATAGGAATGACTGGCATGGACTATCCTCTGGTGAACATACGGAATTGTCACGGCAAGTATGTGGTTGTGCTTTAGGTTAGCTACCACTCATATAGAACAAATATTGTTACGAAGCAACGAGGAGCCTCAGAAAGTACTTATTTTATTGTTGACGAGCATGCTTACCGAAAAAAGGATAACGACGTTCGCGGAATGTGAGAACATAAATCAGGAGAGGTGCAATCAAACCACTAGCAAAAGCACTTAGCTGCTATAAAGCAGACACTACTGCTATCCAGGAAATACGATGTGATGGGCCTACTAAGGACCGTGTTATATATAGCAGAATAAGCGACTATTCGGATGCGGATTTGTTATAAGTGCCAGACTTAGCCAAGAAGTCTTATGTTTCCAAGACATTAGCGAACACGTTGTAACAATTTGCATCAGGCCAAATTCACCAACATAAGCCTTATATGCGTTTTGTCGGAAAACACAGCCTACACGACAACAGGGCAACGGGCTTAGGCTAATTGACTTCGCTACTGAACGAAATGTCACTATAACCAGCACACGGTTTCCCCACCGATATCCATAAGGGGACATGGCGGTCTCCAGATCAACGAACGGTCAATCGAATTGATCACACTGCGATAGACAACGAGACCACTTCCTTGTTGCAGCCAAGGGAAGATTACAGATATCAACCAAGACACAACAAATGGGAAATACTGTGAACAAATCCAATTTCGAAAGACTACAATCGCAAGAGACCACCATGTCCTTTGCAGAACTCGTATCCCTTCAACCCTCGATTAATACTATCACCTGATCGGTCCTTATCGGTGTATTTTTAGACCAGGAAAGCCCACAACTGATCAAATGTTTACACTTCTGCAGATTCTGGAAAAATCTCAAGAAGTCCAAATTGATACCCACTACCTATTCATTTTAATCCTGCAAACGAATTTTTCTTCGGTCTAAGAAGGGAATTTTGTAGGAAAACCCTCACTGGAACTAATAAGGTGATATCATACAAGACCCTGCTCCTCCCAGAACTGTTCTACGATGCTTAACCATTGACCGTATCGAAAGCAGATGAAGAAATTCTTGGTCGTTTTGAGCAAAAAATCTTTGAAAAATCTTCGGTCCATTTTACGTTGACGGGCTATGTAGACGATGATTAAACCATAAGCTATACGGGCTGTACAGCGACATAGCCCTTCAAAATAACCGAATCGGAAGTTTAAGATATCTTGGACATTTAAAGAGAATAAACACCAATACCCCAGATCCTAAAATCTTCGAATCCCAGTTAGACATGTCAGACGCAGTAGAAGAAGTCCTCGCCATAAAAGCCCAATAGAAACCGACCGCAACCAACTTGAAGGCCACTTAAGGACTTAAGGAAGTAAGAATAAGGAAAGAATATTCATTAAGGCTCGTTTGAAACATTTCGAGCAAAATTCCACCACTAATTGAAATAGTATTCGTTTATACCGGAACAAAGGTTAGCCCTGTCTGTATTACAAAAACTGTTTACAGCATTTAATAATGACTTTTGTATGCACCTTCCCAGTAATCATCATAATAACACTTAATGAAGCTTTCTTTATAAAACAACGAATCCTTTAGAAGACTGGTTACTCCTCTCATACATTAAATTTGATGATTGATTAAACTCATGTGTACACATCCATGGTGTGGGACTTAATTAATAACCCTTCAAGTATGTACATACAATCTATACTGTATCGGATGGAGTAGTATGTCAGAACAAGGATTCACGTTTGTCGATATTAATGAAGTGTAATTATAATGTTTTAATTATCCATGAAATTTGGCAGGCGTAAATAATAAAAGCAAAATAATTAATCGAGTACTTGATATGTGAGATTTTCTTGGAATTAGGATGTGTTCCGATTATTTAACTTACGTATAGTCTAATTTGGAAAACAAAAAAAAATATCCGAACCCTTTTTAGAGTGCAAACACAATGTGAGAGGTCAAGATATTTTAACAAAAAAGACTTTCCCTCCTTGAATCAAAAGGGATACATTAAACAAACGTAGACCCATTATTGGATGAATCTATTGAGACACAAAATAAACAGGGAGCGAATCATGCCTGTTAAAGTGGTTATAGATTTTTCTTTACTGCTTTTCCCTAATGTTTCAATATTGAAAAGGGTAACTTACCATTAGTAACCCTGAAGGAAGTAAGAAGCCAACCAATTATGGAATCAATGTATCACGGAAATAATTTAACTTCATTAGAATCGTTTCCTTTAAAAGGTTACACCTGCAAAGAAAACACCTAAACATCTGTTAATTAAACTTCAGAATCAGGTACACATTTCTCAAAAACTGAGGCAATCACGTAAGACTTAATGAAGGTGATTTCCTTTCCTTACGAGCTAGGGAATAATAAATGAGAAAAAATAATAATAAACATATTAAAACAGGCTACAACCCATTTTGCGAAATTTAAAATACCGTATATCATACATTATTGTTCAAATCCGAACTTTTTACTTGCTCCTGTAGGGTAATAACTGGTTTCAGGAAGAACAAAAACGAACTCAAGACTTTAATCGGGCCTAACATTACGATAGAGAAGTCCAAAAAAGTGAGTTTTGCAATTGTGTCCGTAACTGATGCCTCCATGCCTAAGTTACTATTTAATACGATATATGAGGTTCTTCGATTGATAAACAGAGGGTTGTTTTTAAACGAACTATATCTCCTTTAAAACGATGCAATGTTGGTGAAATTTCCATTTTTGTCAGCACCGTCTTTATGCGATATTCGTCTTTGTGGAATCCGCACAGGCGGCGATCAGAAAAGGCTGGACGTGGACGAGCTGTCTCTAAGCAGGTTGGGCGTTTCAAAGTTGCTGGGAAAATCACTGGGGGCAAATGCATGTAATTCCTCAGGTATTTAATACCTTCTTTGATGAAGTTTCAGCAGTAATGCCTCCAAGCGAACTGTTCCTTGACAAGATTGCGACAGTGCAACGAATGCAAAGTTTTAATGATATGAATGTTGGGAATAGTATTCAATTCATTATGCTTGTATCGTTAAAGATGTATTCATAAATTGCGACATAATGAGCCTTACGCATAAAGATTTTAGCGTCTTCCACAGAGCTTATTACTCGCAGTTTCCATAAGTCTATAAGATTGAAAGCTGTTCTCCTTTGTAGTTGAACACGTTAAACTGCTTAGAGAGCTTGTATGTGTTCTGGCAGAAATGAAGATGTTACAAAAAGAACCACTGGTGACATACCACACACGCCTTAACGTAATAAAACTTCATGGACCGAATTTCCATCTCCTGCTGCTGAATCGCAAGAAAATCGAACCATTTCTACTGAAATGGAACGTAAGTGTATCACTTACGACAACCTCAAGCGAAAACGGTTCTGATCGAATCGTAGTGAGTCGGCGCAAACGGTGACCAAGCCAGAATTGAAAGATATATAGGTTTTGCTGTGTGTTTGGTGGGATTGCCTCACCTACGTCAAAACTGTTAATTCGGACTTGAACTGTTAACAATTGAACCACCTGAAGGAAGTAATCTCATAGACAAACTCCATTAAAATACATAGAATATCGAGAAAAGAATTGTGCATGCACCAAACCATCAACAAATGCTGAATGGATGAGAACATGCTCAATGATTGAAATATCAGCTCCATATGCCCCACCTACAAAAAAGGCAATTCTATGTCTTGCACCAACTACCGAATCATATCCCTGCTAAATGTCGCATATACGATCCGGGCCGTCAGATTGACCATAGACCAAATTTTCACACTAAGGCAAACCGTGGAAAAGACCAATGAATTTCAACTCGAGACACACCCTCTTTTCATCAACTTTAAGGCTGCATCATCTAGAGCTTTATTATGCGATGGCGGAATTCGGGATACCATCAAAACTGCTACAACTGGTTCGTCTAATACTATAGGAGATGCAATATTTAGCTTTGAAATAGCTCATCTTAACTTTTCCAGACATGTACCGTAGTCCGACAAGGTAAGTAAGGAAGGCACTATCTTTAACAAATCCCTACTCAGGTACGTCATCATTGATCGCTTTCATCGTGCTGTTGGAGAAGCATTTTCGGGAAATGATGGTTAAGTCGAAACGCGTTGGTCTAACTACAAGACCAACAAGACAAAGTATATATTTACTATCAAAGCTTTCCTTGGACAAAATGTCGCTGGAGTAAATATCAACCCCACGAATGGCACCTTAGTGGATATACGACAAATACTGTCGCTAGGAAACAAATGATATTTCGGTTTAGTAAAATAAGTGGGATCAAAACTGAAAGCTCAAATGTTTGCTCTACCGAACCTTAATCCAACCAGTCCTACTGTAGAGCGCCAAGCGGAACAAATATAAGGTACTTTCGAAAGAAAAATTCTTCGTGGATTTTTTGTGCTGTATGTGATGAAGGAGAATGGAGTAGAAGATAAAACCGCAAACTTTATGAGCTTTGCTAAGATGTGGATGTAGTACAAAAGGTAAAAACACGATGACTACATTGGCTCAGCCACATTGAGCTAATGGATAATAATATTTCAGCTACGAGAAGACTTATATCCGTCTTCACGTTTGAGGCGACAAGAAAGACCGAACCTTCAGTTTAAAGATGCCAGAGCGCTTGGACTGCATACTGGATGCAAGATACCCAGGATCGAAGGAGATTGAAGGCTGCCTTGTCTCAGTAGAGACCCTCATCGGAAATGGAACACATTAAGCCCGTTAAGTAAAGTGAATCCAAAGCGTCTTTCATTAAGCGTTTCCTATATTTAAATTTCAATAAAACAAAGTGTGTGTCTGATATCATCAAAATTTTTTATGCCTTTGAAAGGCCTATCGATGTCATTCCGTATTCAGTATAACATTGTTCAAATGTCCGCCGCGGCTTCTCAGTGTGGCACGCATCCAAAACGCAATTTTCCATGGCTCCTGCGCAAAACCCAGGCTGAATTTGACCGATTTGGGGCTTATTCGCATAGACCTGCGACTTCAGCAAATGCTACAAGAAAAAGTTTAACGGGGTCAAATCCTTGACATTTCCCTTGAATTGCTCGTGCAGAATTACCAATGTGGCGTGAGCTGTTCCTGTTGAAACCACATGTCGTTATTGTCCATTTCATCCAATTCAGGCCAAAAAAAAGTTGCTAATCATTTACCTATAGCGGTCGCCTTTGACGGTGATGGCCTGGCCAACGTCGTACTCTAAGTAATATGGACCGATGACGCCGTCAATCGGATTAGACGCTCTTGGATCTAATGTGGATTGGTATCGTTCCGAATTCGACAACTTTGTTTTTTGACGTAACCATTTTTCGATGAAAAATAGGGTCAGTAAGATGGTCTTAGCTCACCGAGGGTTGCCCAAACAGAACATTTTGATAAAAAAAATTTATCAAAATGCACGTGTGGTTGAAAGTTTTCAAGTGTACATCTATGGTGATTTGGCAAAACAGACGGAATAAATGATAGCCAATTTGTAAGATGTATTTTCAAAAATATGGCCACTATCAACTGTCAAAGTTCGAAAGTTCATATTGGAACATCCTTTATGTGAAAATTTTATCTAACCTTTGCGATACCTACATAATTCTGTTTATTTCTACGTGAAGAAGGTCATATGCAAAATATTCTCAAACTTCCTTTTGAACAACACACAGCGAATACATAGCTATTCTTTGAATAATGGCCATTTGAATTCCGAACTACAGGACACAGGTTACTATCTTAAACAAAAATCGTTTGAATGGCTTGGGGAGCTTTGTTTCCATTTGCCTTTTTTAGCAAAAGCTTTGTGCGTTCAGTACCATTTGAATGTTTTGCCTATCAGGGTTTGTATTGCAGATGAAATACGTTGTCAGGATGGTTCAGATATTTTGTATTGTGTTTTTCGAAAATATACCAAGAATAATATTTTTCAAAACTAACGTCGGATGTTGTTATTTCTGAATGCGATGTGCATGGTGGTTGTGAATTGTTTTTATATGATGAGCCGCATCATGGCCGTTATTTCCATATAAATGTAAAATGATAGCCACTCTAGAGAAACACTGGCCTGTACGACCAATATCAATATCATAGAGTTTATGAACTATTCAGCCATATACATGCGTTTTACATTCTAAAGAAGTGGTCGATTTTCTGGAAAAAAAAAACAAAATTGAAATAAATAATATGTAGTAGGATACGGTTCGGGCCAGCTATGAAATCAACATTACCGTGATGCTTACCAACTTTCGACTAACATCTGTGATAGAAAAGGTCGTGGCAATAATCTTATGATGTATCTTGTATCTACCTATCGATGATGCTGAATGTTATGTAAACAATGTTTCACCTTTGTGTCCAGACGTATCTATTCATTTATAATCATAGGGAAAACTCAAAAAAGACGTAAGTTTCTTTAGAATCGAAAGTTGAGTTTTTCTAGACTGTATAGACTGTTTGTATACGAACTTCAGGTTTAATAGAAGCGGGATAAGTGTGTTTACTTAAATCCCAGTACTGCAGTTCCAATATTCAAAAACTACAGGTCAAGCCATAATGTCATCCTAAATTAAATTTCATCTGTAGATAGTTTCGAGGCAAACCAAACGTAACAAATAGACAAAAGTTTACATTTTTGAATAGATAGTTTATTCCTTAACAATATATTTTGACAATGATGCCCTCTAAACTTCGTCTGGAAAAAATGTAAACCACGCGTAGTTTTTAAATTATTAGCCGTTCATAATAAAGATGAAATGACGTTTGAAACGTCTACTTTTTACTTTTTGGTGTAACTTATATTAAAGATGAAATGGAATAGGATACAAGGTAATTCGTACAGTGAACTGTATCATTATGCACTGACAGTCGGTTAACCTTTATTGAGTGACAAATTACCGTCAGATTTGAGAGGCTTAAAACTGCGATACTAATAATGCGAAATCAAGGGTTGAACACATAGCAAATACATCATATATATACAATTTAGTGGCGTGGTATTTTGTTTACCTGTGACGTAATTGCAATAAATATTTCATAAAATTATAATTTGGTAGATCACTTTGATTTGGTATTTAAATGATGTAGGCAAAGCGATTATATGAACCCTTTTCACCTAGCTGATGCCTACCAACTCCGACTCTCAGCCTTCTCATGACGACCGCTGAGTGCCTAGTACATTGACCATATATATATTCTCAACTCGCAATCCCTGTGTAAAGTCTTGACGGCAGCATGTGAGAGCGGAGGGAGACGTGAATCCATACTAATGCACATATTCCATTTCAGGCGGTAACGAAATAATTCCCAAGATGGAATCATCGATTGCGTATACAGCTCCAGTTAGGATGGAAAAAGTGGAAACCTAAACAAGCTGCTTCTACGTATTCGAACAATATGCAATCTAGGAATCTCAAAGTGTAAGTCAGGTCCCTTGAACAGATATGGTGGCGGATGAGCCGAAAGGTCAACGGCTGCGTTCAATAGTGCACTCGTAGTGGATACTGCTTGTTAAGAAGCAACTTAAAGCTTCGGAAAGGACTTAATTAATTGTTGAGGACCATGCTAAATGAAAAAATGTCAACGATTATCATGTCTGCAGCTGGAATGTAAAATACCTTGACAAAAAAGGTGCAGCCGAACAACTACTGAAAATTACTGCCATCCAGAAACACGATGGGATGGGTCGGGACGATGAAAAAATGTGACATCTACTTAGAATCGTGTTTTAGTAAGCAGAAACATCGAACATTCGGATGCAGATTTGTTATAATTGTCAACATTAATAAACGCACTGTAACAAGTCCAAATTGGCCAATATAAGCTTTATATGCGCTCACACTCTACGAGCTCCTTGACAAAACTTATGAGCGAGAGCGACTGCCGAAGTACGATGTTAAAATCGCGCTGGGAGATTTAAACGCAAAAGTAGGAAGAGAAATGCATATATAGCAGTATTATTTGAAAATACAGCCTCCACGGCAAAACGTTTGGCAACGAACTTAGGCTACTCGGGAGTTTTGCACAATCCCCTCAAGAATCAAATTGAAAAAGTCACATGACAGTGCATCGCCTTGCCTAAATCCTTTTTTGGTATCGAAGGTGTCGGTGAGGTCGTTTCCGACCCTGATTTTGCAGCGATAATCTCCATCGTCATCCTACACAAACGGACGAGTTTGAACGGTATACCAAAACTAGACATGGCTCTGTATAGTTCGTCTCTATAAATGCTGTCGTATGCGGCTTTGAAATCGATAAATAGGTGATGGGTATCGCTTTGGACTTCTTGGGTTTTTTCCAGGATCTGCCGAAGTGTAAAAATTTGATCAATTGTGGACTTTCCTGGCCTAAAACCACACTGAAAAGGGCCGATCAGGTTGTTGGTAAACGGTTTCACATATTACGGAGGATCGGATCTTGTAAGCGATGTTAAGTAGACTTATGAGATGGCTACAATCCGCTGTGCGTATCGTTGAATACCCTATCCCATCCTATCCATAAAACTAGAATCCCCAAAAAAGTGGGCATGGCTAAAAACACGATGTGGATAAAATAAAAAAAATGATATAGTGACAACAAATTCTTCAGGCTGCTTACAAAACACTTTTACGGTTCTACAAAAGACAAGGTTTTCTCCTGCATATGTTATGGGGTAGTGTATAAAAATGGTTTTTATATAAAAACGCCCCCAAAAAGTGGGCGTGGGTTAAAATGGTATAAAGACGAAATGTTCATATTAATAATGTTAATGATTCTGCATCAAAAATTTTTTCGAAAAATTTAAAATTTGACCGAAAACAGTTTTTTATTGAAAACGCCCCCAAAAAGTGGGCGTGGCAAAAAACTTTATATGAACGAAATATAGATATTACGATTCTGTAAATATGCTGTTCAGACACTTTTTTAAAATTCTTTACGGTTTTGCCAAAAATTACGTTTTTCTAAAAAGGGGGCGTGGCAGTGGGCGGATTTTAAAAATTTTTACACTTGTTCTGGTGACTCGGACAAGGATCCTTTATACCAAATTTCATTATCCTAGCTCAAAATTTAAGGCCCAAAAATCGGTTACGAACAGACAGACGGACGGACGGACGGACGGACAGACAGACATGGCTAATTCGACTCAGCTAGCGATTCTGAGTCGATCCATATACTTTGAGGTATATGTAGCAAAATTATTTCTCTATGTTACAAACTATGTATCAAAACTAATATACCCCCCTATGGGATAGGGTATAAAAAGGGGATTTTTATACCCTATCCCATAGGGGGGTATATTAGTTTTGATACTTAGTTTGTAACATAGAGAAATAATTTTGCTACATATACCTCAAAGTATATGGATCGACTCAGAATCGCTAGCTGAGTCGAATTAGCCATGTCTGTCTGTCCGTCCGTCCGTCCGTCCGTCCGTCTGTCTGTTCGTCAGCGGTTTTTGGGCCTTAAATTTTGAGCTAGGATAATGAAATTTGGTATATAGGATCCTCGTCCGTGCCACCAGAACAAGTGTAAACATTTTTGAAATCCGCCCACTGCCACGCCCCCTTTTTAGAAAAACTTATTTTTTGGCCAAAGCGTAAGGAATTTCAAAAAGTTGTCTGAGTAGCATAATTAGACAATCCTAATATCTATATTTCGTTCATACAAAGTTTTTTGCCACGCCCACTTTTTGGGGGCGTTTTTAGTAAAAAACGCTTTTTGTCCAAATTTTAAAACTTTCGAAAAAAATTTTGATGCAAATACTTCCGAAATGGTAATATAAACATTTTGTCCATAGATCATTTTCACCTACGCCCACATTTTGGGGGCGTTTTCTTACAAAAACCATTTGTATACCCCATCCCAAGGCATTAGCAATAGAAATACGTTGTTTTTTGTCGAACCACAAAAGATTTTAATAAACTGTCTGAGCAATATATTGTGACAATGTCATTTTCTGTATTTCGTCGCCATGAGGCCTATATTTTGAGGATATTAATTTTAAGGTGGGATGGGATAGGGTATTCAACGAGCCGCACAGCGGATTGTTTTTAATCTGGGATCACTGCACACAACATCATCACGCCACTATGAACTCTGACAACAATATCTTGTCAGAAATTGTACGAAGAACCGCTTTTTCTTTCTTGGTCGTTTTAAGAGAAAAATTCTTCGAATGCGTTGGCGGGCTATGGAGACGAAGATTCAAGCAATAACGAGCTATACAGCGAGATTGCCATAGTCAAAAAAAATCTCCGCATTGAACGTTTAAGGTAGCTAGGACATGTAGAACGAATGAACACCATTCCAGCTAGACGTCAGATACAGTAGAGGAAGACTTCACCTTAAGTGGCTCGCATAACTAGAAACAAGTAGAAACCGACCTCAACTAACTTGAAGGCAGGTAGGTAAATACCAAGATAATTGAAAAGGCATGTTGGCTGAGGCCCAGGTTCACCACTTAAGTAAGAAAGTCAGTAAGTAGGTCACCTCGTTTCAGATGCATCATTTTGGAATATATTCAATTAATAATTATAATCTAATACTAATATAGCAGTGAAAAATTAATTGGAATTGTCATATTTTTAACTTTCTCTTACAAAGAGAAAGATATTGTTTTCGTGAAAATTTTCGACCCCGAGATTTTGATTGATTCTAACATTACGATGATAGCGGAGCCTAAAAAAGTGGTTTTTGGAATTCCGTCCGTCGGTCCGTCTGTCCGTAATGGTCTCCCCAGCCTAAACGGCTAGACCGATTTTCTTCAAACTTCGTATCCAAGCTTATTTTAGTCATAATTCTAGGCCATTTTTTTTGTTTGCTTTTAGCCATGTTAATAACGGTACCTGCCATATAAAAATTACACATAACCTCAATTTTCTCGAAAACGGCTCTAACGATTTTGATTAAACTTTATATATACTATAACCATATTAGCTCCAACAAAACTGCATACCCAGTTTTTGCGAGAAAATCCATATAACGGATTTTGTCATATAGGCCATATAAAGAAAATTGTTAATTTCTCGCAAACTGCTATGGCAAATTGAATGAAATTTAATATATATACTACTATTATAGTTTGAAACAATTCCACATAATTAGTTTTAGCCAAACTATCACTAAACGGAATTTTAAGTTTTGGCCAATAACGGAAAATCATTATTATTCACATAGACACCGATAACTTCAAATTTCGGAGTAAACGTTCGTATATTCACATTTCGACATTTTTAAAATCATTTTTAGCATCAATAATCAAAATGCATACTTACTATTTGATCTAACACCCAACTCGCTGTGAAAGAGAAAGTTGCGTACGACCCAGTCGTGCACCCACCACTCGTTTTTAATACTTTCAACACTTTTCTGTGGTTTTTCTATACGTTCAATTAACGGTATGGCTGCTTCACCATATACACACAAAGAAACCCTTTTAATTAGTAAATTGTTCTGTTCGTATTTTTTCTCAATGCTTTTGGTGCCATGACTACTGCGTGTCCAGTTCTTTGTTTGTTCCAAATATAAAACTTATATAAAAACCATTTTTTCGTTCGAATGAATACGTTGGTTTATTAAAAAAAACTCTCTAGTTGTGTACGTTTTTCTTTTTAACTTTCTCTTACAAAGAGAAAGATATTGTTTTCGTGAAAATTTTCGACCTCGAGATTTTGATTGATTCTAACATTACGATGATAGCGGAGCCTAAAAAAGTGGTTTTTGGAATTCCGTCCGTCGGTCCGTCGGTCTGTCGGTCCGTCGGTCCGTCTGTCCGTAATGGTCTCCCCAGCCTAAACGGCTTGACCGATTTTCTTCAAACTTCGTATCCAAGCTTGTTTTGGTCATAATTCTAGGCCATTTTTTTTGTTTGCTTTTAGCCATGTTTTTAACGGTACCTGCCATATAAAAATTACACATAACCTCAATTTTCTCGAAAACGGCTCTAACGATTTTGATTAAACTTTATACATACTATAAGAATATTAGTTCCAACAAAACTGCATACCCAGTTTTTTCGAGAAAATCCATATAACGGATTTTGTCATTCAGGCCATATAAAGAAAATTGTTAATTTCTCGCAAACTACTATGTCAAATTGAATGAAATTTAATATATATACTACTATAATAGTTCTAAACATTTCCACATAATTAGTTTTAGCCCAACTATCACTTAACGGAATTTTCAGTTTTGGCCAATAACGAAAATTAATTATTTTTCATATAGACACCGATTCCTTCACGTTTACTCCGAACGTTCTTATAATCACATTTCGACATTTTATATAATTTTTAGCATTAATAATCAAAATGCGCACTATTTGATCTAACACCCAACTCGCTGTGAAAGAGAAAGTTGCGTACGACCCAGTCGTGCACCCACCACTCGTTTGTTTTTGAAAACAACCGAATTACTTAATAAATTGAGAAATACAAATGCACAGAGTCTAGGTCATAATTAGTTTAGTACAATTATTTTAGTGTATTTCCCTAGTACGGTTTGATAATGCAGTATTCAAACCACCAGGTTCTTTTCCACCCAGTAAAGTACAACCACCACATGCTAAGTGGTGTATTTTTCAGGTGTATGGTTTTATTTAAAAACGAGTGGTGGGTGCACGACTGGGTCGTACGCAACTTTCTCTTTCACAGCGAGTTGGAGTTAGGAGTTAGATCAAATAGTACGCATTTCGATTATTAATGCTTAAGATGATATAAATAATGTCAAAATGTGATTATACGAACATTTACTCCGAAGGAATCGGTGTCTATGTGAATAATATTGGTTATTGGCCAAAACTGAAAATTCCGTTTAGTGATAGTTGGGGTAAAACTAATTACGTGGAATTGTTTAAAACTATAATAGTAGTATATATATTAAATTTCATTCATTTTGACATAGTAGTTTGCGAGAAATTAATAATATTCTTTATATGGCCTGAATGACAAAATCCGTTATATGGATTTTCTCGAAAAAACTGGGTATGCAGTTTTGTTGAAACTCATATGCTGATAGTATATATAAAGTTTAATCAAAATCGTTAGAGCCGTTTTCGAGAAAATTGAGGTTATGTGTAATTTTTATATGGCAGGTACCGTTAATAACATGGTTAAAAGCAAAAAAAAATGGCCTAGAATTATGACCAAAAGAAACTAGAAGAAAATCGGTCAAGCCGTTTAGGCTGGGGAGACCATTACGCACAGACGGACCGACGAACCGACGAACGGAATTCCAAAAACCACTTTTTTGGGTTCCGCTATCATCGTAATGTGCCGGTGCTTAAGGATAGTGATGCGAGAACAAGCGTTCTCACACTAGCCTCTCACTATCAACTCATACTCTCACCTCCACGCTGGTGACTGGTGGGTGCCTAGTACCTCAACTGGAGATGGGGTATTAAACCCCTGTGGAAGGTCGTTGGTAGCAGCAAACGAGAGAGGGGGGAGGAGTGTCCTCCCTCTAAGGCACTCACTCTTCTAAGACAGCGGAGGAATTCCCTAGGTGGAGTCAATGGTGGCGCCTACAGCCCCAGTTTGATCGAACTGGTAGTGAAATCCCTATATGAGCTGCTTCGACATATTTGAACACCGGGTCTATAGGGATTTCCAATACTGAGCCAGGGTATTGGAAAAGAGTTGGTGGCGGAGGAGCCCTCAATGGGTCAACGGCAGCGTTCATACCCCAAAAATGGGCTACTGACATCGGTATTTTTTCCGGCCAGCTGTCCTAGGGTCAAAACAAGGGCCTGGCCCTCCAGGTTGGGGGTTGTGCTTTGGGTTAACTACCCATCCACGGAAAAAAATATTGTTACGAAGCAACCAATAGCCTCGGAAAGGACTGATATTATTGTTGACGACCATGCTAAACGAAAAAAGGACAACGACGTTCGTATCTGCACCTGAAATGTGAGAACATTAAACAGGAGAGGTGCAGGCGAACAACTAGCGGAACAACTGTCCTAAACTGCTACAAAGCAGACATTACTGCCATCCAGGAAATACGATGGGATGGGCCGGGCAAAAAGAGGATGAAAAACTGTGACATCTACTATGGACCGTGTTATAGTGAGCAGAAACAGGGCCACAAAAAAATAGAAATACTGTGAAAAAATTTAATGTCGAAAGACTGCAATCGCCAGAGACCGCCAAGACCTTCGCGCAACGCGTATCCCTTAACCTCTCGACTCACAACACACCACCAGCATCTAATGTAGAAGAACAATGGCAACGATGCCAACAAGCCATTAGATCAGCCGCAATTGATGTGGAATGCCGACAGATGCTCGCAGCCAAGAACGAGGCCTCATCCCATTCCTGCTCTACGGCGCTGAAGCATGGACCGTATCAAAAGCGGATGAAGAAATCCTTGGTCGATTCGAGAGAAAAATTCTTCGGAAAATCTTCGGTCCCGTTTGCGTTGACGTGTTATGGAGACGAAGATTCAACCACGAACCATACGAGCTGTACAGCGACATACCCCTAGTCAAAAAACTCCGCATTGGACGTTTAAGATGGCTAGGACATGTAGAAAGAATGGACACCAATACTCCGGCTCGCAGAGTCTTCGATTACCAGCCAGACGTCGGACGCAGTAGAGGGAGACCTCGCCTTAAGTGGCGCGCACATGTAGAAACCGACCTCAACCAACTTTGAGTGCGCAACTGGAGGCAGTTAGCTAAGGACCGGGCTAATTGGAGAGGCATTTTGGTTGAGACCCAGGTTCATCCCGGACTGTAGCGCCACTTAAGTAAGTAAGTAATCATCGTAATGTTAGAATCAATCAAAATCTCGAGGTCGAAAATTTTCACGAAAACAATATCTTTCTCTTTGTAAGAGAAAGTTAAAAAAACATGGTAATCATCATGCATCACTACGTTTATTTAATTGTTTTTTTTTGTAATTCTCGGTTGAAAAAAATAGATCACGTTTTGTATTGTGGTCATTTGTGAACTTCCGAAATTCGGCCATATTGTCGTAGCTAAATCAGTCAAATTGGCTGTAATTTATTCGCTACAAGAAATAAATAGCAACGCGTCATCAGCAAACAGCACACTTTTCGAATACTTAGATTAAGCTTTTTATAAAAATAAAAAATGTCGATACCGAAGTTTTTAAAATTTTCTTTGAAAATAAAAATATATTTCAATAAAAAAAAAAGATAAATTTAAGCCGAAAGGTAAAATTAAAATAACAACTATTTTATATTAGCTTAGAGCGCCCGCTTAGGGCCGATAGGCTAATTTAAGAAAAAGAAATTGTTAATTATAAGTTAGATTTAGTCATTTTTGTCTAGTTTTAAGTTAGTATTTTAAGTAAATAAAAATGAATTTAAAAGTAAAAAAGTACACTTTTCGAATAACGTACCATATTCTCCATGTCATTAATATACACCAAAAACAGCAACACACCAAGCAATGATCCTTGAGGAACACCATGAAGAACAGGAACAAGATTTGAAATAACGTCACTAATTTTAGTTTTTTGGGTTCGGTTTTCAAGATATGATTTGAACCAATGAACCTCAACATTTCTCACACCATACATTTTTAGTTTTTCAAGTAAACTTGTTCTTTCTACTGTCTCAAAAGCTCTTTTAAGGTCAAGAAACACTGCCACAATCACTCTATTTTCATGAATGCCAATTTTCCACTTAGTTATTACCAAATTTAAAAGGGATTCACAATTATGATTTTTTCTAAACCCAGACTGATAACATGAAATTAGGTTGTACGTTTCTAGATAAGACTGCAGCTGGTTATACACAATCTTTTCAATTACTTTACTTTCCAATATCATCATATTAACGGGTCTAAAATCTTCAACTTTTTTCGAGTTTTTTATTTTTTGGATTGGAACAGCAATTAGGAAACGTACCACTGAATAAGGATACATTTATAATTTTAAGTAACAAATCACTACATATCTCGTAAACGTCTAAATACATTTTAACATTTACACCGTTTGTATTTTTTTTTTAACACAGGATGAAGTTCACTTGAGCCTGCCCCTGTACAAAATTCAACCGACCGAGGAGCTGAAGGTAAACGACTCGAATTTTCGAATTTGGGACCACACCAATTTCTGTTTTGTGGGGATTTTGATTGGTCTATATTTCTTAGAGAATGACGTTGGCCACCGTTAACGGCGAGCTCTATAGGTCGATGATTACCAACATGTGGTTTCAACAGGCCGGTGTTACGTCCCTCACAGCTCGCGCCACATTGGAAATTCTGCACGAGCGATTCTAGGACATGGTAGTCGCACCGAGATCGTGCGATATGATCCGTTAGACATTTTTTGTGTTGGGTTTTCTAAAGTCACAGGCCTTTGCGAATAAGTCATAAACACAGCGGCCCTCGAAGCCAACATAACCCAACATAAGCCGGTCAAATTCAGCCTGATTTATGCACCATACGGAGTCATGGAAAATTGGACATTTCGGCTAAGCGCCACCCAGAGAAGAAGCGGCAGTCATTTGAACGATGCTATATTCCAAACATAGATAATGGCATCGATGTCGATAAAAAATCAAACACTTTGGTTTGAAACCCCTTTATAAGCTCTCGGGCTGCATTATTGCATCAATATATTGCTAAGATTGAAAATAATGACTTTCTCAGATTTTTTTAACTTGCTGGGACCCAACTTTGTTGTTGGTAGTGATTTTAACGCAAAACACACACATGTGTCAATAAAATCTGCGTATCCCAGTAGCGCAAGGGATTTGTTTAAGATTTGTTGGTATCCCGAATTCCGTCATCGCTTTAGGGCGTAAAACAAATTAAAATTAATTTTAAAGTAAAAAAAAAAGTAAAGGTGCCGTCGTACCATGCAAGGAAAGTGCTTGCAGCGAGTTTTCCAAATTTTATTTAAATATCTGTGTCAGTTCTTGCAATAAGCAGTCACACCTTGCATGGAAAGTGCTTGCAGCAAGCGACTTTTTGCTTGCTCGCAATTACGTGTGCAAGTGTTAAGCGCTTTCTACAAGTGATTTGCTTGCTAGCAAACTATTGCATGAACTAGTCACACCATGCAAGCCTCCGTTGTACAAGCGTTTGCTTGCAAGCAAATCACTTGTAGCAAGCGCTTGCGTGCAAGGACTTTTCTGGTCGTCACACCGTGCAAGTTTTGCTTGAAGCAAGCATTTTACTTGCTGCGAGCACTTGCCTTACATGGTGTGACGGCACCTTAAGACACAAGATAAACAATTATATGGCACCATAAATCATCAAGTCATTCAGAATGTTATGTGAATACTGAATGTGCTATAGGTATACAATATACATGAACATGATAAACGTGCTAGTATTGTAAATTTATTTTGTAAGTGATGATTCTCTTATATCTGCATTGCTTTCCATATCGCTTTATTTTAACTTGTTTTCCTGGGCTAAAAGCTTTTAGCAAATTGACTTAGCTACTTCCACATAAGGTCAAACCAGGATGGTATGGAAAATTAATGATAATGAATTGCTCTAAAAGATGTCACACAAGGCTACAAAGTCGAGGGTGTTTAATGTAGCTAATAATCATATATGTCATCCGACCACTAAGACTATACATGTGCAATGTGCATAAGCAAAAATATATAAGCATTCTACAATCCTCTGTGCGGATCATTTAATACCCCATTCCATCTCATCCAATCTCTAAAAGTATTATCACAAAAAGTGGGAGTGGATAAAAGCTTATGGGGATGAAATAAAGAAAATGGCATTGTCAATATATTGTTCAGACATTTCATAAAAATCTTTTATAGTTCGACAAAAAACGTTTTTCTATTGCATTTGCTATGGGTTAAGGTACCTAAACAAATATTTTGATATTAATTCACCTAAAAGTTGGTCGTGAATTAAAATTATCTATGGGCGAAATGTTCATTAACTTTATCAATGTTTTTGCATAAAAAGTTTTTTATTTTCAAATTTCCTTAAAATTTTACCGAAAACAGTTTTGTCTAAAATGTCTAAATATCTTGTCCAGACACTTCTTCAAAATTCATAACCGGTCAAACGGTTATATATAATAACAACGTTTTTCTAATTGTTTGAAAATTATAAATATTATAAATATATTTGTATACGCTATCCCAAATATATTTTGTAAAGAGTATGGATCGACTCAGAATCTCAACCTGAGTCGATTCAGCATTATCTGTCTATCTTTCCGTCTATCCGTCTGTGTGTCACCGATTATTGCGCCTTAGATTTTGAGAAAGGATGATGAAATTTGGTATGTATATGAACTATCTGTTTGAAAAAGTTGTGTACAACATTTTTAAACCACCCACTACCACGCGCACTTTTCTGACAAAATTTTGATTTTGGTCAAACGGTATGGTAATTTAACCCTATGATGTTTGTTTAAGTCTGAGATAGATATTTAGACTGCATTACTGTTTATATTTTATCCATACAAAGTAGACCCCACCGTTCACTTCATCTTGTGAATACATCTGCTGCCATTTATTAAAAGGAATAGTTCTCCATCATTTAACCAGTGACGGTTCGAAAATTCTTATGTTTGAAGTAACTCTGAATCCAAATAAAAAGTGTATATATAATATATATAAAAACATATGTCTGTCGTTCGGGGTCAGTGGTCTGGAGTCTATGATCTGTGTTGTATGCTTGATTGTCTGTTTTTGATACTGGCCGATTTGACTGAACGAGTGTTGTTGGTGGTTTTACAGAGGGGTTTTTGGATTTGAGGTCTTAGCTCAAAAATCAACGGTACCTCCTCTTGATAAAGTAAAATGTATAACTAAGGTTTTACAAGTATTTAGAATAAAATGGCATAAGCAGTTTTCGATAAAAAGGGCCTAAGGTTAGATACTTTTAAAAATGACTGACTTCTCAAGATTTTCTCGAAAACCGCTCAAACGATTTTGATTAGATTTTGAAGCTTAGAAGGTGTAGACGTGTGTAAGAATGCTGCATATTTAGTTTTTTCCCTAAAAATGAATAGTTTTAACGGTATTACATATATGTGATCATTTCTTGAAAACAGAACATAGAATTTTATCAATTTTTTTTAATTGCTTAGCTGATCCTTAGAAACATATCGGCAGACTAGCTTTTTCCAAAAGGGGCAATAACGCGATTTCAAAAAAATTGCCATTTTTTTTTAATTTTAGAGTATATGTATTGGATAATCAATTATTTGCATAAATATATATAACGTTTCTATTTAAGATTACTTTTTTCGCACTAACGAACCGAACGGTTTTCTGTAAAAACTATTAGGAAAAATTACTCATACAAAATATTAGTTAATTAATTAATATTTTTGAATGATTTGTTTTCAAGAATTCCGTTTAAACGATTTTTTTAAACTTTATATCCAAACATCCACCAGAAAGGATTTAACGTCGGTTTTTATTAAAGATTACACTTCCAGTATTTCCCTTGAAAATGATAATAACAGTAATATAACAATTTTCCTACATTGCGAAAGTGAAGTTGTAATGCAAAAAACTCTTCTAAATGGTTGGGAAAGTTTCTAAGACTCGTGCCAGACATAATAATAATATAAATGTTAGCAAATAATTCACTAAAACTAGGATTATTTTTAGAAAATAACTTGTTGGTGGCCGTGGTTTCTAAGGCAATGACGTGCTGAGCACAGGAATTACATATATTTAATCGAAATATAACAATTCTTCTTATTTTAAATTGAAATAAAGGTATAAATAGTCATCAACAGTTATCACAGCCCCACGGAAATATGTAACTTAACACAACAAAACAATGCAGATTTTTCATTTCCTCGAACAGATTCTGTCATTTCGTTGACAGTTCAGGTTTAGTTAAGAATGATAAATTTATACCAAAATCGTTTGAGCCGTTTTTGAGTTAATTAAGTTTTAAAAATTCTGTCATATTGAATGGAACGTTTATTTTTGATGACCAAAAGTCAGCTCAAAAGAGTTTTTGAAAATGTATAAGCTCTTCACTTTGGAACACATAATCATAAAATTTCAATTTTATTTTTAGTTCACTTTTGCTTTTTAATAGCAATAAATTCAAAGATATCCTTTTTTACGAACTCGTGAAAGCTTGTTCATAATGTTTATGATTATAGTTCGTAGTAAAAAGTAAACCACTAACAGCATAAATCCATTAGCGCCCCTTATTCTCCGAGAATATGTTACAAAACTCTCGTTTAAGTCAAAGTTACTTAATAAAGTGGGTTTATGTTATGATGTCGTATCTGATGTAACAATATTTTAGAATTCTTCTTAAAATTAAAGTCCTTGACACAGCACACCTCAACTATATTAAATACATATTTATCCCTAAATTTAAATTTACCTAGTAAGGAATAATTAGAGCACATTATTCATGCCCTGAATTTTGTAATTTTCCCTAGGTGAATTTGTTTTTTTTTTTTAAACTAATATCACTCTGTCTGATGATGGCGAATAAATTATGACACTGCTAAAAATTTTAACGATCCATATAATTTAATGAAATGTATGCCCATGCCCACCTACAAAACGAAATACTTGGATAAAATATTCTCACAGGATGCTATTAATCTTTATCATTTATTCGCATGGGAAAATCAATGCCAAAAAGTATGCCACAAATCAAGGCAACTAAATATATCTTAAGCTGCCATGCCGCGTGGTAGCAAATCCCCTGTGACGGGTTCTCTAATAAATCCAATACAGGATGTTATAAAAAAAAGCATTTTATCATTAAAAAAAATTGCAGGAGTAGATTTTATGTAAATTATTGCCTTACTGAGAATGATAAGTATACAAGTGTTTGAGCATTTTCTTGGTTTGACCAAAAAGCAAACATTTTGTTACATGCACTTTAGAATATATAGATATTTTTCATAAATAATTAATACTTGTGTTTACATTAAGTTCAATAAAAATCCTTAAAGCATAGATACACGATAAACGTTATGTGGAAGGTATAATTTAAATGAAGGCACAAATACAAAAAAAAAGCCTTCCGGATTTTATCGCACACATTGTGTTTGTGTTTTGTCACAACTAGTGGTAACCATCAGATACTGGTCTCACTTAAGCGGATTTGACTTGCTAAACTTATAAGTGCGAGTGTTGTAAACGAGACGAAAAACAGGAGCACTGTAAAAATCCTGGTGAACAGATGGACCTGTTACTTTAGGTAAAGTTATGCTTTCGGTCACCTACCACTCATGGAAAAAATGCTGTTACGTAGCAAATCCTGACGAGCACTTTGAATGTGCGAATATTAAATAGAAGACGTGAAGTCAAAAAAATAGCGGAAGCTCTAAGCTGAAGCCAGACATTACTGTTATCCAGTAAATACGATGGGATGTTACGGGCAAAAGAAGGATGAAAAAACGATGGCATCTATACGGTTATGTGCTAGACTTGGGCCAAAATATTATTCTTTTATTAGCCGAGGTAGACACAGTCCCGTACTACCTCAAAGTTATATCTGTCAATGGTGACGTTCCGTCCAATTCGTCGATGTTGTGTGTCCTTTCGTGTTGCCCCTTCCTTCTCTATACCAGCAAACGTAGCTATGACATCATGTTGAGTCCTACCAATGAATAATGATGTCAACATCATCGGCGTATGCTAGTAGTTGCACCGATTTTTCGAAAATTGTGCCTCTGGTGTTGGCTCGGGAGTTCGTCTCTATAAATGCTGTCGTATGCGGCTTTGAAATCGATAAATAGGTGGTGGGTATCGATTTAGACTTCTTGGGTTTTTTCCAGGATCTGCTGAAGTGTGAAAATTTGATCGATTGTAGACTTTCCTGGCCTAAAACCACACTAAGGGGCCGATCAGGTTGTTGGTAAATGGTTTCAGGCGTTCACATATTACGGCAGATAGGATCTTGTAGGCGATGTTGAGCAGACTTATGCCTCAGTAGTTGGCGCAGTTCAGAGGGTCTCCTTTTTTGTGGATCGGGCAAACGATGCTGAGGTTCCATTCTTCAGGTATACTTTCATCCGACCAGATTTGGCTTATGAGTTGGTGGATGTTACTTACCAAGTCATCTCCGCCAGCTTTATAAAGCTCAGCAAGAACGCCGTCATTCCCGGCGGCCTTATTAATCTTGAGTTTAGATATTACTATCCTCACTTCACTTAGGTCGAGTGGTTGGCAGTTTTCGCTGTCGTTGCCAATATTAAAGGGTTCGTTCTGCCTGACATCGGCCGTTTAACAGTCTGCAGAAGTGGTTCTTCTATATCCTCAGCATCGACTGTGTCTCAACTACGATATTTCCTTGTTCATCTCGACAGGATTCTGTTCGAGCCTTGTATCCCTGTCTTTGACGTTTTACACTTTGGTAAAACTTGCGAACATCGTCCCTGTAGTGGTACGTCTCTATATCATCGATCGCGCGCTTTTCTTGCTCTTTTTTCTTCTTTCTGAAAAGCCGATGTTCTTCCCTTATTCTTTGCATATAGAGCTCAATGGCAGCTCTCGTCTTCACCTGCAGCTTAGCCTTGTAGGCCTCGTTCTTGGCTGCGAGCATCTGTCGGCATTCCTTATCAAACCAGGGGTTTCTTGCTGGTAGCCGCGAGAAACCTAGCACATCAGTTGCGGCTGATCTATTGGCATGTTGGAATCGTTGCCATTGTTCTTGACATTAGATGCTGGTGGTGTGGTGTGAATCGAGAGGTTAAGGGATACGCGATAAGGGAAGGTCTTAGCGGTCTCTGGCGATTGCAGTCTTTCGACATTAAATTTTTTCACGGTATTTCTGATTTGTTGTGGCGTGGTGGATATCCGCATCCTTACCTTGGCTACAGCAAGGTAGTGGTCCGAGTCGATGTTAGCCCCTCGGAATGTTCAGACATCCAAAATACTGGATGCGTGCCTCTTGTCTATCGCAACGTGATCAATTTGGTTGACTGTTCGTTGATCTGGAGACCGCCATGTCCCCTTATGGATATCGAGGTGAGGAAACCGTGGCATTCCGTTCCGTAGCAAAGTCAATTAGCCTAAGTCCGTTACCAGACGTGTTGTCGTGTAGGCTATATCTTCCGACAGTACTGCTAAAGATGTCTTCTCTTCCTTCCTTTGCGTTAAAATCTCCCAGCACGATTTTAACATCGTACTTTGGTAGTCGCTTATAGGTTTTGTCGAGGAGCTCGTAGAAGCAATCCTTAGTTATATCATCTTTTTCCTCCGTCTGAGCATGAGCGCATATAAGGCTTATGTTGGCGAACTTGGCCTTAATGCGGATTGTTACAATGCGTTCGCTAATGTCTTAGAAACATAAGACTTCTTGCCTAAGTCTGGCACTTATATCAAATCTGCATCCGAATAGTCGCTGTTTCTGCTCACTATAACACTGTCCATAGTAGATGTCATCCTCTTTTTCCCGGCCCATCCCATCGAATTTCCTGGATGGCAGTAATGTCTGCTTTGTAGCAGTTTAGGGCTTCCGCTAGTTGTTCGCCTGCACCTCTCCTGTTAAATGTTCTCAAATTCCAGGAACAGATACGAACGACTTTGTCCTTTTTATACCCTATCCCATAGGGGTATATTAGTTTTGATACATAGTTTTTAACATAGAGAAATAATTTAGGTACATATATCTCAAAGTATATGGATCGACTCTGAGTCGCTTGCTGAGTCGATTAAGCCATGTCTGTCCGTCCGTCCGTCCGTCCGTCCGTACGTCACCAGTTTTTGGGCCTTAAATTTTGAGCTAGAAAGATGAAATTTGGTACACGTGCTCTTTGTTGCTCCCAGCAGAACAAGTGTAAACATTTTTAAATCCGCCCATTGCCACGCCCCCTTTCATATAAAGTTTTATAGGTGTTTTTAATAAAAAAAAACGTTTTTCGGTCAAATTTTAAATATTTCAAAAAAAATTGATGCAGAATCATTAGTAATATTAATTATTAATATTTTAGTCTATAGACCATTTTAACCCACGGCCACTTTTTGGGGGCGTTTTCTTACAAACACCGTTTGTATACCCTACCCCATAGCATATGCTGGAGGAAAACGATGTTTTTTGTCAAACAACAAAAGATTCTGATAAACTGTTTGAACAATATGTTGTGAAAATGTCATTTTCTATATTATAGGCCCATAAAGCCCACTTTTTGGAGACATTAATTTTAAGGATGGGATGGGAAAGGGTATTCAACGATCCGCACAGCGGATTGTAGCCTTCTCATTTGTTTTCGTTTAGCATGGTCGTCAACAAAAATATCAGTCCTTTCCGAGGCAATTTGTTGCTTGTAACATAAGCTTTTTTCCATGTATGGGTAGCTAACCCAAAGCACAACCCCCAACCTGGATGGCCAGGCCCTTGTTTTGACCCTAGGACAGCGGGCCGGAAAATACCGATGTCAGTAGCCCATTATGGGATATGAGCGCTGCCGTCGACCCATTGAGGACTCCTCCGCCACCAACTCTTTTCCGATACCCTGGCTCAGTATTGTAAATCCCTATAGACCTGGTGTTCAAATATGTCGAAGTAGCTCATATAGGGATTTCACTACCAGTTCGAAACTGGAGCTGTAAGCGCCACCGTTGACTCCATCTAGGGAATTCCTCCGCTGCCGCCTGAAAGTGAGTGCCTTAGTGAGAGGACACTCCTCCCCCTCTCTCGTTTGCTGCCACCAACGACCTTCCACAGGGGTTTATTACCCCATCTCCAGTCGAGGTACTAGGCACCCACCAGTCACCAGCGTGGAGGTGAGATTAGGAGTTGATAGTAAGAGGCTAGAGTGAGAACGCTTGTGTTCTCATGTAATCGCATATATTATTTATTATTTATATTGATTTTTGGTAGATATACCTCAAAGTATATGGATCGTCTCAGAATCGCTAGCTGAGTCGATTTAGCCATGTCTGTCCATCCGTCCGTCCGTTTGTCCGTACGTCACCAGTTGTTGGGCCTTAAATTTAGCCAGAAGGATGAAATTTAGTACACGTGCTCTTTGTTGCTCCCAGCAGAACAAGTGTAAAGGTCTCCTAACAATATATTTAGACGTTTTCAGCGTTTTCAGTAAATAAAACTTTATCCGGTCAAATTTAAAAATGTTCGAAAGGAACTTTGATGCAGAATCATAGGCAATATTATATGAACATTTGGTCTATAGACCATTTTAACCCACGCCCACTTTTTAGGGGCGTTTTTATATAAAACCATTTTTATACACTGCCCCATAACAAATGTAGGAGAAAAACCTTTTCTTTTATAGAACCATAAAAGTGCTATATAAACTGACTGAACAATTTGTTGTGACAATGAAATTTTCTATATTTAATCTCCATCGTGTTTTAGACCATGTCCACCTTTTGGGGATATAAGTTTTACCGATAGGATGGGATAGGGTATTCAACGATCCGCACAGCGGATTGTAGCCTTCTCATATGTTTCTTGCTGAAATTGATTCTTGCTGAAATTGATTGAAATTCAATGCGATATTTATTTCGATAATTTTTTTCAAAAAATAAGTTTGCCTGTAAAAACTGACTTTATCTAATTGGATTGCGGGCATTCATTCAGTAAGTTTTTTAAAAAAAAAAAAAAATTGAACAGGATTAGTCAAAAACGACTTTGTTGTTTTTTAGGGAGAGTTATTTGCTTGACTAATGCCTTCTATCAGACGATATCGTCGTTCAGCAATTAGTCACAATGCCCGCGATAATCAAACGCAAGAGAAACGTGCAGAAGAAAATTAATGGAGATGTTTCCATATTGCACAGGTTCGCGCTGCACAATCACCCCCTCAAATTCGACAAAATGTTACTAGAAGAAGACCATTCGTAAATGTAGATTAATATCGCGCTGCTTTCGAATACGATTCCGCAATCGCCTACGCAAAGATATTCGTTGCGTATGCCAGCATTGCAATGCATTCAAATTTCAATCGGAAACCACTCGGTTTTTATTACGTTGATGTCATGGTGAAACATTTCTTGTCGAATACACAAAAATATAACGGATGCCTTCAAATTACGTCTTGCAGTTGAAGTTGTCGATCAACCCGGCTACAATCCGAGTTATAAGGTAATGGCGTCTCCTTATTATCAAAATAAACAATTCTTCTTTTTTTTTGCTCTCTACTGGTTTCGATTCCACTCAAATAAATTATATTGAAATTTGAACTATTTGTGTTTTATCTGAAGGCGTTAAATTGGGGCAGACGAAGCTCTCCGGGTCGGCTAGTAGTACATAAAACAATTGACCCTGTTCACCCACAACCTAAAATATATCGTAGGCAAAACGTGCATACATAAAAAGGAAGCTAGGGAGTCGAACCCACACTATTTTATGTATATCCTAAGTACTATACAAAAATCTCTTAACGAGAGAGAATACACGCTTGTTGCATTTCTTGACATTGAAGGAGCCTTCAATTATGTGAAGGTAAGTAAAGTTAATAGTAACCTGAAGAAAAGTTAACCATGCCTTATTCAACATCATTGTGAAGATGCTTACGCATTGGAAATCTCAAGGTCATCCTTCCTTCTTTCGCATCAAGAACCACACAACGGGAGTGATATTCTCAACTCTGTTGTGGGTCTTATTCATTAAAGATATAATTTGTAAGCCACAATACAGTGAGTTAAGAATCATAACGTACAGGGGTTCAAAAACGACAAGAATTTGCATCTAAAAGTGGTTTAAACATCTTAAAGCTTAACTTTTGGTAAATGCATGCCCTCTTTTCAAGAAAGAGATTACTTTCTCTTGAATAGAGGGCATCCTTAAGTTTTAAACAGATAATGGAGCTTTGTTGTATCCTCTGGCTCCATCGTGATTTTCGAAGTCAGACCATTCTGTCAAACGAAATCAAAGTTGGTTCAGAAAATAATGAAAAGCGTTTAATGCAGATGGAACCCCCTTATTCTACATTTGGAACATTAAGGCCGAGTACAAAGGAGCTGAAATCCGTAAAATCCTTAAAAAAATACAATACTTAATGGACATAAAATAAGGACATCACATACCCAAAACACATAAACCCACCTTTATAAAGGTTTAGTTGATTAAAAAACACGCGAAAATAGCTTTTATTTTCTGTTCTAATACCCTGGCCTCCAAACGTTAAAGAAATTTGAAGAAATCGGTGTCTATGTGAATAATAATAATTTTTCGTTACTGGCCAAAACTGAAAATTCCGTTTAGGGATAGTTGGGCCAAAACGAATTATGTGGAATTGTTGCAAACAGTAACATTAAATTTCATTCAATTTGACAAAATAGTTTGAAACAAATTGACAATTTTCCGGACAGACGTATAGACATTATGAACAGATGGACAGACGGACATTTATTTATAGTACATATACATTAATATGATTAAAATGACAGCATTAAATGACAAATACCTTTCGCCAAAAAGACTTTTAACACAATAATGGGATTTAATATCATATAATATGAATGAGTCATTCGTGGAATTGGAGCATTATCTATTTAAAAAAAAATAATTATTCTGTCAACCTCGTCTGTAGCTTCCGAATGATATCAATTTTGTTCCCTCTCCATTTTTGCTTTGCCTCTCCTATAATACTCATTGCCCTTCGTTTCGATTTGTTCTTTGTCTGAAAACTCAAAGAACATGATTGGATTTAATTTTTCCTTTTATGGGTATTTTTCTATGAAACGATCTCCTTAGCAATCATAATTTTCATCTAGTCCCGACAATGAATAAATATTAGACATTTTCGACTCATCCACATAGAAATGTTAATTCCTGAAAATATTCTCATTCTATCGAATCTCGTCTGTTTGGAAAATTGTTAAGTATTCCTTCACAAATAATTTGGAAAAGTCAGTTTGATTTCGTCTGTGTACAATCCTCTAAAATGATCTTTTGTACTTTCTTATACCGCATTTGGGAAGAAGCTTTCTAAGCAACACAAGTAGGAAGTGTAGGAGGTGTAAGTTATGGAGTGCTAATGCTAAATAGTATTTTAACAAGGACGCTGGATTTTTAAATCTAAAGAAATCCTGTCGTAAGGAGTCTTCCAATAGGGACTTCCGAACTATGGCACAGTTGATAGCGGCCCTATTTTTGAAGCTACATCTGTTATATTGGCTGTCATTTATTCAGTTTGTTTTGCGAAATAACCATGAATGGGCATAGCATTCAAAAACAAATGTAAATGATAAAACGGTTTTATCTCTGTTCGGACAACGTTCCGTGCTCGGTTGTCCGTCCTACCGCGTCCTACCGTCCTACCGCGGGGACTATTCGCAGTGTGGTGGATACATTTCAGTATACTGGTTCAGTAAATGGCAAACTAACACCCGTATTTACGTCGTCGATGCAAAATCTGCCGAAAACATCGCTTCTGTCCGTAATAGTGTGCAGGAGAATTAGAGGGAGTCGATTTCGCATTTACAAGAACTCGGCCTTTCGCAGCCAACAACTTGGCAACTTTGCGTCGTGAATTGAGTCTGCACCCGTTTAAAATTCAACTGACCCAGATCCTGAAGGTAAACGACCATAGACAACGACGTGTGTTCGCTGAATGGGATATGTAGCAGTTAAAAACAGACCCTAATTTTCATTGAAAAGCATTTTCAGCGATGAGGCACATTGCTGGATGAATTGGTACGTCAATATCGGTCAAATGCAGCCTAATTTACGTGGCAGAGTTATGAGAAATTGCGTTTCGGGTGCGAGCCACCAAAAGAATCCGTGGTGGGCATTGGAACATTATGCTAGCCTTTTCAATCTAATACAAAATTTCGAATACACGAATACACACACTTTGTGTTATTTATATTTAAAGATAGGAAGCGCTTAATGAATGATTCACCAATTTTTTTAAAGATTGTTTGGTTATTAGAATGGTTCTTATTAATATCCATGTGATCTATTTAAGGGATAGCAGGGTTATTCCACAAATCTGTTTGGTTCTGCCATACTGACGTTACCGTTGTACAAATCGTATAGATCACTCAAGTATGTGGACATTTTTGATGTGGGAGAAAATTGTAGACGTTCATCAGCCTTAAAGTTAAGTGTGTACAAAGCAAATGTTTACTAAATATGAGTTCCCGTATAAATTAAATTTAAGTATTCGCCTCCGATGGATAGAAACATTCCTCATTAAATAACTGAACAGGAACGCATTCTTTTATCTTGTTATTTAAATTATTTCATAAGACCAATTTACATATTTTTTCTTATAAATATTGTTCGTGTGGAATAGGAATAGGCATACAAATATAAGTCTCGCCATCATGCAAGAAGTGTATATGCACACATAAATTGTGTGTTGAGAATAAAGTTAGCCACTGTGTGCCCGATGAGTTTTTTTGCGACAATAAATTTGCTTTTTGTTTGTAATTCATAGTTAAAGATGAGCCTGGACCTTAACCAATTTATCTCTTCAGTTAACTTGGTCTTTTGCGCACTCCTAGTTGGATGAGTTTAGTAAAATTTTGCAAATATTTTTGGCACCAGAGACAAGTTTCCCTTTTCTACGTTGACCCTTTTTCTGACTTGACCCTTTCACCTGACTTATTTTCTAATTACGTAATTATAAATACCTAATACGGCTGGTTATGTTCGCCTTTGAATCATTGTCAAAACACACCAGTGCAAACTGCAAACCAACAAACCGAACAATTTTCTAAACATTTTGTACGGTACATGCTTTTGATCTTTAAAGTTGTATTGCGATGTTAAAGGATTTTTTTAATTAAGCAGTTGGATTAAGGGGTTTACGACTTGGCTTTTGTGTCAAAAAAAAACAAAAAGATTAGCAATCCGCAAAATTTCTGACAAGATGTCATATATATTGTGCGGAAGTATACTCTATTATATCATTCTATTGAAAGTTTCTACAGCTTATTTAGAAACCATGGCAGGGATGTCCCAATTTCGACGAGTGAAGCTGATTTTTGGAAGCAAATTTTGATGGCCGACGAGGACTACTTTACACTCTTAGGCCTAAGATGACCAAAGTGACAGTTTGGGCTGGCATTTGGGCCAATACCATTATTAGGCCATTTTTTCAGAAAACTCGAAAAAGTCGAAGGAGATCGATATCGGTGCAGGTTGGCTCATAATGTCTGCCCAAAATGTGTGAAAAATCTAGACCAGACGGTAAACCATGCTTCTGCAAATCAAACAATGCAGTTTCTGCAAACAAAAATTCCCTGGACGTGTTCTGTCGAAAAATATAGTGATGGGACTTGGGAAATGCAGATTAGTGGTATATAGCAAAAAAAAAAAAGTTTGTAGAAAAGTGGTAGATGAAAAAAAAATGTTTCATGTTAATTTAATAAATTATTTCAACAAAATAAGCAAACATAATTTAAAAAAGAAGTAACATACAATTTTTATTCAAAACAGAAATGTAAATAAACTAAAATCAGTCCATCTCAGAACAAAAAAAAAAACACAACAGTGCACAGTTGCACACACAAACAATCGAACTAATAAAGTTTAGTGAAGTGGTGTATTGGGTCCAGAAAATATTCATCCAAAAGGAAATGAAATATTGATGAAAGTGTGTGTGAAACACAATGAAGGGAACATTATAAACGATGGGCAAAAGGTGGTACATTTAGAGTTGAGGTTGGTACTTGGTAGGATTTCCAACATTGTAAAAAGTGGTAGATATCCACATAAGTGGTAGAAGTCCCATCACTGGGCCGCCACTCGACATTGACTAGCCAACAATATCACTAGAATCCTCGGAACGTGGAAGAGCTCAAGACAAATATTCTTTCAGAAATCATCGTTTTACCGGCCGAGATGCTCGAAAAAGTGATGGAAAACGTAGCAAAAAGGTCATATTTTGCTGTGTTCAATAGAAAAGGCCATTAGGTTGATGTTGCATTCAAAAACTAGTCCAACTGAATTGAAAAGGACCAAATTAAATATAAATGCCTCATATATATACTTTTTGTTTAAGGTTATTCAATATTTACATAACGACACAAAAGATGGCGCACTTTATACATATATTATATGCTACAAGTTTGAGCTTGCCTCTGCAAGCTCTGCCTTCGAAAAAAAAACTTGGAAAATACGTGACGATATCATTTAATATTTCTCATTTATTCTCTACCTAAAGACTATGACGGTAATTGAATAAACCTAAGCGATGCCAGGACTCAAGGGATAAATAAATGAGAATTATTACATTGTGAGCATCCATTAAGCCAAAAGTGCACTTAAAATCATGAAACAAATGACTAACACCTCCCCAAGCTGCAACTATACATTTAGCCTGTGTATAATAGTCGAATACATAAATCACTATTAACGCTATCAACTTAATCGTATCCTGGAATTCTGCGTGCAATCGATTAATGGAAAATGCGCACGAGGCAAACCCCAGGAATGGAGCTGTGTGTATAAAGTGCAATTTGTAAGATGAATATGGCAAGGGGTTCAACTTTCCGAAGAAGACAAAGCATGAAGCTCGAAAGTGGGTAAGTTTACGGGAAAACATTTAATGAAGAAAGTTCACACGAAAGAGGAGGACTTTCAAGTGTTTGAATTGAGAAATTACAGCAAAGTTATGTTTTAAAAGTGGCTTAGGAATGTGGCTTGTGGATATTATCAAACTGTCGAATTTATATGGTCTATATGAAAAAGCATCATGTTTAGGGTCTACATAAAGTATACATAAAGCATACATCTGGGAATTCGTAATTTCAGATACATAATGTGATTTTGATGTTCAAAAGTATTTTTGAAGTTTGCAACGGACGATCGGCAACAACCTTACCAAAACAATTGGAATCAAAAAAGGATTGACGAATTGTCTTTTGGCTTTTCGTAAACATCGGTATTAAGAGGATTGTTTTAAACTTACGAGCCAACTCCTGGGACGCAATCTTCTATAAATCTGTACAGCACCGACGATGTTGACGTCATAGCCCGGAGCAACAGAGATGTCACCGCCGGCCGCAGATATAGAGAAGGAAGTGGCTAAAATGGATGTAGCAGTAAACGAGTGCAAAGTCAAGTTTATACTGTGAACAAGAAAGAAAGGCCACACAACATTGACGATTTGGACAGAAAGCCACTATCGGCATCTACAGCTTAGAGGTAATAAGAAACTTTGTCTATCTTGGCTCCGTTATTTGACCAATTACCGATATCCAATAAAAATCATGATATACGGCTTCGAAAAATGTACCATATATGAGGAGCGAATGAAGAAGTCCTTGATATTTTAAGCGAAAATTTCTTGGAAAAATCTGCGGCCTAGTTTGCATTGAGGGACTATAGAGAAAAGAGTTCATCCAAGAAGTTTACGAGCTATATAACCACATAAATGGCAACAAAACTCCGCATTTAAAGTTTAACGATAGCTAGGAGATGCATCACGAATGTACACCAATACGGTAGAGCCTTCGATTCCCAACGAGACGTTAAACGCAGTAGAACTAAACCCAGAAAGTAAAATCCCGAACTCAACCAACATAAAGTCCGTAACAGGAGGCAGTTAGCTATGGAGATAGACTATGCTAATTTTCATGTTGATTGAAGCTAAGTTTCATCCCGGGCTGTAGCTCTACATGTAGTAAACCATTCTAACGAAACTCTAGCATAAATAGAAGTGAAATAACACCGAATCGACATAGATAATTCATTGATTCCTTTAGCATCCTTTAAGCTAAAAAAAATTACACACTCTTCTTTTCACGAATGAAACAAATTCGGAGTCAATTCAAAATTCAACTATACAACTATTATTATGAACAACATTTCACATCCTTCACACCCAGGAAATATTTAACTACTTAAGTGCCGCTATAGTCCTGGGCTTGAACCAACTGCATCCAGTTGGGCACTTCCAGTGGGTTTAGGTCGGTTTCTACTTGTGCGCTCCACTTAAGGAGAGCGCACTAAAGTCTAAAGTGTGTCTGGGAATCAAATACTCTGCATAGTAAAGTGTTGGTGTCCATTCACTCTACCTGGCACAACTATCTTAAATATGCAATGCTGTAACGTCGTAAAGTTCTTGGGACCAACGTTTTTCGAAGAAGTTTTTGCTCAAAACATGAACTATTTCTTAATACGGTACATGCTTAGGCCTCCTGCTTAAAGCCTTATTTGTTCTCATGACAATGTTACTCTTGTCAGACTTTCGCAAAAAAACTTAAGTGTTGTCACGTTCGTTATTTTAAACCAGGGACCCCGCGCTTAGTAGACCAACGCTCTAACCACGAGGTCACTGCGCGACATTTCTGACGATGTCGTTGTCAAAGTAAGAAGCGGAGCAGATATATGCAAAGTCACTTGCTACCTCAAAGTTAAAAGTCGATGGTGACGTTCCTTCCGATTCGTCTATGTTGTGATATATTTTTTGTTGGCAGCACATACTTAGTCTTACCTCCATTTACTGTTAAACCCAATTTGCCGCCTTCTTCTCTTCTTTGCCTGAATCCTTTCCTGGTATCGAATGTTTCGGTGAACCTGACGGTGCAGCGAGAATTCTCTATCATCATTCTGCACAGACGGACAATTTGGGCGGTATAATAAAACTACCCACTGCTGTTTATAGTTCGTCTCTATAAATGCTGTCGTATGCGGTTTTGAATTCGTTAAATATGTGGTGGGTATCGGTAGATACCGAAACAACCCAAGAAATCCAAATTCTTGGGTTGTTTCAGTATCTACCGATGTGTGAAGATTTAGACCTGTATAGAGCGAGGACAACATTTGGGATTACATCAAAGCTTATACATCTGAGAGTGTACGCTGTATGTTTTCAAAACTTAGCACGGATGGAACCCTTTGGTTAAAATGTTCCTCTTCTATAGCTAAAGCTTGGTTTTCTAGTATGCTATCTGTTTGCATGTTACACAAAGCATCTTCTTTATCAAGGAACCCTCCATAATGCTTAGATTCATTGCTTCAGTGTCTTTAATATAACCAAAGAGTATGGAACTACATAGAGTATGCATCACAGCTAAAAATGTGTATCCGTTTCTGACGCGGGCGGTAAGTGCGAAGAGGAATTTTCGTCGTTCGTATGCATCGGCTATGCTGTTGTTTGATGCCGGGGTAGCAATGTGAACACTGGGGTATCAACATCAGTACCCCACATAGTAAATTTTCGTTGTATGAGATGCGCACTCTATATAGTTCTCTACTCTTTGATATAACAGAAGTAAGGTTAATGATCCCTCAGTCTTCAGCCAATTCATATCCTCGCCTGTCTGTCTTTAGTTTATAAACTTCCCTGACGTGTCTTAACGAATTTAAGGAAGAAATTCTATAACCAAGAGGTACTGAGAGTATGCCAGCAATGATTTTAGCTGGGAATAGGTTTAAGTAGAAACATGGAACAAATTGTTTCTTTTATAAAGGTCCAATTGTATATAGATTTCATAATGAAACTCATGAAACCTATGTATCTATTTATACAAGCGCGTAACGCCTCATTAGACTTTGTTGACTTAAGCTTTCGCCCTTTCCAAACTTTCCCGATTAGTTTCCCGATGCCATCAAAGAAAACCATTTCTACCTGCTTAGGGGTATATCCTATGAAAACGCAAAGGTATGTTTATATAATAATCGCATTTAAAGCCACTTCAAGTTGCATACTCTATTTAACTTCAAGCTCATATTTCCAATAGAATTCATTCGATTAGGTACCTCCACTCTTCGTGAACAATGACTACCGTGTGTACTGTATAGGCCGGAGAGGACAACGATATATGGGGTGGCTGTGTACTTTAGCGGCATCGCTGAGGGATGATAAATGACAATGACAATGACAATGATGAATGTGTAGTGAAGGGTGGAAGGTGCCACATATGACTCGATAGTAGTCAGAACATTAATAATAGTTCGCCTACACACTAATGTAGTTCAGCAAAGCAATTTGCACCGAAATTGAAAAGTAATAGCTTGGTAATACCCAGAGATGGCATACTCTTCGACAAATTCGTGATTGTAAGCTACGTTTGTGCTTGTAATCGATTTTTCTTTTGACTGTAGTGGAGTTCGAAAGAAGATTGCAATACAAATACAAAATACAAGTCTAGGATTTTTCTCACACCACACCTAGTGGTAAGTGCATTCGACTTAAGTGTCATAACTCTTACGAACGTCTGACAAATATCCAAGAGTATAAATCTGTCATGAAAAGCTTCCTAAATTTGCCGCGGGAAAATCATAACTTCGCACACAAAAACGGAAAAATAAGCTGGATTTGAGGCCATGTATGGACCGTTAATGACAGATTTATTTTGGTCCTGTAGTAGATGGGCTTTTGAAATCAAGAATAAGTGAATATTTAAAATATTTACATATCACCCATATCACGGAAAAATAAGCTGGGTTTGAGGCCATGTATGGACCGTTAATGACAGATTTATTTTGGTCCTGTATTAGATGGGCTTTTGAAATCGTGAATGAGTTAATCTTTAAAATATTTACATATCACCTTTTCATAACAAGCTGATCAGGTATAAATCAGACAAACTGGAGTGTCACAAAGTTCTAATTCGGGACCAACCATTTATTACTTCTATTCAGAAGACTAACCAATTCGCAGATTGCTGCTACACCTTGACTTTAACAAATACTTTTTGTTTACCTAATTGGTGATGATTGGATGTGTTAGGACAAAGGTGAACACTAAGCTTCATTAACTTGGCAGCACTCTGTAGTTGTAACATTGACTACAGATCATCTTATTTCACCTCCACCATCAGATAATGGTCTCATCCAACCGGATTTGACTTGCCAAACTTCAAAGTGAGAATGTTGATGTCCTCAAGTGACCAAATGGGCCGGGTCTTCCAGGTTTGGGGATTAGTTTCACCACCCCTTACGGAAAAAATAACATTAACGCGAAGCAACAACGAGCCTAGGAAAAAACTGACATTATTGTTGACGACCATGCTAAACGAAAAAAAAGACAAACACGTTCCTGGAATCTGCGAATATGAAACAGAAGAGGTGAAGTCGAAGTGGCAAAACAATCAGCGGAAGGCCTAAGGATTTAAGATGAAATGGGTAGGGCAAAAGGAGGATGAAAAACGGTTACATCAACTACTGTCCGTGTTATATTCGGATGCGGATTTGTGCATTATAAGCATGATATCTTATGCTTTGAAAACATTAGGACATTGCAGTCCTAAAACCACACTGTTAAGGGCCGATAAGGTTGTTGGTAAACAGTTTCAGTCGTTCACATTTTACGGCAGATAGGATATTGAAGGCGGTGTTGAGGAGACGTATGCCTTTTGTAGTTGGCGCAGTTCAGAGGTTCTCCTTTTTTGTGGATTGGGTAAACGATGCTGAGGTTCCATTCTTCAGGCATGCTTTCATCCGACCAGATTTGGCTTATGAGTTGGTGGATGTTACTTACCAAGTCATCTCCGCAAGCTTTATAAAGCTCAGTGGGAACGCCGTCATTTCCGGCGGCCTTATTAAGCTTGAGTTTAGATGTTGCCATCCTCACTTCACTCAGGTCGAGAGGTTGACAGTTTTCGCTGTCGTTGCCAATATTGAATGGTTCGTTCTGCCTCACAGTGGAATGTTGTTCGTCATCGCCGTTTAACAGTCTGTAGAAGTGGTTCTTCCATATCCTCAGCATTGACTGTGTCTGAACTACGATCGTTCATCATCATCTAGACAGGATTCTGAGCATCTGTCGGCATTCCTCATCAAACCAGGAGTTTCTTGCTGGTGGCCCAGCGAAACCTAGAACATCAGTTGCGGCTGATCTAATGGCTTGTTGGCATCGTTGCCATTGTTCTTCTACGAGTTGCGCGAAGGCCTCGGCGTTCTCTTGCGATTGCAGTCTTTCGACATTAAATTTTTACACAGTATTTTTGGTTTGTTGTGGCGTGGTGGATATCCGCATCCTTACCTTGACTGCAACAAGGTAGTGGTCCGAGTCGATGTTAGCCCCTCGGAATGTTCGGACATTCAATATACTGGATGCGTGCCTCTTTTCTATCGCAATGTAATCAATTTGGTTAACCGTTCGTTGATCTGAGGAAACCGTGTGTTATAGTGGCATTTCGTTCCGTAGCGAAGTCAATTAGCCTAAGTCCGTTACCAGACGTGTTGTCGTGTAGGCTATATTTTCCGACAGTACTGCTAAAGATGTCTTCTCTTCCTACCTTTGCGTTAAAATCTCCCAGCACGATTTTAACATCGTACTTTGGTAGTCGCTCATAGGTTTTGTCGAGGAGCTCGTAGAAGCAATCCTGAGTTATATCATATTTATATAAGGCTTATGTTGGCGAATTTGGCCTTGATGCGGATTGTTACAATGCGTTCGCTAATGTCTTGAAAGCATAAGAGTTCATGCCTAAGTCTGGCACCTATAACAAATCCGTATCCAAATAGTCGCTGTTTTTTCTCAATATAACACGGTCAATAGTAGATGTCACAGTTTTTCAACCTCTTTTTGCCCGGCCCATCCCATCGTATTTCCTGGATGGCAGTAATGTCTGCTTTGTAGCAGTTTAGGGCTTCCGCTAGTTGTTCGCCTGCACCTCTCCTGTTTAATGTTCTCACATTCCAGGTGCAGATACGAACGTCGTTGTCCTTTTTTTGTTTAGCATGGTCGTCAACAATAATATCAGTCCTTTCCGAGGCTATTGGTTGCTTCGTAACAATATTTTTTTTCGGTAGATGGGTAGTTAACCCAAAGCACAACCCCCAACCTGGAGGGCCAGGCCCATGTTTTGACCCTAGGACAGCTGGCCGGAAAAAATACCGATGTCAGTAGCCCATTTTTGGGGTATGAGCGCTGCCGTTGACCCATTGAGGGCTCCTCCGCCACCAACTCTTTTCCAATAACCTGGCTCAGTATTGGAAATCCCTATAGACCTGTTTTTCAAATATGTCGAAGCAGCTCATATAGGGATTTCACTACCTGTTCGATCAAACTGGAGCTGTAGGCGCCACCGTTGAATCCATCTAGGGAATTCCTCCGCTGCCGCCTGAGAGTGAGTGCCTTAGTGAGAGGAAACTCCTCCCCCCTCTCTCGTTTGCTGCCACCAACGACCTTCCACAGGGGTTCAATACCCCATCTCCAGTCGAGGTACTAGGCACCCACCAGTCACCAGCGTGGAGGTGAGAGTAGGAGTTGATAGTGAGAGGCTAGAGTGAGAACGCTTGTGTCCTCATATAATCGCATCACTATGCTTAAGCACAGGTCCTGCTCCCTCAGTAAAAAGAAAACTTCATCTAACTTCATAATCTAGGTGATCTAGCTATTATCAGTGTCAGAAACCTCCTACGCTACATAAGCTCTGAATGGTTCAAATAGGCGTACGAATATAGGGTAGTCAAAGGATCCACGTTGTACCACAACTTTTTGGTCTAAGTGTGCAGGGGCATCACGTGCAGCCACTTCAACCTAACCTAACCTAAGCTGTTACAAATTTTATAGAATGACATCTGAAAATGTTAATTCGTCACTGATTCGAACATGATTTTTTGTTTTTTTGTTCTGTATTAGCTGAGCCTTAGCTGAGGCATCTACGGAAAGTTACAATCGCCTGGAATTTAGTTTTGGTGCAAGAATAAAGAAAAAACATGTGAGAGGCTACAATCCACTATGCGGATCGTTGAATACCCTATCCCATCCCATCCTTTAAATTAATATCCTCAAAATATAGGCCTTATGGCGATGAAATACAGAAAATGACATTGTCACAATATATTGCTCAGACAGTTTCTCAAAATCTTTTGTGGTTCGACAAAAACAACGTATTTCTATTACTAATGCCTTGGGATGGGGTATACAAATGGTTTTTGTAAGAAAACGCCCCCAAAATGTGGGCGTAGGTGAAAATGATCTACGGACAAAATGTTTATATTACCATTGCGGAAGTATTTGCATCAAAAATTTTTTCGAAAATTTTAAAATTTGGACAAAAAGCGTTTTTTACTAAAAACGCCCCCAAAAAGTGGGCGTGGCAAAAAACTTTGTATGAACGAAATATAGATATTAGGATTGTCTAAATATAACTGCTCAGACACTTTTTTGAAATTCCTTACGGTTTGGCCGAAAAAATAAGTTTTTCTTAAAAGGGGGCGTGGCAGTGGGCGGATTTCAAAAATTTTTACATTTGTTCTGGTGGCACGGACGAGGATCCTATATACCAAATTTCAATATCCTAGCTCAAAATTTAAGGCCCAAAAATCGGTGACGAACAGACAGACGGACGGACGGACAGACAGACATGGCTAATTCGACTCAGCTAGCGATTCTGAGTCGATCCATATACTTTGAGGTATATGTAGCAACATTATTTCTCTATGTTACAAACTAAGTATCAAAACTAATACACCCCCCTATGGGATAGGGTATAATAAATAAAATATCACCAGGAACAAGTGTTCCGCCTATTTTGCAAAGTAGTTCAATAACTAAATTAAAATAACTTAAAATTAAATTGCTTAATTTTATTGTACTTTTAAAAATAACACTTGTTTCCAACATTTTTTGTAACCGACAAGTTGTCAATTTATTATTGCAGTTGTTAAAAAACCATGTTTAGATTTATATGTCAAATCAAAAGGCACATGTGTACTATCTTAAAAAGAAAACTTTCTTCATTTCCTACACTTCATAGAGGTTAGACCAAGATTTGCTCTTAAGAAAATTAACTCAAATTTTCTAAGTGTCTTTAATTCAATAATCAAAAAAGCTTGATTAACAACAATTCAACAAGTATTAATCAATGAGAAGTAAATAAGTTTTAGGTAATGACTTCCCAGCATATCTGCATGTCAAACTCAGCGTTTGACAAGTTAACTTTTGCTTTAAACCTCAAGATCAATATCTCAATTTTCCCCTTCATCAATTCTTTTCAAAATGATTTCATTTGAGGTTAAAAACTTACATAAAATTTAAAGCCGGAGAGAAAACGGAAAAGTGATTGATCCTTTTGAATTCCGCAATCGTTTACGCCAGCATTTTCCTGGAAGAAAAATAAACAATCTGTCATTGATTTTGATACGAAATTCCTGATATTATATCACGAGGAAAATGTATGGAAGTGCTTCAGTCGAAACTGCCGAGAAACAAAAATTAATTAACAAAACCAATTTGTAGGCATGTTATCACATTGGAAAGTATCTGCTACTGACGTATGGGAACATTTTACTGTCCGCACTAGCTTTCTATGGGAGATAGGAACCGTTTATTAAAATCAATCAATTAAGTTGTCACTATGACAATGCCTTATGCATGTCACTTAAGCTCTACTTGCAAATGCATATGTTATCATGTCAACATGGTAATCTGTGCTATAAGCACTTACGAAACACTGCTTACCCGCCCTAATGGCAAATGTCATATGCACAGACCCAAAGGCTTCTATCAAGAATTAGATACGGTATCTCGCATGGTGATGTAAAAAAATAGTAAAAAGGTGTTTCCAAAATCCTGACGTTTGTGATTGATCCTACCCACCTTGGATGTAATCGATCTCAATGTCAAGAAGCAAGGGTCTAAATTAAGTCAATCATTGGAGGTTCCACTTATCTAAACTGCTTTTAGCCCAAACGACAATGTTAAATCCACACAAAGAGTGTGGACGTGGAGCATTCTTTAAGGTCAAAAAATGGCTATATATAACAGTAAAGTCGACCCAACAAATTACTTGTGAACAACCATAAAAAAAAGGAAAACATATCAGTGCAATAACGTAGGTACAAAGGACTGAATACAACGGGAGCCATGCGAATATTAGTTGGACAACAGGTTTGGAAGCAATCCTTAACCTACCACCAATTCACATACTAAAAGAGAAGCATCAATCAAAATGTTGGGTTCGTTTGGCTAGGTTATTGAGCATAGGTAGATGATGTTCATCCTTTCTCATCACACTCATGCCAATTTAGATCCATTTTTAGCTCCAACCTACATACTCATTCAGATGCTGTTGTAAAGCTAAACAAAATAGGAAATGAGTATTTCGAATAGATCCTTTAAGTTGTGGTAAATATAGTTTTCTAGCGTTATATATTCTTTACTGACATAGGCCTCGGCAGTGGCAGAGAAAGTGGAGGGTATCGACGTGTGTTTCTTCATCACCGCAAGAGAGTTCATCTCTATACTATAGGATGCATTTTCAATTTATAACTTTTCAGTAAGTTGTGTCTAGCAAGTATGCCCACTAGGGAAAACAAAATTTTCTGTTTCACTGAAGGACTTGTGCGTTCTGGCTTCGTCGATGTGTCACATGTGTGGATGGAATTTCTCGTGTATTTTTTTTATTAAAAAACTTTTTTCAGATGAAACCAACCTATAACGCTGTAGGAGCGCCATAAGATGATGTTGTTCATGGCATATTGCTGGAAATACATCCTCCGGAAGCTCTTTCCATGTTTTTCTTGTCCTGCGTTGTTCGTGTCGTTGTTGGATGGACAATGTGTGTGTGTGCTTAAACTGTGTGTCTTTTCTGCATGAAACAAGTGTAAAGATGATTTGGATGATTTATCTAAGCTCATCTGAATATCTGCCGTTATAATATCCTTAAGAAAGAGACAAATCTCCTACAAGGCGCTATTCTACGTTTTCGATTTGCGGGACTGTGGACTTGTACTTTCTTGTAAACGTTGTATACTGCGTTTTCTTTAAGTTGAATTGAATTATGTTTTCCGTTCCCCATTGTATAATCTTTTTGAGATCTTCGATTATAGAGCAGATTTGTTCGCATCTCTGCTGTTGTGCACGAATAGCGGTGATAGGTGTGTCGTTTTAGTTAGAAGTATTAGAATGCTATCACCTGCAAAGATCAATAATGTGCAGCAGAAAAGAGTGATCCCTGAGGTATAACAGCGTTTATAGAAAATCTATTTGATTAAACGCCATCTATCACTTCTTGCAAAGATCTATTTTAAGAAAGTTTCCATCCAGCTACACAGTATACAACGAAGTCCGTATGCTGCCAGTTTAGCTGGTAAAGACCTGTGCCAAAACTGATCCAGTCCAGGGCAACAGCTCTCGATTCTCCATGATTTCCAATCACAGAAGACCATTCATGGGTAACATAACATAACTTTTGCCTGTCTCTTATAATCCATTACATTCTAGTGGTGTATTCGAACTCGATATAAATTGTGTTTATCATTACCTTTGAAGGAATGGATGGCAAAACAATGCAGCATGAGTTTTTTTTCCTTTTTTTGGAAATCGATTGGATTCGAGCAACATTCCATTAACTGGGGAAAACTGTTGATCATATGACATAGTAATAACACCATCGTACAATAATCCCTTCTTAAGTACAAAAGGTAGAATTCCGTCAGTTCCAAGAGCTTTTTTGTAGTCCAAATTCTTCAGGATGCGGTTTTCTTGAGGGAACGTTTTCTATCGTTGGTGGCACCCCTTGTTCCAAGTTTAATATTGAATTTCCTGAAAACATTCTAGCAAATAAGTCGGCATATTTTTGTTTTGTGTTCTGATAAATTGGTTATATTGTTTGGTTGGCTAAGTTTCGCTGGTTGATGAGAATTTTTCTTTTCATTTCAGTTAGATCAGACCGCCATTTTCTGAAGGCTTTTTTTCTATGCTGCTACTTACTCGAATGCTTGGTTTCTTGGATCCCGTAACATTGTTTTGAATGACAAGAAACACAGCTCTTCGCTATAGCTCTTTGCAAGCTTACATTCAATTTCTAGATTATTATTATTATATGAGTATCCATGAAAATGAGTATATAATCTTGTGGTTTCGCCAACATTGTGCTCGCTGCTCCTTGTCTGAAATATTTTTAAGACTAAACGACTCTACAGTCTTCGAGGACCCGAAAGTTTATTATTAAGCTTTGCTGCCTCTAAATAATATATGGCGCAACAGGCTCGTTAGTACCCAAAGCCTAGCGTTTACTCACAACCATGCATGCGTGCGTGTGTACTCCACAATGGCGAGACCTCATGTTTTATACCGACTCCGAACGGTTAAGTTGAGCTAAGCTTTTCTTAACAATTGATACTACTCGGATGAACAATTGTTGAGAAAACTTCTCATAGCTTCCTTCTCTAATAGCTTCTACCTCGACGATCTAAGAGAACATCCCCATAAACCAGGTTTTTTTCGGGATGGAAACAAACGCCCCATCTCATTAACCCAGTTTAATTGTTATTCTATCATTACAGGTCCATCAATAAATTAAGGCATACCTTAACACCAACAACCCATATTACCTAACCTTACCTAACCGAACCCAACACAACTCAGTCATTTAAAGTTACTGTTAAGAAAGTTGAATCTTTAAATTCAATTAAGTGTTACTAGGACAATTTGCATGACACTGCATTCCTGAAGAGGCAAATGGTATCAAACTGTCTTTCACTTTTGCGTTAATTTCATTATGCCATTTGTCAGATGCTGTACCACCTTTTGTTTTTTGTCTGTCCAAGGAATGAAAAATGGTATAAACGCTTAAATTGAAACACTTAACGCAGTTCATTAAATTAAAACGAAACAGAAGGACGAAGATATAATGAAACCGAGCTCGTCCCGCCTTAACGACATGGGATTTGCATTAATCAAATTGACAGTCTCGGCAAAAGAAGGCGTTGACAGAGACATTTGTAGGATAGGAATTTAAATCAGTTTTTGGAGGCGGATGTGTTCCAGGGTTTTACAAAGTAAAATGCCCTTTTATGTCAGGGTAATCATTTACTTAAAAATACCTAAACAAAATGTAAAAGTTCATTGTTAGGCTGATGAATATATTTCATGTAAGGTTAGTAAAAGTTTGACTACCCAAGATGAAGGATTGCACCAGACCCATGTGAGAAATATATACACAACGAGGTTATGTTATGAACTTTGTGTTGATAGAAAAAGATAAACACGCGTTAAGAAGAAATGGAGGCAAACGAAGACCAGATCAAACGTAAATTAGAACATGGTTTATATATTCAAAACGTTGTACAATGTCTCTTGAATCCTTAGAGACATTTCAATGGATTGCTTAGAGAGTGATACACTGATACCCAAAGAATTTTGATGTTTTCTATATGCTTACAAATTTAGTAATAACCTCCTTTGATTGCTTAAAATATGATAAGATCCAAATCATCGCAATCCTCTTGCAATCCTTGGTTATTTCGAGTGTCGTATGTTAACGTGCAGTGGAGACGAAGATTTAACAAGAAATTTACGAGATGCGTTTTACGATGGCTACAATAAGTACAGCGAATGGACACCAATACTCCGACCCGCAAGTCTTCGCTCTCCAACCAAGTAGGCGCAGTAGAAAAAAAATCGGCTTAAGTGCCATATACAGGTATAAACCTTAGCCAACTGGATTTGAAAAAAAAAAAATTTCCTTCTAAGGACAAGACCAATAGAAAGGCATGTTGTTTGAGGATCAGATTCATTCCGACTGTACCTTCACTCCAGTCAAAATTAAAACAACATATGAGACGGCTTCAATCCACTGTGCAAATCTTTTCGAATCCTGGGATTGGATAGGATTTGAAACCATTCGCAGTGAATTGAAGCCTTCTCAGATCTTTTAATTCTGACTAAAGTTATTGTACTGTCTTTAAATTAAACATCCCAAAGAAATGGGTGTTGCTTATCTAACTGCCTCCAGTTGCGCACTCCAAGTTGGTTGAGGTCGGCTTCTACTTGTCCGCGCCACTTAAGGCGAGGTCTTCCTCTACTGGGACCGACGTCTGGCTGGGAATCTGGCTGTACAGCTCGTATAGTTCTTGGTTTTGCACCTACCTCTCAAGAATCAAATTGAAGAAGTCGAATGTGTCGATGAGGTCGCTTCCGACCCTGATAGAGCAGCGAGAATTCTCCATCGTTATCCTACACATGTATGGGCGGTACACCAAAACTAGACATGGCTCTGTTTAGTTCCTCTCTATAAATGCTGTTGCATTTATGCGTCAAAGCCACATTTCAAATCCATAAATAGATGGTGGCAATCGACTTGGAATTACTTGTTTTTTCCAGGATCTGCCGAAGTGTGAAAATTTGATCGGTTGTGGACTTTCCTGGCCTAAAACCACACTGATAAGGGCCCATCAGGTTTTTGGTAAACGGGTTCAGGCGTTCACATATTACGGCCGATAGGATCTTGTTGGCGACGTTGGGGAGACTTATGCCTCTGTAGTTGGCGCAGTTCAGAGGGTCTCCATTATTGTGGATCGAGGAAACGATGCTGAGGTTACATTCTTCAGATATACTTTCATCCGACCAGATATGGCTTATGGATGTTACTTACCAAGTCATTTCCGCCGGCATTATAATACGCAGCGGGAAGCCTGTCATTTCCGGCAGCCTTATTAAGATTGAGTTTAGATATTGCTATCCTCACTTCACTTTGGTCGGGTGGTTCTTTCATATCCTCAGTATCGACTGTGTCTCAACTAAGACATTTCCTTGTTCATCTCGACAGGATTCTGTTCGAGCCTTGAGCCCTTGTCTTTGACGTTTTCGCACTTTGTTAAACTTGCGAAAATCCTTCCTGGAGTGGGACCTCTCTATATCCTCGATCGCGCGCTTTTCTTGCTCGTAGCAGCGAGAAACTTACCACATCAGTTGCGGCTGATCTAATGGCTTGTTGGCATCGTTGCCATTGTTCTTCGACATTAGATGCTGGTGGTATGGTGTGAATCGAGAGGTTAAGGGATACGCGTTGCGCGAAGGCCTTGGCGGTCTCTTGCGATTGCAGTCTTTCAACATTAATTTTTTTTAGCATCGTGCATCGGTTGTCCCTCATAGGTTTTGTCAAGGAGCTCGTAGAAATAATCCTTAGTTATATCATCTTTACCTCCGTCGGAGCGTGAGCGCATATAAGGCTTGTGTTCGCGAATTTGGCCTTGATGCATGTGTTACAATGCGTTCGCTAAGGTCTAGGAAAGATAAGACTTCTTGCCTAAGTCTACCACTTATAAGAAATCCGCATCCGAATAGTCGCTGTCTCTGCTAATTATAATACGGTCCGTAGTAGATGTCACAATTGTTCATCCTCTTTTTGCCCGGTCCTTCCCATCGTATTTCCTGGATGGCAGTAGTGTCTGCATTGTAGCAGTTTAGGGCTTTCGCTAGTTGTTCACCTGCCCCTATCCTGTTTAATGTTCTCACATTCCAGGTGCAAATACGAACGTCCTTGTCGTTTTTTCGTTTAGTAGGGTCGTCCACAATAAGATCAGTCCTTTCCGAGGCTATTGGTTGCTTCGTAACAATAGGTTTTTTTCTATGCTTTGATTGTTAACCCAAAGCACAACCCCCAACCACGGGGCCATCAGTATTCACTACGGGATTGAGCGCTGCCATTGGCCTTTCGGTTCATCCGTCACCATCTCTGTTCAAGGGGCCTGACTAACCCTTGAGTTAACAACTGGTTTGATAACAGTCCACGTTTTTAAAAGGGTGGATTTTGGAAATGTTCCTAGAAAGACTCATATCTTGAGTAAAACAACCAATGACCAATCTTACCTAACCTAACCCAACACAACTCAGTCATTTAAAGTTACTGTTAAGAAAGTTGAATCTTTGAGAGTACCAACGGAATAGAAATTCAATTTTGTTTTACTAGGACAATTTGCATGACACTGCATTTCTGAGAGAAAAATGGTATCAAACTGTCTTTCGCTTTCGCGTGAAATGGTACTCGGGACTTTAATGCCAATTGGGAAGGGTGGGTTAATGTAAAGTGTGCTGTACGTGAATGCCTACCAATTAGAGCTCTTATTTCACGGTGGACCTAATCAGGCTAAGCATGCAGTCCGAGGACTACTTGTCCCCCCTGGCAAGAGTGGGTAAACTAGAAATAATATAGCCTTCAACTAACATCGAAATTATAAAGCAAAATGGCTTTCGAAAGTATCCGATGCATATCGAATTGATTCGATACATCGAATAATAAACATCGGTGTTTCATGTATAAAAAGCAACGCTTTTACTGTGTAATATTTTGAAGACTTTCTGCAGATATCATTGCACATATCATTTGGCCCGCAGATCAACCATCGACCAAATTCTCACACTAAGCAAATATTATAAAAGATGAACAAATTGTGTCGAAGCTCATTATCCTTTTTATTGACTTCAAGACCACTTTGGATAGCATCGATCTGGATGTCTGGATCTCTATAGAACGATGACCGACAACTGAATCGATTCCCAGCCAGACGTCGGACGCAGAAGAGGAAGACCTCGCCTTAAGTGGCGCGCACAAGTACAAACCGACAACCTACTTGGAGATCGCAACTGGAGGCAGTTAGGTAAGGTCCGGGCTAATTGGGAAGGCATTTGGTTGTAGCTCCACTTAAGTAGATAGATTGATAATAAGGTGGGCATTTTCGAACAATCCATTTCCGTCATATTGTATCAAACGGAGACCATCAAAAAGCCGAGAGCCGTTAAGTAAAATTTAAGTAAAAGGTTGTCAATCCAAGGCAATAGTCAAATCTAGGACTATAGCATAGAGAAACCAAACAGTATAAATCCTGGTTAAATGATCAAGCGATCGGGGATGCGATTGGAACAAGTAACTGGACGCAGTGTGCCCAATATCGAAGAGGATAAAAGGCTGTCATTTGTCAAACTGACGTCAAAGGGTCAAGGTGAGTTCAGACAGCTTTTAGCTGATGTTGAAAGCTTTCTTCAATACCATTAGCTGCAAGAAAATGAGCACTAGTTCCCCAATGCCAGATGCCAAACAACTTAGCTAGTGCCTGAAATAAGTTAGAACACTACAAAGGTCCGATTTTTTCCTAAAAGGTAGTCACGGCTATAAGAAACTCAGCGCGATAAGTTTCTCTAAACCTTTAGCTACTGTATTGCTTAAGCTATGTTAAAAATCAAATCCTCTGCTTCGAGAGGAATGTGGGACAAACGATCTGGCAGTACCCAAAGAAACATCCAAAAACATCTGTCGTTGTGTGTTTGGGATTTGTAAGCAAGAGCTGTTCCATCTGATGCAACAAACTAGTCATAAGAGGAATTTTGTTGTTGCGGTATGACGTAGCTTATTCAATCTGCCAGGTCACCAAAAAAGGTTAAGTTCATGGAATTTATGCTATAGCAAGACGAATGTGCGAGGAGTATACGAATTGCCGTTAAAGCATTACTGATGTGCGCTCTAAATGTCCTAGTCATCTTAAACAACTAAGTTTTCTTTAGGTCTTTGTCGCTTTAATCTTCTATAGCATAGCACGTCAACACAAATGGAATCGAACACTTTTTCGTTCAAAACGATCATTAATCGATTTTGATGCTTCGTCGCCAAAGAGCAGGATAGGATCTCCATAGTAATTCCAGTAAGGGCTTTGTTATTGCTGTTCAGTACAATTCGTCGATGTTGTATGTCATTTTGTGTTGACAGCGTGTACTTGGTCTTGCCTTTGTTTACTGTTAAATGCATTTTGCCGCTTCCTTCTCTATACATACTAGCAAACGTGACTTTGAGTCGGACCAGTAATTGCACAGATTTATGGAAGATTATGACTCTGATGTTGGGTCGGGAATTTTCCACTATCCTTTCAAGAATTATGTCAAAAAGTTTAAACGACAATGCATCACTTTGTATGTATCCTTTTTTGGTATAAAATGTTTCAGTGAGGTCGTTGTCGACTATTATGAAAAGCGAGAATCCTCCATCGTCATCCTGCATAGACGTACGAGTTTGGGCGGTATACCAAAATTACAGAAGGCTCTGTATAGTTCGTCTCTATAAGTGCTGTCACTTGCGGTTTTGAAACCGATGAATAGGTCGTGGGTATCGATTTGGACTTCTTCTTTTTCCAGGATCAGCCGAACTACCACGATTTAATAAATTGTGGACTTTACAGGCCTAAAATAAGGGCCGATCAGGTTTCAGGCGTTTACATTTTATGACAGATATGATCTTGTAGGCGATGTTGAGGAGACTTATGTTGGCGCAGTTCAGAGAGTGTCTTTATAAATAGCTCGCCAGGAAAGTCGTCATTTCTGATAGCCTAGATATTCTTTAGATTTGATATTGATATTCTCATTTCATGTACGTCGGGTGCATCATATTTTTCGCTGGCGTCCCTAATATTAAATGGTTCGTTCTGCCTGTCTGGGGAGATTTGATCTCTGCATAGACTGTGACCCATCTTTTATTTTTCCGTGTACATCTTGAAAGGATTCAAAATAGAAATACAATTGTCGATATTTCAATTTAAAATGTCTTCATCACGCTACGTCTAAGTAAAAGCATCAGGCTGGAGGTAAAAAAAACTCTTTTATATGATTGACATCAACAACTAACCTTCATCGCTGCCTCCCTACCTCGAAAGAGTCACTTGAGTTGCACTTATATATATTCTATAGGTATGTCCTTCATTGTGGTTGTATCTTAAAGATACACACTTGATACATTTTGCCACAGGCAATCTACTAAGCTGAATTTAATTTCCAATACATATTAGACAATGCCTACGATTTCATTTCCCCGCGACGTTGATTATCGCGGCATCATTTAAGGGCCATCGAGTGTACTTCATCAGCCGATTATTATTATTAGTTCTTATTTAAGAGGCAAGCTCAATGGAGTGGTTGCTATTTCCTCGACTTATTTATATTTATGATAGTGCCCAACTTAAGTCATGTTTTTCATTTTTGTTTATTTTCCATTTGCGGTCTTGTTGGGAATACTCTAGTTGTGTACCTCGTGCGGGATTATTTTCTTAATGGCTTATTTATGGGATATGTTCCTTTTTTCCTTGTGTGCAAACACCTCTGAGTAGTGTATTTATACTCCTGGCGAAGCGGAATTTATTAGTTAAATCTTTTATTTACGCTATCGGAAATTTGTTTATTTTCATTTGCCAACACTTTTAGTGTATACGAGCCGAAAAGGTGGATGCCTTGCTGGATGCAAATCGATAGACATGCACGACATTGTTTGTATATGTAAACTCACCACGTTCAAGGGTAATACATTTCAACGCGAGCTAGTTTATATCAGCCAGATCAAAAGGTGTCATCGAGTCTTTGAAGGAAGAACATACCAATTCACCCATGTCTATGTCGTGTCCTAGTCAATCGTTGGGAATGTCATCAATTTGAAATATTTATTCCATCGGAGAGAAAAATCGATTTTTAAAATGTCTGCAAATAATTGTAAACTTGAAATGGATGATGTTGTTAGGCTGATGAGATTATGTCACCGCATCACAACACAGTGTAGGCATCTGAAGTTGATGGCGAGGGATATCCTACAATTTTTTTTTGACAGTATATTTTAAGTACTTTTATTGCAATATTCTTGGAAGGGTAGCCTTCTTTGAGTCGTAGGTATAATTTATTTACATGGAATTGTGGAATAAAATGTTTATGGAAGCTTTTGAAGTTGAGTGAAGCAATTTAAATGGAAAAGTTTTAAGTGACAAATTTGGAATATTGAGTGAGACGTTATATTCTTCTATGCTCACTTTTAAACTTATGTCAATGTAAATTAGGCACCCAGGTAGATGCGACAACCAATCCTAATAATGAAACTCACTAAAAGACATCTCATCTCATGACATCATATTGAATGGTTTTAGCTCAGGCTCAGGACAGATCATATATTTATAACACTAAGGCTGTTAACGACTACTATTGTATATTTACGAGCGACCACTCGAGTTATGAGAGCTCCCTAGAATTCATAACAAACTTTAGTTGTCCGAGAAATGTAAACCTGAGTGGAGTGGAGGGAGCGAGAGAGAATTCCAAAATAAACATATGAGAAGGCTACAATCCGCTGTGCTAATGTGGAAGTGGGCTAAACATCTGGGGATGAAATACAAATCATAATGAGAAGATTACATTATTTTCGAAGTTATGGTTTGATAAAAAAAAGACGTTTATATACAAGTTTTTGCAATTTTCTTTACGCCTCCAAAAAGTAGTTGTGGTTTAAAATTGTCTATAGACGAAATGTACTTAACAATACCAAAGTTTTTTCATCAAAAGTTTTTCCTAATTTCCTTAAAATAGTGTATTTTTACTAAAAACGGTATTAAATAGTTTATAAAACATATGAGAAGGCTACAATCCGCTGTGCGGATCGTTGAATACCCTATCCCATCCTATCCATAAAACTAAAATCCCCAAAAAAGGGGACATGGCTAAAAACACGATGTGGATAAATAGAAAAAATGATATAGTGACAACAAATTCTTCAGACTGCTTACAAAACACTTTAACGGTTCTACAAAAGACAAGGTTTTCTCTTGCATATGTTATGGGGTAGTGTATAAAAATGGTTTTTATATAAAAACGCCCCCAAAAAGTGGGCGTGGGTTAAAATGGTATATAGAAGAAATGTTCATATTAATAATGTTAATGATTCTGCATCAACATTTTTTTCGAAAAATTTAAAATTTGACCGAAAACAGTTTTTTATTGAAAACGCCCCCAAAAAGTGGGCGTGGCAAAAAACTTTATATGGACGAAATATAGATATTAATATTGTCTAAATATGTTGTTCAGAAACTTTTTTAAAATTCCTTACGGTTTGGTCCAAAGCCGAGTTTTTCTTAAAAGGGGGCGTGGCAGTGGGCGGATTTCAAAAATTTTTACACTTGTTCTGTAGGCAGAGACGAGGATCCTATATACCAAATTTCATTATCCTAGCTCAAAATTTAAGGCCTAAAAATCGGTGACGTACAGACGGACGGACGGACGGACGGACGGACGGACGGACAGACAGACATGGCTTAATCGACTCAGCTAGCGATTCTGAGTCGATCCATATACTTTGAGGTATATGTAGCAAAATTATTTCTCTATGTTACAAACTAAGTATCAAAACTAATATACCCCTATGGGATAGGGTATAACCAGATTTATAAACCTCTATGCCGCACATGCTATGGGAGAGGGTACAGAAATCGATGTTTATTCCCTATCCCATAGGGGGGTATATTAGTTTTGATACTTAGTTTGTAACATAGAGAAATAATTTTGCTACATATACCTCAAAGTATATGGATCGACTCAGAATCGTTAGCTGAGTCGAATTAGCTATGTCTGTCTGTCCGTCCGTCCGTCCGTCCGTCCGTCCGTCCGTCTGTCTGTTCGTCACCGATTTTTGGGCCTTAAATTTTGAGCTAGGATAATGAAATTTGGTATATAGGATCCTCGTCCGTGCCACCAGAACAAGTGTAAAAATTTTTGAAATCCGCCCACTGCCACGCCCCCTTTTTAGAAAAACTCATTTTTTGGCCAAACCGTAAGGAATTTCAAAAAAGTGTCTGAGCAGGATATTTAGACAACCCTAATATCTATATTTCGTTCATACAAAGTTTTTTGCCACGCCCACTTTTTGGGGGCGTTTTTAGTAAAAAACGCTTTTTGTCCAAGTTTTAAAACTTTCGAAAAAATTTTTGATGCAAATACTTCCGCAATGGTAATATAAATATTTGGTCCATAGATCATTTTCACCTACGCCCACATTTTGGGGGCGTTTTCTTACAAAAACCATTTGTATACCCAATCCCAAGGCATTAGCAGTAGAAATACGTTGTTTTTTTGGCGAACCACAAAAGATTTTGATAAACTGTCTGAGCAATATATTGTGACAATGTCATTTTCTGTATTTCATCGCCATAAGGCCTATATTTTGAGGATATTTATAATAACGATGTGATGGGATAGGGTATCCAACGATCCGCACAGCGGATTGTAGCCTCTCATATGTTATCTATATTTCGTTCATACAAAGTTTTTTGCCACGCCCACTTTTTGGGGGCGTTTTTAGTATAAAACGCTTTTTGTCCTAATCTTAAAACTTTCGAAAAAATTTTTGATGCAAATACTTCCGCAATGCTAATATAAACATTTTGTCCATAGATCATTTTCAGCTACGCCCACATTTTGGGGGCGTTTTCTTACAAAAACCATTTGTATACCCCATCCCAAGGCATTAGCAATAGAAATACGTTGTTTTTTGTGTCGAACCACAAAAGGTTTTGATAAACTGTCTGAACAATATGTGGATATTAACTTTAAGGATGGGATGGGATAGGGTATTCAAAGATCCGCACAGCGGATTGTAGCCTTCTCATATGTTTATACCCTATCCCATAGGGGTATATTAGTTTTGATACTTAGTTTGTAACATAGAGAAATAATTTTTCTACATATACCTCAAAGTATATGGATCGACTCAGAATCGCTAGCTGAGTCGATTAAGCCATGTCTGTCTGTCCGTCCGTCCGTCCGTCCGTCTGTACGTCACCGATTTTTAGGCCTTAAATTTTGAGCTAGGATAATGAAATTTGGTATATAGGATCCTCGTCTCTGCCTACAGAACAAGTGTAAAAATTTTTGAAATCCGCCCACTGCCACGCCCCCTTTTAAGAAAAACTCAGTTTTTGACCAAACCGTAAAGAATTTTAAAAAAGTTTCTGAACAACATATTTAGACAATATTAATATCTATATTTCGTCCATATAAAGTTTTTTGCCACGCCCACTTTTTGGGGGCGTTTTCAATAAAAAACTGTTTTCGGTCAAATTTTAAATTTTTCGAAAAAAATGTTGATGCAGAATCATTAACATTATTAATATGAACATTTCTTCTATATACCATTTTAACCCACGCCCACTTTTTGGGGGCGTTTTTATATAAAAACCATTTTTATACACTACCCCATAACATATGCAAGAGAAAACCTTGTCTTTTGTAGAACCGTTAAAGTGTTTTGTAAGCAGTCTGAAGAATTTGTTGTCACTATATCATTTTTTCTATTTATCCACATCGTGTTTTTAGCCATGTCCCCTTTTTTGGGGATTTTAGTTTTATGGATAGGATGGGATAGGGTATTCAACGATCAGCACAGCGGATTGTAGCCTTCTCATATGTTTTTTTTTTAAATTTCCACAAAAAGGGGGCGGGGGTTGAAATTATCTATAGACGAAATCTATATATGAACATTAGCGAACTACTCTCATCGAACGCCTTTTTCTAATTCGCTTAAAAAAGACGTGGCTAACAACTTTATACCTATTAAATAAAGGTAATCATACTGTGACTCAGTGGCACATGATTAAATTCAAATTTAGATAAAGTGCCATTTCATCCATACTTTTTCATATAAAGACTGGATTTGTTATTATAACTTTTATAGTAAAAATATTAACATTATGAAATCCATATTTATTAGATCCCGACAATTTTATTCCTGCCAATCCTTTAGTAACCCCTATTCATATTCAACCTGAGTGATATTTTTTATTTGCTTATGTAATTTTACGTTCAATTCCTGATAAACTTGGTGGGGTAATTGCTTTAGTAATATAAATTGCCATTTTAATAATTATACCATTTTATAATTTAGAAAATTCCGAGGAATCAAATTTTACCCTGTTAATAAAATTTTATTTTTATTTATAGTAACAATAGTAATTTTATTAACATGAGTAGGAGTCCAGTAGAAGACCCTTTTGTTTTTATTAGTAAAATTTTAACTGTTTTATATTTCTTTCCATTTCCATTAATTACTAAATCATGAGATAATTTTTTAAACTAATTTACTAAATTAATTTTATTAGTTAATGAACATGAATAAGTATATGTTTTGAAAACATATAGTAGAAATTTTAATTTTCTATTTACTTAACTAAAATTTATTATTTAAATTAAATTAAATTAAATTATTCAATTATTCAAAAAATAAATTTTCAATCCAACAAAAAAAGAATAAATAATTTAAGGAAAAAGGCAAACATATTTTCAAACTAAATATATTAATTTGTCATAACGAAACCTAGGTAAAGTTCCACGTACTCAAATAAAAATAAAAGAAATAAATATTAATTTTAAATAAAAATTGAAGCTAAAAATATTACCCAGTAGAAAAATTATGAAAATAATATTCTTATAAATAAAATACTTGCATATTCAGATAAAAAAAATTAATGCAAATCATCCTCTTCTATATTCTACATTAAATCCAGAAACGTATTCTGACTTCCTTCAGCAAAATCAAAAGGTGTTCGATTATTTTCAGCTAATGAAATGTTTAATCAAACAAAAACTAAAGGATAAAATATAAAAATAAATCATATATACATTTAATAATAAAAAAAATTAATATTTTATAATTATTAATTAAATATACAAACGATAATAAAATAAAAGCTAAACTAACTTCTTAAGAAATAGTTTGAGCAACTGAACACAACCGTCCTAATATAGCATAATTAGAATTTGAAGATCACCCAGCAATTATTACTGTATAAACACCTAAACTTGTACAACATACAAGAAAGATTAATCCTAAATTAAAAGAAAATAATTCAATGAAAAAGCAATACATATTCAAAGTAATAATGAAAAAATTGGAGAAAAATAATAAGATTGACAGATTTTAAAAATATTTACAATTCGTTTAACACAGAGATTATGTACCAAATGTCATCATTATCTATAGCTCAAAATTTAAGGCCTAAAAATCGATGAAACACAGACAGAGGGACGGACAAACAGACAGACATGGAAAGATATGAGTTGATCCATATACTTAAGATATATCTATCGAAATTATGTCTATATGTTACAAACTGAATGTCAAAACTACTATATCTCTCTATGGGATCGGGTATGCAAACAAATATCAGAACAAATTCGTAATAACTCTATAAGATAAAACTAAAAAAGGCTTTTCAGAATAACAGCGAAATATCCACCCTAAAATACTTTAGTCAAGTCACGGGTGTTGTCCTTTAGAGTCAAGGAGTTATACTTTGGTTAAACTATCTAACCCCACCCAAAACAAATTATCACGAAGTCCCATAGAGCCTTGGTTGTTGTTGACGATGCAACCTTGCTAGAGAATACAAGAGCTGTTAAAAAGCTGCCAACTTTTTAAAAAAAGCAGAAGCAAAGAACACCTAATGAAACTTATTAGAATTTAGAACACTATCAGACACTTTCTTAAAATTTCTTGGCGTTTTACAAAAATCGACGTATTGTTCTAAAATTGGACGTGGCCGGATTTTAAAATATTAATACTGGAGTCATGGACGAAGAACTTTTAGTCCAAATCATTATACCAATTCTAGCTGGAAACTGACTGTTGTATACTCCTATGGAATAAGGTATCATAGCAAAAAGTGAGTGTGGGTTTAAATAATCTATAGACAAAATATATACTATAGTCCGTACGAAATCAGTTGGCCAATCTACTGCGCAGGTCTCTTAAAATTTATTTTACAATATCTTAAATTGCTCTTAAATCCTCTCTCTGCGCATTTGGCCGTTGGCAAACTAGTGCAAACCAAACCAGTAGGGCATTCTACTGGGCATGTCTCTTAAAATTTATTGTAAAATATCTTAAATTTCTCTTAAATCCTCTCTCTGCGCAATCGACCGTTGGCCAACTGATTTGGTACGGACTATATATTATTTTTGAAGTATTTTCTTCAAACCTTTTTTAGAATTTATTTTTTTTTAATCGAAACGAAACGCTTTCGTGGATAAACACTTTGTATAGAAAACATAAGTATCCAAATATGACACTTACTTTAAGGTTTTACCAAAGCTAAAAAGGAAAATTGTATAAAATATCAAATTTATTCATTCTAGCTCAAAATTTAAGGAAAAAAATTGAATGACACACAGACGAAAGGACGGGCTGACAGACAAACATGCCTAATCTGCTCAGCTAATAACTCTGAGTCGATCCATAAACTTTATAAAATATCAATCTAATTGTTTCGCTTTGTTGCAAACTATGTAATACCCTACCCTATGGGATAATCGATAATCGAAAAATGGACAGCGTCGTTTGTATCAGCACCTGGAATGTTAGAGCGCTTAAAATAAAAAAGCAGACATTACTGCTGTTCAAGAGTTACGATGTAACTTAATAAATAAATGTTCGTAAGTTTTACCAAAGGGTTTAACGTCATAGCCAAGGATACAAGGCCCGAACAGAATGCTGTCGAGATGAACAATGATGAATCGTAGTTGAGTCACAGTAACCTTCTTTTAAAACAAAATACTCATCAAAGTCCAACTTTTCGAAATTTGAAATAATTATGTAGGTGTCTCAAAATAGTTTATATTCGTTAAGCTTACTGCGGGCATACAACGAATTTGAGGTATGTCAAGAAAGCTTTCGGAAATCAGTCATTCTAGAAAAATTGTCGGGAGCGGACCGTGCGTTGTCATTGCGAGAGTTTTACAAAAAGTGTGATACGGCGACAATATTTGTGGTTATCGCCAAGCATACCTCTCATCATTCGAACATTGAAGAAACTGGTATAACACTGGAATAACAAAAATCCATGCGGCCAAGACCATCAAGGACGGTAGAAACCGTGCGGAGAGTTTTAATTAGCCTGTTCGTGACGATCCGAACCTAATTCTTACCAATATAACACATATGTAACGGTTTTGATAAAATAACAAAAATCTCAAAATCCCAACTCTCGATTTTAATTAATGTTATTGCTTGAAACAAAACTAAAAAACTCAGTCTCTAAAATCAAATCTAAGTAGTCTTTTGGCCATATTAGGAAAATCTTCCATTTCACGAAAACTATGTTGTCTAGTTGAATTATATCTCAGTTACTATTGGAGTTTTTAACAATGCTATACTAGATTTATTCCTAATTATTTAAACATTTAACGTAAAGCCAATAACGAAAATTACTATTTTCTGACGTATGTACCTCTTAGTGGTTTTACATCAATTTTAGCAGTAGGAGCTCCTAACAGGTGATCAATTGAGAGGTTTTTTTTTAAATGCGAAATAAAACAAAAAATTAAAATATAGCTATCGTGAAATCATTATTATTAATCTAAAGAATCATTCTTGACATTCACTTTTTAAAGATAATCCCTTTTTATTGTTGGCCGCAACTCGTCCATGCGAAGGTTCCAATTTTCGATGACGAGTTCGAGCATATTCGTCGGTATCTCGCAAATAACCCAGATAGTGTTGGCCTACAATGCTTCAATCATAGCTGGCTTATCCACAAACACAAACACCTTAGACTTTACGTAGCCCCAACGGAAAAAGTCAAATGGTGTGATATCGAGTGATCTTGCTGGCCAATTCAATGGTCCCAAGCATGAAATTTATTGTTCACTTAAGCAATCTCTCAATATGTCCTTTGTTTCACGGGCTGTGTGGCAAGTAGCGTCGTCTTGTTGGAACCAAATGTTGTTTTTCAATTCCAGGCAAAAAATTGTCCGTTATCATGGCGCGATAATGAGCCTCGTTTACAGTCCCATTTGAAAGAAATATGGAGCGCTGATTCCGGACCATAAACGACACCACACGGTTGTTTTTAGTTATTCTTCGGCCCATAATCGGCAATTTTGCTTATTGCCGTACCCATTGAGCCAGAAATGGGCATCATCCTGTACAAAATATTGGTCGAAAACAGTGGATCTTCAGCAAGTCTCTCCAAAGCCCATTTGCAAAGGTTGTTCGGGTAGACATAGATGTATGATGAAATGTCAATGTCAACCTCCTGATTGAACTGCCTTTACAATCAAAGTTGCACAAAATTATTATCTTTTTAGCTGTATCCTCAATATTAACGTTAGTTTCCATATAATGATGTGAGACATCAAAAAACACCGTTTCAATTTGATTGAAGTAATTTAAAGTCGAGCACGCTAGGAGTAAGTACATACGACCCAATCATGTGCCCACCACTCATTTTTTTATGTGTATTTGTTTCCAAATCTAAATATTAAAATCCTCGCATGAACATTTATCTCAAAATGATGTTATTCCTCCAGATAAGTATGGGGTAAGCTTATAATGTTTGAGTAGTTTCCAACAGTTTGTAAAGCTTTATTAAATATGGTTTTAATATTGCTGGCGATTGTTTGCTACAGTAGGTACAATTCAACAGTGTTTACTCTCTTACGTAGAGACAATGAAGAGGCACATTGACTATTAGGAAATTTACGGACAAAGTGTGCAATTTCTGTTGACTTTTATCCTGCTTTTATATATGTACTAGGAAAACATCTGAATCCTAGAAACTACATCAGAGTTTTCATTGCCAATCAAATTATTGAGTTCTCAGATATGAGTAAAAGTTCGGTGTTTTATGGAAAAGTTAATTTTCAGCATGTCCAGGATATATTCTTATATTGTACATTTATGAAAACTTTTCGGTGGCGTGTATGTAATACACTAAGTGTACCTTTATACACATTCATGTTCTAAGTTTTGTATACGTAATTTTTGGAAGAAAGAGCACTATGGTTTGTAGTCGATAGACAGTAAATTTTAAAAACAAAAAAATAAACCACTTAATATCCACAACTTTAGTAAGGTGGTAAATTCAGTTTCCTAAGATAGCTATTCACTTAAAGTGGATAAATGTTGGTTAACACATTCCCTATTGAATGTTTCTGTGCCAGGAAACTCTGTTGTGGCGATCAAGAAATGGTTGTGCATGCACGACTGGGTCCTCATACTCGTCTTTCCGCGTGTAACTCTTAATTATGATTGTAAGAACTTTTAATATTGAATTTGAAGAATTTGAAAAAAAAAATACAAACAGAAAGTGTTCGATATTACACACATTTTCTGCATATATCACCTTTTGTATACCTTTCCACAAATTTTGTTCAATAAAAATCTAATATTGCTGAAATATTTCTGCTAAAATGTTTATATATAAAAAGATATTATTTTAATACAAACAGCTTATGTAATTTACTCATACAAAAATATTTGAGATTTACACTTTACATATTTAAAATTAATGCTTGCGTAAAAATACTGCAATTATAGTAGGCAACCGTACATTTTTTTAGAGTGTAGTTCATATATTGATGATTTCTTAACGTAATTTAATCGTTCTATTATATATTACCAAAACCATGATCTGCCAGCTAACATCAGTTTTCGAATTACATATAATGCCAATTCCAAAAACAGCTCTAGGTACCAAGAATGTCGTATATCAAATTTGAAGTATATCCGTTCAGCCGTCTAGTATCCTTTTTGAATCTAGAGTAACTCCAGTTTTTAATCACTTTCAGTTGACTGAGATCGGATTCTAATTATTCGCTAAGGATAAGGCCAAGTTGTCCTCTACTGTGTCGATAAGAATATTAATATTGTCGGCGTATTCTAGTAGCTACACCAATTTGTGGAAGATTGTGTTTCTGGTGTTGGCTTGTGAGTTTGCACAATCTTCTAAAGAATGGTGTAAAGGAAGTCACGTGATAGTGCGCCATCTTGTCTAAATCCTGTTTTGGTAAAGAATTTTTAGGCATTTGAAGCAGCGATAAATGTCATCCTGTACACACGGACGAGTTTGGACGGTATACCCAAACTACAGATGGTTCTGTTCGTCTCTAAATGCTGTTGTATGCGGCTTTGAATAGGGAAGGGGTATCGATTTCGACTTCTGCAGTTTTTTCCAGGAAAAGGAGTTTCCAAGTCTGAATCAGTTGTGGACTTTCCTGGCCTAAGACCATACTGATAAGGGCCAATCAGGTTGTTGGTAAACGGTTTCAGGCATTCACAAATAGGATTTTGAGGAGGCTTAGTCTCTGTAGTTCAGTTCAGTGCGTTTTATTTTTTTGTGGATCGAGCAAACGATGATTAGGTTTCATTCGTCATGCATACTTTCAATCGATTAACTTTAGCTTATGAGTTGGTGAATGTTACTTACCAAAGAAGCCGTCATTTCCGACAATCTTATTAAGCTTATCTTTAGATATTGCTATCCTCACTTCACGTCGCGTCGGTCGCGTCGGTCAGGTGGTTGGTAGTTTTCGCTGTCGCCAATATTGAATTGTTCGTTCTACCTGACAGCGGGAAGATTTAACAGTCTGCAGACTGGTTCTTCCATAACCTCTGGATCGACTGTAGCTCAACTACGATATTTTCTTGTTCATCCCGACATGATTCTGTTCGATATATCGTGTTGTCCCATACTATTCTGTCGCGTCGTAGTGTTTGTCCAGTTCTCTCAGAAGACCGGAAAATTTACGCTGAAATTCACGTTAAGCCACACCACCGACGAATTATTCCGTGTTTCTTAGAAGAATATCGAGATTCACATATATCAAAGTAGAATTGACACTTGATGCCATCTACAAAAATTATATCATCTTCCGATAGGGTTATGACTTTCGGCCACATTGTGCATTTGACACTAACAATAAATGTTCTCAACTTTGGTTGTTTTTCACAAATGTGCGCCTCTACACAATCGGCCGTTTGTCCACGTAAAATAATGACTTTAGAGTGCAAATACCAAAGTAACTCAATTTTTTCTTTCACAGAGTAAATGGCGCCAAACAAAAGCACATTTCTGAAAACACCCACAAATTTGAAAAACAATTTATTGTGGAATTTCGAATATAAATCGATTAAATCTAAAATCAATTTTCATTTTATTTTAGTATCCCCGCATCTGCCGAATAACACCAAATGATTTATTTTGTATTTTCATTTCGAACAATTGAGCAGAAAGCATTCCACTAGTCTGCCTGGCCTACACAATCGTTAAACATTTCGAAATGACGAAAATGCAAACACATGTCCCGATACCCGGACTAATGGTCATCAATTTATCACCTTGAACTTTCATTCTTAAATCTATGTAGTGTAGGTATATATAATCTACCGGCTATGCCAGTTTGTTGAGCAGTTTATGACTTTAGTGTTATAAAATAAAAATAAAAAAAATTTAAACATTTAATTTTACTTTTAATTTTTCAATTTTAATTCATTGGTATGAAGACAAGAGTGTGAACAATAATCGCATCCATCACCCATATAGCGCTGTTCATGACACTCCTCTGAGTGAGTATTTATTTGACGTGCTCTTACTTCGAAAGTAAACAAATCTGCTGGCAACGTTTCACTTGGAATATAAACATTTTATGTGTTTTAGAAACGATGTTTTGCAAAACGGATAAAAAACAACAAAACAACATGATCTGGATTGAAGGTCTTGCAACAATGTTCCGACATTCAATCATCATTCACTAGATAGGCAAGTTAAGTGTGAGTGTTTAGTTTACTCCCAAAAGGTGAAGTATTGGTTTCACTAGAGGGTAAACGGTTGCATGCATTTGATTTCAAAATCTGGATAGAAGACGTGTTGGGAAAGTGAAATACATGTCCTCCCTACTGACAATATAAGAATGCGGATACATGCCGGAATAAGGGAAAATTGATTTACCAAAAAAAATCGAATGGCAAATATGTGTGAGTATTCTTTTTTTATAATCTTTTATAACATTGCGATAGACAAGAGGCACGCATCCGGTATTTTGGATTTTCGAACTTTCTGAGAGTCTAACATCCACTCGGACCACTACCTTGTGGCAGCCAAGGTAGAAAGTTTCTTTATAAAGTAACATTCACCAGCTCATAAGCAAAATTTGGTCGGATGAAAATTTGGTTAAGAATGAAACCTCAGCATCGTTTGCCCAATCTACAAAAAAGGAGACGTGATGCCATAGGCACGTATGCCAGTGCATATAGAGAAGGAAGTGACAAAAATGGGCTTAGCAGTAAACCGGGAAAGGGCACACTATATAGACGAATTGGACTGAATATCAACATTGATAGATATAACTTTGAGGTAAAACCGGACTTTGTCTACCTCGGCTCCGCTATTAACTCTGACAACAACATCACGTCAGAAATTAAACGAAGAATTACTCATGCCAGCCACTGTTTCTTCGGGCTACGAAGACAATTTAGTAGCAAAGCACTCACTACGGCGCTAAACTATTGACCAAAAAACCTTCGGTCCCGATTGCGTTGACGGGCTATGGAGACGAAGATTCAACCTAGAACTATACGAGCTGTACAGCGACATGCCCCTAGTAAAAAAAAACTCAGCATTGGACGTTTAATATGGCTAGGATATTTAGTAAGAATGGACCCAAATATTGCGACTCGCAGAGTCTTCGATTCCTATCCAGATGTCGGAGTCAGTAGAGGAAGACATCGCCTTATGTGGCGCGCATAAGTAGAAACCTATACATCAACCAACTTGAAGTGTGCAACTGGAGGCAGTTAGCTAAGGAACGGGTTATTAGGGATGCATGTTGGTTGAGGCCCGGACTGTAGTGCCATTTAACCACCTAAAACAAGTTTATAAAAAAAAGAATACGCACTCAAACAATTTTGCTCACGGATCTCCCAGATGATTTTTGACACTTTTGTAGATTAAATTTTGGTGGATATACGGCTTCTAGAAGTTGTTTCCATTGTTTTCTTGTTCGGTTACAAAAAGAGTTTTGTATCGAGAGTTGTATATACTGTGTGCATGTGCATATTCGGAAGCGCATTTTCAAATACAATATGTGGAATTTGAAATATCACATCAGCCATCCCTGAGACAGTACCTCAAGTATTTTTCACTGCTACAACTCTTGCGAAAGTCTTATAAGCATTCAAGAGTATAAAGATAGCATGCGAAGCTTTTAAATTTTGCCGTTCGGAGTGCCAAAAATATAACTTCGCATATACAAATGAATGAAAAAGCTAGGATGAAAAATATAAGGGCCTCACCTTTTATTTTTCATCCTTGAGGGTACGTGCTCAGTCGTTGGTGGTACTGCTTGTTCAGATTTTAGTGTTGAATTAAATCTAAAAAAACATTCAAGCGAATGTTATATTTCATCCGTATAAAATTTTTAGCCATGACCACTTTTTGTGGGGCAACGAAATTTGGTACATATATAAGCTCATTTTTATTGCCTCCATTACAAGTGTAAATATTTTTAAAATTCACCAATTTTTCTATTTCTAGTCCATTTAAATAAAATCTTTAAAAAAAAATAACCACTAGGTATTTTTCGAGATTTTTGTACTGTCTACATTTTTTCCATTCGAGATTTATTAAATTGATTTTTCAGAACTTTCAAAACCAAAAACAAAATAAGCATTGTCATCTTCATGTTATTTCCTCAATAGTATTCTTCAGAACAAGTAGAAACCAACATCAACTGTCTTAAAGACGCATGCTAATTGAAGACTAGATTTACCTAGATATGTACCACCACTCACTCTTGTCAGTAAGAGATTTCAGTAAGTAGATTAACTGTATATGCACAAATAACAAAACTATAATTTAATAACTTGGCCACTTAGGGCTTCGAAACTTAAGCATAGTCAATGTTTTTTTCCAATATGATCACCAATGTTGTTTAGAGTTATATAACATAATAAAAGCCGCACACTTAATAGAATATGTATATAGTTTCTTCATTGTGATACCACTAGGAGCGACAATGATTTCTTCCTTTGGATATTCGTGATACTTTGACTTTTCTTTTCTAAAAGTGAAAATCGAAATTACTTTAAAACTGCTCAATCCTTTGTTTACATATAAAATCTGTGCAAACAAAAGGTGCTTAGTTAGTATCAAGCCAAAATATTGGAAGGAAATAAAATCAACAAACAGCTTCACACAGGCTCTACAAAATAGAAATTGCAATGCTACCTAGAAACAAACGCACTTGGAATTGTAGGTCAGCTATTAATAGATATAATGCCAGGTGATAAAGCAAGAAACCCATCCACCTCCAGTTAACGAAAAAATAACCCTCACTACTAGCAAAGAAAAATTCAGCACAATCATCAATAAACTTAAGAACAATTAACCCGCCGCGCCGGTTCTGGGCAAACTCTTAAAATACAAATTGCAATTGTATGCACCAAATGCCCGATGACAGATTTTTCACAAAAGTTCATTTTCGATAAGACCAATGAGTGCGATAACCGAATTCAGGATTTCATCAAAATCAGATTTATCGCCTAACTCTGGAGGATACGCAACCAACATGAATAAGCAGGAGAATTCTGATGATGGTGGGAAAGGGCTGAATCCATTGTCTATTAGGAATCGGATACTGCCTCGTCATGCTAGCATTTTTTATTCTTTAAAGTGGGATAACAAATATCAGAACATTACGCTTTGGAGGTAAATTTCGGCTGAATTCAGAAAAAATAACAAGAAAACATCACAGAACTAATACAGGCCAATAGATAATTTTCACTGTTCCATCAATTTGGGCAAGGACTTCACCGAAACTATGCATTGAATGCCTCTGCATACCCATCTATTCTTAGACAGTTGACTTTGTTTTCTACACTGGCGCGGCGGTTTAATGATCATATCTCACCGAAAAGTGGAACCAATCAATCAACAAGATCGTCGAATTTGATAGGGTTAGGCATAAAGCACTTTTGTCGGAAATGCTCTTGTTCTATAGATTAGAAGCGAAGTCTCAAAACGTCCAATCCAAGTTGTTTTGGACGGTTCACGTCCGCTACTAACCAAATAAATACTTGTGTTCTCTTAGGCTCCGCTTTGTTCCCGACACTCTTTCTCATTATACCCTTTCCCATAGGGGTATATTCGGTTTGATACATAGTTGTAACATAGAGAAATATTTTAGCTTTATATACCTTAAAGTATATGGATAGACTCAGAATCGTCGAATGAGTCGACTGGCTGAGTCGATTTAGCCATCGCGTCCGTCCGTCTGTAGGTCACCGAGTTTTAGGCCTTAAATTTTGATATATGCGATCCTTGTTCGTGCTGTTCTAACAAATGTAAACATTTTCAAAATCCATTTTATATAATTTCATCCCCATTCAGCTTTAGGCACGACCACTTTTTGGGGATGTTTAATTTAAGGAAGGAATGGGATAGGGTTTTCAACAGTTGGCACAGCTGATTCTAGCCATCTCAGACTTTTTTTTTTATTAATGACCTCTTGTCTGCAACTTATAATCCAATTCACTCAGCTTTTTATCTTCATTCTAAAATCCATGCCCTTCATCTTAGGACGGGGAACAAAAACGACAAAATATGTTAAGCTCACTAAAATCCAAATTCGACAGCATAATTAGATGGGTTAAGTCCAATAGACTGCAATTTAAGGATTCCAAAACACAATGCTTAGGGCAAATCACCGCATCCGTGAACAAATTGTCAATCGTACGAACTACAATTACGTGATACATCTTTCGAACGACAGGATTGAGATCACGGCATTCGAATCCTCACGGAACGGAATTTTCCATTCGTAATAAATGTCGTACTAGATTGGAAGGGTTAAATGTAATTGTGTAAACGTCAAAAAGTTGTCATTCGGAAAATTTATTAAAACAAATCTATATCAAGACAAAATAGATAGTGCTTTATTTCTTTATCTCAGTACTTCTGAGGAGAGTGAAAGTGATGAGAAAGTGGTTCGGAGACAACTGAGGGATAAAATTAATCCACTTTCTTTGCCGAAAAGAGCATAAGAATATTTTAAAACATCCTTTAAATGAATACATAAATATATTACCATCTTATTCACAGATTTATAAAAAGATTTCGCTTAAGCAAAGAAGCATTTCAGTACATTCTCTTAAAGTTAAGTTTGAATAACCAACAATTATCAACCGCAGTACCTCTAGTATTGCAAATAGCATCCCCACTTTCCCTCTTGGCAAGCGGCAGTAATCAGTATTCAGTCGGCAACGATTTCTTATTTGGTCTGGCGCAAAGCCTTGTTTCGAAATTCACTTCCATCGTACAAATGGAAGAGAAGCTGTGACAAGACAATTCGATACATACAATTCGATACACAGGACTCACGTAGATGCAAGGAATGGTTTCTAGAAAAGTATGGAATACCTGGAGTTAATAAATTATTTATTTTAAGTAATGTACATACAACGAAAACATATTTTTTCTAAGTAATCGGGTGTATAGACGGAACGCACATTGGGTTTCACAGATCATCTCTGAATGAGCACATGTTCCTTAATCGGAGAGGGTTTCATAGTTAAATGCCATGATAGTAAGCCAAATCGTATTTTACTAGTACAAATATATGAAATTCATTATAAATTTTTCAGATATGCGATCATAAGTATAAAATAAATGCCACTTGCAATACGGAGGTGCAGCTAACGATTCCTTTGTATGGAAATATTCCGATCAACGGAAATACCTCGAAGATCAATTCAATATCAATCGAAATCGAAGTTCGTGGCTCTTAGGTAAGAATGCGACAGAGCATTGACTTTGCAATGCATTATCCTTTTTATTCTCCATATAGGTGACTCCGGGTATCCCCTCGAACCGTTGTGTATAACACCATATCGTAATCCTTTGGATGGCTAATGCGAATCACTTTTTAACGAAGTTCATTCAAATCACCGCATCCGTGAACAAATTGTCAATCGTACGAACTACAATTACGTGATACATCTTTCGAACGACAGGATTGAGATCACGGCATTCGAATCCTCACGGAACGGAATTTTCCATTCGTAATAAATGTCGTACTAGATTGGAAGGGTTAAATGTAATTGTGTAAACGTCAAAAAGTTGTCATTCGGAAAATTTATTAAAACAAATCTATATCAAGACAAAATAGATAGTGCTTTATTTCTTTATCTCAGTACTTCTGAGGAGAGTGAAAGTGATGAGAAAGTGGTTCGGAGACAACTGAGGGATAAAATTAATCCACTTTCTTTGCCGAAAAGAGCATAAGAATATTTTAAAACATCCTTTAAATGAATACATAAATATATTACCATCTTATTCACAGATTTATAAAAAGATTTCGCTTAAGCAAAGAAGCATTTCAGTACATTCTCTTAAAGTTAAGTTTGAATAACCAACAATTATCAACCGCAGTACCTCTAGTATTGCAAATAGCATCCCCACTTTCCCTCTTGGCAAGCGGCAGTAATCAGTATTCAGTCGGCAACGATTTCTTATTTGGTCTGGCGCAAAGCCTTGTTTCGAAATTCACTTCCATCGTACAAATGGAAGAGAAGCTGTGACAAGACAATTCGATACATACAATTCGATACACAGGACTCACGTAGATGCAAGGAATGGTTTCTAGAAAAGTATGGAATACCTGGAGTTAATAAATTATTTATTTTAAGTAATGTACATACAACGAAAACATATTTTTTCTAAGTAATCGGGTGTATAGACGGAACGCACATTGGGTTTCACAGATCATCTCTGAATGAGCACATTGACTTTGCAATGCATTATCCTTTTTATTCTCCATATAGGTGACTCCGGGTATCCCCTCGAACCGTTGTGTATAACACCATATCGTAATCCTTTGGATGGCTAATGCGAATCACTTTTTAACGAAGTTCATTCAAAGGCACGCTGCATCGTTGAAAGGACAATTGGCATCCTCAAAGGCCGATGGGGGATTTTGGGAAACGAAAAAAAAATGTAGATACAAACCTGAAAAAGTGGTTTGCATTAAGTTTTAATTACCCATTAATTCACCGAACACGATTCCCGAAGGTGAACCAATGCCAATTGAAGTTGAGCAGTCAACACAACTAAAAAGAATCGGAGAGAAAATTAGAAATCATATCAGATGTTCTCTTATTACCAACTAAACTTAATATTAAACTCTGTATTAAGAACAAAATAACAAAAAATCACATTGTTTGACTTGTAAAATAAAATAAACATAAAAATTCATATTTAGAGTTATTAATAAAATAAAAAAACATAATAAATAAATAAAAACAACATATTTTATTTAGTTTGAAGTTTTCAAAATATCCAATTGTAGTGCTTTGATTTGCAATTTAATCTGATTCATTGCTAGAAAACTTTTATGTCTCTCTTCTTGAATTTGGAGAATTCTTTCTTGAATATCAAGCAGCCTATCGATCTTCGATTCTAGTTTTTTGTTAAATTCTACTCCTGATTTTTTATTTTCTTGAAGCAGCAACATTTTCGGATCAAGATTTGTCTTTTTCATTCGCGGTTTGGTTTTATTTTCCTCAAAGCGTTCCTCGTTCTCCTCATTGTTGTTTTCATCATTTTCAGAAGCCGCAACCCTTTCAACTAACGAATTCGTCGGAATTTTCTGGAAGCGGTGTTGAGCTTCTTTGTTTGTTTTGAGCGTTTCCAAAGTCTTAACGCTCACAAGACCTTCCACAGCTGCTTCTAGTCCGCTTGCTTCTATAATTTGTTCGTCAGCTTGCGTAAGGAATTTTCCTCATAAGGTCCTCCGCCAGTTCTATTTTTAGATGCTTTGTCAAAAGATAATCGGCCCTAGATAGGTATCCGTCGGAGCGGAAAATTCTCCGATTTTGTACGATTCCGATGATTTTTGCTTCGAGGTATTCTTCCGAAAAGCTGTTCGGAATATTTCTCCAACTTTTTGTAACGCATCCCAGCTAATTACGTTGAAGTGCGTTCAGGTGCATTTTTCGTTCAATTTTTGACATCTTTTTCCGATTTCCTCCGACACAAATTCATCGCGGAATTTGTTTACGAAGTGAAGTGGAGTACATAATAGAAAAATGTATGTAATTTTATAAAACTATTTATTTAAGTAATTTTCGTACTTATCGTTCGAATTTGTGTTTCCAGGGCGAGCTCAAAGGAAAAAAACACCCCTGAAGAGTACGAGCTTCGTCGTCGCATTTGTGTAGTATTTCTTTCCGATGACAAATACCTCGAATGGAATTTGAATCTCCGACGAATTATGCTTTGCGGAAAATTTCCCGCTCCGAAGGATACCTCACTAGGGCAGAGTTTTTTTCTTTGCTTTATTGGACGCTTTCATGTTAAAACAAAGTTATAGTCACCCTTTTTTACGATTTAACATCCTAAACTGGTGGACCAGCAAAATTCAACTTTGTTGAGAGTTCTTGTCACAGCCGCTTGCTGGTAGCTCTACCTTGAGCAAATTTTGGCAACAAATTTTTCGCCAGAATGGGGTGCTCCCTCATATATTCCGCCAATACTTTTTTTTGTGTGCCGTTCAATTTAGTGCCACTTGTCCTGAAAATTGTGTTTTCCATGTTATTAAAGTTTTTTAATTGTTTTTTTTTTTCATTTTTTTTTCATTTCAAAAATAACTTACATTTTGTTTATCTTTGGTGTACGTGCCAAAATCGAATTACGAGTGCTTTTGACTGACCGAATGAATTATCGAAAGAACGCATCCGTTCGCGTATTCGTTCACGGATGGTATAATACCACGTTACGTTGCGAGTTACCAAAGATTATGAATTCTATACAGATGACGCATTGAGAACAAAAATAACAGAAACTTTTGCTCAGTAGCTTCACGGTACGGGCGGGCGGTGTGCATGAAAACACATGAAAAACAAGAACAAAAACATATGGCGGGTCGTGCTGGCACAGCCCGCCATAGAACAATTTTCCTTATATGGAGTGCGTCATCTGTATAGAATTCATAATCTTTGGTATCACATAATACCAAGTACACCAAATGGACAAGATAGAATTTAAAAAAAAGTGCGAGGTTTTGTACCTCAACTCGAAAAATTCAATTCACCAAGTGCAGATATGTTCACCTGAAAAAGTGCTAGTTATTAATGCTGAGTAATATTGATGACTACTAACTTCTATGAAAGAAAATACATCGCCCTGAGAAAACTTAAATAGGAAATGAAACACAAAGCTTATGGTAGCGGCAGATGCGTAGCAACGAAGTCTGTTCAAATGGGATGCATGGTTATTTATACTTTTACTAAGCTGCTTACCTAAAGTTGGTAGTTCAATGTATTAGATGGAAATCGTGGAGAGCTCTACATGCCAATATGGTGGTTCCCTTAATGACCAACTAGACCATACTTTTATCCAGATAATGGCAAGAAGAAGGGCAAATGCTGAAAAAAAGCGCTTAACTATAGAACATTGTGCGCTACACCAATACGTACAGTTTTCTTATATAAAAACATATGAGAAGGCTACAATCCGCTGTGCGGATCGTTGAATACCCTATCCCATCCTATCCATAAAACTAAAATCCCCAAAAAAGGGGGCATGGCTAAAAACACGATGTGGATAAAATAGAAAAAATGATATAGTGACAACAAGTTCTTCAGACTGCTTACAAAACAATTTTGCGGTTCTACAAAAGACAAGGTTTTCTCCTGCATATGTTATGGGGTAGTGTATAAAAATGGTTTTTATATAAAAACGCCCCCAAAAAGTGGGAGTGGGTTAAAATGGTATATAGACGAAATGTTCATATTAATAATGTTAATGATTCTGCATCAAAATTTTTTTCGAAAAATTTAAAATTTGACCGAAAATAGTTTTTAATTGAAAACGCCCCCAAAAAGTGGGCGTGGCAAAAAACTTTATATGGACGAAATATAGATATTAATATTGTCTAAATATGTTGTTCAGAAACTTTTTTTATATTCCTTACGGTTTGGTCAAAAACTGAGTTTTTCTTAAAAGGGGGCGTGGCAGTGGGCGGATTTCAAAAATTTTTACACTTGTTCTGTAGGCAGAGACGAGGATCCTATATACCAAATTTCATTATCCTAGCTCAAAATTTAAGGCCTAAAAATCGGTGACGTACAGACGGACGGACGGACGGACGGACAGACAGACATGGCTTAATCGACTCAGCTAGCGATTCTGAGTCGATCCATATACTTTGAGGTATATGTAGCAAAATTATTTCTCTATGTTACAAACTAAGTATCAAAACTAATATACCCCCCTATGGGATAGGGTATAAAAAACATCAAAAGGAATAAAATATAGGTAGGAAACCTGATAAGTGTAATAGTGCTAATAATTGATAATATATGTATAAAAAAACTTTACAAAAAAAAGAATACAAATTTTTGGCGCAACAGGCTCGTTAGTACCCAGGGCCCAGCTTTCTCACAACCATTCATGTGTGCGTGTGTACTTCTTGCACGATGGCGGGACCTCCTGTTTTATGCCGACTCCGAACGGCTAAGTTGAGATAAGCTATTCTTGACAATTGATACTTCTCGGACGATTTGTCAGATCATCACGAGAGGAGGGCCAGTGAAAAATCATTTAGGTGTTGCTACGGCTGCGAATCGAACCCAGACCTTCTGCGCGGCAGTTCATCGCACTAACCATCGCACCACTGAGCCCTAAAAAAAAACTTTAAGGCAAGGATATTCCAGGAAGCAAGTACCACCTACTTCAATCCATTAACCAAACAACTTCCATATCGCGCTTAAGATATACAGTTCATTTACAAGCGACGTTAACTGGCACATAATATACAAGCTGTAATCTTAGTTCATGTCATGTTTCGCCCCGACCATACAGCTTAAGAATTTTGATCAATCATATTAAAAAAATTTCGCGAAGCATCCGAGAGCCCAAAAAATAATGGCTCTTGTTGTTGACCACTATGGCATTAATGACCGAATTGTGACGACCCGCATCAAAATCAAATCCGACGAAATAAGCCTTCGTCCTTCTTGAGACTCAGAGTTGCTTCGTAACAATTAGTTTTTACGTGAGTAAGTAGTTAACCAAAAGCACAACCCCAACCTGGAGGCCGAGGCCATTGGCCAATGTGTTCAACAGCAGGCCGGGTATTCCGTGCCAGACACTCTGTCCAGGCTTTTTATAGTGTTGCTGCTTTTCGTCATGCTATTAAACACTCACACTCTTATAAGTTCAGCAAATACATACCCATAAGTATAATGCTCTCGAATTCTAAACAGAGCGATAACTTTGTCACAGCCACAGTTGGTGCTGCGATTATTTGAAACCAACCTAAATGCAGTAAGGACAACAACATTTAAACTTAAATAGGTACCCGGAAATGACTCTCCCACTCTCGTCCCTACGTATGGAATGGTTATGAAAAATTTACGCTGCTCCATTATGGTCGACATCGACCTCGCCGAAATATTCGATACCAAAAATGGATTTGGACAATGTAATGGCACAACTAACAACAAACTTTCAATAATTGTCCAATACTCTAGCTTAAGTTTGAACATCCCCCTTGGGATTAATTACCGTCTATTGAACTCAAACAGCAAATGGCACGAACGCAAGGAAGATTATTACGCAAATGTTAAGCGGCCGTATCCAATTAAATACTCTTTGCAATGTAAATAAATATTAATACTCTTGTATGCTTCTCCGAATATTGAACGTCTCTGGGCTCATCGTGTTAGTCTTTTCAATTTATACAATCCTGATGTTGTAATTGACGCCATGTATGAAACTGCAAATTTTATTGATTTTTGTTTATGGCAATTGTAGTGTTCTTCTGGGTAACGTTTATTTTAGGATCAAGTTTTATGACAATTTTATTATGATTGAGGCTATATTGATGACCGAAGGAAATGTGTACTTGACAAAGCGAAATCCCTACACATCCATACATATAATGGAATTCCACTTAGTTATGGCTTAATTACCTCAGTACTCCGCTTGGGCTGGTTCCTTATAAAGGGTGCCAAAAATGTACGCAAGATTTAAATTACATAAAAAACACTACTTTATTGAAACATAAAGTACACCGGGTAGGGTAATGTAGAAATTTTCGTAATTTGTCATGCCACTTTTCGTAAACTTAGCTGAATTTCACCGAAACGAAAGAGTACTCAACAGGAAATGTCCCATGTTGTAACTGTGAATTGTTTCACGGGCTGGGCTGTATGGCACGACAATGACATGTGAGTTTTCTGAACCCAATTTCGACGATTAACAAAGCCATCAAGGTGAAAATAGGTTTTATCACTTAAGGCGCGTTTGTTTGAACAGTTGAAACGAAATGCAAACGCGGTGTTTTCTTCTTAGTTCTCTAATGTTGCTAACCCTAAACTTTCAACTGTCAAACAATTTTAACTAATAAAGGAGGTAAGAATGCGGATATCAACTAAGCCACGAAAAATAAGAAATATTGTGAAAATTAAAATTTTTCAAGTACTTTGCAGAATGCGTATACTTTATCCATTAACACCATGCTACCCGCATCTAATGTCAATGACAACGATGTAGCATCAGTTCAACCGCAACTGATGTCCTAAGTTTCTAGTGCCCACCAGCAAGACACCCTTGGTTTGGTGAAGAATGCCGATAGATGATCGCAGCCTAGAGCGAGGGCTACAAGGCAAAGCTGCAGGGAAGACGAGAGCTGCGATTGAGCCTACATACAAAGAAGTAGGGAAGAACAACAGAATTTCAGAAAGAAGAAATAAGAGCAAGAAAAGCGCGCGATCGAGGATATAGAAAGGTGCCCGGAAATGGATACAAGGCGCAAACAGAATTATGTCGAGATGAACAAGTAAACATTGTGGTTGAGCTTGAGACCCAGTCGATGCTGAGAACCACTTCTGCAGACTGTTAAATGGCGATGGCAAACAATATCTTGCTGTAAGGCAGAACGAACCATTCAATATTGGCGACTACAGCGAAAACTACCACCCGACCGAAGTGAAGTGGTAATAGCAATATTGGCTGCAGGAAATGACGGCCTTCCCGCCAAGTTTTATAAAGCCGGTGGAGATGATTTTATAAGAAACATTCACCAAATCATAAGCGAAATTTTATTCGGGTGAAAGACATCGTTTGTCCCATCCACAAAAGAGGAGACCATCTGAACTCCTCCAACTACAGATGCATATGTCCCCTCCACATCGCCTTCATGATCCAATTTGCCGTAATATGTGAACTTCTGAAACGGATTACCAAGAACCTGATGCCGATTCGGTTGTTGGTGGTTCAGGTTCAGTGTGGTTTTAGACCTGGAAAGTCCACAACTGATCAAATTTTTACACTTCGGCAGATCCTGGAAAAAACCCAAAAAAAATAAAATCTAGTCTAGTTTTGGTATACCGCGCAAACTCGTCCGTCTGGCAGGATGACGATGGAGAATTCTCGCTGCTCCATCAGGGTTGGATTTGGAGAAATGACGTTTGTGCACCGATATGCACCAAGAAAGTGTGTTGTCTCTCAATAAGTGAATTTGGGTACGTGGGATTGTGTCTGAGCAAAATCAAATTATGAAACTCATCGGTGAGTCCAGGAAAGCACTATCCTTTGTCGTAAGAAATCAAACGAAAGTTGCCATATGGATGCGATATTTGGTAACATATAGTTTAGGTGAAGGAAGGTGCTTTTCATGTTTTTCATGTAAATAATTATTGCGGTACTTTGAAAAGGACAGATTTGGGAGTTTTCCGGAAAGATGGAGCGTTAGATTTTGGTTGGATTTTGTGTTTACTTTGAAAAGAGAATATCTTCACACTAAAGATCTTGCAGAAGGGACTAATGGCGATATTTGTATGATTGTCTTTATACCCTATCCCATAGGGTTATATTAGTTTTGATACTTAGTTTGTAACATAGAGAAATAATTTTGCTACATACACCTCAAAGTATATGGATCGACTCAGAATCGCTAGCTGAGTCGATTAAGCCATGTCTGTCTGTCCGTCCGTCCGTCCGTCCGTCCGTCTGTACGTCACCGATTTTTAGGCCTTAAATTTTGAGCTAGGATAATGAAATTTGGTATATAGGATCCTCGTCTCTGCCTACAGAACAAGTGTAAACATTTTTGAAATCCGCCCACTGCCACGCCCCCTTTAAAGAAAAACTCAGTTTTTGACCAAACCGTAAGGAATTTTAAAAATGTTTCTGAACAACATATTTAGACAATACTAATATCTATATTTCGTCTATATAAAGTTTTTTGCCACGCCCACTTTTTGGGGGCGTTTTCGGTCAAATTTTTAATTTTTTTTTTGATGCAGAATCATTAAAATTATTAATATAAACATTTCGTCTATATACCATTTTAACCCACGCCCACTTTTTGGGGGCGTTTTTATATAAAAACCATTTTTATACACTAAACCATAACATATGCAGGAGAAAACCTTGCCTTTTGTAGAACCGTAAAATTGTTTTGTAAGAAGTCTGAAGAATTTATTGTCACCATGTCATTTTCTTTATTTTATCCACATCGTGTTTTTAGCCATGCCCACTTTTTTGGGGATTTAAGTTTTATGGATAGGATGGGATAGGGTATTCAACGATCCGCACAGCGGATTGTAGCCTTCTTATATGTTTATACCCTATCCCATAGGGGGGTATATTCGTTTTGATACTTAGTTTGTAACATAGAGAAATAATTTTGCTACATATACCTCAAAGTATATGGATCGACTCAGAATCGCTAGCTGAGTCGATTAAGCCATGTCTGTCTGTCCGTCCGTCCGTCCGTCCGTCTGTACGTCACCGATTTTTAGGCCTTAAATTTTGAGCTAGGATAATGAAATTTTGGTATATAGGATCCTCGTCTCTGCCTACAGAACGAGTGTAAAAATTTTTGAAATCCGCCCACTGCCACGCCCCTTTTTAAGAAAAACTCAGTTTTTGACCAAACCGTAAGGAATATTAAAAAAGTTTCTGAACAACATATTTAGACAATATTAATATCTATATTTCGTCCATATAAGGTTTTTTGCCACGCCCACTTTTTGGGGGCGTTTTCAATTAAAAATTATTTTCGGTCAAATTTTAAATTTTTCGAAAAAAATTTTGATGCAGAATCATTAACATTATTAATATGAACATTTCGTCTATATACCATTTTAACCCACGCCCACTTTTTGGGGGCGTTTTTATATAAAAACCATTTTTATACACTACCCCATAACATATGCAGGAGAAAACCTTGTCTTTTGTAGAACCGCAAAATTGTTTTGTAAGCAGTCTGAAGAACTTGTTGTCACTATATCATTTTTTCTATTTTATCCACATCGTGTTTTTAGCCATGCCCCCTTTTTAGTTTTATGGATAGGATTTTAGTTTTATGGATAGGATGGGATAGGGTATTCAACGATCCGCACAGCGGATTGTAGCCTTCTCATATGTTTTTTATTAAATCCGCAACGGCCAATTCCACTTTCAGAAAAAAATGTTGAGTTTTGTCAACCGACAAGTTATTTTTGTTTTAGAGAATTGTAAAAACGAAATTAATAATTAAATATCTGGTAATATTGACCCATATGGGGGTCCTCAGACCTAACGTACAAGGTGGCGCAAAAATAACCTTCCGATGTTTTTTGGCTGTAATTTAAAAACAAAATGCTCAAATAAATAGTCACCAATATTCCGCGTTCTGGAGCAGTGTAGCGTAACATTGTTTATTAACGTGTATTTCGCATGTGTTTACTACACAAATGTCAAAACAGAACTGACATTAGGGGCCAATCGCAAAATTTATAGCATTTTCTGATAGGAGGATTACTTTTGCGCCACCTTGTATTAATTTGTGTGTGCGAAGTTATTAGTTTTGCCACAAAGAAGAGGACCTTCTTCGTCAGACTTTTGCAAGAGGTGGAGCAGTGAAAAAACTTAGGTGTTGTTACTTTCAGGATTTGAGCAAGAGACCGCGCGCTTAGTAATCCAACAAACGAACCAATATAGACCCCTGCCCAAAAAGTAAGAACAAAATATTTTTATTTAATCCCCTTATAAGACTCCGTTATTCTTTTTATTTTCCGTTGCCTAAGTTATCGTACCCGTGCGAAAAACAGAATCTCATCATCACTTAGAATGAAACACGAAACATTTCTTTTTTGTTGATTTTTTTATTAATGCCAGTTTGATTGTATTTGCGACATGGTAAGTGACCACAGATATATGGTGATATTTTGGGAATTATTTCCGCTTCATGTGGTCGTGTAAACCTTAATTTTTTATTAAAGCATCACCAATTCACCATCCTGAGTCACCTTAATGTGAGTTCTTAGACGTGATTGACGAGTGAAAAGTTGGCAAAGTGCCAATACATGCGAATAGGAGAATATGTAGATAAAGAATTAAGGGAAATTTTCTATCCATACAGGATTGCCATAAAAAAAATCAGAATTTAAGGACAAAAATGTAAACGCGAATTTTAAAACATTTTTATTGGACAACATAAGTCTTCAATGTTTTTTTATTGTATAACTATTTGACCCGACCGACGATATCCTGTCGTGGCCATGAATGCTCAATTGGATGAGGATAATACGTAGAAAAAAGTACATTTTAAAACATAAAAAGGCCATATTACCCAAATAATATATTTCATGAATTTAAATCTGAAATTACAATAACTATAAAAAATATTTAATTTACATCTTAAAGTTACCATTATGTTATATTATATTTCAATGCTTGGTACTCAAAATTGTTTGTTACGCTGTTTAGCGCGAAAACAAATAAGTCTGTTGGCTTTTCGATTTATTTGCAATACAACAAGAATTGATCGAGTAAGTTTGAGTCGCTTTACAGGACTCCACATCTTGGTACAGCACATAAAGTACACGGTAGTATCTTTTGACGCATACAGGACCAACTATTCGACAACGAATTTTTCATTCGAAGGTGCTAATTTGCTCAGCTTTCCTGCTTATTGTCCTGCACTCGGCACCATAAAGTAAGGCTGGTAGGAGTAGGGTTTAACTTTCGGGTTAAGAGTTTTGATCCCATTTGATTTGATTCGGTTTCCTACGAATAGTCAAGTCGTATTTCCATTAAGGTGTGATTTGTGGGGTTGATATTGACTCCGAAGTAGATGAACTCCTAGGTTGTGCGTTGACAGTCGATTTTCCTGAGCTTGGGGCTGCGTGTTTTCTTCTTTTCCATAAGCAGGATTTTGTTCTGGTTCGATAATCTTCCCGTGCGGCGCGTTTTTTGCGTTGTAGCGCCTTGATATGTGCCTCTTCTGTCATCACCTTTTTGGGACTTGCATATATCATCATACAACGCACATCTTTGCTCTGGTGGCTGGTAGCCTATATAGTGATTTCGGCCACTTCTTTGATAATATTGCGATAAGAAAAGAGCACAGCGTGGAGTCTCTCACTTAATTTTTCTTTGTAGACGCTGGCAATCTCCGGCTCACTAAAAAGTCTCTTTTTTTGCACCACTCGTAGCTTCTTCTCATTGGACAGTCGGGATCTGAATTCGGCAGCGACGAGAAAATGGTCAGAGTCGACATTTATCCCTCTGAAGGATGTTGGATACGGGCCTCGCATTTATGAGCTCATGGTCGATTTGTGTAGCTGTTTGACCGCCTCGAGGTCGCCAGGTTACTTTGTGGACTCGAAGTCATTTGAACCTAGTGCTGTTGATAACCGTATTACATGCTGCCTTGAAGTCTGTTAGTTGGAATCCATTATCTGCTGTCATTTCGTGAAGGCTGCTCTGCGAAGAGCTTCGTAAAGAAATTCTCCATCTAAAGGAAGAAAATATGACTATGAAGAGTTCATTTAAAATACCATATGAGCCAAAACCAAGTTCAAACGGCCCCGTGAATTTGGAATACGGATGATGAAGAACTCAGTCGCGAAACTGACTGGATCTTAAAGAAAAGACCAGTAAAAAAGAGGAAAGCTGTATCCTCTCCTGAAATAATAAACCGCGACAAAGAGATTATTAACAAAGCGAAACAGCTAAAACAACGACGACTTTAACAAGTTGCATACCTTGCTAAAATCGTTGCCATTATCGGGCTACAAAGTAACTTCGCTAAGAAAAAATACATGGAAAGTCTGCGTTAAAGACCCTGAAAGTTACCGTCTATTTTCTCGCAAGCTTAATACCGATAAAATAGAATGGTATTTCTTTGAAAAATAAAACGTGGTCTTCCTTTATTTATACTCACCTTCGATAGAACAGAAAGTTTGAACAAAATTTATGAAATAAAAACAATACTTAATATTGTTGTAAAAATAGAGCCTATGCGTAAGGATTCCAAACTAGTTCCCCAGTGCAAGCGCTGCCAAGGATACAATCATACGCTATTGTCAAAAAGAACCGCGGTGTGTAAAATGTGCCGGAAATCATCTGACGGTAGATTGTATGTCAGATAAGAAAACTCTTGCTATCTGCATTAACTGTAAAGGCAATCATCCGGCAAATTATCGCGGCTGGGAAGTAGCTAAAGAGTTGCAAAAAAGACGGACGAAATTTAATAGTATTAATTCACAGAAATTAAATTTAAAAAAGCAAAAGCCTAAAATTCCGATTGAAAATATGTCGAAGACAAAGCAGGCCATAATCGAATAACCTAAATTTTCACAAACTACGCGGCCATCAGATTCGGATCTTGTACATCCAAATGTACAAACGTATGCACAAGCTACAGTATCCAATAACGCCAAAAAAAATATCTCACCTGACCCAGTTTCAAATGTATTTTCTATTATTCTTTCAAAACTTGAGGAACAAAGCCAAACGAATAAACTTATTTTTGACAGGCTCGTTAAGCTCGAAAATAGTATTCGCAATAGAAGTACCCCACCTTTAACATGAATAGATTGCTTACAATTCTTACGTGGAATGCCAATGGCCTTTGGCAAAAACTTGGAGAACTTGAATTATTTATGCAGGAAAAGGATATAGACATCTGTTTAATATCCGAAACTCACGCAAAGAGTAATTCGAACTTAAAAATTAAAGGTTACCTCGACTATCATGCTCTACATCCATCGAATAAGGCTAGAGGTGGAGCCTCACTATCGAGAGTGAGGAGTGTATCGAGTGTATCGAACATTCGATTGATCTTAAACTAGAAATCGAAACAATGCAAGTTAGCTCTATACAAGTCAAAAGCAGACAATCTGACAATTCTGAAGATATCGTCTATTTACTGCCCACCACGATGCAAGGTTGAGAAAATTGACTTTGAAAACTTGCTTAATTCCCTTGGACAACGTTTTGTCATCGGAGGGGACTTTAATGCAAAACATACATTCTGGGGATCTAGATGCATATCACAGAAAGGTAGGATGCTTTATGATGTAGGTAGAAAGTATAATACCGAATTTCATTCTACGGGAAAACCAACTTACTGGCCAACTCGATTTTTTCATTGTAAAAGGTCTGCCGTCCAATCGAATCAAAGTGGAAGAATGCTTTGATCTTTCCTCTGATCATTCTCCAGTCATTTTAACAACGAGCGAGTCACTGATTATAAATGAAAAACCACCCAGATTAACAAACGCGAAAACCAACTGGGAAGGTTTCAAAAACGATATTGAAAATAATATCCGACTGGGTGTATCGCTTAGAACCCCATTGGAACTCGAAGTCGCGGTTGACTCATTTATCAATACCATCCAAAAAGCAGCATGGAATAATACTCCTCAACAGAACAAAATTGTGAGCTATAGTAAAATTAAGTACCCCCGAGAAATACAAGACAAAAAAGAAAAGCTCGTAAAAGATGGCACCAAACTCGTGCCCCGCAAGATAAAACACAACTCAATCGGTTGAGTAATTTGCTATCAAATTCGATTAAAAATTTTAAAAACCATGCAGTAGAAACTTATCTGCAAAGCCTAACCGCTGGAAAGGAATCGAATTATTCGCTCTGGAAAGCAATTAGAGTCATAAAACGGCCAAATATCGCTGTGCCGCCAATTAGGGTAACTCAAGACGTTTGGGCAGAAAGCGATAAGGAAAAGCTGACGTTTTTGCCTCACATCTTGAGGAAACATTTAAGCCATTTGATGGTCCAACGCAAAATGAAAACATTAACATATTCGAGAGTACAACCGATAATAATATTGTAAGATATGCAAGTATTGCCGAGCTTAAACGGGAAATACAGAAACTAAAGCCTAAAAAAGCTCGGAAAACATTAACTAAGCTTCTTTTTATTATAAGTCGAATACTTAGTTGCAATAGAAATACAAAATGGGTGGTGGTTTTAGTGAGTAAAAATCTCACACTACTTTGGGCACGTGCTCATCGTGTCTATGAAGATTTCCACCAGCCCACGGGAAAAAAAAATCCTGAAGGCTTGATTGGGTATTTTTTTAGAGGTATAGAACTTTAAGTTGGCAGCACTATTTTAACTGGTGGCCATTTTGTCAGCTGTTAAGTGATTTATTTTTAGTTTGGTTTGGCATTTCAACATGAATAAACTGACGTCTGAACAACGCTTCCAAATTGTGCAAATTAATTTTGAAATTCATGGCTCTGTTTGAAATACGTATCGCGCACTACGTCCATTTTACGGTCAACATAATCGCCCAGGGCGTAGCGTCGACGAACACGCACATGAGTTGGATATGTGTCCATACACTTTATGGAAGATTTTGCGGAAAGATCTTGGTTTATCTGCTTACAAAATCCAACTCGTGCAAGAATTGAAGCCACAGGATCACCTAGCAAGGCGTAGATTCGGTAAATGGGCCCAAAACAAGATTGGCGTTGATCTCAATTTTCATAAGCGAATTTTGATTAGCGATGAACCTAACTTTTGGTTGAATAGATACGCCAATAAACACAACTGCCGTATTTGGAGTGATGTTAATTCTCAAGTGTATGTTGAGACATCGTTACATCCACAAAAACTGACTGTTTGGTGTGCTTTATGGGTTGGTGGAATAATTGGTTCGTACTTCTTTAAAAACGATGGTGACTAGAACATTACTGTCAATGGTGACCACTATAGAGCCATGATAACTGACTTTTTCGTTCATCAATTGGACAACCATGATGTGCAGGAGCTGTGGTTTCAACAAGACGGCGCAACATGTAACACAGCTCGTGCCACAATGGATTTGTTAAAGGAAACGTTCGGTGAGTGCATTTTTTCGCGTTTTGGTAAATTGGCCTCCAAGATCGTGCCGATAAGCCCGAAACGATTGACCACTTGGAGGACAACATTCGCCGCGTTATTGCCGAAACATGGCCACAAATGTTGGAACATGTCATGGAAAATTGGACCTTCAGATTAGAATACGTCCGAGCCAGCCGTAACGGTCAAATGCCAGAAATCATATTTAAATTATAATGCCAAAAGATTATCTTTCGAATGAAGTGAATTTCATGTCAATTTAAAAAAAAATCATCTTTGTTTATTCCATTTCAAAGTTCTATACCTCCAAAAAAGCACCCTTTATAAAGCTGATGCGGATCACAACCAAGCGATCGCTATATAAGCGGCTTAAAGTCGATTACTCTTGATCGAAGTTACAATGAATCCGCATACTAGTATGTGCAGCCTTGCGAGGCAGCTGTAATAAAAGTACCGTGTCTGATTGATATTTTAAGGGGATCAATACAATTAATCTTATGGTACTACACCCAGCCTGAAGTGCCAAAGAATTTTTAAATATTCATGGAAATCATTTTTCCTTCACTTAATTTTTGGAAAACTTCCCATACTACAGTTTTTTTTTTACTTTTTCCTTCGGAGCTTTAAATTAAACTACTCTTTTGAAGGTACAGAGTCACGTTACGACACGTTGTTTTGCTGTGAAGCGTTTCCTGATTAAAATTGCACTGAAATGACGTTTCAAAAAAATGTCTACTCAATTCAATCGGTTGATAAATGTCAAATTTTTTGAATGTTTAATTGTTTACATGACGGCATTGAAAAGATGGCGCATCCTGCACAAGTTTTTCAATTTTTATAAAATAAATCGTGTATTAGTAGTAAAAGCTTATTTGTAGCAATATAAAAATAATTGAATTTGAAAATAAAACATTTCTGAAAACCGTGTAAGGCGTAAGCCCTACAAATAGACCACGCTACACCTTCTAAACGATTAAATATATGACGCACAACAAATTATGTATTTAATCCGAGCAACATAATCAAAACCTCTAAAATCTATAGTCATATGCGTATATATACTTATTCAAATAGTTGTTGGACTCTTGATTACCAAGAGGGGTTTCCCATCCCAATTGAAATCATTTAATTTCACTTCCGATGTGATTTGTCTTGGAAGAACCTTATCTCTCCGAAGAGATTACTCTGCTCGTGTGATTTACGCTAACAATTTGATGAAGAGTAAATTACCACAGATACATTTCCTTATCTTCCGATGGGTAAACCACCAAACAAGCTGCTAGCAACGAAGCTGAGGCGCAGCAGAGGAATAAATATCGTTTCGCTTCTCAAGTGGTTTCATTCACAAGGTTTCCTCTGAGCAATTTAAACGCGAACATAAACATAATAAATTTTTAACATTATCCCTGAATCTGAAAATGAAATCATCCATCATTTTGTTTACTGCAATTTGTGCTATTGCTACTACCAACGCACAGCTTTCAGGATCGGTGGCAACAAATCCCATGGGAGGCAATGACGTCAACCTGCAGGCAGGCAAACAATTCGGAAGTGACACAGCTAACATCGGAGGTGGTGTGTTTGCCAGTGGTAATACAATGCAGGGACCAGTGACAACAGGAGGATTCCTTGGTGCCAACAAGTAATAGATAGTTTTTCAATGATTGAGGTATTTTATTTAAATTCTTGCTATTACAATAGAAATGGCCATGGAGTTGGACTGCAACACTCGAATACTCCCGGTGTGGGGTCGACTTTTGGTCAAAATGCGCACGTGAACTTATTCAACGATAATCGTAATAAAGTCGATGCAACCGCTTTTCACAGCAGGACGAATCTCAACAACGGATTTAAGTTTGATCGTGTTGGTGGTGGGCTCAATTATAATCATGATGCTGGTCATGCGGCGTCGTTGTCGGCTAGTCGAATCCCTCAGATGAATATGAACAGCGTTGACTTAATGGGGAAGGCTAACTTGTGGCGTTCACCTGACCGACAGACCAGTTTTGATTTAACTGGCACCGCATCAAGGAGTTTTGGGGGAGGTATGCCACCAAGGAATAACTTTGGCGCTGGAGTTGGAATGACTCATTGGTTTGGTTAAGAGGACGTGAAAGTCAAAAGAGTTGTCGGTAGGAATACATTTTGTATTGTAATTTTTATTTATTCATATCATACAAACATATTTATATAAACAAATATAATATGTCTTTGAAAAATTTCAATTTGGAACTTTTTTATTTGTAAACTTTGTTGCAAGCGCATCGCGTGTCGATTGACTTCGGTATTTTGTAATTGTAATTTTGATTTTGAGATATTTCTTTCATTTGGTGATATGTTTTCAGGAATTATATTTAGATACATAATTATTCAATTAGCAATGTATTTAACAAACTTCAGATATAAGATGAAATAAGATTAAATCGCGACGTAGGAAGTAGGCAACAGCTGTTTCTTATACCTTTAAGTTGGAGAAACCGAGTAAGTTTGAGCAAATTGTTTATGTGTTTTAAATATTTTTAAAATCCTATTAGTCATGACCTGATTTTTACTTCCAAATACTATAAAGGCCGATCCAATAAGAGGTTCAAATCAATGTATGGAGGAAAATCTTTATTTGAGGTGCTTGTTTGGTCATGCCATTTAATGTTTTAAGATAAATTCCTTCAAATGCTGCGCACCACTTGAAGTTAAATGGTCTACGCTATGGGTCCGATTTTCGACCACTCTTTCAAGTATATCGGCTGATATTCCATGAATAACACAAGTTATGGCTTTCAAAGCTTCAATTGTTTCGGGTTAATCAACGTTAACAAAATATTTCATATATCCCCGCATAGAAAGTAATCCTATGGTGTCAAATCACAAGATCTTGGTGGGCAATCGACAGGACCATTTCCTGATATGATATTTTCATCGAGATGTTTTCTCAAAGTTAATAGCGGGCCCGAGGGTGGGGGCGGTGAGCTCCCCCTTATTGTTTAACATTTATACAAGTGATCTTGTAGGTTCCCTCAGTCACGCTATAGCGTACGCAGATGATTTAGTGGAGTACAGATCAGGTCCGAAAATCGAGGTCATCAACATACTTTTGCAACGTGACTTCGATCACATTAAGCGATATTGCGATGATAAAACCGAAACAATTCTGTTTAGGACCCCATTGCGTAGGGCTTCTGGCGATACCAGAAAAAACTGGAAAAAATTGTGTATCATTGGACAGCATGGACGGCCGTTGGCGGTGAGAAGTGAAGTCAAATACCTTGGCATCTGGCTTGACAAGTTTCAGTATTTTAACAAAAATGTGGATGCTTGTCTTGCCAGGGCTAGGTGGGCTTATGCTCTGACAAGAAGATTGTTTCAAAGCAGTCAACTTGATTCAAGGGTGAAAGTCATTTGCTACATGGCCTTCATAAGGCCGATCATCGCCTACGGTTGTCCTGTGTGATTCAATGTATCACCAGCCTACATGGAAAGGATACGGCTGTTTGAGAGGCGTTGTCTCCGATCCTGCTTAGGATTGTACCGAACGCCAGACTCCGAGTACATAAAATATTATCGCAACGAGGTTCTTTACAATGAGGCTCAGCTGAACAGAATCGACAATTTCCTGATTAAGGTGATTCGAAAGCACGCTGCAAGGGCGATGGCTAGCGACAACAGCTTGATCTTTAGGGCTTATTACCCCGATGAAACATACATGGAGAGTACGCTCATGTCTGGCTTTATTCCACCAGAGGCATTCATTTATATAGACTAGTTAGGGTTAGTACAGGAGAGGAACGGTATCCCGATTTTATACCACCGCTACCGTGACGCGCGTAACAAGCGGCTAATCCGCGACGGGTATGTCGACAATGCTCCGAAGCTCCTCCGCTTTAGCACTTCGGTATCGAATTGCGATAAGACCGATGCTGAAAAGCAGCGAACGGAATTCTGGTGGCTGTCGGGGCATAAGCATATGTAGTTAAGTAGTCTTAAGTAGTATAAGTTAGTTTGAATCTAGATTAAGCTTTTTATATATTTTTATATAAACACAAAAAATTTCACTTCTCAAAGTTTTTTATATTTTTCTTTGAAAATTAAAATAAAATATCTACACATAAAAACAAAAACAACTTAGAGCGCCCGCTAAGGGCCGATAAGTTAGGTTAAGAAAACATGTTATTTATAAGTTAGTTAGTGGTAAGTTAATATTTTTTTAGTTAATGAAAAAATGAATTTAAATGAAGTAAAAAAAAGCGGACCCGAGGTAGACAAAGTCCCGTATTACCTCGAATATGTTGACGTTCTGTCCACTTCGTTGATGTTGTGTGTCATTTCGTGTTGACAGCATATACCCTCATCAACATCGTCCACGTATACTAGAAGTTGCACCGGCTTATGGAAGTCTCTGGTGTTGCCTTCAAAGTTTTGAACAAACCTCTCAAAATTGAGATTAAAAAAGGCACATGATAGTGCGTTGCCTTGCCTAAGGGCTCAGTTATAGATATAATTGAACAACGTCATTGGAACACAAAACATGATGGAATTGAAATTTTACCTCCATAGCTGCTTATAGGAATCGTATGAAAATTTCGTTTCATTTCGGTGGAACGGCAAACATTACTTCACAAAAAATAAATCATGATCAGTGAAAAATAAAAAGTGATTTTTGCGATAACTACAATTAAAAATTAAAAAATGTTTGAATACTCATGTTCTAAAAAAAGCTTTGTTTTGACACTAACTTGCCAATCATTGAATTTATAAAAAAAACCGCAAGAAGTAAAAGAAAATGTCCAATGATGTTTTTCAATGATAGCTATAACTGGGCCCTTATTCCTTTTTAAGTATCAAATGTTTCGATGAAATCGTTTCCGACACTGATGGTGTAGCGAGACTTCTCCATCGTAATGCCACGCCTCTGTAGTTGGCGCAGTTCAGAGGGTCTCCTTTTTTGTGGATTTGGCTTATGAGTTGGTGAAATGTACTTAGTCATTTCCACCGGGTTTATAAAGCTCGGCAGGAAGTCGTCGTTTTCGGCAGACTTGTTAAGCTTGAGTTTAGATATTGCTATCCTCACTTCACTTAGGTCGGATGGTTGATAGTTTTCACTGTCGTCGGCAATATTGAATGGTATGTTCTGGCTGACAGCGAAATGTTGTTGGTCTTTTTTGTTTAACAGTCTGCAGAAGTGGTTCTTCCATATCCTCAGCATCGACTGTGTCTCAACTTTGATATATCCTTGTTCATCTCGACAGGATTCTGTTCGAGCTTTCTACCCTCGGCTTCGACGTTTGGTAAAACTTGCGAACATCATTCCTGAAGTGACACTTCTCTATATCCTCGATCGCTCGCTTTTTTTGCTATTTTTTTTCTTTATGAAAAGCCAGTATTCTTCCCTTCTTCTTTGTCATAGAGATCAATGGCAGCTCCCGTTTTCACCTGCAGCTTTTCCGTAGGCTTCGTTGTTGGCTGCGTCGGCATTCCTCATTAAACCATGGGCGCGAGAAACCTGGGGCTAATCTAATGGGTTGTTGGCATCGTTGCCAATGTTCTTCGTATTCGTGGTATGATGTTAATCACGAGGTTAATGGATACGCGTTCCGCGAAGGCCTTGGCGGTCTCTTGTGATTGCAGTTTTTTGACATTAAATTTCTTACAGTATTTCTGGTTTGTTGGGGCGTGGTGGATATCTACATTCTTACATTAGCTGCAACGAGGTAGTGGTCCGAGTAGATGTTAGCCCCTAGGAATGTTCGCACATCTAAAATACTGAATGCGTGCCTCTTGCCTATCGCAATGTGATCAATTTGGTTGACCGTTAATTGATTTGGAGACCGCCTTGTACCCTTATCGATATCGAGGTGAGCCTTTTAAAGATCATTATTACACCGTATTTTTCACAAATATTAAAAAAGCTGAATCCCTATAAAATTCAATTGGTGCAGGAATAAAAGCCCCAAGAAACCAATAAAAGCCTTTTCTTATAATTAAGGCGCACTCACTGTGTAAAGCACAGAATGAAAAACTGAGTTTAGTGGACCATTCTACATTCGTGTTTTTCGGTTTTTTACGAATCTCTATATTCTATATTCATATCGAATCGAGAATTGCGGCTGATTTGTTGATTGGGTGGCTATTTCATCTGATCACTAGTTGTTGAAGTAGCTATTAATTAAAGTAAATCAGGAGATATTCCGATGGTGTTCGAGCGAAACTAATGAGTTCGCGATTCCTATCAGATTTAAAATGTAGTTCATCTCTCTCGATTCCACTAACATTGATTTTTCTAAATTCTTGGAAAAATTCATTTGTTACGCTTATTTATAATTCCGGTAGGAGAAATGAGGTTACAAGCTATCGTCCAATTTCGAAGATGTCAACGATTTCAAAATTGTTTGAAAGTAAAGTGAAAGAGAAGATATACAACATGGATCTATGAAAGACAGATCCACAATAACTATTATTATTATTATTATTATTATAATTTTATTATTATGTAATAAATTACCATATTTATTGTTAATTTTTAAATAGTGCTAGCTGCTGGTGCTTTCGGCTAAACAACAATAACTTATACAAGGTGGCGCAAAAGTAATCCTCCTATCAGAAAATGCTATAAATTTGTGTAGTAAACACATGCGAAATACACGTTAATAAACAATGTTACGCTACACTGCTCCAGAACGCGGAATATTGGTGACTATTTATTTGAGCAATAATCGGTCGGTGACTTTGGCACAACGTGAATTTCGTCGCAGATTTCCTAGCCGTCCAACGCCTACTGGTGAAACACTGCGACGTTTAGCCGCTCGCCTCGAAGAGACTGGCACAACACGAGATGCTGCCAGGCGTGGCAGACCCCGGAGTAGCCGTTCTGCAGAGAATATTGCTGCTGTAGCCGAAGATGTCATGGAAGCGCCGTCGACATCGACCAGACGACGTGCCACGCAAATGGGTATCAGTCGACGGTCTTTACAGCGAATTTTGGTAGCAGATTTGAAGATGTTTCCGTACAAAGTCGAGACGGTGCATCAGCTGTTAGCTGCTGACCGCCAATCGCGTCTAACATACACTCAAGCCATCCTTAATCACCACCAAGAGGAAGATGATTTTTCATCAAAAATACTCATGAGTGATGAGGCCCATTTCCATCTTAGCGGGTACGTAAATAAGCAAAATTTACGCTTCTGGGGCAATGAAAATCCGCGTGTAACACACGAAGAGCCATTACACCCGCTCAAAGTCACTGTATGGTGTGCTGTTTTCGCTGGAGGAGTCATCGGACCTTTTTTCTTCGAAGACGTCGCGGGCCAAACGGTTACCGTGAATGGTGAGCGCTACAGAGCAATGATCAACGAGTTCTTTTTGCCGCAACTTGATGAATTGGGATTGGAAAACATGTGGTTCCAACAGGACGGTGCAACGGCACACACTGCACGTGCCACAACCGATATGCTGAAGGGTGCATTTCCCGGGCGCCTAATCTCCCGTTTTGGCGATTTGCACTGGCCAGCAAGATCGCCTGATTTGACATCTCCAGACTTCTGTTTGTGGGGCTTTTTGAAGTCGCGGGTTTATGTCAACAAGCCTCAGACTCTTGCAGATCTTAATGACAATATCCGTCAATAATGTGAGGACCTATCGCCGAAAGTTTTGGCCAAAGTGATGGAAAATGCCATAAAAAGGGCTCAAATGACAATTAACTGTGGCGGCGGCCATTTACATGACATCATATTCTCGACTTGATGTAAAAAAAATTAAAAGACCAAATAAAAATAATCCACAAGAAGAATCAAAGTTTTTCATTTTTTTTTTTAAATTACAGCCAAAAAACATCGGAAGGTTATTTTTGCGCCACCTTGTATAACCGCATTTACTTATTTTGCCTCAACGGCAATAGAAGAAGATTCACAGGTTGATATAATCAAAATAGATTAACGAACTAAGGCTTTTGATCGGGTAGACTACAAATTATTTACAAGAAAATTAGTAGCACTTGATATCTTTCCTAAGTAGTAGTAAGCAGTTAATTGGAATAGGAAATACTTTTTCTATATAGTTTGAAGCAAAGTCTGGTGCTCCTCAGGGAAGTCCCTGGGCCCCTTTTTGTTTGCATTATTTGTGAACGATATAGTATCGCGGGTGTCTTTCTTAAGTATCTTATGATGACTGAACGTTTTTTTTTCTAGAGTAACTTCTGTAGCCGATTGCCATAAGCTACAAACATGCAAACTCTTAAAACCTTGCACTGTTCAGTAGTAAGATATGTTTTAACATATTCTATGGTTTGATCACCTGCTTATCAGGTACATACAAATTCAATTTTTTTATCTTCGACCATACGAATCGATCGAAGCTTTAGCTGGGAATTCGATTCGCAATTCACGGTCGAACTAATTTTCAGAATTTTAAATTTCACCCGAAAAATTTTTGTTTTGGATTTAGTATTATTTGGTGTATTATAAATATTTACATCTAGTCCCATTAGACACCTTTGGTAATAAAGAAAGCCTTGGGGGTCATCACTCAGATGATAATCGGGTCCTCATGAGCAATCACTCAATAATCGTCTGTAAATTGATGATTATTGTTTAAGGTGAAGCAAATAAAATGAAATTACCTACATCAAAAACGACTATTGACAGACAGATGTACAGTCGAAATGGTATCGTCAAACGATAATCGCGAGGGCACTGACCTCAATGAAAATACTCTCAGGTTGTTCACACAAAACTCCAAATTTACCTTAACATAATATAAAACGCTGACCATACCGCTTACCAAACCAGTATCGATTCCAATTTCCAGACAACCATTCCCAGTAGTTGAGCATTTTTTGTTCGAACGTATATTCCACCTTAACTAACCTAACCTAACTTATTTCGGAAAAAAGCACATATTTTCCATTTTTTTTTAAATTTAAATTGTTAGTGCATTCTCTTTTCAAAATTATTTCTTCAGAACGTTTGACATCCCCTACACCAATTATTTTCATTTTCCACTGTTTACTGGATTTTCCCATTGAATAAGTATTTCCTGACATTATAAAGTTTGCATTTTTTTATTGTGACAAAAGGTTTAAAGAATTAAAGTTTTTGATTCTTATTCAGTGATGTTGTTTTGTTCTTGTTTCATTTTATATTTAAGGTTCGTTTCTTGGTCGTTGTACTCTGTTGTGGTCAACTACGTTGGAATGTACCATGAGGAAAATATATGAATATTGGTAATCGGGCATTGGTGTATTTGGAAAGTATATTAATGTGCTTAAATTCATGCATAATATTCAGTAACATATTTCATAGATGTGTGTTCATAAATACCTTATAGGTCGGAGACAGAGTATAAAAAACTAATTTAGTATCAACCAACCATCCGTCTTGTCTTATCTACGTGTGATTTAAAGCAACGTGTTTAGCACATCGAATAATTTAAATCCACCTCCGATGGTATCATACCGATGTGATACGATTATACCAATCTTCTGTACACATTCTCATATTGTAGAGATTTAATGTAGAAACAAAGAATATTGTTCATACATCCATCAAAGAAAATTCAATTTGTGAAAAGTGGCTGCTCTAAATGTCATCCAGGTTGAAAGGAACACAGTATCTGATTATAGACGATATTGTTATTCTGACAAGGAACGGGGAATTTTTTTTAATTTTGCTTATGTAAATATTGAGTAACTTTGACATTTATCAACCGATTGACTTGACATGTTTGTGAAACGTCAATTTTAACCATGAATTGCTTCACACTGAAACAATACGGTAATAAAGTAAAACTGTTCATTGAATACAGTCGTTTAGTTGTGTAAACTCTACGTGCATATTTTCGAAACAATAAACAACAATATTCGTTATTTGGTGTCGGGACAGTTGTAGATCGTGGAATTGTCATTCAAGATTTGCATTTGTTTTCGTATAAAGTGCGATTATATCAAAAAATATTGCCGACAGACCATCTACGTCTCTTAAAACACGGCCAAACAGTCGCTCGAATTGTTGACACTAAACCTTTTTGAAGGACATTTTTATGACCGATGAGGCTTATTTCACACTCTCTGGCGTCATTAATAAGCAAAATTCCCTGGACGTGTTTACATGCTTAAGTGGCGCTATAGTCCGGGATGAACCTGGGCCTCAACCAACATGCCTCTCCAGTAAGCCCGGTCCTTAGCTAACTGCCTCCAGTTGCGCACTCCAAGTTGGTTGAGGTCGGTTTCTACTTGTGCGCGCCACTTAAGGCGAGGTCTTCCTCTACTGCGTCCGACGTCGGGCTATGAATCGAAGACTCTGCGAGCCGGAGTATTATTGTCCATTCGTTGTATATGTCCTTGCCATCTTAAACGTCCAATGCGGAGTTTTTTGACTAGGGGTATGTCGCTGTACAGCTCGTATAGTTCGTGGTTGAATCTTCGTCTCCATAGCCCGTCAACGCAAACGGGACCGAAGATTTTTCGAAGAATTTTTCTCTCGAATCGACCAAGGATTTCTTCATCCGCTTTTGATACGGTCCATGCTTCAGCGCCGTAGAGCAGGACTGGGGTGATCAGGGTCTTATATAGGATCTCCTTAGTAGTTCGAGTGAGGGCTTTACTACTAAATTGCCTTCTTAGCCCGCAGAAACAGCGATTGGCAAGAGTAATTCTTCGTTTGATTTCTTACGAGATGTTGTTGTCAGAGTTAATATCGGAGCCGATATAGACAAAGTCCCGTACTACCTCAAAGTTATAGCTGTCAATGGGGACGTTCTGTCCAATTCTTCGATGTCGGTGTCCTTTCGTGTTGACAGCATATACTTAGTCTTACCCTCATTTACTGCTAAACCCATTTTTGCAGCTTCCTTCTCTATACTAGCAAACGTGGCTATGACATCACGTTGAGTCCCACCAATGATGTCAATATCATCGGCGGATGCTAGTAGTTGCACCGATTTTTGGAAAATTGTGCCTCTGGTGTTGGCACGGGAGTTTTGCACAATCCTCTCAAGAATCAAATTGAAGAAATCACATGACAGCGCATCGCCTTGCCTAAATCCTTTTTTGGTATCGAATGTGTCGGTGAAGTCGTTTCCGACCCTTATGGTGCAGCGAGAATTCTCCATCGTCACAAACGGACGAGTTTGGGCGGTATACCAAAACTAGACATGGCTCTGTATAGTTCGTCTCTATAAATGTTGTCGTATGCGGCTTTGAAATCGATAAATAGGTGGTGGGTATCGATTTGGACTTCTTGGGTTTTTTCCAGGATCTGCCGAAGTGTGAAAATTTGATCGATTGATAAGGGCCGATCAGGTTGTTGGTAAACGGTTTCAGGCGTTCACATATTACGGCAGATATGATCTTGTAGGCGATGTTGAGCAGATTTTCTACCTCTGTAGTTGGCGAAGTTCAGAGGGTCTCCTTTTTTGTGGATCGGGCAAACGATGCTGAGGTTCCATTCTTCAGGCATGCTTTCATCCGACCAGATTTGGCTTATGAGTTGGTGGATGTTACTTACCAAGTCATCTCCGCCAGCTTTATAAAGCTCAGCGGGAAGGGCGTCATTTCCGGCGGCCTTATTAAGCTTATTTTAGATATTACTATCCTCACTTCACTTAGGTCGGGTGGTTGGCAGTTTTCGCTGTCGTTGCCAATATTAAATGGTTCGTTTTGCCTAACAGCGGAATGTTGTTCGTCATCGCCGTTGAACAGTCTCCAGAAGTGGTTCTTCCATATCCTCAGCATCGACTGTGTCTCAACTACGATATTCCCTTGTTCATCTCGACAGGATTCTGTACGAGCCTTGTATCCTTGGCTTTGACGTTTTACACTTTGGTAAAACTTGTGAACATCGTTCCTGGAGTGGCACCTCTCAATATCCTCGATCGCGCGCTTTTCTTGCTCTTTTTCTTCTTTCTGAAGAGCCGATGTTCTTCCCTTTTTCTTTGCTTATAGAGCTCAATGGCAGCTCTCGTCTTCACCTGCAGCTTAGCCTTGTAGGCCTCGTTCTTGGCTGCGAACATTTGTCGGCATTCCTCATCAAACCAGGGGTTTCTTGCTGGTGGCCGCGAGAAACCTAACACATCAGTTGCGACTGATCTAATGGCTTGTTGGCATCGTTGCCATTGTTCTTCGACATTAGATGCTGGTGGTGTGGTGTGAATCGAGAGAGCTGTAGGCACCACCGTTGACTCCATCTAGGGAATTCCTCCGCTGCCGCCCGAGAGAGAGTGCCTTAGTGAGAGGACACTCCTCCCCCTCTCTCGTTTGCTGCCACCAACGACCTTCCACAGGGGTTTATTACCCCCTCTCCAGTTGAGGTACTAGGCACCCACCAGTCACCAGCATGGAGGTGAGAGTAGGAGTTGATAGTGATAGGCTAGAGTGAGAACGCTTGTGTTCTCATGTAATTGATAATTGACATTGACTTGCCAACCAGATCTCCAGATTTCACCTTTTTTAGTGGGGTTATTTGAAAAACAAAGTGTACGCCAGCAAGCCTTAAACCATTGAGGAGCTCAAGGCAATCTGTCCGAGATGCTTGAAATAGTGTGGCAAAACGCAGAAAGAAAGGGAACATTTTGTTTTTGTCAATAGAAGAGAGCACTTGATTGATGTTGTATTCAATAATTATTTATTTATTTATTTATCAAACATAATTACAAACATATGAGAAGGCTACAATCCACTGTGCGGATCGTTGAATACCCTATCCCATCCTATCTGTAAAACTAAAATCCCCAAAAAGTGGACATGGCTAAAAACACGATGTGGATAAAATAAAGAAAATGACATGGTGACAACAAATTGTTCAGACTGTTTACAAAAAACTTTGACGGTTCTACAAAAGACAAGGTTTTCTCCTGCATATGTTATGGGGTAGTGTGTAAAAATGGTTTTTATATAAAAACGCCCCCAAAAAGTGGGCGTGGGTTGAAAAAGTCTATGGACGAAATGTTCATATTTATACTACTAATGATTCTGCATCAAAAGTTTTTTCGAAAATTTTAAAATTTGACCGAAAAACGTTTTTTATTAAAAACGCCCCCAAAAAGTGGGCGTGGCAAAAAACTTTATATGAACGAAATACAGATATTCAGATTGTCTAAATATGTTGTTCAGAAAGTTTTTCAAAATTCCTTATGGTTTGGCCAAAAAATACGTTTTTCTAAAAAGGGGGCGTGGCAGTGGGCGGATTTCAAAAATTTTTACACTTGTTCTGCTGGGAGCAACAAAGAGCACGTGTACCAAATTTCATCCTTCTAGCTCAAAATTTAAGGCCCAAAAACTGGTGACGTACGGACGGACGGACGGACGGACGGACGGACAGACATGTCTAAATCGACTCAGCTATCGATTCTGAGTCGATCCATATACTTTGAGGTATATGTAGCTAAATTATTTCTCTATGTTACAAACTATGTATCAAAACTAATATACCCCTATGGGATAGGGTATAAAAATAAATTTATTTAATTATTTATAATGGAAGTCATCAGGGCTGCAAGTCCATAGATGTCGTTTTAATATTATTGAAAGGTCTAAGATTACATAACTAATAAAAAAAATATTTTATATTCATCTTCAATTGAGAATTATTTACATAAATATTTTAAATGTCTTTAAACTTGTTGTGCAAGGTTGTTGCTTTTTCAATTCGCTGAAAAGAGCGAAAGTCAGATGGACTATGTACTTCGGTTACTTTATTTATTTTTTCGCTTACTATCCATAGAATTAGTGTCTGTAGGTTGCATAAAAATCAGACAATCAGCAAATATATGCCAAACTGAGAGGACCTCTCTGTTCAATGTTCGCACTCTCCTGGGGGTCTTTAGTAAATAGTGTCGACTATTTTAATACTACTCGGATGCGACATATTGTTATGCATTCTTATCTTGTTAGAGTTTTGTTGTATGGAATTCGAACATCTGTGTAGTGATGTTGCTGAATGAAATTATGTGCACTGAGCCAGGAGCTTTCGAGTTCTTCATTTTCGTTGCAAATGAAAACTTTTCGGATGAGTTGAGAGATATTAGAAAGCTAACTCAATAATTAATCAGCAAAGGATCAAATTAATTAAAAATACCTTTTATATGTAAATCGGTTGTTTTTTTATAAGTTTAATAGTCACATAGCGACATTAAAGATAGCGCTCCATATATAAGCTGTGAAACATTGAACAAATTAAAAAAACATATGAGAAGGCTACAATCCGCTGTGCAAATCGTTGAATACCCTATCCCATTTCATCCTTAAACTAAACGTCCCCTAATAATGGGCGTAGCTAAATACTTTATGTTGGTGAAATATAGCGAATGAGATTGTAAAAATTTAAGTTGTTTTATCCTAGCTCAAATTTTTGGACAGACCAATATACTCTACAACCTATATTATAAACTATGGCATATGCTATAAAATCGATATAGGAAAACGTCTCCAAGATGTGGGTGTGGATTAAAATGATACATGGACAAAATGTTCATACAGCATTAACGAAACAAACGTTTCTCTGAATTTCATACGTTGAAATTTTCACGAAAAAAACTAAAAAAGGACCGAAAATGTGGGCGTGGCAAAAAAATTTATTTAGATGCAATATAGATATTAAAATTGTCTAAATATCTTGTTCAGACTTTTTAAAAGTTCTTTACAGTTTGGCCAAAAATTACGGATTCGCGTGGCAGTCGGCGGATTTTACAAACATTTAAATACAGTAGTTCTGCTGGGCGCAAAAAGAGTATGTGTACCGAATTTCATCATTCTAGCTCAAAATTTAAGACCCAAAAAATGGTGACGTATGGACGGAATAACAGATATATCTAAATCGACTTTGAATGGAGATATTCTAAATTGCAATCTGCATATGAAGACAATTAACGTGACTATTCGCATGAACGTTGAGGAGAAGATAGTCATGGAGCAATGATTTGCGAATTGCAAGTAGAGGGTTCTTCCAGGTATCGAAGCACCTACGATAACATTGCTGATGACAGGCATATTATTATTATTATTATTTCATTCTTGATTTTCATATCCAAAATGATTTACAATTTATTTTTTTCATAAAGATTACATTACGTGGCGAAAAGCCGTCTGCCAGTTTGGGGATTAGAAGTTTGTATCTCAGTTTACAAAGAGAATTTTAATTTAAGCGAATTTTAAACTTTTAGATTAGTTAAATTAAAAAATGTTGAAAGACATATGTTAGTATTAATAATTTCTAAATTTATATAAATATCTTCTTTTTTATGCAATTATTCGGGGTGCAATATTTTATATAAATTACAAAAAGGGTTTTGCTAAATCAAAATACAAGAGTGGAACCTGTTTCATTGGGTATATACAGCTCGAGCCAATTTTTAATTTTATCAGTCAATAATCATATTTCGATAACTCATCGCATGTGATACAAAGCGAATAAGTAACTTCCAACCACCATCACAATTTAACAATCGAATACACTCATCGAGAGCTAGGGAGCTTTTGGCAAAATGTAGTCTTCAGATTTCAGTTAAAATGGGACATACCGCCACGAAGTGCAATATATCTTCCCTTTCGTTGAGGTTACACAGGGTGCATATGGTGTCAATATAATTTCTATATGGTCTATAGTTTAGTTCGAGCATTTGTGCGGATTTTAAAGATGAGACGCGTTTCCACGATTGAGAATCTGCTGTTGAAATAATTGTCTGGACCTAGAAAGTGGTGAAGCTGTTTGTAAATTAATCTTGACGATGATGATCTAGCTCGATCAAGGCAACTTTGGTACAGTCCATCATATACAGCAGATATACAGGCGTAGAATTAATATTTCAATTCGTCCACATTGTTTTCAGACAGCGTCAGTGGTGAGTTGTTTGCTTCTGCAATATCATACCATTCCTTAATAGGTGATTGGCCATGGGAGAGAGCAACTTGCAAAATTAGTTTTTGAAGGTTGTGCTGGGTCTCCGAAATACTTTACAGATATAGTCTGCGCTGGCTTTCAGGTTTTTTTGTAGAAAAAAGGAAGTCCAGACTCGACGTATATATAATAATATAATATATAATATAATTTAGACAGTTACTTGGAAGTTTAAAAATATGTTTGAAAAAGTATCGTTGGATTGCTTCAATCTCCTCTAAGTATTTAAAACCGTAAACTTCATTTGCATAGCAAAAACAACTATTTACAACAGCTTGAGCTGTGGCTGTTTAATTTTTATAGCCTATCCCATAGGGGTATATTAGTTTTGATACTTTGTTTGTAACATAGAGAAATAATTTTGCTAAATATACCTCAAAGTATATGGATCGACTCAGAATCGCTAGCTGAGTCGATTAAGCCATGTCTGTCTGTCCGTCCGTCCGTCTGTACGTCACCGATTTTTAGGCCTTAAATTTTGAGCTAGGATAATGAAATTTGGTATATAGGATCCTCGTCTCTGCCTACAGAACAAGTGTGAAAAAATTAGAAATCCGCACACTGCCAGGCCCCTTTTAAGAAAAACTCAGTTTTTGACCAAACCGTAAGGAATTTTAAAAAAGTTTCTGAACAACATATTTAGACAATATTAATATCTATATTTCGTCCATATAAAGTTTATTGCCACGCCCACTTTTTTGGGGCGTTTTCAATAAAAAACTGTTTTCGGTCAAATTTTAAATATTTCGAAAAAAAATTTGATGCAGAATCATTAACATTATTAATATAAACATTTCGTCTATGTACCATTTTAACCCACGCCCACTTTTTGGATGCGTTTTTATATAAAAACCATTTTTATACACTAAACCATAACATATGCAGGAGAAAACCTTGTCTTTTGTAGAACCGTAAAAGTCTTTTGGTAGCAGTCTGAAGAATTTGTTGTCACTATATCATTTTTTCTATTTTATCCACATCGTGTTTTTAGCCATGCCCACTTTCTTGGGGATTTTAGTTTTATGGATAGGATGGGATAGGGTATTCAACGATCCGCACAGTGGATTGTAGCCTTCTCATTTGTTTTATATGGGGATTGATGTTCATGTTGTAGCTTAACAGAAAACCAAGGTATTTGAACTCGTTTTAACTTCGATATTGTTACCATCGAGTGTCCATATTCCCTCGTACCTTCCCACTCGATTTTGATTTTGAAAAACCATTATCTTAGATTTGCTTATATTAATCATAAGATCGCATTTTTCGCAATGGTCTTTTAGCCGGTTTATTTGATGTTGTACTGTCGATGGGCTTTGGGAGAGAATGACCAAGTCATTTGCATAGAGTAGTTCTTTGACTTCCACCCCGCCATAGTTTATACTAGGGTTTTCGGTCCCGGTTTCATAATACCCGGGTACCCGGTTACATTTAAAATTAATAATTTTCTTTGCGAAAACGATATTTAAAATATATACATTTATACAAATCTTAGTAGCCAAGGCGTTTAAATGCCATACAAAGTTTCGTCACCAGTGAATATATGTTGTTCATGTTCAAAGTTTGTTAAAAGTTTTAGTTCTTGTTTTTGTGTTGACGTTCATTAGATCTGGTAAGTATATTTTTAATACTTCATTGATTGCTATTGCTATTCTCGTACATTTAAATTGCAAGTCTTATGAGATTCTTGTAAGTTATAAAATATAGCTTTTTTTATAATGCATTGACAATTCGTTACATTATGTTTTGGTTATTGTTACTTTGTAGTGCATCATGGATAAGCAAACTTCCAAAGTCTGGAATTACTTAAAAAAAGACAAGTGGTTTAGTGAAACACTTAGAAAAAGTACACAAGCTAAGAATATCACAGTTAGAAGCCGAAAAATATAATCCACGACCAAGCGCATCTTTTATCGACACTGACAATGTTTCTACGGTTACCAAAAATGAGTGGCAAGCAAAACGACCTTAAATTGAGCAGCAAAATATCAGTGGTTTTTTCCAGCCTACTCGTTATATTTCCGAAGTTATAGCTCGTTTGGCTGTTCAAGACAGCATATCGATCCGTGCTATCACACGCAGTGAATTCATTCGCTAATCTTTTAAGCAAAAAAAACTCGACTTAAACGAGGTCCGAAAAATTGTAATAATGTTTAGAAAAATTCCAGTAAAAAATACTCTACTTCAACAATTAATTAAACAAGAAAAAAGACAAGAAATGCAGTTGCTGCTAGATGTAAAAACTCGCTGGAATAGTTTAGTTTATTCAGCACTAGAAGAAAAAAATTTAGAAAGTAGAGATGTTAGTCTTTTTGGCCTTTGCAAATATTTACATAATCCTGACACTTATACATCAAATGACTTGCCAAATGCTTCGAAAACAAGCCTTTGAAGATATGCAGAAAACATATTTATGCGCTTCTTTTCTAGCAAAATTGAATCAAGAATCGTCAGATAATCCTACATCTTTCGAAATGCAGTTGAATGAAGCTATCAACAACGCCGCCAGACTTGTTCCATCCTCCGATACAAGATGCATTAAACTAAAAAAAGGAATTCCAGGTACATATAACATATTATTTTACTTACTTACTTAAGTGGCGCTACAGTCCGGAATGAACCTGGGCCTCAACCAACATGCCTCTCCAATTAGCCCGGTCCTTAGCTAACTGCCTCCAGTTGCGCACTCCAAGTTGGTTGAGGTCGGTTTCCACTTGTGCGCGCCACTTAAGGCGAGGTCTTCCTCTACTGCGTCCGACGTCTGGCTGGGAATCGAAGACTCTGCGAGCCGGAGTATTGGTGTCCATTCGTTCTACATGTCCTAGCCATCTTAAACGTCCAATGCGGAGTTTTTTGACCAGGGGCATGTCGCTGTACAGCTCGTATAGTTCTTGGTTGAATCTTCGTCTCCATAGCCCGTCAACGCAAACGGGACCGAAGATTTTTCGAAGAATTTTCCTCTCGAATCTACCAAGGATTTCTTCATCCGCTTTTGATACGGTCCATGCTTCAGCGCCGTAGAGCAGGACTGGGATGATCAGGGTCTTATATAGGGTCTCCTTAGTAGTTCGAGTGAGGGCTTTACTACTAAATTGCCTTCTTAGCCCGAAGAAACAGCGGTTGGCAAGAGTAATTCTTCGTTTAATTTCTGACGAGATGTTGTTGTCAGAGTTAATAGCGGAGCCGAGGTAGACAAAGTCCCGTACTACCTCAAAGTTATATCTGTCAATGGTGACGTTCTGTCCAATTCGTCGATGTTGTGTGTCCTTTCGTGTTGACAGCATATACTTAGTCTTACCCTCATTTACTGCTAAACCCATTTTCGCCGCTTCCTTTTCTATACTAGCAAACGTGGCTATGACATCACGTTGAGTCCTACCAATGATGTCAATATCGTCAGCGTATGCTAGTAGTTGCACCGACTTTTGGAAAATTGTGCCTCTGGTGTTGGCTTTGGAGTTTTGCACAATTCTCTCAAGAATCAGATTAAAGAAGTCACATGACAGCGCATCGCCTTGCCTAAATCCTTTTTTGGTATCGAATGTGTCGGTGAGGTCGTTTCCGACCCTGATGGTGCAGCGAGAATTCTCCATCGTCATCCTACACAAACGGACGAGTTTGGGCGGTATACCAAAACTAGACATGGCTCTGTACAGTTCGTCTCTATAAATGCTGTCATATGCGGCTTTGAAATCGATGAATAGGTGGTGGGTATCGATTTGGACTTCTTGAGTTTTTTCCAGGATCTGCCGAAGGGTGAAAATTTGATCGGTTGTGGACTTTCCTGGCCTAAAACCACACTGATAAGGGCCAATCAGGTTGTTGGTAAACGGTTTCAGGCGTTCACATATTACGGCAGATAGGATCTTGTAGGCGATGTTGAGGAGACTTATGCCTCTGTAGTTGGCGCAGTTCAGAGGGTCTCCTTTTTTGTGGATCGGGCAAACGATGCTGAGGTTCCATTCTTCAGGCATATTTTCATCCGACCAGATTTGGCTTATGAGTTGGTGGATGTTACTTACCAAGTCATCTCCGCCGGCCTTATAGAGCTCAGCGGGAAGGCCGTCATTTCCGGCAGCCTTATTAAGCTTGAGTTTAGATATTGCTCTCCTCACTTCACTCAGGTCGGGTGGTTGGCAGTTTTCGCTGTCGTTGCCAATATTGAATGGTTCGTTCTGCCTGACAGCGGAATGTTGTTCGTCATCGCCGTTTAACAGTCTGCAGAAGTGGTTCTTCCATATCCTCAGCATCGACTGTGTCTCAACTACAATATTTCCTTGTTCATCTCGACAGGATTCTGTTCGAGCCTTGTATCCTTGGCTTTGACGTTTTACACTTTGGTAAAACTTGCGAACATCGTTCCTGGAGTGGCACCTCTCTATATCCTCGATCGCGCGCTTTTCTTGCTCTTTTTTCTTCTTGCTGAAAAGCCGATGTTCTTCCCTTCTTCTTTGCCTATAGAGCTCAATGGCAGCTCTCGTCTTCACCTGCAGCTTAGCCTTGTAGGCCTCGTTCTTGGCTGCGAGCATCTGTCGGCATTCCTCATCAAACCAGGGGTTTCTTGCTGGTGGCCGCGAGAAACCTAGCACATCAGTTGCGGCTGATCTAATGGCCTGTTGGCATCGTTGCCATTGCTCTTCGACATTCGATGCTGGTGGTATGGTGTTAATCGAGAGGTTAAGGGATACGCGTTGTGCGAAGGTCTTGGCGGTCTCTTGCGATTGCAGTCTTCCGACATTAAATTTTTTCACAGTATTTCTGGATTGTTGTGGCGTGGTGGATATCCGCATTCTTACCTTGGCTGCTACAAGGTAGTGATCCGAGTCGATGTTAGCTCCTCGGAATGTTCGGACATCCAAAATACTGGATGCGTGCCTCTTATCTATCGCAATGTGATCAATTTGGTTGACCGTTCGTTGATCTGGAGACCGCCATGTCCCCTTATGGATATCGAGGTGAGGAAACCGTGTGCTGGCTATAGTGGCATTTCGTTCCGTAGCGAAATCAATTTGGATCTGCTATACAAATCCCTCTTAACAGTGAAACCAACATCTACAGAAAGCGAGAGAGTGTTTTCTATCGCTGGAAGCTTTGTGACCAAAGCAAGAAACATGCTGTCCGATAGGTCCTTGAATGCTTTGGTATTCTTTAAGTCTTTTTTCTCCGGCAACCAGACTCGTAAATTTTTATAATAAAAAGAAAATACTGAAAAACTAGAGTTTTTTTTTCTAAATAACTCATTCCCGGGTACCCGGGAATTAAAAATAATCGTTCCCGATTCCCGGGAATCAAAAAGAGACGGGAACGCGAAAACCCTAGTGTATACTATATATATTATATATATATAAAGAAAAGAGAACTGGACTTAGGATGCATCCTTGCCGAACACCATTATTTGTGGCGAAGGTTCTTGACCCCTGACCGTCATTTAGTACAAAAGCTGTGGTATTTGACAGAAATTGTTCATAAACTCTTATAAACTTTGCTGATAGCCCTAAGGTTGACAGCTTAAATAGGAGAGAGTTACGATTGACTTTGTCAAACGCAGCTTTGAAGTCCACAAAAAATGCGTATAACTTTTTTTTGTTTTTAATACAGTTTTTGTTTGCTAATGCTGTTAGAGTAAATATTTGGTCGACCGTTGATAAATTAGCGCGAAAGCAAGCCTGAAAGATACTTATGTTATTATTGCTATCAATCCATCGGATCATACGAAAGTATAAAATTTGGGCGAATATTTTTCTCATTGAGTTTAATACTGCAATTCCTCTGTAGTTTTCAGGTATACCTGGATTATCTTTTTTAAATATGGCACATATGTATGATGTTGAGAAACTTTCTGGTAAGTTCTCATCTCTATTCCAAAAATTCTGAAGTAGAGTGCTTATAGAATTCGAGGAGAATGCCATCAGGACCAGTAGCCTTATTCTGTTTCACATTGTAAGTTCCGAAATTTCAATCCTAAAGTCAAGATCTGCAATGTGGATGTCCGGAAGAGAATAGCAGATAGTTTTTTGATCAGGCTCTGGCACGTTTACTGCAGATTGCCTTATTACTTCAGAGATATCGTTGGTAGCTATTTCTATAGTACATATATCTAGATTAAGCAAGGTGCGCAACAGTTGATTAAGATTGTTTCTATAGCGGACAGACTTTTTGTTGAGCGATCTTAGAGATTTGAAACTATGAGTTAACTGGAACGCGATTGTGTTTGATAAATTATCGGATTTTATTTCAACAGAAACCACGATAGGCAGATGTACCGAAAAGTTAGCGGTAGCTACACAAAAATCACATACAACATTGAGCCATTCACCCTTGATAAGGCAGTAGTCTATAACCGAACAACCTTGGTCGGAAACAAATGTGATATCACCCCTAGACACTCCATTCAAAACGAAGAAACCGAAATCTTCTACTAATTCTACCAAAAGCTTTCCGTTATCGTTTAAATGTCCGTCTAAGCTGTTTCTAATTATTGAAAATTGTGGGTTAAATAAATAAGTACAATTTTGGAAGTTACTTATTCGTCTATTTAAATCACCAATCTCTTCTAATTCCAATTCCATTTTCCAAAATTTAATTTTTTAGCGTTGAAATTAAGATGTATGGTTATTCTGTTTTCATTTTTTTTTAAATAATGTTGTTGGACGAGTTATTGTTTCTCAATGCACAATGCACATAGAATACCACCACTGGCTCTACCCAGTTAATTACTTCTTGTTGCAAGAATGCATTTTATGTTATAATTTTTAAAATATTTATAATATTGCAACTCATTTGACTCTAAAAATGTTTCCAGTAGAATTATGATACCATAATTTCAATAGGAATCTAAAAAAAATCTGGCATAAGTAATTTACATTTAAGTCCAGTAATATTATAACAAATTATACTAGTATTAAAAAACTTAATATTATTATTTAAATGAAAAATGACAGTCATATAACTCTATTCTTCCACACAGTAATCTTATTTCTGCAATAAGATAAATAACATTTTGTCATTGATAATCTTCGATATGCTGGGTAATGGTCATGATAAGGCATATCACAACTTGTCCTCCATCCCACCTGCTCTATGTTAACACATAGATCGTAGTATCCACCCTTCCGCCACACAATGTCAAAAGGAGCCTTTCAGGGGATGTTTTTCCTATTCACTTCGTGGTTAATTTAAGTCTATAAATATATTAGCATACACTGATGACGTAGCCTCTATATAATGCGTCGTACATTTCAATGAACCCTTATTGAAAACTGACAGTCAAATCATACATAGCAGATAGGCAACATCATAAGGGAGTGAACCTTACAAAAATGGAACTAGTTTTTGTTAATGAAAGGTCGTCACCAATCCCGGAATTTACCCTGCCGACCTTGAAAGGGAATTGCAGAGAATTATAAACTTTCGGAAGTGGCCTTAATGTTGTTTTGACAAAAGAGCTAGAAAATTGAATGGAAAAATTAAAAAAAGTCAAAGCCAAAAAATACATTATGAAAAATAGCCCGCTAAAAAACATGAAAACAAATTCTGCGAAGTGGGCACTCAGATAAAACCTAAGCCAACAAAGGAAGTTGTATGAGCAACTTAGGAGAGGTAATTGAAGGGGTGACACTTAGAAAAGGTTGGTTATGGATCCTTGCTATACGACTTAATATGCACTAAAAGAAGCAAGAAAGTTGCAGAAGTGGTTGAATTGAACATGTTTTTCGAAATATTAACCATTTTAGTTTTGGAAAATAAAACATAAATTTATGTCAGCCATAATTTGCATTTTAATTTGTGACTTTTTTACAAAGGCGCTCTGGGCAATTTCCCTATACTGACTTAATTTCCTTTTTTTGGCGACATTTTTCAAAATGTCTAGCAGAACATTTCAGGCACTTTTAACAAAATATTTCCTGGTGCTTTTTCCGGGACAGACAACTGAACTGGAACACCAATTTCAAAGGCAGAATAATGAATAAAGAAGCAAACCTTTATCTCAACAGTTCCAGTAAAATTCTTCAAAAGCAACGGTATCAATATAAACAGACATAGTAACACCAAATACAAACATATGATAAGATAGAATGCCATGAAAGATGCAAACATTATGATATTACATAATATAATATAAAGTTCTCCGAAAATAAGCGGCAGCACCATCAATCAAACTTACAGTAAGAGTGGTAATGGGGCACAACAATGAGGTTGAGTTTCATACTTGATTTATGCCTGAAATGTTATGACTCTGCCCCTGTGCTAAATAACAACCAAAGAAAACAAATCCTTCGCAGAAACTAATTTGTCTATAATAATATATTAGATTAGATCGACTATTTTTTGAAGACACCCGTAGCAACACATCATTTTCAATTAAAATTTAACATTTAAAGGGTATTAACATTTAAGGGTGGTCAACAAGCCAAGTATCCAAGAACTTTTTTTTATATCATTGAGTTATTTTTTAACTTTCTCTTACAAAGAGAAAGATATTGTTTTCGTGAAAATTTTCGACCTCGAGATTTTGATTGATTCTAACATTACGATGATAGCGGAGCCTAAAAAAGTGGTTTTTGGAATTCCGTCCGTCGGTTAGTCGGTCTGTCGGTCTGTCGGTCCGTCGGTCCGTCGGTCCGTCGGTCCGTCTGTCCGTAATGGGCTCCCCAGCCTAAACGGCTCGGCCGATTTTCTTCAAACTTCGTATCCAAGCTTGTTTTAGTCATAATTCTAGGCCATTTTTTTGTTTGCTTTTAGCCATGTTAATAACGGTACCTGCCATATAAAAAATACACATAACCTCAATTTTATCGAAAACGGCTCTAACGATTTTGATTAAACTTTATATATACTATAACCATAGTAGTTCCAACAAAACTACATACCCAGTTTTTTCGAGAAAATCCATATAACGGATTTTGTCATTTAGGCCATATAAAGAAAATTGTTAATTTCTCGCAAACTAGTATGCCAAATTGAATGAAATTTAATATATATACCACAATTACAGTTTGAAGCAATTCCACATAATTAGTTTTAGCCCAACTATCACTAAACGGAATTTTTAGTTTTGGCCACTAACGGAAAATCATTATTATTCACATTGACACCGATTCCTTCAAATTTCGGAGTAAACATTCGTATAAATACATTTCGACTTATTTATATCATTTTAGCATCAATAATCATAATGCTTATGATATAATCTAACGCCCAACTTGCTGTAAAAGAGAAAGTTGCGTACGACCCAGTCGTGCACCCACCACTCGTTTTTATTATGAATCCTTTAATAGTTTTTATATATCCATTGAGGGTTTTAACACATCCATGGCATTAGAAAAGAAGAGAAAGAAGAATAGATAGGAAAGATGTTGGGTATAGTGGAGAATCTCTTTCCGAAAAATATTAAAGAGAGATCTTTGCAAGAAGTGGTGGATATCGTTTCCTCGGAGAGATTTTTTTATAAACGCCCGAGTAACATAAGGATCAATTCTCTCACCCTCTCTTTTTACGTTGTACATGATCTTTTTGGGGACAACTAATATTAGCTTTTTTAGTTTAGCAGATGACAGAGCTCTATAAAAAGGTGTAACCTATATTTTCAAAGATGCGGCGTCTGAACTTAGTAACATTTTTAGTGCAAAAATATATTTTTCACTAGCCCAGGTTCTTTTCTCTTAACTCAATCAAAAGAAGAAACGATTCTTCCCTTACTTCAGGTCTGCAACCATTAACTCAGCGAAGACTTGTAGGAGATCTGTCTTGTTATTATGACAGGGAGACTTGTTGTATTTCAACGCCCTACAAGACTCGCTGCTCATAGACACACAGTCTATTTAACAACGACAAGAAGAACGCGGTACCAAAACTCGTTTTTATTGTTTTGCTACAGAACGAGCATACAGTGAAACGAACTTCCAGAAGTCTTATTTCCACCAATATACAATTTAAGAGCAGAGTCAATAAAAATCTGCAAGTATCATCTCAGGTTGCTCTTTGAGGTTTGCCTCAACTGAGAAAAGTTTATAAAAAAAATGTTTCAGATGAATAGACGCGTCTCACTTTTTGAATAATGTTCCTAACGGTATTGTGCAAAACTCCTGAACCAACACCAGAAGCAAAATATTTCATACTGGAATACGCCAATGATGTTTGTATCATTTTTCGAAACGATTCATCGATTCCCAGGCACACGTTGTTGGTCGCAGTAAACTAAGACATCACCTTAAATTCTGCGAACATGTACAAGCCGACTTTTGCAAGTAATTAATTAATCACAAAGCAAATTGGTAGGGTATTTTAGTTGAGAGTCAACCCGTAATGCATACTTCGTCGGAGGTTTAAATTCCATTCGAGGTATGTGTCATCGAAAAAAATACTTCACTTCACTACAATTCGTAAATAAATTCCGCGAAGAATGTGTGTCGAAGGAAAAATTGCACGAAAAATGCACCTGAAAGCAATTCACCGGGATTTCGGAATTTCGGAGAAATATTCCGAACAGCTTTTCGGAAGAATACATCGAAGCAAAAATTCTCGATAGGGCCGATTTTTTAAAGACCTTTCATAAAACAGAAAGTCCTGTCGGTTTCAAAACATGGGACTATTTGCAGCTCTACCACATACCTCCATCATAAGCATCTTCTTATCAATTAAGGAACAGTTTTGAAAAAAAACACACATTTAAGGCTCTTTTGGTTTCTTGTTAAAGTTTATTTATACCAAAAGCTGATATTCAAAATAATTTCATTCTTTAAGCAGTGCTAGCGAGTCAATTCCCGCTGTTAAAAGCAACCGCTACTCTTCATCAACATTTGTTGGAATAGCTTGATTTTTTTTTCAGTTATAAGATAATTCCAGTGCGACAATACTATACTCGGTATCCCCTAAATTTTTATTAAATCACCCACGGGTACCGGCTTCTCCTTTGTACATAGAAAAGAGTCCAAAATATGAATTAATTGTCATCCCTTTAGGGACTACCGAGGAAGGGTTGCGAAATGGCAAATTCCAACAGTCACGGCACTATTCCGCATAAGAAGATACAAAAATTAAGAAAGAGATATAAGTATGTATCTTTATATGAATATGCGAGAATCACGAAGTAAATATTGTTAAGATTTCAACAAGCGACAGGTAATAATTTATATCCTTGCGAATGAAGTTGCCATTAATAAGCTTGTGTCACAAAAATGTAACACCCAAGGCAAAATTATATTTGTTTTTTGTTGATCTAAATTGCTACCACTTGACTCTATTGTAATACGAATATTTGTAGAAGGTCAGATGCCAGAAGCATTTCGCTTAAATTGCCAAGCAAATTCACTTAGATGACATTACATTACTTGACATACATACGTGTTGTCAATCTTTTAAGATGTATATCAAAACCTTTGTACGCAAAAATTCAAAAATATTTGTTTTAAGTTCTTCTATTTCCTTAGCAAGTATTAAGTAGATAAATGAGGACTTATTTGGATTTGCATTTCGCTTCCAGTGTATGTTTATACGCTGAACTGTACTTTGGACTCTATCGAAAGACGGACAATCCGCCTTATAGACGATTCTTTTCGATTTGCGATTTACTGCAAATCACCAACCTTTAGGTCAGCGATGACTTATGGGATATCTATTATGTGTCCATTAAGGTGAGTTTGGAAAAATTATTCCTAGACTAGTTACATTTCAACGACACGCACTTGCAGCTCATAAGCACATGCGATAAGAACAGCCGAATACCAAACATATTTTTGGTATTCGCAAACAACGGAGCGAACTTCCAGAACACCAATATATAAATTAATTATCTGCTATTTACTGCCCATACGAGCCTAAAACCTAGCTACTCCCTTCATTTAGGTATGCGAGGTTATATTTTTGTCACAAAGCAGGAGACCTCCTGTTTAACAGCGACTACTAACAGGATATTTGAGAAGTTTCTCATGACAGTGTTAAACGCTTGGATGTTCGTCAGACTATGCAAGACCCAAAGGAACTAAGCCCTACTGGGGCTATTTTCTTTTTTTTGGGAATTTAGTCCCGCGGGGGTTATTGAACTGCCACGCTTAGTGGTGCAACTATGCCACTGCATCCACATTTCCACCAATATACTTTAGACCAATCGCTCTGGCATTCGCGATGGCTTGGTTTTTGAAACGGAGGTTCGGTTTTCATTGCCTTCTCGAACCTGGGGGCTGGGATTCGAAGATCCTCTTAGCTAGCATTATAGTCCATTCGCTCGATTTGGCCGAACCAATGTAGTCGACGTGTTTTGGATATTGTACCAAGATGTGAATTTAATCGAATTCACATATTGGTACAGCTCTGCGGTTGTATCCTCCTCGCGCATAGGACCAAAATCCGCCGAAGTATTTTTCTTTTTCAAAGGAGCCCAGTATCAGCTCTCCCTTCTTGCTTATCGTCAAGCACTCGGCGCCATAAAGCAGAACTGACAGCATAAGGGTTTTGTAGAGCACACATTTCGTCCTTCGAGTTAGGAGCTTTGAACCCAGTTGTTTCGCCAAACCGAAGTAGAAACGGTTTCCTATGGCAATTCTTTTCCGCTGGGAGCGACCGATATCGTCCGCATAGGCCCGCAGCTGGACGGACATGTTGAACATAGTGCCTTCCCTGTTGACACACCAGATTAAAGAAGTCACATGATAGCGCGTTTCCTTGCCGAAATCCGGTGAATGTTTGGAATAGTTCGGAGGAGCTACTTCCAAACTGCAAGTTACTGGGCGTGTTTTCCAGCGTCACGCAACATAGCTGAATCAGCTTTGCCGGGATTCCGAATTCGGCCATCGCCATATAGAGCTCCTGATGATGTGTACTATCATACGCGGCTTTGAAGTCGATGAATAGGTGGTGAGTTTCGACTCATTTGCCTCAATGTGAAAATTTGGTCTATAGTCGATCTGCCGGGCCAGAAGCCACATTGGTACGTGCCGATTAGTGTGTTGCAGAACGGTTTTAGACCGTTGGATAGGATGCGACATTAAGCAGGGATATGCATCGATAGTTCTTGCAAGATATAGGATCGCCTTTTTTGTAGATGGGGCTATGGAACAGCCTTCGGGCATGTCTTCTTTCAGCCAAACTTGGTTGATGATTCTGTGCATGCTCCCTACCAAAATATCACCACCGTATTTAAAAGTCTCCGCTGGTAAGCCATCAGAGCTTGCGGCCTTGTTGTTCTTTAGCTTTTTTATATCTATACCAACTTCTTCTGTACTAGGTGGTGGAACTAGTTCTTCTTTGACTGGAAGTGGACGTTCTCTTCTTGCCCTATCAGTCTCTCTGCAATTCTACATGATTAAGCAGCTGCTGAAAATGCAAAATATGGTGCATCCTGTAGATGTATGAGAATACATAGCGTCCCCACTTAGAATCGAAGAGTCTCGCGTCAAGACAAACTTCTAGCAAGCCTTTTTTAAGGTCAAACAACCGGCAGTCGACTTTAAAGCGGGAACACAGGCTCTACGAAATAGCATTGGCAACATAGTGCCACATAGTTACAGGCAAGACAGTGCTTCGACATTAGGTGCTAATGCTATGTTGTTAATCGAGAGGTTAGGGATAGGCATTCTGCAGTCTTTTGGCAGCACTTTAGTTAAAATAGGTATTTGGGCTATTAGAATCCGTTATTATTTTCCGGCGCTTAAGGTATCGTACTCGTGCCCAGTTTGTATTTACATGCATGATGTTTAAGGTAGTTAAGCAATTAATTAGGATTGCAAAGTATTGTAATTAAAGCATGGCATTTAAATTATATATTGCAGACATTTTAATTATTGTTAAATGCTCATGAGTTATTTGCCATTTCACCAACATCTGTTTTATTTGATTTCAATCATGTTGAACTTTTTGTTCGGAATATGTCAAGAGCGTTTAAGAGCGTTTTTCGCTTAATTGGGTTTTTCATCAAAAAAAAATAACTACTTGAAATTTCACACAACTGAACTTTTCCGGTGAAAATGAGCTGCAATGCATTTTCTGATATTTTTCTTTACAAATGTAAATTTTGTTTTCCCATTTATATAAAGCTCAGAAAAACGACATTCTGTAAAAGTAACTTCCGAATACCATACCGATGGAGCAGAACATATATGCGAAAACCACTGCATCCTATATAAAAGACCGAGCAGAAAAGCTTATCAAGATAATAGAGCAATTTTAAACAAAGGAGTTATCCTGTGAAATATGAAGCGGCTGCTTTTCCAAATGGAAAGTTGTATTTGTTTTAGTTGGCTTACGTAATACTTTTGCCTAAGATCGGTTTTAGAGTAGTCAAATTGTTGACTCAGTATGCGAATGGAGAAGAAGATCGACAGAAACCTTTAAGAGCTGTACCAAGCACGAAAGGTAAAAACACGTCAATTGTTTATGGAAAGGTGTGGAAATATGTATTTTTCATATGGAGACACCATCCAAATGAGTCATCAACCACGCATACAGAACCTACTCGCTACACTTTAAACCTCTATATATATATAAGAACAAAGTAGAATCATACCTAGTCAGTTGGGGTACCAAATTCAGCAATTCAATTTTTTTTTTTAAATTATAACTTTGAGTTGAGTTATAAAAAGCCTTAAGAATCAACGAAATTTTAATCTTTGACTATATCTGAAACATCTGAAACGTCTGAGAGCGAAACTGGATGACGAATTTACTTATTCAGGGTAGCCCAAAAATGCTCACCCGATATTGTTTTGCTTTATTTATCTTCAAAATCAAACGGCATAATCAGTCCTACCAAAGTATCCGCTCAAAACGAAAATTTCGATTTAAAATCCGATTTCGAATAAACCGTTAAACCGTTAAGTCAACAATTTTTGAAGCGTTGAATTTCTTTCGAAGTTATCCAACGAATAATTGTAGCGGATTCTGCATGGAAATGAAAACTAAATTTATTTTGTTCCGGAATGGATACCTGGAAAGCAAACTGAGTTCCGATTTAAACTTTTGAACGGATACCTCCATAGAGCTGAACTTCATAATTTTTTAATGTTTATTTGCATTGGATGGAACGTGCAATAGCTTGTTGTGTGGAACATCATCTAGTCGATGTCTATAGAGCCTCCACGACATTTTCAGCTAGGGCAGCAATGTTATCGGCCGAAGGAGATTTGCCATCTTCTTCCCCAACTTAAGATTGAGACCGCCCTGACTTAATAACCGTAGAAGTTTTTAGAATTAGCATCATTGACACAAAACTAATAGAACTCAATAAAACCATATGACGATCTGTTGTGCGAATCGATGAATACCCTATTCCACTCTATTCTTAAATTAAACATCCCCAAAAAGTGTCCGTGGCAAAGAACTTTATGAGGATTAAATATAGACAATGGCTTTGTCGCAACATAATGTTCACCCAGTTTATCAAAATCATTTTTGGTTCGACAAAAAAAAATGCGATGAAAAGATTGCATATGCTATGGGGTAGGGAATACAAATCGGTTTGTTAAGAATACGCTCCCAAAAAGTGGGCGTGGGCTAAAATCATCTTTGGACCAAATAATAATAAAAATCCTCTTATTATTGCCAAAGTTGATGGTATATTTACAAAAGTTATTTGTCTATGTAACAAACTATATATCAAAACTAATATGCTCCTTTTAGATAGTGTATGAAGATAAAACGACTAAAATGCCGACACCGACATTAACGTTCATGTTTAAAACAAATATGGTTATCAATTTTTTTTTTTCTAAAAAAAACATTTTGTTAATATTTAGGCCAAATTTAAAAAAAAAATCTTCAATTTCTCGCAAATTGTCGAAAACTCAACTATACATGACAAAAATCCCTTTCAAACAAGGCTCTTTGATGATGGGATCATTGCTGCCGGTTATTCATTTCAAGCGCTCTATCATCCGCGATCACTTGATCCTTAAACCGGAGGTTCGGTCTTCCTTGTCGCCTCGAATTCACTCTTTTGGCTAGAGCATTGTTGTTTATTCGCTCGATGTGGCCGAGCCAATTTAGTCTACGTGTTCTTGTGTTTTTACATTTTGTACTACATCCACATCTTGGTACAGCTCATAATGTGGGTACAGCGGCGAGTCTCTCACTTAGTTTTTGTTTGTAGAATCTGGCAATCTCCGGCTCACAAAAGCATCCAAGGTGAAGTCTTTTTTTTCACCATTCGCAGCTTCTCGTTTGACTCTGATTTTGGCAGCGACGATAAAGTGGTCAGAGTCGACGTTTGCCCGTCTAAATGTGTGTACATTCAGGACGTTGGATGCGTGTCTCGCATCTATGAGCACATGGTCGATTTGGTTGGCGGTTAGACCATCTGGCATCTGGAGATCGGCAGGTTACTTTGTAGATCCAAACTCGTGGGAACCTAATGCTGCTAAAAACCGTATTACATGTTTTTTTTAAATCGTATTAGAGGACTTCAATGTGGAAATTGGTAAGAAAAACACCTTTGGCTGGTTAGCATCCACGGAACGACAACAGGTAATGGCTTCCGATTAACAGACTTCGCGGCAGCATGTAATCAGTATTCATTAACGGTGTGAACTTCAATGTCCTGATCTCTGTCAATCAGGACATTGAAGTATCTATTTTAAAATTTTTTCTGAGCAACTCATTCTGTAATAGAAATTTGTTGGTCTATCAAATGGTGTTGTGGAAATGAGTCCTTAAGGCCTTACAATCTCATAATGGACTCCAGCTCAGTGTTCTTAAAACGAAAGAAAATACTTTTAAAATATTAGTATATACATTTCGTGTATAGATAACTTTTTGGCTTTTAAAACGATTTTTAGAACCTATCCCATAGCATTTGCTATAAACTGTATAGTGCGTCCCGATGTTTTGAGCTAGTATAATGAAATTTGTTATAGTTATAAGCCCTTTTGGTGCGTTTTATGTTCCAGGTCGATTTTATTTGGTTGCCATTTTGTGTAAATGAAATTTTTCAGTTGTCATTTGACAGTCAAAGAGAGTGTTCGATAACAAAACATTATAGATTATTATGTATAACACAGCAACAACATATGGAAATTATTTAAAGATTTTATTTAAACAATTGTTCAATTGTAAATACGAGGAGAATATTGCGTGCCTATTTTGTAGTTAATCATGTACCGAGCCAGTCAACTTTTTAGCGTATAATTCTTAATTTTGAAAATTTGCATTTACTGAGAGATAAAGGAAAGACTAAGCGGCAGTAAGCAAGCGTACGCTAGAAAATATTGATACAGAGCATTTGAATGTCCGGTTATCCCTCATCGACGCCGTGCACAGGAATTGGGAACCTCTTCGTTATTTTTGCTGAAAAATATTTACCTGTAAAAAAATCAATTAGCACAACAGTTCCAATGAAATGACCATCAACGTCGACGAGATTGGATTTTTGCCATTTCTGACAAAATCATGAGCGATGAAGCACATTTCCACTTGACTGGCTTTATAGTAAACAGAATAGCCGCTATTGAGGAACTAAAAGCCCTCGATTGATACACCACAGACGACTACACCTTCGTAGAGTAACTGTATGCGCGTAATTTGAGCCGGCACGGCGGCGTCATTGGGCCATTTTTCTTTGAGGATGCCATAGGCAATGCGTTAATTGTTTCTGGTGACCCCTATATGGTCATGTTAGAAAACTTTTTTATGCACGAATTGAGTCAATTAGGCCTACAGAACATGTGGTTCCAACGAGACGGTCCCACATCACACACAACTCGTAGTACGATGTGCATATTACGAGAAAATTTTCCCTAGAGAATTCAAATTTGAGTGAGTGTATTTATTGAACTCGGTTATAGTATCTTGAAAAAGGTTTAATAAAAATATTTTCAGACGTTTTTGAGAAAAGCAAAACAAAACGTTATTTGTTAACGATAAAAGAAAAGTATAAAGTTATTTTTATATTTAGTACCTATCACTCGTCAGTGAAATTGTAATGTCAAAAAATATAATTAAAATCGAATATTATCAGAAACGTGCGACTATATTCTTTGGAAAATAAAGTGCAAGTTATTACAGAATAAATATTATTTGAGTGTTTTCCTTATTCTTTTATGGAAAACTAAAAAAATACTTCGAATAAGAAAATCACATAAACCTATGGTTAACGGAAGGACAATCCTTTTTTTTTGCAAAAAAAAACTGCAAATATTTTAAAAAGGCCGAGATACAGTTTATTTTAGAAATAAGTAATTATTTTAACCCACCCTTTTGACAAAAAAAATTTATTGGTATGCAGATATGTTTCTATAATTCTTTGTTCCACTTTCGAAAATTCAATAAATGAATTACTGTTATATAAAAGGTACCAATAATTTTAGTGCTAGAAGTTCACTTTCAAAAACCCCTCTGAAGGATCACCCGAAAACACACTTATCCAACATTTAAGCTCAATTATTAATAACAGATTCCAGTTGGCAGACATATAACGGGTGATCCAAGTAGGGATACTTTTTTCATAGCCTTTTTTGACAGATCACGTGTGAGTCGTGTCATGCTGTCATGTTATTTTTGTTTAGTATTGTTTGGCATTTCATAATGGAAAGACTTACGCGTGAACAACGTTTACAAATTGTTCAACTTTATTATGAAAATTCACGTTCTATGAGGAATGTGTTTCGTACATTTCGCTCAACTTATGGTCAACATAATCGGCCTACTGAGCGTACTATTCGCAACACCATCACCCATTTTGAGACCCAGCATTCATTATTGGATAATATTCGACCGAATAGACCACGTCCAGCATGCTGTGAAGAAAATATAGCGGCCGTAGCTAAGAGTGTACACGAAGACCGTAGAGAGTCGATTCGGCGAACGTAACCGTCAATGGCGACCGTTATCGTGCCATGATAACCGACTATTTGATGCCTGAAATTGAAGCTCGTGATCTCGGCGACATTTGGTTTCAGCAAGACGGCGCCACTTCCCACACATCGCATCAATCAATGGACTTATTGAGAGAACATTTCGGTGAGCACATAATTTCACGTTTTGGGCCGGTCGATTGGCCACCAAGATCGTGTGATATCACAACGTTAGACTTTTTCCTGTGGGGATATGTAAAGTCAAAAGCTTATGCCGACAAACCCGCTTCGATTCAGGCCTTGGAGGAAAACATCACGCATGTCATTCGCCAGTTACCAGTCGAAATGCTCGAACGAGTGATCGGAAATTGGACTCAACGGATGGACCATCTGCGACGTAGCAACGGCCAACATTTGATAGACATAATCTTCAAAAAATAAATGCCAAAGAATGTTCTTTCAAATGATAATAAACATTCTCCATTAAATTTGAATTTTCTGTGTTTTTTTTCTTTAAAAAATTAGGGAACCTCGAAATGGATCACCCTTTATTTGTTTTAACTGTTTTTATACTGTTTTTTTACTCACAGTAATTCAATACATGGGTATTTGTCAAAAACTCAACTTTGAGCTTTCGCACCATCACAATAACTCCTTTACGTATGCTGGGCAAGTCAAAAAATGGTTTAAATGATTTTGTTTGGTAAAATCAAAAATCAATAAATTTTGTATTTTTACCTCTCTAAACAATTTTATAGTGCTATGTCTTTTTGAAAATTGGTGGTACAAATTATAACCCGAATGTTATTCCCTGGTATGGTGATGACATTACAATTAAAATGTCTTAATGGCTTTTGCAAACTTTGTTCTTCAACTAAAGCCATTTAGCAACCTCCATTAAGGTAAACTACCTACTATTAAACCACATTTATTCCTACTCTGTTTCCATAATATTACAAAAACAAATCATATTATTTTTTTTATATATAAGTTCAAGTTCAAGTTTCAAATTTCCTGACGATACAAACTATTTACAATTAATAAAATAGAGTTAAAAGTGGTGATGAGAATTTCTTACAGTGGATGGAAAGCACCATTACTTAATTCAAAAAAATATGAAACAAATAATTTTATTGATATAAAAACATACCCAATTATATTAAAATCCAATTGTTAGTCCAGATTTCCGGTAATCTGAATTTTTTGTCAAAATGCACTAAAGAGTGTAATTTTTAACACCTGCACTCTCAAGTTTTCGTGAATTATTTTAATTTTTGTAAATACTTATAGAATGCAACACAACCAATTTATAAATACAATTATTCACTATATTCCAATATTTGCACCTTCCCACACTTTAAAAACACTCAAATTATATTTTCATTAAATTGTGTTATTTAAATTTTCACAGATTCACTTCGATGTTGCATTAACAACGAAACCGCGAAAGTATCACTTTTGATATTTGCTTTGTGGCTCGTAGTACTCCGTTCACTCACTATTCGCCGCGATGTTGTACCGTTTAATGAAAATTTCGAACTGATACAACTACCGGAATACGGCAACCAAAATAAACTTGTCCTTAAAGCGAAATAAGTTTTCCCGCAATTTTCTAGCTACATATGCGTTTTCATGTAGACATGAATGTAACGTTTGTATTTTGAAATCAGCATGCGCGAATTTTAAATGCACAACAATTTTTCATTCATAAATTTGGTAGTGTTGCTGAGAATTGGTTTATAGAAATACATGTTGCATAAAACAGTGCTTTTGCAACTGTTTAACTTTTTATACACGTGATTGGTATAAAAAATATGTCAATTGTATTGAAGAGAATGGTTTGTGTATTGGAAAATTGTGAATATTTTCTATAAAATCATTGAAACTTTCGACGACGAATGGTGATGTTGAAATATGGTTTTAGACAGCATGGAATTTTATAGTTTTATCAATTTTACTTATAACATTTACACTTCTGATTTGCGATTCAATCTCAAAAACATATGAGAAGGCTACAATCCGCTGTGCGGATCGTTGAATACCCTATCCCATCCTATCCATAAAACTAGAATCCCCAAAAAAGTGGGCATGGCTAAAAACACGATGTGGATAAAATAAAAAAAATGATATAGTGACAACAAATTCTTCAGGCTGCTTACAAAACACTTTTACGGTTCTACAAAAGACAAGGTTTTCTCCTGTATATGTTATGGGGCAGTGTATAAAAATGGTTTTTATATAAAAACGCCCCCAAAAAGTGGGCGTGGGTTAAAATGGTATAAAGACGAAATGTTCATATTAATAATGTTAATGATTCTGCATCAAAAATTTTTTCGAAAAATTTAAAATTTGACCGAAAACAGTTTTTTTATTGAAAACGCCCCCAAAAAGTGGACGTGGCAAAAAACTTTATATGAACGAAATATAGATATTACGATTCTGTAAATATGCTGTTCAGACACTTTTTTAAAATTCTTTACGGTTTTGCCAAAAATTACGTTATTCTAAAAAGGGGGCGTGGCAGTGGGCGGATTTCAAAAATGTTTACACTTGTTCTGGTGACTCGGACAAGGATCCTATATACCAAATTTCATTATCCTAGCTCAAAATTTAAGGCCCAAAAATCGGTGACGAACAGACAGACGGACGGACGGACACACGGACGGACAGACAGACATGGCTAATTCGACTCAGCTAGCGATTCTGAGTCGATCCATATACTTTAAGGTATATGTAGCAAAATTATTTCTCTATGTTACAAACTATGTATCAAAACTAATATACCCCCCTATGGGATAGGGTATAAAAATGGTTTAAATGATTTTGTTTGGAAAAATCAAAAATCAATAAATTTGTATTTTTGTCTCTCAAAACAATTTAAAGTGCTATGTTTTTTGCCTCTAAATTGAGCCCGGTCCTTAGCTAACTGCCTCCAGTTGCGCACTCCAAGTTGGTTGAGTTCGGTCTCTACTTGTGCCCGCACTTAAGACAAGGTCTTTCTCTACTGCGTCAGACGCCTGGCTGGGAATCGAAGACTCTACGAGCCGGAGAATTGGTGTCCATTCGTTCTACATATCCTAGCCATCTTAAACGTCCAATGCGGAGTTTTTTGACCAGGGCTATGTCGCCGTGCAGCTCGTATAGTTCTTGGTTGAATCTTCGTCTCCATAGCCCGTCAACGCAAACGGGACCGAGGATTTTTCAAAGAATTTTCCTCTCGAATCGACCAAGGATTTCTTCATCCATTCTTAATACGGTCCATGCTTCAGCGCCGTAGAGCAGGACTGGGGTGATCAGGGTCTTTTATAGGATATCATTAGTAGTTCAAGTGAGGGCTTTACTTGGTTGGCAATAATAATTCTTCGGTTAATTGTTGAGATGTTGTTGTCAGAGTTAGTAGTGGAGCCGAGGTGGACAAAGTCCCGTAATAACTCAAAGTTATATCTGTCAATGGTGACGTTCTGTCCAAATCGTCGATTTTGTGTGTTCATTTCTGTTGACAGCATATACTTAGTCGTACCCATTTTTGACGCTTCCTTCTCTCTACTAGCGGTATATCAAAGCTAGACACAGCTCTGTATAGATCGTCTCTATAAATTCTGTTGTATGCGGCTTTGAAATCGATGAAATCGGTATCGATTTGGACTTCTTGGGTTTTTTCCGGGATCTGACGAAGTGTGAAAATCAGTTGTGGCGGCATAAAACCACACTGATAACGGCCGATTTGGTTGTTGGTAAACTGTTTTAGGCGTTTACATATTACGACAGACAGGATCTTGTAGGCGATGTTGAGGAGACTTATGCCTCTGTTGTTGGCTTAGTTCAGAGGGTCCACTGTTTGGTGGATCCGGCAAACAATGCTGAAGTTCCATTCTTCAGGCATACTTTCATCCGGCCAGATTTGGCTTATGAGTTGGTGGGTATAACTTACCAAGTCATCTCCACCGGCTTTACTTTTTAAGGACACTTGTTATGCTGGGAGCAACATAGCACGTGTACAAAATTTCATGATTCTAGCTCAAAATTTAAGGCCTAAAAACTGGTGACGTACGGACGGACGGCTTAATTGACTCAGCTATCGATTCTTAGTCGATCCATATGCTTTAAGGTACTAGGGTATAAAAATAGTCATTCATATTAAAGTACGTAATGTTTTTGTGTAATAACAAAACACATGGATGAAATAAATAAGTATGCATTACTAATTAACTTTCCATACAATTAGCAAGAATATCAGCAAGAAGCCTGTACGTTAATTGGCATTTCTTTTAATGTGTCCATTACATTTATTAAAACAAAATAAACAAAACAGAATATTGGGGTGGTGGAGAATGTTTGCTTATTACTATCGCGTGGAAAATATGAGATATTCAAGTAACATCTTCTAGAACTAATGACTTACATTGTTCGCAATCAATTATTCGTGTCATCTGTTCAGGGTTGTTTTTCCTGCAAATGGTTCTTAATAATATGAACAATGTTGAGAATTAAAATACTTTGGAAAAATACTTAGAAAAGCATCACAGCCATGCCGACTACAGTTATTATTAGTAAAATAAAATATGGTTTATTAAAAGTCAATGACAACATTCAAGTATATACATTTAAAACAATGGCCTTAATAGGGCTAACTATTGAAACTATGTTAGAAAGCAGATGCGAAGCCTTCTAACATAGTTACAATTTTCATTACCATAGCAGATACGAACCTAGTACTAGTAGGTGTAAGTAAATGAAATATAGTTCAAAAACGACTAGAAACAATTTGAAAAAATTGTTCTGTTCATTTTGGATCTGAGATATATGTGGCGTTGCACTTGCATGCATACATTTGCACATTATATGTAACGGGTGATTTTTTAAGAGGTTTAGAAATTTTTTTAAAAAAAAAAACACAAAAAATTCGAAAAAAATGAATGAAATATTTATTTGAATCGATAGTTTGAACCTTGCAATTTAATGTTTAAAGATAATTTCATGCAAATGTTGACCGCGGCTGCGTCTCAGGTAGCCCATCCGCTGAGTCCAATTTTGGCATACTCTTTCACACATATCGGCCGGTATCTCACGAATGAATGCATGGATGTTGGCTTCCAGTGCGTCAATCGAAGCGGGCTTGTCCCTATAGACATTAGCCTTGACATACCCCCACAAAAAATAATCTAATGGTGTCAAATCGCACGATCTAGGCGGCCAATTGACCGGCCCGAAACGTGAAATTAACTGTTCACCAAACTCGCCTCGCAATTGCGCCATTGTTTCGCGTGCTGTGTGGCATGTGGCACCGTCTTGTTGAAACCACATAATATCATGCAAGTCAAGAACTTCCATTTCGGGCAAAAAAAAGTTTGTTATCATCGCTCGGTAGCGTTCACCATTGACAGTAACGCTGCGATTCGCATCATCTTTGAAGAAATATGGCCCAATAATGCCGCCGGCCCATAAACCGCACCAAACAGTGGCTTTTTCGGGATGCATTGGTAGCTGTTGCAATGCTTCTGGCTGATCTTCACTCCAAATGCGGCAATTTTGCTTATTTACGTACCCATTCAACCAAAAATGAGCCTCATCGCTGAACACAATTTTTCGATAAAAAAGCGGATCCTCGGCCAGCTTTCCAAGAGCCCATTCACCAAAAATTCGGCGTTGTGGTAGGTCGGCTGGCTTTAGTTCTTGCACCAGCTGTATCTTAAAAGGCTTTACGCCCAAATACTTCCGCAAAATTTTCCACGTAGTGCTGTAACAAAGGCCTAACTGCTGGGAACGGCGCCGAATCGACATTTCGCGGTCTTCTGTCACACTAGCTGATAAGGCCGCAATATTTTCTTCACTACGCACAGTACGTAAACGTGTTGGTGGTTTAATGTCCAACAAAGTAAATTTGGTGCGAAATTTGGTCACAATCTTCCGAATAGACTGCTCAGAAGGTCGAGAATGCCGATCATAAAATGGAAGCAGCGCGCGATGAACATTTCGAACCGAGCACGAATTTTGATAGTAAAATTCAATAATTTGCAAGCGTTGTTCATTTGTAAGACGATCCATGGTTAAATTGCAAACCAAACTGAAGCTGTTTGACAGTGACACAAGGTACTAAACACACGTCAGCTGTCAAAACCAGTGTTGCCAAAACCAAACCAGCTAAAAAATCACCCGTTATATGAATGAAGAACAGTTATTGACATTTTAGTGTTGGATTAGGCCCATATTAGTCACTTGAACGTAGCCACTTCAACGTTCAACATAAGCCGCTTACACAATAAGCTGCGATTATACTTTTAACCGCTTAAGCTGCATTAATATTTATCTGCTTTTTTTTCTTTATGCCGTTATGGTTGGCCATGTCCTGACACCAACCGATATCTAACCCACTTTGATTAAACTACAAGATGTTAAAGCCAACAAGCTATTAGATCAGCCGCAACTGATGTGCGAGAATACCAGCAAGGTTTAATGAGGAATGCCAAAAGATGCTCGCAACCAAGAACGAGACCTACACGGCTAAGCTGCAGGTGAAGACGAGAGCTGCCATTGAGCTCTATATGCAAAGAAGAAGGGAAGAGCATCGTCTTTTCAGAAAGAAGAAAAAAGAGCAAGAAAAGCCCGCGGTCAAGGATATAGAGAGGTGCCACCCCAGTTACGATGTTCGATGGTTACACTTTGGTAAAACTTGCAAACATCGTAACTGGGGTGGCACCTCTCTATATCCTTGACCGCGGGCTTTTCTTGCTCTTTTTTCTACTTTCTGAAAAGAATCGAACAGAATCATGTCGAGATAAACAAGAAAATATCGTAGTTGATTCTTGAGAGGATTGTGCTAAATTCCGGAGCCAAAACTAGAGGCATACGCCGACGATATTGACATCATTAGTAGGACTCAACGTGATGTCATACCACGTTTGCTAGTATAAAGAAGGATGCGTCAAAAATGGGTTAAGCAGTAAATGAGGGTAAGACTAAGTATATGCTGTGAAGACGAAAGGACACACAACATCGACGAATCGGACAGAACGTCACCATTGACAGATATAACTTTGAGGTAGTGCGTAACTGGAGGCAGTTAGCTAAGGACCGGGCTAATTGGAGAGGCGTCACTTTAGTAAGTAAATGAGGGTAAGACTAAGTATATGCTGTGAAGACGAAAGGACACACAACATCGACGAATCGGACAGAACGTCACCATTGACAGATATAACTTTGAGGTAGTGCGTAACTGGAGGCAGTTAGCTAAGGACCGGGCTAATTGGAGAGGCGTCACTTTAGTAAGTAAGGTCATTGAAACTTTAAGCCATTGGCATGCCTGGTCTTTAAACAAATTGAGACCCAAGCCTTATAAAAATTAACCCTCCTATTAATAGCTACACCGGTGAATATACTAAGACTGATACTATCAGACTTTTAGTTTACACCGTGTAGAACTAATTCCATCTAACTATTTTTCATTAGACATCATTTGGATTACTGCTGAAATGTTGTTCTTACAGCTGTGAATGTAATTGTAGTGTAATTTTTAAATGAATTATAAAAGAAACATAAATTAGTGTATTTATGTTTTTTTTTTTTTAAATGTCAAGTTTGTGGTGACATCTGGAGCTCGCTGTTATGACGCATATAAGAATAGAAGTATTTATTTATTTTAGTGCAGGTGACATAAACTGGAGGATGGTTATCGTCTCTGGTGTAAACATAGATGGTATTCGCTATGTTTACAATAGGGACGATAACCATCCTATAACATGACTTTCTCCACAGGAAGCTAACGTAGGAATCTTCTTAATTCTTCTTAATCAATTTTTATTTAAACAAAACTTACATCTTTGTTGCATCCCGTTGTGTCATTGCCTTTATCGAAATTGGTTGATGCTAGACACCTTACTGACATTCTCGTGTGCAGACACTTCACCGATAGTATTACATACAAGCGCCTCCCTAACTTGTATTGTTGGGCATAGGAATAAAACTACAAAATAAACAAAAATTAATGAACACAACATTTTATGCGAATATATTGATGAGATATCATTATTACTATTGGTATCAATTGATGATGAATAATATACTTTTGAATTAATAATTCACGTGATTGAGCAATATGTGTGGCTATTCCATAAGCTATATAACTCAACCAATTTAAACATATTTAAACTAATAATTAAAATTTTACGTAACATGATTAAAGAAACAATGTGTTTGGTTTTCTGATGTAATGATTATTTGGATTGTCATATGTCTACAAAAAATAAATAATAAATAGTATTAACTACACATTGATTGAGGCATTAGGCGTGTCCCACTTACGGATCCTTCGGAGCTTCCCGACAAACCAGAAAATTTCTGCAAAAAGAGTAAAGCTGGTTATTCTGTATGAATCAAGAAGATAATTAATCATTATTATGAGCTGAGAAGTAAGGATTATTTAACAGAAAAAGTTCCCCTCTGCAAAGAACCTTGCCTTTGCAATTAACCGAGTCCATAGCGAACTGCGGTTAACTTCAAGTTAGATTTTCCAAAGAATTTTTCGATCAAATCGATCATCCACTTTTTATACGATCCGACTGAGATGATAAGGAACTTATATAGTGTGTGCTTTGTTACTAAATTGAAATAACAGCGGTTGGCAAGAGTAATTTTCGTTTTTAATTCTGAAAAGATGTCGGAGCCTAGGTAGGCAAAGTCCCTTAATACCTAAACTTTGTAGCTGTCATTTACCGTTAAATCCAGTTTTGCCACTTCCTTCTACTACATATAATGCAATTAGTTTTGCAGATTTATGGAAGATTGTGCCTCTGGTGTTGGGTCGGTCATATCGAAAATACTCGATGAAGCAGAGTGAATAATCCATCGTCATTCTGAACAGACGGACGAGTTTGAATAGTAGGACAAAGCTAGACATGGCTGGTATAGTTCGTCTCTATAAATGCTGACGTATGCGGCTTTGAAAAGCTGGTCTGTAAATATTTGATTAGCTGTGGACTTTCCTGGCGAAAAAGCACATTGATAACGTCCGATCAGGTTATTGGTAATCGGTTTCAGGCGTTCATATACATCGGCAGATATGATCTTGAAGGTGATGTTGACGAGACTTCTTGCCGAAGCCTGTCTCTTCTAACAAATCCGAATAGTTCCTGCACACTGGGACGTTGTAGATGCCACAGTTGTTCATCCCTCTTTTGCCAGGTCCATCCCATCGTATTTCCTTGATGTAATATATGTTTTAAAGCAGCTTAGGGCTTCCGCTTGTTGTTCTGCTGCACCTCTTCTGCTAAAGGTAAAGGTCATGGGTCTAATTAATTAAAGACTTAACCAAGGTCTTACTTTCAGATACAGAATTTGTAGTTTTATTTACCAGCCATCATTGAAATGAAGTATCTGAAACTAATGGCTCATATAGGATTTGGAACTCGAAACATAGCTTCTTCCTTCATTTGTGTGTGCGAAATTATTTTTTTGCCACAAAGAAGAGGACTCGGGCGGCAAATTTGAGAAGCTTCTCATGATAATTGTCAAACTTTCGCAAGAGGTGGAGCAGTGAAAAAATGTTGTTACTTTACGCTTATGCTTAGTAGACCTTAACCCTAGCCCATTGCACTGTTAATATAGTTATGTCAATTTTGTCCATAAAGGAAGAATAAATAACATAACTACAGTCACAGTGTTATCTACCGGATATAAACATAAATAAACGTATATATCTTATCATGAGGAAACATTACTTATATACGTTCTCCCTCTTATTAATAAACGCTGATTAGCTAATCAGTAACTAACTTTTGACATTTGAGCGAGTATTTCTTATGGGGAAAACTGTCAAGTTATTCATTGATTAGCTAATCAGCATATACTATGTGGGGTACTGATATTGATACCCCAGTGTTCACATTGCCATGACAGCATAGCCGATGCATACGAATGACGAAAATTCCTCTTCGTACTTACCGCCCGCGTCTGAAACGGCTACAACATTTGTAGCTGTGATGCGTACGCTATGTAGTTATATACCTCTTTGATCATTCATAAAATGTTTAATTTATTGCAATAATAAAAATCGATACGAAACAGGCTGCATATATTATTTTTTGAGAAACTTTCGAGAAACATGTTAAAAATTGTCAACTAAGGCCGTGTGTCAAGTCAATTGCGTTAAAAAAGGGGTTACATTTTTTCCACTGACTAATTTTTGATATTTCTGCTGTGGTAAAATTTGGCTTTTTGCTGTGTCAATTAGATTAAATGGGATATTATTTAAATACTATTTTCAATGATTTTCCAAAAGAATTGGAACAAAATTCCTTTCTATATATTTTCTTGTAATTAAAAAAATACCGAATAGACTTTAGAGATATCATACAAAAAACCTTAATTATTTATTATTGACATTAAAACAAAATTGTTGTACAATTTGTGTCCATTATTAAGGACCTCCATTTTACTTCGTTAAAATTACACACATTTCGCATATATACCGAAACAAATGTAGTCATAATAGTTTTGTAACCATCCTTTCTTAAAAACCCAATTTTAGTTTATGTTAAAACTTTGTTTACATTTTCTGATATGAAATACACATTCTTTGCTTTTTATTAAAATCTGAATGCCGTGCTATTTTCCCACACATGTGAACACTGCGGTATGCTTTCCATCACTCTCACTTACAAAAGTCAAAAATTAGCCGCTTGATAAATTTTAGCGAGCTGTTGAGCAGGTTATTCACCAAACTAATGTCAAAAATGATCCACTGCCTAAAATTTTAAAGCAATTGGCACACGGCCTTATTAAGTCTTTACTGAACTCTGCCAACTACATTTTCCAAACACCTCTTTCAAACATCGTAACCTCATGCATAGATGGCGCTGTGCAATGGCATGCATTTGACGTTTGACAAACTTCCGCCTGTCTGTCTTTTTTCGCTCGAATTCGGTGAACTTTGAAAGGCAAAATGGTACGTTCCGTGAAAAATCTGAAAATAATCTTAACATCAACGCACAAATATGAGTAAAATTATCGTGAAAATGTTTTCCACAATGTCAGTGATGTGTAGCGTGAAAACTTTTATGATGTGTTTTTCTCCAAAGTGCAAAAAACCCACCACAAACTTTGTTCACACAGAAAAACTAATTTTTTGTTTGTTTATTTCTCTACATTGCAGTCTCTCGTAATCCCAGAAAAGTTCCAGCATATTCTTCGTATCATGAATACGAATATCGATGGTAAGCGCAAGGTTGTCATCGCTATGACCGCCATCAAGGGTGTTGGTCGTCGTTACGCCAACATTGTCCTCAAGAAGGCTGATGTCGATTTGACCAAGCGCGCCGGAGAGTGCAGCGATGAGGAGGTCGACAAAATTGTCACCATCATCCAGAACCCAAGGCATTACAAGATCCCCAACTGGTTCCTTAACAGGCAAAAGGACATCATCGATGGCAAGTACACACAAAACACTTCATCGTACTTGGACTCCAAGCTCCGTGACGATTTGGAACGCTTGAAGAAGATCCGTGCCCATCGTGGTATGCGTCACTACTGGGGTCTCCGTGTCCGTGGTCAACACACCAAGACAACCGGTCGTCGTGGTCGCACCGTTGGTGTGTCCAAGAAGAAGTAAACGCAGAAAGGATATTTTTGTATTTACGTTTGTGCGGTAGCACAGAGTCGTCGTCGTGTGTGTATGGCAAATTTGTGGCTTTTTTAAGAAAACAAAATAAATCAAACAAAACTAAAATGTGAATTCCAAACATGAATTGTGTGTGCCTTTATATTGTGATGATCGCAAGGGATGCTTTTAAGGTGCGATATTTAGTGAGGATAATATGACGATGGAGTGCTTGTTGTGTTTTACTTTTGAGCGTGTTGCTTAATACTGTATGCTTCCTGGCAAGCAAAGTAGTAACTCAGTGATGAATGTTTTCACTCGTGCTGTATCCGAACTGTTGCATTGAAGTTAAACAACTAGATTTCTGATACATTTCCAAACAATTCTGGAATATGTTTTGTTCAGAAGTGTTTTTACTAATGATATTAGCTTCCAACACAGAAGGTGTGGGTTGGATTCCTAGCCGTAGCAACACCTTAATGATTTTTCACTGGCCCTCCTTTCGTGATGATCTGACAAATCATCGGAGTAGTATTAATTGTCAAGAATAGCTTATCTCAACTCAGCCGTCCGTAGTCGGTATAAAACAGGAGGTCCCGCCATCGTGCTTCAAGTGGTTGTGAGAAAGGTAGGCCCTGGGTACACGAGCCTGTACCTCCAAAAATTTGTATTTTTTATTAGCTGTAGACTACGAAAGGTTAGCTGAACCTGCCACTGAACTGGTTTCATTGAGTCGGTTTTTAATTGCATTTTGGTTGAAGAGCGAAGCTGCCTAAAGAGTTGCAGCTGCACACTTGATGTTGATCAACTCTATTATCGTTTGCAGCTGCTTAATCTGTTTTTAATATTTCACACAAATCTCTACATTTTTGCGCGATCGACAATAAATAAGATATTGTGAGTCGCTTTGAATGCCAGAGCCATAAGTCTCTCAACATCGGCTCCTCGATTCAGCGTAGTAATAGGAATGTTCCTGAAACCCTTTTGGGACAACTTGATCTGCCGCTATCTGTGAAGTTCTAGGCAAGAAAATCGTCTTGGAAATGATTTTCTTCATCTTTGATATAGATACCCCTAGATTTAACATGTGGGACACAATATTTTCATTCTAATATCTGAGCCAAGGGTTGCAGAATTGAAGTATGGAAATAATAATTTATGGATAGAGTCCAGTAAGTTCAGTGTATCTTTCGGGTCATGAGAACAGAATTCAAGACCTGGTCGTACTTGGGCTTTATAGAAAAATAGCAGCTAGGCTGGTGTAAAATATCTCTTAGTTCTAAAAAGGTAACTTAGTTTGGACGCTGCTGATGTGGCAATAGAGGTTACATGATCTGGTCTACAGCCCATTTAAGCTCATAAGATTACGCACATGCATTGGAACATAGATAATTTGATTCCTAGCCAAAGTGATGTAGCAGAGCAGGCCTTTGTCTTTGTCTTGAATGGAGCGCTCAGGTAGAAACTGAAGCTTTGAATACGCAACTGTTCGCTTGTTCCGTAACAAAAAGAGTTTTGGTACTGTATTGTTCGTGTCATTAGATGGAAAGGGCTTACTTCGCTATGCTCCTCTAAACATCTGCCATTATACTACTTGTAATAGTCTTCGCTGAGCCAAAGGTTGCAGAATTGAAGAAAGGAAATAAATAGAGTCCAGTAAGTTCAGTGCTGTATTCGGTCCCGAACTTTAAACATGATAACAGTATTCGAGACCCTGGGGCTATATTTTATAAAACGAATATCGTTGAAATCACTTCGTTCTCGATGAAATTCGATTTCATAAAACGAGTATCGTTCTTGATTTTACGATACTCGTAATTTCTTACGACTGGCATTGGGCAGTCGTATAGCTTTCGTTTTCGTTGAGCTGTCATAAATTTCTCGTTTTACACAATCGCGCTTTGTCGTGACTATCGTTTACTTCTGTTTCGTTTACTTGCCGTTCGTTTCGTTTTATGTAATAGAGCCCCTGGTTGTTCTTGGTCTTTATAGCAAAGTGTCAATCTCGATGGAAAACTTTGTAAATTTACAGGGCAACATCTCTCGATTGTACAGGATGTTCCATCGTAGATGGCCTTATATGGCATAAAACAAAGGTCTTCCCAGGAAAGAGAATCGTCATGCATATTAAGCCAGTTGTTTGGTATTTCCATAAAACAACTCGTTGGTGGTCTTGTATGGGAGCATCGATATTGGCAGTATATAGATCGCAGTATATGTGAGAAATATATATATTTGCAAGGTTGCTATAAATATCAGGAATGTCTGGTTAGGAGCCGGAGTATTGGTGTCCATTCGCTCTAAATGTCCTAGCCATCTTAAACTATGTCGCTGTACAGCTCGTATTGTTTTTGGTTTAATCTTCGTCTCCATAGCCCTAACGCAAATGGGACCGAAGATTTTTCAAAGAATTTTTCGCTCAAAAATACCAAAGATTTCTTCATCCACATTTGATGCGGTCCAGGCTGTAGAGCAGCACTGGGATGATCAGAGACTTGTATAGGATCATCTTAGTTATTCGAATGAGGGTTTTACTAAATTGCCCTTCTTCGTTTAATTTCTGACGAGATGTTTTTGTCAGCATTAATAGCGGAGCCGAGGTAGACACATTCCCATACTACCTCAAAGTTATATCTGTCAATAGTTACGTTCTGTTCAATTCGTCGATGTTGTGTTTCATTTCGTGCTAACAGCATATACTTGGTCTTACCCCCATTTACAGCTTAACCCATTTTTGCCGCTTCCTTCTCTATACTAGCAAACGTGGCTATGACATCAGGTTGTGATTACGTTTAGAAAAGGCGAGCGAAGTTATGCAGGAGCAAGGATAAACCAAATGGGAACACGAGGAGATTTTGAATATAGTTAAACATTTATTAACGATAATATAAATTATACCAACTACCAGATTCTTATTTTGCTTCTTGTGTGGGCTGTGACTGAAATCCAAGTGAACGAGATTTGCTTGTCTTAAACGCACCAGCAGCGCAACGAATTTACGCACAAAGAGGAATATAAAAAAGTACACACAGCACATTGATAAAATTGGTTGTGCGTGCGGTATTATTTGGTTTTGCATTGGAATTGTTGGTGTAATGCAAAAAATGCGTTATAATTTTTGTTGCGTGTCAGTACAGTGAGTTTAAACAATTATTGTACAATAATGAATTGAAAATTAACAAAAGCAAAAATTAACAATATGAAATAAATTAACAAAATGAATTAACGAAAAGTGTATAAATAACGAAATAATGACGAATATTCCCAAACATCCCGGCCCCCCTGGAACACGTTTCAGGAACATGGAAGCAATGCAATTTTTGTGATAGGCCTCACAAATGAACCCCGGCTCGTCTTCACAGTAGCAACTCGAACGTGACCATCAGCTCCGTGTGTAACGGCATCAATTTTGCCAAGAAGCCACTTTGCTGGTGGAAGATTTGGCTCCTTCAGTACAACTACATCCCCAGGCTTTAAATTGGTGTTGGTGTGCTGCCACTTCGAACGTGTCTGAAGTGTGGTAAGGTACTCATGGTTCCACCTTTTCCAGAATCCTTGCACCATGCTTTGAAGGTGATTCCAGTGCTGCAAACGATTAGTAGGTGTGCTCAGCAGGTTTGGTTCTGGAACAGCCGTGTAAGGTTCACCTATAAGAAAATGAGCGGGTGTGAGAGGATTCAAATCTTCATCAGACATATAACACAAAGGACGAGAATTAAGAATTGACTCAATTTGTGTCAAAACGGTGTACAGTTCTTCGAAAGTCAAAATTGACGATCCAACAACGCGACGTAAATGTAATTTCACCGACTTGACTCCAGCCTCCCATAAGCCACCGAAATGGGGTGCAGAAGGAGGGATGAAATGCCATGCAATGTTGTCCTTGGAAAGCGATGAAGAAATGGCATCGTTGTGGGCTTCTGACATCACCAGCTTGTGCATATCGTTAAGGCAACGTCGAGCACCTTGGAAGTTAGTTCCATTGTCGCTATAGATATTCGTACACAGACCCCGACGTGAAACAAATCTTCGCAAGGCTGCAAGGAAGGCATCTGTTGTGAGGTCACTCACCAATTCTAGATGAATTGCCTTCGTAGACAAACACACAAAAAGAGCTATGTATGCTTTCGAAAATTTGGGGTTTCGTCCTCTAGAAAGCTTTATGGTCAGAGGTCCAGCGTAGTCGCACCCAGTGTTGGCGAATGGGCGACTCGGTTGAATCCTCTGGGCTGGTAGATTACCCATAAGCTGCTGGCTTGTCAGCTTTCGTTGCATAAAGCAAACCTTGCATCTATGAACGATCTTCCGGATAAGGTTTCTGCTTCCCAATATCCAATATCGCTGCCGAACTATCGCGAATGTTTCGGATACTCCCGTGTGCAAATTGTTCCTATGAATATCTGTTACAATGAGAAATGAAATTTTATTGTTATTAGGAAGAAGAACAGGGTGTTTTATATTAAACGACACATTTGCATGTTTAATTCTTCCTCCAACGCGAAGCAGACCTTCATTGTCAATAAAAGGGGAGTATTTTAAAAGTTTGGATTTGGGTGGTAAACTGTTTTTGGTGATTAGGGACCGAATATCCGCACTGAATGAATTTTCTTGGATGGTCTTTAGAATTTGTGTTTTTGCCTGTTGAATTTCACTTAAAGTTAGTCCCGTAGTACGACGATTTAGCGATGTGGCACGGCAGTTGAAAGAAAACCGAATGCAATACGCGATTGTTCTTTGCATACGATACCACGAGGACATTTTTTCGACAAGATTTTCGATAACACCAAGTTCAGTTGAAGTCATCAGTACCTGGCGCGATTGTCTTTCTTCAATGTTTGCAGCCTCCGAGTATTGCGAGCCTGAATTCTTAGATTTTGGCCAATTATCTTCACCGACGGATAGCCAAGATGGACCGGTCCACCAAAGATGATGGGTAGCTAGGTTGGATGGGGAAACACCCCTCGAAGCACAGTCTGCAGGATTGCATTCCGACGCGATATGATGCCATGAATGTCGTGGAATCGTTTCGAGGATGGCAGCTGTGCGATTAGCCACAAAGGTAGTCCAGCGACGAGGAGGTGAAGATAGCCAGTGTAGTACAATTTCCGAATCGCACCACGCAAATGTTTTAGTGATCTTGACAGTTATCGACGACTTGACAAGATTGAACAGCCGAGTTAATAAGAGCGCACCACATAGTTCCAATCGCGGAATGGAAACTGGTTTCAATGGCGCTACCTTCGTCTTTGCTGCAATTATTGTGACTTTAAAAGTTCCATCATCCAATTTGCAACGACTGTAAACAACGGCGGAGTAAGCAACTGACGACGAATCCGAAAAACCATGCAACTCGATTCCTTCCGTTGATGAAAATACGTGTCTAGGTACACGAAGTTGTTCGAAGTGGTGGAGCTCCTGCCTGTAAGTATTCCATCGTTGCGCTAGAAGAGTTGGTAGTGGGTCATCCCATCCAAGATTCAATTCAGATGACCAGAGCTCTTGGAAAAGAATTTTAAATAAAATTACAGACGGAGCTAAAAATCCTAATGGGTCAAAAATCCGTGATACTTCTGAGAGTAGAGTTCGTTTCGTTGACGACGATGACAAAGGGTGTTTTGACATTTGATAGGAGAATTCGTCAACGATGGGATTCCAGTACATTCCAAGTACCTTAATAAGCGAAGACGAACGTTCCGTATCGAAAATAGAGTATTCGCATTCATCTCTTGGCATACCTGCGAGCAGAGGCCAACAATTTGAACTCCATTTGCGAAGCTCAAGTTTTGCCATGGATAGAAGATTAACCAACTCAGATTTTAAAGCGATTAGATCCCCGATAGAATTTGATCCTGTCATGACATCATCAACATATACGTCATTCAAGAGAATACGGTACGCGTTTGGGTATTGTTCCTTGTAGTCAATTGCTAACTGCTTCAGGACTCGAACAGATAAGAACGGTGCCGATGCGGTACCATACGTTACAGTACATAACCGATAATGCACAATTTCTTCTGACGGGTTTTCCCGCCAGACAATACGCTGGAAATCGGTGTGCGAGTCATCTTCCCAAATTTGGCGAAACATTTTTACAACATCGGCGGTAAAAACGTACTGATGTTGCCGAAACCTCAAACATACGCCGATTAAATCTCGCTGAATTGGAGGACCTACTAGCAACGAGCTGTTGAGGGACTGACCATTGGAATCTTTAGCAGATCCATCAAAAACGACACGCAGTTTAGTGGATGAACTGTCGGGTTTTAAAACTGCATGATGTGGTAAATAAAATATTTTACCTGGTGCTGTCGCTAATTCTTCCGAGGAAATTTGCTTCATGTGGCCAAGTTTTATATATTCTCTCATGAAATCCGTATACAAACTTTGTAAGTGAGGATTATGACGAAACCTACGTTCCATGGACAATAAACGTGAAACCGCTGATGGCAATGTGTTTCCGAAAGTGGGTTGAGGCGATTTGAAGGGCAATGAAACAACATATTTACCATCCGATGAACGAGCGAATGTATCTCGAAAGTGTTGTTCTGCTGGGTCATTGATGAAAGAATCTTCTTTGGGAGTTGCGACTTCATCTAACTCCCAAAACCTCTGGAGTAGGGCATCTACATCAACCATCGAATGAAGTGAGGACAAGCTATTTTCGGGCATTGTCCTATCAAACAGCTCCCCTGTGATGACCCAACCAAATGATGTACTTTGAGCGAGTGGAACACCTTCAGGGCCATATATTTGTTCCCCCTTCAAAATGGTCCAAAGTTTGTCGGCACCTAACAGCACATCAATAGGAGCAGACTGATTAAAATAAGGGTCGGCCAACTGCAAACCCTCAAGATGCGACCACAGAGAAATGTCAAACGAATGGGTAGGCAAATCGGATGTTAGCTTACTTAAAACAAAGGCATCGATTGACAACGAACTTGATTCGACCCGAGAGCTAATTTGTATAGAAATACATCCCCTGGTATAACCAGCATCCATAGAGGAGAGACCGGAAACTGGAATTCGAGCATGTGTGCGAGGATAACCGAGTCTTTGGGCGAAGGATTCAGCGATGAAAGAAGACTGAGACCCAGAATCTAACAACACACGACAAGCTATTGACTTCCCTGAAATGTCCTTTACAGTACCCAATAGAGTTGGCAAAATTGTTTGCCTGCGAAGATTAATTTTGACCGAGTGATTATTTACGAGCGATGAAGTAGATGGATGTTGGGGAACTGGATGCGACGAAAATTGATGATGAGAAGACGATGGTTTGGAATCAGCAACTGAAGATGGAACGGAAGACGACGATTGTGATTTGTTGTAATCTTCAGGATGGACCAACGAATGGTGACGCGATTTACAAACGCGACACCGAAAGGTGCTTCGACATTTGTTCGACGAATGTCCAACCCGGAGGCAATTAAAACAAAGACAGTTTGTCTTCACAAAATCACGACGAGAGTTACTGTCTAACGAAACGAAATCGGAACACTGAAACAACGAATGCTCCTTTTTGCACTTGGGACACTGCGAGTTAGCTTTGGGAGCCTCTGCCACGTGCGATCTAATTGGAGCGGTGGGTTTTGTGCGCGACGAAATAGACCGATTTACCGATTGGCATGCTTCTAGAGCATCACACCTTGACTGTAAAAATGTTAATAGCTCCTGAACAGTGCAGTCTTTTCGCGAACCGACCTTTTCTGCCCACGCTTGATTCGTATCTGAATCTAGTTTGTTTAGGAGTAGGTAAATGAGCCACGGATCACGATTTGTCTGCTTTAGCGCATTTAGACCACGCACAACTTCGTCTGCTCCGTCAGTGATTTTTCGTAGAGTTTGAACGTTACTCAAACTGATTGCAGGAAGCGACAAAAACGATTGAATAAATGATTTTACAATTAGATGTACGCGGTCATATCGCTCAACTAAGCGCTCCCACGCTTCGATGAAATTTGCATCGGATATCGAAATATGTTTAACAAGATTGGCCGCATCATCTCTAAGAAATGATTTTAGGTAGTGAAACTTTTGTGTGCCAGTTAGGTTAGTTTTACTGTCCACAGACCCAACGAAAAGATCACGAAAAGCCGGCCAATCCTTATAATTCCCCGAAAATGTTGGAATAACGATAGGTGGTAAAATAACCGAAGCAGAATTTTGTTTCTGTGATGAATTCAGCTTTTCAAGGAATGACGATTGCTGATTGACGAGCCGCTCTAATACCGAACCCTCAGAATCCTTTTGAGCAAACCCTTGTCTCTCGCGAATACACTTTACGTATTTTGAATGAGCCTCGAAATATTTATTCTCATATTCCACGAACTCTAAATCAATAGCAGCAATGTCAATACCTTTCACACACGAGACATATTCATTATGCACTGAAGAAAATTCTAACCACGTTTCCTCTAATTTATTCAATCGAATCTCCAACATTTCCAAAGTCGTAGATTCATTTATATTTTCTGCGAACGACGATGCACGATCTAATCGCCCTTGCGTATTATCCCGCTGCACTCTTAGTTTAAGCGCCGTCATATTTTGCTATGAAAAGTTCTTTAGCGACACTATGAGCACAAAAAAAACAAGATACGAAATTGGAATTTCACTGTAAAATATATTTACAAATGTGCAAATGATTGCTCTCTGTATAAACTATACTTAACACTGTATAATTAAAAGAGAATATGCAATTAAATGTTCACAGTCAATGGATGCACAATTTCACATGTGAGAATTCCAAAAAAAGTATTTTAATTTGTCTATTCGCGATTCACTATTTAATCCGGCTCGAAGGACCAATTTTATGATTACGTTTAGAAAAGGCGAGCGAAGTTATGCAGGAGCAAGGATAAACCAAATGGGAACACGAGGAGATTTTGAATATAGTTAAACATTTATTAACGATAATATAAATTATACCAACTACCAGATTCTTATTTTGCTTCTTGTGTGGGCTGTGACTGAAATCCAAGTGAACGAGATTTGCTTGTCTTAAACGCACCAGCAGCGCAACGAATTTACGCACAAAGAGGAATATAAAAAAGTACACACAGCACATTGATAAAATTGGTTGTGCGTGCGGTATTATTTGGTTTTGCATTGGAATTGTTGGTGTAATGCAAAAAATGCGTTATAATTTTTGTTGCGTGTCAGTACAGTGAGTTTAAACAATTATTGTACAATAATGAATTGAAAATTAACAAAAGCAAAAATTAACAATATGAAATAAATTAACAAAATGAATTAACGAAAAGTGTATAAATAACGAAATAATGACGAATATTCCCAAACAGGTTGAGTCCGAACAATTATGTCGATATCGTAGGCATATGCTAGTACACTGTTGTATCGATAAATGTTGTTGTGTGTGGCTTTGAAATCGATCAATAGGTGGTGGGTTTCGATTTAGGCTTCTTGGGTTTTTTCTAGGATCTGGCGAAATGTGAAGATTTGATCAGCTGTGGACTTTCCTGGCCTTAAACCAAACTGACAAGCGTTGATAAGGTTGTTGGTAAACGGTTTCACCTATTTCAGCAGATTGCATCTTGTAGGCGATGTTTTGGAGACTTATGCCTCTGTAGTCGGCGCAGTTCAGAGGGTCTCTTTTTTTTCTGGATTAGGCAAACATTTCTGAGTGGCGCGATGGTTAGTGCGATGAACTGCCGCGCAGGAAGTCTGGGTTCGATTCCCAGCCGTAGCAACACCTAAATGATTTTTCACTGGCCCTCCTCTCGTGATGATCTGACAAATCATCCGAGTAGTTTCAATTGTCAAGAATAGCTTATCTCAACTTAGCCGTTCGGAGTCGGCATAAAACAGGAGGTCCCGCCATCGTGCAAGAAGTACACACGCACACATGAATGGTTGTGAGAAAGCTAGGCCCTGGGTACTAACGAGCCTGTTGCGCCAAAAATTTGTATTTGTTTTAGGCAAACATTTCTTCAGGCATATTTTCAAATTGTATCCCTGTATCATTCCCAAAGTGTCATCTCTCTATATTCTCGATAACGCGCTTTTCTTGCTCTTTTTCTTTTTTTAAAGCCGGTGTTCTTCCCTTCTTCTTTGCCTATAGAGCTCAATAGCAGCTTTCTTCTTCACTTGCAGCTTAACCTTGTAGGCCTCGTTCTTAGCTGCCAGCATATGTCGGCACTCTTCATGAAACTAAGAGTTTCTTGCTGGTGGGCGCGAGAAACACCTACACCCCATTGACTCCATCTTGGGAGTCAAATCTACCTCGGATTCATCATCAACCCCACGAATGATACATTTTGTTTCAATGAAGTAAGCAAAATATATCAAATACCAACAATATTGTTTTCGCCTAATTTAGGAGATAATATCGAGGTTTAAAAATGCTTTTACAATGGGTATGACTTTTGTTAGCATAGTTTTAGGTGGGTGAACATTTTCTCTTTAATGTATATCGACTATCGAGTTGTCTGGCAGTAGCCAATATCATCCATAGACTTGTTAGCCAACAGTACCTACGAGGCTCGCTTTGTGAGTTCAAAGGATTTAAACTCCCTATCCAGGGAGTACAACTCAACTCAGGGTGTGTCCAGTTACCAGCAGGCGCCTTTATCAACATATTTCTTATTCAACAGCACCTATGTTACCTCGGTCCCTAAGAATTTGCAATTTCTCTTTGTGGTCACTCTACAAAATGTATTCTGTAAGGATTAATATAGGTTTATCCTTAAAGAAAGACCACTTTAAAGGCAAGCAAGGTTTTTTTAATCGAAAATGTTAACACCCATCACCCCTAAAACTATGCAAAAAACGGGGCTTCAGGGGCCTTCAAGTTCAAGTTCGAAACGACATGGAAGACCAAACCTACGGTTGAAGGATCAATTAATCGCGGATGCCAGAGCTCTTAATTTTATTTGACGATATTCGCCGTACATTTTTGAAGTGAAACTTCTTTTGGGACGGTGTGAATTTGATTTTATGAAACATAAAAACATAACGATGATCGCGTGTTGTTGGTTTACTAGATTTGTTTTAAGGGAAATACATTTTTGGACGGCTGTTGTTTTATCTGTTTGATCGTGTGTATTGAACGGATGTATTTGATCGTGTGTAATAAAGTTGGTGTGGAGAAATGACTTTGGTGCATCGGTACGCACCAAGAAAGTGTGTTGTCTGTCAATAAATAAATTTGGGTACGTGGGATTGTGTGTGATCAAAATCAAATTATTAGTCCATGAAAGCAATATCCATACATATAAGGATGCGACATTTGGTAAGATGTAGGTGGCCAAAATGGTTATTTCCCTCTGAATGTTGAAATGACAGCTGATTTTGGTTTCATAAATGTGCTTTAGCGAAGGTGTGTGTATGACGTCTGGAGTTTATAATTGAAGCTTGAATCCAAACAAATTTTTAGAACTGGAGTGTTTCCTTCAGGATGGACGGTGTTTTTCATTTGACGAAATTTTTAAAGCGAGATGCTAGGTATCGGGACCGCCTCTTACGTTTGTGGATGTAAATACAAATTGCGGTACTTTGAAAAGGACAGATTGGACGAGAGATGATGATGAAAATTAGTATGTGGTCTGATTCGGGTACTTGACGGGTACTTGACGGTTTTATCGATATTTGGGAGTCTTTCGAAAGGTGGAGCGTTGGATTTGGATTTGTTGGGCTTACAGTAAAAAGAGAACATCTTCACACTGGAGATCTTGCAGGAGGGACTAATGGCGATATTTGTAAGATTGTGTTTTTGAAATTAAACTTCTTTTGGGATGTTGTAAATTTGATTAAATGAAACGAAAAAGTGATCAAACAAAATATCGGTTGTTGTCTGATTACCGAAACCAAGCAGCGTCGATTTCGGTTAGTACTTAGATATGGGAACACTTGGGAACACCGCGTATCGTTGGTTATTTTAAGAGAATGAGATGAGTTCAACTTTCGTGAAACCGGTTTTGTAGGCGAGGGAACTGAGTTTCGGGGTAAGAAAAACTTAATATTCTTCAACCGAGTTTGTGGGGTAGAATAAGGTTGAAAACTAATCAAAACACATTTTTCACCAAATGAAATTATATATTTTTCTCAAATGAAATTATAGTCCGTACCAAATCAGTTGGCCAATCTACTGCGCAGGTCTCTTAAAATTTATTTTACAATATCTTAAATTGCTCTTAAATCCTCTCTCTGCGCATTCGACCGTTGGCAAACTAGTGCAAACCAAACCAGTTGGGCATCCTACTGCGCAGGTCTCTTAAAATTTATTGTAAAAAATCTTAAATTTCCCTTAAATCCTCTCTCTGCGCAATCGACCGTTGGCCAACTGATTTGGTTTCACATATAGATATAATACATTATGGGGGTGGTAAAAGAGAAAGAGAGAAATTAAGCTGAGTACAGTTTCTCTTCTACCGCGTGTGAACTCACACTCGATTTTTTTTTAAATATTACTATCCTGTACTAAACGTGGGAACATTTTAACCCAAGTTCTGTCTTTTTGTTAGTTACGATAAAATATGACTGATTGGAAAATTCAATTAAAGATTGCCAATATATGAAATGGTGCAGAATTTACTAGGTAAATTTCTACTTTAAAAATGATTTATGATTTTTTTTTAAAAACTGCTGACATTTTAATAAATGTTTTAAAAAATCAGCTGCATGCCATTTTTATGATCAAATCCTGCTAAAATCGTAGGAAATTGTTAAATCTGGTAACGATAATTTCGCCACTTAAATGAAAAAGGGTCAACAAGTTTGAAGAGACCAGTATAACACTGGAAAAACCAAAATCCGCGCAAGATTACCACAATGCTTTTAGTGTTCCTAACCTACGTCAACAATATCTAACTATTACTTAATTCGTAATTATTGCCGCGTGTCGTAAATCGTTTTTTTTTTTCTTTGATTTCCAAACATAATGCATATTATATGTAGAATATTTTTCGACTGATAAGATTGTTTTCTGTGATTCACCAATGACGTTTGGCCATGGATACGGAAATACTTGATACCACATTGAGCTTATCTCGAACGCGAGCGAAATAACCTCAGTGAAGAACTTTTGTTAGATAATATTTGCAAATTTATTGAACTTTGGAATTTTGTTTTTGGAAAATGACAATGCAAAATGAAGTGATAATTATTTACCGACAATGCATACGAAATAAAATATTTATGCAAATATTGTTGGAAAATGTTTATGGTGATATGTTCGTTCGTGGATGAATATTTGTCTTCATAGTCCATCAACGAAACCGGGATCGAAGATTTTTTGCCCCGAACGATCTTCAACCTATTTAGATAGACGGTCCATTCTTATTGCCGTAGATCACGATTGGAATGATAAAGATATTATATAGGATCTCCGAAAAACAGGGTGCCTCAATTTAAATAAAACACAGAATAATTGAGATATCGGACTTACATTTATTCCAGGTGTAGTACACATGTATGGAATTTAATCTGGTTTATGTGACCACTGAATCAGTTGAAAATTTCCCACCACTATTTAAACACATATCGGCCGGAATGTTAACCATTTCGCGTTTAGTATTCTTCCTTAGTCCCACTAATTAAACCAACTACCAACATATGCTATGGTATAGCTCCATAAAAATTGCATGAACAAGGAGGCTTTTATGATTTACCGATTACGATTACCGAACTTCTTTTCAAAATCTTTACCACACATAGGAAATTTAACATACGAATTAATTGTGTAAACCGGAAACCTTGTTAACATTTAAAACGGAATTGTGACATCACTTCCTTAAATCTTAAGCATATGTGCTAAATTAAGAAAAGTATCAAAAAAACGGAAGGAACATAAAACAATAACCTCTATATTAATAAAAAATAAATATAACGAAATTGAATTAAGTAGTTTACCACAATATTTACGCATGTTGTTTTAGGGGCGTTCATGAATCACTTGTCACAGTGCCTGGCTACACGTTCAATGAAATGAAAATCATTTCCAACGAGAATGGTCGATTTTATGCGATCCAAAAAGAGAAGAAAGAAAAAATGCACCGAAAATCAATTTCAAACTGAATTTTCTGTATGGACATGATCATTTCACCTCGAAACCATTGCATTTTGGCCAAAATTCTCATTTGAAATTTGCTTTCGCCGAGTAAAGATTTCAGATGTTTCAGATTTCGCCTATTGAAAAATAGGTAAATGTCATATGTCTTCTTTCAGGATTTGACATACTTCAATGTAGAAACATATTACCTTAAACAGTATTTGTACTTTTCTGTTCCGACAGTTTTTACTTATAGCGTTTTCGATTTGGATTTTCAGATTTGCTCTTAGATTTCAGATTCTTATTCGTCCCAATCGGACATTAAAAGAGAATGACCTGTTTTTGTGCGTGTGCCATTTGACAGCAAATTTGTTTATCTTCAAAAAACTTAAATGATTACATTGTTGTAAACAATGAATGAGGATACAAGAAAATGTGGCTTTATAAAGATGATGAGGAAGAATATTCTAATAGTTTATTCAATGTTGATTTCATTTTTCTTTAAATAAACTTCTTTTATTTCAAAAAAAACTCTAAATAAAACACAAACCAAACTGCGAAATGCAAACTTCAAACTGACATACGTCAGATGCCAAAGCCAAATGCATGTAGCTGAAAATCTCACTTGAAATCGAGATTTCTCAAAAATGATCTAGATCAAAAAAAACATATGAGAAGGCGGATCGTTTAATACCCCATCCCATCCTTATCCCCCATAACATCCCCAATAAATGGGCATATTGCTCCTCCGCACACGAGATGAGTTTAACTCTGGTGTAAAACTGGTTTCACACCATACTCCATAAGCGCACACGAGATGAATATGCCGGCAGAACAAATTGTGTATATGAACCCCTTTTCGTTGTGTTAGTAATTCTATAAAAATTGACATTTGCCTTGAGTACTTTTGACAATTCGCAACCTCTTAGGTTTGTGTGAGAGTATATTGATGTTGACTGCTCCACTCACAAATCGTGTATGTGAGCCGAATGACATAAAACAAAATGTCAGACCTTAAATGTTGAAAAATGTGTTTGTATTGCTTTTCAACCTTGTTCCACCGCAAAAACTCGGTTGAAGATTTTCAACCATTTTCTCTCCGTATACCTCAGTCCCCTCGCCCATAAAACCGGTTTCACACCAAAATATTCATCTCATGTGCGGAGGCCCATTGTTCATACAGTTTATGAAAATCTTTTATGGTTTGACAAAAAACTACAAAAACTAAACCAATGATCTTGCATCGAAAGAATAACGTCCAAAAACTGGTGACGTACAAACGGACGGACGGACAGACAAGGCTAAATCGATTCAGCAATCGATTCAGTCGATCCGTATACTTTAAGGTATATCTAGCTAAATTATTTCTCTATGTTACAAAGAATATATCAAAACTAATATACCCCTATGCGATAGGGTATAAAAAGAGTGCTTTTTGTATCCCAATCGAAAACGCTGTAAGTTGTGCAATTCTGTCTTTTTCTGTTCTAAGTTCATCTTAAAGCTTAGGTATTACTAAATTGCGTTTTTACCCCGTTGTCCGAGTTAATAGTCGAGCCTGCGTAGACTTTAAATACTACTTTACATATATAGCTGTCGATTGTGATATTCGGCAATGTTAGGTAGGTATCCCGACATTTTTAGAGACCGACCATGGGGACGTTGGAAAATTGGTTACATATATGTTGGTTCATATGCGGAGCTAGTACAGGTCATATGAAACTCTCGGTATTTGTCGTAATAGAAAAGGAAAAGCCGATCATAGATATGTCAAAAAAGATTCTAAAAGATCAAAGTGTCGCTTGACTCGCGCATAATTGAAATAATAATAATAATTGACGGTCACAAATATGTGTAGTACAAGACATGTAAATGCCATGCAAGCATTGTAACCATTCACAAACGCAAATATAGGTAATATGTTGCAACATTTACAAGTCGTATACTACGGACTTGTTTTTGCAGTTCAGTACGCAGTACTTATAATGTGAAATCTTTAATGACACATGCTAGAAATTCCAATACCTGAGTTCGTTTAAAAAAAAAACATTTAATGGGAATAGCGTATTCTGTTATTATTACACGTTCCACTTATTTGTTAAAAAAATGTTTGCATTAGTAATTTTCAAAGAAATTTTATCCACCTCGGTAATGGGATATCCCAAAGGGCATTTACTTGATAATATCGATAAGTTATCAACACTACTAAGCACATTAAAAATTATTTAGGTCAACTTAAATGACGTTCTATCAAAGGGGGTCAATTACTTAGTTTACATTCTGAAGTACATATCTATTTGAAGTACATAGGTGTGTTTGTATTAGGAAATTCATATGTTTTTTTTATCTATTAACACTTAAAATTTGCAACAGTGACTGCTTGTAAACAAAGACTTGTTAACGTTTTGTGATTTTTTAAATTTACATCTGTAAATTTTGCGTTTAGATAATAAGTTCATTTGCTTATGTCCGTAATTTGTACATTATGAAATTAAATTTCGCAAAATTTTGTAGTTGCATTGAACGTACGTGTTGGTTTTGATACACACATAGAAACTCGTTTATCATTATATGTACACTTTTTAAAGATATGAGTAGGTAGGTACATCATAACACATATTAATCTTTTTATTGACCTTGAATTATTTTAATCATTTCGGGGCAAACTACTGTATTTATTTTCAATGCTCTGTAGGAATAATAAGTTTTAAATAAACTTGAATGTACATATCGAACTTTAAATTTAAATGTAAAATACAAAAATGCATATACGTCAAATAGTCCTACATTTTCGTACTACTTTAATTTTTATATTTATTTACTTACAAGAAATTTAATATAAATTTTCATTAATTTATAGAAATCTATCTGTAAAGATTATTGAGACACGTGTAGATAGTAGGCGAATTTTTTTTTTCAAAAGGTCATATTTATTTATAAATCAATATTTATGCCAAAAAACTGTATTGAGAAAAAAACCTGTACGCTTATTTGTGGACGTTAAAGCTTCATTTGATAATTCAATAGTAACTCTCTCCGATTCAAACTGGCACCAATCTTAGGGTTTTAACAAAGTTTTTAAAAACTGACAAGGTCATATGGTTTCATGATTGAAATGCCATTATCCTGTAGGTCCTGAAAATAGGAATGAAATACGTATCAATGGCATAATGTAACGAAAGTATAACGATTGCATAATTTTTAATCCTTAAACATTTTTTTGCATAATATCCCAGCTGTGATCTTATTTTATCATACAATATATGTACCTATATTACGTGCAATTTAGAAATTATGCTTACCAAAAGTAGAAAATCAAAACTGTCGTCAATTTGTTTCTTTCGTGCTATAAAAAATGTTCTCCCTGAAAATAATAAATGCCTTCCAAATCCCATTCAATAAAATGTTTAGGGTTAATATAAACCATATCTACAATTGAAACTGTATATTCGAGTTAACAATGTTTACATTTTAATTAACTATAATTTATGCAGTATATAAATTAATTCAGAGTCAATTAAAGTGTTTATAAAATATATAACGCAAGAGAAACACTCCACAGTTTGAATCTTATTATTTGACAACGATCATGTGTGATTCATGCATATGTCCCGTCATTAACGATTCCAAAGTCTATGATAAACAACTTAATTAAATCACGCGGCCGTTATACTGCTGCTGCGAAAATTAAATTCAAACTATGTTGGCTACCATAAGCAGTTCGATGACACGGCATGACACCGCATAAATATTTCAAGTGATTTATTTTCAGCTTCATACGCAAAAAAAGAAAAAGAAAGCATGTGCTCATGAAGTTTTCTATTGTGTTGTGATTTTTGGATAAGATATTGAAGATACTTTTCGCAAATATTTGAACGGACTTGTTTATTTTTTATTCTAATTCTGGGTTTAAATAAAAATTAGAAATTTTAGTCGGTGATATGGCTACTGTCTTCTTCTTGACAATCTCAATAAAATTGTTTAGTAGCAGATTTTGTATACCGGCTAGTGGCATAAGACTAGATTGATCGATAAGCTTCTAAAAATGTACATAGATTGCGTTATTGGTGTATTTTGCACGTAAATAAATGTTCACCAACAAACAAAAATCCACACGAGGTAGTTGTGAAACTGTATACGACGGTAGAGTAGTTGGGACGCTACGAACCATTCTTTTCCGGAATTTGAAGGAATCGGTGTCCATGTTAATTCTAATGATTTTCCGTTCTTGGCCAAAACTAAAAATTCCGTTAAGTAATATTTGGACAAAACCTATAATTATGTGGAATTGTTGCAAACAATTGATATATTCACACGAGATCCATGAAACATCATTGCATGACCCACAAATTACTTTTTGGGTCAGCGTTTGCGTCAAAGCCATCAGTGGGTCATTGTTCAAAAAAGGAGTCTGCCCACAAATGTGTGAAAAATTAGTGGACGGTTACTGGTATCAACAAGACGGTGCGACGTGCCATACTGCAAATCGAACAATGCAGTTTTTGCAACGAAAATACTCTAGACGTTTGGTCTCAAAAACAAGCGACATTGACTGGCTACCCAGATTTCCAGATTGACCCCTCCGGAATTTTTGGTGGGGTTATTTCAAAAGCAAAGTGTATGCCAGCAACCCTCAGAACATTTACGAGCTGAAGGCAAATATTCGTGCCAAAATCATGACTATACTGCCCAAGATTAACGAAAAGAGAATGGAAAAATAATGAAAAAAGGGATATTTTGCTTTGGTTTATAGAGGCCGCCATTTGAATATTGCTCTATTCAAAAACTAGTTCAAATAAATTGTAAATTACCAAATTGTATACTTATGTACCTACATGTAACTAAATGCGTGTTTCTGAATTTCTCTTATGATTATTTACAGTAAAAGCTACCAAATAGGCAATGTAAACATACTAACAAAAAAACTGCCATAACCGCATTTATTTCTGCATGTTTTATATCGAACTAACTGGCGCTGCGAAATTAGTCCCTAGGAAATAAGTCCCCAAAATCAAAAATGAAAGAAAGCCCCAAAAATGGGGGAACATTTCGTAATGAAATAAAAATATTTTAACAAAAAAAAAAAACTGTTGACTAAGGCGCCTGCCTGATGACCAACAATATTTTTGGGGTATTATTTCATTATATAAAATCGGGGCCTATTTTCATAACGAAATAACACCCCAATTACCAAAATAAAATAACACTTCACCAAATTAAATTACGCCCCAAAATAAGACAACTCCTTTTTTGTTGTTGCATTGTGAATAAAATTTTAAGGCCTAATTTCAGTTTGGGCCCTTTTTTCTGGTGAATAATATCGCAGCGCCAACTTAACTTATAGCGTTTTCGATTGGAATTTTTAGATTTACTCTCAGATTTTAGATTTTACCCGTCCCAATCGAACATTAAAGAGGTTACTCTGGTTTTCTGTGTGTGTTAGTGTGCCATTTGACAGCTTATTGTTTATCTTTAGCCGCAATTATAGCTAATAGCTATCAATGTAAACCATCTACTCATTGCGGCTTTTTTATAAACTCAACCATTGGCGAGTTGGTGTCAAAAATAATTTAAAAATATTTTAATTTCTAATTATAGTTTTCCCCGAAAATCACTTTTTAATCATCAAACTGCCGAATGCAAACTTCAAATTGACATATTAAGTCAGATGTTAAATGTTTTTGTGTTGGTGCATGTTGGTGTAAATCTGACTTGGAATCCAGATTCTTCAAAAGTACTCTAGAGTAAAAATAAAGAGTGTTTTTTGTATCCCAATCGAAAACGAAAAAATATATCTAGAGTAAAAAAAAGTGCTCTAGAGTATAAAAAGAGTGCTTTTTGTATCCCAATCGAAAACGCTATTAGGCGAACTGCATTAAACTCTTTTCATAAACATCAGTATAACGTAGGCGTGTCGGGCAGATTTCGCAAACCACAGCTTTTTATTTTGACATTGACAAAACATTTAAATTTACAAAATTTTTTGATATTTCTGAAAATGGTCCAGAGCGCTCAAAAACACATATGAAAAGAAATTTGTTCGAACTTTTGCAGATTTTTGACGTTTTGAAAACATCTCTACATAAGTTAATAAATTAACAATTATTTGAGGAAATTGGAGATATTCAATATTATTCAATAGAATTTGCTAAAAGACATCTGAACGGTTGTATAGTTATACAGTGCATAATTATTTATGCAGCCTTTATTCAGGGTCGCACAAATTCCAATTCGTAAAATATTTCCCCATACATTTTAATTATACAGGGTATGTGTTAAATTAAGTACCAAACATATGAGAAGGCTACAATCCGCTCATTCCCATTCCATCAAAGTGGACTTGCCTAAAAGTGAATTGGGATGAAATATATAAAATGACCACATATTGTTAGAAAATTGATCTTTTGGTCGACAAAAATACTTTCTACTTTCTATCTAGCTTTCTAGCTTTCTCACAACCATTCATGTGTGCGTGTGTACTTCTTGCACGATGGCGGGACCTCCTGTTTTATGCCGACTCCGAACGGCTAAGTTGAGATAAGCTTTTCTTGACAATTGATACTACTCGGACGATTTGTCAGATCATCACGAGAGGAAAGGTGTTACAAATATTTTTTTTAGGAAAACCCACCAAAAAAGTGGCCGTGGTTTAAAACTTAATATGAACGAAATATAGATATTGAGATTATCTAAAATTGACATTTTATCAAAATTCTTAAACGTTTGTCTAAAAACAAAGTTTTACTGAAAAAAGTCTTGGTAGCGTTCTGATTTTAAAAATGTGTAGGTACACTTGTTCTGCTACCAAATTTTATCATTCTAGTTCAAAATTTAAGGCTCAAAAATTGGTGACACAGAAACGGACCGACATACAGACAGACATGGCTAGATCGACTCAGCTAGATATTCTGAGTCGATCCATAAACTTAAAGGTATTCGTATAACTCTTTGAAATTATTTCTCTTTGTTAAAAACTTAATAGCAAAACGTATATACACCAATGGGATAGAGTGTAAAGAGAGATCAAGTAAAGATCCTTACTTGATCGCTGATAAAAAGGGAAAATCTATTAATTAGCTGTTCCATAGTTCGGTAGAGTTACTATAATGCATAATTTTTGTGGTTTCATGGCGAACACTTTGTTTTCTACATTTTTATGACTTAATGTTGACTCAATTACATTGTTTACAATGTTGAGTCTGTAGATAGAGAAGAATTTTCACTTGAATAAGTAAACATAACAGCAAATATACAAAAAGAAGCTCTTTTACGACGACTTTTTTTGCGACTTAAATTCATGGTTGTATAAGTTTTATAATTAAGGTTTTTGCATTTAGAGACATTTTAAGGTGTACATAACTCTATACACTGTTTATAATGAGTTTATGAATAAGGGTGATTATTTTTAGTTATTAATATCACAATATATCACAAATACTATATTCATCTTAATATTTTTTAAATTAAAAAGAAAAAAAATATCAATTCCAAATGAGTCTGAAAGTCTAATGACCTATAATAGGTTACATAAAACAACAACAATCTGGTATTTAACAATAGGGATGTTGTTGTGAAATGAAATTCTAAGGATATACTTACAGTCTTATGGTACCACTTTTGTTCATTTAACTGGTGACTTCTCAAACCAATGCCCATTCTGTTTAAAGCAGTACTACACAGCCAAGTTTGAATTAAAACAATTAGTTATGTTGTAAAGTTAAATTATATTTTATTAACAAAATAAATTAAAATATAAAAAGCCAGTAGAATTTATTTAAACTTTTAAATATGTATATGTGTGTTGGTATTCAAAACCAATAATAAAAATAACAGCCTTCCTGATATTAATTTAAACTTAGTAGGTATTAAGTAAATTAAGTTACAGAGAGAACAACCCACAAGCCTTCATTGCTTATGTCAAGATATTAACAAAATATTAAGCTTTAGTTTTACATTGAACTTCAATTTATTGAACCGAACAATTGTTATTCATAAAGCTCACAGTTTTCATTGCTTCTTTATCTTCGGAAAATTACAAAGCTATTTAAAAATTAAACTTAGATCCACATTGATGTATCTACATTTTATACAAATCTATAAAAATACTTGTAGTCATAGGTATTGTCTTTTAAAAATGTATAACATTTTACATAAATTTTTATAAATATTCTTAACAGTTAATTTATTATGGAAGACATTCAACATGGTCGACAGTATCATTTGTGTGATATTATTATTAAAAGTATTTAATATGATTTTAATTGTTTTTAGTAAGAATTAAGAATTTTTATATTTAATTGTTTGGATTTGTGCACCTGATTTATTTAGTTGGGAATGATGTTATAGAATTGGATTGGATTGAACTGAAAGGATTATTTAAATTTAATAAAAAGGGCTAACAAAACATTTCTGTTTGTCAAGACTATATACAGTAAAATGTAATAGACATGTGATCTTTTATAGGGAAAAAAGTATTCAATCTCAGTCTTTCTATTTTAAGTATTAAAATAGTAAATTTATTCTTAAAAAAGAAACGTAAAAATTAATACCAAAATGATTGATGAGTACCTAACATAGCAAAAAATATAAAATCATGGTCTTAACCCAATGGCTGTATAGGATTAAGACAGTGTCAGAAATAGAGAACACTTACACAAATAGGTCTTGTACAAGCAAAATTAAGTATATTGTCCATGGATGTCATGCATTCAAACGAAAAACTTTTAATGATAAACTAACTTTTTAGATAACGCTTGATGATACTAATTTAAAAATAATATAGAAACATTAGTACACTAAAATCGTGGGGATTGTTGACATCACGTGAGCTGCCAGAAGCTAACTTTACACTGGATCCAAGAGTTCATTGTCTTATTATTTTATCACTTGCGAGACTGTTTATATAAAAACAAAAACAAATTATGCCATTATTTCCATAATTTAACGTTGAAAATACCATTCTTTTGGTCATAAAGTACGTAATTGAGGTTAAAAATAAAAATTAAGTAAACAAATAAATTAAACGATAACTTAGTCAATAATTCCAATTTATGCATTTAAGTTAACTTATTTAATGTGTACAAATAACAATACTACATACAATTCACTCTTGCTTTGCCTTAAATACAACTCGAGTATTAAACCGATCTTATGTCTTTTCTTACTTTATTTGCGTTTGAATAATTACATTTACACACATAACTTATGCAATTTAATTTAATTTTTATAATTATAAAGAAAACCTAATCGCAGAACGCGTGCTAAGTGGTCTCCTGCGATAACAAATATTTCACTTGTTTTTGTGCTTACATTAAACTTAAAATGTTTTTACATATCAAACCACGTTCACTAATAAGCGATTACATATAACAAATAGCTTGTACGTTTTTTCGAGCAATTATAAGTTTAAATGTTGAATAAACCCTAAGCAGCTAAAATTCAGTGATTTTGTGGCAATAATCGTTTCCATTTAGAAGTGTTCGTTGTGCTTTTGATTTGCGTTTGAGTAGATTGGACAGCGGCGGTACAAATAGATCATAATCAATTTCAGTCTTTGACTCGTCTAGATAAATTAAATCATTGTCGGCTAAATTGAGTTTTTCCAGTAGTACACTAAAGATGTAACCCCCAACCGAAGTTATTATAAATCCAAGGACTGAAAACCAGAGGTAGGACAATTTGAATAGATATTGGTATTGTGTGTCAGAATCAGGCGCAGCTTTTGTAATTTCTGAAGTCCCATTGTAAGCGGCGCAACCAACATCAGTCAGCGGAAGAGCTGGTATTGGAGGCTTTGGTTGTCCGAATCCAATCCAAAATGAGAAAATAAAACCAAGCAATAAACCCAGCAGGGCACCACGTTGATTGGCTTTTGTAGTAAACATACCGACTGTAAAGAGACCCAAAAGAGGACCGCCGACAACTCCGAAAATAGTTAAAGAAGCCTGCAATACTCCACCCATTGCTCCAGCGCAAAACGCCAATCCCACACAAACTATTCCATACAGACCAGCCATTATTTTCGAAGGCAAAGTGGTATTCTTATCCGACATCGGTCGGTTAAGGATTTTTTCGTAGAACGGCTTGATGTAGTCCTCCAGGGTAACAGCGGACAGTGAACTAACTGCCGAACTCACCGATGACAAACTTGCCGAGAAGATTCCCGAAACAAACAATCCAGCGAGCCCTGGATAGGCGCCCATCGTGTCGACAACAAACAATGGCATTAGCTGATCTCGCACTTTTATTCGTCCCTCTAATACTGGGTCACAGCCTTTGTAGTAGTAAAATATCGCTAGTCCACTAAACAGCGTCGAGAAGCTAATCGCAGATAGAATTGGAAGATTCAACCAGAGTGCTTGTTGAGCACTTTTTAAATTCTTAACGGCCATTAATCGCTGCACCTGAGTTTGATTTATAGCATATATACTAAGGTATGTAGCTGATCCGCCGATCAGAAGTGACCAGAAACTGTGACGAATCGTAGGATCTAGCGAAAACTCAGTTAAGTTCAATCGTCCATTCTCAGCAGCTGTATTCCAAATTGCACTGAAACCATCTCCTTTGAATGCAGATGTTAAAATTACGCAGTATATGGCGGCAAACATAAGTAGAGACTGAAAAACGTCTGTCACCAGCACAGCTTTCATACCTCCGATTGTTGAATAAAAAGTACACACCAGACCAATCCCAAGAATAGCAGCTCCTTTACTAATCCCTGTTACAGCCTCCAAGGCAAGTGCAGGTGCATACAACACAATTCCCATGTATAAAATCATCTGGATAGAGAACGCTACAGAAGCCGCTAACCGAGTTGCATATCCAAATCGTTTCTCGAGGTATTCGTAAACACTGGTAACTCTCATTTTATAAAAAACCGGTAGAAATAAATATGCGGCTATTGGCGTACTAAGCACGTACGATAAATTTATGTATGCAAACATTGTTCCGTATTGATAGCTCTCCTGCGAAACACCCAAAAGTGTTATTGTTGACATAAAACTGGCCATCAGACTGAACGAGACAGGCCAAGCCGGCATGTTACCATCAGCTAGTAGATACTCCTTCGTTGTTTTCTGCCGTCCACCTGTAAGGCGGTAGTAAACACCAATTGCAGCTGATATTATAAGCACCAGTGCAACCACCAAGTAGTCCCATAGTGTAAAGAATGACATTTTTATTTTTAATCAAAGAAATAGCAAAAATAATCTCACTAATGAATTTCTTTAAACACCGTAATGAATTTCGTTCAAACTTTCTGAATCATCACTTTTCATTAAAAAAAAATATACCTAATCGATGCAAGAAACACGCGATACCGAGAACTTGACATTGATTTTTTTTTTTCGTGTGGCATAAATAAAAGTTGAACTCAATATATTAACTACTTAACATTTAATTGCTTTAATATGCGACACTGTAGACTGTACTGACGTTCATTATGTACTAGTAGGTATATTCTATTAAATGCAAAATGGACTTTACGCGGCACAATTTCTCCATTTATTGCATAAACAAGTGATTACTAGCGCGATTTCTACCAACAACCGCGTAAAATCAATTCTCGCAGCTGACTGACTGTCATTTCATTTGCGTAATACATCGGAAAAAACGCGAACTTTAAAATTCCAATTTAAAGCTTGGACTTTGAAAGCGCTGAGCCGCTGAGTGAAAGCGCTTTTTAAAAGCTTTAGTTGGAAGGCAATGGAAGCTAGTGCAGAGTAAACTACAGCCAATTGTAGTAGATTGTAAATGTAATAAAATTCAAGTCGATAACTTTTCGGTTCCCGGTAGCGAGAATATATTTTAAAATACATGCAAATTTCATGTTTTCTAATGCAAAAAGATCCATTAAGCGTGTTTCACTAATGAATTCTTATGGGGTCTAGTATGGGAGGGGCTATCATACCCAGTTTAGCCGGTAGGGGTAATTTCAAAAAAAAATATGTGACTTAAAGTGGGACAAAATTATTAAAAAACAAGGGCAATATTTACTATATCCTACTATACTTTTGTTGAAAGCTAGAAGTCCCTTCATTTATAATCTTTTAAAATTAATATATTTTTATCAATAGTTTCTAAAAAAATTGGCCTTCAAAACCAATATTTTATTTTAGTATTTACTGGATATAAATATTCCTAATCAAACACTTCTATCCCAGTTAGGGATGAATATATCAGGTTATCCCATTATCAATAACCACTATATTATAGATAGTGGAGCAGACAAGCTTAAAGTAATTGGCTCTCATTTTGAGGCGGTTCACACCAGGGAACTTCCCAGGTCCAAATCGGTCGAAGTATGAGATGAACTGTGGAGATTTCACAATAGCGAGATCCCTACTTTATTGACATTTTCTGAGTGGTTAAAAGCTGACGAACTGACAGATGAACAAACTTACAATTAATTCACGACCCTCGACGACTTGACTGACATATTTAGGAAACTAAATACTAAAAGGTCAAGTTGTTTGGATAACATCCCAAACATCGTGCTTAAGCATATACCAATTGATATCATACGGCAATACTGCGTTATCTTTAAAAATCTGCTAAATAACTACTACTTCCCTAGTTGCTGGAAAATATCAAAGGTGTTTCCAATAATTAAGAAAAAGAAGGATCCTTCTGATCCTTCTAACTATAGGCCTATAAGTCTCCTGCCTAATATCGGGAAGATTTTTGAGGTAGTTATTAATAAATATATATATCGAAAAAGCATTTGACACGGTTTGGATTGACGGGTTAATTTACAAACTTATTCGATATGAATTTCCATCTCATCATACAAAGATGATAGCATCCATGCTATACGGAAAGAAATTTGTCGTAACAGATAGAGAATACTCGACGGCTGAAGTTTTTAATGTCCATAATGGTCTACTACAAGGCACAGTAACTGCTCCACAACTCTTCAATATCTACATTTCTGATATATTTAGGGAACTCGATAATTCATTGGCATTTGCCGACGACGCTACACTGTATGCAAGCGGCTCAAAACTTGAAGACATTCAAATCCAACTTCAAAGCAAGTTTGATAAGTTTCAAGCTTTCTGCTCCGAATGTAAGCTTAAAATAAACTATACGAAATGTGAAACCATACCCCAATAAGACGCGGTAATTCAGATTTGAGACGCAACTGGAGAAATCTCAAAATAACGAGTTCAAATGGTCTTCGGATCGAGTCGAGGACCGTGGTAAAATATTTAGGTGTTCATTTGGACAAATTTCTGTATTACAATGAGCACATAAATATTCAATTAGCCAAGGCAAGAGCGGCATTCATGTCGCTAAAAAGCCTGTTTTATTCCAACTATCTTAGATCCGATGTGAAGATCATTTGTTACCAAGCATTCGTAAGCATTCGTTCGTCCAATTCTGACTTATGAGAGTCCAATGTGGTGGAACATTAACCCATCGTATATGGAAAAGCTTCGAGTGTTCGAGCGCAAATGTCTCAGAGCCTGCACACAGATGTATAGGAGTGCACATTCCGATTATAGGCATTACGTCTCAAACAAAAGACTTCTGTATGCTTCCGGTGTGTCCAGAATTGACAATGTCATTCTCGATCTTGTAAGGAATCACTTTATTCGTTCGGCAAGTGTTAGCGAAAACGAATTAATCTCCGGATTATTCTATCCGAATCCTGGGTATTTCAGAATTTCCTTGGAAAGTGGATACATTCCGCCAGAAACATTTCTGTTTCTGGATGCATATGGCTACCTATCGGATTCAACGAACGTTCCAATAATATACCATGCTGCAAGGAGAGCAACAGATAAAAGGATCCTTTACGAGCCTTTTGACTCGAGGGACGGGAATACTGATCAAATTAGATACTGCATTAGCATACCTGAAAGCGATAAAAGTAACACTAACAGGTTAAATAGAGACCGATACTGGTGGCTAGACTGGGCTGAAGCCGATACTTAGGTTAAGTAAAACTAGACCCTGACATGTGATCTCTGATCTAACGATGACTTGTTAGTCGATGGAATAGAGATCACATGACAGGCCTAGATAGGTTTAGATAGGTTAAGTTAGTCTTGTAGGTTTTAGTTTTATAAAAAAAAAAGTTGCGTCTGTCTTCTAATAGGTTTTGATTCACATTTTCCTATTTTCAAAAAAAAAATATAGTACATAACAGTAATACAAAAATTCACAAAAAATATAAAAATTGAATTAAACAAACAAATTATATATCATGTAATGCGAACCATAAAGGTCTTTTACTTTGGCAAAAGTTAAAAATGTCTAGTCTTTAGGCTATTAATTAGTATTAAAGAAATTATGAAAAAATAAACGTTAAAAAAATCATACACAAAAAATCGAATGGTTTTAAGTAGGTATTCTAGTTTTTGAGAAAATTAAAAAAAAAATAGAACTACCTTGTTATGAATTTTTTTTTGTGTTTACCTGGTCTTCTTTTGATGTTATTGAATGAATAATTAATGGAATGGAAATGGAAGTCATCAGAAGTTTTTTACCTCAACAGTTTTCTTTATCAACAGTACGTACCTGGGTGGCCTCTTTGCAGGATTAAGGGATTTTAACTCTCTTTTCGAATGAGGCCGGTCCGCGCATACAACTTCTTCGATCTTCGGAACACCTACGTCTGGAGAAAACACAGCCTACATGACCCCAAGGTAAGAAAGTGGCTATCCATGAAAAATATTATAGACGCGAACTACATAAAGCCATGTGTAAATTTGATACAATGCACAAACTGCTCCGAAACGACCTCACCAAACATTCGATATCTAAAAGGATTTAGGAGAGGCGAAGCACTGTCTTCTTTTACATTATTCTTTCCATTTCGAGCCATCACTATAGAGGGACAATCCGACTATGTTGTCATCATTGGTCATACTCAACGAGATGTCAGCCATACTTGCTAGTATAGAGAAGGAAGTCGTAAGAAAAAGTAGCAATGAGGCAGAGTATTGCTGGTACATATTGCGGGTACATCTCATCGACGAAGTGGTGATATAGACTAGCCATGGCGATCCCCTGATTTAACGCCCCCCGATGACTTCTTATAGGGTTATTTGAAGGAAAAAGTGTACATCAACAAACCAACCACAACCTATATGCTTAATGACAATATTATAAATTGCTGAAATCACACCAGAAGTCTGCGAAAGTGTTATGCAAAATGTGCTTAAAAGAGCTCGTCTTTGCACAACGAATTCTGCAAATACAAATCTTCAACATTGACCATATAATCAATCAATAAATTATAAAATTTTATTTCATTTAAAAGTTATCGAACAAAAGACAACGGACTGGGTCATAAATCACACGCACAACATCACGCGCAACCCCTCGTTACGAAAAATTGTAAATTTTCCAGTTTTATTTTAACTTCTATATTTATAGAATCTATATTTTAAGTTTAACCAAATTTGTTAGAGCTGTCTTCGAGACATTACATTATATGTGTAATTTTTATATAGGAGGTACCATTAATAAAATGGCTGAACAAAGAACGGTCTAGAATTTTGGACAAAAATATTGTCAACAAGTTTGAAGAAAATCAGTCCAGCGGTTACGGCCATTACGGACAGACGGACCGACGGGCGGATTTCCGATTTACAGGGTTCCTCTTTCATCGATAGTTAGAATCAATCAAAATCTCGAGGTGAAATATATTCATGAAAACAACACCTTTTTCTTTGTGAGAGAAAGTAAATAACTAAATATCGTAATTAATTAAATATTTATTTTTACTATTAGACTTCCTATAAAAGATAAAAGTGTTCATAACTTATGCTTTACCCAAACCAATGAGTCAGTCCCAAACCAGCTCCAAAATTATTAATTGGAGGCCGACCACCACCAAAACTTCTCGAAGCTGTGCCCGTCAAGTCCAGACTTGTTTGTCTATTAGCCGATGACCATAGATTGGCTTTTCCCGTCAAATCGATACTGTTTCTGTCCAACTGTGGAATACGGCTGACACCCAAAGACGCAGCGTGTCCCGCGGCGTGATTGTAGTTGAGACCAGTCCCAACACGATCAAATTTAAATCCATTTTCCAAATTCGTCCTACTGTGGAAAGCGGTAGCATCGATTTTGTTCACATTGTCATTGAATAAGTTAGCGTGAGCATTTTGCCCGAAAGACGTTCCGACACCGGGAGTGTTTGAATGTTGCAATGAAACTCCATGACCATTTCTAAAATGGAATAATTGATCACATTTAATTAAGAGAACACACAATTTGTTTGTTTGCGGCTTTTACTTATTAGCGTCAAGGAAGGCACCAGTAGTCACGGGACCCTTCAGCGTATTTCCACTCGCAAAAACACCGCCTCCAATGTTTGAGTCTGGGGTACCAAATCGTTGTACTGCCGCAATATTAGCATCATTTCCTCCGGCAGGATTACTCGAAATTGATCCTTGTAACTGAGCTGCAATGCAGGCGAGTGCACAAAGTGAAATTGTTGCAAAAAACTGTCCCCTCATCTTTAGTGATTCGGTTATTGCAGCAGCTGTATCTACACTGTAATGAATTAGAATTGATTATGTTCGAGATAGAAGACAGTATTTATAGTCTCAGAGTTGTCTCGTTCATGGTGCTTCCCCTATGGTTTTTTACAAGCAAACAGTTGTGGCTTTCAATTCATCCATTCATCTTCAAATTGATAAGAGTTTTTTTTCGATCATTGGGGAAAGCACATGACCTTGTACGAAACGTGAATCGCTTTATTGAATATTGAGTTAATGAATTAAGGCAGAGCAGCCTCCCAGTTCTGACATTTCTATGTCTCTTAAAGTTACTAAAAATAGTTTGGTGATTTTAAATCATTGAGTAAATTTGTTTTTCCCAAATTTTGTTACCCTCTTAGAGAAAATTGATAGAGGTGCACGAAGTGCTGTGCCGATTTTATTGAAACTTGTATGAGTATTAACATATGTATAGCGACTGTTAATTTCCAATAACCTAATAGCAGGATCAACAAAACATATTTATATAGCTGCAGAAGAATAATCATGCTACATTTTTTGGTTCGAATTATTAACAAGAAACATGAAGCAGCATTATATAATACGAGTCCTTTAAGTCGATAAAATTATTACACGTTTTGACCTAAAATTCGTTATTCATGTCCAACATTTTTGTGAATATTTGATCTATACGCCGCCGCCGGTCTGTAAGGATGCAGATGTTTGCACAGTACATAGGATAGGATCTATATACGACATTTAATAGATGCAATTGAAGCAAGTCATATATAAATCATCGGGATGATTGTTCATCTTGTTTGCTGGTATAGAGAAGAGACTATGGAGAAGGTACTAAGGAAGCTGCAAAAATGAGGGTTAGACTAAATATATGCGGTCGACTCGAAAGAACACACAACATCGACGAATGGGATATAACGTCACCATTGATAGATATAAATTTGAGGTAGTACAGGGCTTGGTCTACCTCGGTTCTGCTATTAACTCTGACAACAACATCTCGTCCGAAATTAAACGAAAAACTTCTAGCCAACTGCTGTTTCTTCGGGCTAAAAAGGCAATTAGAAGACACTCAAACTACTAAGGAGATTCTATACAAGACCATGATCATCCCAGTCCTGCTCTACAGCGCTAATGCTTGTATCAAAAGTGGATGAAGAAATCCTAGGTCAGTTTGAGCTTAAAATTATTTGAAAAATCTTCTGTTCCGTTTGTGTTGACCGACTATGGGGACGAAGATTTAAACAAGAACTATACGAGCTGTACAGTGACATACCCCCAGTAAAAAAAACTCTGCATTGGACACCAATATTCGGGCTTGCAGAGCCTTCGATTCCCAGCAGTAAAGGAAGACCTCGACTTAAGTGGCTCACATAAGTAGAAACCGACTTAAACCAACTTAAAGTTCGCAAGTGAAGGCAGTTAGCTATGGACTGGGCTGATTCGAGAGACATGTTGGCTGATTCCCATATTCATTCCCGACTGTAGCGCCACTTAAATTAAGTAAGTAAGTACTATTTTTTGTGAGATTCATAACTACTTCTACATCTGTTTGACATAAATAAACCTTTGGATTTCTGGACGACCTTACAATATGACAATTTCTTAAAAACTGAAAATTTAATATAACACTCTGGAGAGTGTTTAATAACCAAATCGTAGGCATTTCCATAGATTTTGGTCAATACAGAGCGGGATCAAGACGAGACACAAGAACCTTTAAATTAAAATATAGAACAAACCATAATTAAACAAAATTAAAGCAAAGTTCGAAAAAAAATATGAGGGATTTAACTGAATTCACCAGGTTTTAGCAAATGAGAAGGAGATTTAGGAAACAACGACTTCCAAAATAAAAACCCAACAAAATGACTAAGAGCATTCTTTATATTTATGGCGAATGGATGGTTTGAAAGAAACAACTACTCGCTTAATTTACTTCATTATATTCGTCAGGGTTATGGAATGGTTGTAAAATACCATAGGGGAAGCACCACAAACGAGACAACTCTGAGACTATAAATACTGTCTTCTATCTCGAACATAATCAATTCTAATTCATTAGAGTGTAGATACAGCTGCTGCAATAATCGAATCACTAAAGATGAGGGGACAGTTTTTTGCAACAATTTCACTTTGTGCACTCGCCTGCATTGCAGCTCAGTTACAAGGATCAATTTCCAGTAATTCTGCCGGAGGAAATGATGCTAATATTGCGGCAGTACAACGATTTGGAACCCCAGAAGCAAACATTGGAGGCGGAGTTTTTGCGAGTGGAAATACTCTAAAGGGTCCCGTGACTACTGGTGCCTTCCTTGACGCTAATAAGTAAAAGCCGCAAACAAACAAATTGTATGTTCTCTTAATTTAATGTGATCAATTATTAACTTTTAGAAATGGTCATGGAGTTTCATTGCAACATTCAAACACTCCCGGTGTCGGAACGTCTTTCGGGCAAAATGCTCACGTTAACTTATTCAATGACAATGTGAACAAAGTCGATGCTACCGCTTTCCACAGTAGGACGAATTTGGAAAATGGATTTAAATTTGACCGTGTTGGGACTGGTCTCAACTACAATCACGCCGCGGGACACGCTGCGTCTTTGGGTGTTAGCCGTATTCCACAGTTGGACAGAAACAGTATCGATTTGACGGGAAAAGCCAATCTATGGTCATCGGCTAATAGACAAACAAGTCTGGACTTGACAGGTACAGCTTCGAGAAGTTTTGGTGGTGGTCAGCATCCAAGCAATAATTTTGGAGCTGGTTTTGGACTGACTCATTGGATTGGGTAAAACCTAAATTAGGATTTGTATTTACTTCTCAAAAGTACCTAGTAGGATAAATAAATATTTAAATTGTTTTGATGCAATTTCTTATTTATTTTTGGTTTATTATCTAGTTTTGCCTTTAATTTGGTGAGCCGTAGCCATAAGGCAACGAATATCCAATGACGGCCGACGGGTGGGGTAGAACTTTTCGCGATATGTACGTAGGTCGAAAATTAAAGAGGGGAAATGGTCAAGTGGATTGGATAGTCATACGATTTATTAAAGATGAAGAATGAACAAATGTCGGATGGGAAGGATGGGTTTGGTGAAAGGAGTGGCATGAATGAAGGTTAGCCGAAAATCAAGATCGGGTTAAGGAGAAAGGGCAGACATATTGGACATTCTATGTTAACATGGTTTATGGTTAGTGATGCGATTACATGAGAACACAAGCGTTCTCACTCTAGCCTCTCACTATCAACTCCTAATCTCACCTCCACGAGATGGGGAGGTCGTTAATGGGTTCGCTGCGAGAGAGGGGGAGGAGTGTCCTCTCACTAAAGTACTTACTCTCAGGCATCAGCGGAGGAATTCTGATCCTATCAAACTTGAGTCTATCCTTAGGATAGGATCAGGTATGATTTGTTGCAGCTGCAAAAAAAGATTGCATGTGTTAGGGTGCGGATTCGTCGTGGGAAATCGGCTTCCAAAACATAAGCCTAATAAGTGCACACGCCCCTGCCGACCAGGCTCAAGATCCCATCAAGAAGGAGTTTTATGACCTGCTCCTGGATGGAGCCTACGGAGCCTGTCCGGAGTGTTATGTATCGATGATTTCAATGCTAAAGTCGGAAAGGAAAAAATCTTTGGCGATTTAGTTGGTAACCACAGAATCCACGAAACGACAACAGACAACGGCATCGATTTTGCAGCAGCACGTAATACGGTGATAGGTTTCCTACGCTAAGGATCCAACAGCAAGCTGGCGCTCTCCAGGCGGTCAAACCGCCAGCCAAATAGACAATGTATTCCCAGCATCTGCTTAATGGGCATTGTGTAGAGAGAGTGATACGACAAGAAGAGAGCAAGGAGCTTTTTAAATAGGGTGGTGATGTTTTCGTAGGGAGCATGCACCGAATAATCAACCATGTATGGGTGGAATAAAACATGCCCGATGCCCCGATGACTGGACTATCAGCTCCATATAACCCATCTACAAAAATGGCGATTCTATGTCATGTAAGAACAAGAACCCTGCTTAATGTCGCATACCAAATCCTTTCCAATGTACTGTGTGAACGTCTAAAACTGTTCTGCAACACATTAATAAGCGCGTACCAGTGTGGCTTCCGCCCGGCAGATCGACTATAGACCACATTTTCACATTCAGGCAAATCCTGGAAAAGACCAACGAATTTCAAGTCGAAACTCACCACCTATTCATCGAGTTCAAAACCGCGTATGATAGCATACATCGTCATATATGATGATGGCTGAATTCGGAATCCCAGCAAAACTGATTCAGCCGTTTCGCGTAACACTGGAAAACACGTTGCAGCGTGCAGTTTGGAAGTAGCTCCTCCGAATTATTTCAAACACGCACCAGATTTCGGCAAGGAGACGCGTAGGTTTCAACACGGAAGGCACTTATTTTTGGACAGGTCCGTCCAGCTGCTGGTCTATGCGGACGATATTGACATTGTCGGTCACTCCCAGCGTGCCGTGAAATCGCTCCCAGCGTGCAAAGTAAATCGAAAAAATGAAAATATTTCAATAACATTGAAACAAACATTTCGTCTAAAGATCGTTTTTTGAGCTAGGATAATTTAATTTGATATATTAGCATATTTTGTTTATAGATTCAATAAAGGGATAAATCTTTTCCGTAAATCTTTGTCCACGGCCACGCCCACTTTAAAAAAACGAAAAAGAAATTTGATAAAGTATCTAATCAAAATATTCAGACAATCTTATTTGCTGTATTATACCCATTCAAAGTAATTAGTTACGCCCATTTGGAATGGAATGGGATAGGATATTCAACGATTCGCACAGCGGATTGTAGCCTTCTCATATGTTTTTATAACCTATCCCATAGGGTATATAAGTTTTTATACATAGTTTGTAAGATAGAGAAATAATTAAGCTACATATACCTCAAAGTAAAGGGTCCGCCAAATAACTTTTTGAAAATGCTATAAAAAATACTACTGAATATTTTCTCAAATTTCTTTTTTTATTTGAAAGTACAATCCTTCCGGTTAATAATGGAAAATAATTTCATTCAAATGGCTGCCTCGGCTGGCATGCAGTAGCCTACACGATCGGTCCAATTTTTAAGCACATTATCGATTGTGTGCAGCTGTATTTCACCAATGGCTTCACGAATATTGTCCTCTAAACCGTCAATTGTCTCTGGCTTGTCTTTTACGGCACCCCAAAAATAATAGTCCAACGGTGTCAAATCGCAGCTCAGAGGTGGCCAAACGACATCAGCTCTGCGGCTGATAATGCGATCTTCAAAAACAGGGCGCAAAACATCGAGTGTAGCTTCGGCTGTATGGCACGTAGCGCCGTCCTGTTGAAACCAAATGTTGCCAATATCCTCCTCTTCAATTTTTGTGAACAAAAATTCGTTCAACATGGCCCAATAACGATCGCCATTGACTGTAACGGCCACTCCTTGCTCATTTTCGAAAAAAATTGGCCTATTATGCCTCTGGACCAAAATCCGCACCAAACAGTGACTCGTTTTGGGTGTATCGGCTTTTTAATGTATGCGTGCGGGTTTTCTGTGTCCCAAATGCGACAATTTTGCTTGTTTATATACCCGCCAAGATCAAAATCGGCATCTTCTCTAAGTCGATCGCAGGCCCACTTAGCGAAGCGAAAACGCATTGGATGGTCAGTTGGCTTCAACTCCTGAACCAATTGGACTTTGTATGGCGTCATACCAAGGTCTTTATGCAAAATTCGTTTCAATGATGTCTCCGAAATGTTCAATTGTTGAGAACGACGCCGACGGTGAATTGATGTTGATGGCGCTTCACGCACACTTTCTGCCACAGCGGCAATATTCTCGGGTGTACGCACTGTTTTTGGCTTTTCACGCTTTGGTTTATTGATGAGGATGCCAGTTTCTTTCACTTTTTTCACAAGATAACGAACATACGGAGCTGACGGTGCTTCTCTTCTTCCAAAATCCGTACGCAATTTTCGCATACATTCTGCAACATTACCATGATTTTCAAAGTAATGTCGCAATATTTTCCAGCGTTGTTCAAGCGTATACACAACCATATTCGTTCAGCGGAAGGATAAAACTAATTATCTGTCGAATCAGACATGAGCTTAGTGTTACCATTCACGAAATAAGCACTAGTTGAAAATAAAAAGTAAGATGGCGGACCCGTTATATGGATTGACTCAGAATCTAGCTGAGTCGATTAAGCCACGTCTGTCTGTCTGTCCGTCCGTCCGTCTGTCACCAATTTTTGTACACATTTTTTCAAAATCTGCCCACTGCCAGCCCCCTTTAAAAAAAAGAAACGTTTTTTTTGGCCAAACGTTAGGGAATTTTGAAAAAGTGTCTGAACAATATGTTGTGACAACGTTATTTTCAATATTTTATCGCCATAAAGCCCACATTTTGGAGATATTATTTTAAGGATGGGATAGGATAGGGTATTCAACGACACGCACAGCGGATTGTAGCCTTCTCATATTTTTTTTTTAAGCCAGACAAGTTGGATCATAATATGTCTCCGAGAATGATTCATAAATCTATCATGCAAACAGTCAAACAGATTTTTGTTTTTTTTTTAATCGCCCGTTTACTTCTGTTGGGACATATCTAATTAAAAGATTCAAACCCATTAAATTAGGGGATTTTTCTGCAAAATACATACTTGAAAAATATGTATGTACAATACAAACTCGAGCGACTTTAACGACGTGAGTAATAGTGCGTTAATTAAACTAGATATGATTTCTTTTGACGACAAACAGGGGGTTTTCTTAGACTATTTTTGCTTGCCGGTGGCAGATATGTGTTGTGAAATTAAATTTGGTGAAATGCCAATTTTTTTTTGAAAAACGAAATAAATATAAATGAAATGCCATAAAACTTTGAGAATTTTCTTTCCAGTTACACACTGTCGTGTAAATTTTATAATGCGATGACAAAAAGCGTTGACACTTTCAGAAAGCGACATAATTTAAATGGTTCCTTCTTCCTCAAGGCTCGCCATCAACAATTAGCGGAAAGGTCCAGTACATTTTTTCGTGGCATGATTATAGCTAATTGAGGGTTTTGCCGTTTACTAAGTGGTAAATATCTTTTGGAGTCCTTCCATATTAAAAACTGTAAGAAGTATTTCGTCGTTACTATGGTATTTTGTTAATTCGCATTCTCATCTTTTCTGCAACATGGATATGGTCTTTTTCGATGTTAGCAACTTCGGGCATCGGTCGATTGTTACAAGTCACTGATTCTGTTTATTATAACATTTTATCATCCTTTTGTCTGGCTCATTAAATCGTACTCTTCTGACGGTATTTTCAAATTTGTGTACATATATTAAAACTTACAGTTTTCAGTTTCTATTGCAATTTAATTTACTAAACATCCAGAAACTAACTTAAACTTATACTAATTTACACAAACATGTTCTTAAATAAATTTTCCATTAAAATCGTTGATTGAATCCAAATCCGAAGGAATGGTTTTTGTGCCCGTCAAATGCACCACCAAAGGTACGAGATGTTCCTGCGTTGAAATCGATTCGACTCATATTGTCCGGTGATTTCCAAACATTAGCTATTCCGCCCAATCCAACAGTCGTTCCACCAATTTGTGGAATGTGGCTTGCAGTTAATGCAGCTGAATGCCCATTAGCGTGGCCGTAGTTTAGTCCTGCACCCATGTTGTTGAATTTGAAACCATTATCCTGTTTTATAGTGCTGTGAAAGGCATTTGCGTCGACTCGGTGCACTATATCTTTATGCAAATTAAGTGATCCGGCACCGGTTAGACTACTTCCCACACCGTGAATGTTTTTTTGTTCAATGGATAAGCTGTGGTTATCCCTGAATATGAAGTCGTTCAATTTTTTAATTTTTTTTACTCATTTCATTCTAACTCACTTTGAATAGTTTGCAAAGGCACCAGTTGTTACAGGACCACCGGGATTGCTTCCAGATGCAAACACTCCTGCGGCGGCATTGTGATTAGGATTTCCTATGCGCTCGACAGCAACTACAGTTGTGGTGCATCCACTTCCGTTACACGATACACTTCCTGTTATGAAAATATTTTTTTTATTACAGCCTTTGTTTAATTTAAAAAAAAACAAAACAGACCTTCCATGGTTAAAACAAATGCGGACTATATAGTCAAGTTCAGGCTTCCAAATGATAGCATTATTTCAACATTTGCGATTTTTATACTAATGAATAATGATCAACTGGTGGTTGTGGCGTGGGCCTGGGCACACATTCACACGGCTGGGGTTCCCAAAATATTCACCAAGAAGAGAATGCCAATGCGAAAAACTACGCATACACTTATTTTGCAGATCACTAAATGGGGAATTTACCGAAATTCCGTTAGTTAATTTATAACACTCGTATTATTAAATCCGAATTAAGGGTGAGTTATCTTGAATTAATAAATTAAGTGAAAAATCGTATTAATTAACAAAATTGCAAGATAACTAACATTATTTAATTTCTCATTTAATACTAAACGGAGAACGTAGACGAATTTATGAGCAATTGAAGTTTCAAATAAAATTCAGTTTGAAACTTTAGGATTCTTCTTTTTTATTTTCCGAGGGTAGGTAAACATCTTTCATAGAGACTATTGGTGTTTTTCAGTGGTAAACAAATCAATATTTTTTATTCATCAATACTGTCAATACTGATTTTGTTTGTTGTGGTCCATTGGGTATCAAAATAGATTTTTTCGGTATCTCATATAAATTTTGCAGATCGAATTGCACCAATACAATGGATAGGCATTGTTGAATTAATTAAATAAAAAAACATATGAGAAGTTTAATACCCTATCCCATCCCATCTGTAAAACTAATATCCCCAAAAAGTGGACATGGCTTTAAACACGATGGGGATTATATATAGACAATTACATTGTCGCAAGAAATTATACAGACAGTTTATAAAACACTTTTATGGTTCTACAAAAGACAAGGTTTTTCTCTTGCATATGTTATGGGATAGTGTATAAAAATGATTATACCCCCTATCCCATAGGGGGTATATTTTGAGCTAGGATAATGAGATTTGGTATATACGTTCATTGTGTGACGCTACAGAACAAGTGTAAACATTTTCAAAATCCGCCCACTTTTTAGAAAAAAACGTTATTTTTGGTTAAATGGTTAAGAATTTGAAAAAAAACTTTCTAAACAAGATATTTAGACAATCTGAATATGTATCTATATTTCGTTAATATGGAGTTTTTTGCCACGTCCACTTTTTGGGGGCGTTTTTAGTAAAAAAAAAACGTTTTTTGTCCAAATCATAAAAAGTTTGAAAAAACTGTTGATGCAAATACTTCCGTAATGGTAATATAAACATTTTATCCCTAGATCATTTCACATACGCCCACGATTTGGGGGAGTTTTCCTACAAAAACTATTTGTATGTATATTGTATAAATATGTTTTTCAGACACTTTATTAAAATTCCTTCCGGTTTGGCTAAAAGCTACATTTTCCTAAAAAGGGGCCGTGGCAGTGGGCGTATTTCAAAACTTTTTACACTTGTTCTGCTTCGTCGACCAGAAAGTCTATATACTAAATTTCAACACTCTAGCTCAAAATTTAAGGTCCAAAAATCGGTAGCACACAGATGGACAGACAGACATGACTAGATCGACTCAGCTAGCGATTCTGAATCGATCCATATACTTTGAGGTATATCTATCGAAATTATTTCTCTATGTTACAAACTTAATGTCAAATCTAATATACCCCTATGAGATAGAGTATAAAGATAGATTTATTTACTAATGGAAAAAATCAAAAGCAATTTAAATTTCTTTCACCCGTGAAGGAACACTTTCTCCCAATCCTCAGTTAACACAAGCTTAATGTTGTGACTTATGATGTCTTGTGGACCAAGAGGAAATTTTTACATTAAAGTTTTATTTAATGTAATAAGATAAAATAAATAAACCCGAAAATATCGATTCGCAGTTCCTACTTTCAAATCACCAAACAGAATATCGGGGCATCCCCTATTTAGTGAGCTGCAACATATTGTGTATGCGATGTTTTTGGCAGAAATAATTTGATTTTGATGGATATTTGGGAAACCCCCCCATCCAATGACATATTTTTATGTGCGAACATTATGTGTGCCCATGCCCACGCCACAACCACAAATTGGGCATTAGTATATAAATCGCAGATTGAAAATAATGCTTTTATTTGGAAGCCTGAACTTGACTAGATAGTCCGCATTTGTTTTAACCATGGAAGGTCTGTTTTTTCTTTTCAAGTAAATAAAAGCTGTAATAAAAGAAAATATTTTCATAACAGGAAGTGTAACGTGTAACGGAAGTGGATGTACTACAACTGTCGTTGCTGTCGAGCGCATAGGAAATCCTGATCACAATGCGGCCGCAGGAGTGTTTGCATCTGGAAGCAATCACGGTGGTCCTGTAACAACTGGTGCCTTTGCAAACTATTCAAAGTGAGTTAGAATGAAATGAAAAAAAAAAAATCAAAAAATCACACGACTTCATATTCAGGGATAACCACAGCTTATCCATCGAACAAAAAAACATTCACGGCGTGGGAAGTAGTCTAACCGGAGCCGGATCACTTAATTTGCATAAAGACTTAGTGCACCGAGTCGACGCAAATGCCTTTCACAGCACTAATAAACAGGATAATGGTTTCAAATTCAACAACATGGGTGCAGGACTAAACTACGGCCACGCTAATGGGCATTCAGCTGCATTAACTGCAAGCCACATTCCACAAATTGGTGGAACGACTGTTGGATTGGGCGGAATAGCTAATGTTTGGAAATCACCGGACAATATGAGTCGAATCGATTTCAACGCAGGAACATCTCGTACCTTTGGTGGTGCATTTGACGGGCACAAAAACCATTCCTTCGGATTTGGATTCAATCAACGATTTTAATAGAAAATATATTTCAAAACAAGTTTGTGTAAATTAGTATAAGTTTAAGTTAGTTTCTGGTTGTATAATAAATTAAATTGCAATAGAAAACTGAAAACTTTAATTTAAATGTACAAAAATTTGAAAATACGAATACGATGTAATGAGTCAGACAAAAGGATGATCAAATGTTATAATAAACAGAATCAGCGACTTGTAACAATCGACCGATTTAGGAAAGAAGACTAATATGTACTTAGAAGACATCAGCGAACCATTGTAACAAGCAGCGTTTCCTAACATAAGTCTTACATGCGCGAAGTCTCCGGAAGTCTATCAGTTAAAACAAGCCTAATGCCTGAAGTTGCTAACATCGAAAAAGAGAATGGGAATGCGAATTTCCAAAATACAATAGTAACGACGTAATACTTCTTACAGTTTTTAATATTGAAAGACTCCAATCAAAAAAGACCATTACTAATCGGTGAAACCCTTACCAAATTATCTAATGTCAGAGGGAAGTGGGCTGTGGGCACATTTTCAACTAGCTATAAGAATGCCACGAATAGATATGCTCTGTTTCTCCGCCAATTGTTGAGGGCGAGTTTTCAGCAACAAGGAACCATTTAAAACATTGGCAACGACAATGTCACTTTCAATGGGTCAACATTTTTCTGGAGAGAAAATGTATTGCAGTTTGAAAGTAGAACTATGTATGTTATTTCAAATACATATGAGAAGACTACAATCTGCTGTGAAAGTCAAAAATGTGGACGTGCCTAAAACTGAATGTGGATGATATATAGAAAATGACATTGTCACCACATTTTATTCAGAGAGTTTATCTTAAAGTGTTTCCGATTGGGATTTTCATATTTGCTGTCAGATTTCAGATTTTTACTCGTCCCAATCGAACATTAAAAGATTGATCTGTTTTTATGTGAGTTAAGGGCTGACCAGAATTTGTATCTGTAGGTGGTATCTGTAGCTGAGTGAAAAGATAAAAACAAGGCAACCCGTAAGCGCTTACACAATGAGTATCTTCGTGAATCTGTAGCTTGAAGATGAAAAGAGGGAAACTTCATGCTCTCTCTCTTTTGACAGCGATGCAAGATAGAAGCTACAGATATGCATTCTGAGCAGGCCTTTAGTATGCCATTTGACAGCTCAATGATTATCTTCTTGGTGTGTTCATTCTTCCACACGAAAATGGATGAGAAACAGATGAGAAGGCTACATTCCGCTGTGCGGATCGTTGAATACCCTATCCCATCCTATCTGTAAAACTAAAATCCCAAAGAGGAGACATGGCTTCAAAGAAGATGTGGATTAAATACAGAAAATGACATTGTGACAACAAATTGTTCAGACTGCTTATAAAACACTTTTACGGTTCTACAAAAGATAAGGTTTTTCTCCTGCATATGTTATGTATATGCATAAAAATGGTTTTTATATAAAAACGCCCCCAAAAAGTGGGCGTGGGTTAAAATGTTCCATATAACGAAATGTTCATATTAATAATACCAATAATTCTGCATCGAATTTTTTTTCGAAATATTTCAAATTTGACCGGAAAAAGTTTTTTACTGCAAACGCCCCCAAAAAGTGGGCGTGGCAAAAAACTTTATATAGACGAAATATAGATATTAAGATTGTCTAAATATGTTGGTTTAGCCAAAAACTACGTTTTGAAAAAAAAGGGGCTGGCAGTGGGCGGATTTCAAAAACTTTTACACTTGTCCTGGTGGCACGGACAACGATCCTATATACCGAATTTCAATATCTTAGCTCAATATTTAAGGCCCAAATATCGGTGACGAGCAGACGGACAGACAGACATGGCTAATTCGACTCAGCTAGCGATTCTGAGTCGATCCATATACTTTGAGGTATATGTAGCAAAATTATTTCTCTATGTTACAAACTATGTATCAAAACTAATATACCCCTATGGGATAGGGTATAAAAAGACGTTGTTCTATGGGATAGGTTTTACAAACGCCCTCAAAAATTGGGCGTGGGTTGAAATGATCCATAGAAGAAATGTTCACAGTATTATTCTCGAAATATTTTCATTTAATGTTTTCGAAAACGTTTTTTTTAACGGAAAATGATTCCAAAATGTGCGCGTGGCTAAAAACATTATATGAACGATATCTATACATACTTAAGATTGTCTAAATATGTCATTCAGAAACTTTTTTCAAAATTCTTAACCGTTTGGCAAAAAACAACGTAAGCGGATTTTAAAAATGTTTACACTTGTTCTGCTTCGTCGGACAGAAATTCTATATTCCTACCAAATTTCATCACTCTAGCTAATTGCGTTAAAATTTTAGCCAGTGGATATTTTTTGGACATTAGTGTGGTGAATAGAGACTAATCTGCTAAACAGCTCGCTAAAATTTGGCTAATTTTTGACATTTGGTACAAATACTGTTGTATTTTAATATTAATAGTAAATAAATAAGGTTTTTTGCATGATATCTCTGAAAGTCTGAAGTCTATTCGGTATTTTTGTATTAAAAGGAAATAGATAGAAAGGAATTTTGCTCCAATTCTTTGGGGAAATTATTTAAAATAGTATTTTAATAATATCCCATTTAATCGAACTGACACAGCAAAAAGCCAAATTTTGTTTACCCCAGCAACCAGTGGGTCAAATTTAACCCCTTTTTAACGCAATTGTCACACGGCCTTAATGTCAAAACTAATATTCGCCTATGGAATAGGATAAAAGAATTGAAAAAAAACGCCACATTAGAAAATATATGGAAATCATATGACAAGGCTATTAGAATATTAATTTCACTAATCAATCTAGGCTCGTTTGGCTATCCATCCGTCTTTCTGTATTAGAGCCCATAGACATGCCGGCATGCACAAAACAACCATACGCAATCACACTTCCTTTCCGATACAAATTGTAAATGCAAAAAATTAATGTCCAATAAATTATAAATATTAAATATTGAAATGTAAACCCCTGAAATTATTATCAAAACAATGATTTGAACTAGGCGTATTATTTTTTTTATTCATCAGACCATCATCGTATTACTAATACAATCTAAGAGATTGTAATAGATTTATTCACAACATGCATTGTTAATGCCCCTCATGACACATCTCTATAGCCGCCATTGTCGATAACATCGATAAATAGCCCACGAATTACGTTCACAAATATCCCACATAGCTTAAGAACTGGGAAGTCGACTTCCAGTATCCAGTTGTCAAAAGCAGCTGTGCTGATCACAAAGGACAAAAGTGAAAATTTGGCAACACAAAAAGTTTCTCAAGTTGCAATTAATCTTTTCATTTGTTTCTTAGTTTTTACTTGTTTTAAACAATTTAAATAATACACTCTGACTTTCAGTCGGTAAAATCAAACACTTGTGAAAGCATTAATAAAAACAAAAATAAATACGAAAATTACTTGGATAGCTCAAATGGAACCCACTATTATAAACTATTATGGTAAACAGAACAGCAGGTGCGGCTACTGCAAAAATAATGAATGTAGCAACTCTCATGGTAAGTGTTCATTGTTTTTATGTTTATTTTGTGGAAACAAAAAATCCAATGTCTGTTTACATTTTACTAAAAGTGCATAGCCTATCTAGTAGGTACAATAATTGAAAACCAAACGACCTTGTTGGCGGGGAAATTTTCTATCTTACCTTACCTATACATGGGGTAGTCGCCCGATTTCGATTTTAGATAATTCGTGATTTGTTTTTTGTCGGTATATATGCGGTGCGCAATATTTGGTCGTTTTCTTTATTTTGTTTCTAATTCAGATAAGCTACACCGGAATGTATGAGCTATTGTTTTTGTTTTTATGATGAATTGCGGAAAAAAGTAGTACAAATGTCATGGCTAAGTTCTAGTGTTCATGAAACTCTGTATTTTTGTATATATTGACTTTGTCATTATGGTAATCTCTTTAAGGGGTTCCTACGTACGATATGTATCATAAAAAATGTGTAGGTGGATTGGAATAATAAGAAAGTACGGCTGTTTTGCATGCACGTCGACTTTTTGTGGTGCTGCCCATGCCAATATTGGCGTTGATAGGTAATGAAAGTGCTGTTCAACGGTCACTGGTGATACGAGTGTTGCTATACGCATGTGACGTAGGATTCTTTTTTTTTTGTTAGCGTATGAGTGTCTTATTTCTAGACGATGAGTTGACAGCATGATAACGAGAAGAAACCCTAAAAAATTGTGAGATTAGAACTTTTAAATGATTTTATTTGCGGTTTGATTTTTGTTGCAATTTTTTTATTTGGAAGAAAGCCAATTTTGTTTAATGACTTTTGGTTGTAATTTTCTCATTAGGTACTCATATTAATTATTAAATTAATTTAAAGGGGAATTCGTACCAATCAGTGAACTTTGTCGGCGGCAAATAGAAATTGATATGCAGTAGGTAGGTACATTGACATATTGATGCTCATACCTATATGCCAGTTGTTTTATATTAAGAAGAATCGGTAATTCGAATGTGGTAACTCAAGTGCAATCAGATAGCCACTCAGTTTAATAAACCCTTGAATCTTCTTTGTTCAGCTAGTGTTTCGGCGAGGTGGGTTATGCGTCTGTTTTAGTATTATCCCTAAACTATGGGATCGCAGAACATGTTTTAGAGAAGAAACTTCTTTGATTCGACGGGTCCCGGAATGTCATTCTGTAGTTATAGACTATATATAGATAAAGAATAATGTTCCTGATACCCAACAGGGTACTCTGTTGTCTAAATTGTCCAAATTATTTTCTAAAAATCTAGAGTTTTAATCAGATCTAAATAAATACCTACATCCACATTTTTTGAACCAAGAGATGTAGATATGACTGGATAAGAACACACTTCGCTTTAGATGAAGACAATTACTGTATCGCAATCTCAGCACCATTAGGAAACTCTGTACTCACATTTTATTGCTATATATATTGATGTCAATGAAACAACGTCATCGACGGCTTCATTGGAACTATAAATTAAGAAAAAACTGGGATGATAAGATTAATGTTTTACGGTTCATATTCATGGACTAATCTATTTTAGCCATAGGGATGTCAAAGTTTGCTCAGATATTTGTCCCCCAATATTTAAAAAAAGGAAACAGCTTCCAGCGATTGTTCGCTACTCAATGCGAACTAGCAGTACCAGCGACTATTCGGCTGCGGAATTGATATAAGTGCCAGGCGTTGGCAAGAAGTCTTATGTTTCTAAAACACAAGCGAATGCAATGTAACAATTCGCATCTAGGCCAAATTCGGGAACATAAGCCTTAGCAGTTAGCACTAAGGCTAATTGACTTCGCTGCGGAACGAAATGCCACTGTAGTCAGCACACGGTTTCCTCACCTTGATATCAATAAAGGAACATGGCGGTCTCCAAATCATTGCGATAGGCAAGATGCTCGCATCCGGTATTTTGGATCTCCGAACATTCCGAAAGGCTAACATCGACACGGGCCACTACTTTGTTGCAGCCAAGGTAAGAATGTATCCAACACGCCACAATAAATCACAACAAATAAGAAATACTGTGAAAAAATTTAAAGTAAAAAGACTGCATTTGCAAGATAGAGCCAAGTCCTTCGCAGAGCGCGTATGCTTAAACCTCTCAATTAACAGCATAACGCAAGCACCTAATGTCGTAGAACAATGGCAACGATGCCAACAAGCCATAGACCAGCCGCAACTGATTTTCTAGGTTTCTGGCTCCCATCAGCCTAAAACTTTTGATTTGTTGAAGAATGTCGACAGATGTTCGCAGCCAAGAAAGAGGCCTAGAAGGTTAAGCTGCAGGTGAAGACGAATGCTGTCATTTAGCTCAATAGTAAAAAATGAGGGAAGAACACCGAATCGACGAAGGATTTCTTCATCGCCTTTTGATACGGTCCATGCTTCAGCGCCGTAGAGCAGGACTGGGATGATCATGGTCTTATATAGGATCTCCTTAGTAGGTTGATTAAGGGCTTTACTACTTAATTACTTTTTTAGCCCGAAGAAACAGCGGTTGGCAAGAGTAATTCTTCGTTTGATTTCTGACGAGATGTTGTTTTCAGAGTTAATAGCGGAGCCGAGGTAGACAAAGTCCCGTGCTACCTCAAACTTATATCTGTCAATGGTGACGTTCAGTCCAATTCGTCGATGTTGTGTGTCCTTTCGTGTTGACATCATATACTTAGTCTTACCCTCATTTACTGCTAAACCCATTTTGCCGCTTCCTTCTCTATACTAGCAAACGTGGCTATGACATCAGGTTGAGTCCTACCAATTATGTCAATATCTTCGGCGTATAGTTCGTCTCTATAAATGCTGTCGTATGCGGCTTTGAAATCGATAAATAGGTGGTGGGTATCGATTTGGACTTATTTGGTTTTTTCCAGGATCTGTCGAAGTGTGAAAATTTGAACCACACTGATAAGGACCGATCAGGTTGTTGGTAAACGGTTTCAGGCGCTCACATATTACGGCAGATAGGAACTTGTTGAAGAGACTTATGCCTCTGTAGTTTTTTTGTGGATCGGGCAAACGATGCTGAGGTTCCATTCTTTAGGCATACTTTCATCCGACCAGATTTGGCTTATGAGTTGGTCTCTGGCGATTGCAGTCTTTCGACATTAAATTTTTTCACAGTATTTCTAGTTTGTTGTGGCGTGGTGTATATCCGCATCCTTACCTTGGCTGCAACAAGGTAGTGGTCCGAGTCGATGTTAGCCCCTCGAAATGTTCGGACATCCAAAATACCCGATGGTTACCACTTGGAGGTAAAAAAATAAGCACATTTGATGTGTAGTCAGAGTTGCGAGCACTGGGCATTGCCAACTTAAAGCCAATCAGAGTCTACCCTCGTTCTACAACACCCAACCATCAATTCCTGAACATGTGACTTTTAAATAACTTACTTTGTAGGCACAGTCCAACTAACAACACAATAGTAAAGTTATTTTTGTTAAACAATTAAGCAACGGATCAAAATCTTGGCGCGCTTCAGTTGACTTTGAATTTGAATAAACATTGTTCCGCTGATAAAAAAAACTTATCATAGAAAGATACTTGTCAAAATAAAAGAAGTAGCTGATAAGGACGTGTTTACAACTATTAAAAATCGACTTTTTGAGATAATTGGTTAGTCATTAAAATGCTGCGGCCATAAAAGAAAAAAAATTCTTTTAGTTTCTAGGCATTCGGGAACATCCATTCATGTTTTTTTTTTAATATTTTAACGCTTCTTAAGCATGTCAATAAATCTACTTTGAATGTTTACTTTACGTTGACATATTTTTCAGTTCGGTACATATCCTATAAAGAGATATAAAATGAGCCTTTGCTCTAATTTCAGACTTCCAAAACGTTGAATTGCAACCTTAAAAATAAACTAACATATAGATTAGATAGGAGGAATAGACCACCTATCAACGATAGTGCAAATCAATCCAATACCAGTCAACTAATTATAAATTTTCAATATCACGGGTAGTCATTTCCTCTCTTTCTAATCTCTTTATATAAAAAAGTTCCTTAGAACGAAACTTTAAGTACATGTCCACCTCGTCTGACTTTTACTCACTTCAAGCTGTATTAATCAAATTTTCAACCTGGTGCCAAAAAATGTCATCAAATGCCAGACCATGACATACTCCCGTAACCGTCTACCATCAGTAGCCATATCCTATTTAATTTGTGGTGAGCCCGTATCTACTGACCTTTTTTTCCGTGGTGTAAGTGTTATCTGTTTTAGAGAACTCAATTGCCGCTTTCATATAGATAACATCATCAGTGAAACGCAAGGAATTCTACTAAACTTATGTCACAAAATCTCCCTCTTTCACATTTGTTGGACATATCCTTAAATATGCAAGCCAAGTGTGATCTCCTTATCGCACAGTACCCATTCCCTCCGAATTGAGTTTGTACAGCGCAAGTTCACCCGTTTTGCTTTACGCGATCTGCCCTGGGTAGATCACATCAAAAACGACGTGAAATAACCGACCTTCTATTTGCACATCAGCTACTAGCCGGGAATATTGACTGTCCCGCTCTGCTACAAATTATATCCCCAATGCCAACTACCGAAATCTGAGATCCCCTCTTCCGACTTAATTTCTACCGAATCAACAAAGGCTATAACGAGCCAATGACTAGAATACTGCGCATGGCTAATGACCATTACTCTTTTGATATTCTCATTAACCTCATCAACCCTTTTCTCATAAATCAGTCAAGCTAGGGTGATTTAGCTTGTACTTCCATAGCCCGACAACAAAAATAATTGTTCCCTCAAAACGACCAAGTATTTCTTTTGAATAAGGTCTCTTCTCAGCGCCGTAGAGCAGGATTGTAATAATCAGTTCCTTTTACTTACTTCTTTACTAATTTTTTCAAGAGCAATTCTTCCTTTCACTTTTGACGATATGTCATTGTCTGACTTAATAGATAAAGTCCATTTACTACATCAAAGCTGTAGCTGTCCATTGTGAAGTTGCCCTCGTTCACCTATTTAAGCCGCTCTCACCCTTTCTCACCTATACTCGCAAACGCTGCGATCATCAGCATCACCCCTATCAAGGTATCCGTTCGGAGGTAAATCTTCTCCGATATGTTCGAAATCGGAGAATTTTCTACCGAGGTATCCGTTCCGATTAGCATTTGGGCAGATCTTCCGACGAAATATAACGCACATATATTTGACACATTTCACATTTTTTGACAGCTATGCGTTGGATTTCTTTCGAATTTGTCTCACGAAAAATTGCTGCGGAATCAAACGTTCCGATTGGAACTTACCTTCATTTCGGAAATTATTTCGAACGGATATCTCGACAGGGGTGCGTATCTCGAGTTCAACCAAAAATGGCAATGCGGTATGTATATTCTAGTAGATGCACTAATTTATGGGAGATTGATGTTAGCTGTTACTACACAGACGGACGAGTTTGATGGATCGTTCATATAAATGCTATCGTATGAAATTTTAAAATCGATTAGTGAGTGATGGATATCGATTTGTTGAACTTGGTCTTTTTTTTCCTAAGATATATAGAAGTTGGAGACTTTGTGAACAATAGGAACAATTTGCCACACAAATAATTGAGTGGACTTAAGTTATCCGTTTGTCTGTTAAGTGAATTCCACAGTATTCCCTCACCGGTAAAATGTTTCACTAAAACCAATCTTCCACAAGTGACTCATCAACAAACCTTGCGTCTGATAATGAACCATATACAAAATGTCAATTGTCCCCATTCCTCTATATCGCATTAAACAATTCTTTGAACTCGCGGGACAATTTGCTCACTTGAGAAACACGCCACAAATTATCAGTATTCGTTTTATTAGACAAGATTACGATAAATTATATTTATGTAGGTTTGTATGCATATCATTTTTGAAGACTCTCCGAACACAAATATTCTGAAAAAAGAAATAAAAGTACTTTCGTATTTTTTTAATTTATTATTTGATTGAAATTCTCATTGATATTTCGATATGTATAACTTGATAATGAAAGTATGTATATTGTCTTTATGCTAATTTAATTAAAAGTACTATGTCAATATATGCGTTATTAATTTAATTGGGGATTCGATGGCGCCAGTCTTTTCGATGCCTTTAAATAATGGCTAGACATTTATAACTTTACTAAATAATTAAAAAGTAGAAATGGTTAATAGAATTGGAGAATTGCAGTTCCTTGTCATAAAGCTCGATCATCAACATCTCGTGACCAACACAACAATTAAACTAATTGAATGTTCCTCGATGAAACTCTGTCCTATGTGAGCTATAAAGGTTTTTGAAGTTCAATTGAGTCGCCAAGTAGTCACGGAATATTAGCGGTGCCCTTTAATTTATTTTGAGTTAGTGTAACTAAATAGAAGGTAAAGGGTCCAGTTATAGTTATCAATCATCATTAAACAACTTCATTGGAACACAAAACATAATGGAATTGAAATGTTACCTCCATAGCTGGTTATAGGGCGATCAAAGAAGCCTTATCCTGGTTGAAAGAGAATGTAATATCTGCCAAGGATATTACCATAAAATCCTTGGAATCGGTCTCAACAAATTCAAAGACATCCCTAGATTGCCGATCATCTCTGCAAGAGATGTCAACGCATTTTAACATTCACCTATGCTGGGTGCCTGGGCAAAGTGACATTCCAGGGAACTGTAAGGCTGATGAACTCACCAGAAATGGAACCAAATTACCAGTTGTACCCGACACGGGTGCACTAGGTATTCCTATCGCTACATGTAAAAGCTTATTAGCGCAACATGCTAACAGCAAATCCAACCTCAGATGGCAAGACGCGACGTGTCAAACAACCAAACAAATTTGGGCAAAGCTAGATTTGAGAAGATCAAAGGGACTGATATCGCTTGATAGACATTATATTTGGTATACCATAGGTGTCATCCCGGGACACTGCTTAATAGGTAGGCACGCAGAAAGGCTAGACTTTTTCTCAAGCGACTTCTGTAGGAGCCGCATGGACGAGGAGGAGGAGGAAACAATACTTCATCTCCTTTGTAACTGCCCGGCCCTATCAAACAAAAGGAAGCTACATCTTGGAGCTTACTATTTTCCAAATCTCAGTGATTTGGTAAAAACGGAAGTGAAAAGCCTCCTCCGCTTCATCAAAAGCTCAGAATGGTTTACCCACGGACAGTAAGGAGATTGGACAAGATCCACGTGGTATCACAACGGACCAAAAGGGTCCAAGTGTGCTGGCGAACGCTGGCAGCCACTCAAACCTAACCTAACCTAGCTGGTTATAGACTTTAAAATTTTTTTTCGATAATTTTGTTTTCAAATACATAAGCTTTGTCTTGACACCAACTCGTCAATGATTGAATTTATAAATATGCCGCAAAAAGTAAAAAGAACATTTCAAATGAGGCTATCCAATGATAGCTATAACTGGACCCAAAGGGTCTTTCATTAGCGACTTGACAACTTCAAACTTTCAGTGTGAACACACCCTTAAAGCGATCACCGAACTGTCAAAATACTCTGTAATTCAAAATTACCATCATGGTGAAGTACACGAAGGAACAACGTTTACAAATAATTAAAATTTACTACCAAAATTTCGAGTCGGTGGACGCATCTTAAAGAGCATTAACGCCATTTTTCGGCCATTTGGCCATTTGGCCGCCGAGATCGTGTGACTTACTTTTTTATTGGGCTACATTAAATCTATGGTCTTACTCAAAGCTCAAAGCCAATATTGAACGAGAAATAGCGGCCGTATTGGTCGATGCGAGTAATCGAACGCTGCATACTTTCCAGCGGTGGATATATGAACGAAGTCGAATTCCATTTTGATAGTAATTCAATCCAATATAGTTTTTTTTTTTAGATATCTGAAGTAGTTTGCATTTTATTTAAAAAAAAGTTGTCAAGTCCTTTATTTATAATAAGTAAATTAGTTATGAAACCGATCAATCTATCTGAATGAAATAGTCGCTTTATGCTAATCCGGAGGTCGTTATAGTAGCGCTTACGAAAAAGTGTTCTTCAACTATTGCTGATCGTTGGGTAGTGCAGCAGTAGTGGTGAGATGTCACCTTTGACGTCTCCTTTAAATGTGCAGGTGGGAAATAAATTACTACTCGCGGACAAATCAGCTAGGGGAAAAGTCCCCAATCAAAACATCTTTTCAGGTGGTAAAGAATTCGCTAGATGGTTGCGTCTATAGTTAGGCTAGGGTTAGTCAGGCTTCTTCAATGGAGATGATGGCGGATGAGCCGGCGCTCAACCCGGTACCCTCTAGTTATCTGATAGATTGGCAATGGTTCTCCGAGTATAGGATTGTGCTTTGGGGTAACTTTTCAATCACAGAAAAATCTTATTGTTATCAACAAAAAGCCTCGAAAAGGAATGATTATACTCTTGACAACCTTACCACAAGAAAAAAGGACAATTTGCATCTGAAATGTTAGAATACAATAGAGAAAAGTTAAAGAGGGTACTAAGCTGCTATAAAGCAGACAGTACTTCTATCCAGGAATACGATTAGATGGGTCCGGCAAAAGGAAGCTGAAAAACGGTGACGGTATAGTATTTCCCGGGTTGAGTAAGCAGCAAAATCAACTATTCGGATGCGATTTTGTTTATAACAGCATAGTTTATATAAATATATTACATTGCTAAGTACTGTTTCTATTAGCCCCAGGACAATTATTAAAGTCCGAAGATACAGCCTACATAACACCACGTCTTGTAACGGGATTGGGCTAATTGAGTTGGCTGCGAAACGAAAGGCGGCTGTAGCCAGCACACGATTTCCTAAACTAGATATCCATGAAGGGATATGGCGGTCTCCAGATCAACAAACGGATGTATCCAACATTATTGATGTCCGAACATTCCGACGGGCTAACATCGACTCGGATCAATACCATGTTGTAACAAAGCTTAAAATGCAAATATCATCCACGCCACAACAAAAAATGTCGAAAGACTGAAATCGCAAGAGACCGCTAAGCCTTTTGCAGAAAGTGACCCACCTTACATCTTGATTAACACCTTACCACCAGTATCTAATGTCGAAGAACAATGTCAAGAAACCAACTGATGTGCTAGGTTTTCCCCTCATAAGCAAGAAAACTCTGGTTGGACGAATAATGTCGACAGATGCTCGCAGCCAAAAAAGAAAGCCTATAAGGCAAAGCTGCAGGGGTAGATGATAGCAACCATTTAGCTCTATAAGCAAAGAAAGAGGGAAGATCATCGGCTTTTCTAAAAGAAGAGAAAAGAGCAAGAAAAGTCCGCAATCGAACATTTAGAGATGTTTCACTCTTGGAAAGACGTTCGTTAGTCTTACCAATATGTAAAACGTCAAAGCCGGAGATGCAAGGCACGATAAGAATCCTGTTGAGATGAACAAGGAGAGATCATAGATGTATCACAGACGATCCTGAGCAAATGTAAGAAGTACTTCTGCCTGCTAGATGAGGCAAACGATGATAAATTTTTAAAAGCAAATTTTTATCTAAGCAAATTTGAATTCTTGCTGATTTTATTTAACTTTTATACTGCAATAACAACGTTGAGTTCAATATAAAAATTTAATTCGTTCTTTTATAGGAATGCACGCTTACAACTTGGCACCACAAGATTACCAAGATCTCATCGATAGAGGTTGGAGGCGATCTGGACATTATTGCTATAAGCCAAACAATAAAACCACATGCTGTCCCTGTTATGCTATAAGGTAATTCATTTTTTTTTTCACTGGACAAGATATTAACATCTTTATAAATGTAGATGTGATACAAATGAATTCAAGCTCTCTAAGTCGCACAAAAAAATTCTCAAACGTATGAATCACTTTTTGCGCGATGGTAAAAAGAATAAAACTGAAGAATCTACAAAGACAGACCTATCATCCACCGCCAGAGCAACAGACGACGGAACTGTCAAACTCAATGATGGAGATGAAGATCACCATGGTGGTGGTATACGCGATGAACCTCAAGCTCCGAATGTCGCAATAAGATCAGTCGATATGGACGCTGTCACCAAGGCAAATCCACAGAAGAATTTCTCAATTCCAGAAAAGAATAAATCGAATGTACTAACGATTGTTGGCGCTACACCTAAGTCCAGTTCTTTGGAAGGATCAACGAGATGTAAGCTTGTGATTGTTATTTTTCATTTATTTTTCAATTTTAATTTTCATCTCTAGCTTATGACGAATCCAAACCGCCGTGTAAAAAAGCCAAACAAATGCGCAAAGAACGTAAAGAAGCCAAATTGAAGGCTCGGGGAGGTGATCTCACAACAACAAAAAATCAACAAAACCGCGAAAAAACACTAAAAGACTACGTGCAATGTTCATCGCCGAACGACTGTCACAAACTAAAGGTAAGGTATTACATGCAGAAGCTTGTAGTTTCGTAGAAAATAATTATTAGTCTATCATAAGGCCGTAACGTGCAGTGACCTCTTTATTTGATTGTGTTGTTGTTGATGTACTTCTAGGTCGTCCTAGTCCCATCCAATAAAGGGGTCACGAACCAAGCCTTCACCCTTTATCGCAAATATCAATTGATCATCCATAAAGATGACCCGGCTAGGCTTAAAAAGGCCAACCTCGAACGATTTTGCTATAAATCCCCCATAAAGGTAGCGATTTAATGATTTTTCTTTTTATTTATTTCTTCTATTTCGGTTGCCGTATTTACTGGCGTCGTTGCATTGGGTACGGTAGCTAAAATTGGTAAATTCGATGAGCAATCAATTTACTGCAACATTAAAAGACTCATACGGTCTGTATGAACGGTATCAGACAACGATACACGATGACCCGCCAGAGGACTTAATGGAGTACCTGCGATTCCTACAGAAGTCACCGTTGAAGGTATTTGCCTTTAGCAAAAGTGTGTGACATGACAGAGTTATAAATGCGCGTGATCTGCTGTGCTTGTTACTGTCAGATAAGGCATACTTTGAAAGCATATATGTACATTATACATTTAACGTTTTATTTTCTTTTTTTTTCATTCTGCAAATGTCGCTTGTAGCAAACAAAGACGCATGATGGTCCCGCTTTTGGATATGGTTCGTTTCATCAACAATATTGGCTAGATGATAAGCTGATTGCGGTGGGAGTTATCGATATTCTGCCGCTGTGTGTCAGTTCGGTGTATTTCTTCTATGATCCTGATTACAGCTTTTTGTCATTGGGAACTTATGGATCTCTCAGGTGAGTTTATTTTGATATTGTACCAATTGTCTGATTTGGTTGATATTACTGACTGTGCCATCATTCTACGATTAGTCAGGAGCAACAATGAGTTTTACTATAGGCCCCTCTTGCAGTGATCTGACAAATCATTGGAGTAGTGTCAATTGTCATGAAAAGGTTGTTTATAATCCGTCGTTCGGACTCGGCAAGATGATTCGGTTGTGAGCAAAAAAAGCTAGGCCCTAGGTCCTGACTAGTCAGTCGCGCCAGTAATTTGTATTATTGTATCTAAATTATCCATTCTTTCTCGCAAAGCCGCCAAAAGAACGAAACAACAGAAATACATCAACAAACTAAACACAGAAGGAAACAAAAACAAATGTCGATGAGAAACAAAAAACAAATTGAGTAGACCTTCTAATCAATTCGTCATCAAAGTGGATTCTTGTGTTCATCACTTTCTTATTTCAAGTGCTTAAAAAAGTGAACACGCAACAAGTTGTAGAGCATGTTCGAAAAATATTTAAGTACCTGCCACCAAGAGTGTTGATATCTTTACTTTTTAATGTTAAAGTAAGCATTATTTCGGACAATGCGGAAGACATTATCAAGCCCAATCATTGGTCAGCTAAATTGAAAATAAAATCATAAATACAAAGGAAAAAACATATGAGAAGGCTACAATCCCCTGTGCGGATCGTTGAATACCCTATCCCATCCCATCCTTAAAATTAATAGCTCCAAAAAGTGGGCTCTAGGGGCCTATAATATAGAAAATGACATTGTCACAACAAATTGTTCAAACAGGTTATCAGAATCTTTTGTTTTTTGACAAAAAACATCGTTTTTCTCCTGCATATGCTATGGGGTAGGGTATACAAACGGTTTTTGTAAGAAAACGCCCCCAAAAAGTGGGCGTGGGTTAAAATGGTCTATAGACGAAATGTTTATATTAATATTACTAATGATTTTCGAAATATTTAAAATTTGACCGAAAAACATTTTTTTATTAAAAACGCCCACAAAAAGTGGGCGTGGCAAAAAAAAATTTATATGAACGAAATATAGATATTACGATTCTCTAAATATGCTGCACAGGCACTTTTTTTAAAATTCTTTACGTTTTGGCCAAAAAATACGTTTTTCTTGTTCTGCTGGGAGCAACAAAGAGCACGTGTACCAAATTTCATCCTTCTAGCTCAAAATTTAATGCCTAAAAACTGGTGACGTACGGACGGACGGACAGACGTGGCTAAATCGACTCAGCTAGCGATTCTGAGTCGATCCATATACTTTGAGGTATATGTAGCTAAATTATTTCTCTATGTTACAAAACTATGTTTCAAAACTAATATACCCCTATGGGATAGGGCATAAACAAACGTAGCAGTGATATAAGTGCACACAAAGGCAGGCGAAGGAATGTACTCAATGTAGTGCACCTTTTCACTTGTCTTGTTTAAAAATTTATTGCCGCCGATCGATCCAACAGCTAGCGGTGAGTGTGTTGATGAGTAATATGAATGCAAGATGAAATTTAAGTGACGCAATTTTTGCACAGAAATAGCGGCGGATGAACCGATTAGATTGGGGGGGTTTGTGCTTCCCGAAAATCCTTGGGAATTACTGATTATGCTGTTGCCAACCATGCTTAACCAAAAAAGAATAATATGTTCGTTTCTGCATCAGGAATATTTCAACTCTTAAGAGAAACGAGTGGTGGGTGCACGACTGGGTCGTACGCAACTTTCTCTTTCACAGAAAGTTGGGCGTTAGATCATATCATAAGCATTTTGATTATTGATGCTAAAATGATATAAATAATGTCGAAATGTATTTATATGAACCTTTAATTCGAAATTTGAAGGAATCGGTGTCTATGTGAAAAATAATTATTTTTCGTTATTGGCCAAAACTGAAAATTCCGTTAAGTGATAGTTGTGGATTATGTGGAATTGTTTAAAACTATAATAGTAGTATATATATATATATATATATATATATTTAATTTCATTCAATTTGACATAGTAGTTTGCGAGAAATTAACAATTTTCTTTATATGGCCGAAATGACAAAATCCGTTATATGGATTTTCTCGAAAAGACTGGGTATGCAGTTTTGTTGGAACTAATATGGTTATAGTATATATAAAGTTTAATCAAAATCGTTAGATCCGTTTTCGAGAAAATTGAGGTTATGTGTAATCTTTATATGGCAGTTACCGTTATTAACATGGCTAAAAGCGAAAACAATATCTTTCTCTTTGTAAGAGAAAGTTAAAAAGTGCTAAAGAACAAATAGCGAAAACCAAAAGCTGCTATAACGCAGACATTACTGCAACCAAGAAATACGATTGGATGGCCCGGGCGAAACGAGAATGTAAAACTGTGAAATCTACTTTGGTTGTTAAATCCATGTTAAAATGAGCAGAAATGCGACTATTAGAATCCGCATTTGTTAAAAGCGACAGACTAAGGCGAGAAGTCTTACGCAAGTCTGGGAGTATTTTGGATGTCCGAACTTTCAGCGTTCATTCATGTACGAATGGGGATATCCACATCGACATAACAAATGTGAAATACTGTACAAAAATTGAATGTCAAAAAACTGCAATCAAAAGAGACCGCCAAGTCATTTACTGAACCCATTTCCCTTAATCTCTCGATTAACATCTTATCTCAAAGAAGAATGATGAGGATGTCAACAAGCCATTAGATCAGCCTCAACTGATATGCTAGGTTTCTTACGCTTGAAGAAGAAACAGCAAGAAACTCTTGCCTTGACAAAGTGTGCCGACAGATGCCCGCAGCCGAAAATAAAGAATAATGCAAGGTTGCAGGTGAAGATTAGACTCCATTGAGCTCTATAGGCAAAGAAGAAGGAAAGACCACTGGCTTTTCAGAAATTCACAAAAAAAAAACGCGCGATCGAATGATGTTCGTAAATTTTACCAATGTGTACGACGTCAAAGTTAGAAGTTATACAAGGCGCGAACAGAATCTTATTGAGATGAATAAGAAAAATCGTAGCTGAGCCACAGTTGATGTTAAAAATATGGAAGAACAATTTCTTCTGTTAAACGGCGATGCAGAATAATCTCCCAATGTCGGGCAGACGACTCAGTGGCACTATGTACTGCCTCGCAAAAGGTTTCCCAGCCGTGATATTTCACGTGCTGATCTGACAAATCATCCGAGTGATATCAATAAAAGCTATAAGATCATAATCTGCCGGAATATGTAAAATTCTGAAATCGTTAGGCCCTTGTCAGTGTGGTTTTAGGTCAGAAGGGTCAACAACTGCTCAAATCATCGGTTCCCTCCCTTCCTCTGACAATGCCATCTCGTCAGAAATAAAACGAAGAATTTCTTTTGCCATACTCAGTAGTAGTAGTAAAGCCCCCATTCGAACTACTAAGGAGATCCTATAAGACCCTGATCATCCCAGTACTGCTCTACGGCGGTGAAGCATGGTGTGTCAAAAGCGGATAAGGAAATCGTTCGTCGTGTTGAGCAAACCAAATATTCGGAAAATCTTCAGCCCAATTTGTGTTCACGAAGTTTCAATTTAAAATGGCTAGGACATGTGGAGCCAGACGTCGGACGCAGTAAAGGAAGGCTTTGCCTTAAGTGATGCGCACAAGTAGCAACCGACCTCAACGAAGGTTAAGTGTGCAACTAGAGGCAGTTAGCTAGGGCATGTTGGTTGAGGGCCGGGTTCATTCCGGAAGGGAACTAAGGTAAGTAAGTAAATCGGCATTCGCTCATAAGGTCATAAGTTTTGTCGATTAGCTTGTAGAACAAATATTTTTGGAGTATTGCAGATTGTTAAAACGCTTTCGGTTGATGTTGGTTTTTTATAAACCGTATCCATAAAGTGATTGATTCTGCTCACTGTGCATATATATAATTAAATCCTTTTTACAATGACTTAATTATAGTGTTGCAAGTTAATATTTGGATGAGGTCAGTACTGGACAGTTCACCGAGAGTTCAAAAAATAACAATTGGTATGTAGTCAAAGTTAAAACATCTGGATATTGTCAGGTTACGTGGCTCAGTGTCTACCCTCGTTCATAGCCAATATAAAAAAAAATAGCCTGCTCTGATTAGAATAATATTTAGAACTATAGGAATATTTTAAATCACCGTAAAGTAAGAATGTTAGTTTAGTGAGACAATCAGAAAATGAATTTATCTCGCTCCTGATAGTGTTTCTATTGGGTCAACCTCTATCAATATTTTGGTTTTTATTCTTTCAGAGAAATCGAATTTGTTCAAGAACTGGTTGAAACAGTGCCATCACTTAAGTACTACTATATGGGTTATTATATACACTCTTGCCAGAAAATGAGATACAAAGGCAAACTCGTACCATCATACTTGTTATGCCCTGAAACGTACTCATGGAACTTACTAACAAATGGTAAGTGAATATACCTACTTGTGAAAAATGTATTTGAATAAAAATTATATCCCTCTTGTGTGACTACCAGAAATACGGGATCAATTAGATATTCAAAAGTACCAGCGATTGAATGAAGACCCCGACGCAAAGGATGAAGAAGATTTCCTAGAAAATCACCTGGATCAAGTACTGTTGTTGATTGAAAATAACACCTGCGTATCTTACCGTGAATATATACAGGTAATTGTTGGCCATTTAATTACATTTTTTTCACTTTTTTCATACTAAAACCAAGACTCCCTACCTTGCTTTCGTTAATGTTTTTTGTTACCCTTTGATTTTTTTTTTTTTTTAATAATTTTGTGAATCTGGCTTCTTTCCTAACTTACACCATTCATCTTTAACACAAATATGTTTATCTTTATTTTGTTTGTTTTTAGTTTTGAAACTTTTTTTATTTTGTTTATTCTGTTCACATGACATAAACGCATTTTTTACAGTCTTTTAACATTGAGACGTTAGACAATATGTTGGATATGATAAGGAGTAGAATTTACAAAGAGGTAAATGAATTTTGTTCGTTTGATTTTGTATTATTTTTATTTTAGTATCTCATTTACAAACTGCTTGAAAAAAAATTAAACAAAAAATACGAAAGCTCCATACTGTTTTCGTTTTTTTTTTTTTTTTGCTGTTTTATGTTCCCTTTAGACTTGTTTCTCTCACCAATTAACCATTCAAATTGATTGATAGAACAAAGGATGCCATCAACTCATATGTCCGGTTTGTTTCTTTTTGTTTTTTCAATTTGCAGATCACCGGCGAAGATGACGATCGTGAATTAATCTTAGAGTACGGCAAGTTAGTTGGTAAAACATGTGCCCATCGGATGCTGTATGTTAAGGTCTAAGAAGGCGCGCATTCTCTACTTTGGATCTACGAAGACAGTGTTCAATTATGTTAAGTCTTGAAATATCCTAAATTAAGTTGTTTAATTTAATAAAAACAAATTGTTCTCTCTTAATTGTTACTCGTTAAACTGCGCTGTAGATTTAAAGAACATGCTAAAATTTATTTTAAATCCCTATTGTTTGAGATTAAGTTAAAACAAATAATCTATAGCAAAAAATAAAACTAACAAATGCATAAAAAATATATTTATATTGCAATCTAATATCCTGCAGCGAAAACATCGTAAAAGTGAAAGCAGTTACTTATCCGAAATATGTTACACAAGTATAATATCAAAAATTATCAAAAAAAAAAAAAAAACAAATATCTCTACACAATCATAAATGATAGCTATTTATTTTTATTTTTATTATAATATAATATTAAATTAATTTGTTTTGTGCGATTCTATAAAAATATCTCTTATCCTGATATTTAGTATCATTTATGTTATTTTTAAAAATATAATAGCAATATAATTATGATTAAAAATCAAGTCTATTAATAAACAGACACATGTATTTCTTGTATTGTATGGGAATAAGTACAGAGGTGGGATGCCTGGTGATGCTATCTGATAGTCGAATTATACTACGATTGCACCTCGTTAACTCGAATTTCACCGGTCTCATCGAATTCAAATGTAGTCCTAGACTAGGTATGACGGAGCAATTTAAAATTATGCATGCTTCATGGTGGCCTGGGTGGTTGGATGTTGATGTAGAACGGGGTTAACTTGGCAATGCCCCGTCGTTGTACCTTTGACTATTGTGCTTATTTTACATACAAGTGGTAACCAATAGATATTGGTCTCATCCAACCGGATTTGACTTGCTTAACTTGTAAGTGCGAGTGTTGAGTGGTGGCAAATTTTACCAAACGTCAAAGCCAATGATACAAGGTACGAACAGTATCCTGTCGAGGTGAACAAGGAAAGATCGTAGGTGAGACATTCGATGCTGAGAATATGAAGAACCACTTCTCCCGATGTCAGACAGCACAAACCATTCAATATTGGCAACGACAGAGAAAATTACCAACCACCCGAGTGAAGTGAGGATAACAATATCTAAACTCAAGCTTAACAAGGCTGTCGGAAAAGACTTGGTAAGTAACATAAGCCAGATTTGGTCGGATGAAAGTATGCCTGAAAAGCATCGTTTGCCCGATTCACAAAAATGGAGATCGTCTGAACTGTGCCAACTACAGAGGCATAAGTCTCCTGAACAACGACTACAAGATCCAATCTGCCGTAATAAAAAAACCGTTTACCAACAACAACAGTTTTAGGCCAGCAAAGTCCACAACTGATCCAATATTCACACTTCGGCAGATCCTTGAAAAATTCTAAGAGGTCCAAATTGATACCCACGACCTAGTTATAGGTTTCAAAGCCGCATACAGCGTTTATAGAAACGAACTATACGGAGCCATGTCTAGTTTCGGTATACCGCCCAAACTCGTCCGTTTTTGTAGGAAACGACCTCACCGACACAATTGATACCAAAAAAGGATTTAGGCAAGGCCATGCGCTGTCATGTGACTTCTTTTATTTGATTTTTGAGAGGATTGTGCAAAACTCCCGAGCCAACACCAGAAGCACAATTTTCCAAAAATTGGTGCAACTACTCGCATCTCGTCGGAAATTAAACGAAGAATTATTCTTGCCAACCGATGTTTCTTCGAGCTAAGAAGGCATTTCAATAGTAAAGCCCTCACTCGAACTACTAAGTAGATCCTGTATAAGACCCTGATCAACCTAGTCCTGCTCTACGACGCTGAAGCATGGACCGTTTCAGAAGTGGTCCTTGGTCGATTAAGAGGAAATTTCTTCGAAAAATCTTCGGTCCCGTTTGCGTTGACGGGCTATGGATACAACATTTCCGACGTCTGGCAATAGAGGAAGAGAAGACGCAGTAAAGGAAGACCTCACCAACGTGGCTGTTGCTAAGGACCTGACCCGTGGTGGTGCCGGTAGGGACATTCCAGAGTATTGTAAGAATGTAGTGATAATGTGAGGAAAAGAAGATGGCTTTGTGTGTCTACACTTGGCAACACTTACAATATGGAGAATATGCTAAATAAAATTGTAAGTGTTTTGGTCCCGACTGTTCGTGCTGGATTAACTCTGAGTTAAACCAGGGGGCAAATCACCGCATCCGTGAACGGATTGTCAATCGTACGAACGATAATTACGTGATATATCTGTCGAACAACCGCATTGAGATCACGGCATTCGAATGCTCACGGAACGGAATTTTCCATTCGTAATAAATGTCGTACTAGATTGGAAGGATTAAATGTAGTAGTTTAAACGTCAAAAAGTTGTCATTCGGAAATTTTATCAAAACAAATTTATATCAAGACAAAATGGATAGTGCTTTATTTTTTTATCTCAGTACTTCTGAGGAGAGTAAAAGTGATGAGAAAGTGGTGAGGGATAAAAGTAATCCACTTTCTTTGTCGAAAGAGTGTAAGAATAATTTAAAACATCCTATAAATGAATACATAAATGTATTACCATCTTTAAGTAGGTTCTCTTAAAGTTATGTTTAAATAACCAACAATTATCAACCGCAGTACCTCCAGTATTGCAAATAGCATTCACAGTTTCCCTCTTGGCAAGCGGCAGTCATCATCATCAATACATTTTTTGTGTGCCGTTCAATTTAGTGCTACTTGTCCTGAAAATTGTGTTTTCCATGTTATTAAAGTGTTTAAATTGTTTTTTTTTTTCATTTCAAGTCACTTTACTTACTTACTTACTTAAGTGGCGCTACAGTCCGGAATGAACCTGGGCCTCAACCAACATGCCTCTCCAATTAGCCCGGTCCTTAGCTAACTGCCTCCAGTTGCGCACTCCAAGTTGGTTGAGGTCGGTTTCCACTTGTGCGCGCCACTTAAGGCGAGGTCTTCCTCTACTGCGTCCGACGTCTGGCTGGGAATCGAAGACTCTGCGAGCCGGAGTATTGGTGTCCATTCGTTCTACATGTCCTAGCCATCTTAAACGTCCAATGCGGAGTTTTTTGACCAGGGGCATGTCGCTGTACAGCTCGTATAGTTCTTGGTTGAATCTTCGTCTCCATAGCCCGTCAACGCAAACGGGACCGAAGATTTTTCGAAGAATTTTCCTCTCGAATCTACCAAGGATTTCTTCATCCGCTTTTGATACGGTCCATGCTTCAGCGCCGTAGAGCAGGACTGGGATGATCAGGGTCTTATATAGGGTTTCCTTAGTAGTTCGAGTGAGGGCTTTACTACTAAATTGCCTTCTTAGCCCGAAGAAACAGCGGTTGGCAAGAGTAATTCTTCGTTTAATTTCTGACGAGATGTTGTTGTCAGAGTTAATAGCGGAGCCGAGGTAGACAAAGTCCCGTACTACCTCAAAGTTATATCTGTCAATGGTGACGTTCTGTCCAATTCGTCGATGTTGTGAGTCCTTTCGTGATGACAGCATATACTTAGTCTTACCCTCATTTACTGCTAAACCCATTTTCGCCGCTTCCTTCTCTATACTAGCAAACGTGGCTATGACATCACGTTGAGTCCTGCCAATGATGTCAATATCGTCAGCGTATGCTAGTAGTTGCACCGACTTTTGGAAAATTGTGCCTCTGGTGTTGGCTTTGGAGTTTTGCACAATTCTCTCAAGAATCAGATTAAAGAAGTCACATGACAGCGCATCGCCTTGCCTAAATCCTTTTTTGGTATCGAATGTGTCGGTGAGGTCGTTTCCGACCCTGATGGAGCAGCGAGAATTCTCCATCGTCATCCTACACAAACGGACGAGTTTGGGCGGTATACCAAAACTAGACATGGCTCTATACAGTTCGTCTCTATAAATGCTGTCATATGCGGCTTTGAAATCGATGAATAGGTGGTGGGTATCGATTTGGACTTCTTGAGTTTTTTCCAGGATCTGCCGAAGTGTGAAAATTTGATCGGTTGTGGACTTTCCTGGCCTAAAACCACACTGATAAGGGCCAATCAGGTTGTTGGTAAACGGTTTCAGGCGTTCACATATTACGGCAGATAGGATCTTGTAGGCGATGTTGAGGAGACTTATGCCTCTGTAGTTGGCGCAGTTCAGAGGGTCTCCTTTTTTGTGGATCGGGCAAACGATGCTGAGGTTCCATTCTTCAGGCATATTTTCATCCGACCAGATTTGGCTTATGAGTTGGTGGATGTTACTTACCAAGTCATCTCCGCCGGCCTTATAGAGCTCAGCGGGAAGGCCGTCATTTCCGGCAGCCTTATTAAGCTTGAGTTTAGATATTGCTATCCTCACTTCACTCAGGTCGGGTGGTTGGCAGTTTTCGCTGTCGTTGCCAATATTGAATGGTTCGTTCTGCCTGACAGCGGAATGTTGTTCGTCATCGCCGTTTAACAGTCTGCAGAAGTGGTTCTTCCATATCCTCAGCATCGACTGTGTCTCAACTACAATATTTCCTTGTTCATCTCGACAGGATTCTGTTCGAGCCTTGTATCCTTGGCTTTGACGTTTTACACTTTGGTAAAACTTGCGAACATCGTTCCTGGAGTGGCACCTCTCTATATCCTCGATCGCGCGCTTTTCTTGCTCTTTTTTCTTCTTGCTGAAAAGCCGATGTTCTTCCCTTCTTCTTTGCCTATAGAGCTCAATGGCAGCTCTCGTCTTCACCTGCAGCTTAGCCTTGTAGGCCTCGTTCTTGGCTGCGAGCATCTGTCGGCATTCCTCATCAAACCAGGGGTTTCTTGCTGGTGGGCGCGAGAAACCTAGCACTTCAGTTGCGGCTGATCTAATGGCCTGTTGGCATCGTTGCCATTGCTCTTCGACATTCGATGCTGGTGGTATGGTGTTAATCGAGAGGTTAAGGGATACGCGTTGTGCGAAGGTCTTGGCGGTCTCTTGCGATTGCAGTCTTCCGACATTAAATTTTTTCACAGTATTTCTGGATTGTTGTGGCGTGGTGGATATCCGCATTCTTACCTTGGCTGCTACAAGGTAGTGATCCGAGTCGATGTTAGCTCCTCGGAATGTTCGGACATCTAAAATACTGGATGCGTGCCTCTTATCTATCGCAATGTGATCAATTTGGTTGACCGTTCGTTGATCTGGAGACCGCCATGTCCCCTTATGGATATCGAGGTGAGGAAACCGTGTGCTGGCTATAGTGGCATTTCGTTCCGTAGCGAAATCAATTAGCCTAAGTCCGTTACCAGACGTGTTGTCGTGTAGGCTATGTTTTCCGACAATACTTCTAAAGATGTCTTCTCTTCCTACCTTTGCGTTAAAATCTCCCAGCACGATTTTAACATCGTACTTCGGTAGTCGCTCATAGGTTTTGTCGAGGAGCTCGTAGAAGCAATCCTTAGCTATATCATCTTTTTCTTCCGTCGGAGCGTGAGCGCATATAAGGCTTATGTTGGCGAATTTGGCCTTGATGCGGATTGTTACTATGCGTTCGCTAATGTCTTGGAAACATAAGACTTCTTGCCTAAGTCTGGCACTTATAACAAATCCGCATCCGAATAGTCGCTGTTTCTGCTCACTATAACACGGTCCGTAGTATATGTCACAGTTTTTCATCCTCTTTTTGCCCGGCCCATCCCATCGTATTTCCTGGATGGCAGTAATGTCTGCTTTGTAGCAGTTTAGGGCTTCCGCTAGTTGTTCGCCTGCACCTCTCCTGTTTAATGTTCTCACATTCCAGGTGCAGATACGAACGTCGTTGTCCTTTTTTCGTTTAGCAGGGTCGTCAACAATAAAATCAGTCCTTTCCGAGGCTATTGGTTGCTTCGTAACAATAGTTTTTTTCCGTGGATGGGTAGTTAACCCAAAGCACAACCCCCAACCTGGAGGGCCAGTTCAAGTCACTTTACTTGTAAATAAAAACAACTTACATTTTGTTTATCTTTGGTGTACGTGCCAAAATCGAATTACGAATGCTTTTGGCTGATCGAATGACTTATCGAAAGAACGCATCCGTTTACGTATTCGTTCACGGATGGTATAACACCACATTACGTAACGAGTTATTCGATAACGTATCACATAATACCAAGTACACACTTTTACATGACGAGTCATCCGTTCACGGATGCGGTGATTTGCCCCCAGATCGTTGTCCCGAAAATATTGCAAAGATCTGTCTTTAAGAAAGTTTTCCATCCAGCCGCACAGTATTAGCTAGAAAAGTCCTGTGACAAACGCGATCGAATTATTCCATTCCTTTCTGTTTTCATGCATGCATTTTCTTCTTTTTTTTGAGAATCGGTTAGATTGGTTGATGGAAACTATTTTTTTCTTTTCAGTTGAATCTGGGTGCCATTTTCTAATCGTTTTCTTTTGCTATAACTCACTCGCATTAAATCATGGTTTGTCGGATAATGCTTGATATGAATGACCTCAGTTACCGCCTTTTTCCAAAACGAAACTGACATTAACATATACACTTACTGAACAATCTACAGATGCGCAGTTAGTGACCTAAATTGGAATGATCGTCATTTTGCGCTTGCGATTTAAGGACATTGTTATCTCACACGGAGGCGCCGTGAACTGGCCACAGAAATCGTGCGATTTTACGCCTTTAAGAATTCCCTTCTAATTGCTATCTTAAATTGCAGGACAGTGGCAAACAGCAAACAATTGAGTGGATAGGCAGACATATGTTTCGACGAAGATATCGTCTGTGAGGAATGAATAAAGTTGTATACTTAGCGACCGGTTTAAAAGAGGGTGTAATGAAAAGTTTCTAGTCTACAATGAATGAATTCATACAACATTTTATTGTTTTAATACCTTTCTCATGAGGTACCTATGCGAATCGCAAAATAAATTGAATTCATTCAGGTTAAATTATTGGTGTCAGATTATTAACTCACAGAAGTACGCAACCAGATACACATATCTGATATAAATATTTTAAAAATACGTTACGTTATAAACGTTATCACAAACATTAGCACAGGCACAGTTCAGATAATATCAATTAGCAGTTTTAATAAAATCGTTGCCTACTTTTCGGCAATGATGTAATGTTAAAGATGTTCCTTATCGGTTTCGCTAGTTCGATTCGTCATTAAACTAGCTATATAGAACAGCTAAGTGTTGTATTCACGATTTGTTTTTCTCAGCTAAAGCAAACCTATAACGCTCAAAGTGCGCCCTGAGATGATGCTTGCAGATGTCTTTTGACTCTGCTCTAGCATTGTTGTAGGTAAGAACTATTGGAAATAAATCCCCTGAAAGTTCGTTCCATTCTCTGCGTTAAGTCGCGTTAGGTTTAATCAAACTCGTTAAACCAAGTTTAATATTTTTCATTAACCGATATATGTTAGGTACCATAAGTTTTGTCCCTATAATTAAAAATCTAAAAAGCCCTCTGGGTAATGATTAATATTTATCTCCACAGTAGCATTGATCCAAATCAGCTATATGCATCCCAAAATGCACACACATTACTATGGTTGCATTCCTAGAAATTGAAGGTGCTTTTAACAGCGTTCAGTTGCTATCATTAGGGCACTAACATGCCTGAAAGTCATTCACTCACTTGGAATGTTGATTAAGGATTATCAACACAAAACTGGGTGATGCTTCACCAGAAGACATGTCAGTAGAGGGACCCCGCAAGGTGGAGTCCTCTCCCATCTTCTCTGGAACATAGTGGTAAACGAGTTTTTACTTATCCTGGAAGCAGAGGGATTCTACGTGATTGCCTACGCGGATGACGTTACTATCACACCTGAATATACTCAAGGAACCTCTCCACAATGCACTACACGAACTTTCCAAATGGGCAGTCAGTTGTGGTCTGGGTGTCAACCCCCACAGTAAGCTTAACTGGAATCTGAACATAACTGAAAAAGTAAAGAAAACGACATTCGCACTTTATTTCTGTAAAAAAAAAGACATAGGCATGAAATTGAGAATAGAACCTCGTATCACGCATTGGCTACATATCTCCGATATAAGACCGATACTTCTCTGTGGAGTTGTCGTATAGTGTACGGCGCTAGAAATAGCTATAAACAGCAAAAAACTAGCCAAGGTGCAAAATACTGCGTGTCTGTGTATCGGTGGTGCACTACGTACAACACCCTCAGCAACAATAGACATCCTTTTTCAGCTACTACCCCTAGATATTTTCGGCAAACATATGGCAGCTAACTCTTAGGTCCTAAAGCCATCTAACAGTAGTCAAATATACAAACTGGCCACTCACAAATTCTTAATGAACATACAAATATTCCTGAAAACACCGATTATAAGGTTAAACTTTAATAAGAGTTTCCAGGTCACAATCCCAGACAGATCATGAATGTGCTTGGGAAAGTAACGAACCTGTGCAAAATTACTGGAATCATTTTTATACATATGGCTCCAAAACAAATGACGGAGTGGGTGCTGGTTTGTTCTCCAAAAGGCTAAATCACAGCCTATCTTTCCGTATTCCTGATCACTGCAGCCTCTTCCAGGCGGTAGTCATGTCGATCAAAGAAGCCTTATCTTGGCTGATAGAGAATGTTATATCTGCCAAGGATATTATCATCTTTTCGGACAGCCAAACGGCCAATAAATCTCTGTAGTCATTCTCCAGAAACTCAAAGACAACCCTAGATTGCCGTTGATCGCTTGAAAAGATGTCAGATCAGTTTAACATTCACCTATGTTAGGTGCCAGGCATGCAAAAGCTCACTAGCACAACATGGTAACAGCAAATCAAACCTCAGATGGAGTCTTGGCACAACGTGTCAAATAATCAAATAAATTGGCCAAAGCTGGATTAAGGAAGATCCAAGGGACTGATATCCCCCGATAGATCATATATTAGCGCCAGAATATGTGTCTTACTACTAAAAACTGTTTATTAGGCACGCACGCAGATAGGCTAGACCTCCACTGAAACGAGCTGCATGGACGAAGATGAAGAATAAACAATCTTCATCTCTTTTGTAACTGCCCGGCCCGTCTGTGATTTGACGATTATTGTTTTAAGTGAAGCAAATAAAGTGATGTCGCCGATAGCAAACACGACTATTGATCTTCCGTGGTGCAAGATGTACCGTCGAGATGTTATGGTCAAACGATAATCACTTTACGGAATGATTGCACAGGTCTTTCACAGAAACCGTCGAAATTTCAGCACAAAATCCATAGTAGTGAAACTTTTTGCTAATAATTTCGTAAAAAATTGCCTTCGCTGAAGTCCAATGATTAGTGAATTTCGGCAGAACAAAGGCGGTAACAAGAATTTGTATATCATTTTTTTTCAAAGAAGTAAACTTTTGTATAATTGCAAACATTTGCTCCTTAAAATCTAATCAGATTCCTCAAGTTATACTTTAAGTGATTGCATTCTCTCTGTCATTCTACTCCTCCTTAGCGACGAATGCAAACAATTCAACCGACTTTTAACGAAAATAAATAATGTGTACAACTTGAGGGATTTCAAGAAACAACAGCTGATTTTATACAAATATCCAAGTAGAATTCATTACCAACAACCTGATCGGCCCTTATATGTATGGTTTTATGCCCAGAAAAGTGTAGAACTGATCAAGAAAAACCCGAGAAGCACAAATAGTTGCCCACCATCTATTTATCGATTTTAAATACGAATATGATAGAATTTATAGAGACGAAATATGCTTTACGCTTATGAAAACAATAATTTTCTCTTTTATAAGAGAGTCATCTAAGAATCCGAGCTTTGGTTCTGTAGATGCAATTCAACTGAGAAATGAAGAAGTCAGAAATCATGTTTCTATAGCGCTCGACATTAACGGTTACATTTTTTCCAGCAACGTCCTTAAAGAAATATGGGCAGTTATTCCATCAGTTTTTTTTTTTTTTAATGGTTACTTGGTCTCGACAGAGCTTCTGGGTTTTCTCCACTTCTCAGGTTTTTCATCCACTGTTCGCATTGTTTATCGTCTTTGGGGATGCGTATTATCCAATAGAGTGTACGTGGAGCAAAAACGATTCATAGGGTTCCGAATTACTTGCTCGGATGGACGATTATGTCGACCGTAACATGGATTTAGAGCACGATAAGTTTGGCGAACCGAACCATGGTTTTCAAAAAAGTTTTGCACATTATGCACGCGTTGTTCTGGCGTAAATCTATTTTTCGTATAATGGCAAAACGTACTAACAACTAATAAACTTACTTTCAACTGACAAATTGACAATCTGTAGACACAGCAATGCCAGTTGAAAAAACCAAACCTCTAAAAACACCCTTTATTTAAATTTATTACAATGTATTTATTTTTTCTTTCTCTTTTCTAATTTTATATTTAAATATACCAAATATTGTTACATGGTCTTAATTATGATTCAAAATGTCTGCAATTTTTAAAATTATATCTATAGGTATCTAATGATTAAATGTTAGATTTTATTTGCAATACAAGACGTAATTATTTGACAAACTCTGTTGTTCCGTTAATTTTCCATGATAAACAAAGAGTCCAGTGATAGCAAACGTTATCTAGAATTTCAAAGTAGACCCAATTCGGTTCATATCAATTCCTTAACATTTCCCAAATCTGGGACATTCCTGCAATGCATTTATACCACCACGATAGGAACGATTTCAAATGTACATTGATTTCGGGCAAAGCTCAAGAACGATATTACGCATTGACGGTTATTATTAAGCATCTTAGATAACGTTTATATATCCTGTTAATGTCAATTGTTATTTGATTAACTTTGTGGTGCTCATATTATTTTATATTTTAATTAGCTATACGTGAACTTCGCACGCGCCATGAGGAACTTAAAACTCTCATGGGTAAAGGCAATCAAAATAGTTTGTTGACATTTTATTCAGATTAACGATAACCCATAAAGTACAATACTGATTTAGTATTAGGTTGATAAATTATTTTATGTTTTTAAATCTTCCTTATAAATAAATATATAACTAAACAACAACTTCAGTGATTAAGCTCATTTTCATCTTGTTGGCTTCGTTAATCGTCAAAATTGTCGCATTTGGGCTTCAGAAAACCGAGTAATTGTTGAAAAAACAAATGCATCCACAACGCCTGACTGTTTGGTGCGGATTTTGGGCTGGAAGCATTATCGGGCCATTCTTCTTCGAAAATGCTGACCAAACGCATTTACAGTAACAATTAATGATGTTCGTTATAGTGACATGATAGCCCAGTTTTTAGTGTCTAAATTACGACAGTTGAATTACTGCATGAGTCATTTCCTGATCGTGTAATCGGTCGTTTTTGCAATTAGAATTGGCCATCCAGATCATGCGATTTAACACCATTGCACTTTTTACTTTAGGGTTTTTTGAAGTCAAAGGTCATTGATGGTTGGATGATTTTCTGTGGGATATGTGAAGTCACTAGTCTACGCCGATAAGCCCGAAACGGTTGACCACTTGGAGGACAACATTCGCCGCGTTATTTACGATATACGGCCACAAATGTTGGAAAAAGTCATCGAAAATTGGACCCCTAGATTAGACTACGTTCGAACCAGCCGTGGTGGTCTTATGCCAGAAATCATATTTAAATTATAATGTCAGAAGATTATCGAATAAAGTAAATTTCATGTCAATTTAAATCATTTTTGTTTTATTTAATTTCAAATTTCTATACCTATAAAAAAACACCCTTTATAATTCCATCTTTAGAGCCAGATGGAATTATAAAGAATATTCAAAACAAACAATAAATTCCTACATCAATCCATCGAATATCTCATAAAAAAGTACATTAACCAAATGGTCAGGCAGCTAAAGGGTCTTTCATTAAGGAGTTGGCAATTTGTTTTTTAAATAAAATGCAAACTACTTAAGATATTTAAAAAAAATTATTGGCTTGAATTACTATCAAAACATTTATGAATAAATTTCAACTTCGTTCATATGTCCACCACGAATGGTCGATGCGTTGAACCAAATTTTTGATGACTCGGCTGCACATTTCTCAAACGTTGTCGGCTTGTTGGTATAGACCAATGATTTTATGTAGCCCAAAAAAGTCTAGAGGCTTTAAATCACACGATCTACGTCCGTTTCTCGAGATCACACGTTTACCGAGCTGAGACTTCAATAAATCGATTGTTGCACCCGCTGTGTGGCTTGTGGGACCGTCTTGTTGAAACCCCATATGGCCATATCACTGATGTCCAGTTCATGCCATTGCTCAAAGAAATACAGTTCTAACATGTCATGTTTTCATCGATGAAAAAAATGGCCAAATGAAGCCACCGGCACTTCAACAGCATTTTATCCGCAAAAAGTCACTGATTGCTGCGGTTTTCATCTATCTAGTAACGCATATTTTGATGTTTAACAAAAAATGCGCTTCATCGCTCACACTATGGTTGAAAGTCTGGACAAATATCCAGGCTACAGAAAACAGCTGTGATCGGTGCAAAAGAAAAAAGTTTACCTCAGAATAAAAATTTGTGCACCCGCATCACCCCATTTGTAAAACGTGGATATAAATTTTTCGTTTTATTTAATTTTTTTCGCTTGATTTTAGTATTCTGAATGTTTGTGTTTTAAATTTAAGTCGGTTTTAAGAGTCTGTGGTTTCCTATTTATACAACTAAAAATTACGAGGCATCCAAAATGTGCAGTTCACTTGGAAGCAAAAGCAAAGCGATCGAAATTTTAAATCCACCCTAGCCCAGCCTCTCGTAGACGTTGCGAATCTTCGTGTGAGTAATCCGTGCTTAACAGTTCGCTCATACAAAATGTTCGTAGCAAGCTGTTGTTGTTTTTTGCACGTAAATTGTTTTCTAAGCATTTATGGATTACGAAAAAAAAACCCACCTATTGTGAAGTGAAAAAGTTCGTTCTCGTAAATTCTACCCTTTACAAGGGATTTCGTTTATTAATTGAATCCGAATCAAAATTCATTTTTAAAAATTGATTCGGCCTTAATAAACATATTGCAATGAGCAATTTTTTTAAATACATGCAGATCCTGTATATGGTATTAGACGAGATAATAGGGGATAAGCCGTTCCGCCAGGGTTTTGGTAGTCACTTTCGACATTTATTTCGCATTTGATAATCTGATAATCTGATAAGATTTGATCAGCAGCATTAGATTTCTATGACTTCAAATGCACAAAGCTCTCCAGATGGTTAAAACGCCAGCGCAATCGAATATATGCACATTCAGAGGAGCAAACGACGCCTTTGGCCATTTTCACGTCGCAGCCAAATTCAAACAACAAAGATGTAACGCTCCAAAGAAGCTAGCTCAGTCATAAAAAAAACAGAAGAACAACAAGCAAGTCAGTTCCGATGGATTACCAGCAGAACTCTTCAAATACGGAGGTGTTCCTATAGAAGTGTACACTTTGCATGCACCAAACCATCAATAAAATCTGGATGGATGAGAACTTGCCTGATGACTGGAATATCAGATTCATATATCCCATCAACTAAAAAGAGGATGTATTGCACCAACCACCGAGGGATATCCCTGCTAAATGTCGCATATTTAATCCTAAGCCAAAAAAAAAATGGGATCAAAACTCTCAAGCCCAATGTGTTTGAGACTGCGGGATAATACTCAGGATAGTCAAGCAAACATGAAGCACATTCGAACGAAATTTGGTCCTGCATGCGAAGAAGGCAAATTGAGGAGAAGAAGTTCAAGAAAATGATCGAATCAAGAGAATCTTCGAATCCCAGCCTTCAGTTCGAGACGACAACGAAGACCTTACCTCCGGTGTAAGGATCAATCGATCGCAGATGCCACAGCGCTTGTACTGAATGACTGGAAGCAAGAATCGAAAAGTATGGAAGGCGGCCTTGTCTCAAAGAGAAACACTCAACGGGTAAGTAAGTAAATATGAATCTAATAATTATGTTCAAAAATATTTCTTCTATTATATCTCTTCATTCTCTGCGAATAATAAAACTTTTAACCTACTGTTTCATTTCCAAGCTGATAAGGGGAGAAAAAACAACGATGAAGGTTTTGAAATGTTTGTCTCGTGTCTTATTTTGTCGTTGAGATATGTTGGGATATCAAAAGGGGTAGTCAAACATGTATAGGTACCTGTTAGCCAAAATGAAAGCATTTGTTAACAAACCTGTAGCAACTGCATCACATTCAGGTTACAACTCAAGTACTCTACAGCGATTAAGAATTATAACAAACAAATTTAACAATAGTGTATCAAATGGCGATTCACACACTTTGATGTCATTTAACAAAATGTTTACAACAGGCAATACCTATAAAAAACCAATAAATCATTATTGTAAATATACTGAAATAGGCACAAACTAATGCAGCTGTTCAGTAAAGACAACTTTACAACTCATACCTATATAGCTACACATAGTCACCAGACTACCAGTGTTTTCCCTCATAAAACTATTATCAGCAACCGCACAAACTACACCTACTTATCATTATACTAATAAGATTTACATCTTAAAACTTCATAAGAAAACAAAAAGAGAGATTCAAAAGCCTGCAGGGGAAACTGTTGCGCATGAAGTCTGTCAAATGTCAATATCACACCCCTAATAAATTTTTGCAAACAACAAAAAAACCGTGAATAACATTATAAACCACCAAAATAGAAGTAAATTTCTTTTATTACCACTTTTGGTTATAAAACAAACATTTCTCCATAATTTGGTATCTACTCGTAAAAGAACAATTCGCCTCAATAAATCACAACGGACTCCAGGTTGAAGTTCGCATGTTTTGTTTAAAAGATACGTACCAAATTCACAACTTAATGTCGCTGATATATAGCCAATCGATTATGCGCTAATTGCTGAAAATCCCCCAAACACGATATACCCGCAACGCCAACCAATGCCGGTGGCAAAGCAAAAAAATTGCTAAATTTTATACTCATCCGCTTGAGTGGCAGATCGCATTCGTTTCTAGAGCTTCGTCGCGTTCGCTTCACATAAACAGTAAGTACGGAGCCGTTCACCTGTACGATAGTGCATACACAGTAGACTTTGTAAGCCGCCCTCCCTTACTCTTGGCCGTGGATCACGGTTAGTTTAAGCCAATTTTTTTCGCGTACTTTTTCGAATTTGACGGCTGTCGATCAGTTGTTATATAGAGGACACCGTTGTTGTTGTTCAGTTCAAACTTGAAACGTTAACGCCAGGTTGGTGAATTACAAAAGTTAAATTTACTTTTCACGAATTTTCGTTAATTATTAGCTTGGAATCAGTGCCATTGTTTTCTTTTAATTTTTTGTTTGAGGTTTTTATAAGTAAATTAAAAAAATGTTTGTTTGCTGAAATTGTTTGATAAAGATAAATATTGAAATTTGCAATTTTTTTCGGTTTCAGTGAATAAATAGTGGAGAAATAAAATAATTTAAGTGAATAGAGTTAGAGAATTTATCGTCTTTCAGAAAGGTTTCCAACCTTTTTTGTTTTTAGAAGAATTTACGAGGAATTACTTTGCTGTTTACTTGGTTTTGTTAATAGTTCGTTGTTGCTGTTTTGTCTTTTAATTGAAGGCTGCATAAGCTTTATCTGCTGATACGGTATGTAAAATGTTGTTTTATAAACATATTAGTTCAAGTATTGGTCATACTTAGAAATATTAAATAATTTTTACTTTTTACTCTTGGTACTAAGAATTTTGTTCATTAAAAAATTTCATTAAAAAGATTGTTTTTTATTGTTTTTTTAAGATTCATAACGTATGAGTTTTAGACAATATTATTTTTCATTTGGGTGAATGGATTTTTTTTTTGATTTTTTTTATATATTAGTTATTTTGTAATTTTCTGAATTCATGGTAAATCTTTATCTTTAAAAACGTTCACTCTTAATTACTTATAAAAAAAAGTTTGATTTGTTTTCATAATATTTACTAAATTGTTTTGGATTGAAAATAACGATATAATTTTTTTCGAACTATAAAATATCGCTCTAGTTAATTTGTGTTGAAAAAAGGGAATGGGAAATATTAAAACTCTTTAATTCTTTGTGTTATTATAAACCTTATTATATTATTGTTTACAAAATGTTTAAATACGTCTAATGTGTTTCAAACATTTTGTTAACAATAAAAATAACAAATTTACGTATGAAATTAGAAATAGCTAGCTATCTGAATAGAAAATAACATATCTTAACATACGAAAAGGCCACATCTCATCCATCTTTAAAACTAATATACCAAAACAGTGGAAGTGGCTAATAGTCTTCTGGAGATGTAATATTGAAAATGGCATTGTCACAACATATTGTTCAGGCCGTTTATCAAAATCTTTTATTGTTCAACAAAAATAACGTTTTTCTGTTGCATAAGCTTTAGGGTAGGTTTTTCGTTTTTGTAGGAAAATATAAATATAGATATTAATATTGTCGAAGTATCTTGTTCAGACACTTTTCCAACAAAGAAAAAAATATTTTTTTCTAAATAATGGGCCGATTTTGAAAATGTTTACTCTTGTTCTGTAGGCATAGACAAGGATCCTATTTATCAAATGTCATTATTCTAGCTCAAAATTTAAGGCCTAAAAATCAGTTCGGACGGGAAGACTGACTTGGTTAAATCGATTCAGCTAGCGATTCTGAGTCAATCCATATACTTCAAGGTATATCTGCCTAAATTGTGTCTCTATTGTACAGACTATGTATTAAAACTAATATATCTTATAGGATAGGGTGTATATCCTTTGCAAACACTTTTCTTCAAAATTCCTTAAAGTACGACAAACATAGATGTTTTTCTTGAAGGTATTAGCGGATTTTAAAATATTTCCTCTTATGTTGGAGATATAAACGAGGTTTATACCAAAAATATGAAAAATAAAACATCTGACATTAGCGCCCTATACAGCGGCTCAAAGCTCTCCTTGTTTGCAACTTTTTTGATTTTTTTATCTCTTAAAATATTAATTGAATACGGTTAAATCTCACTTGTCGTAAGTTGGTTTTCATAATCTAACCTACTAAGCCTTAGCGGGTACTCTATGTTTATCTCTAATATTTTATATGAATACCTTACCGCCTGGGACTATCTTTATATTTCCTACGTTTATTTATATATATATATAAATATATATATTTTTTTTCAAAGAAAATATGAAAAACGCTTGCTCCGCGCTCCCTGATGACGGTGGTATAATACTGAAAAAACGTCCCTTTCTTGAACTGACATCGACATCAACGAATAGCACTGGTGAAATAAAGAATATAAGCGTGCATTCCAACTGAGCCGCATCGTTTATTATCTTTTTTGGAAAGTATTTAATATACTCGAATTCTGCCGTTCGGATCAGAGACACCGCCTTTCAAGCAGCCATATCTTTTCCATGTATGAAGGCGCTACATTTAACCACACTGTGATATGGGGCATATAGCAAATGGCTTTCGACATTGTATCAAGTTGACTGCTTTGAAACAGTCTTCTTATCGGATCATAAGCCTCCCTAGAAACTGTACTGTTTTATATAAACTTTTCTCAGGTGAAGCGAATCTATTACGCTCCATGAGAGCCCTAAGATGATGCCTGCAGATGTTTATTGAATCTGCTCTTAAAATTTTGTAGATATATAAGTGCAAATACGTCTTCTGGAAGTTCGTTCCAATGCACTGGTTGCTTGTTCTGTAACAAAAATAATTTTGGAGTTGCGTTGTTCGAGTCATTGTTAAATGGACGGTCGTTGAAATGCAAGGAGTCTAGAGATAATTTTTCTGAGCTCCTCCAGCAGATTGTACGTCTTTAGATAGAGGGCCAAACTCCAAACATAAGAACAGTTTTCAAGACCTGGTCATACTTGGGGTTTATAACACAATAACAAGAAGCTGGGCTGGTGTAAATATCTCTTAGCTCTGAAAAAATAACTTAGTTTGGACGGTGCTCATTTGGAAATAGGGGTAACATGTTGTTGTAATAAAAAAATCTGTCCTAATTTTGTTGCTAGCAGATCCATGCATTCTTTTGATTTGAGGACTGCATTCTCCATTTCGTTTTTCGGAACTGTGGACTTGTTTTTTTTTTATAAATGTTATATATTAAGTTTTCGTCAAGTTAAATTGAACTAGGTTTTTATTTCCCGTTGTTCAATCTTTTGTAGGTCTTCAGTGACTTTCTTATATCCAAATTGTTCAGGATGCCAAGATATTTAATTACAATTGGTACAACTAAGGGTTGTCCATGTCCATACTGTCCAATGATGGGTATTTTTTCCTTTTTTCTCTGGTATCGCTGTAAGCCCTGAGGAATGGATTTCTAAACAGAACTGTTTCTATTTTTTTTTAATAGAGGGTCAATATTTCTTTATTTTATCGGAGTCGCACTGTAAAAGTATATTAATGTTCTCGATTATCAGAGCTTATTAGTACACCACCAGATCATCGGCGTACGATATTATAGCGTGTCTGAGTGAATCTACAAGGTCACTTGTAAAAATGTTAAATCATATGAGGAAGCATCTTGGATGCACCGTCCCTGTTGTAGATAAACCGTTTTTTAGTTCAAAGACTTTGCTAGAAGTTATTTCACAACGAACTTTTTTCCACTTAAACAGAGCTGTATTGACTATTTTCGTCGAATACTTTGTGGAAAGGTTATTGACCAAATATTAGCTTGTATTTTTTGTCCTTGTTCTTTTAAGCAGGGTATAGATAATATCGGCTGCTTTTATTGGCAGCTGTCTCAAGCTGTCGATGTCGCCAAGCTTTTATACAGCCGAGAGTCTGTCTGTTTTAGAAGAAATTTGACATATGGAATGTTGTTATTATACTTTTTCCTGAATATTTTATTTGGTTGCCGGAACATGTTAGGGCTTCTGGGTTTTGTAGCTTGGGGCATTCATTTTTCCATTCATTTGAATGTGAGAAGTTATATTTTTGCCACAAAAAAATAGGACCTCCTGTTTAAAGCCGAATTTGAGAAGCTTTTCATGACAGTTTTATACTGTTGGATGTTTATCACACTTTTGCAAGAGGTGAACGTTGGTGGTACTTTCAAATGCCCTTATCCTAGCTCGAAATTTTCGGAATGACTAAAATATTCCTATGGATAGTACAGCAACCATTAGTCAAGAAAATCCCATTAACATTTTATGAAATTTTTAAGAAAATATTTTGTTGTTCTTTTGAAAACCAAACTTATGATTTCTCGATTTTACTGTTAAAAATTTATCGAAATGTATCAATGTATCAGCATTGATATCAGCAATGTGTCAGCATTGATACATTTCGATAACTTTTTAACAGTAAAATCGAGAAATCATAATTGTTACCATATTGAATTTTAATTAAATTAATAAGATTTAATCCAGAGTTAGTTGAGTCAAATGTTAATCCGGATAAAGCATAAAACTGAAGATTTTGCCATAGTTGCAAGTATGTACAACACACAAATATACTAATGATTGTTGTATTAATCGTCGCATGTAATCGCAAAAAGATGAGATTCATTTATATCTTTACAGCCTTGCTAACCTATACCGCTTTTCATAACAGTAATATTAATAAAAAATCTTTAAAACCGTAAAATAAATTCCATGATACAAATTGACGGTATGCAGACTTTTATCTACTTATTCAAACTATGTAGTCACATGAGCAAATAGGGGCGCATCAGTGAGTATCTAATAGATAAACGTTTTTGTACAAATCGTATAGGTATGCCCATAAAAAAACAAATGAGATTGTTTTCAAATATGAATGCAACGTATAGTTTGTAAATTTGAGTAGGGCCTTACTTGAAGTATTGTTGCAATCGATTCAAATTAATTGCCTATAAATCGACTTTTAATTACGCACCATTATGGGATTATGCGTGCAAAACCCATTAATTTATTTTTAAGATTCTCCTGTTTAAACACAAAGTGAAAATTACGTTAATGACAAATCGCTGAACGTGATTGATTTTATTTTGAATAATGAGTGCTTGAAGTTTCTAGTTGTATTCTATGACTTATAGTTTATTTGTTTTATACGTCTCCATCATACACGTTATAGCTTTCTCATTATATAGGGAGCGGCGTCTTTTATGTCGGTATGTAAATATTGAATAACATTAAAAAGAACCGTTTCCCAGATATGCAGTATTTTTTTATAATTTGGTCCTTTACAATTTATTTAGACTAGTTTTTGTGTACAGCATCAATCAAAAAGCCGCGTTTGCTACGTTTCCCATCAATTTTTCGAGCATCTCGGGCGGTATAGCAATACTTCAAGCTCGTCAATGGTCTGAGGCTTGCTGTCGTATAGACTGATTTTCAAAAGAGGTTGCAGAAACTGCATTGATTTGCAGTCATGGATGTCGCACTGTCCTGTTGAAACTATTAACACTCTCTCTTACTGCTGTCCCGTGCTCACCAAAATTCTACACCATACAACGTATAGTGCTGTCAGAAGGTGCTTGTTATCCACGATATTTTTGATGATATGTACCTTAAGTTTACACAACTGAACATCTATTTTCAACGTAGAGCGTAACTTTATCGGCGCGATTCGATATTCGATAAGCTATTCGATTGTTGTAAAGAATTGGCGTTTCAAAAATACGTCCGTCTACTTAAGTCAATCGATTGACAAATGTCTTAGTTATTCAATAGTTATTTACCGACATAAAAGATCGCGCACCCTGTAGAACGTCTAAATTAGTGTTAGGATTATGTTTAATGGACTTCAGTTTTGAAATCGTTTTTGCTTTTAATACTCTTGCTACCTGTACAGTGTGTATATGAAAACTAATATGGGCATTAACTGTCTTTAAACCTGAATCCTATCTTAGCCACAAAGAATGGACCCTCCAGTTTAATGCCGATTTTGAACCGCCAAAGAAGTTACACATGAGAATTTTATAATCTTGCATGTTTGTCAGACTTTTGCAATTGATGGGACATTGGGAAAACCTGTGTATTCTTACTTTCGACATATGTACCAGGGACCCCGCACTTAGTAGTCCTACGTACTAAAGCCACTGCACCCAGTGGGTAGACAGATACATTTTAAATATATTAATCTAATTTTGATTCAATTTGGTTTAGCATCGTCTTTTCGACATCAACATCGTCGTTTACCCTCGATGCACTTTTAAGCCAAAATACTCCTAAAATGATACCTAAATGAGCAGGTGGTAATTATTTGGCGCGTGGTCCGGACTAAAAAGGGAGATACATAAGTGACCACGCTTTCGGAGCTGCTAGCGATGTGTTTGTCCTGGCGTTGTCCTGTTGTAACACAATTCATCTTCTATTGGCCAAAGTTGGCCGCTTCTGGGCACTTGCTTCCTTCGGAAGGTCCAATTGTTAACTGGGCAGATCCGAATTAAGACTTTTTCCGTTTTGCCAAACATCATTCTGATAATCAATCCTGGCTTGGCCACTGTTTGCGCCGGCATATTGCGATTCAGCATCGATTTACAGATGGTCCATGATGTTTTTTTGCGTTTTTCACAACGGTTTTTTGGGCAATGCTTAGTTTCTATGCAATCGAAACAAGGCTTACTTAACTCAAAGATTTAATCGACATTTTCGACAATTGGCCTTCTAGAGCATGAGAGGAACGGAACCAAAACTGCACGTAATTGACATTTCCAGCCACCTGGCTTGCGTTTGTTTGTAAAATAAGGCGTCCATCTTTGACGTCCGCTCAAACGAAACTGAGTCAACCAATAAATGGCATTTGCATTCTCGAGATCGAAGGACTTCCCATGCTTGGTATGTGTGTTGGTAACGACCTTCGTTTGAATGATCACATAAAAAGTCGCTGCGATAGGCTTAATTTGGTTAATTGATGCAATGTTTATTACCCATTTGACACCTTCTGATCCGACATCAAACCTCGTTGAAGGTTGTTGGAACACGCCCTTTCATAAATACCACGCTTCTGTTCCACACGTCCTACAGAATAGTTGTCAAAATAACTTAAATTTTTTTCGGGAACATTTCGGTGTCAGTTTTATTTTCCTACTTGCAAAAAAATTAATTACAAAATAATTTTGTTTATAATATGTCATTAATATTTTAATGTGATTTAAAATCAATTATTTCCGTTATTACATCTGTCTATGGCAAATTAATATCTGAATGTCAAAAATAAGGGGGCTTCCCAATAGGGACTTCCGAACTTTAACAGTCGATAGCCAATATATATTGTTGGAGCTACATCTGCAAAATTGGCATAGCATTGAACAACACGTGCAAATGATAAAATTGTTTTATCAAAATGGTTGCTCTGTTTGAGCAACGTTTCGCTCTCTTCGCCCATTTTACGGTCACCATAATCTTCCTGCCGAGTGGACTATTCGTAGTGTACATTTGAGTCTACTGGTTCAGAAAACTATAAACTGCATCGTGACTTGAACCTGCACACGTACAAAATTTAACTAACCTAGGAGCTGAAGGTAAACGACCAGAGGTATACAACGGCTTAAGTTAGCTGAATGGGCTCTAGAGCAGTTGGAAACTGACCGTATTTTTGGAAGAATAAGTGCGCCAACAAAATTGTCGAATTTGGGACGGTACCAATCAACATGAGATCCGAGAGCGTTAAATACATCCGGAAAAAGTCACTGTTTGGTGTGGATTTGGGCTGGCGGGGTCATCGGTCCATATTTTTTTTTGGGAACGACGTTGCATTGACCATCAACGGTCAATGCTATAGGTCGATGATTACCAACTTCTTTTGGCCTTAATTGGATGACATGGACACGACGACATGTGGTTTCAACACTCAACAGTACGGGCTACGTGCCACACAGCTCTCGCCACATTGGAATGGTCATCTCACGAGATTTTTTCTTGTGAGGTTTTCTGAAGTCGCAGGTCTATGCAAATAAGCCACAAACCACAGCGGTTTTCAATGCCAACATAACCCATGTTATCTGTCAAATCTGTCAAATGCAGACTGATTTATGCGCCAGGGTCAAGGAAAATTGGACATTTCGGATGCGCGCCACGAAGAGAAGCCACGGCGGACATTTGAAGGATGTTATAAATAAAAAAAATCGATGAGATCTCACACACACTTTGTTTTTTTAGAGATAGGTAGCGCCTAATGAAAGATCTTGTATATCAGCTCTCCAACGGACTTTTTCGAGTACACTCAGTTTAAAGGAGACTTAAATGCTTGATGACACACGAACACGACCACTACCATTTGGTCGCGTTCAATACGTATACACGCGAGCGCACTTGTCTAAAATAGAGTCGGTATTGTCGCAATCATGGCTCTCGCAAAGAAATCAACGCGCGACCATTTTGGAGGCAACAGGTAGCATTGGCCTAAAGATAACCATTATTATTTATTATTGAAGAGTAATAGGCTTTTCTGAAAAATTATATGCACGAGATCGTTTTTGGATCATATTTCAAAAACGCAAGTTGCTAAAGCCATGTACATATTTGCAAACGTCATGAGAGTAAACTGCATTAACACAGTCACTCAGTTCTTTTTCAGGCAGATATTCGTATATTTCATAAGCGGTGCTGTAGCGCTGAGATTAAGCCACACACGCATTTTTCTTCAAAGGTAGATATAATTTAGGTCAATGAAGAAGTTAGCAGCGCAATCTGGAAATAAAAACATTTAATTTGTTTATAATAAATTGTCCGATAACTCCTTTCTTGACGTCGACTTAAATTGCAAAAATTGATGATCTAAATCATCTGAAAATAATGTCATGGATCGATGAATATTTGCACGCACAAATTACTTTAATGGCGTCTCCTGAAACGTATGCTTTACGACGAAATATTTCATTTCTAAATTATCAATAATAATAATTTCCTCATAAATGTTTTAAATACTAATTAGCGCTGCCTTCAGAAAATTACCATTTCAGCTGTATTTTTATAAGGGGAAAATACCCTCAACAGGTGTCTTTGTGTAGATATGCAGAAAATGCACCGACACGATGCATACATAACATCTGTGTCCGAAATTCTTTGAAAAGCCATTTGAATGAAAATTAAAATTGAATCAATATGCCAAGTATGCGGACACGTGCTCACACGCAAGCAGAAAAATGCATACGAGACTTTAGGTCTTCCCAAAGTAGCTCAAAGTGGTTGAATGTAGTTTTCTAATTATAAAACAAACTAAGTTTTTCCTAACTTTGCACACGTAGTTGGTTTATCAGTATGTAATGATATTCTAAATTACAGGTAATACATGATGAATGGTGATGGCACCAACTTACACGTGAGTTTTCTCTACAAACATTTCGATGAAGTTGACAGTTATTTATTTTAACGAAGTTTTATGAACTGTAAATGCAATATTAAAATTGCTTTCTATTTCGCAGCGCACTTGATTTTCGTATACTACTTCAGAGCAGTTATATAGAACTAGAATATTAAAAATTTTGCATTAAAGGCCCATTCAGGGTATCATACCTAGAGCTCTCCCTTAATATGTGTGTGCGAATTTATTATTTTTGCCACAAAGAAGAGGACCTCCTGTATAACTCCGTATCCAAAATGGCAAAATTGAGAATCTTCTCATGAGAATGTAATGTTTGTCCGACTTTCGCAAGAAGTGGAGCAGTGGAAAAAAACGTAGGTGTTGTCACCGCCAAGGCCTTCGTGCAACGGGTATCATTCAGCTCTATTGGCAGAGAAGAAGGGAATAACACCGGCTTTTCAGAAGGAAGAAAAAAGAGCAAGAAAAGTGCGCGATCGAGGATATAGAGGTGCCACTCCAGGAAGGGTGTTCGCAAGTTTTACCAAACTGTAAAACGTCAAAGCCAAGGATACAAGGCTCGAACAGAATCCTGTCAAGATGAACAAGGAAATATCATAAATAAGACACAGTCGATGCTGAGGATATGGAAGAACCACTTCTGCAGACTGTTAAACGGCGGTGACAAACAACATTCCGCTGTCAGGCAGAACGATCCAATGTTGGCAACGGCAGCGAAACTTCCAACCACCCGACCTAAGTGAAATGAGGATAGCAATATCTAAATTTGAATTCAGTTGATTTAATGATGATTTGGTTAGTAACATCCACCAGCTCATAAGCCAAATCTGGTCGGATGAAAGTATGCCTGAAAAATGGAACCTCAGCACAAAAAAGGAGACGCTCTGAACTGCGCCAACTACAGAGGCATAAGTCTCCTCAACATCGCCTACTAGATCATATCTGCAGTAATATGTGAACGCCTGAAAGTCCAAATCGATGCCCACCTATTTATTTATTGATTTCAAAGCCGCATACGACAGCATTTCTAGAGACGAACTATACAGAGCCATGTCTAGTTTTGGTATACCGTCCATTTGTTTAGGGTGACAATGGAGAATTTTCGCTGCTCCATCAGGGTCGGAAACAACCTCACCGACACATTCGATACCAAAAAAAGATTTAGGCAAGGCGATGCGCTGTCATGTGACTTCTACAATTTGATTCTTGAGAGGATTGTGCAAAACATCATACATCGTTTTTCTTTTCTATTGTAGAATTCACCATTTACTTGAAAAAGCGCATTTTTGTATTGATTTCAACTGAACAAACAATATCGATAAAATATATACTGTAATGTAAGGCTTCATTAAAAATAGTAAACATGGAATTGATTACTTATTTAAAAACAAAATTCTTACATTAGCCATCTTGTACCTTCTTTCTACTTTAACTTCGAATCGAGGGTTACGCATACGGATTTATTTTCCCAGATCTGTCGAATTCATGATCAGTAACGTAGTAACCATAATTGTAACCTTATATTTCCGAAAGTTCAGTTGCAATTCATGACAATTACATCATTTTGTTTTTTTCATCGTTTAGCTTTTGGCAATCAGCTTAAGAATTTTATATACAAAAACCGTCCCGTCATCTGCAAACCTCATGCACTTACAGAAGAGAGGTTTTTCGATCGACAAAGGTCTCAAGTTACTTCCCTGAGGCTCATTGCGATACCCTTTCACTTTCTAATTACCGAATGGATATTGGATACCAAGCATTTTTCAAACAATTTGTCAATTTATCGAAAACAGTAAAAATTACCTTGAAAGCTTTTTAGCCTTCAAAGTGAAATTTTTAGTAAAATAACTTAAATATACCGCTGTTGACATCTTCATCTTGGCGGGTGAAAAATATATTTTCTATAAATAGATTCCCGCAGGTAGTTTCGAGTTTAACTTTCTAATAATGTCGGAATCGTTCGCATTTTTGAATTTCAAAGTAAATTTGTTACGGCATTTCAACGATTTGATTTAAATAAGTGTACAAAATTAATATTGACCAAAATAATAGATAACAACCTATTTTGATGGGGAAATGTCAACGAACTGTCACTTAACCGACGGACATGGTCTATCTAGCAGCCTCCTAAATAATCTAGGCACCGACAATTGCCTAATTTTTATACAAAAAACATATTTTTTAAAATATATGAATGAATTGAAATAGTTTCATAAGGCTTCGCGTTTCGTAAAAGTGTCTCGCTAACATATCTCTTTTTTGACATTGTTTGGCTTTCATGGCGTACGTTATGATTTATACAAAACGCAGTATTCATAATCAATTATTGTTTCTTTAATAAAAAAAAACACTGTCCCGTGAAATTAAAACTAAAATGAAAACATACGACAGGCTATAATTTGCCATGGCAAATCGTCTAGTACCCTATCCGAACCACAACTATATTTTCGACTTTTTGCTAAAAATACAATTTTCTAACAGGAATCTTAACCAAAAAATATAACATCGTTAGAAAAAAACCATTGTAAAAATAAGTTTTTCGGAAATAGTAATATAGATTTACTAAAAAATTAGCTTCTGAAATTTGGCCGATATTTCTTATTTGAAATTCCATCAATCCAAATTCCACCAACAACTGATTTGATCTTATTCAACTACATGTCTTAATTTATTATTCATCTACGTTTGTCAAAACTAATAATCTCAATGGAGTACGGAACCATAAAAAGAAAAAAAAACATTTAAGAACTGAAAACAGTAGCCGTTGGCAGGCTATTTAAATAAATCGCGTTTTAATTTTTTTATCATCAACTATATAAATTTCATAGTCGTTGAGCACGCTCATGAATGATGGCAATTAGGTAATTTATGTGGCCATCTGAGCGAATTTCATATACAGGTAGTAAAAAATATTAGTTCCCAGATTTTTGCATAACTAAAAGATACTTCTTATGTTTTTAGTAAGTGTTATTAAATTTATCATTTAAGGGATTTATCCGTGATAGCTTTGCACCCAACTGATGGTACCTTTGGAGACCTTTTTTTGGTATTTTAATTTGTTGAACAATTCAGCTATTTAAAATGCAAAAGTGTAACTGCATTAGTAATTATTGGATACCTTCCACGCGTCAAATTCGATGAACGTGGGTCTCGTTGGCCAATTAAATAGTTTGTGTTATGTACGTTGTTCATATTTTTTGTTCGATGTGACCGTAATCGAACCGCACGTGAGGCTTTTTTTGACTATGAACATATGCTTGCAGAAAAATAGGCTCGAATGGAATTTGTTGTACCAATAGCACCACATATGGCACAATAATGCCTCATTTTTCATGGTTAAGTCGAAGTTAAACCAGAGTTAACTAACCGTGGATTAAAATGATTCAAAAGGGGAGGATTAAGTTTGACCGAGAAACGTACGAATGGTCGACAAAAAAAATTGTCGACTGGAGAAAAATAAGCTTCATCGAATGTTAAAATGTCGAATGAAGTTTGATCGATAAAAAAAAATTTACTGTTTAAATTCCAGACCATTAAAATGTCGTTTGAACAGTTGTCGGTAAAAATGTCGACTTTTATCTAAAATAAAACAGGAATGCTCTCTTTGAATGATTAAATTAGTACTGTAAACATTAACAATTATCAAAAGCGACTTTAATTGAGTCGACATTTTGTTCAGTCGGTATTTTTACCAATCGACTTTTTGAAAGTCGACATTATGACAGTCGATCTTTTTAAATCGACGTTTTAAACAAATCAACTCGTACCCAACCAAACTCAAATAATTTTTAAGAGACATATGATTTATTTTTTTAATGCAGTTCAGGATATAATTCAATTTTATTTAGTTTGTTCAATTGTTCTTCAAAATCTTAACATCTTATCAAAAAGGTGTTCATCCGACATAAAAAGTACAGTTCAAAATAATTTCGTCCTCGTCCTATATGCTTTTAAACCAAGATCTCAAAGTGTTTAATCATCCTTCTACTGGGCCTATTCCATCGTATTTCCTGGATGGTAGTAATATCTGCTTTGTATCTGCATAAGACTTTCGCTAGTTGATTGGCTTCACCTTTTCTGCGTTCTAAAATTGGAGTTGCCGATATGAAATTCGTTGTCTTTTTTCATTTAGCTTGCTTGTCAACAGTAATATATTTCATTTCTTAGTTACTCCATAAAAACTTGTTTTTTTTTTGATTGGGTGGTTAACTTAAAGCACTGCTTCCAACCCCGAGAACAAGTTGTAATTTCTTAAAAAAAAAACCGTCAATAATGGATTCGAACGTTGCCGTTGTCCTTTCGACTCATCCCCCAGAATCTCTATTAAGGGATAGATAGAATGTAGACGACATCGTTGAGCCTATCTTCGGAATTTTCTAGCTACTTTCTGAAAAAAGAAAGCGGAACTTTAATGAAAAGACATATTCTTATCAGTTACCATCGAGATTTTACAACGTGTCTAAAACCCAATATACGGTCAAGGTACTAGATTAGGAGCTCATAGGTATCATAGGTATAAGCTAATTGCCTGCAATTTGACAATGTCAATCTTATCGTGTGAACATTTTAAATGTTCAGCATTCATGACATTGCACAAAAAAATGTAACTTTCGCAAAACCCAACCCCTTTTATAAACTAAAACGTAGCCGTTTAACTAAAAAAGAGTTTCGTCACTAAAAACAATTTTCGATAAAAAAAATAAAATTGAAGCTTTTCCAAGTCAGTCGAATTCAATTCTTGAACGGGCTGTGTTTTATGATATTTAAACCAATCTCACGCTTTAAAATACGCCACAACGTTCTATAAGAGATGCCCAAACATTGAGAACAGCGACGAATTGATTGATCACGGTCTTCACGAATACTCTCTGCTATTGCAGCAATGTTCTCATGTTGGATGAGTATCCAATATTGAAAAAAATGGTTTGGAATCTGGTGTTTTATGAATACAAAAAATAACTATAAAACCAACGATTTTAAAAAAGTACCTCCTATTGCATCCCTCGTTATACACATAACACAGCTTTGTATCAGCATAGGAATTCCGCTGGTTGTTTGGCTTCACCTTTTCTGCGTTCTAAAATTGTTTATATCTTGAGAAACCGGCTTGTTAGACGATGATAGCTTCCTGTGAAGAGTTGAGTGATAAATAAGTCGATACCCATCCACACCACACAAAACTGTCGAAAGGTAAGCTTTCGGATATATGGCTTTAGATATCTTCTACACAATTGATTTCTTCTTTCGCCTTCCACTAGTCAGATCTTCCGAATTCGAGGAAGACATTGAAACAGTCAATATCAGGACAATCCCCTTTGCAGATTATACAAATGTCTGGGCTAACATGTTCAGGTAATTCAGTGTGAGTATTTAGAGTGCCTCGTTGACGTGCTTTATTTAAAGTACTTGGAATCATAACACTGTTTGCATCTTTCGCTAGTTGGACAACCAGTTACTTAGATCTTCAAGCGTTCAATTCGTTAGTATGATTTTGTGCATTCCCAAAAGGGGCCTAGGAAGCCAGGCAGCTTACAAACTAATTCTTGTTGCAGCTATGGATTACACAAATAGTTCAATAAGCCGGATGCTTGATAGAAGCACGTGTGTTTTGAACAAGCGTTTCTGGTCGGCTTTCCTTGGGCGCAGGCATTTCTCTGATTTTGGAGAGCAAACAATTTATTATAAGTTCTGGTCTTCCAAATTTCATGGGCAATGTCGATGTTATTTGTGGCACATAGGAGTCATGAAGCAATAAATTTCTTACCGCCTTTCGAGCTCTACCTTCTAGGGACTGTCGTTAGCGTAATAAGTTTTCCGGGTCTGAAAAAACACAATTAGCTGTTGTCTACTCATAAGTTGCCACAAATAACGGCCATTCTTCCGGGTCTCCCTCAAACTTAGAGAGTTCCTTGGATATGCCGTTCCTAGCTGTCAGCTGTTCCCGGGTAAGAAGTCTAGCAGAATCCTGGCCGACGTTAATGTGGCCATATCCATCCTGATGTTGGGCATATCTTTTGGTAGCAAACCTGGTAACCACTCAGATGTAGAATTATTTCCAAAATTCGTACCACACTTAAGATCCAAATTGAGCAACTTATCTAAAATTTGTTGCAGAAGCGGATCTTGCTGTTGCGCGATAGGATCATCACAAATTGGATCTTCAGCCAGTCTTTTCGTCATCATAGTTACCGGAGCAGCAGTCGTACTTTCAGCGGCAGGCGCAGCAGCAGACCCTATCATTTTCCCTATTTACTTCCATCAACAAATCCTACAGATGAACTTTTGCGCGGTAGCTTTATGGAGGTGGATATGATTGTTGATTCACGACCTTTAACATACGTTCCAATCAGTAGCGAAGAAGATGAGGCTTTAAAACCTACTCACTTTTTAATTGGCAGATCCAGTGGTGTGAAACCCTTGATCGAAAGCAGGAACAAGGAAGAAACTGGCAAGTAGCTCAGCAAAATGCTGATGCATTATGGAAGAGATGGGTGCGTGAATTCTCCCCGTAATAACGCTGCGCTGCATATCTTTCGATGAGGTAAAACCGATTGAAGTTGATTACGACATCGTTTTAATAACCAGAGAAACTTCTGGCCTAAAGGCATAGTCGTTGCTACGAAAATAGACGCAGACGATCGAGTGAGATGCACCTTAGTCAAAACGGTTACTAGACTATACGAAATACCAGCTACGAAAATTGCGGTTCTTGACGTGCGAAAGTAGCAAGAGGATGTTGTAGACCCTTAAGACGATATACCGGGGGTGTTACGAAAGATATGGCAACGCTTGAGTCTCTTCTCAAACACCTCCTACATAACATTGTCAAAATGAAAAGAGAAAATAACTTCATTTTGGCGACACATGTGGAAAAGAAGAAATAAGGATTACGAAAGTAAGGCTAATATAAATTGTAAAATGAAATAATAACATTTGTAATTTTAGGATTTTTTTGATTATATAAGGTCAAGGCACTAGATTCGGAGCTAGTAGGTATCAGCTAGTTAAAAACGCTTATTTTCATGTAGATAATTGCATTGCCTGCAATTTGACAATGTCAATCTTATCGTGTGAATATTTTAACTGTTCAGCATCCATGACATTGCACAACAAGTTGTTACTTTCGCAAAACCCAACTCCTTTTATAAACTAAATATTAAATACAGTAATTTGGCTTGATTGCACTTACTAAATTGCTAATTTCCACATATTACATAAGATGTATACATATACATACCTACAATTTTTTTTGTTTAATGCATTCCAGATACAAATCGCATAAAAAGATTATCAAACAATAAACTACCTGATAATGACCACACGCAAGCACATATGATATCGAAAGGTGAGCAAGTGCATTCCAAAATAAAAAAAAAAAACACCCACAAATACATTAAAAACGAAAGGGTATAACTTTAGATATATTTAAGTCTAGATAGTTTTTGAACGTATTTTTAGAACGTCTCAATTTTACGAAAACGGAATTCAATTACCTACGCCAGTTGGATACCGATGTAGTATTGATGGCGTAAAAGGCGACACCATCTGATTCCCGTACACGATCGTAACCTGCATCAGTGCCTAGCCAGAGTCACCGAACACACGCGACGCGACGTCACGCATGAGCACAACGAGGCTCACCTATTATAATCCACATCGAGGCTGTGTGCGGTTGTGGCGACCGACGTGCGTCGTCATGTACCCGGTTTACACTACAACGTCTAGTCTAGGCCAGTTAGTGTTAAAAGAGGAAATGTATCCAACTATCTATTGATGATCGATTTACCAATGCAGTCAGCGAAGCTCTACCGGCTTTTAGGTCAGAAAATTATTTGAAATGCACATAGGCGTTTGCGTTTGCATTTCGAATGTCATGGTCAAGGTCATCGTCCGCAATGTATTTTATTTATTGGCGTGAAAGAATTCACATATCTCTACCAAACGTGTGAAGGCTGGAATTGGATCACTACGAAGTATATATAAACTATCTAACCTACATTCTTTATGAAGAACGACTTAATAAGCTCGTTCACCGATTTAGAGGTCATAAATGGTGGTCACTGTTTTCTAAAGCCGGTAGATTTGGAACAGTTGATTTTCTGTCCATATAGATAACAAAAAATCGTCAAAGTTTGATTGGTAATAAATTAAGAGCATTTCAATCCTATTTTTCTTATCATGTTGGTTACATAATTTCGGGGCAGGCTCTTCATATACACTCTGCTATAAATTTATATTGTACTAAGTATTCGACAAACTTATCAATTCATTGTCAGGTAACTTTCCGGTGATAGTTCGAGCTTGTTATACATTTTTTATTATTTTTAGAAGGCGAAATAAATTCGATTCGAATTTAAAGTTCTTAACGTGTCCTAACAGTTGATTTGTACGTTTTAGTGCGAAAATGTTTCTTTGAACTTTAACTGTGTCACTTTAACCTAGATCTCCACTTCTAATGTATAGCAAAATACCATTTTTTTTCGTGCTGGGGAAGGAAAAATGCTTTATACAACGTAAGGAGGGCTTTTTTTAGTTGACCATCCACATGTGTCCGACACCCCTTAGTGTAAGGTATACGTCAACTAAAAACTCCTCCTGACCCTTCGGTTTCTGACCCACCCTCCCGGGACCACTGTTCGAATCACTTATACCTTACCTTATACCCTTTCGAGTTCACACTGTCTAGCGGGATTCCTCTACTTATAGTTCCAGTGGAGTGACGATACCGATTGCTCTTTCTAGTTCTTCACTTTTGGTTTCTTATATGCTGCAGGCGAAGGAGGAATTGTGCACGTCATGTTCTTAGAAGTCCCCGTATTGACAGGCAGGGCTGTTCGTTTTACCGATTTTGTGGAGAAAAGAGTTGAAGTATCCGTGTCCGGTGATTAACTGGATGAATAGGTCACTGGTAGTACTTAACTTCACCGTGTTTCCGGTTATTCCATTCAGCTACGTTTCTGATCAGCCTCGCTGTCCATCATCTTCTGTTTTTCGTGTTCCAGCGCTCTTGCCACTTCTGTTTTGTGAGCTCTTTAGCTTCTTCTGTTGCCGTTTCGCCATCAGCCTACTTAGTTACCGCTCGTTTTGCCGCATTTTTTTCCTTGTGCCAGAAAGTAAGTTTGGTGTTGATTGTCACACCCAAATACTTCACGGCGATTTGGAAGGCAATTCGAGTCGGAATCCAGTTTTTCCTTTAGACAGGCTGAGACCGGGTACAACTGGTTTAGTTTCCATTGCGCATTTTATGTGTCGGGTGTTGTTATCACCGCGGCGATATCATCTGCATACTGGATATCTTTCGGTATCTCCATATGAAGAACGCCATTATAGGAGGTGTTAAAAATGTCAAGCGCCACTCCGGAGGTGTTTGCATGCTTTGCCCTCTGTAGTCTCATAGATCAGTTCCCAGTACTTGAAGTTTTCCTTCATCAACCGCAAGATTGCCAAAAATACGTTCTGCCTTGAATAATTGCTTCCCCGTTGAGTAATTTATGTCGCCTTTACCACTGGTTTAACGCTCCGATAGTATAGAGCCGTACTGTCTTTCTGACAGGTCTCCTTCTATTTCTAGTGTAACGGTGACTCGTGATCTCAGCATTTTTATACCCTATCCCATAGGGGTATATTAGTTTTGATACATAGTTTTTAACATAGAGAAATAATTTAGCTACATATACCTCAAAGTATATGGATCGACTCAGAATCGATAGCTGAGTCGATTTAGCCATGTCTGTCCGTCCGTCCGTCCGTCCGTACGTCACCAGTTTTTGGGCCTTAAATTTTGAGCTAGGAGGATGAAATTTGGTACACGTGCTCTTTGTTGCTCCCAGCAGAACAAGTGTAAACATTTTTGAAATCCGCCCACTGCCACGCCCCCTTTTTAGAAAAACGTATTTTTTGGCCAAACCATAAGGAATTTTGAAAAACTTTCTGAACAACATATTTAGACAATCTGAATATCTGTATTTCGTTCATATAAAGTTTTTTGCCACGCCCTCTTTTGGGGGCCTTTTTAATAAAAAAACGTTTTTGGTCAAATTTTAAAATTTTCGAAAAAACTTTTGATGCAGAATCATTAGTAATATAAATATTAACATTTCGTCCATAGACCATTTTAACCCACGCCCACTTTTTGGGGGCGTTTTTATATAAAAACCATTTTTATACACTACCCCATAACATATGCAGGAGAAAACCTTGTCTTTTGTAGAACCGTAAAAGTTTTTTATAAGCAGTCTGATGAATTTGTTGTCACCATGACATTTTCTTTATTTTATCCACATCGTGTGCTTAGCCATGTCCACTTTTTGGGGATTTTAGTTTTACAGATAGGATGGGATAGGGTATTCAACGATCCGCACAGTGGATTGTAGCCTTTGTTTTTAATTTTCAATCCTTTCCAGTTGAAGATTCAGTTTTTTTTACCCTTTCCCATAGGGGTATATTAGTAGTAACATTATTTTTTTTAACACAGAAATAATTTCGACATATATACCTTAAAGTATATGTATCGACTCGGAATCGACAGCTGAGTCGATCTAGCTATATCTGTCTGTGCGTCCGTCTGTTTGTGTGTTACCGATTTTTGTGGACTCTCTGTCCGAAGAAGCAGAATATGTGTATACAAATATTCAAAATCCGCCCTCTGCCACGCGCACTTTTATATAGACGTATTTTCTGATCAAAATCTTTTTTATAATCTCTTTTTTTATATGTATGTCTGACTGGTATGTAAAGAATTGTTCAATGATTGTAATAAACCACAAACAAATTCTTTTTTTTTTTTTAGCAAGGGTCAGGTTTTTGGGACTTTCCTTCATTGTTTAGTGCTTCACCGCCAGTCACCTGATAATTAAATTAAACATTTTGAATCACAATTCTTATTTACGCAACAACTGATGACCCACAATTTCGAACAACCAAAATATGGTAATTGGACAAAATTACGTGAATTCAAAGGCAAACATTTAATATTTGTATATTTTACGTTCTTTGAAAGTCTTCAGTTTTCTTCTGAGTGACCTGATTAATGAGATACTGCTAAACTATTGTTAAAGTTTGCTGACCTATTTGAAACACATACATATTAAGCATAACATAAATTAAAAATTAAAAGCTTTTTGGTGAGCGATAATCCTTACACAACAGGTATACAACGCATACCAGCATCGTTTCTGTAAAAAAACAAATATATGTGTTTAAAAGCGAATCTGGTACTACCTGTTTGAGGAACGCAACAATGCAGAAATGGGAATATCTATAGTCAAATAAATAAGCGAGTTTATTACAATGCTTACAAAAAACCCCTTAAAAAAATTAAATTCGTGAATACCGATTATCAGATTATCCTAAAATATCTTTTATGACCTGTATATCTGAGAAGTAGAAATGTTTAAATTTGGAAAATTATTGTATCCAACTTGGATATATAACACACGGAATAATTTGTATATGTTCAATTTTAAAAACATGGCTGAACAAGATATTTACAGAATCGGCGTTACTAATAATCAAACGCAAATGTCGACATTAGTAAGTAACCAGATTTATATATAGTGTACAGCTTTTTTGCAACTCTAAAAATAATCAAAAGTCATGACTAAGTAAACTAGACTCCTCAATTAAATCTACTACATTTTCAAGCCAATAATTTTTTTTTTATACCCTATCCCATAGGGGTATATTAGTTTTGATACATAGTTTGTAACATAGAGAAATAATTTAGCTACATATACCTCAAAGTATATGGATCGACTCAGAATCGATAGCTGAGTCGATTTAGCCATGTCTGTCCGTCCGTCCGTCCGTCCGTACGTCACCAGTTTTTGGGCCTTAAATTTTGAGCTAGAAGGATGAAATTTGGTACACGTGCTCTTTGTTGCTCCCAGCAGAACAAGTGTAAACATTTTTGAAATCCGCCTACTGCCACGCCCCCTTTTTAGAAAAACGTATTTTTTGGCCAAACCATACGGAATTTTGAAAAACTTTCTGAACAACATATTTAGACAATCTGAATAGCTGTATTTCGTTCATATAAAGTTTTTTGCCACGCCCTCCTTTTGGGGGCGTTTTTAATAAAAAACGTTTTTCGGTCAAATTTTAAAATTTTCGAAAAAAAATTTTGATGCAGAATCATTAGTAATATAAATATGAACATTTCGTCCATAGACCATTTTAACCCACGCCCACTTTTTGGGGGCGTTTTTATATAAAAACCATTTTTATACACTACCCCATAACATATGCAGGAGAAAACCTTGTCTTTTGTAGAACCGTTAAAGTTTTTTATAAGCAGTCTGATGAATTTGTTGTCACCATGACATTTTCTTTATTTTATCCACATCGTGTGCTTAGCCATGTCCACTTTTTGGGGATTTAAGTTTTACGGATAGGATGGGATAGGGTATTCAACGATCCGCACAGCGGATTGTAGCCTTCCATATGTTTAAATTCTGTTTTAAAAACAAAATTATTTCTTTGAAATACCTGACGAATCTGGTACTTTGACAAGAAGCTTTTTCATCTACTGGATCATTGCTTGAAATATTGCTTTTAGGTTTTCGCTCCATAACTTAAAAATAAAAACAAATGTATGCAAACAATAAACAATTCACATAACATATACCTAAAACATATGAGAAGGCTACAATCCGCTGTGCGGATCGTTGAATACCCTATCCCATCCTATCCATAAAACTAAAATCCCCAAAAAAGGGGACATGGCTAAAAACACGATGTGGATAAATAGAAAAAATGATATAGTGACAACAAATTCTTCAGACTGCTTACAAAACACTTTAACTGTTCTACAAAAGACAAGGTTTTCTCTTGCATTATGTTATGGGGTAGTGTATAAAAATGGTTTTTATATAAAAACGCCGTCAAAAAGTGGGCGTGGGTTAAAATGGTATATAGAAGAAATGTTCATATTAATAATGTTAATGATTCTGCATCAAAATTTTTTTCGAAAAATTTAAAATTTAAAAAAACTTTATATAGACGAAATATAGATATTAATATTGTCTAAATATGTTGTTCAGAAACTTTTTTAAAATTCCTTACGGTTTGGTCAAAAACTGAGTTTTTCTTAAAAGGGGGCGTGGCAGTGGGCGGATTTCAAAAATGTTTACACTTGTTCTGTAGGCAGAGACGAGGATCCTATATACCAAATTTCATTATCCTAGCTCAAAATTTAAGGCCTAAAAATCGGTGACGTACAGACGGACGGACGGACGGACGGACGGACAGACAGACATGGCTTAATCGACTCAGCTAGCGATTCTGAGTCGATCCATATACTTTGAGGTATATGTAGCAAAATTATTTCTCTATGTTACAAACTAAGTATCAAAACTAATAATCCCCTATGGGATAGGGTATAAATATATAAGAAAGTTACCTACAATCCGTTCGACAATCTGTGCGACTAGTTAAGTACCCTATCCCATTTTATCCCTAAATTAAAAATTACCAAAAGTGAAAATAGAAAATGTCATTTTTAAAAAGCTTGATTAACTACACAAGATAGCAAAATTCCTTGTCGTTTTATCAAAATCGACGTTTGTTTCTGAAAGATAGGGTGCCGGAAGAGCTTATTTACCAAATTGCATTATCCTAGCTCAACATTTTCGGTTTTATTTTACGATTTTATAGGAAAAACGCACAAAAAAAGGATTGGCAGAAAAATTCATATAGAACGAGTGGTGGGTGCACGACTGGGTCGCACGCAACTTTCTCTTTCACAGCGAGTTAGGCGTTAGATCAAATAGTACGCATTTTGATTAATGATATAAATAATGTCGAAATGAGTTTATACGAACGTTTACTCCGATATTGGAAGAAATCGATGTCAATGTGAATAAAAATGATTTTCCGTTATTGGCCAAAACTGAAAATTCCGTTTAGTGATATTTGGGCTAAAACTAATTATGTGGAATTGCTTCAAGCTGTAATAGTAGTATATATATTGAATTTCATTCAATTTGACATAATAGTTTGCGAGAAATTAACAATTTTCTTTATATGGCCTATATGACAAAATCCGTTATATGGATTTTCTCGAAAAAACTGGGTATGCAGTTTTGTTGAAGCTAATATGGTTATAGTATATATAAAGTTTAATCAAAATCGTTAGAGCCGTTTTCGAGAAAATTGAGGTTATGTGTAATTTTTATATGGCAGGTACCATTATTAACATGGCTAAAAGCAAACAAAAAAAATGGCCTAGAATTATGACTAAAACTAGCTTGTATACGAAGTTTGAAGAAAATCGGTCTAGCCGTTTAGGCTGGGGAGACCATCACGGACCGACGGACCGACGGACCGACGGACCGACAGACCGACGGACCGACGGACGGAATTCCAAAAACCACTTTTTTAGGCTCCGCTATCATCGTAATGTTAGAATCAATCAAAATCTCGAGGTCGAAAATTTTCACGAAAACAATATCTTTCTCTTTGTAAGAGAAAGTTAAAAAATCTAGATATTGATATTTGACGTTACTAATAATCATTTTTAGCAACAACAAGGATAATCTTCACACTTTCCAAAAATCTTTTACTAATAAAATAAATTTACATTACAGACTAGCGCTAGCTAGACTAGTCTAGCTAGTCTATTGACCATTTACAGAAAGTCACATTTAAGTCATACAGTTGTGATAAAGTTGTGTATTCAGCGCCATTTTTATACCCTATCCCATAGGGGTATATTAGTTTTGATACTTAGTTTGTAACATAGAGAAATAATTTAGCTACATATACCTCAAAGTATATGGATCGACTCAGAATCGATAGCTGAGTCGATTAAGCCATGTCTGTCCGTCCGTCCGTCCGTCCGTACGTCACCAGTTTTTGGGCCTTAAATTTTGAGCTAGAAGGATGAAATTTGGTACACGTGCTCTTTGTTGCTCCCAGCAGAACAAGTGTAAAAATTTTTGAAACCCGCCTACTGCCACGCCCCCTTTTTAGAAAAACGTATTTTTTGGCCAAACCATTAGGAATTTTGAAAAACTTTCTGAACAACATATTTAGACAATCTGAATATCTGTATTTCGTTCATATAAAGTTTTTTGCCACGCCCACTTTTTGGGGGCGTTTTTAATAAAAAACGTTTTTCGCTCAAATTTTCAAATTTTCGAAAAAAACTTTTGATGCAGAATCATTAGCAATATAAATATGAACATTTCGTCTATAGATTATTTTAACCCACGCCCACTTTTTGGGGGCGTTTTTATATAAAAACCATTTTTATACACCACCCCATAACATATGCAGTAGAAAACCTTGTCTTTTGTAGAACCGTAAAAGTTTTTTATAAGCAGTCTGAAGAATTTGTTGTCACCATTCCATTTTCTTTATTTTATCCACATCGTGTTTTTAGCCATGTCCACTTTTTGGGGATTTTAGTTTTACAGATAGGATGGGATAGGGTTTTCAACGATCCGCACAGTGGATTGTAGCCTTCTCATATGTTTTTTTCTATTTATCCACATCGTGTTTTTAGCCATGTCCCCTTTTTTGGGGATTTTAGTTTTATGGATAGGATGGGATAGGGTATTCAACGATCCGCACAGGGGATTGTAGCCTTCTCATATGTTTTTTTAAACATTCATGAGAAATAACGATTTTGTTTGAGCTAGTAATTTTAATGTTAAAAAGAAAACGCGAGAATAATCTAAAACAACTTGATTCAAGTGAATCCTTTTAACATTAAAACATTTTAGTGTTCTTTGACAAATTTTACGTTGTACGGGTCCAATATAATATAGTTACTGATTCAGGAACTTTAGATAAGTAATCGTATGTTCTCTGATTGGGCTATGGATGTTGACCCAAATTCCGGCCAAAAAAACTCATCTATTGTGACTAAACCCATTTTTAAATAAACCGCAAACGATTGATACCCCCATAGTTAACTTAACCAACACCATTCAGCTAAATCAGTCACATTTATGCTACAAATTCATCGAAAATTGAAATTTTCCAATACCAAGTTGCAAGCCTAGTTTCGACGGGCATTTACAAAACGGTATATTTTAAAATAAACGTCATATAAACGCATATCTAACCCAGAAATTGGTTTAATTAGAGTAATAGGTTAGATTATAGCATTTTTGTCTAGTGTTAGGTTAAGATTTTAAGAGATAGATTTTAAAATTCTTCCAATAATTATCAAAATCAATATTCAATAACCACTCGAAAATAAGGTCACATTTTGCGTAAACATTCATCCATTTCGGATGGATAGTCTCGGGCTAGGCGCGCACATGTAGTGTGCGCCTGGTACTGGTGCCTTTCGTATCGGAATGCTTCAACGCTATAATTGCTGGATTTGACAATTTATAATTAAGATAATCATTTACTGCATACGTATTGTTATTTGATTAAGTTAAATCAATTTAGGAAGCCCAGAATGTTTTTAAATCAATCCTTAATTGTCGTAATTATACCAATTGGCTATCTTATTGTAGATTTATAATTCAACTTGACGCACATAAATATTTTGATAGATTATCTTTATTTATGTACTCAAGTACTCCAATTAGCAATAGGTAAGTGCAAATTTCCTGTTAATTTAATACGGTTTTTAAAGATAGATAATAAAATTCTTCCAAAAATGATCAAAATCAATAGTCAATAACCACTGGAAAATAAGGTGACATTTTGAGGAAACATTCATCCATTTCAAATAGATAGTCTAAGGCTAGGCGTCGCAAAAAGAGAACACACAACATTCAATGTGAACGAGTGAATATGAAACCTATCAATCGCAACGTTTAAAAGTCTGCGATTTGTCCCATTTATCTTGCGACGCGATTGTCGCAATTATACTATATTCTAATTTCAATCACTGCGATAAAAAATCGCTGGGGCATCAAGGTGTGGGTATGCACGCACTTGCGCTTTTCTACCGCATCATAATTTAGTCGCAAAAATTAAGATTCAATATAACCGCAGCGATAAAAAAATTCAACAAGCTATATTTTTTCAAAGATCTGCTGAAGTGTGATAAGTGCACAAGTCTGGCCTAAAACCGCACTGATAAAGGCCGGTCAGGTTTTGGTTTTTCGGGTCTATTTTTCAGGCATACTTTCATCCTAAATTTTCAACTAAATTTTGCTTATGCGTTGGTGAATGTTACTTATCAAATCATCTCTTTTCCTGCAGACTTGTTAAACCTTAGTTTAGATATTGCTATTCTCACTTTATTTAAGTTGGATGGTTGCCGGTTGGTTGTTTTTGCAGCCATCACCAATAACGAATGGTTCCTTTATCCTGAGAGGTGGAGATTTTTGGTCATCGCCGTTTAACAGTCGTACAAATGGTTCTTCCATATCCTCAGCATCGACTGTGGCTAAACTACGACTTTTCCTTGTTATCTCAATAGAATTCTATTTATTATTCTACTCTCTGAAAGCCGGTGTTCTTTTTCATTACTTCTTTGCCTATAGAGCTCAAAGGAGGCTCTGGTCTTAACCTGCAGCTTTGCCTTATATGCCTCGATTTTGGCTGCGAACATCTGTCGGCATTTTGGATCAAACCAAGGGTTTCCTGCTAGTGGGCGCGAGAAACCGAGCACATCAGTTGCGGCTAATCTAATGGCTTATAAACATCGGGGTAGTTGAAACTCTACCTTATAAATGCAAAGTTGAGGAATGAATGATTTCACGTTATCGATTGTAGAGAATCTATTTCTTAAGTATTCATAATTTGTGTGTCATAATTTCCTTAAAATTATGCATATATGTACATCCGTTTGTGATAATCTTTAGGCGACTTGCCGGTGATGACTTGTGAAGTACTACACCCATTAAAAAGTATTACTTAGTGCATCATTACTTGAAATTGAAACTTGCTTCCAGTATATTAAAATGTTTAATAACCAGCTATTTATGCATTACGTAGTAGTGATGTATATCAAGGCTGATAATACCTTGCTTTCCTAATTATAATAAACCCCTGCTCCTTCTAATACGAGGCTATGAAAACAGAAAATAATTGCGATGAATGTATTTATTTTAGAAATAAATTAAATTGCATTCATAAAAATAAAAAGTGACAATTATTTAAAATTATACGATACGTCTACAATTCTGTTTTTGTTAATTATAATAAATCTGAATGTTATAATCAGACTGTTGGATATCCGTTTATTGAACCTTAACAAATAAAATATTAGTGATTATTTTGATTCGTTGACTTAAATGTATCGCATGTCACAATAGCTTTTTTAGATGAACATTTAAGCCATTTTTAGTGGGGAACTTAACTGGTTGTTAGTACACAGCACGGTGTTTTTATTTTTAGATACTTATTTACAAAAGCAGCGCTTCAGTTCGCATTGAAATTTTGTCTCAAATAACACCCCTATTAATCTTAAGCGTATTATTTGAAATTAATTTGGTCAACTTTATGTCGATTTATTTTGTGTCGGTAGCTCCTGCTATTTGCGAGATAACCACGAATAAGCTTGAACGCGTCATCGAAAATTGGAAAGTCCACATGGACGAGCTATCGCGCATTTTCTGCCACCATTTGAAATGGATTATCTTTAAAAAGTTAATGTCAAGAATGGTTCCTCCAATCGTTCATCGTCAACGCAGGCGGTACCGACTATTTTTTTGTAACTTCTTATTTGAAACTGAAAAATCGTCGAATATCAAAACTCGGATTTATTTTTGAAGGCGTATTAAGACCGAGTTTAAAGAAACCTGATATTGATTATACATACATTAGATTTACTATCGCACTAGCGCGAACAAGGGCACTCGCTTAATAGCGTTGGCCGTAACCATCGGTTCGTATTTCTTCAAAAATGAGGCTGGCGCCAACGTTACTGAGGCTCGTTATAGCGATATGACAAAATTTGGTTTCAATAAGACATCGCTACTTGGCACACAGTCCGTGAAACAATGGGCAAGATCATACAATATCACACGGTTAGACTTTTTTCTTTAGGGCTACGTTAAGTCTTAGGAGTTTATGGATAACCCAGCTACGATTGAAGCAATGGAGGCCACCCTACTATTTGCGATATAACCACGAATAAGCTTGAACGCATCATCGAAAATAGGAACGTCCACACGGACAAGCTATTTCGCATTTCGGCCACCATTGGAAATTGATTATCTTTAAAAAGTGAATGTCATGGAATGGTTCTTCCGATTAGCAATAAACATTTCACAATATATTTAAATTATTTTTTTTTGTTATTATGCATTTAAAAAAAAATACTTCTTGATCGATCAACCCGTTATGTACTCAGTATCGGTTGTTGTAATTTCGCTCAAGGTTATTTCACGACTTGTTGTAGAAACCTGAGCACATATATATAGACAACATTGGAAAGGACAAAGTTTGTACTGGTTTAAACTCACTCTATGGCTGCTGGGTTTAAATTTCAACGCGATCCCAAGTCGCAAACTTATCCATATAAATGCGCCATTTTTATTCAATAAATAAAATTACAAACTTTTTTTAATAAAAGATATTAAAAACCCTATCGCTATAAAAGTCAGTCATGATTAAAAAATATCACACTGTAATAAAAGAAATTATGATGAACATAATGTGGTGTGCGTCTGGTACTGGTGCCTTTGTTATCGGAATGCTTCAAAGCTATAATTGCTAGGTTTGACAATTTATAATTGAAATAATCATTTACTTCACACGTATTTTTATTTGATTAACTTAAATCAATTTAGGAAATCCAGAATGTTTGTAAATAAATCCTTAATTGTCGTAATTACCAATTGGCTATCTTATTATGGATTTATAATCCAACTTGACGCACATAAATGTTTCGATAGATTATATTTATTTATGTACTCAAGTACTTCAATTACCAATAGGTTAGTGCAAACTTCCTGTTAATTAAATTAGTAAATCAATAAAGTGCTAAGTAAATTGTAATTGTACAGTTTGTAACGGGCTGTAAGACATTTGATTGTAGATGATTGTGTTTGTTTAGACAGTGCTGTATGATTTTTTTTCGATAAGCTCAAAAATTCACTTTTTTTTTAAATTTGGTTTAACCAAATATCGAAAAACAGCAACACTAAAAAACAAAATGGCTAGCAAGGAATATCCTGCCTGCAGTAATTAGGTGCAAGCATGGGCCTGGCCCTCCAGAGTGGCGGTTGTCCTTTAGGTTAATTATCCTCTTATAATGACTATTGCTGCGAAGTAACTAATAGCCTCGGTAAAGACTGATTTTATTGTTGACGACCATACGAAACGACCAGGCAAAAGGAGGACCTTGTTGCATCCAAGGTTGCAATGCGGATTGCCAACACGCTATTAGTAATGCAAATTTCTTTGAAAAAAATTCAAAAATTAATGCTGGAAACAACTGCCTTTGCAACAGATAGCCTAGTTCTTTGCAGAACTGGTTTCGCTTAATCTTTCAATTAACACCAGGATCTGTTATCGAAAACAATGGCGACTATGTCAAGAAGCCATAAGATTAGACTCAACTGATGTGCTAGATTTCACGCGAAATCTCCAGAAAGAACCCCCTGAGAGGGGCCACTCCAGAAATGATGTTCATTAGCTAATTGGAGAGATATAATGTTCATTAGCTAATTGGAGAGACATCGTTGTTGAGTCCCAGCGGTCGAATTACCACATCAGTTATCGAGTCGTACGTGAATGATAAATCTTGATTTGGTATTATCGCATACCAGATTCGAGTATCGAATTTTTGTATTCTGTCATCAGTGATCGAGTAAATTTTCGCAAAATCTAACCGTTAAAATTTAATCAGCATCGCTAGAACCTTTTACGAGACCATGCCAGGCTCCCAATGACCCTCTGCAGGACTACCAATAACACACTTAGCCAAATTTAAGTAAATCGATCAAGTAGTACGGTATAATACATAATAATAATAATAAAGACATAATCTTTTTTTTTAAACTAGGTCCTTTTTTGGATTCTGAGTACCTCAAAACATAAGAATTTGTGAAAATCTCAACTTCAAATTTCCGCGCCATCACAATACTTCCCTATACTACGTATACTGGGGAAGTAAAAAAAATTAAAATATGCCTATTGTGAAAGGCGCCTTGTGAATTCAATGTAATCACTGCACACAATTGTAAGTCATATGTCATTTACGATTACTTAGCATTCAAATCGTATTGAATCAAACTCAATCCATACTTTCATAATATCTTGTCAACTATTATCCAAATCAAATATATTAACCCCGTAAGACTTTTATCAAAGCGCTTTACTTTCGATCTTTTCGGCCATAAGCAGCAGTGTTTATACGACTGTCTAACGCATACAAACTACAAAACACAAGTAGCTATCATTGAAGTGACAGCGCGCCGCATGTGATCTTCAAAATATACGAACGTGAGTCAAATACGAAAATGCGTATTGCGAGTTACGACTAAGAGGTTTGCACGATATTGACAGATTAAATTCATTCACACTAAATTATTTAATCGCAGCATACTCAAATGGGTATCAGATGGGAATGTTTACAGCCAAACCCTCGTTGTGATCGTATTTTCTTCCAAGGAAGCAGGCTCTTAAATATCTTGTCGCTAAATGGTGTAACGAATAACAAGAAAAAACTGCACGTGCCTTTAAAAAGTGATTCATATATAGGGTACCATACAAGAGGTTCTTGACCTGACACACTGCAAAAACGAGTGTTAAAAGAGAACCCTAAAAATCTTCTTCCGGATCGGTCCATCATTTTTGTTTATTATTACCTTAAGCATATATACGTACAAAAATACGCTGAAGGTATTTTAAGCCAATGAGAATTTAGGTGAACAAGTCACGAGTAGAAGTTACTGGTTCCTCTGAAATGTTTTTTTTTATAAAGAGTGACTTACGATGATGTTAAAAGTTTAAAGAGGAGGGTGTGCAATGGTTATCATCTTTCGAAGTGTAATACCAGTAGAGATTTCAAATAAACAGATGATTGTGCATGTATGCTTTTTCGAGACTATTAAATTAAATCTTCGATGAATCCTAAAAATGACTACACTTTAAATGATAGTATGGAAGTAAAAAATCTTTAAATTTTGGTTGACCGTTCACCAAATCATCAACTTAAATTTGCAAATTTTACTCATATGCTTTTTTGTATTTCAAGTTTAGAATAGTTTTTATGACTGAGTATGCATCTAGTACTGTCGCTAGCTTTACTTCCAGAAGAAAGCACAAATCAAACTCGAGGTTAGAAAACCAATGAAATGTATGAAAATTGTATAGCTATTTAATCATTTTAATATTTTTATCATCCTTACTACAACTTCTGTTTGTCGTAGGTAAAAATGTTTTCCAAGAAATTCGAAGCATGCTTTTATAAAATATACTTTTATACGAATTACAAAAATAATATGTTATTATGTTGGCATTAAAAGGCTTTCACTTTTAAAAATAAACATAAGAGATAGCTAGAGATGGCTAGAATCTTTTTTATAGGAAACCGCCCCTATGAAGTAGGCATGGGATAAAATGATCAATGTTCAGCAATATTATCAATGTTTTTTTCATCGAACGTTTTTTTTTTTCAAATTTCTTTAAATTGTACCGTCATATTTAAATGAAAACGATAGCACAAATTGGGTATGACAAAAATCCATGTATAGACGAAATATAGATATTGAGATTAGCTAAATATCTTGTTTGAAAAAAAAACATTAAAAGCGATGGACAGACATGGCTAAGGAGACTGAGCTAGCGATTCTGAGCTTGAAAAAATTAGGACACAATAAAAAAACTTTGTTACAAAAAAAGACCAAAGTTGCCGAACAGTCAGATCCACAAAATAAAAAAATTCGCAAGTTGCATAAATACCCTTACCCCCGTATTAATAAACGTTGAGTAACTAATCAGTAACTATATATAAAAAAAATCAATTAAAAAATTCTATCGAAATTGACAAATTGATATTATGACAACACTGTTGCTTAAAAAAATGATGCCTACAAATGTCTGAATGATGACAAATGTTGACTATATTAACTAAAAGGTGCAAAATATTCACAAACCACTAAATCTATTGTAACAAAAACGTTTTGTAAATTAAACTGAAAACTAAAGGCAAGTCATGTGATTTTTATGACGGGTCTTGTTTGTCTATTTCAAATCCAATGAATAACAGTCAAATGGTAATAGTCACTAGACATTTAGCTTTCTGTTATTTATTTAAGAGCTGTACTGCCGTGCTATTATACAATTAACATGAACTTAAATTAAATTAACCCAAAGCGCTAAACTGTGTAATTAGCGGTTCAAGGAAACACTTGGGAATTTTTATTTTGATGTATAACACAGTTTTATTGCCATCTTTAAATTATTCACTAATTTATATAGCATCTGTGATAGCAGTTTTTACATCACTCGAAATAAATTTTATTTTTTACTTCCAAAGTATTGGTTTCATGAAAAAAAAACAAACAATTTTAATCAAACGTTATATTATGTAGTGACCAGTAGCGACATGCTTAGTGTTTGATTCCCAGCCGTAGCAACATCTAAATGATGTTCAGCTTCATCTCGTGATGATCTGACAAATCATACGAGTAGTATCAATTATCAAGGAAAACTTATCTCAACGGTGCCGTGAACGAAAGCCATATGTATTAACCCCATAGTGGCTTTAATTCACTTTCAAATGCGAATTAACGCCATAATCCACTTATATGGCCTTATTTCACTTTTCAATAAGAACTAATGTCATATGGTGTTAATTCGTCTTAGAAAGTGGCCTTAGTACTCATTTGAATGTTAATTAAACTCACTCGCAGCCTTATAGCGTATAAATAATGAAATAGGTTTGGGGGGCATGCTGCCTATGCAACCCCCCGCCTGGGGTCACTGTTGGATTTGGAGTAGCTGCGAGATTGGCCTTGTTGGTCTTAAGTTTTTTTTATAGCTAGGCCAACTTCTTCTATACTATGTGGTGGAACTAGTTCTTCATTGATTGGACGTGGGTTCTCTTCTTGTCCTATCACCCTCTCTATACATGATGCCCATTTAGCATCTGTTGGATTTGCTGCTTAAACACATCTACTATTCCCTGCGCTTCGGTGACTAGGTTTCCTTCGCTGTCTCGAAGAGCCTGCGTTCCTGTTTTGTAGCCAGCAGCCAGTTGCTTGGCTTATTTATAAAACCTACGGATGTTATGATCGCGCGACTCTTCGATCTCCTTGAGCTGGGAGGCTGCGTAAGCTCTCTTCTTTATACGCAGTGTCTTCTTTTCCTCCCTTCTCCTGGCTCGATACTCTTCCCTCGCTGCCCTTGTTTTGCGATGCAGCGCTTTCTTGTGTGCATCTTCTGTCACATTTTTCTTGTATACGCTACGCATTCATCATCGTACCACAGCCTCTTTCTCGGGGGTGGCTGGTACCCTACAGTGGTTTCGGCTACCTCCTTGATGATGTCGCGATACTGACACCACTGATTGTTGGCGTGGTAGGTGAGTGCACAGAGGAGAGTTTAATACTCGGGCGCTCACTGTAGGCTCTAGCTACTCCAGGTGTGCTAAGGCGTCCAAGGTCGAATTTCTTCTGCTGGTCAGTTTGCAGCTTCTTCTCGTTGGACAGTCGAGCTCTGACTTAAGCCGCGACTAGAAAATGGTCAGAGTCGACGTTTGCCCCTTGGAATGTGTGCGCGTCGAGGATGTTGGATGCGTGCCTCGCATCGATTAGCACATGGTCGATTTGGTTGGCGGTTCGACTGTCTGGAGTGCGCCAGGTTGCTGTGTGGAACACTGGGTTCCGAAGGCTAAGGGAACCCAGTGTTACTTATCACCGTATTACGAGCTGCTGCAAAATCGATTAGTCGGTAGCCGTTGTCTGTTGTCGTTTCGTGAATTGTGTGTTTACCAACTAAACCGCTGAGTACAACTTTTTCATCATACTCCGGACAGGCTCCGTAGGCTCCATCCAGGAGGTCATAAAACTCCTCCTTGATGGGATCTTCAGAATCGTCGGTAGGGGCTTGTGCATCTGCACATATTAGGATTATGTTTTGGAACGTAGCTTTGATGCGGATCACAGAGAGGCGATCACATACGGCTTGAAGTCAATGACTTTTATCCTAAGCCGATTTCCCACGACGAATCCGCACCCTAATACATGCAACCTCTTATTGCAGCTGTAAATTATGTCGCAATTTTATCTCTTCATTATACCTGATCATATCCATCGTATCTCTTGGATTGCGGTTATATCTGCCTTGTACCGCGTGAGGACAGATTCAAGTTTTTGAGTAGCACCCGGAGTGTAGAGTGTTCGTACATTCCAGGAGCATACTCTCATATCATAGTACATAGTCCAGTGAGAGGACACTTCTCCCCCTCTCTCGTTTGCTGCAACCAACGACCATCCACAGGGGTTTGTTACCCCATCTCCAGTTGCACCCACCAGTCACCAGCATGGAGGTGAAAGTAGGAGTTGATAGTGAGAGGCTAGAGTGAGAACGCTTGTGTTCTCGTGTAATCGCATCACTACCCATAAATACCGGCACACAACGCTCAAACAACGCTATTTGTTTTTATATAAAATAGACTATGTATAGACCAGGAAAACATTAACGACAACAAAAATTGTTAAATCGATGGTTATACATAATGCTAAACTTCAAAATGGACGACTGACTATCGATGAATGTCAATCGATGATCGACACTCGCAATATGGGTCATAGTTACTCTTAATGTTTGTGACAAACTCGCCAGTAATCTTTTATTTCTGGGCTGTCAAAATGATGTTTGAATGTTTTTTGGTCAGTCACGTTTAAGCTTCAAAGTTGTATTTGGAAATGACTTACTACAGCTTGGTGTACTGGCAGTAATCCAACGTCATCTCAAATCGCATGTGATATTGTGTTGACGCTAGCGTCGTTAGCGTTTTATTTTATCTCAGAATGTAAGACAGATTTACTTTGTAATTTGAATGATTTACTTCGTCATTTGGTGCAGAATTATCGCTGCTCCATCAAGCTCGATAAATATGTCATTCGATAACAATGAAAGGATTTAGACAAGGTGATGCACTGCAATGTGACTTGCTTAACATCATTCCTTGAGGGGATTGTTCAAATACCGACTCAAAACCAGGGGCTGGTCTAATTGGGTAGGCACGATAGTTGAAGCCGTGGCTCATCGCGGACTGTAAAGCCACATACGCAAATAAATAATCAATTGCGCCCAGATTATTTGGATCTATTCTAATTGCATTGGGTACAGTGGACTAGTATTGAGTGCGTTGCACTACTAAGCGCGGGGTCCATGGTTCAAATCTCTATAGTAATAACACCTAATTTCCTTCCTCTTATGGCACTAATTTCAATACTCTGATGTGTTTAAATGATTTAATACAAAAATACAATAAAATATGGCTCAAGTGCAAGGCTCTGTAAAATGTAGAGGGTAATTTGTTTATCCTACAAGCGATATGTTAGTGATTAATTTTCCTTAGTTTAAATTATCATAATAATAAAATATTGAATTGAAAAAAAAAACATTCCAACATATTGATTTGAGATCCGTTCGTTTTGCAGAACACCCTTCAATCCTTAAACGTCATGCGAATACGGAATTCAAAACACCAAAAATTCGAAAACGCGACGATTTGGTATTCGAACGAAAATCAGAACAGCCATGATTATATATGTTAGGTTATTAGTTATAAATTATATATTATTATTGTTTTAATTAACTATCAATTCATAATAACTCTTTTATTTTCAGGAAGCATTGTAATAAGGATATGAACGTAATCGAAAGCTAAAGAGCAGGAAATATTTTTAAAAGGCTGTGACTATCTTTACTAATATCAAGATGACATTTGTTACTCTACCATGGCTGAAAGGATGTAAGTACCTACATGTTTTTAAAATAATTTTTTTTTATAAAGAGTAGATACATAGATTTTTAATTTGTGAAAAATATTCTTGAATAAGAATTGGTATATTGCTATCGCAATTCTACGATTATAGGAATCATTCCAGCGCCATTGTTTTTGTGATAGTATATATTTGAGAGTTGTAACTGTCAATCGTTTTGTTGGCAATATTTTATTGGTCGGTTCACAAAGCAGAAGTACCGTCGAAAAGCTGTCTTCCAATTCTTTAATGCTTACGAGATGATAATTCTTTATAACTAATTTGTAGAGATTATTTTTGTTGAATAAGGATTTAGATCACCAAGCTAGGAACCAAAAGCAAAGTCTGCCTAAAATAAGAAAGCTGCAAAGCATAAACAGCCCATACATGGCCACAGACTTATCTTCTCTATTCATTTGTGTGAGCGAAGATTTATTTTTGCCACAAAAAAGGAACCTTCATAAAAGTTTGTCAGGAGGTGTAAGAGTGAAAAAAATAGGTGCGATGTCACTTTCGGGATTTGAAACGGGATCCCGCGCTTTAGTAGTTCAACACACTTACCACTATGCCACCGCACTGATGACAAAAAAAGCAAAAACAAGAATGTCGATAAAAAGAAGGCCAAAAAGCAAAAAAAGTAAAATACATCGAGAAAACAACAAAAGTAAAGGCGAAACCGATAAAAAATAAAAGCTGCCGCAAGGCAACAACAGCTCCTGAAAAAGCTAAAAACGGCACTGGTACTCGAACTATGGCAACAACATATAACCTCTATTGTCAAATCAGCGGAGTCTAAATTAAGTTACCTTTTTAGAACTAAGAGATATTTTACACCAGCCCAGCCTCTTTTTCCTTATAAAGCCTATGCACGCTCAGGTCTGAATACCATTCTCATGTTTGGAGTTTGGCCTCGAAAAATAAATTGAACTAACTAGACTCTATCCAAAGACGAGCAATCTGCCTTATAGATGATTATTCTATTACTTCAATTCTCTAACCGCATTTGTTCAGAAGAGCTTAGAAAAACCATCTCCAGGCTTGGTACATTTCAAAAACCTACTAGACATGCAGTTGCAGCTCATAGGCACTCAGTCCATCTAACAACGAAATAACAAAATTCGGAAACGAATTTCGTTCCGAAAGTAAAATTTTCCGAAAACGAATTTTTTGACTCTCTATCTTAAGGCTGAACTAGAACAGTCGAATCGATACATACGACCACGTCCTTGATCGTTCGGCTATAGGATTTTCTGTAACTTTCGTACAGTTTCGTTAACTTTTGTATTCTTCTGAAAGAACTACCTCATTCGCTTATTCATTTGAAAGTTTGACAGACCACATTTGTAGCAGAAAATATTTGTAAAAATAAACAAGACGGATATTTGTGTTTTTATGTATCTTGTTTTTTTTTTAGAAAATTGTTTTCTGAAGGGATACCTCGGAAATCTGATCATACAATCAACAAGAAGTAGGGAGTCAATAAAAATCAGCAATCATCGCCTCATTATTATTAAGTCCGTTTGGATACTTTTGTCTTTCACATTGTACAAACCTTTTTACATAAACCTGACCGATGAACTGCCGCGCTGAAGGTCTGGGATCGATTCCCAGCCGTAGCAACACCTAAATGATTTTTTACTGGCCCTCCTCTCGTGGTGATATCTACCAAGCCAGACTTAACGACGCGAATTATTCTGATCGTTAAAGTTGAGTCAACAGCGACTATTCAATAGAAAGTGTTACGTTTTCTACGTGTCTGACACGTGTAATCCTCAACTTCATAATATGAATATTTATTCTATAGTTAATGTAGCAGTTACAATTAGTGCTCAGTTTGCTCATTAAATAACTATTTCATCGTGTAGTGGTAATAGACTTTTTCCTAGAATGACCGGCTATCGCCACAAGGTTGCATCATTCTAAAGGTTTATTTTGTATAACAAATATGTAACCCTTGTATAGGTTTTTTACTACCCAGCTGTCAATATTTGCCAAGTGAAATCCTAATAATTTCCGTTTTATGTAAATATTGTCAATACGAATTGAGCAGTACTCTATTGTCGTTTATAAAGCTATATTATTAATATTTATAAAATATGTTTATTTACAGTTTATTACAAAGTATAAAGAAGTTTAAGATACAGGAATACTTAGCGGATGATTTATAAAAAATAAATCCGGTTTTCATGACAACTTGTTGGGTTGTTACTCATACACCTGCTAATAATTAGTTTATAATTTGCAAATTGATACCGTTGCTAATAGCGTCATTACCACACTAAGTAACATCGCTCTAATTTCGGATTTTGTAGTTGTTTAATAAGATTTTAGAGCGTATTTTTAACAAATATCGACTTAATTTTTTGTTCATATTTTAATATAATTTAGTTTGACAACATATAAGTGGTATCAGTTGTGATGACAGACGATTATGCGGTCAGTTAAATTAGTGACCAAAGGTAGTGTCATTAAGCTTGTCATCTAACAGTCATCTGGACCAAATTGGGACAAATTCTTACGCCATTGTGACTTTAATAATCGTACAGATGACCGATTTAGATGACTTGTATTAATTTAATACAACACATGACCGAAATATCTGAAATCGTTTTGATTACTCGTTTTCAGAAAATCTTGTCTAGAGAGGAAAACAGTAAAGTTTAGTAAAGGAATCCAAGAGAGGGGTGGTATTTTTTGGAAATTTCAGAAGAACCAATGCTGAATTAGACAGTCCGAATATATCGGTAATCCTGTCCCAACAGATAGATAGATGATAGATGATAATCATATATACCGGTCATCGAGACCACTTTGGAACAATTTCTGATTCTATTTTGAAGTCAACAGTCATCGGGATGACCAATTTGAATGAAAGTACCAATCAAAACGTTTTAATAAATCGCTTTGTCTTTTCTAGGGAAAATTTAAGTAAAACAAATATTGAATTTGACAGTTATATTTATATGTTCGTTTCCTTATTCTAATTTCTTTCAAATAAATTTTGTTCAATAATATTTATTAAAAATTATGATTTACTACTTCACTCGCACGTCTTCGTTCGTGTGTCATTGTCAGTATGAATTCGTCAACTAACTAAGAAACTATATTAGGATATCAAAGCGAAATCGCTTAGTTTAATTATATATATTGAGGGTTGTAGAACGAAGGTAGACGTTGAGTAGTGCTTAATTCACACTAATAAGGTATTTTTCGTCCCAGTGGTAACTGTCGGATACAGGTCTCAGTTGACTCTTAATTTTTTTTAAATAGACGTGCTAGTATTGAACACAGAAAGAAAAATAGCAACACAATCAATAAGACCTTGCCAGAAGGACAAGCGCGGAATATTCGGTCGTCAGCCCTCAGTTCAAAACATGCGCCTGTACTTACTTTCTTAAGTGGCGCTACAGTCCGGGATGAACCTGGGCCTCAACCAACATGCCTTTCCAATTAGCCCGATCCTTAGCTAACTGCCTCCAGTTGCGCACTCCAAGGTTGGTTGAGGTCTTCCTCTACTGCGTCCGACGCCTGGCTCGGAATCGAAGACTCTGCGAGCCGGAGTATTGGTGTCCATTCGTTCTACATGTCCTAGCCATCTTAAACGTCCAATGGGGAGTTTTTTGACCAGGGGTATGTCGCTGTACAGCTCGTATAGTTCGCGGTTGAATCTTCGTCTCCACAGCCCGTCAACGCAAAGGGACCGAAGATTTTTCGAAGAATTTTGCTCTCGAATTGACCAAGGATTTCTTCATCCGCTTTTGACACGGTCCATGCTTCAGCGCCGTAGAGCGCTTAGTAGTTCGAGTGAGGGCTTTACTACTAAATTGCCTTCTTAGCCCGAAGAAACAGCGGTTGGCAAGAGTAATTCTTCGTTTGATTTCTGAAGAGATGTACTACCTCAAAGTTATATTTGTCAATGGTGACGTTCTGTCCAATTCATATATGTTGTTTGTCCTTTCGTGTTGACAGCATATACTTAGTCTTACCCTCATTTACTGCTAAACCCATTTTTGCCGCTTCCTTTTTTATACAAGTAAACGTGGCTATGACATCACATTGAGTCCTAATGATGTCAATATAGTCGGCGTATGCTATTAGTTGCACCGATTTTTGGAAAACTGTGCCACTGGTGCTAGCTCGGGAGTTTTGCACAATCGTCTCAAGAATCAAATTGATGAAGTCACATGACTGCGTATTACCTTGCCTAAATCCTTTTTTGGTATCGAATGTGTCGGTGAGGTCGCTTCCGACCCTGATGGAGAATTCTCCATCGTCATCCCACACAAACAGTTTGGGCGGTATACCAAAACTAGACATGGCTCTGTATAAATTCGTCTCTATAAATGCTGTCGTATGCGGCTTTGAAATCGATAAATAGGCGGTGGATATCGATTTGGACTTCTTGGGTTTTTCCAGCATCTGTCAAAGTATGAAAATTTGATCGGTTGTGGACTTTCCTGGCCTAAAACCACACTGATAAGGGCCGATCAGGTTGTTGGTAAACGGTTTCAGGCGTTCACATATTACGGCAGATAGGGGGCGAGTTCATAATTGCAACATTGTTGCACATGCCATGCAGAAAATATTTATTTAATGCAATTATGAACAGAAAGTTTTGCGTTTCCAAAAAAAGTGTTCATATATGCAGTAGACAGTAAAAAAAATTACATATATTTGTAGCTTCTCTTTCTTCTTTCAGTGACAGGGTTTGGTTGTGTTTTATACAAAAACTTGTCAATTAAAAGAATAATTTTAGGATTGATGAACTGTAATTCAAGAAACATTCCATTCGTATGAAAAAGGCCACATTTCAGGTTTTTTTATATTGCAATGTTGTTTAAACCTTGAACTTTATATCAATTTCTCAACACATTATTGAAAAGGAGATTCGTCCACTTTTGGTCGACCCAAAACCTATCTGAGGCTGGCACTTTTGTTAACTATTTGGAAGTTTATCCTCAAAGAACAGATTGTTTTAATCGTTTATTTCTAAACGAATAGCAATAACCAGTTTGGTGTCAAGTTCCGCCCCCAATTTTTTTCACTTTCATTCCTATAAAAAACAAATAATATTTTTTAGTTTGTTAATAATAAAAAAACTTTCTTTCTTTTGGCAAAAGCTATCAAATTTTCAATTATATTGCATACTTACATATTTTCTCCTGCAACTCGGCAACAAAACAAAATGCAATGCAGAGTTGACCGCAGTTAGACTGCCAATTTCCTTATATGAACACAAGTGACAACTGCCCTCATGCAAAGAAAATGCCTTTTTTACATTAATGAACGCAGAAATTGCAGTCCTGCCGCATTTTTACTTTTATGAACTAGGCCGGGATCTTGTAGGCGATGTTGTCATTTATCTTAACAAACTTCTTAATTTTCGTAAAACAAACTTATTACAGTTTTATTAAAATGTTCAGAGTGAATAAGAGTGCATTCTTGTTAATAATGGAGAAACTTAAAATAGCAAAATGAAAATATCTTACATTTTCTCTCACAAAAATGCATCCACCCATCACCACAAACCCAAATTTCGATACTCGATACTCGAAATCCGTATTCGATCATACCAAATCAACATTTTTCAGTTGGGTATGACGATAAATGATGTGGTAATTGACTAGCCACCCAGATTTACAGATTTATCCACTCCGGACTTATTTTTTTGTGTAAACTGTTCGAAAAAGAGATGGATAACACACTTTGTTGGGCACTTTTTGTTTTTGCCTATAGAGGCGCCCACTTGATTGATGTATTCAAAAACTAAAATTGTAAGGGACTCAATTAAATAAAAATACCTCATATATGGTACTTAAACGTACACTTCGATCACGCATTACCCTTTTAATCGAAATCCATAGTAAATCTGTGTATTTACTGACTTCTGTAATGCTGTTCTCGGATACCAAACTAATGTAATAGTATAGGTCCCAAAAGGTCAAGTCCACAGTCGCTGATTGAACTATATGATCTGCATATGAGCAACATAACTTTTTAAAATTAAAGTTAACTTTATACTGGAACAACCGAAATTCAAAAACGTCGCATATTAATAAAGCTCGTATTGAACCAAACCGTAAAGGACAAACCGTTTACATTATCACACAAAAGAGTCTTGTTAAATCATGGCTTAAAACGAAAAGTAGCTTAAGCTTAATTGACCATGCTGTGGAGGCTTGTGCTTAGAATTCGTTTTCAATTGGTATTTCAGGTGATTTTCAATAACAAAAATGATACAATAAGCAATGTTAATCGATTTGCATGTCATCGTTTGCTCAAATTCCCTCAATTCAGTTCGTAGCTTCTTGTTGTGCAAGTCCAATTTCTTAAATCTCTCAATCTCTCTAATGTGCCTATTTTGACTATCTACTTTTGTTGAATAATTTGTCACGTAAACACAATTATCGTGATAAAAATCAAATATTTGTGGTTGCGTATTTTTGGCACTGAGCGTCATGCAACGCCAAGCGAAAGATGATTTCAAGAATATACGAATAGATAGATGGAAAAAAATACGAGTACGTATCTATTGATATTTTCAATTAGCAATTATCGAGTATATATCAATTACGTGGAAGTTAATTTATTCCACGGTGAAGGTAGAACGAGGTTAGTGTAATGAGCTTCTCAAGGAAGCGAAGCAAACTTCATTGATCGAAGTTAGGTATGCGAAATTTGTGATGTGCGGAATCGATATTGAATCGGACCGCATGAAAAGTAAATAGTCACCTACTTATGAGTACAAGTATACCTTTTTGAGGGCTGAGTAAGTTTAATTGATTTTGGATATATGTATACTACAGATATGTAGGTATACATTTGTTATAGCTATGAGTAATAGTGAAAGACGTTCGTATCTTTTTATGCGTATCACTATGTCAGTTTATAATTGAAGAAGCTATCATAAAAACCTTGCACTTGTGACCTAGAGTGATATGCATGGATTCTTCTGATTTGAGGACTGTATTCGATTTGCGGGACGGTGTATTTCGTTTTGCGAAACTGTGGACTTGTTGTTTCTTGTAAATGTTGTTTATACTGTTGAATTAAACTTGGTTTTCCTTTCCCTAGTATAATCTTTTGTAGGCCTTCGATTAGGCTTATTGTTTGAGTAAGTCGCTAATATGTAGAGTACTATCATCTGCAAAACTAATATGTTGTTGTCCTCAAAAGATCATTAATGTGCAGCAGGAATTGAGTGGGTGAGAGAAAAGATCATTAATGTGCAGCAGGAATTGAGTGGGTGAGAGAATTGATCCTTGAGGTGCCCCAGCGTTTATAGAGAATCTGTCTGAGCAAATGCCATCCACAACAACTTGCAAAAATCTGTATTTAAGGAAGGTTTCCATCCAGCCGCACAGTATTTGAAGAAGTCCGTCAATTTGGCTAGCAAAGCCCTGTAATAAACTCGATCGAAAGGCTTGGGAATATCCAGGGTTACCGCTGTCGATTCTTCATGTTCCTCCATAGTAATTGTTCACAGATGGGTTACATAACATAGCGGGTCTGCAGTTGAGCGTTTCTTTCGGAACCCTTGTCTATTGATTATTAAACCATTATTTTATAGGTAATCGAAAATCTCGGTAATCTAGGATCTGTTGTTTTGCATTTTCTTCCTTTTTTGGAATTCAGTTGGATTTGAGCAATTTTCCAGCAAATGGGAAAAACCTGTTGATCGTATGACATGGAAAATAATCTGCAAAGAACGGGTGTACGTTCCAGTGGTCCAGTGCCTTTTTTATACTCCAAATTGTTCAGGATTCGTATTATTATTCCGAAGCATAGAATATTTCAATAAACTGTTTGAGCAGTATTTTGTGAAAATGACACTCCCACGTTTTGGAGATGTTTAATTTAAGGATGGCATGGGATAGGGTATTCAATGATTCACATAGCGGATTGTAGGTTTGTCACATTTTTTTTGTAGAGTGAGTAACTAATGTTTAAACTAAGATTCATCTAAGATGATTTACGAAATCTGAATGCGCCGCCTAACGATCGGTACTACATGCATCTCAAATTAGCACGGCACTTAGCTTGCCTGCCTGTTGCACACTTTAAGCTAATTGAGGTAGGATAATTCTTGTACTTAGGTCGTGGTCTTCCCATGATGCGTCTAACATCTGGCCGTGGATTGAAGACTCTGCGGACGGAGTATTGGTGTCTTTTTGCTTTACATGTCCTTCTCAAATGTCAATTGCGTAGTTTTTCCCACTATATAATAACATGGCCCGTGGAAACCAAAAAGACTAAATCTAGCTTAATCTTACCCCACCTATTGAATTTGAAAATGAGTGTAATCTTGCAAATCTAAACAAAAAAAACCGTCTTTGCCTTTCAGTCACAATCCCAAAAAGATTCAACATTGCTGTGATGCTTTTCATGATGTGTCTTATGGGCTACATGATGAGAGTTAACCTTTCTATCAACATAATCGCAATGACGGATACTACACAGGATAATAACGAAACATTGCCAGATGTAAGTGCGATAAGACAACTTATATACTGATATCCTTTCTCAACACATTCATAATCTTTGTAGTACGGTCCACGTTACGAATGGAGTCAAGATGATCAAGCGCTTCTCCTTGGCGCATACTTTTACGGATATCTATGTACTTCGCTGCCGGGTGGCATGTTGGCAGAACGATTTGGTGGAAAACCTGTCGCAGGTATCTCTTGTATACTGGCGGCAATTCTAACTGCTCTTACACCATTAGCGGCATCCTTGAATATGTGGGTGGTTTTCGCTGTTCGTTTTGCTATTGGATTTCTTGGGGTAAGTGTTGCCGTTGTTGGTCTTTAGATACATATTTTATAATTCAATTTTTATTCAGGGTGTCGTATATCCTTGCTGTCACAATCTTATCTCTAAATGGGCACCGCCAACAGAAAAGGGTAAATTTGTGGCTGCCTTAATGGGTGGCACTTTTGGTACAGTGATCACCTGGCCGATAAGTGGAGTTATCATCGAAGGAATAGGCTGGGATTGGGCATTTTATATAGTTGCCATTTTCGTGGCTATCGTAACCGCAGTATGGTTTATTATTGTCGATGATACTCCTTCTCAGCATACTACCATCACTCCAGAAGAACGAGAATTTATTGAAAAATCATTGGGCAGCACCATTTCAGCAAAGAAGAAATTACCACCGTTTAAGGATGTGGCTATGTCACTGCCATTCTGGTCATTGTTGTTCTTGCATTATGGCAGTATGTGGGGACTGTTCTTCTTAATCACGGCTGCACCCAAGTTTATGAGCGAGGTTAGTCGCATAAATAGGAAACAATTTTTTTTTAACAAGCTGTTTTGTAGGTTCTTGGTTTTAACTTGTCATCGGCTGGCTTTTTATCAAGTTTGCCACATTTGGCTCGACTTTTGTGTGCATTCGGTTTTGGGGCGATCGCTGATGCCATCAGACGCAAGGAATGGTTGACAGTCACAAAAATCCGGAAATTTTTCTGCATTCCATGTAAGTCAACGTGAATATTTTTGATAGAATAAAACTAATTAAATTAAAATGACAGCACACGTCATTCCTGGCATCTTCCTGATTATATTGGCCTACTTCGGTCGGGACCCTTACGTGTGCGTGGCGATAATGACTCTCTCGCTTGGTTTCAATGGAGCTGCAACAGTTACTAACTTGTCCAACTCACAGGATTTGGCACCAAACTATGCTGGCACCCTGTACGGAACGATTAATTTTGTTGGAACAACGCCTGGAATTTTCTCACCAATGATTGTTGCATTCTTCACCAAAGATCAGGTATTATAAAAATTAATCAAAATGTATCTGAAATCGTTTATATAATGTGGGTCTTATTTTAGAATACTATCAGCGAATGGCAAAACATTTTCCTGATTGGCGCCGGAGCGTATATTGTTCCTGCTCTGGTTTTCTGGCTACTAGGATCTGGCAATATCCAAAAATGGAACGATAGCGAAGCGAAAAACGACACAAAGAAGGACGTAATCGATTCTTCGTTATAATCTACAACGAGTTATGGATTTCGTCATAACGTTAGTTAGAATAAGGACAACTTAAATGGTTTTACATTTTGAGTAGAGCCATACGTCTTTTTTGGGGATAATGCACTTTATATTGCATTTGTATTATTAGAAATTAAGTTTATAGTTTAAACAGCAACTAATAAAATAAAAAGAATTAAAGTCAACTGTTTTTTTATCTTGCGAATTATAAATCTCCGATATGATAGTTGGGGCACTGCACATGGAAAGAGTCATCTCTACACACTGGTGAATTTAAAAAAAAACGAGCGTTTTCACCTATAGCTGATGTCTACAAAGTCCGATTCTCAGGATGTACATGGAGTGCCTTGTACCTGGACCGTAGATTGGGTTTGAATCCTTTTGTAGGCAGATTAGACCGGGTGGTACATGTTCTTACACTAAGGTACCTCTTTCTTTTCCATGACGGCAGCTGAAGATGAAGTCATACTTAGATATTTTTGGACAACAGCTCATCAAGGACTGTTCAGGGGTTAGTTAGAGACCCTTTGAACAGAGATAGTGGAGTATGAGTCGAAAGACCAAAAGCACCGTTTAAAACTGTATTAGCATAAATCAATCACCAGATTATCGAACTGTGCTCACGAACTGTGAGTCACACATCCAAGATCCTAGTTTAACACACATTCAGAGGGGCAAATGTCGACTGTGACTAATTTCTTTCTCTACCTATCGTACGGAAAATAAAGACTTCACGTTGGCCGCATTAGAGCAATCACTGTATGAGGCTATTGTATCATATCAGCAAATAGGATCATACCAAAGAAAAAAGGGTCGTATGACTACGTCTGGAAAAAAGCTATAAGGCTAAGAGAGGCTGAGAGAGATCAATTTTTTGGTCCTACAACTCCAACACAATAGAGGAAAGTCGTAAAAAGTCCAAACAAGCCAGAAATAACTGTAATGACCAAACTTTGAGGCAACAAATACTACAATGTCCCAGAAGGAGAAAAAACGTTTGGTCATTTATCAAAAATATAAAAATAAAATTTGGCCTCATCATCCGTTCCGAGACGCTCATTCGCAATGACATTCCAGCTGTCACCTCTTAGAGGGTTGCCGACCAATTGCACTTACGTTCCTTCTTCCCAAGGTCAGGGAAACGCTGATAAATCGTCAGCTGATAAAATATCTCGAAACACGAAAATTTCTCAATCACTGGCAGTATGGTTTTCGCTCTCAGCGTCTCATATCCGTTTTCAGGACCACGACCCTAATATTTGGACGTGGACTCTAAACGACAAAATTATTTTTTTTTTATTTTATTTTTTATTACAAAATTTAAGCCCTTTACTCTTCTGCAATGAAAATTTCGACAATTTCGGCACTGGTATTGACGAAAAAATCATCTTAATGCGTGTTAATAAAACATCTTTATATTCATGTACGCCTCTAATTTTCAATTAGGGACTGTTTTGCTTTGACTGTAAACCTAAAATTAGCTTGATTATATTTTTCATGTTCGCTTATTGGTTGCAGTAGCAGTTGTCTACGCTCGATCATCTCGGGTTGGTAGTATTTGGCCAATGACGCGGCTTAAAATCATTGCTAAAAATAAGCCTCATCGCTGAAAAAAATATTTGTCGAACAAATTCCAGCTTTTAAAACCGCAAAGTGGTGAAATGTTGAAGATTCGAATGGTCAGCCGGCATCAATTCTTGCACAGGTTTGTATGCTTATACAGATCGTTAAGAAAATCACACCAAGTTGATCCATATGAAAAGCCAAGCTGTTGTGAATGGTGCAGAATTGCTTCATTCATCATCACTACATACTGGAAGTGTTTTTTTAGGCGCATATTATCCGATTATTTGGATTTCGAAACATATTCCTTGAACAACACTGGTTTACAAAATACGGTTAAATAACTTGTAAAAACTGTGCCGGGCAAAGTTTTTCCACAATGAAATGTCAAATAACACCATGAAAGTTTGACAGTTTTTAACTAAATTGTCTTCATAGCCCGAAGAAACATCGGTTGGCAAGGGTAATTCTTCGTTTGAGTTGTAGCTGTCGATGGTGACGTTCTATGCAAATCGGCGATATATTTGTGGTCTTATCCTCTTACCACCAATGATGTCAATTTCTTCAGCAAATGCTAGTACAACTAGTTGACTCGTCAGTCGTGCACAGTCCTCGCAGGAATAATGTTCAAGTAGTCACATGACAGTGCGCCACCTTAGCCTAATCATTTTTTGGTATCAAATGTTTCGGTGAGGTCATTGCCGACCCTGATAGAGCACGAGAATAATCTGTCGTTACCCTGCAAGGTTGGACAAGTTTTGGCAGTATACCAAAACATTGTATGTATGTATAGTCTCTTTATATGCTGTCGAGCTTTGAAATCGATGAATATGTAGTGGGTATCGATGTGGACTTTTTTTTCAAAATCTTCCGAAGTGTGTTGATTTGATCAGTTGTGGACTTTATTGACCTAAACCAGACTGATAATGCACGATCCGGTTGTTGGTGAATGGCAGTTCAGAGGGTCTCATTTTTTAACTTTCTCTTACAAAGAGAAAGATATTGTTTTCGTGAAAATTTTCGACCTCGAGATTTTGATTGATTCTAACATTACGATGATAGCGGAGCCTAAAAAAGTGGTTTTTGGAATTCCGTCCGTCGGTCCGTCGGTCCGTCTGTCCGTAATGGTCTCCCCAGCCTAAACGGCTTGACCGATCTTCTTCAAACTTCGTATCCAAGTTTGTTTTGGTCATAATTCTAGGCCATTTTTTTTGTTTGCTTTTAGCCATGTTAATAACGGTACCTGCCATATAAAAATTACACATAACCTCAATTTTCTCGAAAACGGCTCTAACGATTTCGATTAAACTTTATATATACTATAAGCATATTAGTTCCAACAAAACTGCATACCCAGTTTTTTCGAGAAAATCCATATAACGGATTTTGTCATTCAGGTCATATAAAGAAAATTGTTAATTTCTCGCAAACTATTCTGTCAAATTGAATGAAATTTAATATATATACTACTATTACAGCTTGAAGCAATTCCACATAATTTGTTTTAGCCCAACTATTACTAAACGGAATTTTCAGTTTTGGCCAATAACGGAAAATCATTATTATTCACATTGACATCGCTTCCTTCAAATTTCGGAGTAAACGTTCGTATAAACACATTTCGACATTATTTATATCATTTTAGCATTAATAAACAAAATGCTTATGATATGATCTAACGCCCAACTTGCTGTGAAAGAGAAAGTTGCGTACGACCCAGCCGTGCACCCACCACTCGTTTTTGTTTGCTTTAAGCCATGTTAATATCGGTACCTGCCATATAAAAATTACACGTAACCTCAATTTTCTCGAAAACGGCTCTAACGATTTTGATTAAACTTTATATATACTATAACCATATTAGTTCCAACAAAACTGCATACCCAGTTTTTTCGAGAAAATCCATATAACGGATTTTGTCATTCAGGTCATATAAAGAAAATTGTTAATTTCTCGCAAACTATTCTGTCAAATTGAATGAAATTTAATATATATACTACTATTACAGCTTGAAGCAATTCCACATAATTTGTTTTAGCCCAACTATTACTAAACGGAATTTTCAGTTTTGGCCAATAACGGAAAATCATTATTATTCACATTGACATCGCTTCCTTCAAATTTCGGAGTAAACGTTCGTATAAACACATTTCGACATTATTTATATCATTTTAGCATTAATAAACAAAATGCTTATGATATGATCTAACGCCCAACTTGCTGTGAAAGAGAAAGTTGCGTACGACCCAGCCGTGCACCCACCACTCGTTTTTGTTTGCTTTAAGCCATGTTAATATCGGTACCTGCCATATAAAAATTACACGTAACCTCAATTTTCTCGAAAACGGCTCTAACGATTTTGATTAAACTTTATATATACTATAACCATATTAGTTCCAACAAAACTGCATACCCAGTTTTTTCGAGAAAATCCATATAACGGATTTTGTCAATTAGGCCATATAAAGAAAATTATTGATTTCTCGCAAACTACTATGTCAAATTGAATGAAATTTAATACATATACATGAAACAATTCCACATATTTAGTTTTAGCCCAACTATCACTAAACGGAATTTTCAGTTTTGGCCAATAACGAAAAATAATTATTATTCACATAGAAACCGATTCCTTCAAATTTCGGAGTAAACGAAATAATCACATTTCGACATTATTATTATCATTTTAAGCATAAATAATCAAAATGCGTACTATTTGATCTAACGCCTAACTCGCTGTGAAAGAGAAAGTTGCGTACGACCCAGTCGTGCACCCACCACTCGTTTTATTTGACCATGTAAAAAGGTCCATTTGTATTACAATTAAAATCCTTTTTTTAATATTGCAAAATTTTCAGATTTTCGGAATGCTGTTTTTCACTTAATTCTTTGACTTTGAGTTCAGTTATAAAAAAAAAATTTAGTGTCTTTAGTCTAAATTCAACGGAAACCATTTACTAAGAAAACCAACTGCCACTTTTAGCCTATTTGTGTATTAGGGATTTTATTAAATGCACCCAATAGAACGATACTCTCCATGATAAGTTGAAAGAAGTTATTAAGAGGAAAGTTTTCAAGAAAACTTTATTATTGTTTCATTAACTTTGGTTTACAGTTTTTAACTTCAAATCTATAAAGAAACCAGTTTAAACTAATATATTCTCGATTAAAACATATATATTTTTCCCTACCAATATTCTGGCAATTTTTTGAAGCAGCTTTGAATATTTCTCACACTGTCTGTGTCAAAATTAGTTTTTCGGGGGTAATGGAACCAAAAAACGAGTGGTGGTTGCACGACTGGGTCGTACCAAAGAGTATAGAACTACATACAGTACGCATCACAGCTAAAAAAATTGTAGCCGTTTCAGACGCGGGCGGTAAGTACGTCGTTCGTATGCATCGGCTATGCTGATGTTTGATGTGAACACTGGGATATCAATATCAGTACCCCACATACTAAGTTTTCGTTGTATGAGATGCGCACTCTATGTAGTTCTATACTCTTTGGTCATACGCAACTTTCTCTTTCACAATGAGTTATGCGTTAGATCAAGAACGTTTATTCCGGAATTTGTAGTAATAGTTGTCCATGTGAATAATAATGATTTTCCTAAATTGGTAAAAACTGAACATTTTTGGGTTCCGCTACCATCGTAATGTTAGAATCAATCAAAATCTCGAGATCGAACATTTTCACGAAATAAATACCTTTCTCTTTGTAAGAGAAAGTTAAAAGTATTATAAACTTTTAATAATATGTAAATAGCAAAAAAAAAGGTTTTTTTGTACGTTTTGTTTTAAGCTTGTGCTTACTTACTTACTTAAGGGGCGCTACAGTCCGGGATGAACCTGGGCCTCAACCAACATGCCTCTCCAATTAGCCCGGTCCTTAGCTAACTGCCTCCAGTTGCGCACTCCAAGTTGGTTGAGGTCGGTTTCTACTTGTGCGCGCCACTTAAGGCGAGGTCTTCCTCTCCTGCGTCCGACGTCTGGCTGGGAATCGAAGACTCTGCAAGCCGGAGTATTGGTGTCCAATCTTTCTACATGTCCGAGCCATCTTAAACGTCCAATGCGGACGTATATCGCTGTACAGTTCGTATAGTTCGTGGTTGAATCTTCGTCTCCATAGCCCGTCAACGCAAACGGATTTCTTCATCGACCGAATCGACCCGAATCGACCAAGGATTTCTTCATCCGCTTTTGATACGGTCCATGCTTCAGCGCCGTAGAGCAGGACTGGGATGATCAGGGTCTTATATAGGATCTCCTTAGTAGTTCGAGTGAGGGCTTTACTACTAAATTGCCTTCTTAGCCCGAAGAAACAGCGATTAGCAAGAGTAATTCTTCGTTTGATTTCTGACGAGATGTTGTTGTCAGTTAATAGTGGAGCGGAGGTAGACAAAGTCCCGTACTACCTCAAAGTTATATCTGTCAATGGTGACGTTCTGTCCAATTCGTCGATATTGTGTGTCCTTTCGTGTTGACAGCATATACTTTGTCTTACCCTCATTTACTGCTAAACCCATTTTTGCCGCTTCCTTCTCTATACTAGCAAACGTGGCTATGACATCACGTTGAGTGCTACCAATGATGTCAATATCGTCGGCGTATGCTAGTAGTTGCACCGATTTTTGGAAAATTGTGCCTCTGGTGTTGGCTCGGGAGTTTTGCACAATCCTCTCAAGAATCAAATTGAAGAAGTCACATGACAGCGCATCGCCTTGCCTGAATCCTTTTTTGGTATCGAATGTGTCGGTGAGGTCGTTTCCGACCCTGATGGTGCAGCGAGAATTCTCCATCGTCATCCTACACAAACGGACGAGTTTGGGCGGTATACCAAAACTAGACATGGCTCTGTATAGTTCGTCTCTATAAATGCTGTCGTATGCGGCTTTGAAATCGATAAATAGGTGGTGGGTATCAATTTGGACTTCTTGGGTTTTTTCCAGGATCTGCCGAAGTGTGAAAATTTGATCGATTGTGGACTTTCCTGGCCTAAAACCACACTGATAAGGGTCGATCAGGTTGTTGGTAAACGGTTTCAAGCGTTCACAAATTACAGCAGATAGGATCTTGTAAGCGATGTTGAGTAGGCTTATGCCTCTGTAGTTGGCGCAGTTCAGAGGGTCTCCTTTTTTGTGGATCGGGCAAACGATGCTGAGGTTCCATTCTTCAGACATGCTTTCAACCGACCAGATTTGGCTTATGAGTTGATGGATATTGCTTACCAAGTCATCTCCGACAGCTTTATAAAGCTCAGCGGGAAGGCCGTCATTTCCGGCGGCCTTATTAAGCTTGAGTTTAGATATAGCTATCCTCACTTCACTTAGGTCGGGTGGTTGGCAATTTTCGCTGTCGTTGCCAATATTGAATGGATCGTTCTGCCTGACATCGGAATGTTGTTCGTCATCGCCGTTTAACAGTCTGCAGAAGTGGTTCTTCCATATCCTCAGCATCGATTGTGTCTCAACTACGATATTTCCTTGTTCATCTCGACAGGATTCTGTTCGAACCTTGTAGCCTTGGCTTTGACGTTTTACACTTTGGTAAAACTTGCGAACATCGTTCCTGGAGTGGCACCTCTCTATATCCTCGATAGCGCGCTTTTCTTGCTCTTTTTTCTTCTTGCTGAAAAGCCGACGTTCTTCACTTCTTCTTTGCCTATAGAGCTCAATGGCAGCTCTCGTCTTCACCTGCAGCTAAGCCTTGTAGGCCTCGTTCTTGGCTGCGAGCATCTGTCGGCATTCATCATCAAACCAGGGGTTTCTTGCTGGTGGCCGCGAGAAACCTAGCACATCAGTTGCGGCTGATCTAATGGCTTGTTGGCATCGTTTCCATTGTTCTTCGACATTAGATGCTGGTGGTATGTTGTGAGTCGAGAGGTTAAGGGATACGCGTTGCGCGAAGGTCTTGGCAGTCTCTGGCGATTGCAGTCTTTCGACATTAAATTTTTTCACAGTATTTCTGTTTTTTTTTTGTGGCGTGGTGGATATCCGCATCCTTACTTTGGCTACAACAAGGTAGTGGTCCGAGTCGATGTTGGCCCCTCGGAATGTTCGGACATCCAAAATACTGGATGCGTGCCTCTTGTCTATCGCAATGTGATCAATTTGGTTGACTGTTCGTTGATCTGGAGACCGCCATGTCCCCTTGTGGATATCGAGGTGAGGAAACCGTGTGCTGGCTATAGTGGCATTTCGTTCCGTAGCGAAGTCAATTAGCCTAAGTCCGTTACCAGACGTGTTGTCGTGTAGGCTATATTTTCCGACAGTACTGCTAACGATGTCTTCTCTTCCTACCTTTGCATAGTAAATGTCACAGTTTTTCATCCTCTTTTTGCCAGGCCCATCCCATCGTATTTCCTGGATGGCAGTAATGTCTGCTTTGTAGCAGTTTAGGGCTTCCGCTAGTTGTTCGCCTGCACCTCTCCTGTTTAATGTTCTCACATTCCAGGTGCAGATACGAACGTCGTTGTCCTTTTTTCCGTTTAGCATGGTCGTCAACAATAATATCAGTCCTATCCGAGGCTATTGGTTGCTCGTAACAATATTTTTTTCCGTGGATGGGTAGTTATCCCAAAGCACAACCCCCAACCTGGAGGGCCAGGCCCTTGTTTTGACCCTAGGACAGCGGGCCGGAAAAAATACCGTTGTCAGTAGCCCATTTTCAGGGTATGAGCGCTGCTGTTGACCCATTGAGGGCTCCTCCGCCACCAACTCTTTTCCATTACCCTGGCTCAGTGTTGGAAATCCCTATAGACCTGGTGTTCAAATATGTCGAAGCAGCTTGTGCAACACCCTTTATTTCTTTTAAATTACAACTTTTGTATCGTTTTATAAAACTCACGAAATTGGTATCTGTGGGTCACCTTTATTTGAAAAAATATATCAAAATATCTAAAATCGTTCAAAAGTTATGATATTAAGTTCAAAAACGAAAATCGGGCCCACTGCGTATTTTGACAAGTAACGTTAGGCTGACTGAGAGCGTGAAAAAAGCTTCTAAGCAGATTGACTTAGGACCATTTTGTTGAGAAGTTTTTACTATATATTGCTTAATTCTCAACAAAACACGCCTAATAATACATCTTGACAAATTTTAGTTTGAAAAACAATTACTGCGGAATGTCAGACGTTCACATTTGAAAAAATAAAGAGAAGGCCAATACTAATGTGGTTAACTATGGACAAAACAAATCTATGGGCTCTTAGACTCTTACAAAATTTTTTTTTCACATCCGTGCTAATTTTGTTGTTTTTCCATTGACAAAATATATCTACATATTTGTAAAAGCAGATTGATAACCATGGACAATTTACATTGTTTCTAGAAGGTATTCAGTTAAATTAAATCCTAACTAAGCTGCTGTCAAATATCAGGTATACATTCTTCTGCTACATGTATACAACCTCTCCCTCTTAATCTCAAAATCGATGACAAAAAAGTGCGGGAAATAGAAACCACCGTAGAAACACGTTTGAAAAGTTTTCGAGTTGTGACAAATATGAACATGAATTTGATTAGCTGCACGCTAATGAAAAGTGCTTACTTGCAGAAGCTATATTCATACATCATGCCAAATTTTAGTATCCATGCATACCCAATGAGTCATATGAATTTAATACAAAATTCTTACAGATACTAGGTCGATATTTTACAACGATATTGTTGTAATAAAATGACATTGATAGCACTTCGGATATTAAATTTAATTAGAAAATTGGAACCGATTTTTTTAAAGCTTTTCTTGATTTAACCAGATCTCCCTTTTTGTTATGAGATTTGTTTTCTAGACACAACTGGAGACAACACTTTAATTGTGTACCCGTTTAATTGAATGAGGTATCGTATCGCAAACGTATTCTGTACAGTTTTAATTAACATTGATACCTACCATGTTACCTACCATGCGAAATTGCATTTAAAGGCAAACAAACATACATTAACAAACCAACTTATAAAAAAATGATCGTTTCAATGCATAACATCAGCTACAGTGAGATATCGTTAATCTCTGATTACAATATTACAACTAAGCTTCAGGTTAAGATTTCACCAGTTTATCACGGTTTAAGCTACAGACTTTGGTTGATGGCAACCTCTAAACTAAATGGTGAAAGCTTAGCGCTTCTACAGTATGCATTTTCACGTGGTTTTGATTGATTTAAAGTGGTGTTCCAAGCTTTTAAGTCATTAAGTATATGTATATCTCAATTAATATTGCATGTGATTAAATTAACACTTTGGCCAAATTAATGATGTTTATTCAAGTGCATGTAATCAGTCATCGTATGCACGTAGTTTGACTACTTTGATTCAATTCGATTTTTAATAACTGAGAATGGAATTGATTACGAATACATTTTAACAAACTAGGTGCTGTCAAAATGTCAAACACTGCATAACATGAAACGTTTTCAAGATTTGATATGTTCATTTAAGGGGTCAGCTTTAATAACCCATTTCAATTTCCCTCTGCCATATTTCTCACTCTTGCTAAAGGAACCTATTGCATTAAGATCATCCCACTTTATTTTAGGGTGATACTTTTTTACTTCCCCAGTTTACTTAAGCCGGTGCTTAAGGATACTGATGCGATTATAGCCTCTCACTATCAACTCCTACTCTCACCTCCACGCTGGTGACTGGTGGGTGCCTAGTACCTCGACTGGAGATGGGGTATTAAACCCCTGTGGAAGGTCGTTGGTGGCAGCAGACGAGAGAGGGGGAGGAGTGTCCTCTCACTAAGGCACTCACTCTCAGGCGGCAGCGGAGGAATTCCCGAGATGGAGTCAACGGTGTCGCCTAAAGCTCCAGTTTGATCAATCTGGTAGTGAAATCCCTATATGAGCTGCTTCGACATATTTGAACACCAGGTCTATAGGGATTTCCAATACTGAGCCACGGTATTGGAAAAGGAGCCCTCAATGGGTCAAGCGCTCATATCCCAAAATGGGCTACTGACATCGGTATTTTTTTCCGGCCCGCTGTCCTAGGGTCAAAACAAGGGCCTGGCCCTCCAGGTTGTGGGTTGTGCTTTGGGTTAACTACCCATCCACGGAAAAAAGATTATGTTACGAAGCAAGAAGAGAAGAACGAATTGAACGAAATGCTACTATAGCCAGCACACGGTTTCCTCACCTCGATATCCATGAGGGGACATGGCGGTCTTCAGATCAACGAACAGTCAACCAAATTGATCACATTGCGATAAACAAGAAGCACGCATCCAATATTTTGGATCTTATTTCGAAAAACTATGGCAACGATGCCAACAAGCCATAAGATCAGCCGCAACTGATGTGCTAGGTTTCTCTCGGCCACCAGCAAGAAACCCCTGGTTTGATGAGGAATGCCGACAGATGCTCGCAGCCAAGAACGAGGCCTATAAGGCTAAGCTGCAGGTGAAGCCGAGAGCTGCCATTGAGCTCTATAGGCAAAGAAGAGAGGAAGAACATCGGCTTTTCAAAAGAAGAAAATGATTTTAGGCCAGAAAAGTCCACAGTCGATTTAATTTTCAGACTTCGGCAGATCCTGGAAAAAACCCATACGGCAGCATTTATAGAGACGAACTATACAGAGGCATGTCTAGTTTTGGTATACCGTCCAAACTCGTCCGTTTGTGTAGGATGACGATGGAGAATTCTCGCTGCACCATCAGGGTCGGAAACGACCTCACCGACACATTCGATATCAAAAAAGGATTTAGGCAAGGCGATGCGCTGTCATGTGACTTTTTCAATTTGATTCTTGAGAGGATTGTGCAAAACGCCCGAGCCAACACCAGAGGCATAATTTTCCAAAAATCGGTGCAACTACTATCATACGCCGACGATATTGCCATCATTGGTATGACTCAACGTGATGTCATAGCCACGTGTGCTTGTATAGAGAAGGAAGCGGCAAAAATGGGTTTAGCAGTAAATGAGGGTAAGACTAAGTATATGCTGTCAACACGAAAGGATCAAACGAAAGGATCGACGAATTTGACAGAACGTCACCATTGACAGATACAACTTTGAGATAGTACGGGACTTTGTCTACCTCGGCTCCGCTATTAACTCTGACAACAACATCTCGTCAGAAATCAAACGAAGAATTACTCTTGCCAATCGCTGTTTCTTCGGGCAAAGAAGGCAATTTAGTAGTAAAGCCCTCACTCGAACTACTTAGGAGATCCTATATAAGACCCTGATCATCCCAGTCCTGCTCTGCGGCGCTGAAGCATGCACCGTATCAAAAGCGATTGAAGAAATCCTTAGTCGATTCGAGAGAAAAATTCTTCTGAAAATCTTCGGTCCCGTTTGCGTTGACGGGCTATAGAGACGAAGATTCAACTACGAACTATACGAGCTGTACAGCGACATACCCCTAGTCAAAAAACTCCGCATTGGACATTTAAGATGGCTAGGACATGTAGAAAGAATGGACACCAACACTCCGGCTCGCAGAGTCTTCGATTCCCAACCAGACGTCGGACGCAGTAGAGGAAGACCTCGCCTTAAGTGGCGCGCACAAGTAGAAACCGACCTCAACCAACTTGGAGTGCGCAACTGGAGGCAGTTAGCTAAGGACCGGGCTAATTGGAGAGGCATGTTGGTTGAGGCCCAGGTTCATCCCGGACTGTAGCGCCACTTAAGTAAGAAAGTAAGTAAGTTTACATAGTATAGGGAAATATTGTGATGACGCAAAAATTCGAAGTTTTTACAAATTATTATGTTTTGAGGTACCCTGAGTCCAGAAAAGTAGTTTTTATAAAATGTATGTCTGTCGTCCGGAGTCTGGAGTCTGACTATTGAGTCTGTTGATACTTGAACCCAAACTAATTGGCCGATTCGACTGAAATTTCGGGTATGTATGTTGTTTGTGGTTCTACAGAGGTGTTTTTCGAATTGGACTTGGGACCTCCCATAGAACGGTTTTCTACACGAATAACTCAGTAACGGCTCTAATGATGTTGATAAATTTAAATTACAAGCATCTAGAATATGATGGCGTAAGCGTTTTTTTCGCCAAAAATGAACATTACGGTAGTTTTTTGTATGTAGTGTAATATGGATATTCTGAATAACTGGATATCCAGATTTTTAAGCTGCCAACCTTAAAGGCTGAACTATAATAGAAGCTGGTTGCGGTTTGCGGACGACCACTTCCGTAACTGTGCGAACACATGCAATTTGTATTGTATGACCAATGACCATAATAGATTTTCGCTTCGATTCATTCAGTTTTCGTTGCCTTTCGCTCACTTACAAAAAGCGAATTGATTCGCTCTTTCTCTTTCTTTTGTTCTTTCATACACAAATTTTACATTTTATTTCAACAGCTGTGTACATTTAAATTTGTAAGTTCCTAAGCAACGAAATTTTGTTTTTATTGTTTGCAATTCCATTCTCAAAAGTCTATTATGGGCAACTTGAGTAATTGAGAGTACTGAAGAAAACTTAACTTAGAATTTTGACATTAGCTTCCGTCTATTATAGTTCAGCCTTAAGGCTTTCAAAGTTTATAAGAATTTAGGAACAATTTCTGTCAAATACTTCCGCTTTTTTGCTGAATGGTGACCAGAGGTCAAATACCTTGACCACAAATAATGGCGTGCCGCAAGGATGCAACTTAAGTCCGGTTCTCTTTTCTTTATATATCGATGATGTCTGCAACTACTAGCATACGCCGACGATATTGACATCATTGGTAGGACTCAACGTGATGTCATAGCTACGTTTGCTAGTATAGAGAAGGAAGCGGCAAAAATGGGTTTAGCAGAAAATGAGGGTAAGACTAAGTGTATGCTGTCAATACGAAAGGACACCCAACATCGACGAATTAGACAGAACGTAACCATTGACAGATACGGGTACGGGACTTTGTCTATCTCGGCACCGCTATTAACTCTGACAACAACATCTCGTCAGAAATCAAACGAAGATTACTCTTGCCAATCGCTGTTTCTTCGGGCTAAGAAGGCAATTAAGTAGTAAAGGCCTCACTCGAACTACAAGGTGGTGCAAAAGTAATCCTAAATACAAATAAAATACAAATTTTTGGCGCAACAGGCTCGTTAGTACCCAGGGCCTAGCTTTCTCACAACCATTCATGTGTGCGTGTGTACTTCTTGCACGATGGCGGGACCTCCTGTTTTATGCCGACTCCGAACGGCAAAGTTGAGATAAGCTATTCTTGACAATTGATACTACTCGGACGATTTGTCAGATCATCACGAGAGGAGGGCCAGTGAAAAATCATTTAGGTGTTGCTATGGCTGGGAATCGAACCCAGACCTTCTGCGCGGCAGTTCATCGCACTAACCATCGCGCCACTGAGCCCTCCAATTTGCAAAAGTAATCCTCCTATCAGAAAATACATCGGAAGGTTATTTTTGCGCCACCTGTATAATATGATGTTGAAACAATAGTGATTTTTAACAACTGAAAGATGACTCAAATATATTAATGGTCCTTTCTGAGAAGTGTAAACAATTATGTAATGCTTAAAATGTATCTTAACCTTATTCATAATTTTTTTTTAAAAGAATGTTAGGTACAAGGTGGCGCAAAAGTAATCCTCCTATCAGAAAATACATCGGAAGGTTATTTTTGCGCCACCTTGTACTAAGGAGATCCTGTATAAGACCTGATCATCGCAGTCCTGCTCTACGGCGCTGAAGCATGGACCGTATCAAAAGCGGATGAAGAAATCCTTGGTCGATTCAAGAGAAAAATTCTTCAAAAAATCTTCTATGGAGGCAAAGATTTAACCACGAAATATACGAGCTGTACAGCGACATACTCCTGGTCAAAAAACTCCGCATTGGACGTTTAAGATGGCTAGGACATGTAGAACGAATGGACACCTTCTCTCCCAAAGTCCATCGACACTTCAACTCCAAATAAACAGATTAAAAAACTATTGCCACAAATGGGATCTTAAGATTAATACCAGCAAATCTAAGATAATGGTATTCCGAAATCAAAATCGTGTCGGTAGGTGTGAGGGAACATGGGTACTATATGGTAATAACATCGAAGTAATAAACGAGTTTAAATACCTTGGTTTTATGTGAAGCTACAACATGAGCATAAATCCCCACCCCATAACATATATAAAAAAACAGCCACAGCTAAATCTGCAATTAATATGATCTGGTATAAACTCTTTTCAGGTAGTTACGTCGATCCTGTCTCTAAGTTTAAAGTTTTTTAACGATACAGTAAATAGCTGATTTTGCTATGCAAATGAAGTGTATGGCTATAAATACTTAGATGAGATCGAATCAATTCAACGACACTTTTTCAAACTTATATTTGAACTACCAAGTAATTGTTCAAATTATACCATATACGTTCAGTCAGGACTTCCGTTTATCTACACAAAAAGGTGATTTTTATCTGTAAAGTATTTCGGAGATCCAACTCAAATCTTCAAAAACAAATTTTGCAAGTTGTTTTCTCGCGTGGTCAATCACCTTTCAAGGAATGGTATGATATTGCCGAAGCTAGCAACTCACCACTGACACTGTCTGTAAATAATGAGGACGAATGGAAATATTTATTCTATGACTGCGTGTCTGCTGTAGATGATGGACTGTACCAAAGTTGCCTGATCGAGCTAGACCATCACCGTCAAGACTAATCTACAGACAGCTTCACAATTTTCTTGGCCCAGATAATTATTTCAACGGTAGATTCTCAATAGTGAATAGAAATGCGTCTAATCTTTAAAACACCGAAATGATCAAACTAAATTATAAACCATATGGAAATGATATGATAAATGATGCAACATATCTTCGTTTTAATTAAAACGAAGATATGTTGCACTTCGTGGCGGTATGTGCTATATTAATAGAAATCCGAAGACAACATTTTGCCAAAAGCTTCTTTACTTACGATGAGGGTATGGGATTATTCAATGGTAAATTAAAACTCTTTCCTAAAATGAAGATGTAATCCATAGATTCCCAAACCGGCAAACGATTTTAACCACGCTATGTAATCTTTGTAAAGAAAACAATTGTAAATCTTTTTGGATATGAAAAAAGGTTTTTCAATAATATGTATTTACTTAATTCACAAATTTATTGAATTTATTAGCTTTTCAAACAGTGAACATAAGAAGTCAACCAAATTTTGTGAACTGCTTAGTGGGGTGCTTACATCTGTCGAATGTAGAAAAATGAGACTTCAAAAAAATTGCATTTTTCTCGAAAAGTAATGAATGGATTTAGTTGAAATCCCTCAGAAAATGTTCTCTTTGAGCTTTGGATTAAGTGAAACAACATTCTCAGCGGGGAATCCCTCATTATATAATGATGAAGATGAATTCATTTCATGATATGTCGTCAAAAATAACCAGCAGAATCTTTAAGCAAAAGGGTGAAGAGACGATTTAGATTTTAACGTGACCGATCGATTATAACTGAGAGCGATTTTTATTTTTGTCTAGTTAGCTTTCATTTCACAGTAAATCATTTATTGATACCCCTCTAGTCTTAGACGAACATTATTTCAGTTATCTCAATGACTTTCCTCAAGTTAGTTTCAGCAATGTTACATTCAACGATGATACACTACTTAAATATTTTTCTTTATTAAATAAGGATTATTCTGCGGGGCCCGATGGAATCCCACCATCCGTGAAGAACAACATGGCTTTGTAAAACAACGATCCTCTGTCACAAATCTATTAACTTTTATGCACACCATTGTTCCAATAGTTTGGAATATAAATAAGAAATTTATTGTATATACACTGACTTCTCCAAAGCTTTTGACCAGTTATCACATGACATCATAATTTTTAAGCTTAAGGCGTATGGATTCCCTCCAGGATTCATAAATTGGGTTACATCATATCTCTCATTGAGAACTTACCAAGTGAAATTTAGAGGTTCCTAGTGCAACCCTTTTGTTGCTGAATCTGGAGTACCTCCAGGAAGTCATTTAGGATCAATTTTATTTATACTTGCAATTAACGATGTAAGAGCTAGTATTCGAGATGATGATGATATGAAAATGTTCAAATGTGTAGGAGTTCTTAACGATTCGCTTCAACTACAAACCGATTTAAATAGTTTTACCATATGGTGTCTTAAAAACAGTTTGAATTTTAACCCTACTAAGTGTCAGCATATGACATTTTCACGAAAACGTGGTCCATCCAATTTTAGTTATATTCTGTCCGGACACACTCTCTGTTGTGTTAACAGTTTTGATGATCTAGGTGTTTATTTCGATCCTAAAATGGAGTTTAATAAACACATTAACGTTATCGTCAATAAATCAATGTTAGGATTTATAAAAATGTGGTCAAAAGAGTTTAATGATCCTTATGTCACTCTCTCCCTTTATAATTGTCTAGTTCGCCCTCACGGTATGACTCACAAGTTTGGACGCCCTTCTATGCAGTTCATTCAAACAGAATTGAAGCAGTCCAACTTAAATTCATAAGATTTGCTTTGAGAGGACTACCATGAGTTGATCTACACAATTTGCCTCCATATAGGTGTCAAATTAAACTACTACTGCCTTTGTCTCAACGTAGACTTAACAACGACATGGTTTTCTTACACAAATTCTTATTGATGCAACTGATCTTTTAAGTGCTATTGGTTTTAATACCCGTGGAGGTACCTACAACTTACGTAACAGAACTATAGTAAGCATTAGGCTATTAGTTGCATGAGAAGAGTTTACAACAAAAATAATGATGTAGTTGAACTGCATGTTAGTAGCAGTTTGAAAAACACTCTGCGCAACTGTTTGCTAGAACCGTAATAAGTGTAAGTAAATTTTGTTTCTTGTTTAATATTATACAATATATTTGTTGAATGCATTTTTTATGGATTTTGTTAGTGATATCAGACTTAATAACTTCTATGTTCTGTTATGTCTCACTAACAAATGCACTAAATGATGAGCCTGTGGATGCATATTTTATGCTGTGGCAAATCTCTGTTCGTGGATGATGCTTGTATTAAGCTCGCTACGACACAGATCTAATAGTGTTACGGTTTACTTAATTCGCAGCTTTTAATAATGAGGAATTCCCTCCATGATATCTATATATGAAATAACCAGATTGCCAAGTGAGGAATCGTGTTGAACTTACAGATGTCTATACGGATATATATATAAGGGACCCGGACGTATAATAATTAATTCTTCATAAAATACAGCTAGGTTCTACGGGTTCCACATTCCACTTTTACCAATTTCAATTTCACATTTTTCGAAGTTACAAAAAAAGTGAATTTACGTGTTCCACAATTCGGTTTTATCGTTTTTTGAGTGATCTCAATCCGATCATTTTAGTATCTGTGAAATTGTTGGGATAAGCTGACACGATTGAAAATGTAAGTGAATAATATCTGAGTGCAGTAGTGTTATTAAGATGTTGAATAAATATATTAAATCATAATTTACTTTAACAGGGGAAAACACAAGAATACTTCACAGGAGGCAATATATATTGAATTCATGGAGAGGCATAAAGATCTTGCAAGAGGATTCATGGAAGGGGATCGTGTAGCAACCGACGCTTTGTTTTTGAAAAGATACTATTTTTGAATCCCACTCATAATCACAGCATTAACTCAGACATATTCTTTCCTGCATCCGATGTCGATGACCCCAGAAATACGAAATTCGTCCATGAAATGTTGTTTTGATTTCCGTTTTTCTTCATCCGACATGGAATTGGCCATCTTGGAAAACTTTGTTCTCAAAAAATTAAGAACTTTTTTCAATATCTTTGATCCAGTGCTACTGCCCAAAGCAACATCAGAATCTTTTCCAATTGATCTCAGAAAGCTTCTTTCGACAAGGAAACGCAAAACGGAGGCTAACTGCAACACACAATAAATCGATGATGGTTTTAGATGTGGTGCAAAAGTTTGCAATGAAATTACAATTTTTAATTTTCATTTGAAATTTATTTGTTGTAGTTACCTAGCATCTGCAATTTCTAAAGGATTAGAAAGGGGTCTAATCGTACGCCTTTTTACTTTTTCCTCTGCATACTTTTGTTTTGCAACTTGCAACACCGCAGAAATATAAATAGAACACATTATTTTATAATTTATTATTTATTTGTAAACAAAACAATTTATTAAAATAAAAATAATTTGGCAATGTCCCATATGACAGATGGTATCATGCAATTTTCGACTTAAGACCTCGTTGCCTAAAGTCAAAGAAATAAAACGAGTGGTGCACGACTGGGTCGTACGCAAATTTGTTTTTCACAGCGAGTTGGGCGTTAGATCAAATCATAAGCATTTTGATTATTGGTGGCTAAAAATGATATAGGTAATGTCGAAATGTGTTTGTACGACCGTTTACTCCGAAATTTGATGGAATTGGTGTCTATGTGATTTTCAGTTATTGGGCAAAACTGAAAATTCCGTTTAGTGATAGTTGCGCTAAAACTAATTATGTGGAATATTTTCGAACTGTAGTATACATATTAAATTTCATTCAATTTGACATAGATAAAAGTTTGCGAGAATTTTTTTTTTATATGACCTATATGACAAAAACTGGGTAAGCAGTTTTGTTGGAACTAATATGTTTATAATTTATATAAAGTTTAATCAAAATCGTTAGAGCGGTTTTTGATAAAATTGAGGTTATGTGTAATTTTCATATGGCAGGTACCGTCAATAACATGGCTAAAAGCAAAAAAAAATGGCCCAGAATTATGAACAAAACAAACTAGAATACGAGATATGAAGAAAATCGGTTAAGCCGTTTAGGCTGGGAGACCATTACGGACAGACGGACCGACGAACCGACGCGGCGGACCGATGGACGGATTTCCAAAAAACCTTTTTTTTTGGTTCCGCTATCATCGTAATATTAGAATCAATCGAAATCTCGAGGTCGAACATTTTCACGAAAACAATTTCATTCTCTATGTAAGAAAAAGTAAAAAAAAAACTTTTTTCGAATCGAAAACGCTATAATAAATATTAGGCTCGCCAAACTGAAAAAAATCTAGCTCCTCAGGAAGGTGAGAAATTGCGTTCCACTTACTAATTTTTCAAATACCTATCTGTAAGTGGAATATACATAATGTGTAAACATAAACGTGTGTTTCAACGATTTCTTTGTTCATTTAAATTTAAAATAAACAGCAGTTCCAGATAAGGAAATCCACAACAAAATACAATTGGTTCTCATCTTTGCTGTGCATACACAAAGTAAGTTCCAACTTTGCCCCCTGTTGAAAATATTGGCGCCACTATATACTAAAACGATTTTATTTGCATTCTGGCGCTGCCAAAACTGACACGCCGTCCTGCACAAACGTCAAACAGCTGAGCTCCATTGACGTGCTAACAAGTGTTTTACCTTTTTGGTATCGAAGAGAAAAAAAATACAACTTTCCTAATTCATTCAGTAACAAGGTGAATTTTTTCTTCAAATCCAATCGAGTGCTAATCGAGTAAATTCAAGATGTCCTCAGTCGACGCAATAACAATAATCGCAGAAAGTCTTAAGGCTCAGGTAAGTGAAACACGAAAATATCTAGTGTGAAAATTTCCCCTTGACTTTATCAAACAAAATCAGGAACAAAGTACAGTCGGTTGACAAAATTCATGCATGATATAAATGTACTGATAAAGTGTTATTTGCTAATCATTAGATTAGGTTCGACTTATTTTGTTGAATAGGCATCTTTCGCCGTTCCTATGTAGGTGCGGCTGTATTTCTTGGAGTCGCTCTTAGTTTTTAATTGATGTACATTTTCTTTGTTTCTTTTGATTATTTGCAGGGAATCGAATATGTATTCGGCATCATTGGAATTCCCGTCGTCGAGTTGTCAATGGCAATGCAGGCTGCTGGGCTAAAATACATTGGAATGCGCAATGAACAAGCTGCTTGCTATGCTGCTCAAGCTATTGGTTATTTGACAGGCAAACCAGGAGTTTGTTTGGTTGTCTCAGGGCCTGGTTTGCTGCATGTGACAGGTAATTTGAAGAACGACTTGTTAGAAGGTTGGTGCGGGATGCGATTAGGGGGTCGTTGCCCCTTCAGGTGTAATGATCGTGTTTATTAGGGAAAACTGGTGGGGGTGAGTGAAGAAGGAGTTGGTAGACAATGGTCAATGTCTGTGATTCACTGAAATTGGATGAAATTTTTAATTTCTGTAGATTGCATTGTATAGGTACAGATGCATGATTCATACCTCTGAATAAGTGACTTATTTAGCACGTTATTGAAAAAGCACTCAAGCGACATCGATTGAACCATAGGGCTTACGAGTATATCTAGATTGGCATTGAAATTCAAAGGTCTTATAATATATGTACCAATAGGAGCAGGTCTTAGTGCGATGAATTTGCCATCAAGGAAAAAACTTAAATGAACTATCTTTGATATCAATTTAGACTGAGGTTTGTTTCTATAGGGATGGGAGAAACCTGCTTTTTGTTTATTTAAGTTATTTTTCCATCCTGGTTAAAACTAGAATTTTTGTTTAATTAAAAAACCAGGAGGGGTCATTCCGTAACTTTGAGAACGATTATCACTCAGACGGTAGTCGAGACCTCATGAGCAATCGCTTAAAAATCGTCCGTTGGTTGACGATTATTGTTTTAAGTGAAGCAAATAAGTTGATATCGCCGACAGAAGAAACGACAATTGATCTAACGTGATGCAAGATGTACCGACGAAATATTATCGTCAAACGAGAATCACTTTACGGAATGAGGGGGCCCAGGTGAAAATATCCGGTATGTTATGTTGACACTTTCACACCGCCAAAAAATTAAGCAAACCGCTTCGTATAATTATTGGTTGTCTTCCTAATGACTCTTTTAACTTATTATGGCTAAATAACTAGACCCCACTTAAAGAATCTTTTTGGGTTAAACAGAATGAAAGCCAGAGTTTTTCCAAAAACCGCCATTCCTAGTTGACTTGCTCTGGAACACCCGAGATGATCATTTTTGTTTTAAAATGCATATAAAAGATGATTTAAGAAACACATTTACAAATTGACCAGCCCGGAAATTTTCCACTGTATTTTTTTTTTTGGTAGTGCGCCAGTGAGTTGGTTTGTGCTATATTTGTATTAATTCAGTGACAAATCATATTTTCTTGTATATAAATTTTATATTCAAACATGCCAACTAAGTATGGTGATTTATTTGTAGATAACGCGATTAAAACGAACTTTATGTTTATAACAAAATATTAATGATAATGGGTACACTACATGCTTAAATAATCTGATTGTGATAAAATCTCAAAAATTGCCAACATTGCACTCACGTGAGTGTCATGGGTATGCAGCCATAAAATTAAAGAACAGTAACCCCCGTCCGTAACTGCGCATATAAATTAAAACAGTTTCCAATTTTAAAGTGATAACATTTTTATCATTTCAGTTTTCACAGAGACATTTGCTCCTCGTTCATTTTTGTATCCATATTCCTTTTTTCCCAGCCGTTCAGGGAATAATTTGGCTGTGATAAAAAATCTTCATATGGAAAAAATAAACACTTGGTTTTACTTTTTTAGATATCGAGAATGGCATTTTGCGTGAAGCCATGTTAAAATGTTATCACTTCACAGAACCCGATTCGACTCACAGGGTATCATTGAAACGCCAAAAGCTTTCAGCATGCTTTTGAATGGTAAATGTGGGATCTTATTTGTAGTTTAAGCTCTAGGTCTTTGTTACTTAATTACAATTCATTTAAAACCCAATGAATTTACAGAGTTACACCTTGTTGTAAAAGTGATTATGTAGCTGATGTAGGAAGTCTCTTACCACATTGATGTTTTAACTGTACAATAATCGTTTGTTACGGTCTACCACAATATGACAACGCATGCTTGATGTTTTTGTTCGGTAGGGTTGTTCCCGACCTTGATGGATCAGCGACTAATTCCCGTCGTCAGCGAAAATAGACAGTTAAGACCTTTTTGACTTCTAACAGGTGAACCTTTCTAAACAATAATCGCACAGATACAGGCTAATGATGTGTTCGCATTACGTAGGTTATGTATGGGACACCAACTAGCGTATTTCAAAGAATCTTGGTTTTATGAACCGAGTACTCGATGATGAAGTTCCCATTGTCAGAATTTAGAACTGAGCTGGTATTCCAAATCCATGACCTTTAAATACCTCTGCAAAAAGACGCATACCCTTGGCACCCTTGTCTGAATTAATCTGATCTTACCTTTTTTCTGTTGTTCTTCTCTTATGTTTTGTTTTAGCAGCTCTCATCTTTAGATATTAGTTCACCATTATAGGCCACATTTATAGCTGCGTGGATCTGTTGATATTAATCGTCATGGTTATAGGCAAGGCCCACACCTTGTAGAACAGTTTTAGGTGCTTTAGGCTCTGTGATATAGTTGTCAATACGTTATAGAAGTTGGCGGATGGTCCTGTTTAACAATGGCGGAAACCAAAACCACTATAACACACCCTGTGGAAAAGAGTTCAAATTCATACTGTTACCCTAATCGAATTTCCAGAAAGACTATCTCATAATGAACAACATGCAAAATACATACTTGTGACTTAATTCTATAACATTGGGGATCTGGTAAACGTTACCCTCAACAAGACCGCTTTACGAAACTAGTCTCGTGGTGTTATGTCTCTATCACTTTAAGAGACAGATACGATCCCTACGCCATTAGGAAACTAGGATCATATATATATATATCGAGCATGTTTTTTTTTGTATACCGCCTAAACTCCCCTGTCAGTGGAGGATGATGATGGAGAATTCTTGTTGCTTCATCAGGGTCGGAAACGACCTCAACTAAACATTCGATACCAAAAAAGTATTTAGGCAAGGTGACTCACTGTCATGTCACTTCTTTAACATCACTCTTGAGAAGATTCCGAGCCAACACCAGAGGCACAATCTTCTTGGTCGGACTCAACGTGATATCATAGCAGAAAAATAGGTTTAGCTTTAAATGAGGGTAAGATATTGTATATGATGTCAACACGAAAAGTCACACAAATTGACAAATATGACCAATTCGGCTCAGCTTTTAACACTGAAAACATCTCGTCCAAATAAAACGAAGAATTACTCATGAAAACCCCTGTTTCTTCTGGCTAAGAAGGTAATTTAGTAGTAAAGCCCTCACTCGAACTACTAAGCAAATCCCATACAAGACCCTGATCAACCCAGTCTTCCTCTATAGTGCCTAACCGTATACCGTATCAAAAGCCAATACAGGAATCCTTTGTCATGAGCGAAAAATTGTTCTATAAATCATTGGTCCCGTTTGCGTTGACGGGGCTTTGGGAACGAAAATTTAACCACGAACTATAAGAGCTGTACAGCAACTTAGACCTGGTAAAAAATAAACTCGGCAAAAACGTTTAAAATGGCTAGGACATGTAGAGCGAAAGAACGCCAATACTCTGGCTCGTAGAGTCTTGTATTCCCAGCCAGACGACAGGCGCGTTTTTTTTTTTTTTTTTTGAAGTGTGCATTTGGAGGCAGTTAGCTAAGCACCGCACTGGTTAAACTGGAAAGGCATGTTGGTTGATGCTCAGGTTCATTCCGGACTGTAGCGCCGCTTAGGTAAGTAAGTAAGGGATTTTTGTTTGCGGGGAGAAAAAGGATAACATCCAGTGGTTATTTTCATGTAATTAGAAAACAACAAAATAAAAAAAAATATGTTCATAGAGAATTAGACGTCGGTGCAATCGATGACAGAAGAGCGCGATAAATAGTTATATTCAATGGACGATCATTAAAATAATGTCTATTGAGGTCCTGTTATCATACTATTTTTTTATTTTTTTTTTTAGGTGGTATGGCCAACGCTCAAGTTAACTGCTGGCCTCTTCTTGTCATCGGTGGAGCTACCAGTCAAGATCATGAGGGTATTGGCGGATTCCAGGAATGCCCACAAGTAGAACTCAGTCGCCCATACTGCAAGTATGCTGCACGCCCACCAAATGCTTCCCTGATTCCATTGCACGTAGAGAAAGCTGTACGTTACGCCACATACGGTCGTCCAGGTGTTGCCTACCTTGACTTCCCCGGCAATATTCTCCTGTCGAAGGTGAATATTGATTCTGTTGCCCCAGTTATGGCCCATCCAGCACCACCACTCGTTTATCCCGATCCAACAGATGTTCGCCGGGCAATGCAATTCATAACAACTGCCAAACGTCCACTGGTGATCATCGGCAAGGGGGCAGCTTACGCCCATTCAGAGAATATTCTTCGCCATTTCATAGATAACACAAACCTACCCTTCTTGCCGACACCAATGGGAAAGGGTGTAGTCTCAGACACTGCTACACAGTGTGTATCATCGGCAAGAACTCTTGCCCTACAGAAGGCTGATGTCATCCTGTTATTGGGTGCACGTTTAAATTGGATTTTGCACTTTGGTCGCTCGCCACGTTTCGATAAAGATGTGAAAATCATCCAAGTAGACTTGTGCCCTGAGGAGTTGCACAACAGTGTGATTAGCAGCGTAGCAGTCCAATCTGACATCAAACCATTCGCTGAGCATTTGTTCGAGCACATGAACGCTGTCAACTATGAATTGTCTTCCGAAAGCGATTGGTGGACCGAACTAAATACTAAATGCCAACAAAACAGGGATGCAGTGATGAAAATGTCACTTAACACCGAGTCACCATTGAACTATTACACAGTATTCCACCACTTAAGGGAGCTGATTCCAAGGGACGCCATGATTGTGAGTGAGGGCGCCAACACAATGGACATTGGCCGTTCAATGTTACCAAATATACTACCGCGGCATCGCTTAGACGCTGGCACATTTGGCACAATGGGCGTTGGTCCTGGATTTGCCATTGCTGCTGCATTGTACTGCCGCGACCGTTTCCCCGGCAAAAAGGTGATCTGCGTTGAAGGGGACTCTGCCTTCGGTTTCTCAGGCATGGAAATTGAGACAATGGTACGCTATAACCTTCCAATTACAATTGTTATTGTAAACAACAGTGGAATCTATGGAGGATTCGAGAAGGAGGTCTTCGACAGTATTCGTACTTCCGGCGACTTGGCACAAGTGTAAGTTTAACTTAATTCATTTGATTTTATATGTTATCATATGCCTTTCTTCTTTAGTACTCCTCCATCAGCCCTCGGGGTCCAAGTGCGTTACGAGCAAATGCTTCAGATGTTTGGCCATCAAGGGCATTTTGTTAAAGAAATCCCTGAGCTGCAAAAGGCCGTGAAAGAAGCTCAACAACTGACTGATCGTCCAACCATCATCAATGTGATCATTAACTCAACGGCAGATCGCAAACCACAGCCATTTAGCTGGTTGACAGAATCGAAATTGTAATTGTGGCGTTTGTGTATTTCATTTTCGTTCCATGCACCTTAGAATAATTATGGTATTGGTTTAGGTATAACGTTCAGGTTTTGTATTTTGTATGTGATGATTTATTATTTTCCTGCGCTTATTTCGTGAGTATTTAGCAATAAACTGAAAATATGCAATACGCGTTTATTTATGTCGACAGGTCGAAAACTGCATTTACATTTCGTAAACTATCGGTTAAGATTAGTCTTGTTTATATGCATATTGAAAAGCGTATTAAAAGCGACACATTTTGTTCAAAAATATTATTAAACTTGCGTTTTATTTTAACCACTTTTGCCTTTTCAAGTCAGGCTTCAATTAAAATGGCGGACTCAAGTGGCTGCCCTTTTTTTCTCTATGTTGTTCTACCTTTAGGCCGTCTTTGAAGTCTTGGGGTCATTAAAGATTGCAAGCTTCGCTGCACCATTGTTAGGATCATGGATGATCATTGATGGCGTTTCGAATGTTAACAAATATATTTTCGGAAGCATCCGGATATGAACCTGTACCTCAACCAACATGCCTCTTCAATTACCCGATCCTTAGCGGTTGGCAAGTGTAATTCTTCGTTCAATTTGTTGCGAATCCGAGGTAGACAACCGTACTATCTCAATGTTATATCTGTCAATGGTGACGTTCTGTCCAATTCGCCGACGTTGCGTATCCTTTCGAGTTGAAAGCATATATTTCGTCTTATCCTCATTTACAGCTAAACCCAATTTTCCTATACTAGCAAACGTGGCTATGACATCACGTTGAGTGCGACTAATTATGTCAATATCCTCGGTGAATGCTAGTAGTTGTACCGATTTATGGAAGATTGTGCCTATGGTGTTGGCTAGGGAGTTTTGCATAATCCTTTCAAGAAACAGGATTAAAGAAGTCACATGGCAGTGCATCGACTTGTCTAAATCCTTTTTTGGTATCAGATGTGTCAATGAGTTCCAACCCTGATAGAGCAGCGATAATTCTCCATGGTTATCTAGCGCAGAAGGACCAGTTTGGGCGGTATACCAAAACTAGACATGGCTATGTATAGTTAGTCTCTATAAATGTTGTCGTGTGCGCCTTTGAAATCGATGAATAGGTGGTGGGTATCGATTTGGACTTCTTGGGTTTTTTTTTCAGGATCTGCCGAAGTGTGAAGATTTAATCAGTTGAGGACACGGAAGATAGGAACTTGTAGACGATGTTCAGGAGACTTATGCCAATGTAGTTGGCGCAGTTCAGAGTTTCTCCTTTTTGTACATTATATAATTACCGTTATATAAAACTTAAGTTATAACGGAGTTCCCACAAAAACTAAATGTACCATTTGTCAAGACTAAAATGTAAAAAGGCCCTATTGAGGGCTGAAGCAAAAAAGGTAGGTTTCACGAATGGAAATGGACATGTTAAATGACATGCTTTTTTCTTAGTTGGTACATGTGGGCCAGTTGTTGGTCAGCTTTTAGATTGTTCTGTCAAGTTTTATTTTTTAATGCTGGTAGGGTTCTCCTATTTGATGACATTACAACTACGACCCTTGTGTATTGTATAGATAGCCATTCGACAGCCCATCATAGCTACCAAGACTCTGAATGAGATTTTAATTGGATCTTGGTCTATATGATTGATTCCGACTGCAGCTTTTACTTGAACTCTTTGCAGACATATGTAAATGGAGGAGCTAGGTTTGAGGCCCTCATGTCAGATTTTTTTCAATTTCTCACTACCGCAAGAACCTCAATGAATATTTGCAGACATGATTGCCCATATAATGTACATACATATAATAATGGGACTGATATAATTTAACCCTGTTAACATTAGTACTTACCCTAAATAGTGTAGCTATGTTAGTCAATCCAGTAGATGACACCACTTATTAACAAAAACCTTTCCCGAACTACAGTCGTAATATGACAACTTGTCACACGAACAATAAATTGAAAATGCAATATGCATATTGCAAGCTAATTGACTAACAACCAATTAAAATACCGCCAATACTTTTACCAAAAAAAACGATGCACATATTTCGAATGGAATAAAACTTCGCGGATGTTTTCCCGACACACTTAATGATATTTAACGCGACGAAAAATTTCAAATAATATTAAACTGAAGCAAATTCTTTAGCTGAAACAAATAAATAACCCGCACTCATTCATTCGCGAAAACTTTACCACATTTTATCCGCGCAGCAATAATTAACCAGAGAGTGATCACTGGTTAAATATTAGTGTGACCAAAAGCTTAAGAAAAATATTTTTAGCTAAAGTGGTCATTTTATAGTTTTATACCATTACACATTCCACAGAAGTGGTGGGTACAATTTGTTTACATAGTTTATGGATTGAAAACATATGTGATTACAAATATTTCGATATTTGCATATTGAGTGGACAAATTTTTACATACCTATGCAAACAAAATGTTAATTCATTGCGAAAAAAATTATTTGATGATACAACGGTAAGTTATCCTATTGCGGTAAGTTTTGTAAGTTAAAATGGGCAACAAATACTTTAGATGAACTGTCATTATACCCTATCCCATAGGGCCGGTATATTAGTTTGACATTTTGTTTGTAAAATAGGTAAATAATTTAGATAGTTATAACGTAAAGTATATTGATCGACCCCGAATCGCTATCTGTGCCAATCTTGATGAATTTTTTTAAATAAACTCTCGGTTTGACAAAGCCGAACAAATTATAAATTCGGTCAACAGCCACACCCACTTTCGAACAATAATTTCCGAAACACAATCACGCTTTGGCGCGTTGCGTTTGCTGACGCACCTTGTTGAACAATATGAAATCAATGTTACCTATCACAATGTAGCTTATCCTTGGCGTTGAGCTTCAACCTCAAAATGTAAAATCTTGACGTATCTTAACGTTGCTGTAAGGTGCCGTGGGCGAAGGTTTTTAGCGGAGATTTTTATCATTTCCGCCATTTTGGTAGAAGAAGTTGAAACCGTTTAACAAGTGAATATATCAAAGCTATTTCGACAAACTGTCTTCACAATATACTGCGACAATGTCATTTTCTATATTTCATCCCCGTAAAGTTTTTAGCTACACCATTTTCGCATTGCAAGAGCTTCAATGCTGTATATAAACACCCAGATTTAAGCAGCTACCAAGTCAAACACAAAAGTGCATTGGTTTGATGCGGTTTATCATGCAGGGTCTTGATGCAGGCTGACTGTATTTCTTTAGAAATGCGAAAGAAGCGCGTTTTTATAACTGTCAATTGAGATCACTACAGAGCAATGGCTACGTTTACACCGTGGACATTAACCGGGACTAAATCTACATTTGGTGTAGGTTTCAACGATGTTAACACATCGAACAAGGACTGAATTGTTAGGTCATTCCACTTATTCAATTAACCTGGACTATAATAAATTTAACTTTCTATTCTACCTTGCGCATAGATGTCACCATTAATTCAACTGACGTGTATAGTACCTGCTATAATATCGAGGATTTTTTTTTACTTTGCCACTTGCCACGATTATTGTCCACGATGAAAACGTAGCCATTGGGGGTGATCTTGGGAAAAAAAACATTTACGTCAATTCAAAGAAATGTTATGTAATGGAGTATAGATGGCGTTAGTTCTGCATTTAGTCATGTACGGTGTAACCGGAAAATTTCTGAGACTAAAATATGTAGTGCCGACCCAAATATAGTCCACGGTGTTTACATAGCCAATAATGAATGAATTTTTGTTGCAGAAAATTCAAGATATTGGTGTAGCTGACTTGTGGTTTTAGCATGATGGCGCTACATGTCATGCAGCTAACGCATTAATCCCTTTTAAAAATGGTCCGTCAACTGGCTTTGTTTTTTTGTGTTATATTTCAACAAACAAAAAGTCAGCAAGCCCTTTATATTTTCTTGGTAGTTTTATCAGTAACCTGGGTCTTAGATTGGCTAGTATGAAAATCATGTTCCCTATTATTTATATGTGTTAGTGTATCTTTACAGGAAAGATCTTACTGGGAAACTTAAGTCAAACGATTTTGTCGAAGAGGTGGTCGACAACTGCTATGAAAGTAAATTTGATTTGGGGTATGCTTTCTCTTTTACACTAGTACATTCTGCGATTATCGTATATTTGTCACTTTTTAGTGAATTTTAGCCAGGATATGATATTTGAAATGTAACGACAGGTAATTTTATGTCAGCAGTTAGAACCCACCACCAGAGATCAATTTTACCTGATATCTGTCCACCACACCGCTTGAATGTTGCACATACGTTGCACCCTGTACATGTGGCAACGTGCGAGGAGTTTAGTAGACCAGATCATATTATTCCAGATCTGGTCCCACTGTTAAGGAACTACTAATGCAATTAAAAAATCCAATCAAATAATAAATTAAATATAGTGGTAAAGCAGTTACGGAAAATCTGATGTTTTTAATAGGTATGTAAATACAATTAATTTTTAATCAAGAATCTTAATTAAGCAAAAAATCAGCCCATTGAACATAAATAAGCAAACTGTCCAGCACAGCATGGTACCGATTTGTATAAAAAAAAACTTGCGTTGACGGCCAATAAATATAAGCTTATGAGTTTATTTAGTGTATCTTTATTTATTTATTTATTTATTAATGAACTTCAATCCAAAGAGCCATGAAAAAATGTTCACACCAAAGACAACATTTTTCCCCGACAATTATTTTTAATGATTTTAGTGCAGAAATTGATTGGCATACACAAATTTAATTTAAGTAAAAAAAAATGTAAACAGGAACAGACCTTTTCTTAACAAATCCTGATAATCCTTAGTCTGACTCCTTGATCAAGTCCTCTTCCAATCCTAGATGCTGCAGGAAGCAATTCCAATTTACCAGTCGTCCCTTGTGCAAAAAAGGTATTTTTGGACATAATTCAAAAGCGTAATTTAGCGGTGCTATGTCAGGTGCTGGATTAGAGTTGACATCAACAAATGACAGAAAATCGCAAACTTCCACCTCTCCACTATCATTATGATTCAATACCATGAATAAATCATCAATTAGCTCTGCGGTAAATGGCAGTCGACATCCCTTTATGGTGGACCTTAGTTTTGTTTCCGCAATAAATGTCTTTTTCATTGGATTGATGTGATAAATGTGTTCCTTAACGTGATCCATGTCACCCCAAAGATTCCGACGAATTTCTGATTGTACAGCTGCACGCACTGTCTCACGGTTGCAAGTCATAGGTGGAGTTTGTTCTGCTGAGTAGTATCGACATATAGTGATAATTTCGTGATCAGTTATGTTATTCCCAAGCAGTTCAATTAGGGCTCTCTTAAGGGTTTCATAGTTGATGAATTTCGTTTCGGTCTCACTTATGACCTGTGGTAAATATTTGGCAATGAAATCCTTATAGTTGGGTCGAAGAGCTTCACGAATCTTAGTCATAATCGTTTTAACATCCGCCAGAGGAAACTGTTCAGAAAATATGGAAGAGGAAAGTGTAAAAAATTAAGTTCATATAGGCAATAATGGCTTTTAGAGCTAACCTCGAACGGATGGGATTCCATATAAATCAGAGTGTACTCATCCGCTGAGACTAATGTAAAAATATGGTCTTTCAAATTCACAGTGGCGCCAATATACAAATGGTAGGGCTTGTAGTAGTCCGGCCGCTTTGATGAAAACTTTTCCTGATTTGGAAGGGAAATTCGACGTCGTTTGAGGAACTCTCCCCCCAAGAATCCTGAATTGCGTTCGGCTACTTCGAATATTTGAATGGTATCATCCGACAGATAGTACGATATAATAAAGACTCGTTCGCAGTTTTCCCGTATTGTAGAAATCATTTTAGCCCCAAAACGCAAAACAAATTTATCTAAGGTAATGAACTTTTTAAAATCACTCTGCGGAGGCTTTGGTTCCATAGAAATACAATTTCCCTCTGAATCTTCATACGAGCCCCATCCGTTATACGGCGGTAGCTGCCGTACTTTATTTTTTTGTGGGATAATGTCGTCGCAGCGATTTGGATGTGACATCGCACTGAAGTCTTCTATTCCATACTAAACACAAATGTGTGTGAGATTGAGAATTAAAAAACGAAACAATAAGATACCTTCTTCCTGTAATAGTCCCTTGTGAATGCATCGCAATTAGTAAGAACCACGCTGCGGCCATAGACATTAATAACAGCTCCAATTTGAAGATCCCTATCGGTATAGCAGCTAGACTCTTTCTTCCCAGTACCAAGAACATCTTGAATGTAGCGGCCTGAACGAAGCCCACCTCCAAGCACATTTAAAATTGTCACGCGGGCTTGTTCACCCGGTAAGGGGAGGCCTTTCCAGTCCTTAAAGTATATGAAGATGAACATGGTTTACGTTTACTTGAGAGGTTTCATGTTTTTTTTATTTGGCTTTTCACAACTATTTACTTGATCGTATTGTGCAATAAAAACACGTGATTGTATTGCACAATATCTAAGACATTAACAACTACCTACCCTAGGGAGTTTTCCACGCTTGAGGAACATTGCAGGTCCTTCCCTACCCGAGTTTACTGGGAAAATTTCCTTTATATCCATTGTATCATCCGATAGATAGTAGCATAGCTCTAGGTTGCGAACATCTCCGAACTCTGAGCGATCATCCCAGTATCCTGTGAACTTTAAAATTTTCCTATCGAACTCTAAAAACTGTGCAAACTGATGTTTCTTAGTCGTGGGCAAAGACACCTTTAATCCAGATCGCTTTCTTTGCTCCGTCGTAGGATCACTGAAACGAATTGGAGTTTATTATCTAGCGCTAGCCTATCAAATCAGTTTTATTTACCATGGCGGTTCCACTGGATCTGGTACCGGAATACCGGCTCTGTTCAGAAAATGTCTTGTAAATACATCACACCCGGTTATGTGATAAACCCGATCAAATATCCGTATCGTTGTGTTTACGTTTAAATCCAAAGTCGATATAAACTCATCCTGAGATGGTGGTGGCTTTGGAATTCTCTGCCTATGCACCAAGCAACCTTGTGGTATACCGGAATTCTCGACTTTTGGTTCAGTCACTTGCATAGTACCATCTTCAAGGTAGTAGAATATTTTTACCTTTCTAACGAGATACGGCGCATGGTAGACCTCTTGAAGAGTCTCCTTAAAATACGCACTAAAGCAAAGCACCTGTTTGTCATAAGCCAACCAAGGTGGAAGTTTAGGACCAACTTTGGGTTTATATACCGACGGCAAATCTGGTGGGGGGCAATTGGCGTCAGAAATCATACCCTGCGGGTCGACAAGTGGTGGAGGTTCACGGTCGGAAAGCATTGGAATACCATAATGATTTAGAAATGCTTGTGGTTTCGCAAAATTAGTTTTAGTTAGCTGTAGGAGTGAATAATGAGAAATGGTTTGATGATTACTTTATAAACTTACATCTCGAAATTGTGTGCCCGGCAGCAAGGGCATTCCCGGAATACGTAGCATTGTAACAAACGAATATAAATATTTGAACAAAATTGGTAAAAAATATAGTTTTTCTTTTGTGATGATGTTTAGAATTATTTCGATTTGATTGTTTTTACAAAGAAAAACATTTGGAATTGCTATAGTGATTCACGTAAACGAAGGTAAAAGCCATGGTGATATCGAATATTGATTGTTTGAAAGCAACAAGTAGGGCTATCCTACGATTTTGATAAATTTTTATGTGGGTTCGTTTGTATTTTTTGGGTTCGTTAAAGTCGACCATTAAATTGATTTTCTTTTTTTCTTTTAAGGGTTCGGCAATGTTAGAACCCTTTAAAAACACTAGCGGCCAATACAGTGCCTTAAAACTAAATCATTCATTTACTTAAAAAAAACTTGTCAGTGCAAAATATAAGGACCCAACCAAAGGATTGATATGGATTCGCATTTATATCATTCTTCTATATACGTGGAATGCTGCATGAGATTGCACTTTAAAAGTCAGAGTGAGACAGCATGTAGTTAGAGAATATAGTTGAGCCGAAGTATCCGTTTATAATTAGTTTATCTTGTTGAATTCATTTCCCAGGTGTAAAGCTGACTACTCCTCAAAGGGACTTTTAGTTGCAGATTCTTTTGTGTGAAAGCATTTGTCCAGCCCGTAACTAAAACGGGCGAATCTTCTCTCTCCAACTACCGACCAATTGCTGTTACGTCATCGAAACGCTGATGAACCATCAGCTTATTAAATAACTTAAATCATGAAAACTCTTTAATGATCGATTATAAGATTTATTTAGCAGCTCCACTTTTGATTTGATAACATATCTCACCGAAAAGTGAAACCAATCTATTCATCTTGGTGGGGAAGACAAGATTGTTGCACTTGATGTTTCAAAGGCATTTGACATCAAGCCCTTTTGTCGAAAATGCGTGCTTTTATAATCAATGAAACTCTTCTCCTTTGGTTTAGAAACTAACTACCTCTCAGTTTAAGTTGTTTTGGGCGGTTTCAAGCCTGCTACTAAATAAATGCTGGCGTTCGCCAAGGCTCCATTCTCCCACATTCTTTCTCATTTTAATTAATGACCTCTTGTCTGTGTTTTCTAATCCATTCCTTTGCGGATGACTGTAATCTCATATTCGTTCTCGAATCCACGCCCTTCACCTTTGGACGTGGAACAGAAACGACAAAATCAAGCCTATCTTATGAAATATAGAGATTTATTCCTAAACCGAACAACACGAATGTTACCAAACTCAGTTTTTCCTCCACATTACAATTTACAGATATTTAAAACCAACGCACATCTCCATCTCCTATCACCTCTTTTCTTCTTCTCAATTTCCTTAATGCTGTGCCAAAACACTATAAAAAAAAAACAAAAAAACATATGAGGAGCTACAACCCCCTGTTGGAAATCGTTGAAAACCCTATCACAACTCTTCCTTATATTAAACATTCCCAAAAAGTGGATGTGCTTAAAACTGAATGGGGATGTTATATATAAAATGACACTGTCACGAGTGTCACCACATCTTGTTCAGAATATTTATCTAAATCTGTGATGGTTCCACAAAAAAAAATGGGATAGGTCTATTTTTTTTTTTTTTTTTTTTTTCGGAAAATGTCCCCGAAAATTGGGCGTTGGTTAAAATGATCTATACACCGGTCGTTGGGAATACATTCTTATGGGCGCGTTCACACCTACAAACCGAAACTGTCGCCGGTTATCCGGCTTCCGGAATATTGCCGACTATGCTCACTGCCACAGCCGGCTGCCGAAACCGGGTAAACGATTCTCAAGTCAGTAGTGGATACATAAAACAAATTGCACCTTCACACATAACCGGTTGCCGTAACCGGTTTTCAGTTTTCTAATCGCTGTGGACAAGATAGGAGTCTCACTGGGTCTCACATAGGTCCTTTCTCTCATGTACAGTTAAAATATGGTTCTTAAGTCTAACTTAAACGCTTTTTTCAAATAATTATTTCCAATAGGCCAAGTCCTAAAAAGTTCCAGTTCTAAATTTTGTTTGTCGCGATTCAATTTCCTTTAACCACGTTTAAATTAATTTGCTTCCTTGTCCGCCTGTTTTTTCTCTGTTTATTGTTTTTCTTATTTTATTAACTTTCTCTTATGACCTTAATAGAAGGCATATCCTGGGATTGGAGAGTATCCTTAATTTTATCAAAAAGTTCATTAAAACTCGACAAACTCATCTTAAAGTAATTAAAAAACATTTCAGGATCCTCGCGCAGTTGTTTGAATAAAACATAAAAACCCGCACATTCCTTCCCCTTTTGATTGATCGGATGAACCCAATGAATTCTATTTGGACTTTTTTTTAGCCAAAAAACAAATACCAACAACAATGCCAGAAGTTGACTTTCTCCATCACTACCGACCGACTCAAAGATATGAAAACTGAAAACATATTGTCGATCGCCACCAATGGAACAAAATTCACATTTTTTTGAACTCAGATCGATTTTGCAAATCTGGATTTTTCGGCAGATTTGCCAATACCAATACAAATGATAGCTGTCAGTTTGACTAGAGTGATTTTCATTTTGATTTATTACTTTGGTTGTGAAAAACAAGAGTGCTTTGCGTTTGGATTTATTAATGGATATAGACACAGAAAATAAAGTTATACGTGAACTATTAAATTCATCTAGTTCGACTTCGTCTTCGGAAAGTGATGAAGATAATTTCTGTATTTTAAAATTTTTGTTATTTTTTAAATTTTGGCAGCTACACCGACGCTAACTTCACAGACACGAAATGACACCAATCCAATGACAAAAAAAATAAATCTGAATCGTGTTCCATTGACACTCAAAAAGATCAAATTTCAGATCAAAATCTAGATTTCCCAATGGAAAACGCCATTAATGTCAAAACTAAAACACCTATATGGAATAGGGTATTAACAAAATATAAGGGGTATTTAGTGTGTTTTTGTAATTCTCATTGCACTATAATATTTAATATCCTTTGTCCAGACAAATTCCCCAAACAGGCCTTACGACAACCGCATGTAACCATATACCATGATTTTAATCACGGAAAAGCACAGAATTTAAAATTTCCTCATATATTATCTACTTAGGGCCCAGTTACAGCTATCATTGAAAAACATCATAGGAAATTTTCTTTTAGGGCCCAGTTATAGCTACCATTGAAACACAAAACATGATGGAATGGAAATTTCATCTCTATAGCTGCTTATTGAAATTTTTCCCCCATAGGATTAATTGGAAAATTCCGTTTCATTTCGGTGGAACGACAAACATTACTTCACAGAAATAAATCTTGATCAGTGAAAAATAAAAAGTGTTTTTCTGCGATAACTAGAATTAAAAATTAAAATATTTTTGGATAATCATGTTCTAAAATTCATAAGCTTTGTTTTGACACCAACTCGCCAATGATTGAATTTATAAAAAACCTCAAGAAGTAAAAGAAAATGTCCAATGATGTTTTTCAATGATATCTATAACTGGAACCTAACGCGTATTTGCATTTTTTTTCTTTGGGATCATTTTTCTTGAAGACGACCGTGTATCGTGTTTTGTCGCCCAACCAAGTAAAAAAATGTAAACATGTTTTTTGTTTAAAATTCTAGGTACCTAGTAAGTCTCCTACACTATCGTCAACGATAATCATTTTAAAAGTTACGGAATGAGTACCCTGGTAACGCTGGTTTCCTTCAACGAATCCGCATCCTAATATTTGCAGCCATAGTGACAGTGTAATCAATGTGTACCGCGTGAGGATGAGGACTGAGGAATGAGGATACATTCAAGTTTCTTTGATCAAGAAGATTTTCTAACACCACAACCCTCAATCTGAAGAGGCAGCTCCCATTTATTAGATACCTTGTAGGACACGGGGCCATCAGGGACCCAATTACATAAAACGATTGTGTAAAACGAGAAAGGTGTAAGAAAAAAAAGCGCAACCAACTTCATCCTATATAGGACTGTCAAAATTAATTTAAGTAAGCAAAAGGTCATGAAATTAGTAATTTTAAAATTTTGTAAAAATGGTCATTCATTGCGATTTTTTTTTATAGTGGAATAGTTGTGCAGAACACACGCACACTTTATTATGTAGTTGGTGTTATCAATATGATTGTCAATACCATTGCCAATTCTGCGGAATCTTGCTTTCAAATGTCCAAATGCATTTTCCACTACCCTGCGGCATTTTGATAAACAATAATTAAAATGTTTCTCACTTGCACACGCGGATATTTTAAATGGATAGGGTTTCATTAGCATATTTGAAAATCCAAATGCAGAATCACCAATGATGTGAACTGGTACTGAAACTCCACAAATATCAGTTGACATTTCTGTTAAAATTGGGCTTTGATGTTGCACTTTCAGTGAAGATTTCTCAAATATTTGAGAATCATTGCAACGACCGGGGCTACCAGTGTTGATGTATAAGAATCTATACAATCTGGTACAAACGGTAGACTTTCCGACACCAAAAAGATTAGCAATTGTTCTGTATTCTGCGGAAGATCCAAGCGAGTACAATGCAATTGCAACCCTTTTATCTACCGGTGCTGAAAACTTATAGCGTTTTCGATTGGGATACAAAAAGCACTCTTTTTATACTCTAGAGCATTTTTTTACTCTAGATCTATTTTTTTCGTTTTCGATTGGGATACAAAAAGCACTCTTTTTTATACCCTATCCCATAGGGGGGTATATTAGTTTTGATACTTAGTTTGTAACATAGAGAAATAATTTTGCTACATATACCTCAAAGTATATGGATCGACTCAGAATCGCTAGCTGAGTCGATTAAGCCATGTCTGTCTGTCCGTCCGTCCGTCCGTCCGTCCGTCCGTCCGTCCGTCCGTCTGTACGTCACCGATTTTTAGGCCTTAAATTTTGAGCTAGGATAATGAAATTTGGTATATAGGATCCTCGTCTCTGCCTACAGAACAAGTGTAAAAATTTTTGAAATCCGCCCACTGCCACGCCCCCTTTTAAGAAAAACTCAGTTTTTGACCAAACCGTAAGGAATTTTAAAAAAGTTTCTGAACAACATATTTAGACAATATTAATATCTATATTTCGTCCATATAAAGTTTTTTGCCACGCCCACTTTTTGGGGGCGTTTTCAATTAAAAACTGTTTTCGGTCAAATTTTAAATTTTTCGAAAAAAATTTTGATGCAGAATCATTAACAATATTAATATGAACATTTCGTCTATATACCATTTTAACCCACGCCCACTTTTTGGGGGCGTTTTTATATAAAAACCATTTTTATACACTACCCCATAACATATGCAGGAGAAAACCTTGTCTTTTGTAGAACCGCAAAATTGTTTTGTAAGCAGTCTGAAGAACTTGTTGACACTATATCTTTTTTTCTATTTTATCCACATCGTGTTTTTAGCCATGCCCCCTTTTTTGGGGATTTTAGTTTTATGGATAGGATGGGATAGGGTATTCAACGATCCGCACAGCGGATTGTAGCCTTCTCATATGTTTTACTCTAGAGTGCTTTTGAAGAATCTGGATTCCAAGTCAGATTTACACCAACATGCACCAACACAAAAACATTTAACATCTGACTTAATATGTCAATTTGAAGTTTGCATTTCGCAGTTTGATGATTAAAAAGTGATTTTCGGGGAAAACTATAATTAGAAATTAAAATATTTTTGGATAATCATGTTCTAAAATTCATAAGCTTTGTTTTGACACCAACTCGCCAATGGTTGAGTCTATAAAAAAGCCGCAATGAGTAAAAGAAAATTTCAAATGATGGTTTACATTGATAGCTAATAGCTATAATTGCGGCCTAAAGATAAACAATAAGCTGTCAAATGGCACACTAACACACACAGAAAACCAGAGTTACCTCTGGGATTGGGACGGGTAAAATCTGAAATCTGAGAGTAAATCTAAAAATCCCAATCGAAAACGCTATTAGTGAGAACACCTTTTTTTGGTGAAATTGGAAATAATCTCATTTGACCCCCAGTGAGAACGTAGTATTAAATTGCCTGCTGGGCCTAATTCCGTAAAGTGATTATCGTTTGACGATAACATTTTGACGCTACATCCTGCATCACATAAGATCAATAGTCGTTTTTGCTGCAGGTGATATCACTTTATTTGGTTCACTTAAAACAATAATCGTCAAATCACAGACGATTATTGAGCGATTGCACATGAGGTCTTGACTACCGTCTGAGTGATAATCGTTTTCAATGCTACAGAATGACCCCCTCCAAAAATTTCTCAAATCCTGCCTTTTCAATTAAAAATTGTACTAACATTAAAAAACTCTTGAGTTTTGTTAACATAAAATATCTGTTTATACTTTTTATTGTTTTTATCAAAAGAAAAGGTAAACAGTTTTAAACGCTGATTACTCCAATATTTTTGAAAATGTCGCTTAGGCCCTTCATCTTCTAAGAAATTCAATTCAGACCCAATGAGCATTCCCAATTCAGCTGAAGCAATCATTTATCTATACCTAATGTTTTATTACAATTAATTTTAGATTAAAAAAAAATATTTCGACTCAACAAAGAAGCGTTTATATATGTTCTGGCCTTGGTTTGGCTATTTTGGTAAGACCTGGATTGATTTCCATGAAGCAATGAGCAAAGCCATTTGCGTTGATGGTATTTTAATTGAATAAAATTATATAAATATCAATTTTCACTATTTTGTTTTTGAAGTGAAACTTCTTTTGGGACGATGTGAATTGGATTCTATAAAACTAAAAATCGTCATTATCTTAACAACACACTGGTTCCTTATCTAAGGAGTAACCTTGCCAGAAGCTGCTTGGTGTCGGTGATCGCGTGTTGTTGAATGGGCCTCAGCATACGAGACGAGTTCAGGTTTACGTTTAGTGTAGATTAAACAGTCGTGGTAGCAAAAAAAATGTAGGTACACCTATATAATAAAAATAAAAAAATAATAATAATAATTCTGCATATCCTACCATCTTAAACTTACAGCTCGTTGAATCTTCGTCAACGCAAACGGGACCGAACATTTTTCGAAGAATTTTCCTCTCGAATAGACAAAGGATTTCTTCATCATGTTTTTCGAGCATTTCGACCTGTATTCCACGAATTTTTACGCGTGTGATGTTATCCTGTAAAGCTTCAATCGGGTTCGGTTTGTCCACATAGACAACGATTTTACATAACCCCATAATAAATAATCAAGAGGAGTTAAATCGCATGATCTTGGCGGCCAACTCAGAGGTACATTTCGAAAGATAAGCTCACCAAATTCGTCCTTCAACATTTCCATTGTTTCACGAGCTGCGTGGCATGTGGCACCGTCTTGATGAAACCACATGTCAACCAAGTTCAATTCAGCCAACTGGGATACGTATCCTTTGAGCCAGAAATGAGCCTCATGGCTGAACACAATTTTTCGATAAAACAGCGGATTTGCACATTTTTCACAGAGCATGAGTTTCGATAATAAATTTCAATAATTTGAATCGTTGCTCGTTTGTAAGTCTTTCCATGAATGGCAGAGTATAGAGTTGTTCATGAGACTATATCCCTCCCAAGTGCGTTGTCTCTTTTTTAAAACGTCAAAATCGCTTGGAGGAAAACAATAGGTTCCCGTACTTTTTCAGTAAAAATTAGTAATTTCTCAAATTTCTTGGAGTGGGGGTTAATTATCTCAGAAAGAGACAAAATTACCAAAAAGTACGGGAACGAGTTTAAGTAAAAAAACAGTAAAATTATATATTGTATGCCTTTTAAAGAACAAATGACATAAATCACCTGTCAAAACAAGCGAATTGTCACTTTTAGATACCAACTGACAGTTTACTGATTTATACCAACAGAAATTTCTGCAGTAAATTTTTTTTACAGATTTTTATGGAGGGGTAGCTTTTTGCTCTCTCGTGAGCTGTCTCTTTTACATATTTTTGCGTACGGGAACGGCAATAAGTAAAAATCAGTAAGAATCAGTAAATATTATTTTGTACGGGAACAGACCTAATGTGATATTTTATATGGCAGGAGTACTAATTTTTGGATAATTTGCTTTGAAATATGAAAATATAAATTGTTCAAAGTGAAACTCAAATTATAAATACATAACGATACTAAGAGAGTGTGCATAGTTATAAAATAGAAATAAAAAGATTGAAATTGATAACCAGTGCCATTGCAAAGCGTGAACATAAATCCGAGTGCAAACTAAGTTGATTAGTTTTCGTGTAGTAGTTTGTTTTCACAAACAACAACAACTCTGAATATTTTTTATTTTGTTTATAAATTGTTCTGTTCTCATTTAGCACTTTTACACAATTTTCAAGCAATTTTAAAAATGTTCAAAAACACAATTAAAAATCAGCCGTTATATTATAATGTTAAGTTTCAAATGAGTATTTTTGAATTTTAAATTTGTAAATCATTTTCCAATTTCAAATAAAAAATTGTATTCTTTGAGTCGGAAAGTAAAAATGAAGAAATACCTAATACTAACATTTCAGAGATAAAAGCAACCCACTAAAATTATGTAAAAATAATTAAGTGTTCAAAAAAGAATAACATCGAAAAATTGTAAAATTGTTTTTTTTTCTTAGCTTTGTGCAGCAGTTTAGGGTTATCAAAGAATGTTTCCTGATGATATTAAACTCATTAAGTTTTCCAAGAAACATAGGAAGCACATCAGTTTCACCAGTATTACAGCTTTATGTAACACTGAGTGTCCTATTGCCGAGAATGGTACAGGCAACAATTCAAAGATTTTGATGTTGGAACTCCCTCAACTGCTGCTTCCAGGCCGGCGCACTATAAAATGTGTTGCCTTCTTGTGCAGTTTTCAGCATCCCTTTATATAAATCTTGATGACCACTCATAAAAATGGTCAAAATTTAATATCGTTTTTTGTTGATGGACATGTTTTTTTTTCGAATAAAATTCCTGCAGACAGTAACAATTTTCTAACGGTTTTTTTTTTGTTTCAAACGTCATGTTCAAGATTGTGTGCTGTCAAATCTGACGGTACAATCGAGGATAGTCGATTGAACCAAAATATGTGCTGCCAACCGTCGATTGTTTCGATAAAACTCGATTGTGTCAAGTTACGTGATGGCACCCAAGTATGAGAAACTATGATCATTAGAAATTTAATTTCGAAATTTGAAGGAATCAGTGTCTATATGAATTTTAATATTTTGAGAACAGAGCTTCATCTAAAATATCTTACTAAATCTGAAAGCCGGAACACTTCCAATGAAAAGGGGTTCATGTTTACAATTTGTACTCCCGTTATAATTCCTCCCGGCCCAATAAAATTAGAGAGCGAGAGAAAGAAATTAACCAGAATACAGCGTGAAATAACACTCGTTTTTGTATTTTACTTAAATTCCAAATGTCAGTCGTAAGAAATTAGAAGTATCGTAAGACCTAAATATATATTCCGGAGAGAAGATTGCGTCTTCGTCATTTTTTTAACAATCCCCAACATAGATACAATTATGGTTGCAATGAATCTTTTTCTAGGTGTATACAACTTTTTAATTCTAAATCTAATGAACTTGATCTCTCAATAAACAGATTGGAATTTAAAATAAAATTACGAAACATTGTACACTAGCTTTAAGTTATCTTTTATATTGTTATCTAATAACTCGTTTTACGTAATCGTATTTCAATGATAATGAGGTGATTTCAACAATATTCGTTTTACAAAAATAAATATAAAAATAGACACAGAAGAAATAGAAATTGTAAAACAAATAAAATATCTCGGTGTCATTATAAATGAAAAACTAAATTTGAACGATAATACCAATTATATTTGTAAAAAAGTGTCCAAAAAACTATGGGTGTTAAGAAAAGCTAGATGTAACATGTCCATGAGTACAGCTATAAATGTTTATAATGTATTAATTAAGCCCCATTTTGATTACTGTGCAAGTATTCTGTATTTATGTTCTGACCATCAAAAACAAAGACTTCAAAAATTACAAAATAAGGCCATGCGAATTATACTTCAGTGCAATAGATATACATCAATAAACTTTATGTTAAATACTTTAAGATGGACAAACGTAAACCAAATAATACATATTATGACAATGTTATTTATATATAAATTAAAAAAACATGCTTCCAACTTATTTAAGTGATAATATAAATGATCGCAGTAATACAAATTATTTATTAAGAAACATAGGAGATTTTAACATACGAAGAATGAGGACAACCAGAGGACAACATACTATATCGTACATGGGATTACAAGAATTTAATAATCTACCTAATGACATTAAAAACTTAACAAATATTAACGAATTTAAAAGAAAGGTTACTGAACACATTAAATTAAACATACATTAACTTAATTTAAAATGTAAATCATTTTCTTAACGAAATATAATATAGATTAATGTTTAGAATATAAGAAATTAAAAAATGTACAACATATGTAAATGAACCTAAATGGCTTAGAAAAGCTAAATAAATAAATCAATCAATCAATACAAAGTATTGCCCCAGTATAAACTCCGGGATGGAGCGTTGCCGTTGGCCTTTCGGCACCATCTCTGACTAACCCTTCAGATTCTTAAATTACCTGTTGTATGAATATAGAAAAGCTCACCTCCAGCGTCATGAAAAGGGAAAACGTGCCTTAGACTGAGGACACGTTTAATTTTAGTTAAATTTCTCTTCAATTCTTCGGAATTAGCTTTAAATTCCCTGACTTTGTCCTAGTGTTTATTCGTATGACTAGGTTTTCCGTCCTTAGCGATGAAGATTACCCTTACCCCGTCAGAACATAAGTGCAGAACTATTAAATTTAATAATGCTTGGTGATTTCGCACCACAAAGTAAAACAATTATCTTTTTTGTTTCCATTTATTATTTATTTTTATAATTTATTTATTTTAACAACCGATACATTTCAATCATATCTTGTTCTGTTTATTTATTGTTTTTATTTATAAAATGTGTATACGTAGATACAAGAAAATCATTTTATTTTAGTCTTTTTCGCTAAAGTACTTTTAAATACAATCGTTTTATTATTTATTACAAAAGATATCTAAACTAAATAAATTAACCATCAAAATTGTATCTTTATCTATTCCCAATAATATTTTCATACATTCCAGTTTAAATATAGATAAGTTTAATTTCCTGTGACTATAAAAAAAACAAAAAGGTTATAAGTAATACAAATTAAAAACGATAATGAAATAAAAAAATGTTATATTCTAAAGTAATAGAATAAAAATCCCTGCAATTTCGTTATGTTATTTATTGTTGTAAGTTGTATCTGAGGGTTGATATGAAGTAACCAAAATAAAATTACATTCCAAAATTATGCTGTGAATGCTAACTGGGCCCGCATGTGCCCAGTTTAACATTTTATTTTTAAATTAACAAAATATCTACTGACATGAGGTATATTTTCTATATAACGTGGCTGTCTATTGAATTCCCTTTTCTGAGGTATTTTTTTTAATATTACTGTGGCACTTGTGTGTGTGTGTAAAGTTATCAACAAAACAAAAACTAAACAAAATAAAATCCTGGCTATTGCATTTGGTCTATTGTGGGGAAGTAGGGGTATGGTGAGGTTTCAGTAACTATTGCTGGAGTTGTATATACAGGATCTTTAAGGAAAGGGGCCGGGTTGGTTAAGAATGGTGTGTGTGTGTATAAATAAATATTTAGTTTTCTTTTTTTATAAATAAAACTCTGTGTATAAAAATTGTACTATTGCATTGTATGGAGGAAAGTGATGGGGAAGAGTGGGGATTGTTGTTGTGGGAATATTGAGGGAGCATGTTGGATGAGTGTGTTTGCTATAATTTTTTTCGTTTGTATATTATATATATGAATATACCATCATTAAAGATTTTGATAATTACAATCAGCTGAGAATTGGATACACCTGGAGAACTGTCGGTTTCTTAAACACTACTTCGTCATGTGGAACACACAGATTTAGTTGGTGTGTGACAAACCGAAAGCCTACTTTTAACTCAACGACGGGTTGTTTCATTTCTTATTAGCTGATCGTAATGGTCTATCTTTAAGACACTGTATCAACAAAATAAAAAAATAAACAAAACTAAAACTGTTTAACAATAACTCAGCTACTATTAGGTGAGCAACTGTTTTTTTTTTTTTAACATTTTGATTATTTTGGACACGGAGCTAACTGATACTCCATTGTCCATGGTAAACCTATTTCTGTGTATTGAGGCAATATGTGGAAATTTTGAGAATTTTGTAAACCGGTCTATGGCAAAAAATTGCAGGATTGTCAAAGTATTATACTATGATTGGCCTGTAGAGTGATGCACTTTTGGTAATACATAGCTCAGGCACTCGTATAAAATCTATATAAAAACCTATTCATGACTTATATAAATGTTTGTTTGAAAATGTGTGATTAAAGTAGCAAAAGAATTCGTATTTTGTTTTTCGTTGGGGCTGATAGCTAGGCAACAAAGTCCAGCGGTCGATTGAAGCCACCCTTACGATTCATGTACTGACGATATTTACGTTTGAGAATAACGTGCACTTCGCCCACGTCATTTCCGTCTACTTTTTTATTTTTAGTTGTGTCAAAGTTACAGAAACCCATCGTTTTTAACATCTCAACTTCTTCGGCTGATTTGCCCTCCAGGTCAGCTTCACTAATTTTTGGGCGATCAGCTTTGGCGCGAGAAGATGTCGATGGGTATGCACGATCTCTAGAGCGCGTTGATCTGGATCTGTATAAAAAAAAAAACAATTAATTATATTATTATAAAATTTTAACGTAAGAAGTTCAATGAAAAAAAAAAACTGAAATGAACAAAAATCAATGGTTAGTGTCCTCGAGGACTGCATATATTTGAACATTTTCTAATCATAGGCCAATAATAAAGGTCAATAGATCCTACTTAGGGTCTTATCCTCTATTTGTCAATAATACACGTTACAAAGCAACCAGTATCTCAAAAAGATCGGATTTAAGTTTAAGTGTAAAGAGCTAGGGCCACCTCTACATTACCATTGCCCAGATATTATTTATACAGTCAGCGGTGCAGCAGTATCCACTTTGCAAAGAATGAGGGCTACAAAGCGAAGACAAGAGCTTCTGAAGAAGTTGACGTTAGCAAATGGCTATTTTAAACGGTGATGGCGAACAATATTCAGCTGTCAGACTAAAGACTTCCATTTACCTGCCCTAAACAAAATGAGGATAGCAATATATAAACTAGCCTAAGCTAAGCCTAGCGAAGCTGTCGGAAATTATGGCATTTTGTTGCATTATGTCAGCATTGATCCGATCTATAAAAAACGATCGCCTACAAGATCCTGTCTGCCTGAAGATCCTGTAAACAGCTGAAACAGTACATTAAAAACAAGATCGATCTCTATTAGTGTGTTTTTAATTTTCTTGTTTACACTTCGGGGAATCAAGAAACAAAATAGCTAATAGATACCCACCACCTACGTCCTACATACTCCTTAATTCCAAAGCGGCATACGATTCGGTAAACTGACGCAATGTCATGTGATTTCTTCGCCATCATTCTTAAGATTGGAAAAACTCCCTGGCGAACTTCAGAAGCACAGTCTACCATAAATCTAACCAATGGATGGGTAAGGATCAGGATAATTAGCCAGACGTGTTGTCAAAAGCAAGCGCTTATTGTAACCATCAGATATAGCAACACTTAGAATAGCCTTGTCAAAATGACTGGATCGGAATATCCAACCTGCTGTCAATTCGAAACATGAGTCTGGGTTTCACGCATTGGGGTTGTCTACGCAGTCACGGACAAAGAACATAGTTACGAAGCAACCAAGAGCTTCTGACTGCTTTTATTGTTGCCTACTATGCTAAGCAAGAGGCTACCATGATTAACGAAAAGCAAGTTCGTATGTGAGAATACTCAACATGGTAATGTGGGAACACTCAATAGAATAGGTACAGACGAACAACTAGCAGAAGCCCTAAACTCGTACATCTTTGTCATCCACAAAAAAATGGGATTGGCCGGACAAACAGACGATAAACGTAACATTTACTTCGTGTTACAATGAGCAGAACCGGCAACTATTTGGATGCGTATTTGCATGCTGAAGACTTAGACAACAAGTCTTATGCTTCTAAGGCATGAGCGCACTCATTGTGACATTCCGTATCATGGTAAAATTCGTAAACATAAAACTTATATGGGCTCATGCTCCGATAGATGAAAAAGATAACACCACTGAAGACTGATTCTACGAGCTACTCGACGAAACATATAAGAGAATCGCGACGTATGTACTCAAAATCCTGGTTATTAATAATCTAATAATCGGAAAACAGATACTATATAACACCACGTCTGGGAACGGTCTTAGGCTAATAGACTACTTTAATGTAGAACAAAATGCCAATTATCCCGCACACAGTTCTCTCACCTTGACATCCATAGGAGATTGGTTGCTCCATGCCAACAAACGGCAACCAAATAAACCAAATCGCGGTAGACAAGAGGCACGCATCCAGTATTTTGGATGTCCGAACATTCCGAACGGCTAACATTGATTCGGACCTCCATCTTGTTGCAGCCATGGTAAGAATGCGGATACCCAACACGCCACAACAAAACAGAAATACTGTGAAAAAATGTAATGCCGAAAGACTGCAATCGCAAGACACAGCCAAGGTCGTCGCGTAACGCGTATCCCTTAACCTCTTGATTAACACCATACCACCAGCATCTAATGTCAGAGAACAAAAACATCAAGAACAACAAGAACACCAGCAAAAAAAAACCCTTGGTTTGATGAGGAATTCCGACAGATGCTCGCAGCCAAGAACGAGGCCTACAAGGCTAAGCTGAGGTGAAGACAAGAGCTGCCATTGAGATTCTATAGGCAAAGAAAATGGAAAGAGGCTTTTCAGAAAGAAGAAAAAGGAGCAAGAAAACTGCGCGATGTGTAAAACGTGAAAGCCAGGACAATCATTCCGTAAAGTGATTATCGTTTGACGATAACATTTCGACGGTACATCCTGCATCACGTAAGATCAATAGTCGTTTTTTCTCTAGGCGGCATCACTTTATTTGCTTCACTTAAAACAATTATCGTCAAATCACAGACGATTATTGATCGATTGCTCATGATGTCTCGACTACCGTCTGAGTGATAATCGTTTTCAAAGTTACGGAATGACCCCCCAGGATAAAAGCTCAGAATCCTGTAAAGATGAACAAGGAAATATCGTAGTTGAGCCACACTCAATACTGAGGATATGGAAGAACCACTTCTGCAGACTGTTAAACGGCGATGACGAACAATATTCCGCTGTCAACCAGAACAAAACATTCAATATTGGCGACGACAGCGAAAACTACCATCCACCCGACCTACATGAACTGAGGATAGCAATATTTAAACTCAAGCTTAATAAATGACGGCCTTCCCGCCGAGCTATTTAAAGCCGGCGGAGAAGACTTTGTAAGTAACATCCACCAACTCATAAGCCAAATTTGGTCCGTTGAAAGAAAGCCTGAAAAGTGGAACCTCAGCTTCAGACCTTCTGAACTGCGCTAACTACAGAGGCATATCGCACTCCTTAATATCGCCTACAAGATCATATCTGCCGTAATAAGTGAACGTCTGAAATCGTTTACCAACAATCTGATCGGTCCTTATCAGTGTGGTTTTAGGCTAGGAAACTCCACAACTGATCAAATCTTCGCATTTCGGCAGATCCTGGGTTGCAAAGCCGCATACGACAGCATTTATAGAGACGAACTATACAGAGCCATGTCTAGTTTTGTTATACCGCCCAAACACGTCCGTCTGTGCAGGATGAAGAATTCTCGCTGCTCTACCTTGTCTATCTCGGCCCCACTATTAATTCTCACAACATTTCGTCAGAAATTAAATGAAGAATAACTCTTATCAACCGCTGTTTCTTCGGGCTAAGAAGGCAATTCAGTAGTTAAACCCTCATTAGAACTACTAAGGAGATCCTATATAACCCTGATCATCCCAGTCCTGTTTACGGTGCTAAAGCATGGACCGTATCAAAAGTGTATAAAGAAATCCATGGTCGATTTGAGAGAAAAATCTTTGGTCCCATTTGCGTTGATGGGCTATGGAGTCGAAAATTCAACCTTCACACGAGCTATACCTACAGCGACATGACCGTAGCCATATCATATAATAATATCAAGAGAGAACTCATTAATATGTTTAATGAAAAGAAATTCCTTTGATTTCACAGACCCTCGAAGGAAGACATTATGTAGTTCGGTAGGTATATTGCATGATTTCGGATAATCACCCGAATATACATGTGAGATACATTTACTTAGAAAGTATGATCGTAGCAGACAGGCAGCTTTCCATATTTTTTTCTAACTTTACAATGTCATATACCAACTACTAACAATCCTAAATGTCTTCAACAGTTACAACAAAAAATTAAACGCATTGGTATCATCACCCTAATTCAAAAGAAAACAATTTAAATGAACAGTGCAATTAATCAATTTCACACTGGATGATTCATGGCTACATATATCTACCCAAGCATAAGAAATCTTGCAATAAATAGCGAAATAAAAAAGAAAATGTCTTTTGTTGTTTTTTTTTTTTATTTTATTTGTTTTTTTTTACAAAAAATGTACTTGTTCAGACAGAGATATAATTAAAAATAAGATGTTTCATCGCTTAACCTGTCTTTCTGTGAAATTACATTACATGTCCTAACTAAAGCTATAAACAGAAATCAAAACTTTGCTTTCCAGTTTACGACATATCTTCGATAAGTGCCGCTCTAAGTTTCGTGGTAACAGTCGATGGCTGAGCTTGGTTCAACTTGAAGACGCTCTCGATGACGGAAATTTCTGTTGCGGTTGTGTTCATGCCACAGAAAGAAATCCAGTCGTTGACAACCATGCCAGCTGCAAGCACTTCACTTCCCCGATTCACAGTTCCAGCAACCAATGGAACTTGCAGCAGAGACGACAATTCATCTTGGTCTTGGATTGATGTTTTTGGATGTACCATACCACCCTGGTTACTGAGAACTGTGTACGAGCCAACCAATGTGTTTTCAGCGATAGTCTGTCTGAAGACTTCAACATTCAGAACATCACCGATTATTTCTTCAGTTTCCTTGTCCAAATCTGGATGCACCAGGGCCACATAATCATTGCATGCAATAACATTGCCCAGTGCAGATAAGCGCTCTTCAACACGCTGGATTTTTACACTATCCGGTAGACTGTTGCGAATGTGTTGTAGTTCCACATCAGTTGTGGAACCAGGTACAAGCAAACCATTACGGTTTCCCACTGTTAGACGTCCAATGATGCGACACCCGCCGATGCTAGCGTGAATCACTGGAATTGTTTCAGCCAATTCTGATTCGTAGACGCTGTAGAAAGTTTCAGAACCTCCAATTGCCACCAAGCAATAGGTATTTGTTAATTTACTAAAAACACCGATATCATCGTTGTTTTCGAACTGTACGCGTAAAGCCATTTTGCGAAAATACTTTTTAATTCAGTTTTTTTTTAATATAATCAACCACTCGTATTAACCGATAGAAACGAAATGACGGATATTTGTATAAAAATTTCAACTTTTATGAAATTCAGCGGATTCACGTGGAGACGGAGATGAAATGCGGTGCGAAATGTCAGTGAAGTCTGAAGTGTCAAAGTATTTCACCACAGTCAAAAATGGCCGTTGGGAATTTTTAAGTTTATATGGGACATTATTTAAAAACAGATTTCTAGCAGACAAACTACAAAGTAACATTAAATAACTTACCATTGATAATAATGTTTAAAATATTTAATTTTAAAATGTTTTATACTTATTTTGTTCGTCATGGTTCGTATACACTACACTTTATTCACCTCGAACGCCTCCTTGATGATCTATCGCGACTGCGACTCCTATTGCGTTCTCTGTCTCTCGAACGTCTTCTTGTTGAACGATGGCTGCTGGAAACATCTCTATCACGGTCACGTTCCCTTGAACGTCGTTCGCGACGTTTCTTTCTTTCACTGCGTTCTTTTTCGCGTCTTCTATGTACAGGTGATGGACTGCGTCCCATTTTTGTGTTGTCTCTTTTTGCCTTATACTGTGACTTTTTGTTGTATTAAACGTTTTTTTAATGAGCGAAAAAAAAAAATGCCTGCATGGGTGACAGTATAGAAAAAATAGGGGGGTGGGTGAAAACGAAATGATATATTTTTTTTAGATCTAATAATTAATTTTTGTAGCTGGTCATAACATTTAACTTACCGTTCTTATTTATGTGTCATACAAATTTATTAGACACCGGCATTTCACTAAAAAAGCAAAAAGTCTTTTAAGCGCGACAACGAATGCACCGAACTTGTTTCACTTTTTTTTTTTAAACTGACAGCTGATGAGGAATTTTTCATGATGGGGATTTTTTCGTGGTGGAATTTGGAGAAAAAAATTCTTGTTAAGGTATGGCTACATTTATGAGAACTTGTTGTTGGCGCTTCAAAAGTTGGCATAAATATACTTAAGCGCGCACTCACTTTTTGCACTTTTTTTATATTAACCGATTCGTCTCTGCGTGCTGATTATTTATATGTTTTTAAAAATCGTCGCTCACAATTAGTTCAAAAGTTATTTAAAAAATAAAATTGCACTTTTTTGGTTATAATTCAATACAAATTGTGTGTAGTTTGAGCATTATTGCTCAGAATTACAAATTTAAAGGTATTCACGTCGAAGAAGATGGTAGTGAATTACTTGGGTGTTCGTTTTGACATATTAAGTTAGATAAGCGCATTTATGTCTCTCAAAAGTCTATTCTACTCCAGCTTTCTGATCCATCGAAGATCGAACTGAACATTATTTGATACTAAGCATTCGTCGTCCAATTATGACTGTTGGGATTCCGGCGCTGTGAAACATTAACCCATCATATGAAAAAGCGTTGAGTCTTTGAGAGGAAATGAATAAAAAACTTGCATTGAGGTGAACATTTATGGCGTTTTCCATTGGGAAAAAAATCAATTTTTTTTTTGATCTGAAGACCGATTTTGACAGTTGTTGTGTTCCATTGGGCGAAAAAATTGATTTTTTTTTTTTATCAGAGATCAATTTTGCCAATTACCAATACAAATGATAGCTGTCAGTTTGACAAGAGTGATTTTCATTTTGATTTTTTACTTCGGTTGTGATGTGATGGATATAGACACAGAAAAGAAAGTTAAACGTGAACTATTAAATTGATTGAATGAATTAAATGCAGATTATTTCTGTATTTTCAAATGTTTGTTATGTTTTTAATGTTGGCAGCTACATCGACGCTAACTTCACAGACACGAAATGACACCAATACAATGACAAAAAATAAATCTGAATCGTGTTACATTGACACTCAAAAAGATCAAAATCAAGATTTCCCAATGGAAAACGCCATTAGACTTTTGACAATACGTATCAAACAAAAAACTACTTTTTGCTTCGAGAGCACCCAGAATCAATAAAATACAGATAAATTACTTTGAATAATCGTTGGATGTCGTGGAAAATAATCTTATTTTCGGAATGTTTTGACCAAACCCTAAAAATACCTTGGAAACTGTATACATTCAATCGAAGACAATTTGTTTCGATATGAATATGGCTATCGGACTCAAAGAACGGGCAAAAGACAACACCTAGGTTAAGTTAAAATATGACATGACATGTAATTAATGATCTGACGGTGGCTGAAAGAAGTGAGTCTTCAAACTAATACATCGTAAAATCAGCAATCATATGACAGACGGCCGAGTATTAGGTTGAAATTGTAAGTTTTTTTTAGTAATCATACAATTAAAAATACAGCTGTTCTAAAAGTTTAATTTCACATATTTTCAAATGAAAAAAAAAAAAAACATGGGAAGGCTGCAATCCGCTATGCGGATCGTTTAATACCCTATCCCATCCCATCCTTAAAATTATAATATTCCCAAAATGTGGGCATTATGGCGATAAAATATTGAAAATGACGTTGTCACAACAGACATTTTATCAAAATCTCTTATGGTTCGACAAAAACAACGTTTTTCTATTGCATATGCCTTGGGGTAGGGCTTACAAATGGTTTTTGTAGGAAAACGCACCCAAAAAGTGGGCGTGGGTTAAAATGATCTAGAGACGATCCCCCTTGTTCATTAGATTTCACTAAAACACATCTCAACGGTTGTATAGTTATACGGTGCATAAGTATTTATTATACAGCCTCTATTCAGGGTCGAACAATTTCTTATTCATAACATATTTCCCCATCCATAATTCTATACAGATGACGCACTCCATATAAGAAAAATTGTTCTATGTCGGGTCGTGCTGGCACAGCCAGTGTTGTTTAACAGTGTTTGTTATTGTTTTTCATGTGTTTTCATGCACACCGCTCGCCCGTACCATGAAGCTACTGAGCAAAAGTTTCTGTTTTTTGTTCACAATGCGTCATCTGTATAGAATTCATAATCTTTGATAATAGTTATACAGGGTTTGTGTCAAATAAATTACCAAAAAGCTCGGCAGAGTTACCAAGGGATCATTATTATGGTTGCGAAACTCATGGTGACAATTTTATTTTCTACATTTTTATAACATATTTATAACTTATGTTGACTCAATAACATCGTTTACAATGTTGAGTCTGTAAGGTAAAGAAGAATTACCATTTGAACAAATTAAACAGTGAAACACAACTGCTAAAATACAAAAATACCCTGGATGATTTTTTTCAACTTACAATTGAACCTTTGGTAGATAACCCGTCTGTGTATACAGAAATAAAAAAAAATTATATACCCTTATATAGGCACTATTCAATCATCAGACGCGTTTAGGATGTGCAGCCTCTATTCAACGTTGTATAAGTTGTATAAATAAGGTTTTTGCGTTTAGAGGCATTTTAAGAAGTACATAACTTTATACAGTGCTTATAAAGAATTTATGAATAAGGTTGGAAATGTTTATATTATCATATTCATAACCAATGATTTTGCATCGAAAAAAAATTCAAATATCTTAAAAATGTACCAAAAAACGTTTTTTATAAAAAAAAATGCCCCAAAAAGTATGCGTGGCAAAAAATTTGTATAGACGAAATATAGATATTCCGATTCTCTAAATATGTTCCCTTTTGGATGTACCATATTTGCAAACCCATATCCCAGACATTTTTTTAGCAATTGATACTCGTTCTGCGCATCCTACCGCCTACGTCATCGTCAACCCAAAATGAACAATGCCATATCTGTACCATTAACAAGAATTACTTACTTTAATACTCTATATTGGATCCCTTAGTTAGAATTTATGGAATAATCTCTGAAGTACATTAGGCTTCTTCCACTTACCGATCCCTGAGAGATTGCCTCAGCTAAGATTTTTATTCATTCGAAAAATATTCTCGGCAGAGAAGAACTTATTCAGCTTATAACAATGATGAATTCCCTACATGATACACACATACATAGAAGAATGGGTGCGGAGACGAATCCATATTTTAGAAAAACTCCGCTTTGAGGAATCGTGTTTGACTTACAGAGTTATCGGAGGAATCCGTAAGTGGAACATGTCTATTGACACTGCATAGTTTTAACATTAACACCACAATTCTTTTAGCCTATTTATTTTGTATAATGAAACATCACACATTAACAACGCAGCCAACAACAGTAAAATTGGAACAATTCCTAAAGTTGTCATTAATGTTGCTGTTTATGTGTCAATGTGTTTCAGCCATAAGTTTTTCAGGAGAGGGAAATTTTTTTTATGTCAAACATCGATTTCCTTACTTCGCTGCACATAATAATACGAAATCCTTCCATTATACATCAGAAATAACCAAGAAAGATAATAATGCATGTGCATTAATATAAGCTAACTATGGAAATTATAGATTTGTTTACAGATTAAAATGATACTATGTGAATTTTTTGACTTTGAATACATTTCATTAGATGGTTTTATTTTTAGACATTAGTAGCCTTATTCATAAACGCATTGTAAGGAGTGTATAACTATAATGTTATGATATCTTTAAAATGATTCTAAACACAAAAATCTTATTCATAAAATTTATACAACGTAGGTAGAATAGAGACTGGATGACCTAAACGCGTCTGATGGTTGAATAGTGACATAAGGGTATTTATTTTTTTTATTTTTTTTTATATCTGTACCAAAGATTAAAAAAATACATATGCACTGTTATAACTATACAACCGTTGAGATGTGTTTTAGTGAATTCTAATGAATAAGAATGTAACTTATTTATATAATATAATATAACTTATTTAAATAAGAGATTTTTACCATTTTTTTCTTATATAAATTAAATTAATTGGGATTGTCTCATCTTACTTTCTGTCTGATAATTAATCAATAAGGCCAATAAAGTTGTTTCTAACGTTTCTTCTTTTTCATCGATATTGTCTTCATGTACCGCTCACCTAAAAAGTACTTTACCCAAAATAATATTAAAAATTTAACGTTCCTGCATTCAAAATGGCATCTTCTTCGCTAATTTCCCATTTTTCTTGACCACATAATTTCCCTCGTAACCCCAATTTTATTTTCTACCTGGCTGGCTGACATCATCTTCATCGCACCTGAACGCACATTGAAGAGCGAGAAAGTTCCCAATCAATCTTTCCTTTTTCCACAAGTGTGAAGTAAACAAAACCAATCGCACAACTACCAACATTGCCATCACGTAAAACACAAAATTTCCCCCTAAAATCCAACAAAGTTGCTGTGTCTGTGAGCAAAACCACTCTGCTCGATTCGTCTTCTAGGGAAATTCTTAGCAGAATCAAAGTAGAAGCGTACTGCATCGAACGTTGCGTATACCGACTGTCGAACGCGTTGCATTTGAAATAATTTTCTGTTTTAATTGTTGAGTTTGGTGGATCAAAAAAGGTAAATTAAATTAGTTCGAAGTAATTAGTGATCAAATTTCTAATTGAACAAAAATTATAATCAGTGTGTAGTGAAGTCGCGTAAGCGCGTCAGTAAGACCATAAAAAACCTGTTTCAATCGGTCAAACCAAAAAAAAGACAACGCGCCGGCATTGCCACCACCCTACGTGACGTAATAAAGTGACAAAATCAAATACAACATTTTAACACGGAAATATCTTAAAAGTGTAGCAGTCAAATTGGTGCGAATTAAGCTAATTTCATTAATTTCGTTCTTTTTTATCAAGTTCTTTGATTTTCTAATATATATATTATTTTTTTTTTCAATCTATTCCCGTTCGATACGTCAACTGGGCGTATGCTTTTAAAATTATAAGGGGAAATTTTTTGTATTATTTTTTTTTCCACCACTTTTGCTGCTTCTCCGTCGTGTTTGTTTAATGGTGTGCGTGTGAAATCGTAGAAAATCTCCAAAAAGGAACAAAACAGAGGGATAAATTTCCCTCAGCGCCTGATATAACCGCGCGGTACTTGTGTGCTGTGTGTATACGGTTGTGGTCGCGTTACACTCGTTTCTCCTCCGAAGAGAAAATACAAATATTTTTCAATTTTCGTTTTTAATTCCAGTTTGTGTGAAAGATTGGAAAAATAAGAAGAAAAATCAATCGAAATTCCCTAATGTGCTGTTGGTGCCGTTAAATTAACCGACAAACATTGGATTATTATATTTTCGCTCTCTCCCCCCTTTGGATTATAATTTTTTCCACTTTTTCATTCGTACAATTCCAATTCGACGAGTGTGCGTAGAGAGTATTTAGGAGAAGCAAACGAAAAGTTGGTAAGTGTAGTAGGCTATTCGTTAATTTTTTTTTTCTTTGCGTTTATGCGCGATGATGTGCGCTTTTATACATGTCGGCTTGACATTTTCCCCTTCACTTGAAAAAAAGGGAAATTATCTTTGGGACATTTAAGCACTTATTATATTTTTCGGATTATTCGTGGTGTAGTGGTGAAGTTTTTTTTTCCTCCTTTCCTTTTATCGAGTTGTGTGTTCCAATTAGAACGAAGAAAATATTAAAATAATTCCAAAAATTAATTTTATTTTATGTGATCATTTTGAAAAGTGCGACATTCAGCCAAAATTTCTGCCGGTTTTTGAAAGAAAAGTTGAGTAAGTTTTTGTGAATTGACATTTTTCGTAGGTACATTCGATTAAAATGTGTTTAATTATAAAATTGTACAATTTTTAATAAAAAAAATGATGAATGTTGGAAAAATCGACTGAAAATGAATTAGCCTATCATAGAAAGAGATGATAGTGGACAAAAACGACGTTCTGTATGAGACAAAAATGACGTCATCTTTCATTTATAAGGCTGGGGGCTTCGCTGCGAAGGGGGAGTGCAATAAAATGTCGAAATTTTTTTCTTTCTAAATTTTGTTGACTTCTCTCGACCGCTAGCTACACCCACTAATGTGAATAATTTATGAGAAATTTTTGTCTGCCAAATGCAACGGAGAACATAAGGTAGCATTTTAAAGTAAAGAATGGGCAGGGATACCTTTGGCGGGCTTCATATGTCGACGTATTTTATTTATTTTTTACAATTTTTTTCGTATCTTGTTAATGGAACTTTTTTAAAAACTATGCAAAACACCGAAAAAAGGAAGACGTCCCGCCTTCTCAGTGTTGTCCAGTACATATTTGGAGTAATTAAGGTCACACATTTTTTGACAAAAAGGGTGGCTACTAACTGTACCGTTGAATTTGAAACAAAGAGATTCCATAGCAACATGCGCGAGTTTCTTTCGAAAAAGAATTGAATTAAAAGGAAGTGGAAGGTGGTGAATGTTTTATGTTATCTATCCTTTGTGAGAATCGACACAACATGCACCTTAAACCTTGATATTTAAAAACAAACTAACAAAAGGGCCAATTCCTTTGTATCCTTAGTTGTTTTTCTTAATTTTAATTTTAAGAAAACGTGGAATTCTATTTAATTTAATAAATCATAAGCATACATATATGTTGGTGGATACATATATATCCTACTATTCACTAATTGCTCTGCCTTTCAAGCATTTTATATTAAGTGCCCAAATAAAGTCTTTGTTTGGGAAATGCCTACAAACAAATCTTGCGAATCTAGGTACCTATTTCTCTAAGATTATTCAAATTGAACTTAAGGAGTGGAAAGCAATCATTAATTTCTAAGGTATGTTTAAATTTCCTTTACACTGTTTTCTAAGACACCCACATGCAATATCTTATGAGAACAGTTTTCTCGATAATGTTCCCAATCAGTGATTCCACCTCCATCGGTCAATTCCATTGCACTTCGTACCTATTTAGCTTTGAATTAATCACATTTTCGTGGTGTATGAACAATTCGCGGTCATTCCCTTTGCTAAACAGTTAAGTCTGATAAATCCAGACTTTTGCTATTAAAAGATTTTAGAACATTGCTACAGAGCTATCCATACTTGGTTTCGGCTCATTGTAAACTACCTTGCTTCTAAAAGCTATGTCCTATGTACTATGTTCTATTTGTGCATCCGACTAATCATAAATTTACTTGATAGTAATTATTGTCCTATCGGGGATAGGACCTCACAAGTCAAGTTCAATTTAACCCTAGTGACACTATTTCAAATCACTTCGATGAATAACCTGTGTCGAAGAAATCCAAAATTAAGAATCCAGGGTGCTTGGAAACGTCTATGGGTTCTTTAAGCTCATCCGTCCTTTTTAAGCTACTATAAGGAATGAAGAGCCCGCACCAGTTTTCGTATTAAACTACCTTTCTTTGGGAGTTTGAATATTCCATTTTAACGTCTAATTTGTGTTTTACCAGTTATATGTTGCTGTACAGCTTGTAAAGTTCTTAGTTAATTCTCCGTCTGCATAGAGTGCTACACTTTCCGAAGATATTTTTCGCTCAGAACGACCAGGATTTCTTCATCTGCTCTTGATACGGTCAATCCAGGGTCTTATATAGGATCTCCTTAGTGACTTACTAAATTGCCGAAAAAACATCGGTTGGGAAGAATAATTCTTCGTTTTATGTCTGACGAGAAGTTGTCTGTCAGAGTAGACAAAGGCCCTTACTACCTCCACGTTGTATTTGTCCTTCTGTAAACTAGCAAACTTGGCTGTGACATTGAGCCCGACAAAAGATTTCGTCGGCGTATACTAATAGTTGAAGATGTTTATGAAAGATAGTGACTCTGGTGTTATCTCGGAAGTTTTACACAATCCTATCAGAAATGATGATTTAAAAGTCACACGACAATGCGTCAGCGTGTCTAAATCTTTTTTTATTTAAATTGAATGCTAGAGTTTCCCATCGTCAGACGTCAGAGTCAGAGTTTCGGCGGTACCTATACCAAAACTAGACTTGGCTCTGTGTAGGTTGTTTCTATAAATGCTGTCGTTTGCGGCTTTGAAATTGATGTATAGGTGAAGGGTATCGATATCAGCTTCAGGATCTGCCAAAGTGTAAAGATTTGATCAACTGTGGACTTTCCTGGCCTAAAACCATACTGATACGAGCCGATCAAGTTCTTGGTATCAGGCGTTCGAACTAAATATGACTTTCTTATGCTGGTTTCAAACTGTTCCACCAAAACCAGGGTAAAAGGTGTTTCACTAATATGGTGTGGGTTGGACTGGTTGAAACACAGAACAAAAAATCTATAAGCACACACATCAATTATAGATTTTAGCACGACATTGGTTAGGGGCGTATCGATAGTTTCGATTTTGGATTCCCAGTAAGATAACCATCTAGAATATGCCAAGATAATGAACATAAGTACATACATTCAATTTTTTTTTTCAGTTATGACGCAGGCGATGAAACAATTTGATGGCTGTTTCATGTTTAATCTTTGTATTTACATATTTATTTTTTTTTTTTTTTTAAATTACAATCTGTCTTACAGATACCATAATATTGGTCTTCATGTAAACTGTGTCATTATACAAGAAATATCAGACGCACACATAAATTTTCATCAGAAAAAGATAGTCACTGAGTATTATATTTTTTTTTGTAAAACTCGTATAAAACCCCGTCCATTTCGGTACACAAATAACTCTTTACTACCCAAGATTGTTTTTGTTAGGCAGAAACACGAAAAATTTACTTCTGATGAACCAATGCGTGTGAACAAGATATCACTGTTAACCCGACTCCCATATCGAAGCGAAACTAACTTTATCATGTAAGAGTTTTTAAAGTGAATTTTTCGTTTTTACATTTAAGGGAACTAAAAAAATATTTTAGACGTTTATATAGGGTTAGGGAACGTAAATTACTTTTTGAAATGCGCGGCGCCACTCAGGGTGTAGTGGTCTCATTCGACAGGCGTGGTTTTAATGTTTTGTTCCCTACCCCGATTAATTACATCATGAGTTGCAGCAGTACGTTCTAGAACAAGAACCAGGAGCATGTTTTGGGAAATAGCTTTAATGTAGCCCCGTTAACCCCTATCCCGGACTGAAATATGCGGTTGTTTCAGCGTTATTGTTGGTACACCTGAACATTTTGGAGGAAGTTTGTTCCACTTCACGTCGAATTAAACTTAGTTGGACATTAGGTTAAAACAGGAGGGAGTAACGGCTCTGACTTCAATAACATCGATCGTTGTACATCGAACGTACAGATACGGACTATGTTTTTTACGTCTACTGATAAGAGGAGGTAGTGTACAGGTGATAACGGACTTGTTGGCTGTTTCCTAATTATATACACATAAATGTATATTTATACCCTATCCCATAGGGGTATACAGTAAAAATCGGTTATTATAAAATACCTGATATACCGATGAACCGGATATAACAATGTATTTTCAAAGTCCCGGCATAACTCCGTTTAACTCAAAGTAATTTGCAATCGGTTACAATGATGCCGGATATAACAATGAAATCGGTTATAGCGATGAAAATTTACCAGATTTAAGTCTAAAAACTGTTTACTGCGATGGTAAAATGTGTTCTTACATGCCCACAGTTTATTATTTTCATCCTGCTTTTAAATATGTATCGACAGCATGTACGAGCCCTGTAGCGACTGTAGTGTGCATGTTCTTATATGTAATATGTCACATCTAGTGCTAAAGGTAATTTCATGACATGCTCTGTTCGATTTCTATATCGGGTATCTGAAGAGTTCAGTAAGTTTTGAACTTTGAAACTGGATTTTTTTATAAAATGACCCCCGAAAAAAACTTTTAAAATCAGAAATATGATTTGGTGGAAAAATGTCTAAAGAACGTTTGGCAGTCTTAGTATCTGCTAATGACAGTTATTGGCAAATCTAAAACTTTACGCTGTTTCTAGAGAGCTTGTAACAAAAAAAGGAAAATTTAATTTTTAATGGATAATTGTGCCGCACATCCACACATCCAAATCTTAAAAGCAATCAAACCTGAAAAGGTATCACTAAATCACATAAAACTCATTTCAGGAAACTGAAGATTTTAGAAATCCTTATGTCGAATCCAAGTAAGATTATAAAATTACTGTTCTTGATGTCGTCTTAATGATAGCGAAGACATGGGATGAAGTGTCAATGGCTACGTTTACACCGTGGACAATAACCGGTTCTTGATGTCGTCTTAATGATAGCGAAGACATGGGATGAAGTGTCAATGGCTACGTTTACACCGTGGACAATAACCGGTACTTAAGCCTACATTTGGTTTAATTCTCATCAGTTTAAACACATCAAACACGGACTAAACTTTTTAGGTCAGTCCACTTATTAAGGTGACCTGGAAATAAATTAAATTGTTTATTCTACCTTGCGCATAGATGTCAACATAAATTCAACTGAGGTGCTAAAACTACTGCTGTAATTACGAGGATTTTGTTACATTGCCTCTTGTAGCGAAGCCTTTGGGGCTGATTTTTTGCACGTCAATGCAAAAAAATGTCTAATCAAATATAGGTGTCGTTAGTTCTGCATATAGTCATGTACGGTGTAAACAAAAAAATACTCAATATTACTCAACAAAATGTATAAAACAATCACATATTAGTGATTTCTTTTATCAACAATTTTCTTGAACATGTGAAACGATTTTTTAATAAAGCTTTCTTTTTTTTAATTTTATTTTCATATTTCCGGATATAACGATGAATCGGTTATAACGATAAAATTCTAAGGTCCCTTCGATATCGTTATAACCGATTACTACTGTACATATTAGTTTTGATACATAGCTTGTAACATAAAGAAATAATTTAGCTAGATATACCTCAAAGTACCTACATTATAAGGATTGACTAAGAATCGCTAGCTGAGTCGGCCAAGTCTGTCGTCCGTCACCAGTTTGTGGGCCTTTTGAAATCCGCAAACTGCCACGCCCCCTTTTAAGAAAAACGAAGTTTTTTGCCAAACCGTAAGGAATTTAAAAAAAGTATCTGAGTAATATATTTAGATAATCAGAATATCTGTATTCCGTCTATATAAAGTTTTTTGCCAAGCCCACTTTTAGGGGGTGTTTTCAGTAAAAAAAAAAACGTTTTCCGGTAAAAAAAAACGTTTGATGCAGGACCATTAGTTATAATAAAATAAACATTTTGTCTTTAGATCATTTTAACTTACGCCCACTTTTTAGGGGTGTTTTCTTCAAACAGCAATTTGTATACCCTACCCCATAGCATATGAAGGAGAAACACGTTGTTTATTGTCGAACCATAAAAGATTTTGATAAACTGTTTGAACAAAATGGTGTGATAACCTTATTTTCTATATTTCATCTTCATAAAGCCCATATTTTAGGGGGATTCATTTAAAGGATGGGATAGGGATAGGGTATTAAACGATCCGCACAGCGAATTGTAGACTTCTCATAATATGTTTTTAATAAATTGTCAGCATTTTTTTTTTAAATCACGAAATGGCACTCGATTTTTTCATAGCAAATGCGTCGAGAAAAAAATATTAAATAATTAATATTGCAACATTTCTCTCAAATCCATTCCATTATCTGGCTCCCGACCCGTGAAGAGTCTCTGTCTGAGACACTGCAGCATTCCATACTCTACGATCAATGGCTCGCTGCTTCCAGTTGTCTATACCAAGCGCTGTTTCTCTCAAATATCCATCAATAATTTAGATATGTAAAATAGCTAACAAATCAAACGTCATGCACCAAAGAAAACGTGAATGTCCAATTTTAACATATTATGGTAATTAAAAAGTGTCAATTTTCCCAACTAGGCATACAAAACGAAATCTTCAGAAAAATGAAACCTGATAATTGAAAAGCAAAAAGTGATTTTGTGCAAAATTAAAAATTGACATTTTTTTAATAAACTTGTTTTAAAATTCATAAAATTATTTTTAACACATGTTTGCTACTGATTTCCTGTGATGATAATGCTGTGAATTCGAATGTTAGCTTTAAGTTCCTTTACCAGGTGTGGATTAAAATGTGTCGTTCTGTGTTTATAAAAAAACATCTATACCTATCTATTCCATAACGGCTTAATTCAAATTGTTCATTGAATATTACCATATACAAATTTGTTCATGCGTTTCAAGTTTCATTGCTTTAACTGAATTACCTATCAAATTATTGGAAACCTTTGGTAAACTAACTCCTCACTAGTCATATACATTCTATTTTCCAAACCACCATCAAGTATCGAGCTCCTCTCCCTTTTAAAACCATAATAACCGTTTCGATGTTGCTCACATTGAGTCTGTGCTTGCTTTCCACCTCAGGGTTCTCTTTGTTGTCAATGTTGTCATGCATCCAAATATGTTTGGTGGACGCGTGCATTTCATGAACCAAATCTCATTACCTTCCCACAAACCGACCAACCCAACTCGGGAAGGGGTTGATTTATATCAGTTAATGCCGATTTATTTATGTTTTAATTTTTGCTTTCTGTAAATTCTTATTTATGGTCGACAGGAAATACTTACACAAAACACGGTTACGTGATGTTGCACGAGTCTCCCTGGTCGAGTGCTACAAATCACCCATCCTTATGTACGTAATGATGCAAAGGTATACAATATATGTGCATTAATAATATATACCAACAAAAAGAAGAAATTGTACTTAAAATAAATAAATATGTACACAAGTACCACAACAAAACCAAGAGAAAATTAAAAGCAATAACGAAAAAAAAAATCCATAGGAAAAGTGTAAAACATAACATGCATGTCGTACACTTTCATTTTCCCGCCGTTTGTTTGTTTGTTTATATTTTTATATTTTTACTTTTCATATGTCTTTTCGCTGTATCTTTAAAAATTCCAATTAGTTTAGGTAAACATTGCTATATAAAGTTGGGTAAGTGACGCAGGTGGGCAGGGTGTAACGTAAGCGTTGACGGAAATTATTGGATGATACTTGCGGTCACCACCAGGACAGGGTAATTTTTTGTTTTTGTTGTTGTATTGAAATAGGAAGTAGAGATATCAATTTTCATAAAAGAGTGAATGGAATTGAGTTCTGGTTACTAGGGATGAATTATCAACCACAAGGTTTTTGAAACCATATTGAGTGATCAAATTATATTCTAATTAAATGAGGCATACCTATGTATACAAGTGTTTGAACACAAAAGTGGCTCAGATCAGTTTATCCCGTGCAAGTTTGTCATCTATTTGTGGTTTTTAAAATTAATTTCGCTATCACTTTAGAAACGGAAATTACTGAAACTGTAATAATCTCTTATTAACATACACGAATGAATTCGGTTGTGTGAGTTTATATATTTTTTTAAATTCACGCATGAGACAACTATGACACAATAATTGGATCACAGGGTTAAATTATATAATTGTAGTAAGCACTTGTGTCTGTTTGACCTATGTTAGGAGAGCTTACGGTGTTCTTTAACAATGAATGAGTGAATATGTATTCTAAATTTTGACATTTTACTCACTTTATTAATTTTAGACGGTACAATCTGCCAATTTGTGACGGCATTTCTGATTTTAGAACCATGGAATGATGTCCACCGAAACAATTTTTTGATTTGTTCGTTGGGGAATGGCTTCCACTTTTGTGGATTGCGTCAAAGTTTGACAGTTCTAGATATGCATTTGCCTATTCGGTTTCAGTTATAGCTCCTATTGAAAAGCATCATTGGAACACAAAACATGATGGAACTGAAATTTTACTTGAGAAGTCGGTTATAGCAATCATTGGCCGTGTTCCGAATTTTAGACTTCCCAAGTTAACTTTGCCGATGCACTGTTCTAACATTGATCAATCGACCATGTCACATGACTAAAAATACTCTATTGACCAATTCGGAACGAAATCCGGAACGCACCCATTGTCATTAAAATCACCGTGGTAAGGTTTATTTTAATCATACAAAACACTAGTGATAGATTGGAACAAAGGTAGAAATGAATACACATCATTGGAATTAAAGCGTTTCAATTGGGTGAATGACAAAGATTACTGCAGAAAAATAAATCCATACCTATCATTGCAAAAAAAAAAAAATATATATTGCGGTAATTTTATTAAAAATTTTAAATTATGTTGGATAATCTTGTTTTAAAATTCATAAGATTTGTTTTTGCACCGCGAGTGATTCAATTTATAAAAAAATGCGCAAAAAGTAAAATAATATTTCGAATTTTTTCAATGATTGCCATCATTTCATGCCATTTTTTGTTTAAAAACAATTTTTGGCATTTATGGCCTCCGCAACCGCACCTTATGAACGCCATCCTGTCGGTCCAATTTTGCATCAACGTTTACACTATTGGATTGCTGGTTTATCAGCATAGAGCAGAGATTTGACGTACCCCCACAAAAAGTAGCCCAAAGGTGTCATAACACCCGAACGAAGTGGCCAATACACAGGTCTATTTCTTGAGATAATTCGTTTACCAAACGTCTGGCTCAATAAAGCCATACTTGCACACGCTGTATGGCATGTTGCGCCTTCTTGTCAGAATCATTTCTCCTCCAAATGATTTCCAATGACATGAGGAATTAGCGTTCCCCATTCACGATAATGTTGACACCGGTTTCGGATTTAAAGACAAATGGGCCGATGACGACTTTGGCATGAAACCGCACCAAACAGTGATTTTTACGGGATGTATTGGAGACTCAAGAGTCTCATAAGGATTGTGCTCACTCCAAAATCGTCAATTCTGCTTTATTAAATACTCGTCAAGAAATGAGCCTCATAGCTGAAGATGATGTGACGATAAAAATCTGATTCAACTTCCACTTGAGTCTCAGCCCATTCACCGAACACACGACATAATTGATGGTCCGCCGGCTTTTATTCTTGCACTATTTGGATCTTATATGGATGTAGGCAAAGGTCTTTCATCACAATTTTTCAAATAGTGGACCATCAGAGAGTTGCTGAGAACGGCTTCGGATCGATAAATTTGGGTCCTCTGTAACACTCACGTCTACAGCGGCGATACGTGGTCATGAAACGATCTATAGTATTGCATATTAGCAGCTCAGATGGACGATTATGCACACCGTAAACTTGACGAAGTGCTTTATAGGCTGACAAACAGATCGCGAATTTTGCAAATAAATTTACACAATTTGTAAACGTTGTTCGGGTGTAAGTCTTAGCATGGTCTTTTGCCAAAGAATACTGAAAAAAATCAAACACACATCATTAGTTTGACTGTTTTCCCTATCGGAAGTTCTATATCTAAAAAAAAAATAGGTATATTTACAGCAACTTCAGTATCGTTCTGTAGTTTGGATCGGTTAATTTCCTAATGCATGGGGTTTAATAAAAAAAAAAGGTTTAAAGAGAATCCCTGATGTCGAGAACATTTTGAGAAAACTTCGATTTAATCGGACAATATTTTGTTAAAGCACCATATCCTCCTGATGAAGAAGTTGAAACTCGATATTTATGTATTGACAGCTGAAGTATTTTTCGTTAAATAAATCAAAACGCTCTGATCATACCAGTTCAGAGTATGCTCGATGTGCTGTTCAGTGCTCTGAAGTGAATGGGATTTAATTTTCCCTTCCCAAAAAGTGCTAATGCCACACCCTCTTATGCATTCATATGCCGTGTACTGACATAACTTTCCTAAAATATTCTTAAATCAAAATGTATCAACAAAAATTAATACATTGCCATAGTTACAAACTCTATTTCCATCATACAATTGTTATCTTATCGTAAAGAATATAAATAATAATTTTCTTTGCAAAAAAATAATAGTGTGACGATATAAATCCTCCCTTCTATCGGCTGTCGGCTTTCATGCACACGCAGCCATGAGCCCATGTATTCCCATTGAGTAAAGTATAGAAATTGAAAATTTATTCGTGCTACACTGTGTTGGGCTAGTGTTGTCGACTCTCGTGTATATTTCCATGTTCAATGGTGTAGATATCTTCTATTCAAGCGACTGATTATATAATAGCCTTCAGCTGATGGCGTCATCAATTTATATTTCCCAGTCTCGCGCTCACCAGTGCTATAGCACATGCTGAGAGTATTGTTGATTTTGTGATTTTTTTTTAACCGATCCAAGTTTTTTTTTTATTGTTCGTTTCGATTTTTATTATGAGCTCTATACTCTTGATTGCATAAATTGAAAAGACAGGAAGGCACAGTTCCATCACTTAAATAGGTGGTGTATCTGCCACAGTAGTATAGCCACTGTACACAAATGAATGGAAGCAGAACCGACAGGAGGCGTAGGAATAGGAATGCTGCTGCGAAATGACACACCCTGGAGGGAATTCGCATACGAGTTATGTATCTGCGGGATGTATTTCGCAGACATACAGACACTTGTTAAAAGCATAGCGCAACTTGCTACATTGTCTGATACGTGCATATATGTATCTGTATGAAGGGGTTGGAAAATTTGATTTGCAATTCGAACGTTCCGACTACAATAGTGTTTCTGCATACGGTATATATTCAAATGTATTTATTTAGTGCTGGCGTTTCTCGTGATCGAACCGAAAAGAGGGGACTGATACCGCACAGCCAAAGGCATCTTGAAAACTTTTATAAACTGGTTAGTAGGTTGCTCTATGGAATTCCTTTATTATTGACTGATGTGAATGAAAATAGAAATGCTTCTAATGTAAACAAACAAAATACAATCTACAGGGTGATTGGGGGCGCAAAATTAAGAAGGGAGTGGCATCGTTTTAGATATACACTTTGATTAGTATACGAATATAATTAAACCCATATAGATAATATCATTTATCTTTGCAAGTTCTATTACAATAGGAAGAACAATTCGAAAAATGCTTTTTTTGTCGATGGGAACTATATACATAATTCCAAGACGTCTGCTATTAGATTTCTCCATCTCCATGTGGTAATCATAAGAATGATCGAAATCCATAAATAAATGTTACACCTTGCATACCTTTCAGGCGGATATCTAAATTATTGTGTAATATTTAAATACAAAATTGTCCTTATTGAAAAACCCTGCATATTTTTCTGAATTCATTACCCTCCCATACAGAACCAAATATTCGGCAAATAAATTATGATTACTTTTCTGCTTATTGCCCATTACTCGGCGTAGGGTCTGGTAGATCATGCCCTAATAAGTCATCATTCTTGGTGTTGAAATTGATTCAGATTGGCATAAATGCTTCTACAATACACGATTTAGCAACCAATGATGTCATTAGCTAGATGGATTTGTTAAATACAGTGCTTTCCGTGCTTACACCTGCCGTATGTAGTATCTGTTCCAGCAGCAGTTTAAAAAATGTTTGGAAACGTTCAGATGAGCTGCTTCTAAACTTAACATTGCAACACATGTCTTCCAGTCTTAGGCTAAGCAGCTGTATCAATGTTGAAGGAATTTATTTCGATGAAAAGATACCGTTTCGCTCATATTTCAAAGGATCACCTTCGTATGTGAAGAGTTTCGTTATAATTTATTAAAACAAAAAGGCCCCCCTTTTAAAATTTAGCAGCTTTTTAATAGCTGAAGTCGATGCTGTGAGGGAGGGAGGGTTATCTCCTCGTTTACTGTCATTAGTACATTAAAAATCCTCATTCAGACATGGGGCGAGTGTGAAAATCTTAAACAAAAAAAAAAGCAACCACTGGTAATACAAATAATCGTATGTATGTATTACAATAGAATACATAAGAGCTTTATCATATTCTACGATCTTACACCGCATTCAGCAAAAAAAAAAAAAACGTGTTTCGCAAAGTTCGGTAGAATTTGAAAAAAAAAACTCCACAGCCACACTGTTATAGTAACGTGAAAAAAAATTGTCGTGGTCGTTTACAAATACTGTCAATACAAAAAAAAGTTGTTTATTTTTTTTAGATGCTAGACAGAATCGCAATAATTATTATTTATGACATCAGGTCAACACCGTATATACTTTTGTTTCTTAAAATAAGATAAGTACGTAGGTATTAATTATTTCGCTTAAAGTGGTGAAGTTGTTTTGATTTTTTTATTGCGTTTGTCAAGATTTGTAATTGGTGGTTAGTCTTTTGGGCGCATCGTGTTTGTTCTGTGCCACTGACTCATTATTGACAGTGGGAATGCTTTAGCAGTGTGGAAGGGGACTGTTAAGGCGCTGAATGAGTGTGCATTTGATATTGTATTTCCAAAATGAGCACTTCTCATTTAGTCTGCTTGTATTCTAGAACACGTCTGAATTTTAACGAGACATGTAGTTTTCATAACTTGTATTGAGTTATATTGAGGTGTCTGCATTTATTGTTTTCTGTTTTCTTAAATACGACTAATTGTATTGAAATTCTATGTGAAATAAATATTTTGTTTTATTATGTTTACGTGTTTGCTATTGGTCATACAAAAAAATGTAAATTTGTTAACATTCTCGCGTACCACTTAACCCAAGCCCTAACTCTAGATAAGTCCAAAGAGTCCAAACACAAATACTGTGCTGCCCTACATGTTTGGCATATTTTATGACAGTTTTCTATCTAGGCCAAATGATTAACACTGGATAGATTCAAGGGTTAATGTAATCTATATAGTCCAAGGTCCTGTTGTATTTTCCTCGTGCATTGTTTTTGATATATAATTCATCCATATTAAGATTTAAGCCACACACACTTATAACAAGTGTCGGATGCATGACTGGGTGTTTAATATTAATTGCAAATACTAAGTATGCAATATTTTTCGGTTTGCATAAATTTGCTAAAATCAAAGGACAAAACATTTAGGAAACTGTAATTGTGAAAACTCTTAATGCTGAACATTAATAAAGTCGAAAAAGGCATTCATTCATTTTTAGTTGTTGTCCAAAAGTAAAAAAATATTAAGGCCAAAACTTAAGTTATAACCCTTATTGCGAACGTTAATAGCAATTCAGATAGAAAATTTCATTCAAATAGACAATATTTTATTAACTTTTCCAAACTCAGTCGTTTAGGTTCGGCATAAAACAGGAGGTACCACAATCGTTAAAGAAGTGACCACGGACACTTGAATGATTTTGAAGTTTGACGAAAAGATTTAAAGATATTGGTCTAGCCGTTTATGGAGAACAGATGTAAGGAATTGCGGGAACATTATTTGTTTGTTTGATTCATCTCTCCTCGAACCGTATAAATCAAACAAAATGTTATGTTCAATGGAAACAGTACCTTTCTCTTCTCAGAGAATGTTAAAAAAACATTGCACATATCTTGCGAAAGTCTAACAAACATCCAGTAAATTAAAAATATTTTGAGAAGCTTTTTAAACTGGGAGTATACGGAGAGCCGAATGACATACAATTTTGTTCAGGCCAAAAATGGTGAAAAATGTGTTTGGATTGGTTTTGAACCTTGTTCTACCGCAAGCTAACAAGAACTCATCATGTGTGCGGAGTTCCATTCTCTCACAAATTAACCAACAACACGTGGTGCCCCGATCTAAGTACTAACAGCACCTGCCGCTCCTTGATTTCGGTAATCAGACGAGAACCGATATATTTTTTTGATATCTTTTTCGTTTCATAAAATCTAATTCACACCATCCCAAATGAAGTTACACTTCAAAAAATGGCCCAATGATGATTTTGGAGCAAATGCTATCCCAAACAGTCACTTTTTTTGTAATGCAATGGTGTTTTATGGATCTCGTGTGGATTATCTGTTTCCCAAATGCGGCAATTTTGCCATTTTCCAAAAATCAGGTAGAGAGTCAATCATTCGAACGACTTGTTTGGCCATTTTCGAAGATCTGTCCGCAATATTCTTAGAGTCTAAAGCATTTTATACGGAAACAATTCAAATTATCCTTAAAACCGCGGCAAGGTCGTTCCACTGATGGCAAAATACTAAGCGCGATGATAATACGACACATATGGGTTCTCGACAATACTCTCCCATACCCCTTCAACAAGTTCATTTAAAAGTCTTGGGCGTTGATGCACAGCATAACGACGATCTCCCAATGTCCTGTACTCAAAAAATTCGACGACGAATACAGGCGCCCCTGTATATGTATAATAAAAATTATAATAAATGTTTATTATGTTTAAAAAAAATGGTTTCATCTCTTGAACATCCATTCATATATTCTCTTGAATAGATTCTTTGCGTTAGCGCAATCGACCGTTGAGTTGGTCAAGTGTTTTGGTTCGCGCTATAAGATAATTAATTAAAATAATATCTGTTAAAAAAACAATAATCGATTAATAGCCCCTTGGAAACGTAACACCCCCCACAAAGACAAGATACAAAATTGCGGATAAAACGGAAGTCGACATGTGTCCAATACCTTCACCTCCTCCTACTCTTTATGTTTTGAATATTATCATTCCTTTTTTTTATTTTTTTTTAAAGAAAACATTTTAAAAGCAGACGAACAAAACTCCAGAAAGTAGTTACAAGAAAACCAGTCTCTGTGGTGCAACATAAGGCATATTCCGAGTTGTTGGCATACGAACACAATCTTAAACCACACAGACACTTATACACATTTACAATCTATCTGAAGAATTGACTCTTGTCTCTTGCAGTTTAAGGAGTTGTTGTTAAGCCAGTTAATGAGTGCTCATGGGTACAGTTGTGACATATAGCATCATCGTTAATGGCTTCCTTTCGTTGCCAAGAGACACAGTAACTATCTTGGGATTATTGCATTGTCAGATGAGGGTATAGCAATAGCAATAACAGCAGCAACAGCTACCTAATGTGCCTTTATTTTATTTTATAATCCGGTCTGAGTGTAGGTGGAAGACCGCTAAAGATGACTTTAAATTGTTTCAAGAAGTACTTGTAGTTGTTTATTCATTTTTTTTTCATCTGTCGTCTGCTGTAAGATATGGGGGTGTGTTATTTCTGGGCGAAACTAAACAAAATGCTATTCTGGATAAATGATTATTTTTGTTTTTATTAAAAGAATGTTCAGTTGTGTGTATTGCATTTAATGTTTACTTCAAAAGTGTCATGTGTCAAGTTCAAGGAAGTATGTATAAATTATGTCATATTGAAAAATATTAGGTTGCTAAAATAATATAAAAACAAATGAGTAATTTTCTAATTAATGTTATTGAGCTCGATGGAGATTGTGTTTGACCGCCAGGAAGAGTGATTTATAAATATGTATTATGTATTATATCGAACGCCGCAACAATGATTTTTAGAAACACAAATAATTATATTTCGATGATAAGTAAAGAGCTTATGTAAACTACACCTCAATACATTCCGATATTTTGATTGCAATCAGCTTGCGTTGTGTTGTATAAAATTTAAGAATGTTATCTTTTAATTGAGTGGTCATATGCTAAGCGATAACATTATGGCTTGAACGGACACATCATTCAAGATCTGTTGATAATTTGAAACTAACATGTTCTAAGTTGCTAAAAATATAATAGAAAATGGCTGAATAGTTGAATAAAAAGGTTGGTTCAATTCATCCAAAGGCAAGCTAACGATTTCCAAGCCAGGATTGACGTCCAGGAAGGTTTTGCTATTTGTTTGGGGGTTTTCAGGGAATCAACTACTTTGCGCTGCGCTACTACCCTACGGCAAAATTCTATATTGGAAGCAATCACATAGAAGCCAGAGAGGAATTGTGTTCCAGCAGTCCAACGCTAGGCCACACACATAGATAGTGACTCGGTGTAAGCTTCGAGAGCTTGGTTGGGAGGTTCTTGTGCATCCAACTTATAGTCCCCGGACCTGATTAACACCTGGTTCTGTCCATAGCAAACGATTTTGGTCGGTAAAAATATGGCTGCACGTTCGAGGCAAAACACAATTAGCGCTTAGGCTGGTGGAAATCCACCCAGTGGCGTTTTAAAAGTGGGTCATTGATCATTGATATATCCCCGATATTGTCAAAGAACGGTTTGCCTATTGTTCGTTATCTTGCTGACTTTTTCATAAAATATAACGGACTAGAATTTATTTAATCCCTATGTGGACGTTTCCCGTCATGTACAAGGTGGGCCAAAAGAGATTGGAAGATGCTCTTATTTTTGCAAATGACCGCCAATGTCAAATCTGTTTTGACATTTGTGGACTAGACAGATGTAGAATACATGTGAACAAGCCATGGAGCGATACACTCTCCAAGAACACGGAATAATCGTGTCGCCGATTCCCCGGCCGTCCGAAACCAACTGCGCAAAGACTGCGCCGTTTGGCCACCAACCTTGAAGAGTATGTATGGGACCACACGAGACGTTGCCAAGAGTGTCCGGCACCGCAGCGCTCGTTGTGCTGAGAACTCCGCCGCTGTTGCCGAGGATGTCGAGCTGTCGTCGGAAACATCGACCAGACGCCGTGCCTCGCAATTAGCCATCAACCGGTCGTCCCTAAGGCGAATTTTGGACAAAGACTTGCGCATGTTCCCAAAGTCCAGTCCGTGCATCAGCTGCTGCCTGTCGACCGCGAAACGCGTGTAACCTACGCCCAAGCTATCCTCAATCTCGAGGACGAAGTGGACGATTTTTCGAACAAAATCATAATGAGCGATGAGGCTCATTTCCACCTCAGCGGGTACGTGAACAAGCAAAACAATCGCTTCTGGGGCAGCAAAAATACACGAGTAATGCACGAGGAGCCATTACACCCGCTCAAAGTTACTGCATGGTGCGCTGTTCACGCTGGAGGAGTCGTCGGACCATGACAACAGTGGACGGTGTGCGTTATTGGGCTATGTTAACCGAGTTTTTTCTGCCGCAATTGGAAAAATTAGGACTGGAGGACATGTGGTCCTCCCGCACACACAGCGAGAGCCACAACCGATATTCTGAAGGGCCAAACAATGATGACTTCTTTTGGTCCACCTTGTAAAATGATTGTCGATGGGTCAGTCTACTAATGGTCGCTTTCACCAACTTACGGGTCTTGCTTATGTGCTCTCTTATTCTTGTCAAGCTGTGAAGTAGCATCCTATCTCTTTATATGACACATCCTCTGGTTAGGTTTCTCCATCTATGTTCGGGTATATTAGGAAAGTCGGTTTTTACGTTATGAGTGAGAGAGGAGAGACGAACCTAGTCTCGCCTTATGGATCAGGTTTTTCGTTCCATCTATATGTCACTTTTACCTGGAACGCACACAAGAGTGATTTTGTACCAATTCCCAATATAGGTCAGCTCATTCTGGCTGGCTGTCAACAAAAGTAGCGATATTATGTTTGCGGGTACTGTCGAGTCTAATCGCCTAACATGCTTTCCTAAAAAACCAGTAATACGTTGGAAGAGTCAGGGACACGAAAAGATTTATTTATTTCGGTGAATACTCGGCATTAGAAACAACAACTTTTGAGAAACTTAAAACGAACAAAAATCAGTGACTTTCCCGACCATTAGTTTCGGTTAATCCATGGAGTAAGCTTCACCACACGCAACACACATGGTTTGTTTAGCTAGCTTACTGCGTAAAGGCAACGAATTCGTGGGGCGGGGGTATGTAAATACCCAGCTCTAGAGAATTAAGTCGCTATGGACCGTTTATCAGGGGCAGAATACGTCTACTGCGTGCGAGAGTTTTACAAAAACTGATTCGGCGACTGTATTGCGAATAAGATTCTTATGTTATAGAGATGGTTAGTGTGATGAACGGTCGTGCAGAATAGAATGTCTGGGTTCGATTCCCAGCCGTAGCAACATCTCAATGATTTTTCATGATGATCTGACAAATTACCTGAGTAGTATCAATTGTCAAGAAAAGCTTATATCAACATAGCCGTTCGGATTTGTCATAAAACAGGAGGTTGCGCCATCCTGCAAGAAGTACATGCACATATGAATGGTTGTGAGAAAAAGCTAGGCCCCTGGGTATTAAGGAGCATGCTGTCCCAAAAATGTGTTTATTGGTTATTTTTAAATGATGCTCCATGCATGCCCTTCATTGTATCAAAAAGTTTGAAAAGCCCCTTAAACTCTAAAAAAACAAAAATCCGGACGACCAAGTTTATCAAGATCGATCCGAACATTTGAATTCGTAAGCGCATGTTGTTTAAATGTGCATAGATCATCATTACACCCTATTTTGCACAGTTAAGCAGTGAATTCAGAACGTTATGTGGAGATGTTAGACGATTTCTTCTTTAGGAGAAGTGACATAAATTGGCCTACACGCAATCGTGATTTAAATCCTTTGGACTTCTTCCTGCGGGGTAATCTTAAATATAAAGCTTACGCCAGTCCGTTGCGCATTTGAAAGGAAATATTCATCCCGAAATGGCAGCACTCACGAAGTCTATGATTATAAGAAATTTTACTGTTCGACTAAATAAATGTTTCGAACGCAATGGTTTAAGATTGACATATAATAAATAAATTCTCAAATTGTGTACTGTAACAATTTTTAAACATTTTTTTTTTCAAAAGATGGATTGTTTTTTTTAATCGACCCACTAAATATAAACATTCTTATGAGACATATTATATTTTCTTCCTACTCCTGTCAAAGCTGTATAAGTGTATAACACCCATTACCAAGACAATGATGCTTGTTTATTGCTGCAGTAGGACCATAAACGATTTTATCCAAAGAAGACAAGTACACGTTTTACAATGAAATCGCGAACATGGTTACTAGATTACTGATACAGTCAATTCCCTAAAGCGATTTGTTTCCATTTGTCTTTCGAAGCCGTTTGGACATTTTGCAACTCGTCTGTAAATGGATAGTTCACTAATTACTCTGTTAGATAAACAGGTTAAATGCGTTGGCCATATAAAATTCAAGGTCAGAGGTACACGCACTTTATCAATGAAAAGTGATTTCGAAATTGAAATCAAGTCTGTTTGGTTGTTTTTTTATGAACAAATTAGAAATAGAAGGAAACAAAATATGCGTAATGGAGCGGCTATAAAGAAATTAAAAATGTTTTAGACATTTCCTTATGTTTGAAAATCACATTTGCAAATCATAGCCAGCTGACGTTTTGTAGCCGCTAAGGTCGTTTCAAATCAGAGGTCTGTGTGTCAGATGAAGATAAAAAAAATATTTTAATCTCTTTCGCTTTTTCAAAATAACAATATTTCGACATTCAAATTGTTGATAAATCAACATTTCACGAAGCCAGTGAATTTTTGGTGGCATTCTATTGCAATTGAGTCTGTAGCCTGTACAATCAATTCCGTCGTATGTAGGTATGTTGGGGCAAACTATGGACTCGTTGAATTATCCGAAGTGGTTACAATCGATGCCATACACAATTAGAGAAATTGCTAGCATAGAATAAATCGTAAGGCCGTATTACCCGTTGACTTCCATGGTAGCAAGAAACGCATATTCGAACTTACCAGGTTACCGGTTGTTGACCAGTATCGCCATCATGGTATTGGGCACAGCTTCATTCAAAATTCGGCAAACGTGTGACTTTGTATGCTTCCACGGTGCGAATGTAGAGAAGGTGAAAATTTGCAATCGATTTGGTTGGCAAATGCTTGGGAAAAGCCATATGACCAACACATAAAGTACATATAGGAAAGATATTCATACCGTTAAGGTATATCTTTAACCTGTAGAAAAAATTAACGGGACCAGAGTGTGTTAATGATTGCATGTCTAGAAACGATAAACTTGGTACATAGTTTTTTTTTCCTTTCCTCGAAAGACATACTCGTCTGGTTGAATAGAATTGCACAGATGGTTGGATTTAATGGACAGGACTGGTTTATATGATGTGATGGAGATTTGTTTTCTATCATAAGCTGTCGCGGGTTAAAAGAAGACAACGCACACGACTTATGTCGGCAACGAATATATGTGTATATTTTTTAATAGATTGCGGTTGGGTGATGGGTCATGTTGTCAATATTAAATATTTCATTGGGGACAAACGTTACAATCCAATCGCAGCCGTTTTATGAAGTTCACATAATGTTATTGGGCGTCCCGCAATGCATTTACTTTCTAAGTCTTCAATCAGATTGACATTGATCTTGGATAAATTTAGATAAGTAGTTCCTTAGTCATTCTGATGTTACCACTGAGTTATTAATCAATTTGTACCATCTCAAGAAGGCTGATATTGCGATGTGTTTCCATGTCTGTCAAATCATGCAGTTATGCTTTCTAAAATGCTGGGTGCGGTTTGATTGTCAGAATCGATCGAGTTTATTCATTAATAAGTTGGGATATTTATACTATCTCTTAGAGTATATTTAATTTCATTCAATAAGAGGGCTGAATTAAATTGTAATAACACAAGTTGTGTGTAAGATATCAGCTGATTTTCTAAACTTCAAAAAATCCACTTAATTTTTGTATTCCAATATTACAATCATCAAAATATTGCACCAAATTCATATGCGCTTAATGTGCGTTAAAAAAATGCACTGCATCACTACGCAAATTTTGTGTTTAGGATCTACAGACTTTGTTTTTTATTTAGATGAACATTTTATGGTATGATTTACATATATATAACATTGTTGTAATCTCAGCGTCTTTACTTTAAGGCACATATTTCAATGACTGTCATTTGAGAAGAAGTCGAAACACGTTAAAGCTCGCTATTTGAATTACAGTTCATGTTGCCGCTGTTACTTTTCAAAGTTCACAGGATTTAGAGATTTCTGCGCGCTATGACCAATTTTTGACCAAGATTTTCGTTAGACATCTCCAAGAGAAAATCCACAAAACTTGAATACCTAGAGAAAATTTCTTGAGCTGAAATTCATTATCCAGTTAGATTTTTTTTTTGAGATTTTGTGCAAATGAAGAGTCTTTTCGGTATTTCGTACGAGCTTAGAGATTTTTCAAAATATGGATTTAAATTAATGTAAGAGGGGCTCAGTGGCGCGATGGTTAGTGCGATGAACTGCTGCGCAGGAGGTCTGCCGACGCAACACCTAAATGATTTTTCACTGGCCCTCCTCTCGTGATGAACTGACAAATCATCCGAGTAGTATCAATTGTCAAGAATAGCTTATCTCAACTTAGCCGTTCGGAGTCGGCATAAAACAGGAGGTCCCGCCATCGTGCAAGAAGTACACACGCACACATGAATGGTTGTGAGAAAGCTAGGCCCTGGGTACCAACGAGCCTGTTGCGCCAAACATTTGTATTTTTTTTTTGTAACAGTAAACACAGTAAACGCAGTTGTTCAGTACAGGGTTATTTTTAAATTCTTGAGAGGTGACAAAATGTGTCAACATGGACTAGTGGCTTAGTTATTTTTTATAGCAATAATGCGAAATGGGAAAAGAAGTAGAAATAGTGCTATTTAGGCATCTGTCAGAATTATTTTATCACCAAAAGTTGCTGGGTTAACTTGGGGTTACAGGATTAAAACTGATTAAAGTGATAAAAACAATGTCATGAAAAAAGTAGTTACGTTCTATTCGATATATATGCACCTGATATCTTGGTGACCAAACAATAGAGCAGTATTCAATAATATATCTAACTAAAGAACGGCACAAGATTTAAAGAGTTTGTATGTCTAAAAAATCCTCCTTTTAATTAATCCAAGAAGAGAACTTGCCTTGGATATTGTACTGTCTATATGTTTATTGAAATTTGACTTTGAATCATACGTAACGCCCAGTTCTTTAATTTCTTTGGTTGAATTTAATAGTTGCCTACTTATGGAGTACTCATCAAATAAAGGCCATCCAATGTGAAAAATGATGAAACCATATATTTCCAAAGTTCAGTTGCAATCAAACCAATTTGTAATTACAGTTCTACCATCATGTAGTTTCTGGCAATCAGCCACAGAATTAACTCTACAAAAAACATCTATTCAGCACTTGCAGAAAGACACCCTTGAATCTATATCGTTCAAAATAAATTTAAACAACAAAGGTCCCAAGTGACTGCCGTGAGTAAAACCACTGAGTGACTGTCTCGAATAAGTTCGTTCTATTCTAATTAAATTATTACATATTGATATTACCAAAGAGGTAAATTATATACATAGAGTACGCAACACAGATAAAAATTTTGTAGCCGTTTCAGACGTGGGCGGTAAGTGCGAAGGGAGTTTGCGTCGTTCGTATGCATCAGCTATGCTGTTGCTAGATTACATCTACCTTTAAGTTTTTCTATTGCCCTTAAGCAAAATTAGTTAACACAGTTAAATGAATATTTCCAACAATTTAGGAACATGGCTATCGAAAGGTATACGAATCGAGAGAGATGAAAAACACGGGTAGTCTGACAACGACTCCGGGGGATAATTGTGAGAAGCTTCTTATGACACTTTTATACACTGGTAAATTTGACATACTGAAAGACTTGCCAGTGCTGAGACTGTGCAAAAGCTTAGGTTTTATTACTTTCTGGATTTGAATTAGGAACCCCGAGCTCAGTAGTCCAAAACACTAACCACTTATCCACTGCATCCACTTTACTATGACAGATGACAGTTTGACTGTCCCTTCCTGCAAAATTTATCACAATCAGCAACAACCTTTGCGCGTTTACTTATTCACACAATAAATAACTTGCCAGTTTGAACATCGAGTGATTAACTATACTCGTACTCACACTTGCTCACACTTATGTAACGTTCAGTTGCATTTATATACAATCCGCGGAAAATACATGACATAATCCCCTTGTCAAGAGGGTAAGTCATTTGTTTTTGATTTACTAGGCGCCAAGTAGTATTTTTATTGATTATTCGTCTTATTTATTTTATTCGAAATGCAGTGAGGCAACATTATGCTAATCAAGTAATGCCGTATCACACTGTATCCTGTGTTTGACCTCAATACGCCTAATTAAATTCTAAGCCATGCTGTCTAATGCTAAGTTATTTCCACACGCATTATTTCTTCTTTTTTTTTTAATTTCTGTTTTGTTATATGCTTTTGGCCGGACTGTAGTTATTGTGTGGTCTGTGGCTTTGTGCATTTTTTTCGCAAAACAAAACTAGCACATAAAACGAGGTAAAGTGAATAAAAAAAAATTTACTCTCATAAAGAACTATAACGGAGTAATATATTTTTTTTATTCTTTAAGTTGTGATGAAATTTACTCACGTGAAAAACAATTAACTAGGCATTTATCTTTCGACTGCTAAGTAGTAGATCTATTTTTGTTAGATTAACAAACTTTTGTGAATTTCTCTTTTTTTGATACTAAAATTCAGTTTCCAGTTGTTCTAATTTTGTTTTCTTGTTTTATTACAGATTTTTTTTTATAAAATTGACGCTAATTAAGGAACATTAATTATAAAAAAGGTGAGTAATTACATATGTGACAATTGTTTTCAATTTTGAGATTGAATAGCTGTTTGACGGCACAAAAATAATTCCGAAACTCTTAATAATCCATCGATTGACCAATCGACATCACATTTTCTCGATATAATTTGTTATGGGAACACATATTTGTGTGATGTTCACTTTCTTGTTAAAACCTCTTGTAAACCAAGCCCAAACCATCCAATCCTGATGTTTACTGAGATACAAAAAAAAAAATGAACGCACCTTCAAGTTTCCCAATAATTTCGAAGAAGTTAAAAAAAAAATTATTTTTTTAGTTTAGTTTGTTAACATAAAAATCAGTAATTCATGTTAAAAGACAAAAATGGGTAGAATTTAGAAATAAATAAAGGATTATTTTTCTTTAGCCAATCCTCATTCCTTTAGTAGTGGGTATGGCCTTACCGAACATATGTCAAAGATAAATTTCGGCGGGGAAAACCTTGAATAAGGCATTCTTCTACTATCAGAGCAGATTTCGGGCCACTGACTATCTCTGCTTCTCCCAAGCTGGTCCCGTGTTCAATGGGATTACTGTCAGCGAGCATCGCAGCAAGTACATCGATAACGCATCGTTTTGCATCAGCAAGAAGTTTTCCCTAATAAACGGTGGGAATGGAAACACATTTCTAAGCTAAAGGATGTTGTTGATGTAAGAGCCAGAGTTAACCGTTCCTTCATCGATTGTTTTTTCCGCTCGGGGAAATAAAATGTCCCCGCTGGGTAACTGTTGCCGAAGAGTATTATATACTTGTATTCTATTAAAAAATAACTAAATCTAATTAATAATTAAATTAAAACAAATCCAAAATTATTAATATACCTGTATGTCTTAAGCCAATGATAACACTTGGGTGTTATGCGCTCGGGAGCCACATCGTGAGCACTAATCTGGTTGTCTTTAGTAAGTGATAGGCACAAAACAGACGATAGGAATAAAACAGCGACGTTTTAGCCCCTGTATGCCATTTATTAGAACGACTGCCATTTTTTTAAATAATTTAGCAGCTCTTTGTGTCATCCTTGTGTCTGTCAGTCAACATGGTGCGCCGAACGATCGGAAACCGCTTCTATTTAAGCTCACCATTCAGCAAGAAATGCTTCTAAATACCTAATCGAAAAGTCCCAGTACGTCATCAAAATGCGTTGATTTCAGAATATATATGTATATCACTGAAGTTATTCAATGAAGCGTGCATATTGCAAACCGACACTGATTTTCAAAAAAAAAAAAAACATCTTCATGTGCGGGCTTTTACTATCAACGAGAAGCGATACCAGTTCCGTTTGCCAAATTTGTTGGAAATAAAACTTAGCGTTTGGGTATTGGAGGCCATGTGGATGGAACAGTAAACAATGAACTGACTCCGGATACATTGCTTTTATTTGTTCTGTTCGAGCGCTATAGCATACGTGATCATTTGATCCTTAAACCGCAGGATTGGTCTTCCTTCGGCTGGGATATGAAAATTCTCTTGGCTGGAGCATTGCGGTTCATTCGCCAATGTAGTTAACGTATTTTTACCTTTTGTACTCCATCCACATTTTGGTACAGTTCATAAAATTTGTGGTTGTATTTTCTCCTTGCATACAGCACCCAAAATTCGACAATGAAATGTTTATGCGCAATATTTGCTCCGCTCGCCAGCTTATTGTCCAGCACTCGGTCCCGTAAAATTCGGACTGGTAGGATTTTGGTAAGGTAGATAGAGCAAGGATTTAGACTTTCGGGTAAGGAGTTCTGATTCCAAACTGAAATAGCTTCGGTTTTCTTATAGTCAGTCTTTATCGCATATTCACTAATGTGTCATTAGTGGGGTTGATGTTGACTCCGAGGTTGATTGATGAATTCTTTAACTACTTCAAGTAATTTCTATCAAATCACATTTTGCTTAACATTTTGAAAATACACGACATCAATTGACCGTCAAGCACGTTCGATTTGACGGTCTTCGGCTTTTCTTTATGGCTACGTTAAATCTCTGGTCCCTACCAATTTTCAATTATTATCATTGTCGGTGATATTGCGGTAGCAGTGCTTGCACAATTTGAATTTTGTATGGTACATCACATCATAAGATCCAATATTAAAATTCTTCGCAATTAGCCTGAACGACGACCAATAAGAGACACAAATGAATCATTTTCAACACTCTGCTTCTAAGTTGTCTTCAGTGCGAATATTTCGATGAGCACCACTTCCAAGAAGGTCGACCACTGAACCCCGTTCCTCAAAACGGCCGACCAAAACAATGAAAGCAGTGTGAGCTGATCTTGAATTGGTGATATTTTCGCTGCGTCAATTGATCGCTGACAAGAATAGAACAAATCAATAATTGTTGTGTTCTGCATGTATCAATTATAAATTTCAAAGAACTCAATTATAACATGCAAAAGAAAAAAAAAATAAATTGGAAAATAAAAAAAGTTTGTGTTGAACATTGGTTGGTCGTCTTTGGCCCACCCTGTATTTGCCGGCTTTGAGGATCACGTCCGTACCGTCGTTCACCTAATTGGCCTCATCTGATATAAGACCCCTCATATGGTGCCGTGACCTAGGCCAAATTCTGGCGATTATCAATTTGACACTTTGATAAAGTCATATTAACTGCGAAAATAAATTGGCCCGAATTTAGAGATTTGTCCTTATGACGCTTAGGCCTCCATTACGGGACCCTCGTAAAAGATGTATCGCTTTTAATAAATGACCTTTTATTATTTATTAATTTTAAATCCAATTGATGTGCGCGGTAGTAACATTTGGACATAAGGTTGTTGAGACATTTACGCAGCTTTAAAAAGCGTTTAGCTTCTTTTTTAAATTATTGTTCTATATCATATGCGTGAGCCGCGAGTTGATTTAGTGTGATATGATGCCAAAAAGCGTTTAAGTAAATTACATTAAAGACAAAGTGCTTAACTGGAACACATTAATTAGTATTTATGAACTTAGTTGGGCCCTTTTAACGGTTATTTATTTTATCTAACACATAGTACTTTCAAATATTATTCATCTTGCACCATATTTTCAACACTTCCACCTAATTGGCACCTATATTTAAGTATATTCCCAATTATTATTCATATCTTTAGCTAAATAAATGGGAATAGGTGTAAGTGGATATGCATCTGCAGGAGAGAAACTGTCCAATACCATTAAGCTCTCCAATGATATTTTTAAAAGTCACGCCTTCACACACTACATAACTGCGCTATATATCAAATGAATGCATCGCCCGGAAACTGTATATATTTGGGCGTGCATCGCCCCCAAAATGTAAAACAGCATAGTTGGAACAACTGACGCCATTCGTTCTCTAACGAATATATATTCCTCATTTAAACTAAAACTCACATAATTACAAAAATAAATAAATCCAAATTGTTGCCTTACACTTGGGAGTTGATGGGTCGGTCCGGTTGAATCAATTTTATATCTCGATAAATCTCGATGGTAAGCACAGAGAGACAGCACCACACAATGTGATTGTTGAATGCCTTTGGAAGACATTTAAACTTGGCTCAGTTGGCTGAGATTCAAATAAAAATGTATGTGTGTGTAATCTTTACGATTACGACTTGTTGGTGTTGTTTCTATCTACGTGAACGCAAGTAGTATCTTTTGAATTTGGCTCTCTGTGACTTGTCTGTGTTGACTCATTATTTTCCATTTTCGTATTTTTAGACAAATGAAAAATAGGGGACACACATCATAGGAAAATGCTTTCGATTTAGAATAGAAATAAAAGAGACACAGAATACCGAAAGAGAAAGTTTTCCTTTTATTTCTAACACCTCTACTCCCTCTACAGCAAAAAAAAAATAACGCTAAACAAATTTAAATTTATTCAAAACCGGAACTAATATGCAGCACCCGTGTTTGACCTAAATTGAGGTTTCCTTTTCTGTCTTTGGAAATTCAGTTTTTTTTTTGTTCCTCTTCTATTTTGTACTCTCTCTCTTGAATTATTTTTTTATAATTATTCATTTTCCACTAGCTGTAGGCTAGTCTTTCTCTTTCCGCCGTGACATCATTTATTCAAACCGCCGCCAGTGGAAAATAAAATTAAAAACAAAATAAAAACCGTACGCATGTACTCGATTCTCGATTCTCTATCTCGACTAATTAAAAACTTCCTTTTGCGCTCATTCGAATTGCAAATGTAAATAGCGGTTTCATTTAGTCGAGTGTCAAGACGAGACGAGACATGTAGAGAGCGCAAAGAGAGTACAAGTACTCGTAAGTGTATATTTTTGATTAAGTGATTCACTTGCCTCACCCTCACAATGCGGCGAGTATTTGTATGTGCTGTTGAAAAATTATTTTTTTTTAATTGTCTTTTATTGCACCTTTTAGAGAACAGAATGAACTTGGAATTTTAATTTATCACTTTCGCCTGTTAATAGAAGAGTTTCCATAGATCTGCTAACGGATTGTTTTTGTGCATCTAAACTGAAGAATAGACATAAACTCGAATAGCAGTGTTCTGTGTGAGGGTGTAGTATCTATGTGTCTGCATTTGTAATTTAGCACATGTATTGGAAAACTATTAACGCTGACTTAGTTATTCTTGCGAGGACGAGTACAATCGTATTGTGAGGTCTTTGACCGACCGGGATTTTCCTCGCAATTGGGTTAAAAACGATATCTCGTCATGGGGTGGGAAATCAGCATCGGTTTATGATATCCATTTGTTTTATGAGATTCACTTTCGTCACAGTTTGGGTGATGACTTGTGTTAACTCCCAACCCTAGACTATGACCCTTAAAAATGATGTCATGAAAAAGAATTCATTGGACCGTACAGAGTGCGGATAATCTAATCTGATATTGGAGTGAATTTTATTTCTTTTGTTTGACTATTCACATTTTATTGGGTTGTATAGACTTTTACGGATATCCTTTACTGAATTGAGTTGAGATGTTTGAACGAGGACTTTATTTACCATAATTTATTATAGTATGGTGTCACTTCTTCTGGAAATGTACTCAGGAGAAATATGTCAATACGTCAGTTGTTTGGTCGCCACAGTCCGTGGTGAACATAGACTGCAACCCCCATTCAGTCTGGCCCTTAGCTTACTTCCTTCAGTTGCGAACTTCTAGTTGGTTAAAAGCGGGTACTGCTCGGACGCCCTGCGTCTACCCTCTGAATTGGAATCAAAAATTCTGGGACCCGGAGTATTGATGTTCTAGTCATCTTAAATATCTATCTAATGCGGTATTTCTTTTTTTACCATGCCTATGTCTCTATAAGCTGGTAAAGTTTCGGGGTGAATCTTCATCTTCATAGCACGTCAACTCAAAGGGGACCGAGTTGACGAGTGATTTCTCGTTTGTTTTTCTTTATACGGTCCATGCTTCTGTATAATAAAGCAAGGCTTATACATTTATGATATCTTTAGCAGTGCAACCCAAGTTCTTTAAAAAAAATATATTTTAGCTCGATTTATATAATTAATTTTTTACTGATATGTGAAGGACCGGTAAGGTCATGATTTTGTATAGTATCTCCTTTGCAGTTCGAGTAAGAGTTTTGCTAATAAATCACCATTTAAGTCATGATGGGACAAACAAATAAATTCGCTCCCAATGAATAAGGATTTCTTCACATTCGTCGTATGCTTCTGGGCCGTAAAAGATTTCTGGTAAGATCAGGATCTTACATAAAATCTCCATTGTAGTTCAAGTATGGGCTTTGTTACTAAATCGTCTATTAAGCTCTGACAGAATCGACGATCTGTCTAAAAAAAATATTTCCCTGGAAACGAATAAGAATTTCTTCGTAATAGTGCTATGCTTCTACCCCATATAAGGGGACGTAAGATCAGGGGATTATATAGGACTTTGCTACTTAATTGCCTTCTAGGCCAGAGTAAGTCTTCGCCGGTCAGGATCTTTACTGTGAATACGCTCCATATACTATTATTATCTCTGACCCCCAATGGGTAGTTTCTTGCGACTAGGTTAAAGTCACTGCACAGCTTCAGTGCTGTAAATAGTGCATTTGGTTTGTTGAGTCTTCGTCTTCAACCTTTTCGTCATCACACCCTTTTGTTAGACTTCTTCAGCGAAAGAGACCCATATTAAGGATTTTGTAGTAGATTGCACGAGAAAAAAAAAATGAAATATCTTGCATTTACATATGAGTGTGCAAAGTTATGTTTTTGCCACAAAGAACAGGACTTCCCGTTTAACGGCGGGAAAATTGTTTAAACCTTCTCCTGACAGTGCAATACTCTTCGATGTTTTTCAGACTCTCGCAAGCGGTGCACCAGTGAAATATCTTCAGAATTTGCGCAAACCCAGATATTCTAACTATTCAGCTTTTTGGTTAACTGATCCTCTAACAGATTTTGACAACCGATTATTGCATGCACAAATACAGGGGACGAATCTGCAGATGTCCAGATAGACTAACAATTCAGTTTTGTGTAACTGATCCTCAAGGCTCTTTTGGCAGATATTTTCTGCATGTACATGATCCAGGAAAAGCAGATCCACCCCATCATTAGGGGGTTGGATTGCCTTCTCGTTTCAATATAACAACGTCTAATAAAGCATCAGGCCTTGTGTGTTTTAGTTATCTGTTTCAAATTGATAGCCATTTCATCAGACATAGTTTCATATGTGAGTATTGGTCTAACTACTGGCGTGTATATTCGTTTGAATCCCATTTTCTCCATCGATTAATAGCAAAGACAATAAGCTTATCCATCTGCGATTTCTGGAAACTGCTTTAACATTATACCAACAAATGCGATGCTTTTTAAGACTTTTAGAATCTCATCTTTAAAAAAACCTTGGTGGTAATACCCTTATGTTAATGGGTTATGTGGCTTGGAACTTGAACCCGCCGATCCCATATTAAAAGTTATATCATGCATAATTGTAAAAATAGTAGGTTAACCATAGAAATTATAACGTTCGACGACTGATGATGATTTTATCATTTATCAAGCGAACACTTTGAAATGTGAATTGTATATTCGACATACAAGACCAATATACATACCTGCTTGTAGCTGCTCCATTGAATAACTTAACTATGGGCCTACTTTTAGGGACAGAATGTCAACAGAAATGTCCTAACTTTTTTTCTTTTAGAGATTATATCCAACATTTAGTGTCTTAGACATAATGTCATAACGAAACAAATTACCTGATGGATACAATTAAAAAAAAAATTGTCAACATTGCTGACATGTATTTCCTTAGGCTCCATATATGGATTCATCTGCCTTCCATCACCTTTATCTACTAAAATCTAGCATGTCCCAGATTCTTAAAACCATTCAGTCATCTCCTCAAGTGGAAAATTTTAGATTAGCTTTTACGAGAAGCGAACCATAACCAAAAAAAAAGCCCAAAGCGGTATGCAACGAAAAAACAGGCTATACACACATGAGTTAAATAAAATCTATCGCCGTTCTATATTTATGTTTTTAAAAATTCCATAGTTCATGCACACTCACTAAATGCTTTCAAAGAAAGTTCTCCGTCCACCTCTGCCCTCGCTGGCACAGATAGATAGTTATTACTTTTTGTTGTTGTTTTTTGTTGGCTATTTATGTGTGTATTTGATTTATAAGGGGGTATGATGAAAAGAGTGAGAAGGAGAGCGAATGGCGTGCACATAATAAACTTGGTTTTGGGGTCAGCCATACAGAGGAGTCCGAAAATCAAGAATTCGCTAGCACATACAGGAAGACAACTTCAAATCCATTCATTTGCACTTTGTGCCATTACAATCGTGACGGTTCTATCGAGTCGAACTCGTGTTGTATTGCCTACATTCTTGACAGCAAGCGGAGGAGCCATTTCTATATTGATAGAGTGAAGCGGAAACGCATGACTGTGCGAATGAATGAATAGATGACCAACGTTGACGGGCGGTCGCCATGTCAAAGATGTTTTATTGCACTTGAGCGAGCACAGAGAAGTACATTGTATCATTTTGTAATCATCAAAAAGTGCCAGTGAGTGACAGGCAACTCAGGGATGAGGAATAATGAAATTGCATGGCAATAAAATGTGTTCATTAACTGTAATGCGTCGACGGGATACTTGTAGTGTCTTCCAGTGTGGCTGGGGATATAAAAAAAAAGAACTGGTCGAAGTGCACTTTTGAGTGACGTTCATCTAAATGAAGAATACAATCTTGGGGAAGAAATCAAAAGATGCACTCCATTCGATACATTTGACAACATCTTGTATGAATATTACTGAATCAATATTTCGTTTGAGCTTCTGGTCAGTCTTTGATCGCAGTACGCCGAACGCCGGTTAAAATTTTTCAGAAGTACATGATTTGAAGACCCTTTACTATAGAGTTAAGCAAGCTATCCCATTTAAAATAAACCATAGCTTATAATCCAAAGGGTTGTCATCCATAAAATAACCTAAACTTGTCTTCAACACAATGTCTATTTTCCTTTTACCTTTTTTTGTAAAACGTTACGTCTTCAAAACGGACTGACTTCCAAATTTTGTTTGGAAGATGAATTTAGATTATTTGTCATTGCTGGCTTTTTAAGTTTACATTCACCTTTCTGATATCGATATTTGTTGACACTTTTCTCTTATCTTCTGATGAGTTTATCGCGCTCGTTGCCTCTTAGGGGTCTTTGGCGAACTTTTATTGCCGATATTTGATTTAAGCTTTATACGACTTAAATTGGGATTCTGCAAACATCTGAACAGAGTTTTGCTAATGAAGAATTACGATTTTGAGTCCTGAGATATTCTGTAATAAGTTGATGTTCTTGGATATTTATTCTATGTCGTCAATTTGCATGCGTGTCATGGAAATACTTTGCTACTTTTTTGAAGTTAATTAGCTTATGTTGGTTTTCAGACTTGATGGCATATAGCCTATGTTTTCCGGAAATTTATCAAAAGTTTTCTATTCTTTTTCCTGTCAAGGAAGCGTGAGCTTATAACAGAGTCAGAAAAATATCACTGCAACGCACTACAGAAAGAATTAAAAATAATTAAATATTCTTTGTCACTACATGCATTAATTCGGTGGCGTATGACAGATCCGAATATCTTATCGCCATGTCTTTAAACTTTGTATTGGGACATTCGCTAGTTTTATAATCTGTAAGTTTATTCAACGTGCATATGCGACTTTCGTTGTCCTTTATCGTTATTGTTATTGCTCCGTAAGACCGTAAGCAGAAACAATTTCAATTGTGATATATTTAAACTCACTTACAATTATACTGATCCTATAAAGCCAACCTCTAAAACGCTCAAGTATTTTGGCCTGAGCAGAACTATGTGCCAATTTAAAGTTTCTCTAGAAGTTTGCCTGAATGCAATTGAAACTTCTTTAATTTGTATGTAATTTGTTTCGCATGACACTCAATTTTTAATCTGTTGATCATAGCTCTAGATATACTAAAAGCAGGCGCGCAGGTCATCCTGAAAAAGAACGGAATAGCAAGTGCATTGTCTAATCTTCAATAAAAAGTCTTAAGTACACTTTCACACTGACCAGGTCGCCGTTATCAGGTACAGGATACCTTGTTCGTTGGTGTTATAAATCTTGTTAGACTTTATACGTCCCGGCTGAAATCGGTAGATATCGGTTAGATGGTTATAGAAATGACACTGGCAGTGGACAAGAGCTGCAAGAGCTGAAATAGTAGTGAATGCGGAAATCCTTAAGTCAACTTGCACCAACATATTTATTCAGTGTTTTGACGCATTTTGAAGATTTTTGCATCTGTATGCAACAATTTTCGGAGCATTTTTCTCTCGTTTGTCGTTTTCCATACTTAATAATTGTGCCAATGGAACAGCTCGATCGATTCTGAGCTATTCTGACAATGTATTAGTGAACTGCAAACAAAGGTGGCTGGTGTTTATATTCCCGTTGCCAACGAGTAGGCCGACAACTGTTGTGAAAGAATTTGATATTGGGCATTCTCATCTCTTTGGGCCTGCGCACACGAGTATGCTTCAACCGGTTGAACGTCATGTTTGTCGGTGGGACGGGTGAGGAGCGAGCACAGTTTGAGAGGCATTGGAGAGCAATTTTTCACCCAAAATTAAGTGGTTGAAGAGGTTGTATCTACCAACACATGCATGCGTTTCTGACAGTTGTGGTATTAAAAAAAAAAATATGGCGGCTAGTTCGGTGTTAATCGAATTACACATACATATAAAGTTTGGTATATTACACAAAATTCAACCGGTTGAACATATTCCCGTGTGTTTGGAAAGTAACCATAATGACTACGGTTGAAGCATACTCGTGTGCGCAGGCCCTTTCACACTAGTTGATTCTGCGATTACCGTATATCTGTCACTGTTGAGGGAATTACCGCCGGGTATGATATTTGAATAGAGTTGTTCAGGACAACGTCAGTGTCAATGACAAACTGACAGCATCTGTAGGAAAACAAACACATTTGACATTTCTATGACGGCAATTTCATTGGCAAGGGACAGGGGTTGTTTTTTGAGCATTTATAAAATTGCTTGAAAATTGCGTAAAAGTGCTAAATGAGACCACAACAATTTATAAACAAAATAAAAATATTCAGAGTTATTGTTGTTTGTGAAACCAAGAACATAATAATCTTTACTACACAAAAACTAATCAACTTCTTTTGCACTCGGATTTATGTTCACGCTTTGCAATGGCACTGGTTATCAATTTCACTCTTTTTATTTCTATTTTATAATTCTACACACTCTCTTAGTTTCGTTATGTATTTATAATTTGAGTTTCACTTTGAACAACTTATATTTCATTTTTCAAAGCAAATTATCAAAAAAATAGTACTCCCGCCATATAAAATATCACATTGTTTTCCTCCAAGCGATTTTGACGTTTTAAAAAAAGACACAACGCACTTGGGAGGGAGATAGTCTCATGAACAACTCTATTGTAATGACAGGTATTGTCGTGCCAGCAGTTGAAAAACTAACAAACTGGTGTGCACAATATGGGGAAGTGATTTGTGTTAGTGCCTTTTAAGTGGATTCTGAAATAAAACCCAAAAGCAAATTTGAATTCTCAGAATTATGGGAAGAATTTACGGTTTAGAAGAGTTCTGTCAACGCCAGGAGCTTCCGAAAACTTCTTATTTTAAAGTCGAAAACGCCATAGATCATTTATGTACAATAGAATTAGGGATGTTGTTTGTGGTATCAAGTAGATACTGAAATAAATTCCATCTTAAAATTTTCAGATTTTGTTTGTCGCCAATGAAGCGGTTTCAGAAGAGCTCTTTCAACTCCGCACGTTTTTTTTTTACTGTATTCTTTTAAGTATACAAACAAGCTTTTGTGAAATAAGGTACCTAAAGGTTTTTTTTAGAGGTATAGAACTTCGAATTTAAATAAAACACAACAATCGATAATTTTATGCCATCAATGTTTAAATATTATTTCGGGAATGTGGCCTCCGCGTCTGGTTCAAATACAGCAAAATCTAAAGGGGCCGTATGTAGGTATAATAACGCCACGAATGTTGGCTTACAAGTCCCCTAACGTGTCTGGTTTGTTGGCGTAGACGAGCGACATCACATATACCTAAAGACAATAATCCAATGGTTTCAAATCACACGATCTTGGTGACCAATATGACATATCCATTCCGCGAAATTATGCGTTCATCGACTGTTTCCTTCATCCAAATTCATGCCATCCAATTCTGGAACAAATAGTCCGTTATCATGCCTCTATACCGGTCTCCATTAACGGTAACTGACTCTCAAGCGTAATTTCGGAAGAAGAATGGCCCAATGACTCCACCAGCCCACAGAGCACACCAAACAGTCAGTTTTTGTGGATTTAATGGCGTCTCAAGGGTCTCATGTGGATTCTCTTCACTCAAAATGCGGCAATTTTGCTTGTTGACGTAGCCATTCACCCAAAAATGAGCCTCATCACTGAACAAAATTTTGTGATGAAAATCAGCATCGATATCAATCTCATTTTCGGCCCATACACCAAAATCACGACGCATTGCATGGTCTCGCGGCTTTAACTCTTGCGCAAGCTGGATCTTGTAAGGTCTTAAGCCATGATTTTTGCGCAAAATCTTTCATCAAGTTGATGGACAAATTGTTGTGCATGGAGGCGAATCGATTCATTCGGGTCCTCTTCAACACTTTGCTCTACAGCGGCAATTGTTTCTTCGGTGCGCACTGTTCGACGACTCTGCGGATGCGTATTGCACATAGAGTGAACGTAGTGCGAAAACTATCCATGGTTAACCGAATTAATTGCTCTGATGAACGATTATGTCGATCATAAAATGGACGGAGATGGCGGTAAACTTCTCGAACTGAACCATTATTTTTGAAATAAATTTGCACGATTTGCAAGCGTTGTTTATTTATCAACCTGTTCATGATGAAATATCAAACCAAACTGAATATAAATGACATTAGAGTTGTCCGAAAAACCAACCTCTTAAAAAAAACAATCTTTATATGTAAATGTCTCCAAATGCATTTTTTATTGGTAATATGTACTTTGTAATGATAATTTAATTCTGAACGGGAAAGAAGCCTTATTAAAATAATGTAGGTGCCGGTACTTTTGGTTTTGAACCAGGGACAATAATTCTCTATATAGGTACACTGTATTGGTAGAACCATATCGAAATACTTATGACATCTGCTCTTGAAGTCAATTTAATGGCAAAAATACCTTTGTGATCTACTTTGACATATAGTGTACTTCTCTGAATTGTACATGACATCCGCTGACACATTTTCGGCTTAAATTGATTGTAGACTACAAAAAGTTATTCCTAATATCTTACATCACCTCGGGCAATTAAACTTAATTTCTCGTCAAATCATAATAATTATAATATAAAAAAATATGTTGCATCATTGTAGCTTATTTATCTATTATAACATGCGAGACATAAAGCTACAAATTTATCATGACCAAGAAGACTACATGAAGCTCAACAAAACAAATCAATCAATCTACACAGAATACAAATTTACAACACGCCGCATATTCCACATCTACACAAAACACATCCAAATGGTGTGTCTGTGATATAAAAACGAATCTAAAGGCAAACGAACTCCGAATATGCCAAACAAATGGCCATGAGCTGATTGCTCTTTCGATCACGGTCACAAGTACATTCAGATGAAGTGGAGATACTCAACTCCATTTTCATCCATCGAATCGAACCTATTCCCTAGCTATTGCAAAATGGGATTTATAATTTGCTGTTCGCCACTTGGAAAATTCCTCCTACATCTATAAATACATCGACAGAGAGTCCGAACATTTTGTAATTTAAAAAAAATCAAACAAAGCTGAGCATTCGAATAGACACTCGTAATCCGATTCAGATACATACTCCCAAATTGCCGATTGCATGATTTGTTGTTTTTGTTATTGAGTTTTTCTCGCTCATGTGCGTTCTTGTTTTTTTTGTCTGTACTCTCGAATTAGCACTTGGACTACGCGCATTGCAGTAGGTTAACCTAGAAAAGATACATTTTCTATTCGAGACGAAATGAATTGTGCTAAAAAAGATTTTAAGGTCGACGGCGATGTATCAGCGTATAGAAACGACTACACACAACGTACATATTTTGCTTGTGCATTTGAATGTTTGTATTTGAAGAAAAAATACAAAAAATACCTGAGATCTATCCCCTTTGGGATTCAGGCATCTCGATACCAATCGCCATATCGCATGTATCGGGTTTGGTTAATGTAAACATATTGCGTTTGGAAAGTTAATTTTATATCGCTTAAAGATACAATCACCAGCTAAATGTTTATTTTTCTATAGTGCGTCTTGTGAGTTTATATCATTTCCATGTGTTAGGTGAAATGTCGGATTGAGTGCTGGATTTTGAACAAGGCATGTGTAAAAGAAATGCCATTATATAATGCATAGGCGCATGTTTAATAAGTTGAGCTGCGAAGTTTGGTAAATTTTGTTCGTCCATCAATCAGAAAAATAAACAAATGAATATATCTGTACGTTTACAATATAAGTATGGGAATTTTGTTTTATTTCCGTATTAACGGTATCACCGTTCCTCGATCCTTTCCTATGTCACCAGTTTCCGGGCCTCAATTTTTGAGCTAGGCTGGTGAATGTTGGTGCATGAACTCTTCGTTGTTCCCACCAGAACAATTGTAAACATTTACAAAATTCGACCTCTGACACGTTAATTTTTGTCAAACGATATAGAGTTTTTATAAAGTGATAGATGTTTAGACAATGTCAGTGTATACATATTTTACCCATATGCTTTTCGCCACTTTGATTTTGGGGAATGTTTAAGGATGGGGTGGGGTAGGGTATTAACCGAGTCGCCCTGCGAGTTGTAGCCTTCTTCTCATAAGTTTTTTTATGGTGATTGTTGAAATGAAAAATAGTCATTCTATAGAATACTTTAGAGTTACAAACTCGAAACATCTCTTGTAATTTTTACTTATGGGTTAGCAAAGTGTTTGCTCTAATCTCCTTCACACTAAATCTATTTCCAAAAGACAGAAAACCCACTTCCTGAATCAATCAACACACAAATTCGTTCCAAATGGCTGGCTTCCTTGTCGAGCAACAAAGTGTGTGCATGTGCAGCTTTATTAAAACCCCTCATCTTGAATGAAGGAAACAAAATGATGATTATCGTGCCGCATTTTAATGCACAGCCAGTCGATAACAACTGAACGAGTAGACGTTGAGCCGCCTTGCCGCGACGAACAACTGAACGGGGTTTTATTAGCACTCAGCTGAAGCTGGGTAAACACATTGTCAGGAACATGTTTTGAATACAAATTGAAGAAACGAAAACGAATAATAATGCCAATGTAAATAATGGACATTATGCAATACTGCACGACGACTTGTGCTTCGGCTCACAATATAATCCATCCGAAGAAGACTTGTCATTCTTGCACATTCCTCCATTCCAGATATATGTATATGTGTGTGAGTGTGGATTTTCTTAAGCCGTCTTATCATTGAAATATACTAATTTATGACATCCTACTTCTGACGCTAAAGATGGCACACTTTGTCGACATCGGTTCACGGTGTTAATTGAATATTTTGTCAGCCTTGACGCGGCCGGCGCGGTGATGTAATTTATCTAAATTAGACTGCGAGGGTTGGTGTTGAGATGTCTGGCTTTGGCTGTAAATATGCGTTAATTATGGTACCATTTTACAAATCGACGTTATGGTTAACCACTAATTAATGCCGTTTACAAATTGTCAACTAACAGATAAATGACCATCTAAGGTTCGGCTTTTCCGTGCTGAGTTAACTCTAAGTTAACCCAGAGTCAACTAAACCTGGATTAAATTTTATCTAGAGTGAAATCATGAAAGAGTTTTTGGATGATTAATTTTGACTACACGAGTGGTGATTTAGTATGGTAACACTGATGATTTATTGATTTTGCTGTCAAAATGTTATCGAAATGCATCCATTCTGCAACAGCTCAGTTGACAGCTGTTTGGTTTTCATAATAACAATAAATTGTAAATTTTCAAAAATGACAAATCTCTTTGAACGACGAAATAGCTCATACGAATAATTTTCAACAAACAAATAAAAATAGTTAGGTCGCGATCATACAATCTTTATCTTCTTAAATCAGTTAAACTCAATATTTAAGAATACTCGTATTCATTTTCTTAAATAGAATTTTAAAAATAAAAAAAAAATAAAAAAAAAATAAAAAAAAAATAAAAAAAACTTTTCATTCGCTATTTTATCTGTAAAAAAGATGTGATCATTTAATCCAGTGTTACTTATTGGGTTAACTCGAAGTTAACTCTGAAAAGAACATGTTTACACAGTTAACTCGAATTTAATCTCGAAACTAGGAAACTGTAAAATCGGGCCTTAGGGGTTACATTCAGCTTAAAATATAATTTCTTCTAATAGTGGTGGTTTAATGCATATAAACCCAAATGCATCCAAATATATACTGAATTCGTATATTTGGTAGATTTCAATGCAATCTTGTTTATTGAAAATGAAACATAGTATGTTGACCAAATAAGAAATGATTTTTCGGAATGCGATGTTTAAGAAGGGAAAATAAATTAGAAGAGGGTGTGTGTGTATTTTTTTTTTTTAAAGTGATTACACAATCCGTCGAATCATCTCCAGAAATTTTTAAATAATGTGCTCATTGTGAACAGTATTACAGTGCAGGAATGCTTTGCGGAATGCTTTGCTAACGTCATTTTGTGGTAGTTGATGAAGCGAACACACATTTTGATACATCATTAATGACGGTAAATGACTCATAAAACGCCTGCTGTAATGGAATAAGGCTTTGAGGGCTGCTGTGGTTTGTGGCTTATTCGCATAGACCAGCGACTTCAGAAAACCCCACAAGAAAAAGTTTAACGCGGTCAAATCGCACGATTTGGGTGGCCAGTTCACATCACCTCCATAATCTTTGTGGCGTGTAGCTGTGTGTCACATAGCACCGTCCTGTTGAAACTACATGTCGTTGGGGTCCATATCATGCAATTGATGCAAAAAAAAATTGGTAATCATCTGCCTATAGAGCTCGCCGTTGACGATGATGGTCTGGCCAACGTCGTTCTCAAAGAAATATGGCCCAAAATTCACACCAAACAGTGACTTTTTTGGGATGTATTGGACGCTTTTGGATCTCATGTGGATTGGTATTCCCAAATTCGACAATTTTGTTTGTTGACGTACTTATTCATCCTAAAATGGGCCTCATCTTCGATGAAAATTAGGATCAGTTTCTAACTGCTCCAGAGCCCATTCAGCGAACACAAATCATTGTCTTTAGTCGTTTCCTTCAGCTCCTGCGTCAGTCTGTATGGGAGGCTCAGTTCACGGCATAAAATTCGCCAAGTTGTGGTCTACGAAAGACCGAGTTCTTGTGAGCAACGCAAAATCTTCCTCGGATTCTCCTGAACATTCTCACGTTCAGCGGCGATGTTTTCGACATATCTTGCGTTTTGTTGACGTACGAGTGTTGGTTTATCGTTTACTGAACCATTGGACTTAAATGGATCCACCACACTACGAATAGTCGTCCGGGTAGGACGATTATGACTACCGTAATATGGGCGGCGAAGGGCACGGAACGTTGCCCGAACAGAAGACCGATTTTGATAAAACAATTTTATCTTTTGCACGTGTTGTTGAACGCTATGTGCAGCCAATTTGACAGATCTTAGACCCTTTATTTCAAATAATATTTTGAATTCTGATTGCATAGATCGTTTAGCGTCTGCGTCCAACACCAACAAATTTTAAAGCATTTGATTCCAGAGCTTTTATTATCACTGGTCTATCCACGTAGATGGAGATATCCTCTTGTGATATGTCAAGATGATATCGAAGTCGTGGTAAGGGATCATGTAGTCAGACAAACCTTCCTCATATGATTTCAATATTGTGTTGTAGCTAAGAGGTTCAATACACAGGTTCATGGGACAGGGCTATCTGAGAACGCGTGCAATTGTGCCTGCTCAATGTCACACGTCTTTTAATTTTTAATTTGCTTAAGTCCACGAGTTGAAATCAAAAGGTTACCCACCTTGGATGATATGACTAGGGAAGTGCTTCGTCTCAATCAAATTAGTCTTTCCATAGAATTTGCATAAATATTTTGGCGGGTACGATTACGGGGTTAATTAAGCCCAATCTCGAAATGTCCGCTAAAACTGCCCTTTTCCGCTAAAACTGTCCTTTTTGTTTACGTAAAAATCGGATTTTAAAATCCTTGTCCTTCCAATTGGGGCAACCTTTCTTGTTCTGCTAAGTAATTAAGTGCTTTGGTAGCTAAATATGAGGCTGGGGCAGTGCCGTGAGTCACTGTACAAAGACGATCGATTTTAATTTCATCATTTGGATTCTATCTCTACAGTATGAGATTGCCGGCCATTCTCATTAATACGAAATTGCATGTACATCTTTGTGACATCAGCTGTAAACACATATCTACGAGATCTGCATTTTTACCACAAATGAAAACAAATCCGATTTTACGATTGTAAACGTTAGCCATTATTTACAACAAATACTATCTGGGTTCAATCCAGTAATGCCTTTAGATCGCTGGCATATAGAAGTAACAAATCCCCGATAATAGAACACATTTTTGTTTTGTAATTAAGTTTTGTTAGTCGACATTAGTGTGAATTTTTGGTCCGCCATAATTGTATATGTTGTGTGTATAGTATAAAAACACTTAAATAAATAAATCAATACTTATTGTTTTGATTTGAAAACTATTGCAATAAACTTTTGGAAAATGTTTTTACATTCAGCGTTAAAATAATTGCTCCCAATTCTTCGTAACGTGTTGACTCATTGTGTCAATACCTTAGCCAACCATAAATCACTATCTACTTTGTGTACATGGCACCGAGTGCAAATATGACTTTTTTTATAGATAAATTAATTATTTCTTGTTAGTTTAACAAACAACTTTATTATCTTTCGAAGAAGTAAACACATATATACAACCATGAAAGAATTTTCTGCCTTATCCATTTTATTCTTCGAAATTAAAGCTATAAATTAATTAGGTAATGCTCGCTTCCATCTTCCGAAACCCAACAATGCACCACACCTAGTGTACTGACCCTTTGGCTACTGAATATTTTCCCACAACCATGTGACCTTTAATCTTTTTAAAATACATTTACAGTTCAACGAGCACCACCAACACCCTAGGCAAATAGCAAAGATATACATACATGGTGAGGGGAGTGCTATTCCCTCAATGAACATACACCTACCGACCGCATTTAAACTTGTTATCATATTTTAACTCGCACACATTGTTTGCTTATGTCATCATATTTGATGAATCAATTTTCATTCACATAGATATGCGAGCATCTATGTATGTGTAGGGATAATTTTTTGTGTGAAATCTGGGCTGTAGTTGACAACTGAATTTGCATTATGGATCATTCTTCAAACCGAATTGATTTGACCTCGTCAAACCATTGAAATATGAACGCGAGAATTAATCTAGTGCATTTTTTTGTTATGGTCTACAAGTTTACGAGCATACGATTGAGTTATGAAAATGATTATATATCTGAGATTTAATTAATTATAAAGTGTGATAAAGTCCAACATAAGATGTGAGATCTTTGCCCGTTGGGGTGTGGTTCAAAGAACAGTAATAATAAAAAAATTGCCTTGAGAATTTATTACATAATTCCTGTTGATTTCTTCTCATAAATTAATTGTTCTTTTTGTTTAAATTTTTAATGATGGACATTGAAGGTACATACATACATCACATACTTCCTTAAAGTGCCTTAAACTTGTGGTTAAAATGTATCCACTAGGGCATATTTGACGTTTCTATAGTGAAAATATAGAAGCCCTCGCCCTCTTTTGGCAAACAAAAACTGGGACAATATTGTTTACCAGCAAAATAGTTCGCCATGGATGATAATAGTTGGTTTCAAGTCCGGACTTAAGGTGGATGCATAAGGAACTCCTAACGAAAGTAATATGAATATTGACAGATGCCCTAGTCAATTATAAATATTTTTTAAGAATTGTCCACTTAATTATTCAATTTTTTTTCCTTTCATATCAAAGTGTTCCTATGAGTTTAAGTGCCTAATTTGTGAAAGTTACAAATCTCATTAAACGATAAGTGTTTTCCCACTGACATCAAATGTACAAATACCAACTGTATCTACATTAAAAGATAAACCGTTTAAAATGCTCAATACTACATTCCTTTAATAAATGCATTCATTATCAAACCCAACCCTTTAAGATATATATTTTTTCAGTTTTCATGACTCATGTCTGATCTCTATTGCAATTGAAAAAAATGTCATATCTTACATTTAGGAAGATAACGTATATTTACCCTAAGCTTCATACGGAATGCGTATTACTCAGAGACACAACAAATACTATGCGGAAAAAATAACCTCTACACATTTCAATGACCTGAATTAAAATGTACGAATGGGTAACGAAAACAAATACATGCATGGTTACATGAATGAAAAACAACGTTAGCGGAGAACAGTAGGACGAACGTCTTGAAAATATAAATATGAAATAAAAAAAAACACTCAGAGCGTTTGTAATGCGTACATCTGCGAGTCTGAGAAAGTAAATTGAATTAAGCTTGACCCACGATTGTGTCACTCGTACATACAACGCCCACACGTACGTGAATATGGTACTCGTTGTTGTGCATTCTATGATTTATTTTAATGTGGACATACCAATTGGGTACCTAGAATGAGGTAATTTTGTCCGGTGTATTAATTGAGACCAATGTGAATTGTTGGACAATAATTTGTTTATATTAACGGTAAACATCTAATCTTTTTTTGTAACCGAGGAGAATAATTTATTCGGACATATTCCATATGAGTAACGTAAGTCATAAAAATAGTTTAGTTACTTGCCTCTCGACAAAACGGCTTAACTTCATGTACGTATTGTAGTAATCAATCCTTTAGTACGCACTTCAAAAAATCAACTTACTCACTTAAAGTGCTGGATCTTGATGGTTTTGAATGGCACAAAAGTATCTTCGTATAAATTGAAATGATAAAATTGGTCCTTAGATAGGACCACTCTTAAAGTCCTCAGCAATCGACTTCAACACATCTGGGGATATTTCATATCTTTTATACCTAACTTGAACCGAAATAAGTTTACCGTCCATTACACTTTTCGGAAGGCGACCCTTAGGTAAATGTATCCTCTGCCATCTTCAAAACTTCTAAACATCATGAGATAGATCCAGACGAGATGGCATAAAATGAATTTAGTCCATTCATTTATACCATATTCGAACCAAAATAAGTTGACCGTCCATGACGCTTTTGAAAAAGTTGATCTGAAGACATTTGACTACATGAACAAACCATCGAAGCATAAAATATTCCAAGTAACGGTTTGAAAAATATGCTCCACGTGCGCTTAGTTACTTAATCTATCAAGCCGAGTTTTATCACTGGGGCAGCTTGTACCACTGACCTCATACATTTGGTAATTGCCCTAATCGCATGGCCATACGCAAGACTAATTAGGATTATAGATTTAACGACCAAATGCAGGCTTCGTATAACAGATCGACCAAGTTTGTGTTTAATCCTTCCATCACTTTTGAATAAGACCCCGAGAAACTAAATTTCTTCACCTGTTTTAATAGAACTTTACAAACAAAGTTGACTAGTGGTAAGTGTGTTGGGCTACTAGGCGAGGGGTCCCTGGTATAAATCCTAAGGTTTTTGTTTTTATTTTTATTCGTGAAATTGATGTAAACCGACTTTAAGTCATTTAATTTAATTTGCCATTTACGGGTCTAGAAATGAAATTGTCATTTCTTCACTTTCAGGTAGATCACTAGAAAACAAAAGGTGTAATACAGTCCTGACCCTGAGCAGACTTCCTTGTGGTACACTACGAATTCTTTCTCATCACCGTTTTGTGTAATTCTAAAGTGAAACATAAGACTCTAGAATTTCTGAGAATTGTTAGGTAGAAGCTTTTGCAATCCATGGATCAGTTAATATATCATATCAGTTAATATCGCCTTAGCATCTTAAATAAACGTTCAGATCTCTCATTTAACCAGAATAAAAATAATAACACCTATTGAGGTATCTGTTGGGATCAGAAAAGTCAGTTCCAATCAGAGCCCAATTTGAGAGCAAAACAAAAAAAAAACATTCAATAGCTTTCATTTGATTCCTTAGCAAAGCTGTCAAAAATTGTAGACTTAACCCATATCGCCGATGTGCGTTACATTTCATCGGACGATCTATTCGAAATGTAAATCGGAACGTATACCTTGGTAGAAAATTCTCCGATTTGTTCGAAATCAGAGAATACTTCGAAAGTGGTTTTTGGGAGCTGAAAAAAAGGATAATTGATAATTTTTAAGAGAAAAGACTGGAATCTGATGATGAATGTAATGACTGTCTGATAAGATATCCCGCCTCTATTTCAAACTGACTCATGTATCACAATTGATATGAATCGGTAAATTCGAATGCAAAACCAAACCCAAAGTATAACCATCCAGTATGAATAATAACTTTTGTTCCATTACAAACGATAATTTTAACCGAAATGCTGCCATGAGCTCATTAGATCAATTTATCGGTTGATTGAAGCGACAATGATCGGATGATATGTATTTCTCCGCAAAACACACACCAAAGACGCCGACTCTTAACTTTTTGTTTGTTTAGCTTCATCAAGGCGATATCGTTTTCTTACTCATTATCGATAGGAGTTGGATTTCACATGCATCTGCATGATATCGATGAACATGGTTAGTACTTCAACATCCCTCCTCTACACGAGAATCCAATTGAAGGTTTCTGTTTGTGTCGTTGAAATGTGAGCTCCAAAAAGGTCGGCAGTTTGCATATTTCGAAGTTCGTGGCATTTTTCACGGTCGGTTTGGCGGCTGTCGGCGCCATCCTAACCCCGAGTCGGTAATCGGTGTATGTAATTAAAAAAAATAAGGAAAATTATAATAAAAGCCCTTGTCGTTAGTTGAATGTGACCCACCCACACGTAACAAGTACGTACCTCTCTACTCTACAAGCTTTAACGTAAAAATCGTTTCTATTGATTTTCTTCCTTGGAAAACACACACAAAAAAAATACGAACAACGCCCACAATAAAAAAAAACATCAAGAGAGGAGCTGGGGATCTTGATGGAGTACAAGTTCAATGACACAGCACCGGTAGTTGGGTGGTTGTTTTTTTTTTAATGCGCGTGAAGGAAAGTTTCCGTGACTTTTCGGAATAAGCTGTTGAGTTTATTCGAGGGATATTTTTTTCTTTTAATTTCATAAATTGGTTTCTCTCCCTTGCCTGCTCCCCTCGGCATTGAATTTGTGTGTGGATTTCCGCAACCCCCATCCTGGAGTGAGTGTTGCTAAGTGCAAAATGACGTAATGCCGCTTCGAAGTTTTAAAGACCAAATACAATAAAAAAAAAACTATCCTACATGGAACTATACTTGATTCCGTGGTCGTGAGAGCATTTTATTTCTTCGATCGATTTGACGGATTTAATGCCTTTCTGGGCACGCGTGGTGGGCGCATTACGTATGCATAACAGGTTCCGCTGACGAATTAATATACAATGGATGACGTGATGCAGTTGTGCACAATCTATCTCGAGACTAATGCGCGTGATTAAGTTGTCTGTGATCGGGTTAATTATGCCTTATTATATTCGAATAGGAATTTTAACACCATTTCGAAATAGTTTCTCTGGTAATGGTATGCAATTGTATTCGCTTGCATAAAATGAATAAAATATTTACTTTTTTCTTTGCAAAGGTTGAAGACCTTTTGGCATCTACTCTCATATATGCGTATGTAAAGAAGAATTTATCATAAGTGGGTTATACCAGCTGTTCCACCCGGCGTTGTATTTCAAATGATTAGTGGAACGCCATTACACAATTTTTTATTATTTAAGAAATTCAAATTCGACATCAAGCGAAGCGATTTAAGTTTAAACCTTAAATAAGAAAATTAAGTATACATTGTTAACTCTGAAAAGGGTTTGTATTTATTTCAAAAGTGCTTATTATAAGAGGTCAACACTTTGCCTTATCGGAAGACTATACCACTAATTTACATACACTCTCAGTTCTCTTTGAAAGTTCATTCATAGATTACAGAATAAATTTACATTTAGATTTTTCGCTCTAAAAAGCTTGCTGTTCTTATTTAAATCAATAAATGCATCTATGAAACACTGCCATATTCGTGATCCATATCGACAAACATTGGTAGTAAACATGAACATTTCTCACGTAAACCGATCTTACTTTCATGATTCAGTTGTAATTAGGTTCTGAAGTTTTGTTTTGAAATATATAACTTCGCATAGCACACATTTTTGGAGAAGCTTAGTTTCAGGTTTCTTAATTTCGAAAATGCATTAAAAGTGACAAGTCAGCAAATTTGTAAATGTGAATAAATAAATATAGCATTGTAGGGTCGTTAACATTTCAAACAATATTCAAACTCAATATCGACGTCAAGACAAGGGAGTAAAACATTCGCTATAATTGTTACCAAATGATTCAAATATTCATGCGCTTACACGTATTTTTAAAACATTGTAAAGGTCGTCCGTCGTATTTGTTTACTGATGTAACGATACAACAGATGTGAACCTTTTAAAGATTAACATAACTCGAAGAATGTCATGAATAGGTGATGAGGAACTGGGCTGAATGTGCTACGAATATTAAAACATTCTCTTAAATCACGTGAAAGCGAATTTGCAAGCTACGATATTTCATTCACATATCACATACATTCTTTATTTGTCGCAGAAATCACATGTGAATTTAACCATCAGCTGTCTTTGAACTTGATCTCTCAGGTTGAACTTGACTGGAATTGGTTGTTCGCTGAATTGTTAAACGAGTTGTGAATGTGCGGAATTTGAATTTCAGCGACTTAGTGATACAAGATGTAACCAAAATATTTTTGTTCAAATAATTTTTACAAGTTTTTTCACTATCTTAGCTTTGTGTAAGAGTCTGAAGACGTCAATAGGTATTGAACTGTCATAAGAATTTGTGTAAAAGTTGTAAAATTTACTACAATAGTTTCTTCATTTTTTATTTGCAACCAATTTATTGGAAAAAAAAAAACTTTGTTAATGATTTTGAATGGACCGACAAGTTCAATAAGTTCTGACGAGTTAAATAAAGTTTTAGCGAATTGGAAAAGATAGCTAGCTAAAGATAAACATTATTTTCTCACGGATTTTAGTTTTCTCGGGGATTGAATCCTCTTATTCTGAATCAACGGGGAAAAATGACGTCGAATCCGGCAGGAGGAATATCTTAAATATCGAAATTAGCTGTTTACGTGAATTAAGTGTCATTTTGGGAATTTTGTTCAAAAAATAAAATGTAGTTTTTATAAATAAACTATGATATATACAAGTCAATAGAAAATAAGGCCCACCCAAGATTTAAACGAAGCATTTTATTGTAGAGTTTGAATGTATATGAGTCCTTTTCAATGCTCTGGACAACAATTTTACCGTTGGCACCAAGTAAGTAGCCAAAAAGCGACTAACTAATTTTCTTCAAATGAAAGCCTAAAAGTTGGTATAGGTGATTTGTAAATTTTGTTCATTGGAAAAGTCGCGTAAAAATGAATCGTGTCGCATACTGAATGGCGAGCGATGAACTTATTGAACACCAAATCCGCCGAAAAGTAATGCATTCATCGATTTGAAAAATATTTTACAGAGTGAAAAAAGTTGTAGTCAGCATTTGGTTAACCGACGATGTCGGTTTAGTTTTCCAGATTCATGGATGCTTTCTGACGTTGTTGACAGTTGTCGATCTTTACATATATTATTAATTGTATTTTACCGCTATAATAGGCGTGTTTTTTCTAGATCTATACAGGCTTATTTACACATGAGAAAAAAAAAACGGTGATCTCGCATCACTGATACTGAAACACGTATCCGCCAACAGATGGCAGTTTGGGGTTTTAATTTTTGCTGTGTCATTTATTTTTTGTAAATATAAACAAACATTTTTTTCACTAATTCCACTACTACACTTATTGTAACGTTTTGATTTTAGATTCAAAGCAAATATAAAAATAATTTCACATCAAATTATTTCATAAAACATTGATTTTGTACCTATTTTGCAGCGTATTACTTACTGGTTGTGGTATCAGCTGCTATATTTTGCAATTTTATCATTTTCGGCAGCCGTTTTTGATAACTAATGAAAAAATAGGTTTCTATCCAGGCTAAGGGCGTAAGACTGGATAATTATCCAGGTTTCGCGAAATCTATATAGACTAAGGTGTTGTTGTATTTTACACGTAAATTGTTTGCTAAGCCTATGTAGATTTGGAGTGAAGAGAAAAAAAAAACACGCCTAATGTTCACTAAGTACAAATAATAAAACTCACATTTTCATCAGTTTTCTTGATTGGATTGTGGGGGAATACATTTTGGAAAATTGGATTGTTTTCCGCTTTTCTTTTGAGGTTTGTGATACATACTTTTTCCGAAGGTTTTTTTTTTTTGTGTCGGATATAAGGAATGTTAAAAAGGAAATTTGCCACTGTCTATTCAGAAAAGGAGAGTAGAGAAAAATGAACAAAAAAAAATCCTCACGTAGTTATTATTCGTGATTGAGTTAAAGTATCAGGAGATGATGAGAGCTTAGGATAAAATCAAAATTTTATGGCGAATTCGAGATGACAGAACTAAGTATGATCATACGATTCGAATGGTGGTTTGTTGTTTGCCTAGAGGTGTATTAATAAACATTTTTGAAGGCATTTGATACATCAATCAAGTCATGGTTTTATCAGATGGGCTCTGTTTCTGGTAGAATATTACTCTTTGCCCAAACACCTTACAAACATGATGGGTGTCAGTTTGGTGGATAATTTACTTAGAATTAGAAACATTATTATCCCGGACGTGTGTCTACGAAGGGAAACATTTGGTCGATATAATCGATAATCATTTGAAAGTTACGGAATGAGTACCCAGTTTTTTTTGCAACTAAACTCCCACCCACCGTGTTTGTTGATCCATCTCCTCAACCTTTCTACTAAAAGAGTACAAGTGTTTTTTTATTGAAGTTAATTGATAGCAACTCATTATTTATGTCGGGATTCGAGAACTGTAAAAATCAGTTATCTCTCAATTTTCCAAGAACATTTTGCCTCTTTCTTTAGCTCTACGATTTACCATTTCTTTTCGTACAGGAACGGTAATGATAAAAAAAAGTAAAAATAATATGTCACACTTCCGAACGTCCCTTCTCAAATCAATTAGCTTAGTGTAAATAGAAAGTATCCCAACCGCTCGTCCCGTGGCAAGTTCAACACGTAGGTGCGCGCCTACACTCTGCTTCAATTGTACCTAAACTATGTTAATTTATTATATGCCCCCACTTCCAATGTTAACAGCGCCATCGACCAACTCATGCATTTAATTTTCATATCCAATTTTGCAGTTGAGGTTCAATTGGCGGGACAAGTCTATAAAAAAAAACCCACAACTTCACTCATCCATCACCAACTCTTCGTTTGTTGGTATGGTGTCTCTCTTGTCTCAAGGCGCACTTGTCGCGCGCAATTATGCACTCGCGTAATTGTTATGTTTGTCATTATCGGGAAATGACAAACACATACAGAATTCATGGGCGCCGGGTACAGTTTCCACTATTTTCTAACCTTACAAAAGTGGCAAATGTGAGTTGTGACAGTTTATCGTCGATCGAGTTTGTTGACGTTTGTTAGGGACACGAATCATACTGGATACACGTGAGTGACTTCGTTTGGACACTTTTAAAACAACAAACGACATTAATTATAACAGAATCTAGCGTTCATTTTTTTAGGGTGAATGACCCGCCGTTTGTTGTGGGCAGTTGAATTAATTGTGTAGCTATGGGAGAATAGAAGAAAATGTTGAAAATCGCATTTATCTGGAGTGACATGTGGTGTTTTTGCATGTCGTGTTTGTTTTATAAATCAATAGCTTGTAAGTCGATTATAAACTTGTGTGGTGTTGTGAAATGATGATTTGATTGCTGCCTCCCCCTTAATGACCATCCAACATTCGAATGGTATTTTTTATGCAAATGATGCAATCGCAAAAATGTCCTTCTCATTATAGAACTGAACACTCCTAAAAAGTGAGGGGTGGATGCAGTACATAGTCATTGATGAAGGGAGTGTTTACTTCGTTCCCCCTTTGAGCAATCACCCCCCGGGTATGAAAATGGGTTGTAAAGTTTTGTATATATGAATGTGCATTAGCTTCGCGCATGGGCAATCATTTTACAAAACTGATGATTTTTGTTTTCCTTCAATTCTTGCGTCACTTCCGACATGTGCGTGTCATTGTGTTAACTTCCTCGCGACAGTTTCAATCATTTCTAAGTTAGTGTGCCGCAGCTTAAACAAAAGATTTGTAGGTTTCCAACAAAAAAAAAAAAAAACAAGTGTCAATAATTTGGTTTATTTATTTATTATTGTCTGCATTATCTTGTTCACTCTTTTATATTTTTTTTTAACAACATGGTCCTAATCCCATTTACTTTTTTTTCCAGATTTATACTACCGCAATATATAGTAGACTACTCCATTAAAATGACCGAAGTTGAGCAACCATCACAGAACGGTATAGAACTGACGACAGAAGAAGATGAAAACAATAAAGCAAGACCGGCTGATATTGAACAGGTAACCTACCCATCAATTAAACGGCTAATTATTTCCTAACCACAATTTTTTTTTAGGACATGCGAGAAATGGAACGTCGCAAACGCGTCGAAGCCATAATGAGTTCGAAACTATTTCGCGAAGAGTTGGAACGCATTGTCGACAGTCAAATTCGTGAGGGTGGTGCATCATCCGGTATCCTACAGCAATTGTCCGATATCGTTGGTGTTCCAACGTCACGAGTTGCGAATGTCTTTAAAAGCTCCAACTGTGTCCTACCAATTAATGATATTCGTGGCATCGAATCAATGGGCTACTCCAAGGGCGAGAAAATACTCAGATGCAAATTGGCGGCCACATTTCGTTTGCTAGATGTGTATGGATGGACACAAGGTCTTGGGGCACAGATCACAGCACGCCTAAAAGTCGACCAGGAACTGTTTCTGGTCAATCCCTATGGTCTGCTGTACCATGAAGTCACTGCATCCTCCTTGAACAAAGTCGATATGCAAGCTAATCTCATTGAGCAGGGAACCACAAATTTTGGAGTCAATAAGAATCGTAAGACCTAACTAAAGAATAACCAAAGGAAGAGATGTCAATTTGTTTTTATTTTTATTTTTCAGAATTTATATTACACTCTGTCGTCCATGCTGCCCGCCCAGATATCCGTTGTGCCATTTACATCGGTTGCAATCCAGTTGTTGCGGTCTCATCACTCAAAGTTGGTCTGTTGCCATTGACCAATGATTCGGTGGTTCTTGGTGAGATCTCGACACATCAGTACACTGGCTCGCTGGCCGATGTGGAAGAGCGTGAAAAGCTCGTACGCAATTTGGGTCCAGTATCCAAAGTTATGCTGCTTACAAATTATGGAGCCCTCTGTTGTGGTGAAACCATCGAGGAGGCATTCTTCGCTGCCCAACACATTGTGCAAGCATGTGAAACTCAATTGAAACTACTGCCAATGGGTATTGATAACTTAGTCATGATTCCCGAGGAATCAAGAAAAACCATTTACGATGCAGCACGCCGACCACCAGAGGATTTAGCCGCTGCTTTTGAAAAGAAGGCAACTCTCTCCGAAGATGCTTCAACCGATAAGGAAGAATCATCACAAGCGGAAACTACCACCACCCATAGGTTGCTGCAGCAGCCCAAATGGCGTGTTGGCGGTGCTGAATTTGAAGCTTTGATGCGTATGCTGGACAATGCTGGCTTCCGTACAGGTTACATTTATCGTCATCCATTGATTAAATCGGAACTGCCTAAACCGAAGAATGATGTTGAGGTTCCACCGGCTGTATCGTCGTTGGGTTATTTGCTCGAGGAAGAAGAACTCTATCGGCAAGGGTGAGTAAATGTATATTTTTAAAAATAGTAAGGAGAATCCCTGAGACAGAAATGAAAAGTAGTATAATCTTTTAAGAGTTACTTAGGAACCTATGAACCACGTTTTTTTTTTTTTTTTTTAATATATTTTACTAATGTACTTTGAACACTTGGAAATATCATCGATATCGTGTGCTCTACTTTTGCTTTTCTGTTCGAAACATATTGTTTCAGTTTTCTGGTCAAATGTCTTTGAAATACTGATAGCTGGTTCCAATAATTGGAGTGCTCTCGAAAATTGAAACTATTAACAGTTTGTTCTTCGCATTCTTCTGCTCGCAAGCAAGTCTTGAATGACTTTTTCTTTTTCGTTAACTATCGTAAATCTACAATTATAACATTATATGACAGTTTTCTTATGGTCAGCTTCGTCAGTTTCAACAAGAGGCTTTGTTTCGGCCGTATTTATAACAAAATCCTACAGATAAATGTACATGCGAAGTCCAAATTAAATTGTCACTTAAAGTATGTTTTGCTACCAATGGTTTCTGTAGATAATTGAAAAACCGTACTTCCAAACGTTGGTGAAATTGCGGCTATCATAAAAATGACGCGCTAAAGACACATTAAGCTTATTATGAGTTTGGCATTTTAGTTTCCAGGTAATGGATGACAATGCGTAGCGCCGTTAGCGTCAAATGATGATTTAGCGTATTTTTAAACTGCGTTAAGCATTGGGGGCAATAATAATTGGTGTGTACATGCCTTGACCATTTCAGACTCGAATGTGTCGTTTTTGAGGGTCCGTGTAGATTAAATTGCACGATTCTCCTGGTAGTTAGTAACTCTTACAAAAAAAATTGTATTTTTTCGTAAAAATCTTCGGCCTCGAGATTTTGATTGATTCTAACATTACGATGATAGCAGAACCCAAAAAACCTTTTTTTCTGCAATTCCTTTCGTCTGTCCGTAATGGCTTCTCCAGCCTATACGGCTAGACCGATTTACTGCGTTTACCATTTCGACAACAATAGTTTCATTTTTAACGGTCCATATTGCTTAACTTATATGCCTCCTTTGGTCAGTTACCAAGAGTCAAATGCATATTTTTGTTTAACTAACTCTATGTTGCTTTAAGGTGTTTACTGTAAAGCTGTTCCCAAAGCTTGTTCGAAAAAAAACATCAACACGATCAAGGACTATTGGATACACATTTGTTACCATCCATGCTTTAGTGCCGTAGAGTAGATCTGGTATAGTCCAGGGTCCTGATTTAGTTTGATTTGAGAAAATTCATAAAAAGGCGCTGTGGTAGATTTGACTTTCAGAGGGCCTTTAAGACTGAAAAAAATCAGTTATTTTATAAAATGTCGTTTTCATTTTCGGGGAGGTTAAAGCTAAGGTTTCGTTGAAAAAAAAAAACTTATGGCCTTAATATTTCATGTAACTTCCTTTTAACTCGACCTTCAAAAAGCGACCATGTAATATTATGAATACACTATAGCATTCCCAGGGAAATGCAAATCATATAAGTGAAAACTACATAGAAATCCGTTCAGTAGTTCTCTAGATTAGCGTATTCATATACGTTTTGGAATTTTATTTTATAAAATGTATAGATGTTGGAAATGCAGGTGTATACTTTTCGAATATTTTTATGTCTTTTGGCAAACGCAATTGAGGTATTAATAGCAGATGGAATTCGTTTCGATGTTCATGCAGATAGTGTTAATGTGAGATCCTTTTGATGATGGAGCCGTTTTAATAAACACGTTTTAATAAAGATTTACATCTTGGTGTCTAAATGCATTCCTATGCAGGAATATAATTCTTAATTGGCATCAATACTACTTGACAGCTTGATGATATTATGCTTTTGGGCAGTTTCCATATATTGGTAAACCATAATCAATTTTATTTAGTACTAAAGATTTAGTAATTCTACTTAATAATTAACAATATTTGCGCTAGTAGTTAGGTTTTTTCTTAGATTGGATGTAAAATTTCCAGCAGTACTAATATCACCCCTAGAATAGAAAATTATTTACAATTCATTATTTTTTGTCATAAAGTTAACGACAAACCATTGCCTGATTTTTAGGACAAATATGCAATGTTTTGCATTTATTTATATGTAAAATATAAAATTAATGTTTCTCCTTTTTTTAGAATTTGGAAAAAAGGAGACTGGCGCAAAGGTGGAGATCGTAGCCGATGGCTTAACTCACCAAATGTGTACCAAAAGGTTGAAGTGTTGGAAACTGGAACACCCGATCCGAAAAAAATCACAAAGGTAGAAATTATAACATTCGAGGATAGAAATTAAATGCAAAATGACTTTTAAATTATTTAAAGTTACAAACAAATATTAATAATAATAAAAAAACAATCAAAACCACCTATGATACCACACAAAACCACACAACTAAACACAAAAATTACGAACAATTGCAAAAAAAAAAAACTAAAAGTTGTGCCATTTATTCAATTTTAAATCATTCCAATTTTAGTTTATTTTATTTTCCTTTTTTTTTTTTTGTTTAGTTTGCTTGTGATAACATTAAACAATTGCACAATTTATAGTTTATTAATCTCGTTTCTTTTGAAGTAAAGTAATTTAAATTAATTTAAACCGAAAGCGAAGAATAGGAAATCATCATAATGAGTTTGTTGTGTGTGTATTCTTTCTATAAAGTGCTTATCAATCGAATGGTGAAAAATCGTCGAATATAATTTTTTTCGTTCAATCTTATAAGGTAATAAATTTAACGTTTCATAAGGAAGGACTATATGTTTTGAGAAATTTATAATGACTGCGATAAGTTTTTGTTAGTCTAATGCAAATCCGTCATGTACATGGGTTATAGACGTACCACTTATGGTAAAGTGTTTCAATTAACTACAGATTGATTAGTCTTATTCGAAATTTGCGTGTAAATTGTGCTGAGTCTCTTCTCGCTTTGTAGAATCCTTATCGCCATAGCTTATTTTATAGTAGTGCCTTTTCGACGCTTAACCAGCTATAATTGGAATTTTGGCGATCTACCTTTTTTTTTCTAGCAAGCCTACGACAAACACTTTCCAACTTTACTTCAATTGTCGTTTTTTCATCATCCGCTGTTCGGCAGTTTATTCTCTTGTCGAAATGCACGTTCAGCTATGCCGGAGTGTATGGCCGATCCTTTTCCACTTTCTTCAATGATTGTTTGTACCTTTAGATCTTGCCTCATATTCTCTTATAAATTTTGCATGAGTGTAATGAAGACACAGATTCATGATCGTGAGTTTAATAAAATAAATTCGTATTCCAGCCTGATGGCATATTTTGGATGTGCAGTGACCTAGTGGTTACTGAATTGGAGTACTAAGCGCGGGGTCCCTGGTTTAATTCCCTGGTTTAAATAAAGGTGGCAACACTTTTTTTACTGCTCCACATATGCCGAAAGTTTTACATGCATCCAAGATTTGACGTTAACCAGGAGGTCCCATCCCTTGTGATAAAAAAAACTGCACACACAAATCTTCATTCGTTTTTTAGGTTTGGGGCCCTGTATGGGCTTTAAATATCACATATTTCATTTTTCGTAATATTCAAACAACATCTAAGAAACTTTCTACACCTTCTTCCTGTTGTTGACCAATACTTTGCTTGCTAAGAATTCAATTATCAATAAAATTTGCCTTAGTCGATAACTCTGCCTTCTTGCTCTCGTTCTCTAGGATCTTAAAAGGCTGCCTTGGAGCAGACATCCTACCCCTTTAAGTTGCACCCTCTGTCTTACACCGCAATAACAAAACGTTTGAGGTTTATAGATTTTGCTGATGATGTCATCCTTTAAAATTCTGAGCACAACTTCATCATCAGATCCCAATTTCTCGATGCCGGATTCAAGTAGCCCTTGAATCGGTAACGTGGAATAATAAGCCGTTCCCACTTCTATTTTTAAGTTATTTGCGAAGACCACAACGAGGAAAGACCTACAAGGCTACGTATGTGCCTTGAACATACATATGTGATCAATGGGATTGGCACATCCATACACCTAAACGGCACCATTTTAGATTGACTCATGCTTACCACGTGATTCCAAAGACGAGGAGGAAGAGTGAAAGTGAAACCCGCCTCTTCAGCTACCGTGGTCCTTACCTAACTGCCTTCAGTTGCACACTTCATGTTAGTTGAGGCTTGTTTTCATTGCTGTGCGCCACTAAAAGTGATATCTTCCTCTTTGCCCATCTGGCCGGGAATCGTATAATGCGGCCCGGTGTCCGTTCGCTCTACATTCTCCCAAATAGATTCTTTTTTTTTTTTTTGATAACGCCTATGTCGCTGTATAGCTTGTAAATTTCGTCGTTGAATCAATATCTCTAGAACCTGTCAACCCTAATGGGACCGAAGAATTTTGCGTTTATCCGCTTCTGATACAAGCTATGCCTCAGTGTTATAAAGTAGACAGGATCTCCTTGGCAGTCCGTTCGAGGAAAGAGAGGAAGAACATTTTTGCTAAGTTACCTTTGTGGTATTGTCCTAGTTTTCTATCGTCTTCGTTTTTTGGCCATTATAAGAGCTTTTAAGGGCCAAATGATTTTCCAACTCATCTCATGTGCGGAGGCCCAATGAGCTGAATATTCCCAAGATATAGCTATAGTCCTTTTTTATGAAACAAATCAAGATTTAATTTTCGGTAATTTTACACACTGTTGTGTTCAAAGTCATGCACATACTATACATTCCACTTTTCCAAAGGAGCTAATACACATTTTTGAAATCTCTATTAGAATAAAAAAAATCGAATTAAATTATTACCAGTTTAAAGTTATTAACAAGTTGTGTAAAACTTACTCTTTACACGCATAGAAAAACAATAAGATCAAATCCATCAATCCGAATATTCATACACTAATGCTTTTGCGAACAATTAAATGTTAACTTAATTAATATACCATTTGATACATAAAGTTGATATTTAAAATATATATATATATATACTCCGAAATTTATTTAAACAAATAGGTGTTTATTGCGAATTTGCAACGCTTGTAACAAAATAAAATTATATATCTATAATGAGCAAATGTAATAAAACTAAACTTTTAAACAACAATAACCAAATTTGTCTTTAACCTGTTTTTTTTTGAAAACTTTTGTTTTAATTTTTAATTGTTAAAAAAAATAATTTTGTGCCACACTTCAGAGTTGAATGATAGGTTCGTTGCTGCGCGCGTCAATAGCTTCCAATTAAATAAACCTTTCTTTTCTGAAATTGAAAGAAAAAAGAAGAAAATATTTTGTTTGGTCATACAAGCAAAAGTAAAATCATTTAAAAAAAAAAGAATTAAAAGTTTAAGCGACAATCTCTGTCTCTATTATAATTTTTGTTTATTAAGTTTCTTTTATTTAACTTTGCGTGTTTCTTTTTCTACTCTTGTTTTCTTCTGTGTTTGTTAATTATTTTATTTTGTTATTTAAAGCATGCTTTCAAAAAATATTTTAAAAATCAATCAAAATGCATTTTCGTCCGTCCATAGGCACAAAATTATTTTGTTTATTTTTTTTTTATATATATATATAAACTCAATTGTTAACATTAACATACTTAAACACTAACACTAGAGTTTTCATTCATGCACCACACATTTGTTTCCCATTCTATTACTAGTATGATTTCACTTTATTTAATTTTTGAAATAACACAACAGCTGTCGCTAATAACTTTTTTCTTTTACCAAATTGTTTTATTTTATCAAAATAAGTAGAATTGTTTGTGTAGCAAGTTCTTGCTAAAAGAAAAAAAAAAACATTTTTTTCTTTTTTCTTTCATATTCAACTCGTTTGTTTGCCGCCGTTCCTTTTCGTTTCGATACAACCTCTGGGCAAATGCGTTTTTATCTTGACGAATATTAATCAATTTTTCACAATCGTTGTTATTTTCACTACTTGTGGCCAAATTTTGAAAAACAATTCTATGAAAATGCCAGTGGGTCGCTGAAGGTTCACCAACGCATTCCACACCAGTGCGCATTGAGGGTGCATTGCAATTTGTACCACCAGGAACAAATCCAAAGGAATTCAAGAAAGTTCAACAACTGGTGAGTAATTATTTATAATTATTTTTTATGCTTAGTTTACAAAAAAAAATGAGAGACGTGACTTCCTTACTTTTTTGTTTATTTACTTACTTTTACTTGTTCACTAACTTACTTAATATGACACATGTGGTATGGCTCAAGTTTTAAAGGGTTAATTTTTATTTTTGGAGGATTAGTGAGGAAAACCGAATAAATTTTAAAGAAATGTCCCCAATTCCATTATGCCAAATTCTCTTACGACGAAAAGTTCATCTAGTAAAGGGTGTTTTTTACAGGTATACAAATTCAATATGATACTAATATAATATTAATAATATGATCATTTTATGCCATTAGTGTTTAAATGAGATTTCGGATATATGCGTGAAGTCCAATTTTCGATGATTTTTTCGAGCAACTGGGGCCGTATATCGGTGAATGTAGACTTCAAAATCGTCCAAAGTCTCTGGTTTATCGGCATAGGCTAATGACGTTACATACCTACAACGAAAGTAATCAAAAGGTGTAAGATCACAGGATAGTGGAGACCAGCTCACAGCTCCATTACACGAAATTATGCGCTAAGCAAATTTTTCGGCAATAAATTGATGGTGTCGCGCCCCGTGTGGCATGATGGGCCAAGCTCTGTCACTGTCACGTCATTGCCATTCAACTGAGGAACGAAAAAGTCAGAAATCATGTTTCTATAGCGCTCTCCATTGACGAAAACATTTTGGCCGGCATCGTCCGTAAATGAGTGTGGTTGACTTTGAATCGTTTCGTAATACACACAATATTGCCCCAGTTTTTGTAACAACACGCAAACTAATGTTTTTTCATATCTTATCTAAATGTAGATTTAATCACGCCACTAACTATCAATATTATTTCAACCGATATTTCAACGGCATTTGACAGTGATTACATTTGTTATCACTGTGACTACTTCAATTTTCGACTAGAAAATACTTCGCAAAATTTTTTTTTCACATTACAGAGCACTACGCTCACTGCGCGAATTAGCTGATCATTTACCAATTTTTCAACCTTATAGACTATTTAAATAAACAATATTTCAATTTAAAACCATTGAATATAAATAATTTTTAAAATCAACCCGGCACAAACAAAAACCAATTTTGTTGCTTACCAAATTAAATATGCATTTGCATCGTACAACAGGCTCATTAGTGCCATAGTTTGTTTAATGAGAGTTTGACATTAACAAATTTCGCTCACTAAGCGATTCTTCAAATTAATAAGAGAAATCAATTCAGAATATCGCGAACAAACATGATACAAAATGCTTTTCACCTGAAACTTAAGGTTTGCAAGCCAATTTGTTCACAACATCCATCGTAACTAGGCAATTCTTCAAACGTAAATAATTTACGGAATGCATACCTCGTGGAATTTTTCTGAACTCTTTCTAATCTAAGTGCCTGCCATTACATATGGCGAATCCCATATGATGGATGTGTATTCCAACTGCGGCCTGACTATATGACAGTATATAGTTTTAAGGCTAAATACGTCTTGGAAGTCTTTGCAATTTCGCTTTAGAAAACCTAACATTGAGTTTGATTTTGCTATAGTGTAATCATAATGTGAAAAAAAATTTTAATTGTTTGTCAAATATGACCTCGAGATCTTTAACTTCTTCTGTACGCTGAACTTCATTTAAAAACAAAATAAAAAGCAATTTTGTAAAGTCAGTGTAGAGTATATCAACTTGTAATCGTTCCTCAAATAAATCTGTTAAATACAAAATTAGTTAACAAATTTAAATTGGTAGCACAGTATCTACCTAGAATTAAACCATGTCGAAGAAAAGCTTCTCCTTAACAAAGCTTTTAAACAAATTTGGAATTGCAGAAGTCTTCGATATAGGTCGATAGTTTTCTCCTTTTTGTCTTAACCATTTTTATAGATTGGAGTAATATAAGAATATTTTCATTCTTTTGAAAACTTTCCAGTTAATATTGACTGGTTAAATATAATTTTTAACGGACCGACAAAATACGATACAATTTTTTTTTTTTGAATATTACCGGTATACCGTCCGGACCAGGGTTTCTGTTCAATTTTAATTTATTTTACGCGTTTGTTAGGTCTTCCTTCGAAAATTGTATCAAACCGACATCTATTAACTCCGGAATACTTAAATAATGGTTTTGCGTTAAGTGCACCCGTGATTTAATATACATATAGTGATTCCAAGAAACCAGCAAATAAATCGCAAGTGCTCGTCAAATCTTTTGATCAAATTCCATAACCAGAGGTAAACCTGAGGTATTTCGTTTGGAATTTATGTAATTCCAAAATGATTTGCTATTACGTTTAAGCGATGACTGAACGGACAAAACATACTGCCTATACTTAAATCTATCTAAGAATTGATATTCTTTTCTGTATCTCAGAAAAAATTCACGATTTGCGGCTGTTTTGTTAATTAAAAAACGTTTATAGATTTTCTCTTGACATTTCGCAAGTTTGTCAATCTTTTGTTTGACCACAGAATTGTAAACCGATTTTTTTTGACGCGTTTTAGGTACAAATAATTCAAAGCCGGAATTGATTTTTTCTAAAAATTTATTATTTCGCAGGTTTGTCAATCTTTTGTTTGACCACAGAATTGTAAACCGATTTTTTTTGACGCGTTTTAGATACAAATAATTCAAAGCCGGAATTGATTTTTTCTAAAAATTTATTATAAATTATCTTGGACGATGTTAATAATAAATCCTTACTAATATTATTTAAATAACTCTCGAGTGCAACAAAATCGGTTTTTGCGAAGTTATATGTTACTGCGGAATTAATTTTATAAGAACGAGCAAAATTCATAAAATTTAATTGTAAAAGTACTATTTGAATCAATAGTACCCAATGCTTCCCTAATGTTAAAATTAACTTGATTATTAAAAAATATCAAATCCAGAATTCAGTTTAAGCTATTCGGAATATTATTTATTTGAAATAAATCTACCGATTGAAGTCCATCAATGCCTACATGCTCGAATTCATGTTTGATATTGAATGGTATTAATACCTCCAAGTGATATCACCAATAATATCAATACTATCACAAGGTATAGTTGAGTGGGTTCAAGACGAGTAACTGCACTATTAATGTTACTAATGTGTTTTTCATACACATTGGTAACACTTCTAGTGGGTATGTAGGAGACTACCTCTATCAAACTTCGAACGTAGGCATCAATACACACACACAATAAATTGTTCAACGTCGACCGTTCTATATTCCAATGCAATTTCCCTACTTTGAAATCAAGATGGGACAGCTTTTAAAATTCCCCTACCTTTCTTCGTGCTTGTTACGCATCGGTCATTTCGGTAAACCACATACGTTGAGTAGAAGATCTCATTCGAACAAATGTGTGGGTGTTTCCAAGTTTCCGTTAAAACAATAACATCATATGTATGGGTTGGTTGAGACTTTTTCCTGTGGGGATATGTAAAGTCAAAACCTTATGCCGACAAACCCGCTTCGATTCAGGCCTTGGAGGAAAACATCGCGCGTGTCATTCGCCAGTTACCAGTCGAAATGCTCGAACGAGTGATCGAAAATTGGACTCAACGGACCATCTGCGACGTAGCAACGGCAAACATTTGATAGACATAATCTTCAAAAAATAAATGCCAAAGAATGTTCTTTCAAATGATAATAAACATTATCCATTAAATTTCAATTTTCTGTGTTTTTTTCTTTAAAAAAGTAGGGAACCTCGAAATGGATCACCCTTTACTACTATTAACCTTTGTTGAAAGGACAACATACACGAAGTCAGAAATACTTCAGCCCAACTAACAGGCTTCAATATATAATGTGTATATACGCCCACATCAGGTCAGGCAAAAACACATCCCTTTTTGACTGACATTTTATCATACGCGGTATTGAAGCCGATAAAAAGATAATCATCCCTACCGAGGTATCCGTTCGAAAGAATAAAAAAGTTTTTTCTTTTACCGAGGTATTGGTTCCGATTAGCATTCTGATCTTCGCACACGATCGCGCATCGGCGATATGCTTTAAGTCAACAATTGTTGACAGCTACGGGTTGAATTTCTTCCGAAGTTGTCCGAATAAGAATGGTTGCGGAATTAAACAAACGTTTTACATATTTTGTGCAGTACGAATACCTCGAACGCAAACTGAGTTCCGATTGGACTGCCTTTCGTTATCTGTTTTTTTGTTCTATCTGCGTTAACTGGTACCTGCTAAACAGATCACATCAACATGCACTGTATCGAAGGAAATAATTATTCTTCAACAACTTTATGGGTAGACGCTGTGTTGTGGTAATGCGTTAGCCAATTGAGTGGAAAAATCATTAGTATCCGCTTATAGGCAACACTAACTTTCGAATTTACCGAACACAAGAAGAACAGCCACACTAAAAATGGAGTAAGTCTCCAATACACATCTTTACTATCCTTCCCTCTTTCTTCCTCTTCTCTACAAATTCCGGCTCTGTGTTAAAACCCTTCTAAGTTATAAAACTCCATAAAAGATATTCATAATCCTTTGAGCGTGTGTAAATTAATATAAAAAAAAATTTAATTATATCTATCAACTCCAGATCAAAGACAATCGTCGTGCTGATAAAATTTCTGCTGGTCCACAATCCCACATTTTGGAAGGGGTTACATGGGATGAGGCGAATCGCATCAAAGATGCAACTGTCTCCTCAGCTGGTGATCATGTTGTGCTAATGGGTGCCGCATCCAAGGGTATTATTCAACGTGGTTTCCAACACAACGCAACAGTCTATAAGGCACCATACGCAAAGAATCCATTCGACAATGTTACAGATGACGAACTCAACGAATACAAAAGAACTGTCGAAAGGAAAAAGAATATTCATGGTGAATGTAAGTTAACAGAAAACAGAAAATTAATAATTTTCAATAATTAAAAATAATATTACCCCTATTTTAGATACCGACACCGATTTCTCAGAATCAGAAGCTCTAAGTTCGCTACAAACTTCTGGCGCACAACAGCAAAATTCGTCGAAAACTGCCGTTGTTAGCCAATCAGAAACTGAAGATGCATCAGGTAATGAAAAAAATGCCCATCTATACTAACGGTTATTATATACCTGTTGATTCTTACAGAACACCAAGTAATGAGAATAGAAACTAAGCAAGCGCCAGTCCCTAGCCAACCTGAAGTAGTATTGAGTGATGGTAAGTTACTAAAATTTTTGTTTCATATTTTTTTTGCAAACTTTATTAATTTTTTTTATAATTTACATTTGCTATTTTTTTTAACACAAAGACTAAGTTGGTTAGATATTAAAATAGTCTTTTGTGGAATAAGTATTGAGAAATACTTTATATATCTGGAGATTAAAATCAATTTAAGTCTATTATGAAATTATTTTTGCAACTGAATCGTCCCATTGGTAGTCGAATTGATAATTGGTAATTATCTTACTTTAGAGTTGATAATATGTACAATAGATCTGAGGATCCTTAAAGTGTGTTTTTCCTTTGAAAGATTCTTCTTTCAATGATGCATAATCGTGCTGACTAATTCACAACAAAATTTCAAAATTTTCTTTTCAAACACACAAAGAGAAAACAATTAAATGGCTTTAAATAACATGAACAATGATTTCGGCATTATAATTCTATTTTTTCGTTCGCTCTGTGGCAGGTTACGCCGTGCTGTTTTAGGAATTGAAGCCCGAAAAAGTGACTCTCAAAGAAGTGCAGTTATTTACTCAGCCAGCCCAAAATTGGTTATAGTGGATGAATGGGATGATGAGTTCCCAAAATGTTGCAATTCTAGCCATGCAGTTCAAAATACACCTCATTGGAAAAGATCATTTTCTTTAAAAAATCACCATTCACTGGTTGTAACCGAAACATCGAATCTTCACATGGTCTACTGGCTTTAAATGTTTCAACTGAATCTTTAAACTGTGCAAATGCAAAACTTTAGCTATACGAATGCTGATTAAGCTTTCTAGATTTTCAGACAAACCTGATCATCGGTGGCAATCGGCATAATCATATAGTTTATAGATTTGAAAAGGCAGTTACATTCTTGACATTCTTGCTTAGTTGAACATACGAATTCGACAGAATTCAATGTTATATTTATGGTAGAACGAATGGGGCCAACAAATAAAGCCGATTGCCGCAAATTTAAGAAGCTTCTCATGCACGGCAGTTTTAGGATCTTAGTTGGTCTTTAGATCGATGAAAGTATTAAAAAAAATTACTTTTGTTTGATACAAATACGTAACTTAATAGTGGAACGCACTAACCATTTTTTCTATAACTTAATTAAGTGGACTACAGTCCGGGCATCAACTGGCCCACGATCAACAATCTTCAAAGTGTGACATTAACATGAATAAACAGAAATTAATACACTGCAACCTTTTTCTGAATGGGTTTTTTCCACACGGAGATGTATATCTTGAGGCATCTAAATCTAAAGGGTCTTTTATTAAGGATATGGCTTCTTTTTTAAATTAAATGCAAACTACTTGAGATATCTTAACAAACATTTTATTGGCTTGAATTACTATCAAAACAAATATGAATGGAATTCGACTTCGTTCATATGTCCACGATGAACACGTGGATACGTTGAACCCAATTTTTTGATGACTCGGCCGTACATTTCGACCGATACGGCCGCTATTTCTCGTTCAATATTGTCTCTGAGCCCCTCATAACGTCGTCGGCTGCTTGTTGCCATGGGCCAATGATTTAATGTAGTCCTATAAAAAAGTCTAGATGCGTTAAATCACAGGATCTCAGCGGCCAATCGTGTGGTGCGTTTCTCGAGATTACACGTTTACCGAACTGAAACTTCAATAACTCGATTGTTGCATCCGCTGTGTGGCTTGTGGCACCGTCTTATTGGAATCACATGTCACTGATGTCCCATTCATGCCATTGCTCAAAGAAATAATGTTCTATAACGTCTCTCTAGCGAATAACCTTTAACGTAACGTGACGGTAATTTTCGTTGACAAAAAAAAAGGGCCCAATGACGCCATCGCCATGAAAATTGCACCAAACAGTGACTTTATGCGGAAGAAATGCTGTTTCATAAAGCTTATGAGGGTTCTCACCTCTCTAGTAACGCATATTTTCCTTTTTGAAGAAGAAGGATGGTACGTTCACGACTCATATCGACAGGAATGTAGCATATTTCTTCGTAGTTAGGGGATTAGATAGAATGCCAATTACCCCGCCACACTTAGTGCCTGTCGGTCCATTGTGATACTCTTAAGGGTGAATTAGACGGGTATATGGATAATATATGGATAATGTATAATATATGTATTCCTTTTTCCTCATTGGGAAAATAAATTCTATCCAAACAATCTCGATATCATCCGAAATCTGCAAATATAGGCACCCTATCGAAGTATCTGTTCGGAACAATTTCCGAAACGAAAGTCAATTCCAATCGGAACTCAATTTGCTTTCGAGGTATCGCTTGCGGAACAAAATAAAAAAGCATACAATCGCGTTCGATTAATTTCGCAGCAATTCTTTGTCGGACAAATCGAAGGAAATTCTACGCATACCTGTCAAAAATTTTTGTCTCAACGCATATTGCCGATTCGGCATCATGTGCGTTACATTTGTTTTGTTCAAAATGCTAATCGGAATTAATATCTCGGTAGAAAATTTTCTTACGAACGGATACCTCGATAGGGGTTAGGGTAAACGAATTTTGAATGTTCTTGCACCGTCCATTTCTTCGTCTACAAACGTGGTCATCCTTAAGATTTTTTTGAGTGATTTCCAAGTAACATGTTTTTAAGACTGGTTAAGTTACGTTGACATAAAAAGGAACTATGTAAAAAAGGCACTAAAATTACGTGACAAGTACATAAACTTGACACCCTACATTTTACTTAAGCTCACTTAAAATGTTGGCTACAATTTAGCAACACAAAGTATGGAGTGGAGTGTCACGTGTTTCTGCGAATCCTAAATTGACAAACAAACTGTTTGCTTTAATAATACTGCCGCCCCGTCATTTGAAGGATTTTTTGTCATACAAAATTAGCTAGCTCTAGGAATATAAAGAACTTAAGCGAACGAATTTTCTTAGCGATTATAAGGATGGTTTTCGCCTTGTTCATGTTATCACGCCATAAACCGTGTATAGCGCTGTTCGTATTATGTGTCGTTAAAGATGTTGCTTCAATTTTCGACACCTTTACTTCAGTCTTATTTTAAATCTCAGAACTGTAGGTCCCCTTATGCTCAACATACCACCTGCACCATATGTCACAATTCATAATCAAATCCACTGATTTTCTTAAAAAATTAAGTCATTAATTTCAGAATTTAGACATGTGCCTTAAACTTAGACCACCCTATATGACGGTTCAGTTCAAAATTTCAAATTATTTTCTTTTTAGTTACAGGTCACTGTTATTAATATTTTTATTTTTTTATATAATTATTTATGAATTGTAAATTGACTATAATAAGAAAAGAGACAAGTTATTTCATTTTTATTAATTGTGTATGTTCCCTTGAATGATAGATAACAGCTCTCCTATATCTTCTGTATCTATAAATACACCAATAAAGTAGCGTAATATGTTTACCCTACCCTTTAGTAAAGTTCAATTTTTTTTCTTTATATTCCACAAAAGTCTCCAATTTTAAACAATTTTACAACTTGTTTTTTTCTTTCTCTTTGCTTTAGATTTTTATTATAAAGTAATAGATGTTGTTTCTCTTTGTTTATTGTAAAAAAAAATATCTCAAACAGGATCAACAACATTTATGCTGTGTTTTAAGTGACTTTTGCATATTTAATGGAACTACTATATAATTTATTTTCAATTACTTCGTTTTCTTTTGTTTGCTTTTACTTACTATATACAAAAAAAATATTAAATTATTATTTTATTAAATTAAAAAAGAAATTTATTTTTAATATAAATCAATCAATTTCCATCGTAGCCAGCTCTCGTAATTCCAAACGAAAGTGAATTAGTTAATAAATAAAACAGAATAGAAGAATAGTTTTTATATATAGTATATATAAACAAAACAAACGAATTCTAGTTAATAATACAAAAAAAATAAAACTTCCAACTCAACACAATCTCTCAACCAGTTTTATAAAAAAAAAAGAAAACAACACAAACCGATTTTTTACTCTAGTTTTTAATATAAATCACGGTGAGTTTCAAAATTAGTTAAACAACAAAAAAAATCATATTCCAAAAATAACCACTTTTTTTCCTTTTCTTTATCGTTTCAAATCATAAAAGTGTTATAATATTTTCGTTCGAATTTATGTTACTTTTTTTATTTTAAATATGTTTGTGTATTATTATTTCAATTCATTCGCTAAAATAGAATAGAGATTCAATCGGCCGATAAATCGTACATTGTGTTCCATTTGAGTTCGGGAGGATGTTTTTACATTTTTTTTTTAATTTTGCTTCTTATTTATGATTTATGAGTTAAGCGGAAATGTACTTTTTTTTTATAAATAATCCAACATCAGTGCAAATTTAGGTTTATGCATAGTTTAGTTTATAGAGTGTTCATTGTGTGCCATAGAATTTAATTTAGTTAATATTTAAAAAAAAAATCGATTGGGCATATTGCAGCGTTTCTAAATTTTGAGTCACATAGACAAGAGGTAAAGTCGGTTACAATAAATAATTGAATGTTTATTTAGTTAAAACAGTGCCTTCCAATCTTTTGCGCCTACAAGTTTAATATTTTGTCACGACGCCCAACCCTAGCTATTTGAAAAATAAAAATGTCGAAAAAATTAATAGATAGATAGATAGGAAAAAAATCAAAACATACACAATATGAAACTGAGTTGTTTTTTTTTTCTTTAATAAGGGTTATAATAATTCAGTAGCTCTCAGTAAAATCAATGTGACGGTTGAGTCTGGTGATCTTCACACATTTTTTCAAAACTTCCTCCACATTGATACTTGAGCGATGTTTGCTCTTGATTACAGCTAAAGCTGAAAATCCAGCTACACACAAATATGATGTTGCAAATGGAATGAAAATTCTTAAAGCTTTTGAAGTTCAATTTGGATTTATTTTGCATCGATAACCAAAACCTACTGAACCGGAACTGGTGAATCTAGTTTTTTAAGACTGCTGTCGCAAAAGAGTTTGAGAATTTTTTCCTTTTGTGATGTAAATTTTGGTGGAGCTTGTGCATGAAATGGATCTTAAATCAACATCATCATCTGCAAAGTATTTTTAAAACCATTCGGTGAATTTCGAAATGAGTTCCGTGAAAAGGGCCATCAGGTCTTGTGAGCAATTTTGACCGCCAACTTTTATTATCCACAACAGCATTTTCTTTGTAAATACCACAATCTTCTCCAATAGTTTCAGAATGAGCGCGTTGTTGCCTGACAAAGGAAGATTCAATTTAATAAGTTTGTGAAATATGTCGCACAAATATGATCGCCATTTGCTTCAACAAAGTATATGGCGTTTTCATGTTGTTCTTGTTGTAAAGAAGTGCGAATTTCTTCATGTAATTCGAACACACGAAATAAAACTTTTCCACGTGAAAGCCATCGTGATTTGCAGTAATACAGCATTATAGTACTTGATTCAATTCAGAGCTCATTGACTTTGATGCAAGAGCTTCCTTATGGATGATGCAATGGGTCCACATAGCATTTGTAGCTTTTTACAAATAAGAGCTTGTATTCATCCATACCTGCCAGACATGGATCGAGCACTATCAGTACATACACCAATACATTTTTTTCAATCCAAATCATTTTCTGCAATATACAATTCTTGGGCCTGCACACTTTTCTTAATGGTTTTGCAGAATAAAAGTTCTTCGACAATAATATTATGAGCCAGAAGCGTAAGTAACCAATAAGATGTGCATCGAGTTCAATATCAGCCGTAGCAAACCTAAATGACTTTTTACAGGCCCTCCTCTCGTTATGATCTGACAAATCTTCCGAATAGTATTAATTGTCAAGATAAGCTTATCTCAACTAGCAGTTTGGATGCGGCAAAAATACGAGGTTCCGCCATCGTACAAGAACTACCACGCACACATGAATGGTTGTGAGAATAAGCAAGGCCCTAATTACTAACGAGGCTGTTTCGCCAAAAATGTGTATTTTGAGTTTGTATCACCACATTAACATTTCATTGTGAATAACTCACAACAAATTAGACGTATTATGTTCCGTTTAATCCAAAGAATATTGACCATCAAATTGACGAATGCAAAAGTTTGTCAGAGATCTCTCTCTCTCTCAGGTAATATTTGACCTGAACCATAAAACCGTCTATAAAGTACCCAATTGTTTGCTATTTAAAAAATTAATTTTAAACTGCGCTACAAGATGAATATTGCGATCGCACTTATTTTCATATCATAAATTCTTTACTGTCAAAGGAATATCAAAATTTAATAAAAAAAAATCTATGGCACATAATCATCGCATAACCAAATAACTTTACTTTAAATGAATGTCGTGACATTGTTAATATTAAACAAATTAAAAAAAAAATAATTTAGATACAACGAATAGAAAATTTACATTCTATTTAAATTATTCACGTTCATCTTTTGTTTTGCGTTTTATGGGAGCCGCATGGAAATATTTTAATTTAGTTTTGTTTTTTTTTTCATATCAGATATGTATTTTTATTTACAACTTGTCTTGTGTTTTACAATTTTTTTGTTTAAAAAGTGTTTACAGTGCATTTGTTTCTGTTTTGTTATATGCGTTTTTTGTCTTTTATTGAATATATTCAGCCTCCACCACCCACCAATTTATTTCATAGTTCTGTGACAAAAATATAATATACCTCCATACCGTTAAATCGTAAATAATAATTACAAACCCCACAAATGAATGGTTTACATTGTTTAATTTATATACTCGCATATTGTTATTTATTATTATATATAAAATTTTATTTATACTTTTTTTTAAACACAAACATAAATTATAGCAACTCTTGACTTTCTTAATGGAGAGCGACAACATACTGCAACAATTAAAAATCTTCCATCTCCTCGAGGTAAAAAAAAATAAAAAAAAATAGATTGTCTGTTTATAAGCACAGGTGTAAATAATACAAAATATGATATTAACCCGAGTTAAATGGTGAAAGGTTTTGTAAAATAGGAATTCTTTGAATCGAAATATATGTATAACGAACATACAATTTAGTTATATTACGAAATAAGTTTATATACATACGTTCCTTATTAACAAACAAATTCTGAATACTTAATTTGGGTAGAATCGTTACGTGATAGTGATGTTTTTTTCATTAATTCATTGTTTTATAATTAATTAAATTGGCTACTTAAAATTTCTGTTGCAAAACTCTGATCTAACATTGTCATGAGAATCTCCTAAAATGTTTCGTTCGGTTTTGGCGATAAACAGAAGGTACAGAATGTATTAACAATGGAATGAGAAGCTAGGTTTTGGACCCTGTATGCCAGATATTTCATTTTGTGTTTTAAATTTACTAGTATCTCCGCAAAATATATTTCACCTTATTGGATTATTTGTCAAAGTGAATATTTCTTTGGACCACAACACTTAATTCAATGTGCATTCGAATTTGTTTTTGGTCGATAGTAGGAACCGCGATGAGCATTGACAAACTAAAACAAAAACTCATTTGACAGGTATATTTTGAATATTTCCTTCAGTTTGAGAATTCGATGAAACTATTATTCTCAGTCGACCCTCAAACATTTTGAAAAGCTTTCCCGTAGAAGCCATACTTTGATAGTTTTGATTTAAGTGTAAGTGTAAGACGACTTTTGATAAGTAGCAATCACAACTCAAAAACAAAATATGTAAGGTTAGTGTTGTATGTGACAAAAAAAATATTTTAAATGCTATGACAATTATCGTTTGCAGACTAATTTTCTTGACTTTTTCTTATAAGCGGTTCCATCGCCGGATTTGAAAGCCAAAAATGCAATTGAATTAAACCTGGGTCGATTTGACATTCTGTTTGGGAATTAAATCAGAAACGTCCACTTCCCCGAATTTTCTGTTTATTTACTTGATGCTGAATGCTTTGAACGCCTCTTTTTTCGACATATGACATTTATGTCATATTCCTAACCTTAAGTTGTTTAGTTTAAATGCATAGAATGGGCGACAAATGTTGATATGATAAAAACCAAATTCAACGTGTGAAGCTGTCCATATTGTCCTCCTGTTATGGAAAGGATTGACGTTGATATTACCACTTTATTTTTGAAATGCGACTGCTAAAAATAAGAATCGTGTTAGGGTTAACGATACTAGTTTTTTTTTAGTCCGTAGTATGCGACATGTAAATGCTCCATATATTTGGGGCTCTGAATTCCAAGGAAGCATGGAATTTATTTATTTATGACGTTCGCAGAGTGTCACAAATATAATCAATGTGACTTTCACTCGTGATGTTACAGTCGCATATATTTATATCTAACAATTCTTAGAAAATGTTCATGGCGGATGAATGTGCTTTTAAATTTGCTAAGAAAAAAATCAATGATCATGTGTCCATTATTTTCACTATTTCAGTTTCAGTTAAGGATAACGTGTCCGTGTAGCCCAGAAGCTACAATTTTGCTTATTTCGCTCATGTGAGCCACGTGAACGAAATTGCTAACGCGCACTCACGTAAGAATAGCCAATTTAAAAAAAAAAACCATCGATAGCGAACGTACGATGCTCTTACGAGCACTAGTGCTTTTAGACTAAATAACCCACACTCTCGGTTATTCAGATTGCACCACACAGCACCACCAATGAACATTTGCAGTCAATATCTCGGGCGCTTCTTCAGCATTATAGGTTCTCATAACTTTAAAGAAGTATATAAGTATGCAAACAATTGTTTGCTTAAAAATAGTCATAAATTTCAGGGCGCAAATTATAATTGATTACTATCACGTTTCGTAAAATTCTCCCCCGCACACAACCACACACACACACACACACACACACACACACACACACACACACACACACACACAAATCAAATTATTTACGCAGACTTCAACTGTTTCGGTACCAACTAACCGATTAACTTGCATTTCTCATTTTCTAGATATCGCTACTACTAATCAAGCTAACCAGACACCAATTAAAATAGTTCAAGTCGATTTAACAGAACGCACCGTCGATCCCGAAGACAAAGAAATTCTAGAAATTCATTCCTCAATCCGTGGTTCATTCCATCGTAGACTTTTTAAACCAAAATCCGCTGACAGTCCTTTCGATATTAAAAATCTAAAGTCAATGCTTCCTTCAAAATTAGATTTAGATTCACCCAAAATGTTAGTATTTGATAATTTATGGTATTTACGCGATTTTACGTATTTGAACCCTCAACATAAAATCTCCACAAGCAGCAAGATAGTCACTGCTCCTTATCGAAGCAATTCACATTATGGCTTTAATTTTCCCAGGAACCAAACACCGCCAGACCATTATCACGTTCCAGTATCTCCTAGTAAATATGTTCCACTAAAGCAGGCCCTTAGTTACAATGAGATCTTTTCGAGCCCTCGCTATATTGATTTGTGTGATTCGTGCTTTGAAAAAGTACCCAGTCTTCGACGCAAGGCATTTTATTCAAAAGCGGCTGGTGACCACCAACATCAGAGACCCTTTTTCAGAATGTTTTTGGATGATACCAGCGATGATGAAGACGATAAAGAAGATAGCGATGGTAATGATGAATTTAATTTCGAACTTCACGATACTGTTCACAATTGGATAGATGACGGACAACTTTACGCCAAACGTTTTCTTGAACCAATAGTTGAAGTCAATGAAGGGGATCAATTGAGTGAAAATATCCTTCCGATCGACTGTAACTGCAACGTTATAGGTGCTTCAGATGGTTCATTTTTAGACAAGATCACACGAATGAATTACTCTGAAGAGTCTTCTGTTAGCGGCTTTCAACCAGGTTATACTGTCTCTTCCGATATAACTGTAGAGAATGAAGTTGAGATAAGTGACCTCGCAAAAGAAATGAGTTGCTTATCACTCCAAAGGTTGCCAGAAAATAACACTGAATTGCATCTCTTAGCCGAGCAACCTTTATCTGATTATCGCTCTCCTGATCATAGTCTTTCGGCTGGTTCTTCTCGCAAACTGATGTCTCGGGAAGAGCGAAATCAACGCAAGCAAGAATTTACCGAACTCTGGGAAGATCATATTGAGTACTTTAGTCCAAGGGCCATTAGTGACTCGGAATCTGACACCGAGATGAATAGCAAGAGTGAGATATTCTACGGTGAGAGTCTCGTTAGTGGTGGTTTGTCATTGCAATCCCACTGCAACTCGGTTAGTTCGACTGAAACATATAGGATCTGTAGTCCATTACAAATCGATCGTGTTGAAGGCAATGTCAGTCACTTGGGGGAATTTTATTCGTTTGATGACCTCGAACCTATAACAACGTACTCTGAGCTAAATTCAATAGAACGACTGATCATTGACAAGATCGAACAAAACCATCTTAAAGAACAGGACCAGATATTTGACGATATTGAGAAAACCATTCGAAATAAAATGACGCCATCCAAGTTTGAACAAATAGTCAAAAGTAAGCAGAATATAATGCTCTCGTCTACCCCAGATGCAACTATTAATAGTTCGCAGCAATCAAATAGTTTCCATTCACTAGATGTATCCAACGTTGAGAAGAATCACAATTTGCTTAAATGCGAGCGCCCTCTGCGGGAAGTGCCAACATTGATGGATCTATCCAAAGTGGAACGCGATCGAAGTCCACTGTCGTTAGCGATGTCCTCATCGACAGACGATTCTTCCCCCCCACCTACAAAATATAAACGAAAAGAAGCCGTGCCAAAGAGACCGGCTAAATGTCCAAAACAATTACCAAGTGATTGTCAACAGGAGCGCAAGCGAGTGAAACGTAATTTCGTACGGGAAAATATTCAAAACGCTGGTAAAGTCCGTCGTCGCTGTAATGAAGAGTCAACCACTTTATCGAATCCGACTAACTCCAGTGTCAGTTCACCCTGTTTATTGTTTGGTAACAAGTCACCGAATATAAGTTGCCCCCCATCAGTTTATTCATTCCAATCGAAGATGGTGCGTGGTTCACCGAAATTTTGGGTTACTCTCTCATCAGGACACAGTAAGCCGGACCAAATGAACACCAAAGTGGACAAAGCAATCAGTGATTTGGGACAACAAATTGATTCATTGCAGCCACGCCTGGATAAATATAAAAAAACAATTGCTGAATATGGTGGTCAGCTGACAAAGGCTACAGAGTCCATGGACATAGTTGTGGAAACACAGAATGACATTGAAAGTTCACGTCAGGTTTTACGTGACGACATCATTTTGAATCAGTTTGTGGAGAAAATTTGCTGCGATTCTCTGACATTCTCTATTTCCGAGGGCGAAGATTGAAAACTTTGCTCCGTTATTTTCTTAAATTCTTCTTTTTGAGTATTTGTAATGTATTTTCTGCTAGCATGGAATAGTTCCTATTTTATTTTTATTTTTTTGAAATCGTCGCATTGATTTTTGTTTTTGATTTTTTTTTTTGAAAAAGGTTGTCAGCGAATATGGATTTTCTTAGAAACAAGTATTCTATGTATTGAATTTTGATTTGTAAACATATTTACAAGTAATTTAAGCTTGTGTCAGACCGCCTACACTGAATTCGTTATGATTATGATTCGGTGACTTGCATTTATGGACTACATATTTTCTTGCGGTCCCGATTGATAATATTGACGGATTTGTTGTACGTGAGGTTATTTTAAATACCTATAAATATGTAAAACGCATATTCATTGGCATCTAGAGCTTCAATATTTATATATTCTTGTAATCTAAATGTTTTGGTGTGTGTTTTTTTCTAAAAAAATGTTTTGTAATAAAAAAGTTAATTTTAATTATTATTTATGATTGTTTTATAAATAAGCGGACATCCATAGATTTTAAAATGATATTAGTTCAATTTAATAGATCTAGACTCAATTAAAGTCTTATTTTTTATTGGACTCCGAAGCGGACTAAGCAGTGGCTTGTTCTTAAAAGTATTTGTTCAATCTTACCTTTTATCTTTAAAGCTTGCGAATGTGACTCAAACTACGAACTTTAGCTTGAAAAGTAAAGCAACAGATCTTAATTATTTTCATGATTTTTCCTTCCCTTCAATACCATCCACTTTAGAACGAAAGAAACTCTGTTATCAATGTCGCGATATCGAGTACTAGTAACAATCAATGCTTGATCATCCTCAAATTCTTAGAAATGTGGTTCAATGAAGCTTCTAGCGCAAAATCTGCACTGAACAGTGACACGTTGTATGTGCATTTGTTTCAAGTTGATTCACATTAAGGCCCCTGAACCCAAATGCGGCAATTCTGACATCACTCGTCATTTCATTAACAAAATTCAACAATTAAAAATAGTGTTCCCACAAAAAAAAAAAATGCATCCAAAATGTAAAAAAAAAAAAAAACGTTTTTTTTCACTGGACCTTTTCTTGCGAGGATCTGGCATCTGTAGCTCTTCCGAATATATAACATATCAGCACCACTAAAAGTACCTATCCCTACACTACACAATAGGCCTACTCGCAGATTAGGCCGTGCTACCAATAACAGTTGAATAAGCTAGTTGGACAAGAAAAACCAAGAGGACATCCTTCGAACATTTTCAGAACAGTTTCAGATTTGTAGGAGAAGAAAATGTTTTTTTATAAGAGAAACAAGTAATGTTAGAATTGACATAATTCTGTTGGAACTGGTTTGGAATAGCATTCCAACGGAATGCCGAATATTAGAATGCGAAATTGTATGGCGGTTATTAACGATTATTTTGTCAATAAAACGTTGCTTTCTGGAGTCGTTACAAACACATGGACTCACAAAGTTATCCTTATTGCATCCATATCAATGTGTGAATGTGCCTGTTATCGTCCTTTGTCCAGTGTTACGTGTCAACCTTGTTTGTCCCACCGCTTAGCTACTTAATTGGTTTATTTTCATGTTTTCTCTTCCTAGCTTTAACATCCTCATCACACACATTGCTGATGCTAACACACCTACAATCAAACACGTTATCTAACAAAATAACACAAAACAAAGTTCCATTCGATCCTATGGCTCTAGCAAGAGCTGTTCAACTATCATACATGAAAACACTCTCGCAAAAGTACGATTTCCTCTACAAGCCCTCATCCTTCCAAACCCGCCCATACTTTAAAACCGTAAACATTTACATGATCCACAAAGTAGAACAATCGCCGCAATACAATTACCCTTCGAAATGTCAGTACTTACATATAAACGATGTGTCATCGTCCGAACCCAAACCTTATCGTACCCATTCGCATTACGGCTTCAATTGTCCCAAATCCCAGCTCACATATCTACCAACGGTAAGGCTATTTCCTCCTAATGTGTTGGCGGCTAAGCTCCAATTGCGTCGCCAAAAAATCGTCGAGTTCATAACCAATTCGAGCGTGGGTCAATTTGTTTCGGTAAAAGAAATAAATCTAGATCGACCTACTTCATCTCCTGTTCCTCTGAGTACGACACACAGTGCTAATTCAGTTTCGTTTCCTATGGACGATTTGTCTGATAGCATGAGAAGCCTGCTAACACCCATTACCGCATCACATATCGAAAGAGACGAAGAGGTAGCCTTGGATCGCCTTGAGAAAACCTACACCTTAAACGTCCATCAGCCGGTTCGAAGCCGTAGCTTTGAACTTCTCGCAAAGCCAGAGTCGGAGTGGGCTTTTAACGACTCGAGTGCAATCACAGTTAACGCCCACAAGCGTCCACTAAGCTTAATCGAATCCCCAGATTCAGGTAAATCTGTTGAGATTTCTATCAACATTGTCATCCGAAACTCGGAGAACATGAATTGTTTTGTGGCTCATGAAGATGAGATTAGGACACAGCTCGAGCGAGTCATCGATGATGAAATCTCATTGATTTCTCATCAATTACAGAGAGACGCGTCTGTAATCGGATCGACTTGTTATCGAACTACCACGGAGATGCATCAAAATGTATTGCTGCTTCTTGAGCATGAATTGGAGAACCTTATAAATTTAATTATCCAAGCGAATGAGCTGCACAATCGTACGATTCTTTGCGAATGTAAAACAAAGATTTCTCAAATAACCAAGGACATTCGGGACAGCTTAGGTTCAGAAGCGAATGCTGTAATATAAATATTTTGGTATAAGGGAAGAGGGGGGTTATTAATTTATCATTTACAAAACAAGAAAGAAGAAGAAAATGGATTATAATTTACAAAACTGTATCAAGAATGGCTGAAGAGTGAAGGCAGACAATTTAGAACTTAAGTAAAAAACAAAAAGTAATCAAGAGTGGGTCTCAGGTTGAGGTAATTATTTTTAAGTTCATTATTTGTTTATATTTTCATATCACATTAGAAATTGCATGTTACACACGCCTTCATACACACATTTGCACATAACACACACATTTATGTACATTTTTTCTAATTCCTTGCATGTACAACACTTGACTTAATTTTAAAAAAAGAAGTTATTTTCATTTCAAACATTTTTCAAAACTAATTTACAACTGTATAAACGACAAAGTATTAATAATAAATAATTATATTCAAATTTATCATGTGTGTAATCAGTATTTTGTTATAAATAATTTCAGGTGAAAATGTACAAAATGGAGATCATTCTGAGGCTCATCTGAGCACATTTTCTCACAGCAGTAAAGAGGTAAATATCACTGAATTTCTACTATCTACCGTTGCTTTTTTAAACACATTTTTATTTCAAGTTTTTAACAAGTGGTCCAAAGTCTATTTGGCTTTTTTTAATTTAATTGCTTAGTGATAAAGTGATGACTTTTGCGCCACACTATCTTAGTGGTGTCAGATCCGTTACAATTACATAGTGTAATGATAATTTTAAAAACAGTTGTATTATGTACATCAATGTAAACTTTATAAAGTATGCCCAACAACTTTTTGTAATTTAAAATAATTGGCATCCTTAACAGTCTTAAAGTGAACGCTATATTGGCCATTCGAGCCTATTGGTTCTATCGGGAACATAAATAATAACAATTAGCCCATTTTATTCCAAAAAGAAGGAGAAGTCTACAAGGATTTTGTTTTATCTTTGATGAAAATTCTACATCACATTTAGTGTCCAAACACCAAAGCTGTAACACCCTTGACTTTCAAACCATAATTTCGCGACTCTTGTTACAATCGCTATTATCAACGCATATACAGGTGGATATAATTCTAAACTTGTTTATTTGGTTTAAATGCCTCTTCCATAGCTTGTTGTCCTTTGTATCAAGATTTTTTCTTTCGGATTTTCTGCACCACAACCGTTACACTGGCTTTTCTTTTCGAAAGTATTGGTTTAATGTTGGTTCGCGTTTTCGAAACTTTTAGGTACAAAATTTTGATAATTAGTTGTTATATACCAAATCATCTCCACTGGCTTTATACTGCCCGTTAGTCATTCCAGGCAGCCAAGCTAAACTTAAATTAATATTAGATATTAGTGGCAGGTAGTTTTCGCTGTCGTCGCCAAAATGTATTGTTCGCCACCGCCGTGATTCTTCGATGTTCTCAACATCTCGACAGGATTCTGTTCGCGTCTTATGCCCCTTTCTTCGAGCTTTTACATTTTGGTATAACTTACGAACATCAATCCTGGTGTGGCCCATTCCTATATCTTCGATCGCGATTTTTTCTTCATTCTAATCATTCTAACAAAAACTGTTTTTCCCTCGTTTGCCTAAATAGCTCAATGGCTGCTCACGTCTTCCCCTGCAGCTCTGCCTTGTAGGCCTAGTTATTGGCTGCGGGAATCAGATTCCAATTTGGTGGGCGGAAGAAACCTAGCACTTCTATCGCCTTGTTGGTACCAACCCAGTAATTAAGACATACGTGCATACAAAGGTCTGGGCGGTCTCTTGTGATTGCAGTCTTTCGACATTCAATTTTTCAACATGGCTACAACGATGTTAGTTCATAGAGATGTTCGAACATACATGTGGGCGGCCGCGGTGTAGTGGTAATGTGCGCCTGTTGAATGGAAGGTTGCGCGGCCAATCCCAGCCAAAATCCATGTAACAAGAAATAAAAAAAAAATCCGGTAGTTACTCCTAAAAGTATACACCAACTTGAAAGTTCTGAAAGTAAAAGTGGTATTTGAATCCTTTTGTCTATCACAATGTAAACAATATGATTGGTTGTTGGTTGATCTGGGGACCGCCTTAGGAGACCATTATAGTTACTAGTTATCGAGGTGAAAAACTCGTGTGCTATCTATAGTGGCATTTCGTTCGAAGTCTAAATCTGTTACCAGGCGTGGTGTCATCTAAGCTGGGTTTTTCGCCAATACTACTCGCCTTCTACCTCTGTGTAGTTAACGCAAAGTACAGATAATGTCAACTAAGCTTAACGAAACACATAGCCATCGCAGCTCTTATTTCACGGTGGGCCGGCCTACCCACAATATCAGAACTATAGAAAAGTTTTGGTTAACACAAGACACATTACATGGGTACAAGTAATGTACCTAAGAATATCATACGTTCCCGCGAAGTCGGGTAACCACAACCACCACGATACCCCCACAAGGGGGCTAACCTCTCTTAATAAGACTAAGCCATGCAGTCCGCTGACTACATGACTTCGGTTCTTCTGATTCCCGACCGACCCCGATCATCTTTATGAGGCCCCAAGTGATCAGCAGCATCACCAAGCAATTTTCCAACTTTATGAGCCCATACTTATTTTTTTTTATACAAATGACTAGATTGCTTTATCGAATTAAAGCCATGATTAATGGTATGCCCACGACGTACCCCATCACAAACCCTAATTCGTACGGCAAATTTTAACAGTCATTTACCATATGGTCGCGGACCTTTATGAAGCTGTTTTTTGTTGATTTATAATGGACCTTTACAGAACCCTCGCTATAACACCATTCGCCGTATATAGCCCTAGTACAGAATGTCAGGATACTTAACATTATGAGGTTTCTTCTATCCACGACCAGAGGACGCGCTAGGACCCCAAACTACAACCTCCAACCCCCCAAGTTTCAATTTTTTAGGACACCGGGCCTTATTATCAACTACGGGATTGAGCGCTGCAGTTGGCTTTTAGGCTCATCCGCCACCACCCCTGTTGAATGGGCCTGACTAATTCTCCGGATTCTTAGATTACCTGTTGTCAACATATGTATGTTGAAGCATTTAAGTTCACTATTTCCATACTAACTGATACAGTAAACGCATCATGGGTATACGTCCGCTGCCACCTTGAAGAAGAATTGTCTTACTTACTTACTTACTTAAGTGGCGCTACAGTCCGGGATGAACCTGGGCCTCAACCAACATGCCTCTCCAATTAGCCCGGTCCTTAGCTAACTGCCTCCAGTTGCGCACTCCAAGTTGGTTGAGGTCGGTTTCCACTTGTGCGCGCCACTTAAGGCGAGGTCTTCCTCTACTGCGTCCGACGTCTGGCTGGGAATCGAAGACTGCGAGCCGGAGTATTGGTGTCCATTCGTTCTACATGTCCTAGCCATCTTAAACGTCCAATGCGGAGTTTTTTTGACCAGGGGCATGTCGCTGTACAGCTCGTATAGTTCTTGGTTGAATCTTCGTCTCCATAGCCCGTCAACGCAAACGGGACCGAAGATTTTTCGAAGAATTTTCCTCTCGAATCTACCAAGGATTTCTTCATCCGCTTCTGATACGGTCCATGCTTCAGCGCCGTAGAGCAGGACTGGGATGATCAGGGTCTTATATAGGATCTCCTTAGTAGTTCGAGTGAGGGCTTTACTACTAAATTGCCTTCTTAGCCCGAAGAAACAGCGGTTGGCAAGAGTAATTCTTCGTTTAATTTCTGACGAGATGTTGTTGTCAGAGTTAATAGCGGAGCCGAGGTAGACAAAGTCCCGTACTACCTCAAAGTTATATCTGTCAATGGTGACGTTCTGTCCAATTCATCGATGTTGTGTGTCCTTTCGTGTTGACAGCATATACTTAGTCTTACCCTCATTTACTGCTAAACCCATTTTCGCCGCTTCCTTCTCTATACTAGCAAACGTGGCTATGACATCACGTTGAGTCCTACCAATGATGTCAATATCGTCAGCGGATGCTAGTAGTTGCACCGACTTTTGGAAAATTGTGCCTCTGGTGTTGGCTTTGGAGTTTTGCACAATTCTCTCAAGAATCAGATTAAAGAAGTCACATGACAGCGCATCGCCTTGCCTAAATCCTTTTTTGGTATCGAATGTGTCGGTGAGGTCGTTTCCGACCCTGTTGGAGCAGCGAGAATTCTCCATCGTCATCCTACACAAACGGACGAGTTTGGGCGGTATAGCAAAACTAGACATGGCTCTGTACAGTTCGTCTCTATAAATGCTGTCATATGCGGCTTTGAAATCGATGAATAGGTGGTGGGTATCGATTTGGACTTCTTGAGTTTTTTCCAGGATCTGCCGAAGTGTGAAAATTTGATCGGTTGTGGACTTTCCTGGCCTAAAACCACACTGATAAGGGCCAATCAGGTTGTTGGTAAACGGTTTCAGGCGTTCACATATTACGGCAGATAGGATCTTGTAGGCGATGTTGAGGAGACTTATGCCTCTGTAGTTGGCGCAGTTCAGAGGGTCTCCTTTTTTGTGGATCGGGCAAACGATGCTGAGGTTCCATTCTTCAGGCATATTTTCATCCGACCAGATTTGGCTTATGAGTTGGTGGATGTTACTTACCAAGTCATCTCCGCCAGCCTTATAGAGCTCAGCGGGAAGGCCGTCATTTCCGGCAGCCTTATTAAGCTTGAGTTTAGATATTGCTATCCTCACTTCACTCAGGTCGGGTGGTTGGCAGTTTTCGCTGTCGTTGCCAATATTGAATGGTTCGTTCTGCCTGACAGCGGAATGTTGTTCGTCATCGCCGTTTAACAGTCTGCAGAAGTGGTTTTTCCATATCCTCAGCATCGACTGTGTCTCAACTACAATATTTCCTTGTTCATCTCGACAGGATTCTGTTCGAGCCTTGTATCCTTGGCTTTGGTAAAACTTGCGAACATCGTTCCTGGAGTGGCACCTCTCTATATCCTCGATCGCGCGCTTTTCTTGCTCTTTTTTCTTCTTGCTGAAAAGCCGATGTTCTTCCCTTCTTCTTTGCCTATAGAGCTCAATGGCAGCTCTCGTCTTCACCTGCAGCTTAGCCTTGTAGGCCTCGTTCTTGGCTGCGAGCATCTGTCGGCATTCCTCATCAAACCAGGGGTTTCTTGCTGGTGGGCGCGAGAAACCTAGCACATCAGTTGCGGCTGATCTAATGGCCTGTTGGCATCGTTGCCATTGCTCTTCGACATTCGATGCTGGTGGTATGGTGTTAATCGAGAGGTTAAGGGATACGCGTTGTGCGAAGGTCTTGGCGGTCTCTTGCGATTGCAGTCTTCCGACATTAAATTTTTTCACAGTATTTCTGGATTGTTGTGGCGTGGTGGATATCCGCATTCTTACCTTTGCTGCTACAAGGTAGTGATCCGAGTCGATGTTAGCTCCTCGGAATGTTCGGACATCCAAAATACTGGATGCGTGCCTCTTATCTATCGCAATGTGATCAATTTGGTTGACCGTTCGTTGATCTGGAGACCGCCATGTCCCCTTATGGATATCGAGGTGAGGAAACCGTGTGCTGGCTATAGTGGCATTTCGTTCCGTAGCGAAATCAATTAGCCTAAGTCCGTTACCAGACGTGTTGTCGTGTAGGCTATGTTTTCCGACAATACTTCTAAAGATGTCTTCTCTTCCTACCTTTGCGTTAAAATCTCCCAGCACGATTTTAACATCGTACTTCGGTAGTCGCTCATAGGTTTTGTCGAGGAGCTCGTAGAAGCAATCCTTAGCTATATCATCTTTTTCTTCCGTCGGAGCGTGAGCGCATATAAGGCTTATGTTGGCGAATTTGGCCTTGATGCGGATTGTTACTATGCGTTCGCTAATGTCTTGGAAACATAAGACTTCTTGCCTAAGTCTGGCACTTATAACAAATCCGCATCCGAATAGTCGCTGTTTCTGCTCACTATAACACGGTCCGTAGTATATGTCACAGTTTTTCATCCTCTTTTTGCCCGGCCCATCCCAATTGTATTAATATTGCCAATACAAATCTCATTGTTAACCTAAGTTAAATGTCATATGACGTACTGATAATCGTTTCTAAAATTTAAAATTAGACTATTGCTAATTGTGGTCTTCTCAATGTATTTTTTTATTTATAAAATAATAACATTTTTATTTATTACTTTTGAGTTGCAAGGACACAAACGATCTTTTCATTGCAAATTTCTATTTCTGTTCCAGGATATTTCAACAGACGGTTCTCCGAAAAAAGACAAGAAGAAGAAGAAGGGACTCAGAACACCATCGTTCTTGAAAAAGAAGAAGGAAAAGAAGAAGGTCGAAGCTTAAACAGGAACATTATAAATACATACTTATATATAAACAAATATATATCTATATATATATTTAAAGCAAAAAAAAAGTAAAAAAAAAAACATCAACAAAAAATATTAAATAATAAAAATATTTTATTATAAATAAAGAAAAAGGAAAAACAAACAAAGTAAACAAATTCACCGATTCGTCGTTAAAGTAAAAAAAAATAAAACACTTCGAAACCAGTTGCGCTTTTAAATATCTAAAAACAAGTAATTAACAAAATCGCAATCAACTTTGTGCTAGTAATTAAACAAAATCTATATTATAAATCAATACATGCGAAGCTATTTTTTAAAAATGTAATTTGCAATATACCTTCGCGCCTGGTCATTCATTAAACGAAATTATTTCCGTTAATATTATTTTCCAAGTACTACTATACAAAAAAAATACTCTGAAAGAAAAGCAAAACAAATAAATTAGGGCTAAATATTGAACGTTTTTTGATATAAATATATAAATATTATATGTATTAGAAAGAAACATAAACCCACACACACCCAACACGTGCATTCATATACACACGAATACGAACACAATCACACTCAACCCCACCATATAAAACATAAGAAGCAGAATATTATAGACACGCGATTTATTACAAAAATACACACACACACGAACGACAAATTAAGAGAGAAGTCAGGAAAGCATTTTGATTTATTTTTACTTTACCTTTTTTGTAAAATCTTCCAATTTAGCGGAGAATTTGTTTTTTTTTTCTTACATTATAAATAAAATATTTGTATTTACTTATTTAAAAATACGATGCTAGGTTAAAAATGAGAACATTTTGGGGCATTAGTGTGCTCTGTTTGATGCAATTTCTTCAGATACGATAAAACAACACATATTTTTCCTTTTTGTTTAATTTAATTATTATTTTTTTTTAATATAATTTTGTTAAGTAGAAGTTTTTTTTTCGTTTATTTTTTAATTTAATAAGTTGTCCAACAATTTCTTTTTTTTTTATATATACATACTTAAATATTATTGTATATTTCTGTCATTCCTTATTATTATTTAACAGAGTTTGTTTTTTTTTTTATTTTGTTATTATTTTAAAGGAAAAAATAATTTAATTTTGTTTTGGAAAAATGTATGAATTATTTCCTTTCTTTAATGAAACATTATTATGTGAAGCGATACACATCCATCTACAAACATTGTGCAACTAGAAAGATCAGCTATTTAATTTTGTTTACATTTTATTTTATATAATTTATTATGTTTTGAGAACTCTTTTTTTTGTTTAATTTATACTTATATTGGACAACGGCAAATAAAAAAATTACTTTATACATTAAAAAGGAAAAAATACAAATGCATATGATTTTTTTTTGTAGCTTTGCAACTTTTATATTTGAAGATACATATATGTAAATACGAGTGGTGATTCAGTTAAAACAGAATGTCGATAAAATGTTTGCGTAATTTAACTGCGGGGAAAATTGGAAGACAATATTTACAATATTTACCAGGTGAACAGTGTCGCATTACGTGAATTAAGTGGCGCTCGGTCCCGAATAAATCTGGGCCTCAGTCAACATGCATATTCAATCAGCTAACTGCCTCCAGTTGCGCACTCCATGTTGGTTGAGCCCGGTTTCTACTTGTTCGCGCCACTGCGTCCGACATCTGTCTAGCCCGAAGACTGCGAGCCGGAGTATGAAGACTATTCGTTTTGCATGTCCTAATATTAAACGTCCAATGCGAATTTTTTTTGTCTAGGGACATGTCGTTGAGCTCGTGTAGTTCTTCGTCTCCATAGCCCATCTACGCAAACGGGACCTAAGATTTCTGAAGAATTTTTCTCTCAAATCGACCTAGGATTTCTTCATCCACTTTTTATACGGTCCTTTCTTCAGCGCCGTAGAGCAGGACTGTGATGATCAAGGTCTTATGAAGGATTTCCTTAGTAGTTCGACTGATGGCTTTACTTCTGAATTGCCTTCTTATCCCAGCAGTTGGCAAGAGTAATTCTTCGTTTTATTTCTGAGGAGATGTTGCCGAGGTAGACAAAGTCGCGTTATTTCTGTCAAATGTGTCGGTGTGTGAATTCTCCATGTCATCCTACACAGACGGACGAGGTTGGACGGTTATACCAAAACTAGACATGTCTCTGTATAGTTCGTCTCTATAAATGCGGCTTTGAAATCGATGAATAAGTGGTGGGTATCGATTTGGACTGCTTGGATTGTTTACAGGATCTGCCGAAGTGCGAAGATTTGATCAGGACTTTCATGGCCTACACTGATAATTGTAGATCAGGTTGTTGGTAAACGGTTTCAGGCGTTAACATATAACGGCAGATATGATCTTGTAGGCGGAGTTAAGGAGTGTCTCCTTTTTTTGTGGATCGGGCAAACGATATCGAATCGTACGTGGTAGTAAAGCTATAAAGTATTATCGAGTTCGTTCCTTTATTCTCTTGTCGATGGGGTTATGATCGTAGATGATAGTTCATAGCACTTCCACTTTTCTGCATTCCAACTTATTCGCGTTTGGGATTCACTCGGGATTTTCTTCATTTATATTCATTCTTTTTGACACGTGCATGCTTCATTGACATATTCAACTCTAGCGAGCTATCATTTCGAAAGTCTTCCGAAGTGAAAGTCAGTTCCAATTGGAACTCAGTTTGCTTTCGAGGTATTCGTCGCGAAACAAAATAAATGAAGCATACAATGGCTTGCGGTAGATTCAAGAATTCTTCGTCGGACAACTTCGGAAGAAATTCAAACGCGTAGCTGTTTGGTCGGAAGATCTGTTCAATATATCGGCATTGGTTTTAAAGAGAAGGACAAGACACTCCCAAGATGAATTATTATTTTTTATTTGTCTCCAAACGCCAAGATATTAAGAAGAATTAAAAAGTATCCGTTGTACAGGGTGCATTTTATGTTCCAGATTTTTTTTTTCAACTAATGTTGCAAATGGTGAGCTCTTTTCGCATAACAATTTCGCACATTTCTGGTAATTTCAGCAATTTCATTTCTAATGTTCTTCTGAAGCATCAAGGTGGTAGTTGGTTTGTTGATGTACACCTTTTCCATAAGATGAAATCGGGAGACCCCTAATCAGGAGATGTACATCTTTTCCATAAGATGAAATCGGGAGACCCCTAATCAGGAGATCCTGGGGGCAGTTTATGTTACCACATTTTGACACTATTCGACTGGGACCAATTTCTCGTAAATTCGTATCGTACCACATTTCAGTGTCCCAATAGCGGCTATTTTTAACAAAGTCAGCCAAGTCGAAATGTGCTTCGTCGCACAAAATGATTTTTTGCCAAATGGCGGTCCACTATATCCAGCTGTAAAACTCGATCACTCTATACGATTGTCAAATGCCAACTGACAAATTTCATTCAAAATTCAATGGCAACCAAATAAAATCTACCTTTAACATAAAACTTACCTTCTCGTGCTTGTGATTTCTCGTCTATAAAAAATCACGTATACGCCTTCCCCATCATGAGTCACATAAAAAAACGTCTGCTATAACTAACTGGCTTTTTATTTGCCTGTGGTATTTCCTAAAATCCACAACAATAGGCCAGACAAAGTTAAAGGTAAGTCCCAAGAAACGTATATATTTGAGTAATCATTCATAATTCTTGCTATCAATAACTTTTTTTCAACTAGCGGAACCCGTCGAAAGTTGCAGTGATCTGGTTTGAATTGGGGTGCCTGAATTCATGCTTACTGATTGCATTTCTACCCACATTCCATCCATGTAGGTGCTTTTCCAAACGTTTGACAAATTTATATATACGCGATTTGAATGCAACGTTGTGTTAAGAACTTTTCGATTAAATTTATTTCATAACCATTGAAATGGTCCGTTGAGGTGTTCCGCCTGTCAATAGTAGTTCGTTGAAATGACATATTTCCCCAAGAGTGGGGCTGTGTTCCGGATTTCTTATTTAGTAAGATATCTTAGATGAGGCTCTCTCTGTTCTCATTGGCCAATGGTTGATTGACCAGAGCACGGCCTGTGAATATATTCTATTTGTTAAACGCGTTCCTTTTCTATTTACCCAGTAGCGATTCATTACCACTTAAGGCATTTTTTTTATTATTAGCAAGCGCTAAAGGGTTTATCACTACGCTTATAGTGTTTGAGGAAAATCAGGAGCATCAGGGAAATTGGGGAGATACCAATGGCGTTGGTTTTGAATTTCTGCAGATTGGAATGGAGAGAGTTATTCGCAATTGTTTGAATGCATTTATCAGTTCAAAGACAAAGGAAGAATGCTCCATTACATGAAATAATTAGATCGAGCTGATGATAGCAATACCGATATTCTTTAGGACTTTAGCATTTGTATCGACATGTTCAAATTGAATTGCCAATCTTATTTGTTTTTGGTATTAAGTGATATTAAAATAAAAGTAAATAATTGAGAATAAATATCTAACACATAAACGCATAACCTTGTATTTAGTTGTTAAAAAAGTGGAATACTAAAATTTCCTTCTTGATAGCAATTTCACAAGGTTGTTATACAATTGTTATCCTTTTATATTAATAATTACTTATTACCTTTTAATGATGAATTATTTACAAATCTTAGTTTGTTCTTTTTACAAATCGAAGACAAATGATTTTTACATTTTTTCTAACCATAGAAGAGAATCGATAAGAACGTCATGTCTGAAAAGAATTTGATAATTAAATCAAAATGATCGTATTAATTTAAATTTTTGTTTTTCCTATTTTAAACATAATTATTATTTAATTAAAATAATGAAATTTCAAGTAATTATATTTGTACAGAATAAGTTTTGTGTTTTATTTTAATGTAAAGTTTTTGATTGCCTGTCATGTTGTTGTTATTTTATTTTATAATTGTTTATGAAGTAAATGTCTTGATTTTATTTCATATATTTTGCAGGTATATATGCATATATGTCGAATCAAACCAAATGTAAGAGCTTTGAAAAGGTGTTTGCTGACTAACATTTGCTTGGGCAACACTGATGAGAACAAAATGATCTTTACCAATAAACACAGCAAGCCAGCACGTGTGCTAGAAAGCTACCTAGAACTGTTCACACTGAGCTGGTTGAAATCCCGTTTTGCTGTTTCTTTTAACTTTTCTAAGTTATTGCGAACTCATAACCCATGGGTACGCAGAAATAAGAACATTATTAAATGCCTCCAATTTGTTTTTTGCGAAACCGTGAACTTTTATTTTTATAAACTTATCTCAGGTGAGGGCGCGCTCTGTGATTATTTGTGTACGGCGTTTTCTTCGACTTCAATTGAACTAGGTGTTTTTTTTTTCATTGAATATTCCTTATCAAATTCAATATTATCCATTTAACAAAAAATGTGTAATCCATTGCTGGTCATCAACTATACAATTAATTGGCACGTCTTCGGCACCAAGGTCTGAGAAAATTATTTTGAACATCTCAACTGGAACATTACAAAATGTAGCCTCAAAGGAAAACGTCTGACGGTGTGATTCGCGTGATCTTGCTGCCCAATTCACTGGTCGAAGCGGTTTCTCAATATGTCCATAGTTTCACGGGCTGTAAAATAGTCCGATACATGGCGCGATAACGAGCCCCATTTTTAGTAACGTTGACGCCATTTTTGAAGAAATACTGACCGATGATTCCTCTTGCCCATAAACCACACCACACGGTTGTTTTGAGTGGATGGAACTGTAGCTCTTAAACCTCTTCGGGTTGATCTTCGGGAATTGGCAATTTGGCTTTTTGACGTATCCATTGAGCCAGAAATGGGCCTCATCGCTAAACAAAATGTTGATTCGCTTATTAATCCATTTCTTTAAAGGTACAAGAAATTCGGTTCTCAAAAATTTTTAAATTGCTTTTGAAAGTTGGTAAATAATCACGATACAACTAGTTCAGATATGGCTTTTCGCATGTGCCATGAGCCTCGATGACGTAGATGCGCAGAACGAGTACCTTTCCCACTGTCCAAATTATTCTGGATGTGTTTTATTGCCCTAGGTTGATATTCTGCTAACCAATGTAACACAAAATTCCCATCTGAATTATTTCGTCAGCTAATTGACTGTTGATGCTTATTGCCGTTTCGGTATCCAAAAATTAGTAAATTGTATACAAATTTACTGCGATAATTTATGTTGGTAAAAATCAGTAAATTGTCAGTTCGTATCAGAAAGTGACAAGTCGTTTTGGCATGTGTTTTATGTCGTTTGTTCTTCAAAAGCCACACGAAAGAAATGATTTTAATAAAATTTACTTAAACGTGTTCTTGTACCTTGCAGTAAATGTTTCTCTTTTTGAGAAAATTCACCAAGAATCCACTCCAAGGAATTTGTGAATTTACTAAATTTTATTGCAAAAGTACGGAAATAGACTAAATATATGCTATTCACAATACAGCGAGTTTGTTTGTGTTATAGCTTCTTGAGTGAATTGTAAAAAAAGTTTTTATTGCTGATAATGGAACGCTTTCAGAAGAGTTCACTCGATTCAATCGAAAACTCCAAAAATAAGAAAAGGACAGCTAAATGTCAGTTAGAAACAAAAAACGAATATCCTTAAATCATAAACAATATTCGTTTTATGAAGAGTGGTGGGGGGCGAATTTCTCAATTCATAAAATAATGAACTCTATTACAGTCTCTGCACAAACGTTAACATCTCTGTTCTTTGTGCAAAGTTCAGTTCAATAAAGATGATCAATGCAATAACGATGATCAGCCCAATAAAGATGATCAGTCCACTTAACACATCGTCTTTTTTATACCCTATCCCATAGGGGGGTATATTAGTTTTGACATTAAGTTTGTAACATAGAGAAATAATTTCGATACATATACCTCAAATATACCATGTCTGTCTGTCCGTCTGTGTGTCACCGATTTTTGGGTCTTAAATTTTGAGCTAGAGTGTTGAAATTTGGTATATAGACTCTCTGGCCGACGAAGCAGAACAAGTGTAAAAATTTTTGAAATCCGCCCACTGCCACGCCCCCTTTTAGAAAAACGTAGTTTAAAGCCAAACCGTAAAGAATTTCAAAAAAGTGTCTGAGCAGCATATTTAGACAATCCGCACAGCGGATTGTAGCCTCTCATATGTTTTCTTTTTCCTTTGAGACAATCTTTTCGGTGTTGACGGAATGGTAGTGTTTAATGCATCTGTAAAATATTTTTCGAAAGCGGCACCGGTGTTTCGGAGGTCATTTATAACTGCCCAAGAATGACTTACTGTACTTTTTACAAACCAAACGCGGGCACCCAAAATGAATGTAATTTTTAACAGAATTTTAAGTGATCCCAACAAACCAAACATTTACATAGAGCAAAGACTGTACACTATCAAAAACGACAATAACAAATGTGACAGTCAACTAGCATCTTACGTGATTCACCGGGATAGTGAATATATGTTTGAAAAATTCTGGAGTTTATTTGTGATTCTGTAAGTCTCAGAATCAACTTTGAAAATGTTGATGTACGAGGTTGACATTGTTGTTGTTATATCAAAGGCCTCGAATGTTGCCTTTCCTGAATTACCGCGCAGAATTTTTAGTAATACGTAGTAGCAACACCTTAATGTTTTTCAACGGCCCTCCTCTAGAGATGATCTGACGGATCATCTGAGTAGTATCAACTGGCAAGAAAAGAAAAAGGAGTTTATATTATCATTGGGAATGTATGGCTGACGAAAAAAAGGGAAATTGTTATCAACATGGGCTTAGAATTTTACACTGGGTTCAGACATCAAGCGCTTGACAGGATTTCCTCAAAATAAAAAATTCAATTACATACATAGCTGAGAATGCATTTGGTTTGAAAATATCTAACTCATTTCGATGTATCAAACAACTGTAAAGGATTAATTTGGTGACAAACATAGAACTGCTGCTATTTGTAATGTGCAACAATTTAGTAACTGATTAGATGAAATTTTATCAGAACTTAATAACGATTGGTTCTCAATTAAGACGCAAAATCTATAGACCAAGACTTCACAACAAAGTAATAAGTGTGTATTTTCTACAAAACTAAAAAGGTCACCGTAATCATAGGTATCTCTTGTCCACCTTTCTTTCTTTTTATTTCATTCATTCTCATGCACTCTTTCTTTTTATTAATTATTATATTAAATGAAACATCCAATTCATACAATACCACTATGTCATGCATCTTAATAAGCTTTGTTTTAATCTAAAGCGTTTTCAAGTTAAAGAAACACATACAATTATACCAGAAACATCGTGCAAATTAAATTATATACTTATCTGTGCAGTATCATCAAAATAAACACTGGTTGCGAACGTTAAAAATGGTCCCTAACATAAATATAAAAAAGAAATCACAACTATACAATTCAACTTAAAACTTTTGTCTTTTACCAAACTTTCCCAGTATAACAGCTTCAAATATAATAAAACAAAAAAATTAATATTAAAAAAAATATGTTTCTAACGTTTAAGGAAAAAATCAAAACCGATAAGAACTGCCATCGTTTTTCTTAAACTAGGTTATATACAAAAAAATATATATGTATTATTTTTTTAAACCATAGTTTAAAAAAAGAATCATAAATACACTTAAAATCTAATTTTGTAGCTCGTTCGTTCTTTAGAATGAAAAAGGAAAAATATATGTACAAACATATATGACAACATTATTTTTTAACAAAATGCAATACAATTTTGTTGGATTAAAAAATACTTTGATTTTTTTATATAAGATAAATAAAAATATAAAATTTTAGTATATTTTTCATTAGTTCAAGTGCTCTTTGTGTGAAAAATAAATTTAGTATTGAAAAAAATATATAGTATATATAAAAATAACTTTTTCATTATGAAAAATATTTTAAAAATATTAAAAACAAAATTAAAAACATCTGCTTAAGTTATGTTTAAGCTTTTAATGTGCAAAAAAGTAGTTGCCTTTGGTTCAATTTTTTTAATTATACAAATTTGTGTCTTATTCATTTAATTTACATTAAATTATGTGCTTAATTTTAAAAGACAAACTTTGTTTGTTTTCATTGAATGTACGGTGGAAAATAAATTATTACACACTTTTGAATGCATGTAACATTTTTTAAAAAGAAATAGTAGCCATTTATAAAAAAAATATATATATATACATTTGAATCCATACGTGAACGAAATAAAATCGATTGAAATAAAAGAGCGAATATATTTAAACAAAAAAATGTTTACTGGATTTTTTTAAAAATTTTTTTTTATTTATAAAGGTTGTTTTATTCTTAGAGGTATAAGACTACTGATAGGAATAACTGTCACACTAGCTGTCATACTAATGAAGTGTGTTTGATTTTTTGTTTTCAGTATACTTTGGAAAATCACCTGAAGAATGTTTACAAATCGTGAAAATTTATTTTCAAAATGCGTACTTTGTCAAGTTAAGGCCTGCTCAGAATGCATATTTGTAGCTGGTATCTTGCATCGCTGTCAAAAGACAGATACATTTCTTGCATGAAGTTGCCCTCTATTCAACTTCAAACTACAGATTCACGAAGATACACATTGTGTAAGCGCTTATGGGTTGCCTTGTTTTTAACTTTTCATTCAGCTACAGATATGCATTCTGAGCAGGCCTTTACGCTGCACATAATCTTCCATCTGAGCAGCTAATACAAAATACTATGGATCGATTAATGACCACAAATCGGGTATACAGAAGAAGCCATCGCCGCTGTTGACGTGAGTGTAACAGAGGACACTAATTTATCGATCCTACGCTGTTCTCAGCAAATCAGTCTCTCTGCTTTGTAAACAAAGCAGAAGTGTCGTTTTTGGAGTGAGCACAATCCTCATGAGACTCCATTACATCCCGAGAAAATAACTGCTTGGTGCGGTTTACATGCCGAAGGTGTCACCGATATTGCCGTGAATGACGAACGCTGACGGCAAATGCTTCATGTTTTTTTATTCCTACTGTCATTGGAAATCATTGGGAGGAGGAATGGTTCTAACAAGACGGCGCAACATGCCATACAGCGTGTGCAACCATGACATTTTTAAGCCAAACATTTAATGACCAAATCATCTCAAGAAATGGACTTTTGAATTGGCCACCTCGCTCGTGTGATTTGACACCTTTGGACTACTTTTTGTGGCGATACATTAAATCTGTGTACTATGCTGATAAACCTACGATCGAAAAAGTGGTGCAAAAGTGGAACGACGGATGGCGTTCATAAATCGCAGTCGCGGATTAAAATTATTTTTAAGCATTAAATACCATGCAATTTATGAGCTTATAATTTTAGCTCACGAAATAAATTTTATTTTAAAAAAATACAAATTTTTGACGCAACAGGCTCGTTAGTACCCAGAGTCGAGCTTTCTCACAACCATTCATTTTCTTAGCATCGACTGTGTCTCAACTACGTATCCCTTGCTTTGACGTATTATGTACACTTTGGTTAAATTAGCCAACTTCGATCGCGCGCTTTTCTTTGTCTTTCTCTTTATGAAAAGCCGGCGTTCTTACCCTTCTTCTTTGTCTACAAAGCTCATCGGCGGGTTTGATACTCATCTGTACTCTGTAGTTTTGCTTAGTTTTTGGCTGCGAGCAACTGTAGGCATTTTTTATCAAACCAGTGGTTTCTTGCTGGTGGGCACAAGAAACCTTATGGCTTGTTGATATCCTAGCCATTGGTCTTCGATATGAGATGCTGGTAAATCGAGAGGCTAAGCCGTTAAGGTAGTTTTGTGGCGTGGTGGTGGTCTGAGTCGGTGCAGCCAAAATACTGGATAGTCTTTTGGCTATCTCAAAGTAATCAATTCCACTGGTCATTTGTTGATCTGGAGATCCCCGTGTCGCCTGGATATCGAGGTGTGGAAACAGTATGCTGGCAATAGTGACATTTCGTTCCGAACGTCAAATAGCCTACTTCCGTTATCAGAACGTGGTGTCGTGTAGGCTGCGTTTTCCGACAATTCTGCTATAAGATGTCCTCACTCCCTAATTTTTGCGTTTAAAGCTCGCAGTATGACTTTAATATCGTGCTTCCATAGTCGCTCATAAGTTTTGTCAATGAGCTCGAAAAAACATACCTTCGCAATAATACTTTTTTCCACCGTTAGTCTAACCCCCAAGGCAATCTCGACGCAACGGACGGTATCGACGCAGACGGTTTCGCGTTGAAATGTCAAAAACTCATCGAGCTTATGGCAACATGTATAAGTGGGCAATCTGAACGCCGACGCGACGCAATGGACGTTAGCTACACAGAAAAGTTGATTCAACTTCAACTTTCTTGCGCATCGACGCATTGGAATGTCAGTTTGAAAGCTGTCAGATGGTATGTTTGTGAGAATCTTGAGATTACTTTCATAGGTTATAAATAAACAAAATAAATTAAAAGTACTGAATTAATAATTGTGTTGTGTGACTAACAACTAATTAAATTTTCTTCTGTGAGAATTGAAAAACAAACAAAATCTTCGACGGCTAATGGTGAACTGTCAATCAAGTGACATCGCATCGCGTCGCGTCGTGAGCGTCGAGATTGCCACCACCACTCAAATCCTCACCATTTTTGACACTTCAATGCGAAACCGTCTGCGTCGCGTTCGTCGCGTGCGTCGAGATTGCCACCACCATAAGTCTGACAGCTTTTCAGGCAATTGTGTGTAAAAAGCTTATGGGATGGTATGGCGAGTGTTCAGGCGTTGTTTTTTTCAATTGGTTTGGGAAAACCCCTTCTGTTAGACACTTTTAATGTTCCAAAAATAGTTGTGTATTTGTTTTGATTGGTAGCTTCAGGGCTTTGTTCGGTATGCCATCCAATCCAAGTGACAGTTTGTGTCTCATGAATTTGCTGGTTGCGGTTCTACATGCTCTACTGTATATTGCGGTAGGAATAATCCTAATACAATTTTTTGAATAAGAGCTGTTTAATTTGCAATGTCTGTTCTGCAGGCTTTTTACATCTGCTTCCACTCAGGAAGGAACTTTGCATGCTGTTTTTAATTTTTCGAATAATAACTTTTACTTCCCTTTTTTTACTTATACTTGTTTGTCCACAGTTACGGAAAAAATCGTCCGGAGAGTATATTTTGACATTAATAATGACGACACACGTCAGTTAACGATAAAAACACAAATGAGTACGACGCCGTTGTATAGTTTGTTGAGAAAGCGTAATTGTACATGCATGCATTCGTACTTCGTAGTCTATGGGCCCTATTACAGCTACCTTAAACTTATTTATATTGCCAGAAGAATATGTTCAAGCTGGTCACACCTGCTGCGCAACTAGCACATCCACCAACCACTGCAACTACATTCTCAATATACCAGTTCAACAGCTACTGTCATTTTCCTAATGTCAGAGAAACGTCAAAAATAAATTAGAACAGTTCACCCTTTCTTATTTTTATGCAAGTGCCAGACAACGAACGAATTTTTTCCCAAGCGCTTTGATGTTTTGTTATTTTTCTCATTAAATTACGTTTTACGTTTACCTGTTTAACATCCGAGTAAAGTATAAACACGTTTTGTTATAAATCATTAAGAACTACAGTGCGAAGTGGTTTCCGTTCTATTTTGTGCAGAAAAAACACCCACACAAAAGAGGTAAACTACTCCTGCTATCGGAAAACAGAAAAAAAACATTTCTTCATCGTTTATCAAACAAAAACAATTGTTTATAGTTACTACATTGTGCAATATCCGTCTCTAATTTACTTGAAACCTTGTCGATTGTGTGCTGCCGTAGTGCGTGAGTTTAATTAACATTCAATTGGGTGATAAGTGGTGCAGCCTGTGTATACTGAGAACTTACTTTAAGATACCCAACACATACAATCAATTCATTAAATTGCCATTGATTGAATATTTATCTACGTAATTTATACACGCTTTTTAATAGCAACTATAATGTGTAATTAAAAATAAACAAAGATCAAATCCATCACCCTCTTTGGCGGTTCAAAATCATGATTATCATCGGGTTCCCCTTCTGCAGTACAAATTTAATGGTAATCCGAGTGTGTGACACCAAGTATGGTTCACTGACTCATTCTGCATTCCACAAAAAAGTCTTTGTGTCTGATGAAAAAAAAACGCTCAAACAAATATGTTATGCTATTGTCCCTATGTGTAGTAATCACTTCGATTTGTGCATACCTATAGGTGACTAGTGCTTCCGTGATAGCGTGATTAATATTCATTTGGTAGCAGTACTGTTGTTTTCATAATTATGTCGGAACTTTAGCTCTGCAGATCAGAGTATAATGATTGTTTTATATGTCACATGTGTGTGCATTGCTAATGGATTTATTCCGTTTTGATGAACATAGATGGTTCGCTATTAAGTTCGTGGTATTGATATTGATTCACCCACCGGCTTCTACCTACCACGTGTTGAGGGTATGCATCATCATCATTTGAGGGATGTATTAATTGCTTTGGGATACGTATCTTAAGGTGATGTGGTTATCGTCACTTTTATACGAAGTGATCCCTACACAACTTGCATATGGAGAAGACTTCGTACAAGTGTTATACTATCGTTCTTTTTTTAAATATGTACCAATCAACATGTTTCCTAGTTTACTGTTTTTTTGAAGTAGCAGCAAAGATTATGAATTCTATACAGATGACGCATTGAGAACAAAAAACAGAAACTTTTGCTCAGTAGCTTCATGGTACGGGCGGGCGGTGTGCATGAAAACACATGAAAACAAGAACAAAAACATATGGCGGGCTGTGCCAGCACGACCCGTCATAGAACAATTTTTCTTGTATGGAGTGCGTCATCTGTATAGAATTCATAATCTTTCGTAGCAGGCAAGACGTGTAACGATACTTACCAACAGAAGACTTGAACGAATGCCTCTTAGAACTGACCTTGCAAACAACTTTTTGGTATGAAATTACCTAAGCATTAAACCTATTACTATCATACGCCAGTTTTACCTCGCGATTCCATTTAGCCTCAAACTTGAAGGTCATTATTAAAAGATTATTTTTATGGGACATTATTTTTCATTCGCTTGATATGACCGAGCCAATGAAGTTGAAATGTTTTTACCTTTTGTCTTACATCCACATCATAGTACAGCTTAAAGTTCTAGGTTGTAACATCTCCTAGTCTCCATCTCTTGTCCACAATGGCTTCTTCCAGGTCCAAGGACACTTCCATGTGGTACACCGGTCGAACTTTCTTTAAGCTCCAAAGCATTCGTTTTCATACCTTACACCGAAAAGACTATTCCCGAGATATGATTTTAGGATATCGTATATGAGTCCTGGGAGAACTTATCGTAATTTACATTTTAAGCAATTGTGCGACACCTTTCTTATCAAAGGCCTGCGAGACGTTCAGGAATGTTAGTTTAGTTGAATCTTTATTTGGCATTAATGCCATTTATATCAAATTTTAACAATTATATATTCTTTTTACATTATCTTTATAAACGTTTGCAAATTTCTATAATGTACTTTTTTAAAGTTTTATGCTATGTTAATTTTTATATAAGCTAAAAGTTTTCTCTTAAAAATGTTTATGTTAGATGTATTTTTGATGTCATTTGGCAAATTATTGAATGCTTGAAAGCCTATGTAGTCAAGTGTTCGCTGTCCTCTTACGGTTCTCACTCTCTGCAGCACGAAGTCACCTTCATTCCTCAGGTTATAGGAAGATCCATCATTTATTGTAGTATTCTCTTGCATGTAATTAGTTATCAGTTTTTATTTTATGTATTTGTAGCATTGCGGTCAAGAAAAGTCTTTGGTTAATATTTAACCAATTTAACGCGTTTAACATAAAGTTTATGTTTGTGTATCGATCACATTTTAGCACTATTCGCATTGCTTTGTTTTGCAATATTTGTAATCTGTTTTTGTGACACTGACGAGTACAAAACAATACACTACCACAGTACTCAAAATGAGGTTTTATTATTACGTTGTATACTTTGACTGCACTGCACATAGAAATGTTCTGTCTAATTTTCCTTAGGACGCCGATTTTTTTTGATATTTTTTTACATATATAGTCAATATGTTCGTTAAGTGATAATTTATTATCTATTACAAGACCGAGATATTTGAATTGCTTCGTTTCACATATATTTGTATTTTCAACGGTTATATTAAGGGGTGTTTGAGTGGGGACATTACTTATTAACATGCACTTTGTTTTTTGTGTATTTAATATTAGTTGGTTCATTTTGGACCATTTATTTATTGCACTTAAATCCATATTTATATAATTTTCACATGTATTGATGTTAGTACCACTTATATAGAGAAGAAGATCGTCAGCGAAAAGGACAAGTTTTGAATATTGCACGGTTTTTGGAACGTCATTTACATATATAAGGAACAATAATACACTTAGAATAGTACCTTGTGGTAATCCAATATTCACATTTACAGACGACGATACATTAGTATTTATTTTAGTACGTTGACTTCTATTCGTAAGAAATGATTTGAACCACTTTAGCTCTGTTGCTTTAACGCCATATTTATAAAGTTTTTTAAGCAAGATATAATGACTTACTGTTTCAAAGGCTCGTTTAAGGTCTAAGAAAACAGCGATGACAATTTTTTTATTTTCGATTTCGTGTTTCCAATCACTTAACACATAATTCAAACAAGTTTCACAAGAATGTTTCGATCTAAATCCAGATTGATATTTATTTAATATATTATGATTTTCGATGTGTTCCAGGAGTTGTATTTGCACAATTTTCTCTATAATTTTTTCATGTACTGGCATCATGTTTATTGGACGATACTCATTACAATATTTTGCGTCATTGATTTTTTTAATAGGAACTATTAATGACTCTTTCCAGGAGTTAGGAAAAATACCTGCAGTTAACGAAGCATTTATAACATGGGCGAGGACTGGACCAATTATATCTATAGCGTCTTTGAACATTTTAACATTACACAGATTATAGTCGTTTTTTTTGTTGATATTGTTTATTGCACTCAGTATTTGGGGGACTTCAATGACACTAAACTTAAAATCTATATTGCACTCTTCGATTAAATGCTTTGCGGATTAGGCCAGTAATTCTGCTAAAGTTGCGTCTGAACCCAAAATGGTAGTCAGGGGTAGGATTATTATCTTCTATAACCGGCTGTAGACGTCTAAGCGACACGGGCATTTTTACATCATTTTACTTCATTTTGACAATTTGACTCTTTCGCTGTTAGACTTTCATTCATATCGCACGATTCAATGTTCTTAATAGTAGATTATACAACGACTTGATATGTGTCTCTTTTGTCACCTCTTTTTAGACGCGCAAATATCATCATCCCACGGGCATTTTTTCGGGGACTCGACTACTTTTTTGATGATATTGCGATACTATATCCACTAGGTGTTGATATTGTTGGACAATAAGGGTACATCGGTGAATCTCTTACTCAGTTATTCCTTTTAGACTCTGGTAATATTCGACTGACTATAGCGATCTGCTCCGTTCGTAGCTTCTTGTCGTTGGACAGTTGAGCTCTGAATTTGGCTTCTACGAGAAAATGGTCAGAGTCGATGTTTGCCCCTCCATACCCCTACCCCTACCATAACTATATCTTCAAGATATTTTGTAGATTCGAAGTCGATCGCAGTATTCCATGCTGATGCAGCTACAAATTATGTAATGAAGGTTACAGTGGAAGTTATAGACCAGAAAAGTCCGTTATAGTACCACGTTGGTCTGCGTTGGTATTTGAAGGGATCCGTTATCCGAGGCTGTTGGCTAACTCATAACCGTAAGCTCTTTCAAGTACCTTTATACAAAGGTAAGTTAACATCAAGAGGCGCGGCGCATGTCTCAAGAAGATTGAAGGGAGCAATTAAAGTAATAGAGGCTAGAACTCCCAGAGATTCGATTCCATGAATCTTCATCATATTAACAGACGCGTTGTAAATGGGGGGGCATGGAAGTGTGTTTATGGGTTACATCCCACCACGCGTGTACAAGAACCACACGCACAGTCCGACATGGACAAAATTGTTTGTAGACTTGCTTTGGGGTCTAGATCCCGTGCCCTCAAATAAGCAAATTAGGCAGTGATTATTATTATAATGGAAGGGTTATATTCCTTCTTCTCTAAGTAATAATCTCACCAAAAAAGGAAGAGAATAACCATATAATTAGGAATACCAGCAACCCCTATATAAGGAATCGCCATACACATTTTTTTCCAAAAAAAAACACGAAAATCCCTTATTAGCGACGCGACGGTGTGTTGGTCAAATTAGTATTGTTAAAATCTCCATGTATTGTCTTTGTAAAACCAATTTGCCTGCTCGTGGTAGCGGTCCTTGAATACGATGGGTTGATATTGATTTTTTTATTTCGCATTCCTCTTCACATTTAATATAACTGCAAACAAAAGAGAGAATATTCTATAACCATCCCCATGTAGATATAATTCTACTTATAGAACTCAGAAGTACGCACATAAACGTAAAGGATGCCACGAGGGAATGGATGCGATTCAGCAATGGCTGGAGGTGGGGGAGCCAGTGGCTGTTGTGGCGGCGGAGAATGTAATAAAAGTCATAAATCCAGTGGAGATGGGTCTTGTGGTGGTGGGGCAGTAGGTGGTGGCGATGGTTGTCTATATCCGGATGATGTTATCACTGGCAATGGAGTATCATTTCAAGTTAGGGTAGGTTTAAAATGTTAATATAATTTTCTCAATTTCTATGATAATGACCTTTATTCCATTTCAGTACACCGGCTGTCTGGAAGTCAAGACTTCTATGAAATCTCTGGATTTTCAAACACGTACACAAGTTGCTAGGTAAACAGGAATTTTGCATTGAGTTCTGGCAGAAGTGGTTTTTATTTTCCAATTTTTAATAGGGAGTGTATAAATCGAGTGTGTGAGGCAGCTGGACTAAAGAGTGTCGTCAAGAGACGTGTCGATAAAAAAGTTCTTCAGTATATTGCTGACAGACCATGTATGCAGCATGCCGGCACGAATGTCATCATTAATGTTAGCAGCAGAGCACTGAATCTAATAAATACAGAAAGTGGTGACATGATTGTTAGTCATACTATGCCGAGAATATCATTTGCATCGGGTGGTGATGCGGTAAGTGGTGTGCTAATAGTAGTTGTAGGCTATTCTATTTGGGTGATTGTCCTAAATTTGTGAAAAAAACGTTTCTGTATTGAACTTGGATCCACTAGCTTTGTAATTCAGCCACATGGCTTATAACTCCGTAATATAAAATATAAGATATTTTATTTACTTATTCCCGAAAAGATTGAAAATGCCAGGACAAAGGCAAACTGGTCATACGACTTAAGCTGCAAAGAAGCGTTTTGTATTTATAAGACTAACCCGTCAGAGGAAAAACAAAGGAAATTAAAAAAAAAACATATGAGAAGGCTACAATCCGCTGTGCGGATCGTTTAATGCCCTATCCCATCCCATCCTTAAAATTATTATCCCCAAAATGTGGTCTTTATGGTCATAAAGTATTGAAAATGACGTTGTTACAACATATTGTTCAGATGGTTTATCAAATTCTTGTATGGTTCGACAAAAACAACGTTTTTCTATTGCATATGCCTTGGGGTAGGGAATACAAATGGTTTTTGTAAGAAAACGCCCCTAAACAGTGGGCGTGGGTAAAAATGGTCTATTGAGGAAATGTTCATATTAATACTACCAATGATTGTGCATCAAATTTTTTTTTGGAAAATTTAAAAATTTTACTAAAAAGCGTTTTTTTAAAAACGCCCCCAAAAAGTGGGCGTGGCAAAAAACTTTATATTGACGAAATATAGATAATTCGATTCTCTAAATATGCTGCTCGGACACTTTTTTAAAATTCTTTACGGTTTGGCCAAAAAACGTTTTCCTAAAAAGGGGGCGGATTTTAAAAATATTTACACTTGTTCTGGTGACTCGAACAAGGATCCTATATACCAAATTTCATTATCCTAGCTCAAAATTCTAGGCCCAAAAATCGGTGACGAACAGACAGACCGACGGATGGACAGACAGACATGGCTAATTCGACTCAGCTAGCGATTCTGAGTCGATCCATATACTTGAGGTATATGTAGCAAAATTATTTCTCTATGTATCAAAACTAATATACCCCTATGGGATAGGGTATAAACAGAATTTAACGCATGCACTAATTATTCTTGAGAGCGCCGTGAATTAGAATTAGCTACATCAACTAGCGAATATTCTGACTCAATTTGTTCACTAGACTATGAATTGCTTGTCATATAGGACGTGAATTACGGCCGAAAATTGGCGCTTAAAGTTGCGACCTCCGAGGAATTTTGGGAGTTAACTTCTCAATGTCTGACAATACGGATTTCGTAGCAACAGGACCACTAGTGATTTGATGTCATATTTTAAAATCAATGAAACTCTTCGTCTGTGGATTAGAAATTACCTCTCGAAACGTACAATTCAAATTCTTTTTTAACGGTTTCAAGTCGGCTACACACCAAGTTGGTGTTTACCAAAGCTTCGTTTTGTCTCCGACACTCTTTCTCATGTTTATTATTGACCTGTTGTCAACAACTTCTTAATTAAATTATGTTTGTCAATTAAGATGGTGATATCATATGGCTGGCTGTGTACTTTTGGCTACAGATACTTGCATGTAAAGGTCTAGCGGTAGCAGATTAAGGATGGTTTCCAGCCCCGCTGTTGGTGTGGTTCTCATTGCACTAGTAGCGCCCACTTTTATCTTTGTCATATTTTGTCATTCAGATGGGTGACTTTATTTGTGGATTGCCACCAGACAAGTCCTCCTTCATATGTTAATATAGGTCTTACAATGGCCGTGTACTTACTTTGCATGCTTAAGTGGCGCTACAGTCCTGAATGAACCTGGACCTCAACCAACATGCCTCTCCAATCAGCCCGGTCCTTAGCTAACTGCCTCCAGTTTCGCACTCCAAGCTGGTTGAGGTCAGTTTCTACTTATGCGCCCCAGTTAAGGCGAGGTCTTCCTCTACTGCGTCCGACGTCTGACTGGGAATCGAAGACTCTGCAAGCCGGAGTATTACGTTTCCATTCGTTCTATATGTTCTAGCCATCTTAAACGTACAATGCGGAGTTTTTTTTTGACTAGGAGCATGTCGCTGTATCGCTCGTATAGTTCTTGGTTGAGTCTTCGTCTCCATAGCCCGTCAACGCTAACGGGACCGAAGATTTTTCGAAAAAATTCCCTCTCAAATCAACCAAGACTTTCTTCCTCCAATTTTGAATCGGTCCATGCTTCAGCTCCGTAGAGCTGGACTGGGATGATCAGAGTCTTTTATAGGATCTCCTTAGTAGTTCGAGTGAGGGTTTTACTACTGAATTGCCTTCTTAGCCCGAAGAAACAGCGGTTGGCAGGAGTAATTCTTCGTTTAATTTCTGACGAGATTTTGTTAATAGCGGAGCCGAGATAGACAAAGTCCCGTACTACCTCAAAGTTATAACTGTCAATGGTGACGTTCTGTCCAATTCATCGATGTTGTGTGTCCTTTCGTGTTGACAGCATATACTTAGTCTTACTCTCATTTACTGCTAAACCCATGTTTGCGGCTTCCTTCCCTATACTAGCAAACGTGGCTATGACATCACGTTGAGTCCGACTACGAATGTCAATATCTTCAGCGTATACAAGTAGTTGCACCGATTTTTGTAAGATTGTGCCTCTGGTGTTGGCTCGGAAGTTTTGCACAATCCTCTCAAGAATCAAATTAAAGAATTCACATGACAGTGCAACACCTTGCCTAAATCCTTTTTTTGTATCAAATGTGTCGGTAAGGTCGTTTCTGACACTGATTAATGGAGCAAAACTAGACATGGCTCTGTATAGTTCGTCTCTATAAATGCTGTCGTATGCGGCTTTAAAATCGATAAATAGGTGGTGTGTATCGATTTGGGCTTTTTTTTTTCCAGGATGTGCCGAAGTGTGAAAATTTGATCGGTTGTGGAATTTCCTGGCCTAAAACCACACTGATTAGGGCCGATCAGGTTGTTGGTAAACGGTTTCAGTCCTTCACATATTATGGCAGATAGGATCTTGAGGAGACTTATGCCTCTTAAGTTGGAGCAGTTCAGAGGGTCTCCTTTTTTGTGGATCGGGCAAACGATGCTTAGATTCCATTCTTCAGCCATAATTTCATCTGACCAGATTTGGCTTATGAGTTGGTGAATGTTTCATACCAAGTCATCTCCGCCGGCTTTATAAATCTCGGCGTGAAGGCGTCATTTCGGGAAGCCTTATTAAGCTTGAGTTTAGATATTGCTATTCTCACTTCACTTATGTTGGTGGTTGGTAGTTTTCGCTGTCGTCGCCAATAGTGAATGGTTTGTTCTATCGGACAGCGGAATGTTGTACTTCATCGCCGTCTGCAGAAGAAGTTCTTTTATATTCTCAGCATCAACTGTGTTTCAACTACGACATTTCCTTGTTCATCTGAACTGGATTCTGTTCGAGTTCCTTGAGTATATTCAAGTGCTTCCCTGAAACTGCGATAGTAACGTCACCACGTAGGCAATTTACTACAAAGTTTCAGAGAAGAGGGGAAGGACTCCACCTTGTAAGGTCCCTCTTCTGACCGAAACACTTCCTAGTTTTGTGTTGATAATCCGGCTGTTTGAAAGCAAATTAATCATCATTCCAAGTGAGTGATTGACTTTCAGATATGTAAGCGCCTTAATAATCGCTCCCGAATTTAAGTTGTTAAAAGAACAACGATTCTTCTTTAACTTCAAATCTTCTACTTTTGGCTCAGGGAAGATTTGTAAGATATCTGTCAGTTAAAATAACAACAGATATTCTGAGCAGCTCAGAGAAATCATTTCCAGATGTGTAACATCTAGCGACTTACAATCTACAATAAATAACGAGCACACGCAAAAAATATCTTCAAGCATCATCTCGGGCGGTCTTTGAGCGGTCGCCTAAACTAAGAAAAGTTTATAAAACAAAATCATCTACATCGATTTTAACATTGTGCTTCAGTAGTCTTGGTATGGTTAGTCCTGAAGGTTGGAGAAACAGTTCTCAGTGTTTTCTTTCTCCTACGGGGCGTGCATGCATACACGCATTACGTAGGTTTATTTAACCTTAATGAAGATTGTTACAATGTGTTCGCTGATGTCGGTAGCTTATTACAAATGTGCTTCCGAATGGTGGATGATTCTGATTCTAAAACATGAACTTTGGTAAATGGCAACATATTTCCTGGATGCCAGTAATGTACAAATTTGGCCTATGGCCGATCTACCGGGCCGGAAGATACACTGCTGCGTGCCGATAAGTGCGGTGGAGGATAATGGATAGGATCTTATATGCGACAGTTAGCATGTAAAAAACTTTGGTAGTCCGTACAAGATATGATATCGCCTGTTATTTTTAATATCCCAGTCAACGGGCATATTATGGCTGCACTTATTTCCTGAAAGGGAGGTTGCGTGTTCTTTTTGTATCCGCAGGATTTTTTTTCGTGTTTCTTCCTCTGGCTCGATTCTCTTATATGTGGTTCATTTCTTTTTTATACTTGCAAATATCATCTCTTCGGGGTCGGCTTAGACTCATCAATCGAGTCGTGCTTTTGACTTTAGTTTAGTTGCCTAATATTCAAGTCAATAGTCAACGCAATTTGATTTCAACAAAAATTGTTTTTTGTAAAGTCGTAGAAGAGGCCAATCCCAAACAATTTCAAATATCTGGGAAGAAGGAACATTTATTTTTGCTGTTTTCGTTCATTTTCGTTTCCATTAATTTTTGGACAATATTATATTGCAGGACACACTTGACTTTCTAGCATATATAGCGAAAAACGAAGACGACTGGCGTGCCTGCTACGTGTTAGAGTGTGGTGGTGGCCAAACAGAAGACTTAATTGTAACCATCGGCAAGGCATTCATATTACGTTATAACGCAATCAACAAGAAAAAGTAAGTACCACCAACATCAATTAAACTGCAACATTATATTTATACGATTCCCTATTACAGAACTCGAAATCCCCCAGAAAACTACAACATTGGCAAGGAAAACGACAAAGACTATTACAATGATCTACCGAATAAACTACCACCGGATTTACTATGTGAAAACGATCTACCTCATAAAGTCACTCAGTTAAATCTTAAAAAGCCTCGTGATCGTTTAAGCAGCAATCTAATAGACTTAAACAGTCCACCGCCAGATCAAAGTGTTAAGATCAATCTATCCAACTTTGACCCCGTCAAAGAGGGACAAATCCCACCCTCCATTCGAGATGTATTCGATATACGTGGGTGAACATGAAATTAATTCCATGAACAGATTCGGTTATAAGATTTTGTTTTTTTTTTTTTTTTGTTTTTAGAACCATTTTCCCTGTCAGCCGAAGTACAGCGTTCTCAATTGATGACAGAATCTTGGTTTCACGCCGCAATTAGTCGGCCAATTGCTGAAAATCTCCTTCGAAATGATGGTGATTTTTTGGTTCGAGAATCTCAGGGTAAACACGGACAATACGTTCTCACGGGTCTGGAGGGTAAAACACCCAAACACTTACTGCTAATCGACCCCGAAGGTATTGTACGGACAAAGGATCGAATCTTCGATAGTATAAGCCATTTAATTAATTATCACTGGACAAATGCGTTGCCAATTATATCCGAAGAGACTGAGTTGGTATTGAGAAATCCTGTTTTAAGAAATTCTATTGCAAAGAGAGATTAGATATGAGAGAGATTTTATAGATTGTGTATTATTGTTGTAGTTGTAGTTTTTTTTACTAACACATAAAACGTTGAACGTTGAAAAAACAAAAATTGCTTAATTAACTCCAAGCACTATACAATGGAGCAATGTGAATTGATGATGATATAGCAGGACGCATAAAATGAATTGTTACTTGTTTTCCATTCGCTGTTTTTTTTTTTGTGTATGCTTAGTGAATTGTAAGAGAACAACTTTTTCCGGGATGAACATGTAATTATAATTGCAAGCTGTGGTTTGCATAACAGTTGAATAGTTAAAAAATAATGTCTGGAATTGTTTAAGTTTAAATATTATATATCATTCATAATAATGGACAGACCAAACCGCTGCCTGCAAGCTTGAAAGGACATTCCTATAATAACTTAGATAAGAGATATGTACAAAGAGATCAGTTTTGCATTCCCAGGGGATAAATTGGGACACTTTGACTTTTGTGTTGAAAATCCTAATCCACGAGCGCAACCGGCCAGGTCAGCTAGTTGGTACATAGGTAGGTTCGGTACTTCTGGCACTTGAATTGGAAACTTGTGAAAGTAAAATGAGTAAAAGTTCTTAAAGCGGAATATGTGCATGTTTCATTTGCTAATTTGCAAAATTGATTTCTCTTCCAGAAGAATTTTCATGCGACAGTCTTGTTCGAATTTAGAACTACTAGAAATAAGATGAATGGCACCAATTGAATATATAAGAACCCAACTGTGTACAAAGATATGTATTAAATAGTAAAGATAACAAACTTGCACGGCTGGTGTGATGTGTTAAAGTGTTCGAGTAGAAGGTTACGCGAGTCTAATGTCACCCAAAATCCAACACTCCACAATTCCAATAAATGCAGAAAAATGGTGAATACTCGACAATAAATTACAGCATTGTTAGGCCGCGGTGTAGTGGTAATGTGTTCGCCTGTTCAATGGAAGGTTGTGCGTTCAATCCCAGCCAAAGTCCATGAAACCATTATTCAAAGAAATAGAAATAATAAAAGGTGGGTGGATACTTATTAATATGAACATTCCAAAAAGATTAATTGAATTTAATGACCACAAGAAAAACAGCGGCTACACGGAAAAGTTAGTTCGGACACCACCCCAACCTCTTTCCTATCTCTATCTTTCTTCCTCTTCTCTTTAAATGTGTTATAGATCTTAAATAATTTTTGATCAATTTCAATTTTGAAAAACTTCTTTTGCAGTGCTTATGGCGATTGTGTAGAATATTCGGAGCATTATTATAATATTGGGCACAGCTTCCAACCTGGATTTCACAATAAATTTTAGTAATTCAAGTGAGTCCGTATTAATTAATTTATGTTCGTTGCATGTGTCAATAATGAATGTCCCCAGTCGAAGTCCCTTTAGCTTGAAGTCTTGCTGTTCATTTTCGGCAGATGCGTAGTCTAGATAACATTTAGTGTAGCCCGAATCTAGTAATATAGCCGGCGTTAGATAAGCAAACTTATCCGCCAAATTATATAGCTGCTGAAAAAGCTCACTCTATATAACGAAGAAAACAGGTTCCATCGCAACTCATTTTCACAAGACAAGTTAGTAACTCTGGTTCCGTCATCAAAAATGTTCCTTCGTGTTATGCGCCTCTCAGGTTCCATGGAAATGCCAAGTTCTTCACTCGTCTCTCTATATTAGCGAACATTCTTATTGCAAGTTCATTTGTTTGTAAATAGTTTTGTGCGCCATTCACTTCATGTAGCACCGGTTGCCAGTGACCCAAGAAGCAAAGAAAGGAAAATGACTACATCTTAACTAGCAAAGTTCCTGCATCTGTTTTTCTGTTTGAGCTTTCACCTATCTCTGTCAGTTTTTCCAAAGTGACGAGAACGTCTGTAATGATGCCTTGTCATTTTTTCGGCATCGCTTCTTGCCTTGAGCCCTTTTCAAACGTTTGCCTGTAGCTGTTATCAAAACTTCCCAAGATGAAAGAAATAAAAAAATGAATACCAACTTTCTAATGTGCCGATGAAGTTACTGAACTCGCCTCAGCTAAGCCTACACGTTGGCAGGTTTAATAAATAATTTGAGCAAGGTAGGAATTCAACTTTGGGATTTATTTCTTTAATTCATTGCTGAACTTGCCCGGTCCACCCCATCTAATTTCCTGGATGACGGAAATTTCTGCTTTATAGCAGCCTAGGGCTTCGCCTGCACCTCTCTTGTTTAATGTTTTCACATTCCAGGTGCAGATAAGAACGTTGTTGTCCATAATGGTCGTTGACGGTCTTTTATCAATTTTTCTAGATTATTCTTTTCATAATTATGTGATTTCTTCCTCGAATCCAAATCTTTTTTTTTTAACGTTTATTTATTCACAATTTCTTTAATATTAATTAAAAGCCTAAATAAACTTAAAGAGACGTAATGCCTATAATCGGAATGTGCACTCCTATACATCTGTGTGCAGGCTCTAAGACATTTGCGCTCGAACACTCGAAGTTTTTCCATATACGATGGGTTAATGTTCCACCACACTGGACTCGCATAAGTCAGAATTGGACGAACGAATGCTTGGTAACAAATGATCTTCACATCGGATCTAAGATAGTTGGAATAAAACAGGCTTTTTAGCGACATGAATGCCGCTCTTGCCTTGTCTAATTGAATATTTATGTGCTCATTGTAATACAGAAACTTGTCCAAATGAACACCTAAATATTTTACCACGGTCCTCGACTCGATCCGAAGACCATTAACTCGTTATTTTGAGATTTCTCTAGTTGCGTCTCAAATCTGAATTGCCGCGTCTTATTTGGGTGCGGAACAGTATGGTTTCACATTTCGTATCCAAATCCAAATTTCGTAGCCAAACAAATTCAATAAAATGATAATTGACTTCTTTTTGTCTTATTCTTTTCCTACACTACTATCGATCATGGCGCTGCATTCTGGTAAAGCGTTATATAATTTTCTTGTCTTTGCCATTTATTGAGCAAATCAGTGTTCTGTATATATATTATATATGTTCTGTATATATTATATTCCCTATATGGGATGGCCTAATGCCATTTCGGAATCGGGAAATAGTTTGCACACAAAGCCAATCTTTTTGCACGTAAACGCCGAATTTTACAAAAAAAAATAACAAGAGCGATGTATATGCTTATAAATATAGGTACACACGAAGAAGGGGGTTATCTAAAAAATTCACACGTTCAAACATTATTCATTCTACTTCTGCGCTCCACCTTCCTCTACTGCATGGGAATCGAAGACTCTGCGAGCCAGAAACGCCTAATGCGGAGTTTTTGACCAGGTCTATGTCGTTATATAGCTCGTGAAGTTCTTGATTGAATATTTGTCCCCATAGCCCCTCAACGCAAATGGGACCAAATAGTTTCCGCTGCAAACGACCAATGTTTTCTTGGTCCGTTTTCTGATACGGTCCATGATTCTAGAAAGTACAGTAAAGCATTTTAATATACTTCCACCTAAAGAGTATGAGCAGCCTGAGACATTCACGTATACTACAATGCGAGTAAAAAAGCAACGCATCTAATATCGAATCTCGTTTCATATTTCATTGTTTCGAAAATGCTGAATAAAATATAAGCAAGCGTTTGAAAATTAATTTAATGCCCAGTTTACTTTTTTTTTTATTTACAATTCTATTCATCCTTTAATTGAACATAACTAAAAGTATTAAAACTATTTACATTATTTTGCTAAATATATACAAATTTATATCTATCTATGTATTAACTTTTAAGAAACTTATGTTTCATAATTGTTGAAAAAAAATCAACAAAAAAATACAAGGAAATAGGAGTAAACAAATTTGTTGGACCATATTATGTATACTTAAACGGCTGACTTTATACAGTTTTTATTATTTTTTATTTTAATTTAATTAATTAAAAACTAATACTTATAAGCATAAATACAATGCACATAAAAAACTACTATTTATCAAATGTAAACCACAGACTATCGTTTACGAAGAAAAGAAAAATTAAATGAATTTAAAGCAAAGCTGATCTAATACACATATGAAATTGTAAATATTTGTATGTATAGCATTAAAGATACATATTTAGACAGTGGTCTATAGCAATAAAAAAAATCGTTTTTAATAAACAACATTTCCCTAAGTAAATGTATTTTTGTTGAACTTACATATTTATAAATAATCTTAAACTTGTACATGAATATAAATTAATAATAATTAATTTTACAAAATCAGTGGTTTATCATTACAGTATAGCTATAACCTTCATTACAGAATAAATTGATAAATTGATAAATTGGGTATTGTTTGATAGGACTTTACTTTGTGTTTTCAAATGTTTTAAGCAAATAGCTTAAAAAACTGTTTCTGAATTTTTAAATATATTTTATAGATGCCAAGGAACATTTTAAGGAAATGTTTGATTTTAGCGTTTCATGTCATATTGAGACAAATGCGTGCACCGATTTTAACCCTTTGTTGACCAACTTAACATTTTTTTATTTTTTTGATAATATTTAATTTTAAGCTGTTTTAAAAAGGACAACTCATTTTTTTTTGATTTTTTGAAGGACCTCCCAGGACTAAACGTGAAAGTGATACTCAAAAGTACCGTTGGGCTACGTTTTACCCACCAACGAAAGTCCCAAATCCTCACTTTCACTCCAAGAGTGCCTCCAGCTGAGTAGTTTATGATATCTCATAAGAAAGTTTAAAAGCTAGTAGCTCGCCCTTCTTCAAGTCCAATACTTTACTTTTTTGAGCCGCGTAGAGGACCATCAGGAAATACAGCCTTAAGGCTGAACTATAATATAATACGGTTGCGGACTACCACGTCCGTAACTGTGCGAACACATGCAATTTGTATTGTACGACCATAATAGCTTTTCGCTTCGATTCGTTCATTTTTCGTTCACTTTTGCTTACTTGCGACAAAGCGAATTCATTCGCTCTTTCTTTTGTTCTTTCATACAAAAATGTAAGTAGTTTTAAGTTTTTTATACCCTATCCCATAGGGGTATATTAGTTTTGATACTTAGTTTGTAACATAGAGAAATAAATTAGCTACATATACCTCAAAGTATAGGGCTCAGAAAAGCTAGCTGAGTCGATTAAGCCATGTCTGTCTGTCCGTCCGTCCGTCTGTACGTCACCGATTTGTAGGCCTTAAATTTTGAGCTAGGATAATGAAATTTAATATATAGGATTCTTGTGGATTCAGTGGAGCAAAACAAGTGTAAACATTTTTAAAATCCACCCACTGATACGCCCCCTTTTTAGAAAAAACGTGGTCTTTAGCTTTACCGTAAAGAATTTTGAAAATGTTTCTGAACAACATATTTAAAGAATCTGAATATCTATATTTCGTCCAAATAAAGTTTTTTGCTACGCCCACTTTTTGGGTACATTTTTAAAATATTTAAAAAAAAAAATTGATTCAGGATCATTGGTTATGATAATATAAGCATTTCGTTCTTAGATCAATTTAATCAACGCCCACTTTTTGGGGGCGTTGTCTTACAAAAACCGCTTGTACACCCTACCCCATAGCATATGCAGGAGAAAAACGATGTTTTTTGTCAAACAACAAAAGATTCTGATAAACTATTTATACAATATGTTGTGACTATGTCTTTTTCTACATTATATGTACATAAAGCTCACTAAAGCTGGAGATATTAGTTTTAAGGATGTTATGGGATAGGGTATTCAACGATCCGCACAGCGGATTGTAGCCTTCTCATATGTTTTTTTTTGTACATTCGAGACAAACAGTCAAAAGATTTAAATACAATACTCAATGAGCAAGAGTAGGATAAACATATATAAGAAATTAAAGTCATGTGGCATTCGAAATGCATAACAAAAATATGCAAACATAAAAAAGAGCAGGCCATACGTTTACAGCCGCCATGATTTTTCGAAAACGAAACAAACATATGTAACTATATTATCGTTGATACAAGGTGGCGCAAAAATAACCTTCCGATGTTTTTTGGCTGTAATTTAAAATAAAGTCACCAGTAAAAATAAGTCACCAATATTCCGCGTTCTGGAGCAGTGTAGCGTAACATTGTTTATTAACGTGTATTTCGCATGTGTTTACTACACAAATGTCAAAACAGAACTGACATTAGGGGCCAATCGCAAAATTTATAGCATTTTCTGATAGGAGGATTACTTTTGCGCCACCTTGTATAAGACTCAATAAAATTCAATTCAATTCATACAAAAATTTGACATTTCACTTCAAAAGCTGTGTACATTTAAATCAAAGATTATGCATTCTATACAGATGACGCACTCCATATAAGAAATATTGTTCTATGGCGGGTCGTGCTGGCACAGCCCGTATTGACATTGACATATTATTATTGAGTAATAATGAAGAAAACTTAACTACTTAAACGACAATTATAGTTCAGCCTTAACTTATAGCGTTTTCGATTGGTATACAAAAAGCACTCTTTTTATACTCTAGAGCACTTTTTTTACTCTAGATCTAGTTTTTCGTTTTCGATTGGGATACAAAAAGCACTCTTTTTTACTCTAGAGTACTTTGGAAGAATCTGGATTCCAAGTCATATTTACACCAACATGCACCAACACAAAAACATTTAACATCTGACTTAATATGTCAATTTTATGTTTGCATTTCGCAGTTTGATGATTAAAAAGTGATTTTATGGGAAAAATATAATTAGAAATTAAAATATTTTTGGATAATCATGTTCTAAAATTCATAGCTTAAAGATAAACAATAAGCTGTCAAATGGCACACTAACACACACACAAAACCAGAGTAACCTCTTTAATGTTCGATTGCGACGGGTAAAATCGGTAATCTGAGAGTAAATCTAAAAATCCCAATCGAAAACGCTATTAAATACTAGACAAAAATGTATTAAACACTAGCCTACTTATCTAATACCAAAGATTATGAATTCTATACAGATGACGCACTCCATATAAGAAAAATTGTTCTATGGCGGGTCGTGCTGGCACAGCCCGCCACATATTTTTGTTCTTGTTTTTCATGTGTTTTCATGCACACCGCCCGCCCGTACCATAAAGCTATTGAGCAAAAGTTTCTGTTTATTTTTTCTCAATGCGTCATCTGTATAGAATTCACAATCTTTGCTACTACTTAACTACTCACTGGCCCTATGACGGCGCTCTAAATGAAACAATGACAACTTAATTCCAATGCCGCTTTCGACATTTAATCTATTATTGTAATTTATGGTAATGTTTTTATGTATCATTGTTCAAACAACAAGTCATGTTTTATAAAAAAAAAAAAAACCTGGTGTAGTTCTTCGAAGAACGTGGTAGATAAGCGGAACCGCCAATTAGCCCTTGCATTGTCATTTTGACAACAAAAGTTTTACCAGTCAACATGTCATGAAGCATATATAGCAGTGGTTTACTTATGACAAGTCTGGTCAGCTTTAGATATATGCCCTCCAACCATACGGTGTCGAAAGTCTTCTCCAAATCGACCAGACAAAGACGAGTTTGGAGGCGGCATGAATACAGTCATGTCCCGCCTTGAAACAAAACTGGGTCTCTGGTATAATATTATTGTCCTCAGACCACTTAAACAGAGCTTAATTGAGAATCTTTTCGAATACCTTGCTCCGAGTATCAGGGGACTCAGTGGCGCGATGGTTAGTGCGATGAACTGTTGCGGAAAAGGTCTGGGTTCCATTCCCAGCCGTAGCTGATTTTTCACTGGCCCTCATCTCGTCCTCGTGATTATCTGACAAATCATCCGAGTGTCAACTGTCAAGAACAGCTTATCTCAACTTAGCCGTTCGGATTCGGCATAAAACAGAAGATCCCGCCATCGTGCGAGAAGTACACATGCACACATGAATGGTTGTGAGAATGCTTGGCCCTGGGTACGTACGAGCCTGTTGCGCCAAAAATTTGTATTTGTATTTTACTCGGTAGAAGACGTATCGATCAAAAATTTGCCGGATTGGAGTTGTCCTTTCTCTTTTTCGGGAGAGGATGAACCGACACTGTTCTGGAGTCCCACCTTCGAGATTAACAGGGGACTAGACCCACTTCGCTGGGCGATGAAGGCGTTTGCCAAGTTTGTCATTGAACCGGGTGAAACCGCGGTTCTTAGATCGCCATTGCGTTATGTCATTTCGGAGGTAGAAGTGATGGAGCAAGGCATTGTTTTTCAGCCTCCACTTTCTCTTGAGAATCTTCAATTACAAAGAAATCGTAGTCGAAGACGGCTTCCCCTTCCCCTGATAGATTCCTGCGGTCAGTTATTCGTTGGAGCTTAATACACGAAGGTCGTTATGACTTTCATCCTAAAGATCTTATTCATTTGTGGAAACATACTCGGGTCGCTGGAATTTACGACCCGAATGCTGTTATTCCAAAACAAATTAATGGACAACCGGTAGTTCTCATTGATCAATTTGTCGATGTTTTTGATCAACGCCTTCAGTGTACTAATCCCCGGGTGGCATGTGTTAGTCAGTCATCTGTACAAGAGTTTAAGTCTATTCAGAAGTTTTTTTTTGCAAAAATGGGATCTATTGTCGGAAGTGCGCATCTGATATGCTTAAGTATGTATGTACGGTGTCGTCTCGTAGCGTTGACGGTTTCGTGTTGGCTGAAGAAAGGTGAACCGGCACCAAGAAAGTGTGGTGTCTGTCAATAAGTGGGATTGTGTGTGAGCAAGATCAAATTATGAAACTTACCGGTGAGTCCAGAAAAGAAATATCCATTGTTATAAGATCACCGAGTTATCCGTTCAACAGTCCACCACGTGTCAAACCAAACATTAGGTTGTATAGATTGCTGTGCTCGTCGTTGATAAACTCATCGATAAATCGACGCTCATCATTGCACCAACCGGCACGCCTATGATTAGGCTGTGTTGATTACATCGTCGTTGTAAAACACATCGAGTTATCTGTATCTCCGCTCAAAAGTCAACGACTGTAAACACTCAACCAAGTATCACGCCTGATATTAGGCTGCATAGATTGACTTGTCGTTGTAAAACTCTTCGAGTAATCTCCGCTCACAAGTCCATCACGTGTCAGGCCTAACATTAGGCTGTATAGATTGCCTCGTCGTTGCTAACTTCATCGATCTATCGACGCTCTGCACTGCCACGCGTCTAACATTAGGCTGTATAAAATTTACTCTTCGTCGTAAAACTCATCGAGTTATCTCTCCAAAACGTGTCACGCCTAACATTAGGCTGTATAGATTGCTCGTCGTTGTTAAACTCATCGATAAATTAACTTGTGCTGTCCGCCACTCGGCAAGCCTAACATTAGGCTATTATCTCAACCCAACAGTCCACCACGTGTCACGCCTAACACTAGGCTGCATAGATTGCCTTTTCACGGATAAACCCATCGCAAAATTGAACGAGCATGCAGCCGAGATATATACGCAGGAAATGTGGTAGCGGTGAATAGCTACCACATTTCCAAACCGTGACGCAATTAAGACAACTATGCGTCCCTAGAGGGCGCATCGGATAATAGACTTGTGGTGTTCATAATTAATGTCACTATTGACAAACAGATGGTGCTAGCAGCGCATACTAATATGTGGCATTCACACTAATGTCGCTATTAACAATTTGACGGCGCTAGCACCGCATACGAAATAAAGAACATCGACGGTAGTTTTCAAATATTCAATCGTTTTACTTAGCACCGACAACACGTAGAACTCGTAGTAAATAAACTTTGTAAATTGAAATAATAAATAGTTAAGTGATATTTATGGGAATCAAACTGTTTTTCATTAGTTTGGTACATATAGCCTGAAAGGAACAAATGAGGCTATCATCGCAAAAGTGGTGTTAGCCCAAACTATTTAATTATGAGAGAATGGGGATTTGGAACTTGTAGAATTTTTTTTAACTTTCTCTTACAAAGAGAAAGATATTGTTTTCGTGAAAATTTTCGACCTCGAGATTTTGATTGATTTTAACATTACGATGATAGCGGAACCAAAAAAAGTGGTTTTAGGAATTCCGTCCGTCGGTTCGTCGGTCCGCCGACGTAACCAAATTTCTTTTGGTCATAATTCTAGGTTATTTTTTTGTTCGCTCTAAGCCATGTTATTAACGGTACCTGCCATATAAAAATTACACATAACCTCAATTTCTCGAAAAGGGCTCTAACGATTTTGAATAAACTTTATATGTATATACTATAAGCATATTAGTTCCAATAAAACTGCGTACCCACTTTTTTCGAGAAAATCCATATAACGGGTTTTGTCATTTAGGCCTATAAAGAAAATTGTTGATTTCTCGCAAATTATTATGTCAAATTGAATGAAATTTAATATAGATATATACTACTATTACAGTTTGAAACAATTCCACATAATTAGTTTTAGCCCAACGATCACTAAACGGAATTTTCAGTTTTGGCCAATAACGGCAAATCATTATTATGCACATAGGCACCGATGCCTTCAAATTTCGGGGTAAACGTTCGTATCATAACATTTCGACATTATTTATATATATATATAATTTTTAGCACCAATAATCAAAATGCTTATGATTTGATTTAACGCCCAACTCGCTGTGAAAGAGAAATCTGCGTATGACCCAGTCGTGCACCCACCACTCGTATTTTTTTATTTTAATTTCTTTTCCAAAGTTACAATAGCAGCTTTTGAATACCACAACAACTTACTTACTTACTTACTTAAGTGGCGCTACAGTCCGGAATGAACCTGGGCCTCAACCAAAATGCCTCTCCAATTAGCCCGGTCCTTAGCTAACTGCCTCCAGTTGCGCACTCCAAGTTGGTTGAGGTCGGTTTCCACTTGTGCGCGCCACTTAAGGCGAGGTCTTCCTCTACTGCGACCGACGTCTGGCTGGGAATCGAAGACTCTGCGAATCTTAAACGTCCAATGCGGAGTTTTTTGACCAGGGGCATGTCGCTGTACAGCTCGTATAGTTCTTGGTTGAATCTTCGTCTCCATAGCCCGTCAACGCAAACGGGACCGAAGATTTTTCGAAGAATTTTCCTCTCGAAATTTTTTGGTATCGAATGTGTCGGTGAGGTCGTTTCCGACCCTGATGGAGCAGCGAGAATTCTCTATCGTCATCCTACACAAACGAACGAGATTGGGCGGTATACCAAAACTAGACATGGCTCTGTACAGTTCGTCTCTATAAATGCTTTCATATGCGGCTTTGAAATCGATGAATAGGTGGTGGGTATCGATTTGGACTTCTTGAGTTTTTTCCAGGATCTGCCGAAGTGTGAAAATTTGATCGGTTGTGGACTTTCCTGGCCTAAAACCACACTGATAAGGGCCAATCAGGTTGTTGGTAAACGGTTTCAGGCGTTCACATATTACGGCAGATAGGATCTTGTAGAATACCACAACAACAACCAACAAAAATTTTGGGTTACACCACTTTTGCGCTGATGGCCTCAAATATAAATTAAGTAGATATTAATTTTGATTTAATTGTAAACCATATCTGTTCAAGTGCATTCTATCTCTTTTTTTAAATATTTTAGTAGATGAATATCAGCAAAGAGGTATGTAAATAGTTGTATCAGCGAGCTTAGCGATGTAAAAATTGCAAACGACACCAGACCCAAGGAAGGGATGCGGTGCACTTACCCCGTCACCATGGAGAGCATGAAATTCATTATCAATGAAAACAGAATCCATAAAGGGGTAAGTTTTGTATACGAGTACATAAGATTGGTTAAACAAACCTGAACAAATGGTCCTTTTTTATCATTAAAACACCTATACTGCAACTACAACAACGATAACATAGATAAAGTAGACACAAAAAGCTTATTTGAATTAGTATAGAAAATAAAAACAAATAATAAAGAAATAAAAACAAACAAAAAGTAAGTAATTTAAACATAGAAAAAAAAAGTTATTAAACGGAAGAAAAACATATGAGAAGGCTACAATCCGGTTTGCGGATCGTTGAATACCCTTATTCCATCCCATCCCTATAATTAATATCCCCAAAATGTGGGCTTTATGGCGATGAAATATAGAAAATGACATTGTTACAACATATTGTTTAGATAGTTTATCAAAATATTTTATGGTGCGACAAAAAACAACGTTTTTCTCCTGCTTTAATAGATATTGAGATTCTGTATATATGTTGTTCAGACACTTTTTCAAAATTCCTTACGGTTTAGCCAAAAACTACGTTTTTCTAAAAATAAGTGCACAAGAATCCTATATACCGAATTTCATTCTCATAGGTCAAAATTTACGGCCTTAAAATCGTTGACATATGTATATACAGGCGGACGGACGGACAGACAAACATGATTTAATTGACTCAGCTAGTGATTCTGAGTGTACTAAAGGTATATGAAGCTAAATTATTTCCCTAAGTTTCAAACTATGTATGAAAACTAATATACCCCTATGGGATAGGGTATAAACATATGAGAAGGCTAAAATCAGCTGTGCGAATCGTTGAATACCCTTATTCTATCCCATCCTTAAAATGAACGTACCAAAAATTGGGCGGGGTTAAAAACTGAATGGGGATAAAATATGGAAAAATACATTGTCACCACATTTTGTTCATAAAGTTTATCTAAGGGCCGATTTTTTAAAAAGACTGATTGCTGCCTAATAAATAAATGTATCTACTCTTTATCTACTAGCTAAGAGGTATTGGTTTTTCAATCATTGAATAACTCCTAGATTGTAACTGAACGATTTTGTCAAACTCAATTGGGTCTAACTCCACGAAACTGAAAAAAAAAGAAAGAGATATAGTGACAATCTTTTATGTTAGAGCTAGATGACTAGTTCTTACTGTTGACATTTCATAAACAGTCAGTTAAAGTTTACCCAGCTCACTGGGGAGCAGATAATTTCATTCGTCAGATAACTGTTACCTATATACCTAGAGTGTGCCTATTGAAAAATGTATTTTTGTGTTATCTGACTGTTAAGTGTTATCTGATTGCATATCTGGTGATTGAAAAATCGGCTCGACAACAAAAACAACGTTTTCCTATTACATATGCTATGGGGCAGGATATACAAATAGGGGGATATTGTAGGATATACAATAGTTTAGAAAAAGGCCACCAAAAAGTGTACCTGGGTTAAAATGATCTATAGACAAAAAGAAAGTTTTTTTTCTCGAATATTTTGAAATTTTGAAAACCGTTGCGCACCCAAAAAGTTGGCGTGGCAAAAAATGTTATATGGACAAAATACAATAATTAGGATTGTTCACTTTTGACACTTTTTCAAAATTCTGAACCGTTTGACCAAAAAAAGTTTTTTTTTTTTCTAAAACGGAAACGTGGCAGAGGTCGGATTTTGAAAATTTGTTCACTTGTTCTGTATGCACGGAAACGGATCCTATATACCAAATTTCATTATCCTACCTCCAAATTTAAGGCCTAAAAATCGGTTACGAACAGACAGGCATGGCTAAATCAACTCAGATACCAATTCTGAGTAGATCCATATATTTACTTTTAGGTATATATATCTAGCTCAATTATTTATCAATGTTACAAAATATCTATCAAAAATTCAAAACTTATATGCCCCTCTAAATAATAAAAAAATAATTTAAAATAAAATTATTTAGAGCATTTAATGCCCTCCCTTCACATATGTTTGCACCGCACTTATGGCACGATGACTGTTAAAGCGTTTTCGATTGGGATTTTCAGATTTTTACTTGTCCCAATCGAATATAAAAGAGATTGATTGTGTGTGCTTTGGTGTGCCATTTAACATCATCAATGAAATTTGTCACCAAATGCCTTTAGTTGTTTCCAAACTATTTTTGCAGTTCAAAATAATCATCAGCGGAATATGAATCCAAGAAAACTGTCGCTTGATGTAGATGAAGATGATGACGATGATAATGATGAGTAAGACGGCGATGATGATTCTAATATTATATTTAATGTTGATTCCATTTTTCTTTTGATAATTTCAAAGCACTCCTAATAAAACACGTTGCGTCCGAAGACCCTAAATCTCTTCCGGCACTGGACTAACATGTCACTTGCGCTTCATCGCGGGGTTCGGGGTACGTTACGCAGTGATAGATATTCTCAAGTCTTTGTTTGTCCAAGAAAAATAGTCAATAAGGCGGATTGCTTGCGTTTGGAAAGGGGTCAGTAAGTTGAATGCATATTTTGGGGCGAACCTCAAACGTAAAAGCAGTATTCAAAACCAGGTCGTATGTATGATTAAAATAATCAATTAAAAAGAGTCGTAGAAGTCTTACAGGTCATTCCACCTTTAGTGCTTGATGTACTGCTATTTATGCGAGTTTTTCACAATGCTATTAGTAACCAATATTTTTACAAAAAATGCAAACATTTGTCTATAACGTGGGTACACATTTTCGAATAGATCTGTTCAACATAAACATAATGGAGTTCTTTTATAGCAAAAGAAAATTACCAAAAGCTAATAAAGAATATCTTACCAATCCAAATGGACTTAGATCGTCGGGTTCTTAAACGTATTATTGATTTAATCCCGAACACCCACACATAATAAACAAAATGTAAATTGTCTTAACTTTTTACTAATCTATCAAAAGCTTACAAATCAAAATCATCCCGTAAATTATTGTATTCCAAAACGTGTTTCCTGATAGCTGAACCATCAACCCAAGTAACAAAATCTTCAAGGTTTCTTGAAACCAAAAATGCAGGATCCTTAATCATATCAGGACCAACACGAACGTGACCATGTTCAATTAGATTTGTTGCATTCTTAAGATTCTCTGACAGTTTATCTAGAATGCGAGTCATTACAGTTTGTTACATTATTCCAAGTCGTTTATAATCTAACTTACGTTTCACCATTATTACAGGTAATCTTCGCCGACAAAAACTGCTCGCTGTGATTTTGCTTGCTCTCTCTAAATCCAATTTGTCGCGAGTCAAACCTAGAGCATGTAATTTTTCTAACAACATCATTGTAGCTTCCGCTTTAAATGGGTCACTTTTGTCCAACTTTGCTATTTTCTCTGCCAGTTCGCGGACACCTCTTGAGAGCTTATTGTATCTAAAAAAAATTAGTTGTTAGAAAATATTTGGACATAGTTCAAACAATATATTTTGATTTACTTGGTATAGTCCTCGCGCTTTCGAATATGAAATCTTCGAAGTATAACATTTTCTTTTCCACTGTTATCGACTTTCCATGTGATAAAGTCTACTTTCTTAAGCAATTTTTGTTCGTGGTATTTTAGTTTACGCACCATAATAGCAAGTTTGTAATATTTTCTTTTAAAACAAGTAAAGATGTTCAACTGTGACTGTCAAAACACTGACATGTGCGAGGGATTTTTCTTTTAACAACAAAAAAGTCCCTAATGTGGGATATTTCCTTGGGGTCTGTGCACAATTAGAAAAGTATATTAGGTATTAATTTAGTTTCTTAATATGGTGTCTTTTATTAGTAAAACAAATCAATCTTCCTTTTTTATGTATAACAGTCAAAAGACAGATTTTGACAGTTATTTTTGGATCTAAGATCAATTTTCAAATTTGATGACTACGACTACTGACTGGAAATTTGGACGACTACACCGACACTCTAATAGTGCTTACACACCGAATCATAAACTGAGTTTTTGGCAAAAAGTTTACGTAAACCACTGGATGCTTTCACGCCGACTCTGACCAGGTTTCGTTTGACATTTCAATCAGCTGTGAATTGTGATACTAGCTGCAACATTTGTGTGTGAAAATATTGTAATTGAATAATAAAATGAATTCTAGTATAATCAAACTAATATTAGCATTTGAAGTTCAAAATGAAACAAATCTAAAGATTTTGACAACAGTTTTTGACTCTCAAGCCCGCCGATTGTTTTGTTTTTATTTCATCTGGTGACTGCCTCTCGGTTGACTTGCATACCAGTTTTTGAAATTATTCCCGGACCATCTTATTAATATGAACAATTTATTAGAACTAAATTGCTTATTCCCAGACTAGTTAGTCTACATATAATCAATTGAATGTGCTTTCTTATGGTACAAAACTTTAACAAAATCTTGAAGATTTTGTTGACTGAATAATATCGCTTCTGTAGATGATAATGGAGACACTGTATTTGAATAAATTAAAAAGAAATGCAGAAATACAAAAAGGCCCTGACGACTAATTGTCATTGGCAACCCTGAATCCCAGTAATCTGTTACAAACAGAGACAAAATCATTTAAACAAGCACTAAATGCATTGACTATATAGCTTATTCCCAGACTAGTTAGTCGACAGATCATCCATAAAAAAGGATTTTCTTATATCTTCGCTTTCGCCCATTTTTCGTACAATTTATTCTGAAGTTTTGTTATTTTTGTGTCTGTTGGCGACTATGTCGTGTCACCAAACATTTGGAATGTTGGTGCTATAAATACTACGGCATGCGGTACCGAAATAATACCGGGTGATTTTTTAAGAGGTAGTTTCATCAGGTTGGCAGCACTGGATAGTAATGGCGTCCAAATGTCACCTGTCAAAGTAAAAAGTTTTCAGTATACTCTTCCATTTAATCATGGAAATACTTACAAACGAGTAACGATTGCAAATTATTGAAATTTATTATCAAAATTCGTGCTCTGTGAAAAATGTGAAAATCCGATGTTTTATCGAAAAATTGTGTTCAGCGATGAGGCTTATTTCTGGCTCAATGGATACGTAAATAAGCTGAACTGTCGCTTCTGGAGTGATGAACAGCCACATGCCATACATGACAGTTTGGTGTGGTTTATGGGCTGGTGGAATCATCGGTCCATTTTTCTTCAAAGACGGACCGTGGAAGAAACGTTACCGCCAACGGCGTTAAATTTAAATTTGTTTTCCGAACGATTTTTCCAAAACAAATTACACAGTAGTTTGAAGTTTCTGGTAGAAAAAAACTGGTTTTTGCAGGGGAAAAAGGTAATGTTTGATTTGACATAACTCAGTTGGACGTCATTTGAAATAGCATTTCAGCGGAATGCCGAATTTCAGAATGTGAAATTATATGGCGGAATGCTTTGCATTTCTGCTGAAATCACGTATTTCGACTCGGTGGAAACGTTATATTACACTATCTGAGTTTACACACCCAATTTCCGATATTGTAAAAGATTTCCCATACAAAAAATTGTCTTACTTATGTAAAATGCCATTACTTTTTTTGTATATATATAAAAGGAAATAGAAAACGTACTACATTATATAACTCGTTTTGAATAAGCGATTTTTAAAATTATGTTGTGTTTCCAGATTTATACACACCCTGTGAACTATACCCCATGCAAAGTACAAGTACAACAAAACAAACGGTTCATCGGCTACTTGTCATTGGAGACAGCAACAAAGTGCATTTATGTTTGTCCATAAATAAAAAGGAGTTAAATAATAATTAATTTATTATAATATATCTAAGCAAACGATATCACAATATCACTAAAATGGTTGGAAAAACTGGAGGAGATGAGGATCCTCTTAATGAAGAACGATTGGGAACAGTTCGAGAAGTTGGTTCACAAGCAGTCTGGAGTTTATCTTCCTGTAAGCCCGGTAGTAGCAGTATTATTGTTTATTAAAATAAACATTTTTATTTATAAGAAATAATGTTTAAGGATTTGGTGTTGAACGGCTGCGTGATAACATAATGGACACTTATTGGCAGTCAGATGGACAGCTACCACATCTAGTCAATATCCAATTTCAACGAAAAACAAGCATTAGCCAGATATACATATACACAGATTACAAATTAGATGAAAGTTATACTCCAAGTCGAATATCAATTCGTTCTGGAACGCATTTCAATGATCTGCAAGAGTTGGAAATCGTTGAACTCTCAGAGCCCACAGGTAATGTTTAGCGATAATTGTGTATTTCATTTTTTGATTATGTTTTTACAGGCTGGGTGGTTGTACCCATAAAAGATGGTCAAGGAAAAGCGATTCGAACGTTTATGATACAAATCGCCGTTATATCGAATCATCAGAATGGCAGGGACACGCATATGCGTCAAATTCGTATACATTCTCCAGTAGAAGGTAAAGACTACCCATTGGAGTCGTTTGGAAAATTCAATACTATTGGATTTCAAAAGTTCTCTACTATCCGATAGCTAACTACTCTTATTTTGAAGTATTTCTGGTTACATATAATATGTTGAAATGGAGTACACAATTTGAAATTTGCGTAGAATCAGAAAGTTACCTCAACAGTTTTGATAATATAAGTCATAAATATTTGAATTCATTTTCTATAGATCAAGGGAAGTAAATAAAAACTAAAGGAAAGTAAATTAAATTACCATTTATAAAACTACAGTGTTCATGTTCTTGCATTTGTAAAGTGAAAAGGTTTATATTTTAATTTGATACTATTGTTTCAGTAGGCGTGCAGTGGACGGATCATATTTATACTGTATGGCGTATTGAGATCGTGTAGGCCTAATTTCCAAACTCAAACAATTCTTCAAAATTCAGTTAAGAATCGCCATTTTGTCCGTCAATATTGCAGCTGCAGGCGGTGTCGCATAACGCTGAAGAAAATTCGAATCAGCGTTCAATTTTCAAGTAGCTCATCCAAAATATTAAAAACCTGGGTCAGGTTTTAAGATAGCGATTCTATTTTAAACGATCTTTTTTATACCGCACTAAAATATATATTGCTTTTGGTTGATATCAACATGGAAGACACTATATTCAACAAATCTCTACAGATTGTTGAAATTTTATGGAGTGAAGGGAAACTTTCAGAGAAAGATCTTTAAAAAATATGAGAAAAACGTTAGTAAGAGACGGTGTAGGTATCAACATTTTTATTTTAGCTTGTTTTATCAGCAAGAGCAAAAGAATATCGTACCTCCAGTTAAATGATTAAGCATTTGTAGATCCCAGAGCATAGACAACTGAAAACAGGGTGGACAAGGTATACAATTTGAATAGGTCTATATTCATACAAATATTTTTTACTGATTTATAATAATATAAATATATTTAATGATTTTACTATACAGTTCCCTAATGCCGACCTAAATTGATATAAATATATAAATCGGCAAAGTGTTGGAGTATTAACACATTTTCTTGTGTTTGCTTTTTTTGTTATTTTCTGAGAGAATTGTGCAATGTCTTTCTTAATCCAGTTTTGTGCTATTATTTTTGAAGTAGATTAACCAAATAATATTTATATAAATATTTTTTTTAATATCAAAGATCACAATGCAGCTGCACATTATCACCCTTTTCACTCTTTTTAATACAAAACTCTTTGTACAAAAAAATTTACCATACGATTTCACCAAGGTAAGAAAAAATTAATAGGCGTTTTTCACTGACGGATCTCTCTGTAATCTACGAAAAATACGTAAATGGAACATGATCCTTCACTTGAATGGCGAAATTGTTATATGCTAAAACTCAATTTTGTTGACTCATCTCCTCACTCTTGCATCGGATTAAAATCTATACACTATACATCATGAAGGGTATTGATTATTATTATAAGCTACGAAGTTAGAAAATGTTGTCTGAAGAAGAAGGTCTCCCTTTGCTGAGAATTATATTCTACTTAATCAACAAATCACAGGTGAACACAGGTGACGAATATAGATTTCTTAAAACTGATCTAGATAAAAAAAATTAATTTTTTGCAATGGAAAACGAAAAGTGATCTGATAAAAAAATTATCAAAATAAAATGATCAAGATAGCTAATTGCTATCCAACATATGCATTCTATTTAAAAATTCACTGAACCACGAAGCCAATCAGGTAAACCTACCTGAATTTCTGAGTAGGCAACCCACTTGCATTCCAATTTTTTTTTTAATTATTCCCGGAACATGTTATTAATATAAACATTTTATTACAGTTCTAAATTAATTATTCCCAAACAAGTTAGTCCACAGATGGCTATTGAATTGGAATTTTAAATTAACATAGAGATCAAATATTATTTTTAAAAACCTAAATACAAAAATAAATTACAAAAAAATACAATTGTTCGTACATAAGATTTGTTTAATGAAGATGAACTTGGAACAGAACAGCACAACTTGGTAAAAACTGTCAAAACAGAAAAAGGTAAAATGTTTCTACATTGAAGTATGTCAAATCCTAAATTATACTTATTTTTCATTAGGGATAATTTGTGATTTACATACCATTAATATATCCCTAACATTAAAATAGTTTTGTAACATTATTATTTGCCCTGCTAGAAACTTCTTTTTCTTATGACGTTTAAATATTGCACATTCCAAAGCTCTTAAATGCTAAACATTTTAATAATAACAAATAAAATCGAAACTGCAAAACCGACAACTTGACAAAAAAAAAAAAAAAAAAACACTTTCGCGAAACATATTTTCTCATGAAAAAAATGTAATTTTCTGTTTTTTTTTTTGCTGTGCATCTCAGAGTCATTTTACAGACCTATTCGGCGTTACTAATAATCAAACGCAAATGTCGACATTAGTAAGTTACCAGATTAATTTATAGTTTACAGCTTTATTGAAACTCTACCAAAAATCAAAACCCATAACTAACTAATAGCGTTTTCGATTGGGATACAAAAATCACTTTTATGCTCTAGAGCACTTTTTTTTGCTCTAGAATAAAATTTTCGTTTTCGATTGGGATACAAAAAGCACTATTTTTTTTTACTCTAGAGCACTTTTGATGAAACTCGATTCCAAGTGAGATTTACACCTACATGCACCAACACAAAAACATTTGACATCTGACTTATGTCAGTTTGCATATTCAGTTCATATTCTAAAATTCATAAGCTTCATTACTCGGCAATGAGTAAAAGAAAATGCCAAATGATGGTTTTCAATGATAGCTATAACTGCGACCTAAAGCTGAACAATAAGCTGACAAATAGCACACTAAGGGCCAAGTTATTGCTATCATTGAAAAACATCATATATAGAATCTAATACATTTTCATTCAAATAAACTGTCAAAAACCTTTCTTTTTCATTTTCTGTTGTCAAAACAAAATTATTTCTTTGAAATACCTGACACAGTGTGGTCAGGTCACACTTTGTTCCCAGGCCTTGATTTTCATAGAAATCATTGCGGTGTTGTGCATTTTACTGTCGAGTACTTCCACCCTTGATCTTATAATTGAAACAAGAAGTTTTTTGATATCCTGGGTCTAATTGCTGGAACGATTTCTTTTAGGTTTTTGATCCAACTTAAAAAAAACGACAGTATGTAAACAATAAACAAAATTCACATGACATATACCTACAAAATGGCGCTTAATACACAACTTTACCACTACTAATTCTGCGTGAAGAAAAAAAGCGAATGAAATGAATGGTTCATCTTATTACTACTTTCTCATTACACAAACGGTTTTGTAAAGTTTCATATCCAAGTTTATTCGAATTACCACTTCCATATGAGTACGGGAACAGAATTTATTCACAATACGAACGTCCATATATAAAAATAAATAAAGAGAAAAAAAAAAAGAAAACAGTTCTTAAACTCATATTTGGGATTTGGCAGCACTTATTATAGGAATTTTGTTCGCATTTGCGAAAACTGACACTTGACAGTAGATATTAATCGACCAACAACTTAGCCGGCCGACGACATCCTCTAAAAGTACAAGCAAGTGTTCATTTTTTCAATCTATATACGTAAAAAGTAATTACGTTGTTACAATTTGTTTGTTCTTCATTAAATTTCCTTCGTCTTTAGGCAAGAAAATATGTTTTCATTGGCACGCAACGCTTCGAATGCAGCTAGGTAAGTGCATTCACATTTAAAACCTTGAACTTCCCATCATGCCGAAAGTGATTACATAAAAATTGGCTCCTTTGCCAAGAAATTAGATTTCTTTGTTTAAAATTGGAAAAAAAAAATTAAAATATTTTCCAGATTTGCTGTAAGAAACAAACACACCTTGCCATCGTTGCCATATGATTATGCAGCCCTTCAACCAATTATTTGTACGGAGATTATGGAGGTAAGCTTTGTTAATTGGATCGATTATGCCACGGTTATACATATCTTATCGCTTTTACGTCAGATTCATCATCAAAAACATCACCAGACCTATGTCAACAATTTAAATGCTGCCGAGGAACAACTAAAAGAAGCTCAATCCAAGAATGATGTGTCGAAAATCATCTCGCTGGGTGGTGCTTTGCGCTTTAATGGTGGTGGTCACATTAACCACTCCATTTTCTGGCAAAATCTAACACCGGACACAACTGAACCTTCCAAGGAGTTGAAGACTGCTCTTGAGCAACAGTTTGGCAGCTTTGAAAATTTCAAGAAGGAAATGACTACCCTAACTGTGGCTATTCAAGGATCCGGTTGGGGTTGGTTAGGTTATAACAAGAAAACCGGAAAATTGCAAATTGCTGCACTGCCAAACCAGGATCCATTGGAAGCTAGCACTGGTATGGTGTTAACAAAATCTTCGATTAGTTGAATATTGACAGGTTCTTGTGATTTTTTTTCTAGGACTCGTACCACTTTTTGGAATCGACGTCTGGGAGCATGCTTATTATCTGCAATACAAAAACGTAAGACCATCTTATGTTGAAGCAATCTTTGAGATTGCCAACTGGAAGGATATCTCAAACCGTTTCGCATCTGCTAAGTAAATTTAGTTCCATTTGTTATCGCTAATGCCTCATATTCTTTAAAATCTGTTGCTATAAGCAACATTTTCTTTAATTCCAAGTAAAGTAATAACTATTCAATTTTGCTCTGTCTTATTTCTTAAAATTAACGAAATTTAAACTGAACCATTACCATCCGCTATTAACTCTGAAAACAGAAATTAAATAAAGAATTACTCTTGCCAATCGCTGTTTCTTCGGGCTAAGAAGGCAGTTAAGTAGTAAAGCCATCACTCGAACTAGTAAGGGGATCCTATAAGAGACCCTGATCACTCCCACCCTGCTCACTGGCGCTGAAGCATGGACGGTATCACAAAAGTTAATGAAAAAATCTTTGGTCGATTTGAGAGAAAAACTCTTAAAAATCTTTGGTTCCGTTTGCGTTGACAGGCTATGGAGATCAAGATTCAACCAAGAACTATACGAGCTGTACAGCGACATGCAGTCTTCGAATTGCAGCCAGACGTCAGACGCGGTGGAGGAAGACCTCGCCTTAAGGGTAGGTGTCCCATGCAAAAATAGGTTGGAGTTTTGCGCTAAATTGTGTAGCGCTCACAATTTTCCGAATATTTAAATGAAATAAACGGTGATCGATTGGAAATATGTTAAGCAAAGTACTTGTTTAGCATTTAAAAAACATTAAAATATCTTTGAGCCTCAAAACCGCCTGACATGTAGAAAAACCATACAAATAAGTTAGATGCTAATTGCGTTCCATTTTTATCTCTTTATATACATATTTTTTATTTTTTTTATATTTTTTTTCTACAGACAATAGATTTGCGCAGATAACACCGGTTGTTTTTTGTTGTGAATTTTAGTATTTATCCCGAAAAAAATGCACAAAACTATGAAAAATAAGGTAAATTTACAAAGTTTAACTAGATATAACTTCTAAAGTATAAAAGGTAACGAAGTCAAATTAGCTTTTTTACAAAGCTAATAGATATGTGCAGATACCGTTTTTTTTTTTTTTTTTTTTTGTATTTTGTACAGTAATTTTTTGGTGACAAAATGGAAAAAAGGTGTTTTTTTTTAAACGTTTTGGGTTTTTTGACTGGGAAATCGATAGTTATATTTCCTAATTTTTGGAAATAATTTTTTAACCAAGCGACAATATATAGGGCACAATGTACCGGTCTTAAAAACATGTTTTTTTTCTTCTAACATATTTAAATATGCAATTCAATATGACATTATTTGCAATGCCGCTGTGAAAAAAGGACAACCAAAATGATTCCGACATATTTTTTTTATTTTTTTTTGGTATTTGTATTATTTAATTCAAAATACAAAATAGTTTTTTTCCACACGGTTTTTCAAATTTTGATGTTAGAAAAGTGGTCTATTTTACGTTTTTTACATAAAAAAAGATCGAATTCACGCACACAAAGAAGTTTGTTTCAAAATAATGTCACTAGGTGGTGAGTTGGTGACATTCTCTTTTCATTATTCTCTTCTGTAAATACAGGCACTAGGCAGGCGAGATTGTTATTATGTATGTATCTTTTGTTTACCTTTTCGGGTAGACTTGATGAAAGTTCGTGTGGACTTCACGTGGACATGGTATAATACAGATCGTTACATTATTTAAATGTTTGCTATCGCTGCTGATGAATTGTTTTGTATGCGTATGTTTGCACGTGACAGAAAGGGTTGAGTGGGAAGTAAGTCAAAGTGTACTTGTGTGTATGGCGTACTTATGTGTGGGATAAAATGACCGTTAAATTCCCGTTCGCAAGAGGAGACAATTTATAATTGTTTGTTTCAGTTTGAGATTTTGTACCCTCAGTTGAAATCAAAATTCATCTGTGACACAACTTAAAAAAAAAACTAATTACATATATAAATAAAATGCCTTCAAATAAGGGGAAATCGTTTCATTATGGCAAAAAAAAACAGCCAAACCCATCAAAAAAAAAAAACAAAAGGTAAGCAGGTTGTTTTTAACAAGTTTCAACGTCTATCGATATATTCGCAAACCGTTATATGGGAAGTATAGGGATGCAAACAATGCATCGATGTTATTTGGGGCGATGTTTTACATCGATGTTTTTTGGTTTTTTGTCACTCAGAATTTTGAAATTTCCACGATTTCACCCGCTAAATTGTTTTTAACTTCCGATATACCTAGGTACTTTAGGGCAAGTTGTTATATTATTTTGTTAATTGAATTGTTTATGTTATTTTTTATATTGTATATACATATGTGTATTATATGTATATATATATTATGTCTGAACAACATTTTTACAGAATATCAATATCTATATTTCATACATATAAAGTTTTTTGACTCGCCCACTTTTTGGGGGCCGTTTGTTTACCCTACCCCATAGCATATGAAGGAGAAAACGTTGTTTTTTGTCGACCAACAAAAGATTCTGATAAACTGTTTGAACTATGTCATTTTCTATATTATATTTATTAAATTTATTTGATTTTTTATTTACTAATTTAATTTTCCGAAACTTTACAATTTACATATTGATTGAAGATATGTTGTAAAAAATCGTGTTTCGGAAGATCTTTCTTCAACGTCAACAACATTGACGAACGTTGAAATTGAAAGTGATCACGTAAAACATCAGGGTCAGGAATTTGAAATTCCTATGGAGGTGGACATTACAGTGAAGGACAACTGTAGTTTTGTTCCGGAGGGCAGGCGTATTATTGATTTAAATACATTTCTCAATAGTTTAAAAAACATTTCGCTGCACGGAAAAACGTTTGGGTGCACATTAAATAATGTAGTACTTATTAAAGAAATTCACCAAGGTTATTATATAAAAAAAAACATAATGTAAACACAAGTTCTTCAAATTTTATTATTTTAGTTTAGGACTTAGGTCAAAATTAATATTCAAGTGCAATATGTGTAACATGAATTTCAATGTGCCTACATGCGGTCAAAATGAAGATAGTGAAGAAATTAACAAAGAACTTGTAGGGGGAACAATGCTAGTTGGAAACGGATATACCCAATGTAAAAGAGTTCTAGAATCCATAAACGTTCCATTCATGAGCTCGAAAGCATACAGACAATTTGAAAACATGACGAAAGAAGTTTGGGTCGAGTCTGTTCAGAGTCAAATGAGACTAGCCATTGAAGAAGAGAAGGAAATTGCCCGAGAAAATGGGAATATCGATTCAAACGGCAACCATCTTATCACTGTAGTCACTGATGGTGCCTGGTCACATAGATCGTATGGTTGCAATTATAAGGCGTTATCGGGAATTGCAACAATTATTGGTCACAACACCAAAAAAGTTCTGTGTTATGGTGTGAAGAATAAGTACTGCCATATTTGCAAAATTAATGAAAAAAAAGCAGGAAATGACATACCCGAGCATTCATGCAATAAGAGCCACATCGGCCCATCAACTAAAATGGAGTCTGACATTTTGGTAGATGGTTTTAAGTTTTGCTATTCAAACTACGGAGTTGTTTTTGATAAATTTATTGCTGATGGCGACAGTAACGTTTATAAAAAACTTTTAGAAGCCAAGCCTTTTCCCAACTATACCATCCAAAAAATTGAGTGTGTGAACCATTTATTCAGAAACCTTCGCAAAAAACTTATAAACTTATCAAAAAATACAAAGCATAATATAAAATGCCGACAAATTCTTTCATCCTCAATAGACAATTTTATAAAAGGAATTAAGTCCGCAACTCAATACCGGAAAAACAGTGCCTGCCAGGAGGATGAAAAGCTAAATTTATTGAAAGCTGATATTTTAAATGTCCCTTACCATGTTTTTGGAAGTCATTCAAAATGTGCTCAGTATTTTTGTGCCGGTGTGAACATTGAAGAAAAGAATTACATAGAAAAACTCGAAACCGATGGACTTCTAGAACACATCACATATCGAGAATGATTCAAAATGCCCAAAGTTTGCTTTGCGGGTATAATTCAAATGTTTGCGAGCAGTTTAACAGTGTTGTTTGCCAATACGTAGGTGGAAAAAGAATCAATTTCTCTTTAGGCCAGTCTTACAGCAACAGGTGTGCGTTAGCCGTTGTACAATTTAATTCGAAAAGAGCGTTTACCGAATTTACTAAGACCAGCAATCACAGCGTGAGCACACCAAGTAAACAACTTTTAGTTCGAACGGAAACCAAAAAACTCAATGAACTAAGAAAGAGAAAACTATTTCGCAATAATAATAAACCTGCTCCAAGAAAAAGAAAACGAAAAGCTCCAGCCGACAAAAATTATGGTAATGTTGATGACATTGCAGAAACGTGCGACTTACAACCCGAAGACATTGAAAAGAAGAAAAAAGAAATTGAAGAGCGCTTAGAAAAGAACTTCAATTCTAGATGCGAAATAGAAGAAAAACAAGAGACCAGGCAAGCTGCGGAAATTGGCATGAAATAAGAAAGGAAATGGTGACAGCTTCAAATTTCGGAAAAATCTGCAAAGTCAGAACCGTTGCCAGTTACCATAATATTGTGAAAGCTTCTCTTTATGGAACATTTACTTCTTCTAGTGTCGTATGGGGCAAAGAGAATGAGAAAAAGGCTATAGAAAAACTTCAAGAAGAAGCACATATAGAAGTTCAAAAATGCGGCTTTGTAATCGATAGTGAGGTACATTTTCTAGGCGCAACGCCAGATGGTATTGTTGGAGAAACCGCAATATGTGAAGTGAAATGTCCCTCGTCTTCAAAAAATATGAATATAGACGAAGCTGTAAGTCTGAAAAAAATTACTTACCTACAAAAACAAGTGGATATATGGCAACTTAAAAAAACCCACGACTACTATTATCAAGTTCAGGGCCAACTACATATTACTGGCCGACAAACGTGCTATTTTGGTGTATGGACTTCCTGTGATTTTGTATGGTTTACAATTGAAAAAGACGAAGAATTTTGGGACACAAAAATAAAGGAAAAATTAATTTTGTATTACCAAAATCATCTGCTTTTGGAGCTGTGTGACCCCAGAATTCCAAGAAAAATGCGCGTATGGAACACATAAATCAACACATAAACATAATATAATGGTACATAATGTGGCTATTTTTACTGTATCTTTAACTGACATATTTATTATTTTTAATGAATTAATAGCAAACAACGACCACGACGAATGACTGAAGTTTCTTGGAACAACATTGGGAATATTTCAGGTTTTTTAGTACAAAAGGTAAAAACATTTTCTGTTCAAGTTTTTTGTTTTATTAATAATCAATAATATTTGTTTCCTTTTTTTCATCTTCGTTTACTACTTACCTTGACGTGGTGAAGATGCTCAGTTTGTTTTTTTAAATCCGTGGTTAAAGAACAGAAGCGAAAAAGTAGTAGTAGGTAAACATAGGAGAAAAATGTTAAGACTGTGTTTCGTTTGTTTATATGTATGTATAAAGTTTTAGATGCCAAGTATTCAAACTTTACTTTAAAATTGGACTCAAATAGTATTTGTTTGGTGAATTTGACACCTTGAACCTACAAAAATTAATTATAGCGGTTAAATTAACTTTCGTAAACTTCTTTTTTTTATATAAGGTGCTTAGGTACCTTCATAACGAGCATTGATAGAAGATGGGGTGACAATTACCTAGATAAATATCTATCATTTTTTGTTATTTGATTTGAAAAATTTCATCCTACTATTGTTGCGACGAGAATCAGTAACACTATTGTCTACCGTCCTATTATTTGAATAATCGAATTTTCATCCAAACAAGTGTTTTCCTACATCTCATAAATTAAGAAAAAAGTTAACCTAGGTAAGGTTTACACATTTTTTTATAAGATATACAATGAAAACCTCAAAAACTGCTTTTACACCTCGCTGCGCGGCAGCCAGCAACAATTTTATCATTTTATTATTTTTTCACAATACATATTCACATTCACACCAAATCTGAAAGAAAATTACAAAACAAAATATGTACACCAAACCAACCCTCAACTTGATTTTTTTCCTTCTCTTTCCATATTTGTTTTCAAGTTATTTGCTTGGTGTCTGTATATTGCATATGTAGGTAGGTAGGTATATGTAATATTAGTCTGCGCTTGCTACTTTTTGTCTTTTCCTTCAGTTTTCGTTTGCGTTGAAGCAAAGAGCACATGAGTAAAATTAAAGAGAGCTTACCAACACATTCAAATGCATTTACATGAAATTTGAGTTGGTCGGTCTGGGACACCTACCCTTAAGTGGCGCGCACAAGTAGAAGCCGACTTTAACCATCTTGGAGTACGCAACTGGAAGTAGTTAACTAAGGACCGGGCTAATTGGAGAGGCAAAACCAAAACAAGCAACTAATAATCCAAAATCGTGCGATGAGGGGTAGCAGATTAACTGCCATAGTGATAGTACCCATGTTGCAACCCTAAGGTTGAACGTTATCCAGAATCTGAAGTTTAATATAATATGTATCCAGTTTATTTATATATAAAAAACATATAAAACCAATGATAGATATGCGCTTCGAAGCTTTGGAGATTTCCGGCTACAAATGTCTTCAGTTATTTAATCTTCTTCCCAGTGAAATAAAGAATAAGGCAAATATTATTGTTATCAAGCCACATAATATTATTGCAAATTTTATTAAAAGATTAATTAGAACTTCTAAATTCACTTAAAAATATGAAAATATAAATAGAGTTGTCAATCCAGGAATGATCATTATTAATATAAAAATGTATTCTGCGACAGATTTTTTTTCGTGACTGCGCATTTTCCATTTTCTATACATACACTCATGCATGCGCAAAATAAAATAAAAAAAATTTCCTGAAAATATTTATACTGCATGCGCAATCGCACAGTCAACACCATACACCCTCATGTGTGCTCACACAGGCATGTGTAATGAACCATATATGCAACAATGAAGTACAATATATCCTGCTTTCAGGCAAAATGAACCACTTACTATTAGCGACCAGGCCTTAATTCAGTAAGTGTGCCTATAAGTATACTTAAGTTAAACAATGCTATCGAAAATGATGTTCTTCCTACTGAGGTTTATAAGGCTTGAGGAGATGATTTAGTAAAAAGCTTACACCAACTTATTATGAAAATTCGGTCGGGTGAATATGTTTTAGCAAAGATTTTTGTTTGTTGACGATAACCACATTTTTTTAAATCGGGCAGATTGAGTTTTAAGCTCTTCACTATTGACTCACAATCAACAGCGGCATTTTTGCCACTATCGATTGTAGTGCTGCGCTTTAAGGCCTGCTCAGAATGCATATCTGTAGCTGGTATCTTGCATCGCTGTCAAAAGACAGATACATTTCTTGCATGAAGTTGCCCTCTATTCAACTTCAAGCTACAGATTCACGAAGATACACATTGTGTAAGCGCTTACGGGTTGCCATGTTTTTAATTTTTTATGGCTGGAACACAATCACACTTTGGGGCGTTGCGTTTGGCTGACGCACCTAGTTCAGTTCAACCATATGAAATCAATTTTATCTATCACAATGTATCTTTGCCTGGCGTTGAGCTTCAACCACAAAATGAAATACGTAAAATCTTAACGTAAAGTTGCTGCAAAGCGCCGTTGGTCAAAGTGAAGGTTGGAAAAAGTGTGTATTGTCAAAAAAATTGTTGTTGTTTTCTGGGATTTTCTCTGAAAGGGTTGTGGAGTTCAAGTAAATATGTCAAAGCATGCGTAAAGCACGTCGGCAAAGCGAAGCTTCAAAGTGTGATTGTGGCTTAGCCATTACTCAGCTACAGATACCAGCTACAGATACGCATTCTGATCGGCCCTTTACACAGCCTTTTCAAGCATCCTTCGCTGATATAGTTTACGGTTGAGTATTCTCCTTTACAGAGCTACTCTTATTAATATAAAAATATAAGTATCAGTAATTAAAGCGCTTTTATCATAAAGAATAACATAAAGACCCTTATTTATTCAAAACGATTATCAATATAGTAAGAACAGTAAAAAAAAAAAACAGAAACCGAGGTCAAGCTACTTGAAGCACGATACAGATGGCAGTTAGCTAAGTACTAGGGTAATTGGAAAGTAATATTGGTTAAGGCTCATCTTCAATTCGGGCTGCAGCTTCACTTATTTAGCATGTAAGTCGGTGAATATGATTTAGAACTGAGAGATTCATACACTTTTGATAGGTTAATTCCTTTGTGAATAACAGCCTTAGACAATTAGCACAACGAATATTTTATTGGATTTTTTCTTACGTGAGGAACACAAATTAACCTGCGGTCACCGGATAAAGACACACATTCTAAAAAATTGTCTTGGTTTTTACCGTCGTCTTTTCATTTTTTTTACAAAATTTACATATTTAAAACATAATACATCTACTTGCCAATAGATGTCACTTTGGAACTAACAAATTAAATCAATTTTCATTCACATATCTTTTTCTCACTCGCACATTTGACACTTCGATTTGTTTAAAATTTACATTTTCCAATTGACAGAATGAACAAAAACAATAACATTGGATTGTCATGTCTCCTTTCGTTATGAAAATTTCGCGATTTTCCTTCGTGCGCAGATTCAGGAAAATTGTTTCATTTGTTGTTGTACCCGAAGAGGATTGTCCTCAGAAAATTTTCAATTTTTCTCGAGACGACTGGTGACTGTTCTAAAAATCTAAAAAAATTCAATTGTGTTGCAAAAACTCTTGTTAAAAAGTGAAATCATTTTGGAGGACTTGTAAAAAGTATCTAAAGTAAATTTATCTGTTCAGCAGCCAAATAAACTTGAGTTTAAATCTGTGTCTTAAGTTGTTCACCTTGTTCTTCTTTGATTAGATTCCTGCAGAGGTAAGTTTTTTATCAGCCACATCCGAATTATGTATTCACAATAAAGAACAAAGTAAATTTATTTAATCACAACAAATAGTTTGGTCATGATTCTGTTATTTGGAAAATACAAATAATTGCAAGTACACACTTCTTCGTTTTCAACGTTGTCATACACTTGGTGAAAAATCAATTTTTGGAAAATGATTTTTAACGATGTAGATATTTCTGTAGCCTTTTCTTAAGTTTATATACTGATTCATCATACCTAACATAAAACGTTTTTCTAAAAGATTATTACTCGTAAATACAGTCGGATTTGGATTTAAAAGTTAGGAATTATGTTTGTACCTACGATACAACCATCAATCTCAATAACAACGTATACCTAGTTTTCTGACTTTCTTTTGCCCGTAGTTATCAACAGAGGCATAAGTCTTCTCAACACCGCCTATAAGATTCTTTCTGTCGTATTATCTGAACTTCTGAAACGGTGAACCTGAAATCAAATCTTCAGACTTCGGCTGATCCTGAAAAAAAAAAACCAACTAGCCCAAATCGATACCCACCACCTATTCATCGATTTCAAAGGCGCATAATATGACAACAAATATGTAGACGAATTACACAGATCCATGTCTTGTTATGGATGGAGTGACAATGTCTTTGCAGAGTGACAATGGAAAATTCTCGGCCACGATCTCACAGCAACATTCGGTACGAACAAAAAATAAAGATTTAGGCAATGTTATGTGACTTCTTTAACAATATTCTTGAGAGGATCCCAAGCCAACATCAGGGGTATAACCATATAAAAATCTTTTCAACTATTATCATACGTCGACGCGATTGCCATCATTGATCGGGCTCAACGTGATTTCACATACGGATTTGGTCATTTAAATAAGGAAGCAGTAAAATTGAGTGTAATAGTAAATAGAAGCAAAACAAATTATATGCTATCAACAAGAAATGACTCACACTCGTTGCATTTCAACGACCTACAAGACATCTAACTTCAGCTTACAGACACGCTGTAGATCTAACAACGACATTAGCAACATAGACCCAAAATACTTTTTATTACAAAGCAAAAAAAAAAATGAAACAAACTTCCAGAAAATGTATATCAACCAATATGCAATTAACAACAATTTAAGAGGAGAGTCAATAAACATCTGGAAGCTTAATCAGTCAAACCTGATCCTGAACTTGACCATTAGGTAGGTAATATGTGCCTGTGTACTAACCATTTACGCCGCGGAGTGTACATCAGTTGCTTCCTCTGCTGCCTCTCTATTTAAGAACCTTCTTTATTGTTCGTAGTTCTAGTTGTACATTGGTTATATATCCATTTCTGACCAATTTTCGTCTCACATGTATTATTGGTTTTCATTCTGCGAACCGTCTGCAGTGAATGCACCGTGGTTTTTTCATATTCTAAAGTAATGAGGTACCATGACCAACGTGTGGTCCTTACTGGTAAATTTCCTTCTTAGCCCGAAGAATACTCAGTTGGGAAGAGTAATTCTTTGTTTCATTTCTGACAATATGTTGTTGTCAGATTTAATAGCGGAGCCGAAGTAGAAAAAAGACCAGTACTACATAAAAGCTATATATTTCAATGGTGACGTTCTGTCCAATTCGTTGATGTTGTGTGTCCTGATTTACTGCTACGCTAGCAAACGTGGCTGTGACATCACGCTGAGTTCGGCCAATCAACTTTTCATTAAACCAAAGGTTTCTTGGTGGTGGACGCGAGAAAATAAGCACATCCGTTGCTTGTCGAAGAGTTAGTCGTGGACAACAAGAATTAACTCAATACATTGATATTTTTTTGGTGTTTTATTTTTTTTTTTAAGTCAGAAAGCCCTTTTTGGATCACCTTTTATAACTACTAAAGAGGTCCCTATAGAAGGTATTGGTTTGTTAGGGAAATCGTATTTACTGCACACTGCATAGCTACCAGCGGTGATTGAATTAGGTTATCCTTTTATAGTTTTTATCTAAGCACCTACTAAAAAGTATTAACACAAAAAGGACATAATATTTTATTTATATTGAACTTTTAAGGTATTGAAATAGAAAACAAAAGAACGACATAAAAAGAGGAAAACAAGATCAAAGCGACAACAGAACGTGTAAAAGAGATATTTTGGAATACTTCGATATAGAAGCCATCCGGAGACAGCTAGTTAATTCTATAAAACTTTAAAGTAAAAACAAATTTAAAATGTTCGTTCTTCATTATATCACACTATCTGCCAATGGCATCTACTAATTTTAGAAATCCTAATCAAAATGGAAAATAAATTTACGACGACACACAAAATCGATATCGGTTCCCTTTCATAATTTTTTTTAATTTAAGAAAAAATATTACAACGCCAGCAGAAAGACGCAAATCCCCTATTTTTAGTAGATGCCTAGTATATTATGGAAAGCACACACATACAAAAATGTAGGTATACAAGGATCTGTACTGTCGCTGTGCACTAATTGCTTGTAACTAATAACTCATGAAAAGTGTGTGTGCCATTTTTTTATGACTTTAAGTATCCTTGTAGACATATAAGGTCAAGAATGTTGCATTTCTAAGCTTTTTGCCATTAGAGTTTTTTTCCTTATTAAAGAATGAAATTTCATATGAAATGAGAATTATGCTACATATTGCGAAGATGTTCGTATGTACATTTGCGTGTTTTTCCTTTGGTTATTTTGCTTAATAATTTGATCTTGAGACATGATTTTGAAGTACGTGTTCATGTTGTTGTTTTTTTAGGGATAGTTGTTATAAATATTTCAATCACAACCTGTTACATTACATATGGAGATGTTTATTTCATATTCAACATCGATCGTCAGATGGACAAACCGCTAATCAAATATACCATTCGGTCATGAAAGATATTAACTTTAGTGGCGCTACGGCGCCATTAGACGCCGTGACATTTTTTGTTATTCGTATCCTCTCAAACTTTCGAAAATTTGCTAGGCTGGATCATTACTGTTCATTCGCTGAATGTAGAGCAAGTTTTTGATCCCTTTGGTTTAGCCAAACCAAAGTAAAATCAGTTTTCAAGAATCGATCTTCTTCGGATCTCTACTTAATTGTCAGTGGAGTAATGTTGACTCTGGGTTCAATAAGCTACTTGTTCAAGTGGGTCAACAATACTTTGTTGAAAGAATATTCTTTGTCTTATCTTCGTTAACTGAAAGAACAACGTGTTTAGGCTGTTTATCAATACCCGTAAATGGTTCTTCAACGACACAAAGGGTGTGGTTAATGATTTTTATACTGTACTGCGTGTCCCAGTAGCTGAATAGATTTAATAAAGATGTAGCCTCCGTGATTAAATCCGACCTAGACACTATGTTCTCCAGCAGAAGATTGAAGAAATAACATGAAATATGGCGCAATGACGCCGTCGGCCCAATGGCGCGCCACACAGTTACTCTACAAGGATGTAGTGGTCTGTGGTTATTCAATCGAGGGTTTTCAATAGCATAGCAGCTCTCGGTGGAACGACCCGGAACATAAAACACACCCATTACGAAGGTTGCATCGCTTGTCCTGGAATGTTAGGTGACACAGTGGAATCAATTTTAATGAAATTCTGAAGTCGACTTGAAGTTTGTAGGGATCTTCCAGGGTTAACCTTAGTCTGGAAATTTAGCATATGGTCGATATAGATGCCCGTATGTAGATAGGATATATGGATCTGATATTTTTGTCATCGTGCACGATCTATTGGATGATGGTTTGGTGGTGGCAGACTTCTTTTATCTGTGAGGGTGGGATGTCCTTCGTTGGCTTGAGGGTGCGTGCTTTACATTTTTGTTTGAATTTACAAACATAAAACAGGTGTTCGGTGTTTTTTAAGTTCTTGTTAGATCAAGTTTTTAGTAATCGCGAACATTTTTTTGTTAAAAGTTAAAAAAATGGAAAGAATGTTTCGAACAAAATATTTAGACAGTATTTTAATATATATTTTCTATGTAATTTTTGGATTATTTTCTTAAAACAATGTTTTTACCCATTGTTGTTATAGGACAGCTATGAAACGATTCACACAAGACATATTGTAGCCTTCTTATGTGTTTGTTCTTAGTTTTGATCTTGATGTCAGCATTGGGTATGGTTTTTTTTTCTGGAACCCCGGAGTTCCGAAACGGGAACGTATTTATTTCTAATGGATTTTTCCATTTTAAGTTTTATGATCTGTCAATGTCGAAACTTCAACCAGATTTGAATGTATTTTTATTGTAGTTTAAGAACGTATAACGTTTGCAATTAATTAAAAATTACTTCCAAAATTAAGACTTCGTGGTTAACTTTAATAGCGCTTCCTCCACTTGACAAGCTGTGTGTACTATGTTCAAGTAAACATATTTACTTTTGAATGCTCCTGTGCCTCCCGTCGAAGTACCGAAAATATTACAGAGCTTCAGTTCAAAATGAACCAAACAGGAATTGGAAAGCCCTTAGTCCACAATATGTCGAATTTTTGTTACTGAAACAAATATATGTTTCAAGAGATTTCATTTCTAAAGAAATGACCGTTTTTTTTTCATCGATGAACCAGATAGAGATAGACATTTTACGCTCAATGGAGTTTGCTATTGGTCCATGGTGGAAGACTATTTTTGGACAAAATTAAATTTGTTGTAGGTTTGGTGCATGCACACTCCACTTCCATATTTGAAGAGTTCTGCTGGTAATCCATCAGAACCGGTTGCCTTGTTGTTCTTCATTTTTTTAAAGCTTTACCTCTTCGTTGACTGGTGGTGGGCTAATTTCAAACACCAAATATGTGCTTATTTTGTTTCATCACGAATATAAATATCTGGGAAAGTTTGTATGAGTCGTGAAGGTGCATTTTTCTTCAAAGTTATAAGGATTACGTAATATTTCAAGTTGTACAAATATTCGTACCAAATAAAAACTACTTTAGAAATCAAAAGACTAATGACATAATATCCAGTCCGCTTTCAATAACATATCAATGCATTAACCCTTTGAAAGAATTTGATGAATTATATTTAAAACAATTGTCACGCATGAATAAATTGCATGTCACTCAATTATTGTGAAACATGCACAAATGTCAATACAAACAAATGCGTGCTGTAGAATTCGTTAGAGAAAATTGATTTCCCCCCTCCATGCTATACGACTACAAGTGTAGCCTGTGTACTCTGTATACACACACGTTGGCACCCAATTGCACTTGTCGCGTGTACGCAAATTTATGCACAGTTTAAGGATTTACTAGTATAAATTTGTACGTATGTACTTCCAATATCCCATGAGCTTCTTTGTTTCGGGTTGGAAATATTTGACTTTGACACGAAACCGTTTTGATAATTTGTATAGCGAGTAATATTTACAAGCTTAATTTATTAGTACGAATATCCAGTAAAGAAGAGTATAGATATTATAAAATAGGAAGGTCTAATATTCAATGCCACGTGTAAATATGATTGCTGGTATTTTATGAAATTTAAAACAATAGATCTTACATGTTTTAACAATTTAAGGTCTTATTAGGTTTAAAATTCTGACCTAGCCATCCCAGAGAGTGGAATCAATTTAACCTGATGCCCTCAGTGTTATATGGCTTAAACTTGTCCTACAAGTAAATTTGAAATTCATATGCTGTATTTTCCGCACCCTAACATTTAGCTGCAAAGGTTAAGTGAATTAAAATATTCATACGACAGCCTAAATCACCATTCTTGGCTATTTAGTGTACAAAAGGTTAAGCTACTTGAAAAGAATGGTTGACACAGGAGGACGTGCCGAAATGTTTCCCATTGCTAGCAGCTTAAACTAACTTGTCAAGGAACGAATACAATAATAAGTTTAAAAATGTCTTAGATATGTTTTTATTCTGATCCTATACGAGTATCGATTTCAATAAAACAAGACCACCGAAAGGTTTTATTGAAATACAGCAATACAGGGAGCTCAGTGGCGCGATGGTTAGTGCGATGAACTGCCGCGCAGAAGGTCTGGGTTCGATTCCCAGCCGTAGTAACACCTAAATGATTTTCGCTGGCCCCCCTCTCGTGATGATCTGACAAATCATCCGAGTTGTATCAATTGTCAAGAATAGGTAATCTCAACTTAGCCGTTCGGAGTCGGCATAATGCAGGGGGTCCCGCCATCGTGCAAGAAGTACAGACGCATACATGAATGGTTGTGAGAAAGCTAGGCCTTGGGTACTAACGAGCTTGTTGCGCCAAAAATTTGTATTTTTTTAGCAATCCCCCACATAAGCGAATGATGCGTTTCAAAAAAACATCGCGTCTGTCGAGACTAGAAACTGTGTGAAAATATGTATAGAGATGCGTTCCAAAACAAGCAATCTTAAAATAAACATTATACTAAGCAAAAACAATTCATAACAAAAAATATAAAGTAAAGCACTGAATATCAAGTCAAAGGTGCTCATCGATAGATTTAAAAAACTTAAGGATCCTCGGTTGCTTTATAGCTCTTTTTATTCCTCCAAAAGTGGTCGATATGGTGCAATCGAGCTGTACAAGTTAAACTCTTTTCCAAGTTCGAATTATTGGATTCTATAATAATAACATCTACATTAATTGTGGTTATCAATTTCTCCAGGGTTTTGATGCTCATCTCGTCAGTTTCTTGTTCAGGATCAATGTCGTCTGCATTCGGTTCGCACTCTTATTCAAGCTTTTTCAAGGTTTATGAGGTCCGTCTATGGTTTCCAACATGCCATAGATACAATTTCTTAAATGTTGCAAAAACTCCTTTGTCCATTGGCTGAGTTATTGTTGTAGTGTTTGAAGGCATAAATAAAACTTTTACGCCGGTGACGCTTTCGGAATTTAGCAAACCATCTCTTGCTTGCTGCAAAATTAGTTTGTTCAGCTCCTCAACTCCCTTTTCCCGCTAAAGATGATCAAAAATATTCTTTGCTTTGTTTGAAATTGCAACAGAGTTGACTCCAATTTGTTTCTTGTTGTTGTCTTCAATCCAAGAGATTAGTGTCGTTCTCTAGTATGTGATCCCTACTTTGCTCTATTATTTTATCTGATAAGGTTGTAGCATTTTTTATAGATGACTTTATTAATTCTTGATTAGCTCTGATAGTACGTGGACTCATTTATATTGAAAAAACGTCCAACAGTCCAAATGTCACCCCTTTCTAAACGTTTAGGTATTTCCAATTCTTGGCTGACAATTCTTGGTTGACTTGGCGCCTTCTCGAGAATTAGAAGCTTTTTGAAGTCCGTCCTTTCTTATATTTTTTAAAGCTCTGGGTTTTGAGATTGATAGATAAGATATGTATTATACTTAAAATCACCCTTAGCATTTACACAAAATAAGAGGGTAAACCTATCTTTTGCTGCCTTGAACCCTGATGCTCTTTTTTTTTCTTGGAGGTATAAGTTCGGCTAGGCATGCGCTGTCAAAACGTTCAGTTTCATCCGCAATAAAAATTAATTTGTTGAGCTGTGTATACACCGGTTTTAAATATTCCTCTCAACTAAACTTTAAATTTGTTGGAAGCTTCTACATCGGCATAAGCCGCTTCGCCGGTGAATTTTATGTTGTAGGTATTGTGACGCTTTCGGAATTTAGCAAACCATCTCTTGCTTGCTGCAAAATTAGTTTGTTCAGCTCCTCAACTCCCTTTTCCCGCTAAAGATGATCAAAAATATTCTTTGCTTTGTTTGAAATTGCAACAGAGTTGACTCCAATTTGTTTCTTGTTGTTGTCTTCAATCCAAGAGATTAGTGTCCTTCTTCTCTAGTATGTGATCCCTACTTTGCTATTTTATTTTATCTGATAAGGTTGTAGCATTTTTTATAGATGACTTTATTATTTCTTGATTAGCTCTGATAGCACGTGGACTCATTTATATTGAAAAAACGTCCAACAGTCCAAATGTCACCCCTTTCTAAACGTTTAGGTATTTCCAATTAGTTTCTAATTTCAGCAAGACTTTTTTATTTTGAATGCTTGGACTGTTGTGATTGTGATAATCACAATAAACAATACGAGTAGTTATGGAATAAAAGCGTTTGAAAATGGCACCCAGGCCCACCTGAAAAGACATCCAATAGACATCCAAGCAATATAAGTTACAATGTACTCATAACGAAAGAGTAACTAACAATTTTCTTGTACTTTTGGGAGGATCAATGGCAAAAGTAGTTTGGTATCAATTTTAGGCCAATCTTTCTTCCATCCTTTAATCAGAAAATTTGGATCGATAGCTGCAACATATATGAACAAGACTGACTAATTCGACACTAAATTGGGAACAAGTAGTGCCACCAATTATACTGCATATGTTCTGATTGCCAAATCAGCGGTGGTTAGGCGAACATATCTTTTTCGAGCTAAAAAAAATGTTTGGTCCCGTTTGTTTTGGCTCTAGAGACGCAGAATTACGGAAGAACTTTACGAGTTGTAAAGCGATATAGAAAAAAAACTACTATACGATGGCTAGTTCAAGCAGAGCATATGCACAACAAAGATTTGGCTCACAGAATCTTGAACTCTGTCAGAAGGAGTACAGAAAGACATCGGGAGTACAAAAGGGAGTGCATCTTCTGCTGAACCAACATAAGTACGCGGTGCGTGCAGTTTAATAACGGTGTAATATATATACTTAGCCGAATGGAACCTAGGATACCAACGCATAGGCTCGTAGTAGGGTGACATTTGAAAATGCCGAAAAGAGATGACAGAAAAAGTTTCAAGGCTCTGCAACATAACGAAAAACCAGAGCAGCGCGCAAGAATTGTAGTGAGGAAGAATAAGGGAGGAGATGAAATCATTCACAGAAAAACGAAAACACAAATAGCCTAGCTACCAAGACGCTAATATACGCCGCCCTGTATATCAGTATACTTGACAAGTTATTTGAAACGACCTGTCTACCAACATTTCAGTTGTATTCTTAAAACATAGGCATTTCTTAAGTGGTAAGTGAAATGAAAAGGAAACGCTACATTTAATAGTAGAAAATTGTCATTAATTTAATTTCGTATGAGCATGATACAATATATAATATAGTTACATGTATTTTCCCATTATAATAGGAAGTGTGTAGGTATTACTTATGCCCACACATGTGCTTGGCATTTCTGTCTTTAAACGTCATTCAAATCCTTAGGGATTTTATCGTTTTAATAGCACCCAAGAGCACGCAATTAAAAATATAAAAGGAATCATTTCAGTAACGTACCAATGCGTTCATTAATGACTGTCTGGTGGCAAGTGTGTGCTTCAAAAGGCACCAGTCGCGCGGTGCCTTTCGAAGCAAGTGTGGTTTTATCTATCATGTCTTCTTGCAATACAAAATCTATTTAAATAAACACAAAATCTGCTGCGTTTGACCACAATTCATTTAAAATCACGTGTGAAAGAAAGAATAAAGAAAAACAATAAGCGACGTTTTTAATGCGACATGTGGATGTGGGTGCACGACTGAGTCTTACGTAACTTTCTCTTTCACTGCGCAGTAAGCGTAAGATCAAATACCAAGCATGGGAGGTTTTGCACGATTTTCATAGTATGGTCAAATTATAGAAAACCTTCACATTTATTTTGGTTATTGATGTTAAAACATAAAAGATAAACATTATAAGGATGATCATAGTAAGGACTTTTATTTCGGAATTTGAAGGAAATTGGGGTTCCTGTGAATTCACCCTTATTCCAACAGTCGTTTAACAACAAGTCACAAAACGACAATGTTCTACTCGGCATTACAGCAGGTGTTTTAATAGTCGTTTTACGTCATTAAACACTAGATGTCGTTTGAAGTTCATGTTTAACTTAATTCCTTGATTGACTTCGTATTCTAATAGGCGTTTTAGTCTCACAAAACAGCTTAGACGTCATTTCTTGTCGTTGAGAAATTTGTAAACGCCAAGTAGTTTTAGTTAGTTTTTTTTCTTATATTTTCAACTATTTAGTATAGGTATAACTTTATTTAGTAATAATCAAAATAAAGTAAAAGCACAGGAAATAAACTTACAAATGTAGTTAATATAAATAATAAATGAATGTTCATTTGAAATAATAAATTGCAAAACAAATTGCCTATCTGTCATTCATCAGCTATTGCTGTGGAACTCATGTGGAATGTACAAAAAAAAAACATATGAGAAGGCTACAAACCGCTGTGCGGATCGTTGAATACCCTATCCCATCCCATCCTTAAAATAAATATCCTCAAAATGTAGGCTTTATGGCGATGAAATACAGAAAATGACATTGTCGCAACATAGCTATTGTTCAGACAAAACATTTTGTGGTTCAACAAAAAACAACGTATTTCTATTGCTAATGCCTTGGGATGGGGTATACAAATGGTTTTTGTAAGAAATCGCCCCCAAAATATGGGCATAGGTAAAAAGGATCTATAAGCAAAATGTTTATATTACCACTACGGAAGTATTTGCATCAAAAGTTTTTTCGAATGTGGTAAAATTTGGACAAAAAAAAAACGCCCCCAAAAAGTGGGCGTGGCAAAAAACTATGTATAGACGAAATATAGATATTAGGATTGTCTAAATATGCTGCTCAGACATGTTTTTAAAATTCCTTACGGCTTGGCTTAAAACTACGTTTTTCTAAAAAGGGGGCGTGGCAGTGGGCATATCTAAAAAAAATTACACTTATTCTGCTTCGTCGGCTAGAGAGTCTATATACCAAATTTCAACACTCTGGCTCAAAATTTAAGGCCCAAAAATCGGTGACACACAGACGGACGGACAGACAAACATGGCTTAATCATATATACTTTGTATATGTATCGAACTTATTTCTCTATGTTACAAACTTAATGTCAAAACTAATATACCCCTATGGGATAGGGTATAATGAGAGCGGAGGCGTTCAGAGAACAGAATACCGACATTTTAACGACCATTGACGAGGGGAAAATTCAGAAAGTGACATCTAGTGACAAAAAATAAAATAAAATGTTAAGTGCTATACAATTTTAGAGCTACTGCTAATTATGAAGAATTTCCATAAGGAGTGCGGTTATTTGTAGGTAAATAAAGAATTTTCTGTGTAAATAGGATTTTATGTGTAAATAGTAACTAATTGCAATAAAAATAAATTGAATTCGTAAATTTATGATCTGATTATTCGACATATGAGTTAAAAAGAAAGTTTTACACGTAAAACAAACAAAAAAACAATTTTAAAACTGTCCTTTATGTAGTACCTATTCAATGTTCACAAACACGGCTGAAAAACAAAACATTTTCGCGATTTTGTTTACCCATAGAAGAACGAATGCCCAATTAGTCGTTCTGGAATATCTACATATGTATAAAAATATTAATTTAATTTTTAAATTTGGAGCAAAATCTTTGAAAATCACTTTTAGAATTTTAGCGCAAGATGTCGCCCTTTTGTGAACATGTTACTATGGAAATTTAATCTTGCCGGCGGCATTTGTTTCTTTGCTAATCCGCAGTGAAACAGTGGCGCCTGTGCTGTTTTGGAACATATTTTCTCGCAGAAGCGTATGAAAATGATATTTCACTAGCATATATAATAAGTCAATGCTAACGACACTAAAATGAATCGACTCAAAAAAACGCCATGTGGAATAAGGGTGATTATAATGATTTTCCGTTATTGGCCAAAAGTAAAAATGCCGTTAAGGAATCGTTGAGAACTAATTATGTGGAATTGTTGGAATAAACACTAATATAAATTTCATTCAATTCGACCAAACAGTTTGCGAGAAGTTGACAATTTTCCCTATTTGCCCTTAATCCTTTATATGGGTTTTCTCAAAAAAAAAAAAACTGGGTATGCAGTTTTATTTGGAAATACTATATTTTTAAAGAAATACTATATAAGATAAGTTCAAAAAAACTTAAAATAACAATAAAAAATAAATTTCATAAAATTAACGTTATGAGTTAACGTTACGTTCCCATTACGGACAGAAGAACGTTATTTCCACTTTTTTGAATTCCCTTATCATCGTAATGTTGAATGTATCAAAATCTCGAGGTCCCACACAAATATTCACGAAAACAATATTTTTTTCTGTTTTGAAGGTGTCATGCACTTTACTCTACAACTATAAATATCGTTCAAATGGAACAATAGGGTATGCGATTTACGGTATCAGCTTAGTCGTACAATTCGTTCCACCAAAAAAGATAGTGCCTATGTGGCCAAAACTGCGTTAACCTTTATTCGTCATCGCGTCAACGTCACAGCTTCAATTAAACACCCAATACCAACTGTCAGGATAGAAGCGAACGTCAGTGGATCCCAAAATTCCTATCTTCAGCATTTATTTTTATATATTTACACCTTACGGTTTTGTCAACAAGTTGAATTTTCGAATCTTTGCAGATGACAGTCATTGATTTTTTATTGAAAAGGCTATGCATCCACGAAACAAAAAGTAATTGTTTGGTGCAGTTATTAGTGAAGCGGAGATATTAAGTCGTTGTTAAGATTTTACCGTGAATAGCTTTTGAAACTCAATGTTAGTTGCTTGACTTTATTGCAGAATTTTTGGATGTTTTTTTGTCGTCGCGAGACCTTTGATTAACCTATGCTGTGAGGTTGTGTGATAATTTGTTTCCTATTTCCTTCTTCTGGCTAGATACCGTTTCCGGGCCGACCAAGTTTTGCTCAAAAGGATAGCACCACTTTAAGCCAATGATTCTTACGCGTTGTATCTCTTGAAATGGATTAGTAAATTGTTCCTTACGGTCATGCGATTTGACTGATTCAAATATTCGAACGTTGAAAGAGCTCCCACGAAGAAATTCTAATCAATTGTCTTATGTAATCATCGAATAGAAAAGACGAATAAACAGAAAGGTCTACATACTGGAGAAACTCCCACACAAGCCCCTTGTTCAAACTTACCCACGTGCCAAATCAAAATACATACTTCATATAGAAGATGTTCACAGATCCAGATTACGAATCTACTGGATTAACGCAATTCCATCTGCAAATGAAAGTTTTCCTATAAACTTCAGTCTGCTGGAATTTGCTCTTATTACTGAAACGAGAACGCCCAAACACACAAATAAAAGGAGACCACAGCCAAGAAGGAAAGCCCATTCGCCTATCGCTTTACTCTATACTTTATTATTATCCTACATTCTTCGTTTTCCCCAGTCCCCACCCGCCCAGAATATACCCATGCCCACAATTATGGTCTATGGAACAAAAGTCATAAAGCAGTTAAGCAACAACAAAAAAAAAAAGAAAGAAAGGAAAATCGAATAAAAATAAAACGTCTGGTGGTTGTGAACACTATGACTCATGAAAGTCATGAGTCATAAATGTGCTGCTCGCATTTCCCTTCGTAAACTTGAGGGCTTTCCTCTCTCATTCCTTTATCGGATTTTGTTGTTGCCAATGGTGGTGTATACCAGTGGGCTCTGGTTTTCCTTTTTCTCGCCTCGCATGCGATGGTGTTGAGGAAATGATATGACTAACATCAGGATCGCAATGTATGTATGAAATGAGGTTGGTTTTGTGGTGCCAAAATGTCGGTGATGTTATGATAATGAAGTACCTGCACCTCATGTTTGCCTGCTGCTTGATGGGTAGGTAATTTAAGAATACACTTAGCATTCGCTAGGGTGAAAGCTTACGAACATGTGTGTAGGTGTCGTTTTTTTGACTTGAAGTGCTTGAACTATTGGTTGTTATAAAAGTTCGATCTAGAGATTCTAATCAACTGATATTATAACCAACAGATTGGCTCAAAACGGTTCACCACGGTAACCTTGTTTCAATCATTAAAATATTTTTATAATTCAGTAAAAATTAGTTTTACAACCTTTTCAAGTCTTCGAAAAAAAAAATCTGACTCTTATCACGTAAGCTTACTATCATCATCATGTTGTAAAAGTTTGGTGAGAGCTGTACATCGACATAGGCCAGGTCAAAAACTCCTTATAGGACGTTTAAGATGGCTTTTACATGAAGAACGAATGGTCTCCAATATACGATGGCCAGCAGAGTCGAAACATCGATTTCCCACCAGACGTTAGACGCAGTAGAGGAGGAGCTCGCCTGCAATGGCGTGCACCAATATAAACCTACCTCAACCAACTTAATGCTTGCAACTAGGCAGTTAGCTATGGACCGGACTTTATGGTTCAGGCCCACCTGACCACCTGACCACCGAAAAATATTTATCGCAGTTATGTGTATCGAACTAATGGTAGATTAGCAAATAATGGTAGTAGCAAATAATATTTCCTTAACGGATAAGTTGAAAAGCTTAATAATGAGAATCATGAGCCATCTGACCCAGATGTTCAGAAACGGGGAACTATTCATTTCAAAGTCCTTTATTATATTCTCTCCACGTGGAGAATTTTGTGGGCATTAATAAAAAGCTGGCCTTGAGCATTGTAAATGAGATTTGTCGGACGAATGAATGAATTTTCCGAGACTTGCAACGTTTATGTTTCAATTTGAGATGAAATTTCATTTGATGTACACTGACTGACGTTCACTCGCTACCAATTTAGCTCAGAGTTGTGGGAAAACTGATACGCTAGCATTCTGTTCTGGCAAACCGTCAGCCGTCTTTGAACTTCCTTCCTTTAGACGGTTGGAATGAAGTTCATTGAAGTTTAACACCATTGGATAAAGCGCAGAAGTTTTCAATGATCTAACTAGAATTACATCTAGCAAAGATAAAAGCAAATTTTGAAAAGAATCACCAACGATGGCATTGCAAGTTTTTTGGATTTTGGTAGGGCGGTTATAGTTCCACTGCGGCGATAGTCCGATTGCCGAAAAATCTGCCTGATGATCGATGTGATCGAAATAGCTGGATCAGATAACATCTTTCCCAACCCATAGAAGTCACACTTTTTATTATCGCAATTCTTATAATAAATGTATAGCCGCAGAATAAAATCTGTCTCTTTTATATTCACAAATTGATAAAGATCTAAAAACTAAATAATTATTTAACAGACTACGAATGAATTTGAGACAAAGCGAACTTCATTCCTTAGTATTACTGATAAAGCTCTGGAGTGTACCACGTCATTATAAGGCAATTTTCTTCATTTATCCTATTTAGCCGCCCCCAGTTTTGCACACAGCGACAACTTTACAATTGACTTCGCCGACTAATAAATATATTATATCCTGGACTGTTTAAAAATGCAGTTATTGTTTTCCCCAAAAGATCAATAATGTGCACCAGAAATAGAGTAGGCGAGGGAATTCATCCTTGCTGTGCCCCATCGTTTATAGAGAATCTATATGAGGAAATACCATCGACCACTATTTCTGTCTATAAGAAAGTTTTCCATCCAGCCCCACAGTAATTGTCAATTGTTTTTTAAATTACCATTAAAAGTATGAAAAGTTAAGTAATGCGTCTGAAGTTTTTCATGCATTTTATTTTGGGAATCGGTTGAATTCGATAAATTTTTCAAACACTGGGAAAATCCTGTTGATCATATGGAAGAGAAAATAATCAGCAAGGAACCGGAGCAAGTTCAGGTGCGATATTGGAAATTCTTGCAATTCTAGAAGCATTCCTATAGATGTGGTTCAGGGTGCTTCATATTTTCGGGGCCAACATTTTACTTCTGTCATCCTTGAGGTTACGAAAATTAAGTTGCCAACAACCGATGGTAGACCTTACATTAGCACGAACCCAATCGATTTTGCAGGAAGTTTATTTATTTGAAGATAACCATGCCGCTGTTCCTTATGATCATACCACACGCTGCAATAAGTTCTTAACCATCCCTATACTGATTTTACAGATCAAAATATCAATACACAGAATAAATTTTGGTTTATACGATTACGATTTCCACATTTATTTGCAACGAATGCGTGCAATCAATGTTATGTTCCTATTTTTCTGTTATTCCTATTCTTGGCAGATTTCCTATTACGCTCCAATGTCTTTGCATGTACACCCATTGCAAATATCTTCCTCAAACAACAAACGAATTCATTTTCATTAACACACTATCATTGCCAGCCAATAATCCTATTTCGCAATATGCCACCCCCACCCATCTCATGCAAGTAGAACCTAACCCCTTCTCGAATTTAATTAAATGCGATTTTACGGGGAATTAAAACAAAAGAAACCCCTACATGGAAACCAAGTACGCACATAAACTATAAACTACTATATCCATATGAACCGCCACCGATATGCTCTGTCCGAATAGAGAAAATCCCACCACACTGTATTTGCAAATAGTGTTTTATTTGTGTTCTCAGTCAGCTTTTAACCCGGTTTAGCCATTAAAAGCAAATGTAATGCAGGTACCTCGTCCTGACGAGACGTTCCAGGTTGCAACCATATGTTACGCCAAATCGAAACATAAAAACACCCGCGTAGATATCGCACTGCGTGGGCAGCTGACAACAATGGCTAACCCCTTGAATTTGTGCTTTTTCTATTTATTCGATGACAGCAACAGCAGCAAATTGTTTAACCAGTCCTGTGATGGTATAAAACCTTGCAACGCAGTAGCAGTTTCCATCGTCGTAACCAGCATGACTGATTGTAGGTGGGCCCCCACAAGCCACGACAACTGAACGAACAGCCAAGACGATGAGTAAAGGTTGTAATGTCAGGTCAGGACCATCCCCAATGTGATATAGTTTGTGTTGCTCGTTTTACAACATGAGTTGACGCCAGTGACGTATCGCCCACTCTTTTCTCTTTGAGGCATTAGAAGAACGTCCATTTATTATTGTTGTTTCAGGTGGCATCGACAGCGACGGTGGTATTGGTGTACACACTTGTCTTGCGTACCTTCTATGCTGAGTACCTACTCCATGAATCTAGTTCTTTCTCCTTCTGGAGAGCAACACTTGAACAACTCGACTTAGCTGGTCGTAGGGGGCCTCAAATGTGTCTATTCACTGTGAATGCTCACATTTTCTTCACTCGCAAAACTGTTCTTTGTTTTGTTATTGGTGACATCCAGAGCAAGGGGTAGCAAGGGGTGCGCCAAATACCAGAAAAAAGAAACGAGTCTCATCTGTGAAAATCAATAAAAAGTTTTACGTCAAATTGAGAGCAGAAGAATGGTTAGGCGCATACGCAGAAAGTGTCAAAAATCATTTCGGTAGATGTGATTGACAGTAGAGGTTGCATTTATTGGACGGCATTGCATAGAAATAAAATAAATGGAAAAATGAAATTCGTAGATGAAGAAATATGGAAGCAGACAGTCAAACTGCAACCCGGCTAATAAGAAGTATAGATACAAAAGTCGAATCTCTAGTTAAACATGCTTTCAACTTTTTGTGTTGTCCGGTATCGACGCAGAAAGAAAGAAGGAATCGACGCAGAATATTCCACAAAGAACTTCATTTAGTGGGAGGTAGCGTGGCTATGAGAAATTCTTCTTAACCGATGGAGTGCCACAAGGTTCTATTATCTCTGCCACACCGTTGCTGCATCATATTAATGATCTTTAGGGACAAGCAAAAAACGAACTTTTTAGTTTTGCAGTTGACAGTCAACACAAACATCATACCTACAGGTGTCAGTTTTATTTTGATATTTGTAAAGTAAACAGATGCTAAATACACATCGACAAGCCGTGAAGTACCCACTTATTTATGAAAAGGTAAGCACTGCGCGACCTTACTTAATTTCTGTAAACTAAATTCTTACTTTTTTATTTTTAAATTCATTTTTAATTTATTAAAATATTACTTACTTACTTACTTACTTACTTAAGTGGCGCTACAGTCCGGAATGAACCTGGGCCTCAACCAACATGCCTCTCCAATTAGCCCGGTCCTTAGCTAACTGCCTCCAGTTGCGCACTCCAAGTTGGTTGAGGTCGGTTTCCACTTGTGCGCGCCACTTAAGGCGAGGTCTTCCTCTACTGCGTCCAACGTCTGGCTGGGAATCGAAGACTCTGCGAGCCGGAGTATTGGTGTCCATTCGTTCTACATGTGCTAGCCATCTTAAACGTCCAATGCGGAGTTTTTTGACCAGGGGCATGTCGCTGTACAGCTCGTATAGTTCTTGGTTGAATCTTCGTCTCCATAGCCCGTCAACGCAAACGGGACCGAAGATTTTTCGAAGAATTTTCCTCTCGAATCTACCAAGGATTTCTTCATCCGCTTTTGATACGGTCCATGCTTCAGCGCCGTAGAGCAGGACTGGGATGATCAGGGTCTTATATAGGGTCTCCTTAGTAGTTCGAGTGAGGGCTTTACTACTAAATTGCCTTCTTAGCCCGAAGAAACAGCGGTTGGCAAGAGTAATTCTTCGTTAAATTTCTGACGAGATGTTGTTGTCAGAGCTAATAGCGGAGCCGAGGTAGACAAAGTCCCGTACTACCTCGAAGTAATATCTGTCAATGGTGACGGTCTGTCCAATACGTCGATGTTGTGAGTCCTTTCGTGATGACAGCATATACTTAGTCTTACCCTCATTTACTGCTAAACCCATTTTCGCCGCTTCCTTCTCTATACTAGCAAACGTGGTTATGACATCACGTTGAGTCCTACCAATGATGTCAATATCGTCAGCGTATGCTAGTAGTTGCACCGACTTTTGGAAAATTGTGCCTCTGGTGTTGGCTTTGGAGTTTTGCATAATTCTCTCAAGAATCAGATTAAAGAAGTCACATGACAGCGCATCGCCTTGCCTAAATCCTTTTTTGGTATCGAATGTGTCGGTGAGGTCGTTTCCGACCCTGATGGAGCAGCGAGAATTCTCTATCGTCATCCTACACAAACGGACGAGTTTGGGCGGTATACCAAAACTAGACATGGCTCTGTACAGTTCGTCTCTATAAATGCTGTCATATGCGGCTTTGAAATCGATGAATAGGTGGTGGGTATCGATTTGGACTTCTTGAGTTTTTTCCAGGATCTGCCGAAGTGTGAAAATTTGATCGGTTGTGGACTTTCCTGGCCTAAAACCACACTGATAAGGGCCAATCAGGTTGTTGGTAAACGGTTTCAGGCGTTCACATATTACGGCAGATAGGATCTTGTAGGCGATGTTGAGGAGACTTATGCCTCTGTAGTTGGCGCAGTTCAGAGGGTCTCCTTTTTTGTGGATCGGGCAAACGATGCTGAGGTTCCATTCTTCAGGCATATTTTCATCCGACCAGATTTGGCTTATGAGTTGGTGGATCTTACTTACCAAGTCATCTCCGCCGGCCTTATAGAGCTCAGCGGGAAGGCCGTCATTTCCGGCAGCCTTATTAAGCTTGAGTTTAGATATTGCTATCCTCACTTCACTCAGGTCGGGTGGTTGGCAGTTTTCGCTGTCGTTGCCAATATTGAATGGTTCGTTCTGCCTGACAGCGGAATGTTGTTCGTCATCGCCGTTTAACAGTCTGCAGAAGTGGTTCTTTCATATCCTCAGCATCGACTGTGTCTCAACTACAATATTTCCTTGTTCATCTCGACAGGATTCTGTTCGAGCCTTGTATCCTTGGCTTTGACGTTTTACACTTTGGTAAAACTTGCGAACATCGTTCCTGGAGTGGCACCTCTCTATATCCTCGATCGCGCGCTTTTCTTGCTCTTTTTTCTTCTTGCTGGAAAGCCGATGTTCTTCCCTTCTTCTTTGCCTATAGAGCTCAATGGCAGCTCTCGTCTTCACCTGCAGCTTAGCCTTGTAGGCCTCGTTCTTGGCTGCGAGCATCTGTCGGCATTCCTCGTCAAACCAGGGGTTTCTTGCTGGTGGCCGCGAGAAACCTAGCACATCAGTTGCGGCTGATCTAATGGCCTGTTGGCATCGTTGCCATTGCTCTTCGACATTCGATGCTGGTGGTATGGTGTTAATCGAGAGGTTAAGGGATACGCGTTGTGCGAAGGTCTTGGCGGTCTCTTGCGATTGCAGTCTTCCGATAAAATATTAACTTATAAAAATGCTTAAATCTAACTTATCAATAACATGTTTACTTAATCTAACTTACGGGCCAAAGCAGGCGCTGTAAGCTTATATCTAAAATTTTTATACCTTGCCCCATAGGGGTATATTAGTTTCGATACATAGAGAAATAATTTAGCTAGATATACCTCAAAGTATATGGATCGACTCAGAATCGCTAGCTGAGTTGATTAAGCCATGTTTGTCTGTCCGTCCGTCCCTCTGTACGTCACCGATTTTAAGGCCTTAAATATTCAGCTAGGGTAATGAAATTTGGTACCTATATAGGATCCTCGTCCGTGCCTACAGAACAAGTGTAAGAATTATCAAAATCCGCCCACTGCCAAGCTCGCTTTTGAGAAAAACTTAGTTATTTGGCCAAATATCTTTATTTCGTCTATATAAAGTTTTTTGCCACGTCCACTTTTTGTGGGTGTTTTCAGTAAAAAAAAATTTTCGGTCAATTTTAAATTTTTCGAAAAAAAATTCGATGCAGAATTATTGGTAATATTAATATGAACCATAAAAGTGTTTTATAAATAGTCTGGATAATATGATGCCCACAATATCATTTTCTTTATTTAATCCACATCGTGTTTTAAGCCATATCCACTTTTTGATGATTTTAGTTTTACAGATAGGTTGGGCTAGGGTATTCAACGATCCGCACAGCAGATTTTAGCCTTCTCATATGTTTTCTTTTGCTTTTGGGCTTAAATTTATCATCTGTTTATTCTTTTAATTTAATTTTATATTTTCAAGGAAAAGATAGAAAAAAGAAAAAACTTTGAAACTACTTAAAACTACTTAAAACTACAAGGTATCGGTGTTATAATACCGGGATACCGTTCCTGTCTTGTACTAATCCTAACGAGTCTATATAAATTAATGCCTCTGGTGGAATAAAGCCAGACATGAGCGTACTCTCCATGTATATTTCATTGGGTAATAAGCCCCGAAGATCAGCCGTAAACGAGACAGCCTTAAGCGATGATCGGCTTATGAAGGCCATGTAGCAAATGACTTTCACCCATGAATCAAGTTGACTTCTTTGAAACAATCTTCTTGTCAGAGAATAAGCCCCCTTAGCCCTGTCCAGACAACCATCCACTTTTTTTTAAAATACAGAAACTTGTCAAGCCAGATGCCAAGGTATTTGACTTCACTTCTCACCGCCAACGGCCGGTCCAATGGTACACAATTTTTTCCAGTTTTTTTCTGGAATCGCTAGAAGCCATTTGCAATGGGGTTCTAAAGTTTTGGTTTTCTTGAAATTGACCCTCAATTTCCGTCCCTTGTTGTAAACCGTTTTTAATTTCAAAGACTTTACTCGAAGGTACGTTGCCACATTTGACGACGAACTTCTTTCCCTTAAGCATTTCATAAATTATATATAACATGGGTTTACGCATGCCCAGTCTGGTCAGCTTGTTGAAAAGCCCCTCTAACCATAAGGTGTCGAAGGCCTTCTCAAGTCAACCAGGCAGGCCCCTGTGCACTGTTTTTTTGGACTTATTTCATTGAATGTCGACACTAGTTTCGACGCGCTCTAAAACCAAACTGATTTTCAGTAATAATTATATATTCCTAGACCCAATTAAACATAGCTCTACTGACTATCTTTTCGAAAACCTTGCTTACATTCGGTAGAAGGCTTATTGACCGAAGATTAGCTGGGTTTGTTTTGTCCTTGTCCTTTTTGGGGATAAGATGTACCACCGCCATTTTCCAGTGCACCGGATAATGTGCGAAAGTGGGAGATTGTTCGTAGTCGCCGCGCCATTTAACAATCTGCAGAATTCATCCATCCATATTCATAGCAACGACTGTGACGCAACTAGGATTTGTCATTGTTCATCTTGATTTTGGGCCTTGCATCACTTGACGTTTTATACGAACGAACATTGTTCATGGCGGGGCATCTCTCTATATCTTCGATCACTCGGTTTTCTAAATATTTTGTCTATTTTCTGAAAGGTTGCTATTTTTCTTCATTCTTTGGATACAAACTCAATGGCTCTCGTCTTCACATGCAGCTTTACCTTGTAGGCCTCATTTTGGTTCTGAGCATCTATCGGCATTGATCGTCAAACCAGCGATTTCTTGATGGTGAGCGGGATCAAGCTAGAACATCAGTTGTGCCCGATCTTATAGCTTATTGATATCGTCGTTTTTGGTCATCAATATAAGATGTTAGTGGTAGTTGTCAAATGTGTCTTTGATCGATATCGAGTTTTTCAAAATTGACCCAAACGTGATTTTGATAAATAAAATAGTTTTGTTTGCCCAATCAAAATGTGAATGTTAATCAACACGACACTTTTGATATAATATTCGGTCAAAAACGAAGCCATCTGTTCTAATGCAGAGCCATGTTTCATTGCCACCACTGTTAGAAATCAATAAATGTTTGCATTGCGCAGGAACCACCACAAAACACCCTTCAAAATTCTCCGAAAAACCCACCGACAGACTAGAGTCTTCCATCGGGAATTTTTAATACGTAGTTAACCCTTACTGGGTTCACTTCGGTAGTATATACGTTTCATTTATCCCAAAATCAATCGATTGCAACATTTTTGCAAAAAATAACTTTTAAAATCTATTACCATATAGAACTATTCATCCCTTATTTGAATTAAAACTATTTATCTGTGAATCGGTACAACAAAAAAACCCTATCTCTTTCGGAAAAGGTGAATTAACAACCAACAAAAATCGCCCGGACAGTGCAAACCAGTGATTCTGTTATACCAAAGAAAATAAAGAAAAAAGTTCTATAACAAAGAAAAAAAAACTAATACCTCGTTAACTGAAAAAAAGTGTTAAAAATCCTAACTGATGTGCATTTTTGGATGGTTACTAATAATTTCTACATTTCTTACAACAATCTTAATACTCTTATTATTTTTTGCGACAACACAAAAGCCACTAATTGAGAATTTTGAATTTTTCTATCGAAATTTTTCATTATCGTTTTAAAATTGGTAAAGAAAATATTATAATTAATTAATTGTATGTTTAAATTTGTTGTTAAAATTTTTTTCATTTAAAAAAAAAATTAAAACTATTGATAAAGGTCATGAAAAAAGTTTCTGAATTCTTTTATTCATCTGCTTTCGAGAAAAGTTTTCCCTACACACACATATAATGTGAGTATCGGAAAACTGGCCAAAGAGAACGAAAGAGAGAATAAAAGAGGACATTTTTCTGACGCGAAAAAGGACTTTTTTGGTGTGTGTGTTTTTTAAATAATATACGAATATCCTGTATGAGCCGAAGCTCTAATCATATGAGCGATGTATTACATTGAGAGACTTCACATTGGAAGCATGCGCTGCTTATAGTAGAGCACTTTCCTTTGTATTATATCTCTCTAACAAAAAATGAAAATAACAAAAAAAATTGTTTAGTAAACTTGTGAAAAAAGAAACTAAAATGTAGAACGGAAAAGAAAAGCTCAAGTTTTCTATACATCGAGTAGTGCCTGTACCTATTGTGTGAGATGGAAAAATTCCCTTACACCGACAAGTTTGTAGTGATCCAATGCTAATTTTTGTTTGTTCTATGCTTGCAGCCATATTGTCCTGTAGAAAATATGAATTAGAACATAATAATTACAATAGAAGAAAGTGTTAAAAGTGAAGAAAAAAACGGAGAAACAAAAGTCGTTAATTTCTTTTGGATATATCGTGCGTCGAAATTTGGATAGTGTGAGTGCACGAGGATTTCTTCCAGCACCAATTATTTAAATTGGTTGAAAGAGGATTAAAGCGTTTTGCATATTTTTATCCCTGAAGGTAATTATATAAATCTGTTAATTGCAAATGTGTTAAAATATAAAATTGGCTCATGAAAATTTCATTGTTTTCCTTTCCCACACCCATTTTTCGAGAACAACGGCGACGACAACCCCTATGACTCATGCAGATACTAGTATGTGAAAAACTCGAAACACCATAAAAGCTTCGTTCAGTAGCAGGTTGTGGGGGTGGGGGTTGAGCAAGTGCAGAAAAGATGTGACAACTTTTTGCATAGCAGAGTTGCAATTTATTATATTTTTCCCTTCTTTTAAAATCATTATATTTTTAACAACCCTGGCGTAGAAATGTTAAGATATTTTATTTAAACTTTACATCCCAGGTTTGGTAATTTCATATAATTTTTGTTTTCTCAAAACTAAGTCAATTGCAACATGTGTGAATAGGGTATTAAGTGTTAAATGCAGCTTATGCTTTGTTAAAACATACAATTACCTTACCGACGGTGAAGAAAATAACTTTTTGATTTACCTTTTTACCGTTTAAATAAAAAAATCAGCTTTACTGTCATGATACAATGGCCAAACATGTATTTGTGTAAAAGTACTAAAACAAAGAAACAAATTTTGAATGACTCATTCGGTACTACTTTGGGGTTATGTTCGTATGGTATATACGTATACACAATTTGCCACTATTGAACTTTACATGGCGACTTTTAAACTGTGGATAAATTGTCATTTTATTGGGTTAAATTTAAATCTCTAAAGAAAAACTGTGGAAATTCTTGTGAAGTTATTGGTTTACCACATCGCTATTACACCGAGTAACTATATATGCATGTAGGTATAGGGCATTTGATTTGTGTGCATTGAAGTATTTTTCATTGGGGAAGGTCATGACAGTCGGTTACAACAACAGGAAACTACGAATTCTTTGATTTTGTAAATACACGCAGACAATTTGATTTCCTTTTAGTCCGTGGTGAATTAGAACAAATTCTCAAGGTTAGTTTTTAAAATCTTTTTATTTTTTGTGGGACGGTTACTAAGACGGTCGTTAATATCATGTTACTTGTGTGCTTTTAGTGTCCACAGGGATCACCTTGAGTGGGGGTTATTGGAAGCTGGGCTATTTGTCTTGAAGTTTGTATTTATTACAAGTTTTATGAGGGTTTTAGTGTTTTAGAATCATCGCCTAATGGAAGACATTAGGCGATGATTCATATTTATTCGTTTTTTTTGGACAGATTTTCGTTCAATGAAAATAACATTCAAAACAAAATTGTTTTCATATTTATTCATACAAACTTTAAACTCGGATTAAGATAGGTATAACAGATGATAGGTATTAAAGAACAAACACTGAACTGAACTGTTGAACTGTATAAATTTCTTTTTGTAGTAGGTACATAATTTGTTTCATTAGTTTAACTCGAATTTCTATATATTTTTTTAATTTCTTTTATCGGCGTTACTAATAATCATTTTTAGCAAAAACTTAAATTTTAACCTCCATACTTTTCAAACATCTTTTACCAATAAATAAATTTACATTACAGACTAGTGCTAGTTATAGGTTTTTATTTAATGTACAGACAAAATTGTATAGTAGGCGCCAGAAGTGAATAATACTGCAAAGATATGTGTGTTTTTGCGTTAGTGTTTGCGCATTAAATGAAATAAGTTTGTTGTGGCAACGTTTTGATTATTGGTAGAGTTTCTTTAAGGCTGTACATTATAAGCTAACCAGGTAAATAACTAATGTCGACATTTGCGTTTTATTATTAGTAACACCGTATGAGATATAATTTTTATCGTGAAAAATATCGAACGCAATCTTAATTCAAAACTACAATGGTAAAGGGTTTTATTCTGTCCATCAGTTGGCCTGTCCATACTTGTACTACTTTTTATTAAACAACTAGATCGATTTTCTTTTGACTACCAATTTGCAGTGTTGAGATAAAGCAGAGTTTAATAATAACAACCCTGGAAGGTAAAATTCATCTAGAGATAACTCAGGAAGTAATTTTTCAGTGCGAACAACAACAGCTCTAATATATATGCTCTCTTTTGTTCAAAAATTATCACTCTTAAATTTTGTTTAAATAGCAGTTTTTGAATCAATTAATTAAGTTAAGTAGCTTTTGAATCAAATTAACCGTATTGTTCGAGGTAGATCGTCCTTGTCTGTTATTGGTACCACCTTATTTTAGGTATTTTATCATGACGGATAAGATCTTTTTCGGTTGACAATATGCAACAAGTATGTCTGCTAAAAGCAGCGTAACTTTAATGCCACAGCAGAATGACATAAACGGAAGCTTCTAGTTATATAAAAGTCTATAATTCACATTAAACCAATCCCGTCATCTTACTGTTGACTCCACCAGGTTTTTTCAAACTTTGTATTTGATGTTTTTATGGATACTTAAGGTGTGTGCCGTTCGAAAAAATCGATAAATAAACGAATTTGAGCATTCATGCGAACGGACCTTAAATCAACCAAAGTAATGCCTACAACTATCCACTGCTTTTTACTTTTGTTACTATTTTATTTGTTTTTATTACCATGTGTTATACAATATAAAACGAAATTTACGTCGGTGCACTGACCTAGTGGTGGGGTCCCTGGTTCAAATCCCGAAACTGAGAACACCTAATTTTTTTTTCACTATTCAACTTCTTGCGAAAGTCTAACAAACATCCAAGAGCTACACTGTCATGACAAGCTTCTCAAATTCGCCGTTCCGATAACTTCACACAAATGAAGGGTGAAGCTTGGTTCGAAGCTCTGTATGGGTCCTGAATGCCAGATAATTCATTTTTTAAAATAAATTTACATTCTTAGCTACAATAATTATGAAAGCACTATAGCTGTCAGACTTTTTTTTTACTTTTAAAGTTTATGTTAACAGGCATTTTTACATTAAGGTTTCTAAAAAATGTGCATTTCAACTTTTTGTCGAGAATTTTCAAATAAAGGACTTCTATATTTAGCCCATGTTAGCAAAATCTTCAATTTCACACAAGAACAATTTTCAAGTATATTGAAGGGTTCCTTGGGTATTGGAAAGTTTTTTTTCGTTAAACATGACAGCATGTTATATGGCAAATCATGTTTACATTAGAAACTGTTTGTGAGCCATTTAAAATGTCCGCATTTGGTAACAGTATAACTTTGCTATCTGTTTTCAGATCGGGTTTTGAAAGCCTGCATTCAAAGCTTCAATTGTGCCAGGACCCATAATTTAATTTTTACTTAACTCCGGAATTATATAACTGACTTAACGTACGCCTTTTGTGGTGTAACGGGCCCTGGAAGCCTTGAAAGCCGATAAACTACAGGAATTTGCCGCTAATCAGCCTGAGCACTTTGAAAAATGATGGGACGACTATTTACGCGACATCATATTCAAAAAGTGATCAAAATAAATAGTCCAGATTACAAATTAAGAATAATTATTTATTTTATATTATTATTAATAAAATCCCGAAGGTTTACATGTACATTGTCCAACATTGTGAACTATACGTGACCGACATGTCGTCATCAGAAGTGGTTTTTGTATTAATCGTAGATTCCTGATATTTCAACTTTTCGCTCAGTTTGGAATGCTTTTCATGCTTTTCCTTTCTAAAATTGTCCTTTAATTTCTAAACTAATACGATATCCTTACAATATCACCCCAAAACATCCTCCCGTACATTGAATGCTCATTGCTAGACGTTTATCTAACCATCGCTAATTATGGCTCCAGAAGATGAATGTCAAATGTCTACTATGTACAATAAAAATCAAAAGTACATATGTTTGTGACACTTGAATCCTAATTTAAGATATTAAAATACATAATTATGTACAACTAAATAAAAATCAGTTGGAGGCGGATTTACAATTAATTGACAAATAACAATCATCGATCAAAATTCTTTGTCATTTTCGAAAAATACTGACTTTTTGTGAATTACCTTTATAATCAGCTAGGGATCGGATTTCCATGCAAATGCATGTTTTTTTATGAACACCTTGGATGCAAGGCAACTTATTATGTATACGTATCATGAAATTTCCTTTAAAATGGCATTTAACCGTTAGTGCATATTTTTGCATATTTTACTATAAATGCATATTTTGCAAATTTTTGTGCATATTTTACTATATTTGCATATTTTTTTATAATATTAATTCATATTTTTGGAGCATATTGTTCAAAAATTTAACTAGACAGTAAAAAAAAAATATCCCCTTTATGTCAGTGCATACGAAGCTTAAAACTATTATCTTTTTCTTTTGTTCATTTCACAATCTTGAACGATGTTCCAACCCCACATTATACCTATTGCACTATATAAACAAAGCTGCATGTATGAGCTTGACTAGAGTGTGGCGGCAAAACATTGAAATGAAATGCCTGGGACTGTATTAATGAGATCGAAATTTAAACGATACCCAGAAGCGCCAAAATGGCTACAAAAAGCTTCCGACGACACAAAGCTAACCAAATTAAAGTGTGTGAGTACAACGTGCTAAAGCTTAAAGCTAAATTGTCTGCGCACAATGGTGTAGCTGCCCGCTGCAGTTTACGTTTACATGTACAACAGGCTAGCGGTTTCGTTTGTTTGTAGTGGTATGGATGTCGATGAATGTGGAACTAACTGTTAGTTTTCCACGGAAATTTTCACATTTTAATAGATTCCACTTGCCACTACATTGTATTATAGTTTTCCATCCTATTAACAGTCAATCGAAGCAGTCGATATTTTTTATTCAGTGGTCTACGCATAATCGTGTTTAGTCAGTAGAAAACTAATTTCAATCTTTTTAGAATAGTTTTGCTTGGAAAATGTAAGAATATTCCTTTTGAATTTATGATTTTAGTTAAAAAAAAAACAAATTTCAGCTACAATGCCAAAAGCGAAGACATCCATTGCTTCAAATTTGAGAAGATATGTTTCAGAATAACCAACGATTTTTAAAACAGATGGAGGTGTTTTGTTCTGCAAATTTTGCAACAAAAGCGTTTGCTTTGAAAAAAAATTTCAAGTGGATCAGCATTTAAAAAGTGTTAAACACTTAGAATTTGAAGGAAGATCTGAAGTTCGTCCGAAATCCCAACAACTGCTGTCCTTTACCAATACAGCCAACAACTTTTCATTAAGTAAGCTTAGTAACCCTGAGTTAAGAAATTTTTTTAAAAAATATACAAAAGAAATTATACCGGACGATTCTACTTTGCGAAAAAATTACGTTGAAAAAATTTATAATTCGCTCTTTGAACAAATGAAAATTGATCTAAAAGATAAATATTTGTGGGTTTCTATTGATAAAACAACAGATATTCAAGGACGTTTTGTTGCTAACGTAATTGTGGGTGTGTTGGACCTAAACGAAGAAGAAAGTAAAAAGAAATTTTTAATAAACGTAGTCCAATTAGAAAAAACAAACCATTTTACCATCGCTCGCGCATTTGATGAATCCATGAATTCAATGGAAATTGATAAAAGCAAAATACTCCTTTTTTTGACCGATGCTGCGCCGTATATGGTAAAGGCAGCACGTGGACTAGCACTGTTTTATCCAAAATTGTTGCACGTCACTTGCTTAGCACATGGAATGCACCGAGTTGCAGAAGAAATAAGGAGTAATTTTCGGAACGTCGATGGATTAATTTCAAACGGCAAAAAAATATTTTTAAAGGCACCATCACGCGTCGAAATTTTTAAAGAAAAATATCCTTTGACTCCTCTTCCGCCTCAGCCTATTGTTACAAGATGGGGAACTTGGTTGAAGGCTGTTGAGTATTATGCACAAAATTATGAAGCATTTGAAAGCATTGTCAATGAGTTCGATGACTCCGATGCAGTTGCAATAAAAAATGCAAAAGAAGCCATGAACCAGCCATTGTTAAAAAGCGAAATCATATTTATAAATTCGAACTTCAGTTTCCTGTGTGACACCATAACAAAGCTAGAAGGCAGGACCACCTTAAAAAATCAAATTGATTTAATTGAAGATGTTGTTGCAAAGATAAATGCGGTTGAAGGACTAACGGGGGCAGTCATAAAAAAAAAACTTCAGTGCGTTCTGGCAAAAAATGAAGGATTTGCAATAATGCAAAATTTAAGTAAGACCTTTACGTTGGACTCCAATGACGAAAATAACACAAAAAACTTTACCGTCGATGAGATTTGTTCCTTAAAAAATGCTCCACTTACTTCAGTTGACGTCGAGAGATCTTTTTCCTTGTATAAGGCATTCTTACGACCGAATCGCCAACGTTTTGAATTCGAGAATTTTAAAAAAAATTTCATGATATACGCAAATAAAACTTTTCAAAATGAATTAAGGAATTAAGGAATTTTTTTGAATTATTTATTTTTATTAAACAAAGGAAGATGTTTATGTTTACTTAACTGTGTTTTTTTTTTTTATTCAATTTTGATCTCGTTTTAAGTTATTATTTTATTACATCATAAAAATAAAAAATTTAATTGAATTGAATTGAAAAATTTCTTAGAAAATGTGTTTTTTATATTCAACCGAAATTAAGTTTAACTAATTTTAAGTGCATATTTTCAATGCATATTTTGCATTTTTAAGTGCATATTTTAAGCGCATATTTTGAGATTTTTAGTGCATGAAAATCCGAACCCTAATAATCACGTTTAAAGAAAAAAAATTACTTAATTTACGGTCAACCAACTGGTTTCATTTAAAATATTAGTTTGCCATAATTTTTAAGAAAACCGTTATATCGGATATACGGTTAAAAAACATCTCTCTGAAAGCACAAAATATGAAAAAACTTTGAAGAAATCTGTCCATGGTCTCCAAGTTAAATAACTGAGGCGCCATAGACTATTTGAATTTTCATCATGGATTTATTTTAGTCGGCATCAAATCAGAGGTTTCATGCAGGTAATAAAGTGAAACCTAGTACGGCATCTACGTATATATATCTAATACACTGGCTTCCGTCGATTGCAACTTGGTGACTTAGTTGTCATTATATAATTATAATTGAGGTATGGGAATTGAGTACTTGATTCTACCATATTTTGTCCCGCAGCAAAGTCGACTAAACTAGAGTCCGTTTACGGATGTAGTATCGTGTTGCCTTCGTGTTGCCCATGTCTTCACTTGTTCTACCAAAGACGCTTTCCGTTCGATCTTTTCGTTGAACTCTCAAAGCGTTCTTGACGTTCGGGCATTGTTCATTGGTCTTTGTGTGGAGGAGGTCATAGAAGTCTACTTTAGTGGTTCGTTTTTTTTTTCCTTCTGTGAGGGCATAGTCACTGATTAAGCTGATCTTTTAAAATGGAGCTTTAACACACATCGGCAGCAATTTTTGGATAAGTATGCCTCGGACGAACACATGTTGTTACTATAATAGATGACACAGGTTGCTTTTTTCTAGATACTCGGTCCAGCCCATCTTACTTTCTGGAGAGCGCTTATATCCGCTTTACAAAGGTGTTTTGAGCAAAACGAACGAAATATTTATTGAATTAATACCGAAAGTAGTTCAAAATATTCTCACAAAGTTAGTGAAAATAGGAAACTGCTTAAAGACATTGAACATTTACTGGAGAAAAGTATATTTTTTCAATTTTTAATATTTTTACAGTACAGGCTCAAAAATAATTCCGTCTTTGTTGTCATAGTCCTCTAGGTATACACCATGTGCAAGCATCACTTGAACTCAGGCATCTTGTGTTTGACTTCCTTCTTTTCATTCACTTCAATGGTCATCTGCCTGTCCTTGTTTCGTCTTCGCCAGACTTGCCTGGATAGGGGATTGCTTTGTGCATATTAATATGCGATTTAAAATACCCAAGTGGTTCGTGGTGGTTTATATTTGCACAAGTTGTACTTCCTGGTGGTGTTCTCACCTATAATATACCATTAAAGCTTTTATAGAATAACTTGAACATTATTTCTTGAGTGTCAACTTGTTTCCAATTAAATATTTATACGAACTTAACACAGTCCCTTACTGCAATTAACGATTTTTCTTATTTTTATTTTTTTTTTACAGAAAGTAATCAAAAGGCCAAGGGCCTCTCGCCGTCATGTCGTCTGTTAAAGTGGCGGTTCGAGTGCGACCCTTCAACTCACGTGAAATTTCGCGAGACTCAAAATGCATCATAGAAATGAGCGGTGCAACCACCGGTAATTAAATTGTCATTAAACACGCAAACATGCAATCTTATGCTCCATTTTGTTAATTTTCAGCAATTACAAATCCCAAAGTACCACCAAACTCAAATGAAGCCATTAAACGATTTAATTTTGATTACTCATACTGGTCGCACAACGTAAGTGGCATCTATGCATATGCATGTATATAAATAAATACATTTTGAATTGTTTCACAGCCTAAAGATTCAGACTTTTCAACTCAAGAGATGGTTTATAAAGACATTGGAGAGGAAATGCTTCAACACTCCTTCGATGGGTACAATGTATGCATATTTGCATATGGACAAACTGGTGCGGGCAAATCGTACACCATGATGGGTAAACAGGAAGAAAACCAGGAAGGCATAATCCCCATGATTTGTAAGGATTTGTTCAATCGAATCCATGACACAGAGACGGGTGAACTAAAGTACTCGGTTGGTGCTATATAGCATTTGCAAAATGGGAAGAATTTCTTTAAACATAAATCTTGTTTCAGGTTGAAGTTTCCTACATGGAAATCTATTGTGAACGTGTAAGAGACTTGTTGAATCCAAAGAACAAGGGGAATCTTCGCGTAAGGGAGCATCCATTGCTGGGACCATATGTTGAGGATCTTTCTAAACTGGCCGTTCAAGACTATCAGGATATTCATGATCTGATCGACGAAGGAAACAAAGCAAGGTTTGATCTTAAAAGCAACACCGTAACGTGTAACCATTTTCTCATATTTACTCACAGAACTGTTGCAGCAACAAACATGAACGAAACAAGTTCTCGATCTCATGCTGTCTTTACCATTTTCTTTACCCAACGCCGACACGATCAAATGACCGATTTGACAACAGAAAAGGTGTCGAAAATCAGTCTAGTCGATTTGGCTGGTTCGGAGCGAGCCGATTCCACCGGTGCTAAAGGTACCCGTTTGAAGGAGGGTGCCAACATCAACAAATCATTGACAACATTGGGAAAAGTTATTTCCGCCTTGGCTGAAATTGTAAGAAACTCTTAAAAAAATATATTTTTACATTTAAAATTATTTAACATAGAAAAAAATTACTTTTCATTTGGTATGTTATGATTTCCCTCTTTCATTATTTTTTCAAAATTTTATTGAAAAAATAAAATATTCTAAATTTCTGCAACAAATTTTTCATTTCTCATTCACTGCAAATTGTTTCAAATCCGGATTCATCATTCTATCATTTAAAATAAATAAATCGTTTTGAAAAACTCAATAAATATAAATAAATAGTCTGTAAGTATGATTTTCTCTTTAAGAGTTAATGATTTTTTTTCGTTAAATTATTCCTCATCATAATCGTTTTAGTTTGTAATTTTCGACATACATGATATACATACCACTCCTCATCTTACACATAAAATATTCACATTCGTTAAATGTTCTTTAAAGTTGTATTTTTGTTTAAAAAAAATAATAATGCGCTTCTGTTACATAACAAAAATACATTCGTGGGGTAGTTTTGAATTTATTTTTAAAAATAAACATTACAGGCGTCAAAAAGTAAAAAATCAAAGAAGGCCGATTTTATTCCGTATCGTGATTCAGTACTGACATGGTTGCTCCGTGAGAATTTGGGTGGTAATTCAAAGACCGCTATGATTGCTGCTATTTCACCAGCTGACATCAATTACGATGAAACATTGAGTACTTTGAGGTGAGTAATTTATTTTATTTTTAATATTATTGTTTTTAATATTATTGTTATTACATTGTGTGACTCGCAATTAAATAAGCGGTTGAGTCCTGAAAAAAATGTTCTGTCCCGTAGTGCGTTCAGTGTAAGCAGCAATCACGATCAGAGATATATCAAAGCTTTTCATATGCACCCTCAAGCCCATTATTTAGTGCATGTGTTTCTCTAAAAAAAAACTAAATTCGACATCACTAACAAAAACCTAAAACAAAAAAATTACAACAAATTTAATATATATTATAAATTATTAAAGAAAAATAGGTTTAAGATAAACTAATCGATTCTCAGGTAAGGAATACGTTTTTTTACATATAGTTGAACTTGATCATCATTTTTAGTGTAAACTCTGCTCATACGGCTAAGAGGCAAATGTACTTACCTTCTTAAGTAGCGCTACAGTCCGGAATGAACCTGGGCCTTAACCAACATGTCCCTCCAACCAGCACGGTCCTAAGCTAACTGCCTCCAGTTGCGCACTCCATGTTGGTTGAGGTCGGTTTCTATTTCTGCGCACCACTTAAGGCGAGGCTTTCCTCTGCTGCGTCCGACGTCTGGCGGGGAATCGAAGACTATGCGATCCAGGGTATTGATGTCCATTCATTCTACATCTTTTTACTAAGGGAGTAGCGCTGTACAGCTCGTATAGTTCTTGGTTAAATCTTTGTCTCCCTAGTCCGTCAACGCAAACGGGACCGAATTTTGTTCGAAGAATTTTTCTCTCAAATCGACCAAGGATTTCTTTACCCACTTTAAATACGGTCCATGCTCCAGAGGGTAGACCGAGATGACCCTTAGCAGTTCGAGTGACGGCTTTACTACTGAATTGCTTCTTAGCCCGAAGAAACAGTGTTTTGCAAGAGTAATTCTTCGTTTAATTTCTGACGAGATGTTGTTGTCAGAGGTATTAGCGGAGCCGAGGTAGACAGAGTCCTGTACTACTTAAAGTTATATCTGTCAATGGTGAAGTTCTCTAAAATTCGTTGATGTTGTGTGTCCTTTCGTATTGACAGCATATGCTTAGTCTTACCCTCATTTATTGCTTGTAGATGTACCGATTTATGGTTGGCTTGCGAGTTTTGCTCAATCCTCTCTCTTAAGAATCAGATTAAAGAAGTCACATGACAGTGCTTTGCCTTTTGGTATCGAATGTGTCGCTGACGTCGTATATGACCCTGATGGAGCAGCGAGAATTCTCCATCGTCATCCTCCACAGACGGACGAGTTTGCGCGCTATACCAAAACATGGCTCTGTATAGTTCGTCTCTATAAATGCTTTGAAATCGATAGATGGTGGATATCGATTTGGACTTCTTGGGTGTTTTCCATGTTCTACCGAAGTGTGAAGATTTGATCAGTTGTGGATTTTCGTGGTCTAAAACCACACTGATAAGGGCCGATCAGGTTGTTGGTAAACGGTTTCAGGAGTTCACATATTACGGCAGATAGGATCTTCTAGGGGATGTTGAGCAGACTCATGCCTCTGTAGTTGAAGCAGTTCAGAGGGTCTCCTTTTTTTGGATCGGGCAAACGATACTGAGGTTCCATTCTTCAGGCATAATTTCATCCGATCAGGTTTGGCTTATGATTCCGTGGATGTTACTTACCAAGTCATCTACGCCGGCTCTATAAAGCACAGCGGGAATGCCGTCATTACCGGTACCCTTGTTAAGCTTAGGTATTGCTATTTGCTATCTTCACTTCACTTAGGTCGGATGGTTGGTAGTTTTCGCTGTCGTCGCCAATATTGAATAGTTCATTCTGCCTGACAGCAGAAAGTTGTACGTCATCGCCGTCATTTAACAGTCTGCAGAAGTGGTTCTTCCATATCCTCAGCATCGACTGTGTCTCAACTACAATATTTCCTTGTTTCCGAGTAGTATCAATTATCAAGAAAAGCTTATCTCAACTTAGCTGTACGGAGTCGAATTTCTTGATTGGCTTTAATAGTAGCAGATTAGAGATTCCGCTAGTTGTTCGAATGTACCTTTTCTCTTTAATGTTCCCACATTTCAGGCGGAGATATGAACATGAATGGTTGTGAGAAAAAGCTAGGCCCTGGGAACTAACGAGCCTGTTGCGCCTAAAATTTGTATTTTTCGTTGGCAGGGACCAATATCCGATGGTTACCACTTATAAGAAAAATAATCTGAAATAGAGAGTAAAAAACATTCGATATCGGAAAAGTTCACTTTCGAATAGTAATGTCAGCTGCTTGGAACGCAATATCATACCATAATGTTCATATAAACATAAAACTTTGCGAACGCATATTTTGCAATTTTATTTTCCCTATTTTTTAAATTATAACTGAACTGAGAAATGTACTGCAGACAGCAGGGAGGCCTTAACATTTTTAAACATAGGTTATCAAAAATCCATAAAGCGTAAAGCTTTTCTATCAAAACACTTCATAATCATATTTAGTAAACATAATGTTTCCACTATTCCTCACAGATATGCAGATCGCGCCAAACAGATTGTCTGCAAAGCTATTGTCAATGAAGATGCTAATGCAAAACTTATCCGCGAACTCAAGGAAGAAATTCAAAAACTTCGCGATCTCCTTAAAGCTGAAGGCATTGAAGTTCAAGAAGGTAAGTTTTACCCCGCTCTTTGCCATTCTTTTAATGTGTGTTTATTTGATTCTCTTAATTTAAATAAATTCAGTTAACAAAAATTGTTATCTTGTAAATGTATTTGTTTTCTTTTTCTTAAGACAAATGAAATATTTTAATTTTTATTATAACTATTCAACGGCATTGTATTTAAACACTATTTAAAAAAAAATCATTACAAAGTCAATTAGATAAGAAACACGAAAAATATTTTCATTTAGGGCCAGATGGTAAAGTGGTTTGTGAGAAACGAGACACAAATAGTAAGTAGAGAACTAAAAAAAAAAGAATTCACCCTAAATAAAGAATAATTATTTTCTGGCCAAAATGCAAATTTTACTTTTGTTGTGTCAGCAAGTCAAAGCATTTTTTTGGTATTTTTTCTTTGCCCTTTGCCAATGCTTGTGACACAGTCGATTTATACTCGTACAAACCAATGCAAATTTGTTTTATAAATGTAATACCATTTTTTTTAAATGGATATTCGTTGTATTTAACCTCAAAACCACTGTTACGCTTCTTTGTGTTCGAAATGAAGGATATACACATTATAGATGTATAGTACAATAGTATTGTCGATGTGTGTATTTTTCTCTCATTTTTGCTAATTATTTTTCGTTATCTTTATGTACGCGTGTGTAGAGACCACACAAATCAATCAATAATTAAATAATGCAATTGGATGATTTTTTATAAAATATAATCGGCCTAAACAATTTTTTGTTATTTTTCAAAATTAAATTATACATTCGGAAGTTTTTGAATTCACTTTTGTTGTCTCATGGGTGCTTATTTGACTCCAGCCCGAGGTCGTCTCTACGTGCACTCATTTATAATCATGTGCTAAAAAAAATATATATATATGTACATACTTTTTTTTACACCTCTCATACATACTATTTTATTTTTCGTACACAAACATAATTTATTGCAGTCAAACGCTAAGCTTATTGTAAGCATAATATTATATTGCATTTCGAAAATATTTTTTTTTTAATATTTCATAATCATTATACTTAAAATATTTATCAATATATTTATTTTAAATTTTACACATAATTTTTTTTAGTAAAATATTTTTATTTGATATAGGCCATTATTTTATTTTTCTATAAAAAAAAATGTTACATATTAGTATACTTTCAACAATGAAAAAAAGGTATTACTTTGTATTGAAACATAAATATAATTCATTTCCGTTTCCGTCTTTGGTATGCCTTCCATGAATATCGATTCCAAAAGATTGGGTCTGTTCCCTGACGAGATTGGGAAAGATTCTAGATTTGATTTAGTCATCAATACCTTAGTCTAAACAGAAAACATTTATTGAAGGAAACGTTCGGTAAGCGCATAACTTCGCGTTTTGGTCCTGTGAATTGGCCTCCAAGATCGTGCGATTTAACGCGGCTTGACTATTTTCTGTGGGGATATGTGAAGTCGTTAGTCTACGCCGATAAACCCAAAACGATTGACCACTTGGAGGACAAGATTAGCCGCGTTATTGCCGATATACGGCCACAAATGTTGGAAAAAGCAAAGATTATGAATTCTATACAGATGACGCACTCCATATAAGAAAAATTGTTCTATGGCGGGTCGTGCTGGCACATATGTTTTTTGTTCTTGTTTTTCATGTGTTTTCATGCACACCGCCCGCCCGTACCATGAAGCTACTGAGCAAAAGTTTCTGTTTTTTGTTCTCAATGTATAGAATTCATGATCTTTGGAAAAAGTAATCAAAAATTGGACCTCCAGATTAGACTATGTCCAACGCAGCCGTGGCGATCATATGCCAGAAAACATATTTAAATTATACAAATAAAGTAAATTTCATGTCAATTAAAAAAAAAAATCTTTGTTTTAGTCCATTTCAAAGTTCCATAACTCTTAAAAAAAACACCCTTTAGCATTAACGCCGAGCTCAACTTTCCTTATTAAAGATCGATCTAGAGGGGCTAGAAACTTATTCAGCCTGACCAATCCTACATTATAACTCAACACCACTCCTTCAATTACACCGGAGATAATTTTGCTCTTTCACATCTTTTAATGGAGCCCTGTTTACATGTAGAATGCATTGATTTATTTATTTCTGTAATAACAATCCGTGGGCTTAAGTCCGGCTTAGGAATATACTCATCTGCGAATAGTATATGACCTACCCTAAATTTCGCCGTATCAGAAATCCAGTCCTTATTAATAATGAAGTGCAAAGGTGACAAGACGCAATCTTGACGATGTTTCTACCGTAAAAAGAGCAGTGCGTATCTGCCATTTCACGCTAGCTCCGACATTAGTGTTCTCTGCGGATTTTGTTATGCAGTGGTAATGTCTGTTACAGCTTTTTTGCAGCTCTTCTATTTAATGTTCGCAGATACAAGTTTCGTTGTAATTTTTTCATTTAGAAATAAAATCAATTCTTCCGAGGCCATTAATGCTTCGTAACAACTATTTTCTCCGCGATTAAGTAGTAAACCATAAGTATTACCTCCAAGTCCAACCTGTAGAGCCTGGCCTATGTGTTCACCTGAGGACAGCAGGCTGGATATTCCGGGCCAGTCATGTTGACCAGACTATTTATAGTTTTGCTGTTTTTCGTCTTGTTATCATCACTCGCACTTATAAGTTAAGCAAGTCAAATTTGGTTGGATGAGACCAGTGTCGAATGATGTTTTTTCGGATTTTCAAACATAAAATTTAGCAAGTTTGAATTTCGTTGGACGTAAGGAAATATAGAGCTTATTATGTTGGCGAAACAAACAAAAAGACTTAATCGTTCTTGCTCAACCTTAACGGATGGCATTTTTAGATAGCAGTGCGCCTTGCTTTGTAAAAACTCAGGTTTTGTGCAAGCTTGCATCCTTTCATAGGGTCATAATATTTTATGTCCATATGCGATGAGAAGTTAGTCCAAAGAAAACTAGGCAGTAGGAGCTGGGTTATCGGGTAGTTTCTTAAATCAGTTGTAGTAACTTGTTAAAAAAAACATTCAGCTTAATAAGCTTAAACATTCTAGCCTAACAGTAAATACCAACATTTCACGAATGTATATCATTATAAAGAATATTGCTATGAATTATTTATTTTGTAAATATTTTTTCATTTTATAATTTTAATAAGCCTCATGATACCTGTACTCGCATATTATTCATTTCGAAATATATGGCTTCCATATCTGTACATGCACGATCAATAAATGACGTATGTTAACATACATTTCTTATTCTGAAATTTAAACTTTTTTTAGAGGATGAATTGAACAAGAGTGGAACTATAAATTCTGATATTAAGTCTCCGACTAATGGACGCAACCGCAATGGTTCCACAACAGATATGGCTGTCGATCAATTGCAGGCCAGTGAGAAGTTAATTGCAGGTAAGATGGACTAACAAGAACTCCTGTGTGCGCTCCTTTTTCCATTATAGTCCTATTAACCATCAACAACATAAACTAAATAGTTGCAACTTTTACGCTGCTCAACCAAAGCCAATTCCCTTAATTTTAAGCAGACTTTAACTAAAAAAAAATTTCTCATTTAGAACTTAACGAAACCTGGGAAGAAAAATTGAAACGTACCGAAGAAATTCGTCTTCAACGTGAGGCTGTTTTCGCCGAAATGGGTGTAGCCGTCAAGGAAGACGGCATTACTGTTGGTGTATTCTCGCCAAAGAAAACTCCACATTTGGTAAATCTCAATGAAGATCCAAATCTTTCCGAATGTCTTTTGTATTACATCAAGGATGGTGACTTACCCTCGCATTCAGTATCCCTACCTTTATTTATTTGCTTTTAATCCACTTTTAGGTATTACACGTCTTGGAACTCATGAAGCCAATGTCCCGCAGGATATTCAGCTTTCTGGGTCACATATTCTCAAAGAGCACTGTACCTTCGAGAATCGCAATGACAGTGTTACACTGATACCACACAAAGACGCTTTGGTCTATGTAAATGGTCGTCAACTGATCGAATCCGAGGTCCTGGTGACTGGTTCGCGTGTCATCTTGGGCAAGAATCACGTCTTTAGATTCACCCATCCCGAACAAGCTAGAGAGATTCGGGAGAAGATATCAACTAATGAAACTAATGAAACCGAGAAAGCTGTAACTGAGGAGACTAATGAGCAGGTCGATTGGAATTTCGCTCAGTGCGAGTTGCTGGAGAAGCAGGGTATTGATTTAAAACATGAAATGAAGAAGAGATTGGATGCCCTTGAGGAGCAATTTAAAAGGGAGAAAATGCAAGCAGATCAGGAGTTTGAAGAACAAAGAAAGGTGGGCGTATAGGCGCATAAGATTCAAAAAGAAATATTCTAATTTGTCTCCCCTTTGCAGACTTACGAGGCACGTATTGATGCTTTGCAGAAGCAAGTAGAAGAACAATCCATGACTATGTCGATGTATAGTAGCTACAGTCCAGAGGATTTCCACCAAGAAGAAGATATTTTTGGTGAGTTTAATGTTAAGATTTAAAATGTATTTTTAACTCTCAAGAAAATTTTTATTTGTTTTTGATGGCATAATTGTTTTTTTTTTAAGTGAACCCACTCTTTGAGTCATGTTGGACAGCAAGAGAAGCTGGCTTAGCTGCTTGGGCATTTCGCAAATGGCGTTACCATCAATTTACTTCTCTACGTGACGATTTATGGGGAAATGCTATATTCTTGAAAGAGGCAAATGCCATTTCCGTTGAATTGAAGAAGAAGGTAAGTTAATATTAGTGTGAAATGATGCCTGCCACAAATTCCCCAGAGATAACGATACTCTTGTATAATAAATGTGTCACGCGTAATATAACAAGTAATGAACTTTGTAGGATCTGTAGGGTAATCTGAATCTGTAGTAAGAAATAAATCTACAATAGAATATGATTTGGTTACTCGATAAGTAAATCTGCTAGTAATGGCAAACATTTCAGACTGTATTGCATGTTAGTGCATGCAACAGGGCAGCAAATGTAAGTTCTGATACATCGTTGATTTCAGGCCCTTCTGTATATACGTACTCCTTGGACATTTACGTTGTTATAATCCGACCTCCAAAGTTGCCAAATTCAGTCACAAGGCTAATATTGGTATTAGTATCATTTGGTATATAGTTTTCGTTTATATCGTATGTTATTCAGAGTTAAGCAGCAGGTCCTCTTCTTTGTGGCATAAACAATAACTTCGCACACACCAATCAAGGGAAAAGCTAGGTTTGAGTCCCTGTATTGGCCTTCAATTCAAAATATTTAATTTTGTTTGTGGTAGTATCTCATCCGGCGACTAGCGCCTCGTCTACTATCTGTAAAAAAAATTGTTAGTTCATTAATTCGAAGGGTTCCAACCTCTATAGATGCTGTAGTTTGCAGCTTTGAAATCGATGAATAGGTGGTAAGTATCGATATGGACTTCTTGGGTTTTTTTCCAGGACTATAAATTAGGACTGGGATATTTTTATGGTTTTAGCGAATAAACAAAAGTAATTCTTTGTTTGATTTTTTTTCCGAATAAGGAGATAAAGCGCTTCCTATCTTTAAATTTAAATATAACAAAGTGTGTGAGATATCATCCAATTTTTTTATTCGTTTGAAAGGCCTATCGACGCCATTATTTTCCAATTTTCCATGACTCTGGGGCATAAGTCGACAATTTATTTTGTTGTCGTACCCATTTATCCAAAAATGGGCCTGGATTATGGCGACAATAAAATGAGTGATGCGCCCGGAACATTGCCCGAACAGAAAATTTTGATAAAACAATTTTATCATTTGCATGTGTTGTTGAAGGCTTAAATATTTTTTTTCTCTGCGCTGTTGTAAGGTAGTTTTTCTTAATCTGTGTACAATTCCATTTCAGGTTCAATTCCAGTTCACCCTACTTACGGACACTCTCTACTCACCACTTCCACCGGAATTGATACCAACTGCCCTCTCGCCAATTCCTGGTGAGGATGAATTTGGTGCACCACCAATTTCGAAGACAATTGTTGCTGTCGAAGTGACTGATACCAAAAATGGTGCCACTCACTATTGGTCTTTGGAAAAGTTGCGGTAAGTCCTGACATTGCATGCCATAAACTTGTGTTTCATTGTATTATTTTCTGCTGTGTGAAATTAGGTAGTACAATGATTTTTTTCTGTAATAGAAGATTGGATTGAAATTGTTAATCTGTTTTGACAAAGTTTTCTTTTAAAACAAATTATGAATTTATATTTCCTCAAAGGCATTTAGGCATCAAAAGCTTCAATGGGCGTGCATGGTGGTTGCTCATTTCTTTGTTAAATAATTGTTAAACAAAGTATCCAAACTTTTTTTTTAATTTTACTGTTGTGATACTCGCTTTTTTCTAAATTTGTTATAAAAAATTTATCAAAAGGTCACAGAAAAATAATTTCACCACCATTGCGTCCATTATTAAAATCCCTTTAACATTTTATACTTTCACCTTTTTTTCATTTAATTCACACACATCTTTGTATTTTGAGAAAACAAAATCTGAATTTTCAAAATTTGCCAGTTATCGCCTCGAAATGATGCGTCAAATTTACAATGTCGAGAGTCCACCATCGTCGATGATTTTCGATATTTCGCCATTGGCAGAGCGACCATCATCCCTGTCTCCATTGCACAATCCTTCTGCGACGCATATCTCGCCACCATACTCCTCCAATGTAGCATCCGACAACCAAAACCAAGTGACAAGTGGCAACAGCATGCCATCGGGTGATAATGAGAATAGCCTCGCAGGTGGACGGGGTCAGCAAAATGAATTGTTGCAGTGCATAAAGCCGTGCACAAATGGGTCAACTAATAGATTATCATTGGCCAATTTGCTGCCATCTAGGTTAGCCATTGCTCAATACTCATTTAGATTTTAAATTGGTATCTCTTGATTTTTATTATTATTTTTAAGTGAAATATTTTTGTTCTTTGGTCAATGTATTTGTAGACACATAAACAATTTATTTTTATTATTATTGTTTCTATTTCTGTGGCTGGTTGTTTTATTGTGATTGTCTTTTGAGCAATTTAAGCCCATTTGCTATTCATTGTATCATTCGAGGCTTGCGCAATACAATATACTCATACATATAATTTATTTTTCTCTGCTTTAATTACCCTTTTTCTAATAAAACAATGCAATATATTTGTAATGCAAAAGCTTTGATGATATAGTTCATTCTTAAATATTACTATGAGTGTGCCTTTGAGGAGTTCCACTGTGCTTTGAATTATTTACTTACATCTACCGTATCATAAGTTTTTGAATTTTAACAAGGTGGACATTTTATGAAGGTCAAGAATAGGCTCTAAATGTGTTTTTTTTTAATTGGCGAACTATAAAATGTTAAAATCAATCAATATTCAATTTAAAATCGTGGTAAGGATTTGTGTTTTAAGCTGTTTCATTTAGATTTAAATATCCCATAAACTTATCAACCTTATCTTTGACAATAGATATCATTTCAATAAGAAATTTTCAAACTTGTTATTGTACAAATTACTGTGTTATTTAATTTTTTCTCAGTTTAATATTGGGAAACATTCGTCAAAAACCAAGAAATCAGAAAAAAGAATTAATTACTAAACTAAGATTTAATTGAATTGGTTTACCATATCATTAGCATTTTAAGTGGCGTTCATGAAACGTCCGTCATAATCTTGCAATTGTTCACATGTTACAAACTTACAATGTTGCATAAATACCCTCAATATTATATTGCATTTGATCTCTTCATTACGTTTTGAAGGTTTAAGGTTTATTAAGAAATATCTGTAAAATTGTGGCGCGGCTACTATAGTTGACGGTGTCCTGAGCTCTGAAGCTATGTGAGCTCTTGGCCAACATACAACTATGCTTTTTCAAGTCGATTTTTTCAATTATACTAAATTTAAATAGTTCGTGGCCAGGCCTGGCTTATGGTGCGATATATCGCAAAAGATGCGACATTAATTCGATTTGTGCGATATTGGTGTTTTGCTCGATTTTTGTTTGTATTTAGTTATTTAACAAACCTTGAATTAATGTTAGGTTAGGTTAGAGTGCCAGCGATTCGCCAGCACACTTAGACCAGTTTTTGGTCTATTGTAATCCACATATATTTCGTCCATCTCCTTGTTACCTTTGAGAAAACCAATCTGAGCTATTAATGAAACGGAGGAGACTTCTCACTTCCGTTTTTGTCAAACCGCTGAGATTTTGAAAGGAGTAAGCTCCAAGATGAAGCTTCCTTTTGTTTGATAGGGCCGGATAGATACAAAGAAGATGAAGTATTGTTTCATCTTCCTCTTCGTCCATACAGTTGCTGATGAAATCGTTTGAGTAAAGGCCTCGTGCCTACCAATTAGACAGTGTTCAGTAATCGCACCTACGGATGAGCTTATGTGTGGTCTAGCGAGCGAAATCACTCCCTTTGATCTTCTTATATCTAGCTTTGGCCAAATTTGTTTGGTTATTTGACATGTCGTGCTAAGACTCCATCTGAGATTTGATTTGCTGTTAGCATAATGCGCTAGTAAGCTTTTGCATGTATCGATAAGAATACCTAGTGCACCCGTGGCGGGTACGACTGGTAATTTTGTCCCATGTCTGGCGAGTCAGCCTAACAGTTCCCTGGAATGTTTCTATGCACAGGCAGCCAGCAAAGATGCTCTGACATCTTTTGTAAAGATTAGCGGCAATCTAGGGCTGTATTTGAGTTTATTGAGACTGAATCCAGGGATTTGATGGCTGCTTGGATGATGATGCTAATATCCTTGGTAGTTGGCAGATATTACATTCTCTTTTATCCATGATTAGTCTTCTTTGATCGCCATGAGTTCTGCCTGGAAAACGCTACAATGATCAGGAAGACGGAAAGATGTGCTGAGATTTAGCCTGTCGAAAAAGACACCAGTACTCACTCCGTCATTTGTTTTGGAGCAATGGGTATAAAAGTGATTACTGTCATTTTGCACAGGTTCATTACTTTTCCACAACGATCTGTCCAGGATTGTGACCTGAAAACTCTTGTCAAAGTTTAACCAGGTAAGGGTGTAGTCGGTGTTTTCAGTAATATTTGTATGTCCGGTTAGAATTTCTTAGTGCCCAGTTTGAATATTTGACCACTGTTGGATGGCTTTAAGACGGATGGCTGAGTTAGCTGCCACTTGCTTGCCAAAAATATCAAGAGGTAGAAGGTGAAAGAGAATGTGGGTGCATGCCCCCCACAGGTATATAAACTTTGCAACTTGGGCTGAATGTTGGATTTGCGATGGTTGCGAATTTGGATGTATGCAAAGTGAAATAAGGCCAAACATGGAAATTCGGCGTTATTTCACTTTATGAACGCGAATTAAAGCCGAATTTTGGAATTCGGCGTTATTTCGTTCGGGTTTATATCACGGCACCCTGCTAAGGGTGATGTACAGACACACAATTCTTTCCAGTTAATTGCTGTTAATAGCTATCTCTACCGCTGTCCACCATACTACTACTCCATAAAGAAGTATTGGTCTTTTAACCGAGACATAAAGCCAATGCGTGATTCGAGGTTGCATTTCCCATTTCAATTTCATGCCTAAGGCTCTCTTACAAGAATAATTTCTGACTGTCGCTTTATTTACTCTTTCTGCTATGTTCAACTTACAGTTAAACTTCTCCCCAAAATAAGTCCCAAGTATTGTGCTTTGTCTGAGAAGGTTAGTGCGATTCCGTTTAGTAACGATGGGTCAATATGAGGAATTTTAAATTTCCAAGTGGACAGAACCAATTCAGTTTTGTGGGGATTGACTCCCATAATAATAATAGCTGACTGTCCATTTGGAAAGTTTGTGTAGTGCGTTCTGAAGAAGTTCTTTCAGTATATTCAAATGCTTCCTAGGGACTGCTACCTTTCGATAATACGTAATAATATGTGTAGGGCTGTTTCTACAGATTTGCCCTTGCAGAAAGCATGTTGGGATGCAGATAGCTGATTTACGTCAATGCTGCTGCTGAGATGAATATCAATCAATCTTTCCAAGATTTTCAGAAGGCATGATGATAAACTGATCGGTCTCAGGTCTTTCGGATTGACGTGAGAACTTTTACCAGATTTGGGTCTGAATACTACTTCCCCTCGAACCTTGTAAACCAGCTCGATGTAGCACTTAAGGATAGCTTCCATTAATGGTATGATGATATCCAAAGAGTGCTGTAGCTCAGCAGATATTTACAATGTCATCAGGTTCCGCGGATTTAAAGGTTTTGTACCTGTACACTGCCCAACGTATTTTATCTTTTGTGATAAGATCGTGATATCGTCATAATAGAATAGATTGGTTCTATTGATGTCGACTTGAAAAGCTTCCTGAAATGGGTGTTCATTAGTCGTCGGAGTCTAGAAGCCTCGGAAGTCTCTTCTATTTTATCACAGAAGGGTCTCCAGTATTTGCGCTTTGAATTAAAGAAAGAGCGAATATGAAACAATTTTTGAACTAATCAATGTTGGAAACAAACCTTTAAATCTGATTTATTTGTGAAATAGTCGGTGGCTCTGTCGATAGGAAGCATTAGGTTTCTTAAGCCAACTCTACTTAGATATTAATGAAAAGAAAAGAAGACCGGGTTCATTCTGAAATGGTAGTGACATAAGCCAATTTCTGTTAAGTGGGCAGAGATATATTTGAATTAAAACTTATGATATCTTTGTCTTTTACGTTGTTTCTATATTTACATTTTACTTTACTTTTAACGAATAAAATTGTTTCTTTGTTGCTTATAACGAGTGACCAATAATTCGCGGGAAATTTGAATTTTGCGCCATTTAATAGTACTGTGTTGCCAACGGAAAAAATGATAAAAATGTGACAGCTGACAGTTCGGAGTTAGTCAAAATAGAGCGCTATAAGAAAGAAGGACGCATTTTCATTGTTGAGCAATATTTTAAAAATAATGAACCACTCTTTTTGGAAAACAAAGGTCTATGCAAACAAGCCCACGGTCACTAATTGATTAAAAAAGGAAATTGGGCGGTGTGTTAATGAAATTCAACCAATTTTTTTCGTACAAATGTCGTTGAATTTTAGAGAAAATTTCAATAAAATTGTAGGTTCCTTTCAGCAAAGCCGTGACGGCCATTTATCTGATGTACTATGCCATACATAAAAGAAATGTAAGCTTTCTAATTAAACATCTGTATTTTCTATCAAAATTACATTTTGCGTGAATTACTTATAAAGAAATCGAGTGTGAGTTCAAACGCGGTAAAAGTAAAACTGTATTCTGGTTAATTTGTGGAGAGATGAATAAGCTATGAAGCTGGTAAACAGAAACACTTTTCCGTTTCATAAAATTCAACTCACACCGTCCCAAATGAATTTTCACTTCATACACTAAATATGTTCTTGAGTTTTTTTAATCGCAAACTAATTTATTTTAAGTGATTTTACACAGTGCGCTATTTTGCGACGCACAATTTTTGTTTTTGCGATTTTTGATTTCAAATGTCGTAAGCGCGAAAGTTTTATGACGAATCCGAACGGCTAAGTTGAGATGAGGAATTTTAAATTTCCAAGTGGACAGAACCAATTCAGTTTTGTGGGGATTGACTCCCATAATAATAATAGCTGACTGTCCATTTGGAAAGTTTGTGTAGTGCGTTCTGAAGAAGTTCTTTCAGTATATTCAAGTGCTTCCTAGGGACTGCTACCTTTCGATAATACGTAATAATATGTGTAGGGCTGTTTCTACAGATTTGCCCTTGCAGAAAGCATGTTGGGATGCAGATAGCTGATTTACGTCAATGCTGCTGCTGAGATGAATATCAATCAATCTTTCCAAGATTTTCAGAAGGCATGATGATAAACTGATCGGTCTCAGGTCTTTCGGATTGACGTGAGAACTTTTACCAGATTTGGGTCTGAATACTACTTCCCCTCGAACCTTGTAAACCAGCTCGATGTAGCACTTAAGGATAGCTTCCATTAATGGTATGATGATATCCAAAGAGTGCTGTAGCTCAGCAGATATTTACAATGTCATCAGGTTCCGCGGATTTAAAGGTTTTGTACCTGTACACTGCCCAACGTATTTTATCTTTTGTGATAAGATCGTGATATCGTCATAATAGAATAGATTGGTTCTATTGATGTCGACTTGAAAAGCTTCCTGAAATGGGTGTTCATTAGTCGTCGGAGTCTAGAAGCCTCGGAAGTCTCTTCTATTTTATCACAGAAGGGTCTCCAGTATTTGCGCTTTGAATTAAAGAAAGAGCGAATATGAAACAATTTTTGAACTAATCAATGTTGGAAACAAACCTTTAAATCTGATTTATTTGTGAAATAGTCGGTGGCTCTGTCGATAGGAAGCATTAGGTTTCTTAAGCCAACTCTACTTAGATATTAATGAAAAGAAAAGAAGACCGGGTTCATTCTGAAATGGTAGTGACATAAGCCAATTTCTGTTAAGTGGGCAGAGATATATTTGAATTAAAACTTATGATATCTTTGTCTTTTACGTTGTTTCTATATTTACATTTTACTTTACTTTTAACGAATAAAATTGTTTCTTTGTTGCTTATAACGAGTGACCAATAATTCGCGGGAAATTTGAATTTTGCGCCATTTAATAGTACTGTGTTGCCAACGGAAAAAATGATAAAAATGTGACAGCTGACAGTTCGGAGTTAGTCAAAATAGAGCGCTATAAGAAAGAAGGACGCATTTTCATTGTTGAGCAATATTTTAAAAATAATGAACCACTCTTTTTGGAAAACAAAGGTCTATGCAAACAAGCCCACGGTCACTAATTGATTAAAAAAGGAAATTGGGCGGTGTGTTAATGAAATTCAACCAATTTTTTTCGTACAAATGTCGTTGAATTTTAGAGAAAATTTCAATAAAATTGTAGGTTCCTTTCAGCAAAGCCGTGACGGCCATTTATCTGATGTACTATGCCATACATAAAAGAAATGTAAGCTTTCTAATTAAACATCTGTATTTTCTATCAAAATTACATTTTGCGTGAATTACTTATAAAGAAATCGAGTGTGAGTTCAAACGCGGTAAAAGTAAAACTGTATTCTGGTTAATTTGTGGAGAGATGAATAAGCTATGAAGCTGGTAAACAGAAACACTTTTCCGTTTCATAAAATTCAACTCACACCGTCCCAAATGAATTTTCACTTCATACACTAAATATGTTCTTGAGTTTTTTTAATCGCAAACTAATTTATTTTAAGTGATTTTACACAGTGCGCTATTTTGCGACGCACAATTTTTGTTTTTGCGATTTTTGATTTCAAATGTCGTAAGCGCGAAAGTTTTATGACGAATCCGAACGGCTAAGTTGAGATAAGCTATTCTTGACAATTGATACAACTAGAATGATTTGTCAGATCATCACGAGAGGAGGGCCAGTGAAAAATCATTACGTTGTTGCTACGGCTGGGGATCGAACCCAGAGTTTATATTCTAAGGGTGAACGTTTCAACTTAATTTTTAATTTGGATTTGATACGATTTTGCGATAATCGGGCCAGAAAAAACGCAGAGAAATGTTTCGGCTTTCTTTACCCGTTCTGTTCTAGCCTTTATTATATACGCCCCAAACTTGAGATCAATGCCTTCAACTATTCAGGTGCAGCAAACACATCTTTGCAGTGGATATAATACAAGAGCGTGTAATAAAACTGATAGGATTTTCAACCATTGAGAAATCCATAGTCTCGCTTTAACATCATAGGAACGTCTCCGGCCTTACACTCATTTATCGTTATCATAACAATAGAAATAGCCAGATGTATTCCGTCCCTTCAACAATGCAACCGTAATACTAACCATGGCATAAATGCTAATCAATTTACCCTCGAGGACGTTCTATAAAATATAGAGATCCATTATTAAACCGAACAACACAAAAGGTAAACTCAGTTTTTCCTCCCCAATAATATGTATTTACTTTTGTGCTCAAACACTATATTCATAATCCCTTTAGCACGGTCTGATTATAAAAAAAACTTGGGCTTCACGTAGCCTCACAGGAAAAAGTATATATGTAATTGCAATATCATCTGATCTGGGCTGACAAATAAACGGTCCAAACTGTCGACGAAATAAGGTAACTATTTTCCTTAAGCAACTTTCCTTCACTAATAAGACATAAGTTTAGAGATGACAATCATTAACCACCTCGACAGAATGGCTACAATTTTTTCCAGCATAGTGTTTTTAGAGCACATAAGATGTCAAATCTTGTCAAGTTCGCAACTGCGACTTTTCATACTTCCAAATTACGCTCCCTAAATGCACTGAAGATGCTTACAGTTAGTCTTACAGTTTCGTTTTGTAAGATATATGGACCGATGATTTTATCAGATCAAAATGCGAAAGAAGCATTGACCTTAGAGTGGAATAGATTGAATGGATTGGTGAATTGGATCCTCAGTCAGTTGTAATTTGCGCAATTGAAGTCACAGAAATAAAAAGTTTTTGTGAACGACTGGAAATTGACTGTCTCACACTCTCACGCACATCAACAATGTTTTAAGGAGATTTTTATTTTCTATGACAGGCAGGGGTATTGGCTTATTATGTATGAAACCCGTTGACTTGAATTTGGGCAACAAACTTCGAAAAATCGACTCGACACATCTTTAGTGGCGAATCTTGTTTTATAATTTACATGCACTCAAAGGTTTATGAATAACTTTATCGTGTTTTGCTTAACACTTCTAAACATTTTTCAACAAATTGTCAGACTTCACAATATTGCTTCTAAATCTATACATTTTGAAACGCCGCTCGTATCAATCAATTGACTCGCATGCACACATGCAATTGAATTTCAAGATAATTGATGTGTTGCGTAGGATCACTTGGATTTCTCCTAGATCTGATTTCTTCCCCTAATCGTAGAAGGTTAGAAATAAGATCTAGCTCTATTTTTGCTGGAGACACTTTAATAGCTACCCGTAACTCGAAAATGAAGACAATGTAGTATATTTAAAAAAAAAGTACCCATTTCGATTCCAACAAAAAATACGCATGATCAATATAGATCAAAAAACATTTTAAATATTGCTTTTGCTTGCTGGGCTGTCAAAAAAGCACGCAACGTTTTGCAATCTTGGCCTTAAATATTAATAAGCATCCATGTTGTGCATGCTTTTTAAAACTAATAGAACTTCCCAAAACGAATTTCTTTTTGGATCATTCTAATTGGCACTTTTGTGTTATATAATTCCAGACAACGTCTTGAACTTATGCGCGAGATGTACCATAATGAAGCCGAATTGAGCCCAACATCTCCCGACTACAACGTAGAGAGCCTCACTGGTGGTGATCCATTCTACGATCGTTTTCCATGGTTCCGAATGGTTGGCAGATCATTCGTATACCTTAGCAACCTGTTGTATCCAGTTCCGCTTGTTCACAAGGTTGCTATTGTCAACGAAAGAGGTGATGTTCGTGGATACCTACGCATTGCTGTACAGCCAGTTTTGGTAAGCATATTTGTTCATATTTCATTTGTGACGATCCATTAAACCCTGTTCCTCCTCCAGGATGAAGAAAGTATTGACTTTAATAACGGTGTGAAACAATCTGCTCGCTTATTGTTCGATGAGGAAGCCAAGCCTAAATATCGCCCCATCACCGAAAAGGATGAACGCTACATTGAGGGTGGCCTGGATACTAAAATCGAAGGTGAGTACATGCAAAATGTCAGAATTCGCATAGAATTTGGATTACTTTTCCACCCAAACAAACAAACAACAAAAAAATATCATATTAAGAATTAGAACTCGAAGATGCAGATTCCGGACGTGGCGATTCAAGTGTGGCATCCGAATGCCAGGAGACAAATGAAGAGCCCGCAGACCATCTTCAAGTGGGCAAGGAATTTACTTTCCGCGTAACTGTGTTGCAGGCAACTGGCATTAGTCCTGAGTACGCTGACATCTTCTGTCAATTCAAGTATGTTTTGTTGTATCTATTTGCGTTGAGATATGGATATTTATTTGCAATGTTTTGATTTTTAGCTTCCTGCATCGTCATGAAGAAGCATTTTCGACAGAACCCGTCAAGAATTCAGCATCTGGTGCACCACTCGGATTTTATCATGTTCAGAATGTGAGTATTTGCAGATAGCGTTTGGAGTTTTTAGTTAATGAGATGTTTTCAATATTTTTAGATAACTGTTCCTGTGACAAAATCCTTTATCGAATACATGAAGACTCAACCGATCATGTTTAAGATCTTCGGGCACTATCAAAATCATCCATTGCATAAAGATGCAAAACAGGAATTCGTTTCACGACCCCCACCAAGGCGGATGCTTCCCCCCAGTATTCCCATTAGCCAACCGGTTCGGAGCCCCAAATTTGGGCCGCTACCATGTCCGCCATCTTCGACGGTATTGGCGAAACATGATGTCCTGGTCTGGTTTGAGATCTGTGAATTGGCACCTAACGGGGAATACGTACCATCAGTAAGTTGAATAATTATTAAGAACCAAATACATAAAATAGATGCTTTGGTGACACTCTGTTGTAAAACGGTGGTCATCATGTTAAGGTAGATGATTTACAAAAGCGATTGTCGTCCAGATCAATATAATTTGCTTCACCGTTCTAGAAGTTGTATGTATAATGTTGTATAACCAATTTATTTGTTCTTTTAGGTGGTCGAGCATAGTGATGATCTTCCTTGTCGTGGTCTATTCTTATTGCATCAAGGCATACAGAGGCGTATTCGAATTACGATTGTCCACGAACCAACGCCGGAGGTTAAATGGAAGGACATCCGCGAATTAGTGGTTGGCCGCATTCGAAGCACCCCCGAATCATCTGATGACATCGATGATGATTCATGTGTTCTTTCACTGGGTCTCTTCCCCGGTGAAGTACTCGAGGTGCCTGGTGACGATAGATCATTCTATCGATTTGAAGCAGCATGGGACTCTAGCTTACACAACTCAACACTTCTGAATCGTGTAACACAAGCTGGTGAAACGATTTACATCACTTTAAGTGCTTACTTAGAGGTGAGTTTTAACTTAATTATATCCCTGAGCATGCAAATTCATAAATTTTATCAATTTCAAGTTGGAAAATTGTGCTCGTCCAGCTATCATAACTAAAGACCTTAGTATGGTTATTTATGGACGTGATGCACGCACAGGACCACGTTCCCTGAAACATCTTTTCTCTGGGCAGTATCGCAACCCTGAAGCCAATCGATTGTCGGGAGTCTATGAACTTTCTCTAAGGAGAGCTTCTGAAGCAGGTAGTCCAGGTAGAAATTTCTAATGTAGTTGTGTATTGTAAACAATTTGGTTGCTTTGTTGGCTTGGTTTTGGATTTTTTAATAGAAACTCATTTGAACTAAGGAAATAACTAATGTTGCCCTTTGTCCTTTTCCGTCGAAATTAAGGTGTACAACGCCGACAGAGACGAGTTCTTGACACTAGCTCAACATATGTTCGAGGAGAAGAGAATTTGCATGGCTGGCGACCACGTGGCGACTCCTTGATCTTCGATCACCAGTGGGAGTTGGAGAAACTCACACGACTAGAAGAAGTCGGTCGTGTTAAGCATTTGTTATTATTACGCGAACGTTTAGGCATGGACACAAATCCCAATCCAACGACAAAAACTGAAAAGGATGTTTGCAATCTTGCTGCTAGAGCTGGAAATTCACCGGTGCATATGGTTATTCCAGCGTCCCCACAAACGCCCGTCAAAGACCCACAACAAATAATCCCGGACCGTGACTACAACCAAAGAGAGCAGGACCTAATGCTCAAGTGTTTGAAATTAATTCAAGGTAACCAAAAACAAAAGTAGTGTTTGCGCCTTTGAGTACTTGAAATTGTGTAAATTTCCTTAGGACGTTACAATAATAAATCCGAACCGACAGATAACTCACAGACACAATCTGATGTATCGCCAGGCGATGAGGGATGTGCCGACATGACCGTCAGCTGTATTTCAGGCAACTCTCTTGAGTAAGAAAGGCATTTTTGTTGCCATGAACGATTTTAATGATTGTCAATTTTTGTGTAGGCTTTGCTCTCCAGATCGAACAGACGCACCAAATGGCTGGGAGGCACCAGCTCCAGCACCACAACCTGCACTTCCGCTCAGACTCTATGTACCCGAATTAGAAGAGATTCGTGTGAGTCCAGTTGTCGCACGAAAGGGTCTGCTTAATGTACTAGAACATGGTGGATCCGGTTGGAAGAAGCGTTGGGTGGTATGTGCTTATTTCCAAATACAATGCTCTCAATAGAATTATATATTATTTTTGTTTTTCAGACCGTTCGTCGTCCCTATGTTTTTATTTACAAATCAGAAAAGGATCCAGTTGAGAGGGCCGTACTCAATCTGGGTACTGCACAAGTTGAATGCAGTGAAGACCAAGCAGCTATGGTTAAAATTCCAAATACATTTAGGTATGCATTTATTTCCCAAATCCCAATGTAAATATACAATAATACACGTATTATTTCTGCAGTGTTGTCACAAAGCATCGTGGATACCTCCTACAAACACTCGGGGATAAGGAAGTCCATGATTGGTTGTACGCAATTAACCCTCTTTTAGCTGGACAAATTAGGTATGCAAATAATATAATTATTATTACAAATATAGTTATACATTACTATGTAGTACAGTAGTCCAATTAGTTCCCAGTCAGCTACAATTATAGAGAAGATTGCTTGGACTAATTGTGCCGCTATTTCCTTCATCTTTCTAATATTAATCAGAAAACATTACATGCATTCGCTCATCTATTTAGTTAAACTTATTGGTAACAAGTACCCCTTGGTATTTATATTACTTCACAATTTCATTTTGCACTGGTTCTCCCTCCTCCTTTTTTTTAATACCATCACCTTAGATTTATCTAAATTGACGATAAATTTCCATAACTTGCAGTAATTACTAAGGCGGTTGATCATAAGCTGTAAAGCTATGTAGGAGTAGGCCAATGGCACTATCTCAACTGCGAATAGGAGGGCCTTGATCGGCACTCCTGCATACACTATTCCTCCTGGCAAGAAGTCAATAATATCTATGAAGAGTGTCTTACTCCAGAGCACGACTCAAACCATTCCGATAATACGTCCCCGTATCCAAAGAGCTTAGAGATTCTGAATAACACGTCCATATTTCAATGACATGCTCATATTATAGAGTTTTTAGAACAAGGAGTAGCGGTCTATCGTGTCAAAGGCTACCTTGAAATCCGAAATCTCAATATATAAAGCGTATATACGCCCCAAACTTGAGTTCAACTGACCCACATATAGCCAGGTGCAGCGAAAACATCATTGCACCTACTAGACGGGATACAATATACAATTGACATTTTTTGGTGCAACAGGCTTGTTTGTACCACGGGCCTAACTTTTTCACAATCATTCATGTGTCCGTGTGTACTTCTTGCACTATGGCGGGAGCTCCCGTTGTATGCGGACTCCGAATATCTAAGTTGGGATAAGCTTGTAATTGATTCTGCTCAGATGATTTGTCAAATAATCAAGAGAGGAGGGCCAGAAAAATCATTTAGTTGCTACTGCTGGGAGTCGAACCCAGACCTTTTGCGTGGAAGTTTACGCACTAAAAATCGCGCCACTGCTTGTCACAATAGGATACAATGGCATGCGATAATACTGATATGAGACTCAACCATAGCGAACTCCATAGTCTCGCTTGAACATCGTAGGAATGTCTCCTCCCTTACCCTGTGGTCGAATCAGTTATCGAGTCATACGTGACTGAAAAATGTTGATTTGGTTATGATGATACCAAATTAACATTTTTCAGTCAAATGTTGGTATTCTATCATCAGTGATTTAGTATATTTTCATACGGTAGGGTTTGTGGTGTCGAGTGGATGCATTTTTGTGAGAAAAAATGTAAGATATTTTTATTTTGCTGTATTAAGTTTCTCCATTATAAACAAAAATGCACTCTTATTCACTTCGAACATTTAAATAAAACTGTTATAAGTTTAATTTATGAAATATTTTTCAAGAAAATTAAAATTTCATTTGTAAAGATAAATGATTGCCAAACGTTTTCGTTCAATGGACTCACAATGTCTACTTCTGACTCGGAAGATGAAACATACAACCAATTCTCCAATTATAATTTCATAATCTTTAAGTACACCAATTTATTTTCATAACATTCATAGAAAAACGACATTTGTCAGCCATTAAACCTCAATGTAGCACAATGCTGCTAGTACAATTGGTACAGTTTGAAATATGCATTCGATATGTAATCATTCCAATGGAGTTACACGTCTACATTTCACTCACTCAATAACTGATGTGGTAATTCGACCCCTGTTTTACCGCTATTATAAGAACAAAAGCTCAAGCGACATAGCCAGATGCATTACGCCCCTTCAAAAATACGACCTAATACATGCCGTATTATCCTCATGCATCGTGGTGAAGTGAACACTCTTACATACATAGGACTTTATGCTGAACTACATATATATATATTTATTCAAATGTAAATATGTTTTTTTTTAAATTAATTTTGCAGGTCAAGACTGGCGCGACGAACTCTAGAGACTGCATCCCAAACGCAAGTATCTCAAAATTCGAACAAATGAGATACGATTACGATGGAATCCGTATTAGTGTATTAAAATGAAAAGAACAAGAGTGTTGAAAATGAAAATTTCATTCAGCTAATTATAATCTAATCTAAAAGCTCTTTAGCTCTCAACATCGTAGCATCATACAACACACACAACTAATACAACTAATGTTCAAAAAGATTTGAAAAAATCTTAAAGCATACATGGATTCCATCAACAGCAAAATAATGACAAACCAATGAAATGAAAAAAAAAATATTTAATTGATAAAAACAAACCTTACATACTTACACATTGTCAATATTCGTAAAACTCTTGTTTATATTTATTTTGTATTTTTGTTGTTTTATGGCATTTCGCCTAATATAATTTCCAACTTAAATAATAGACGAAAAAAAACTAAGTTCAAAGTATATTTATAAATTACATTGTACATAGAATATAAATATTGCAAAAAGAAAAAAAACGTAGGCGATTATTTTATATATGAATATGTTTACTTTATTTTTACTTAACAATAGTAATTTATTAAATGCATTTTTATTTTAAATTATATTACATATATTATTTTCTACCTTTTTGTAGAGTTTTACCAATATGTAGTTTCTGTTATTGTGTTCACAATATATCCATTTTTGTTTTAAAGTTTAAACTCCATTATGAACATATTGCACTAATATGGATTCCAACCGTGTCTCAAAATAATAATTAAAAAAAAACCAACAACCAACTTATATAAATGTAGATGTATTTCAAAAATTACATACACACATATATAAAGCAAAAAAAGAAGATATATAAAAAAATACAAGAAATTATATATAGATACATATATATAAATGTGAAAAGTACATTTTTTCCTTTTTTTAGAAATATTATTTTAAATATTAAAATATATACATAAACGATAGTATTAATTATTTAATTTAAACAAAACAAAGAAACCCTTTAAAATAAATATATATTTAAAATATTTCAATATTAAAATATATATATAAATGAATGAAAAAAGTAGTAAATAGTAAAAACAAAGAAGAAGATATAAAACAAGAAAATAGAACAAAAACTGAGCAAATAACTCGTTAGGGTAATTTTATTGAGTGATGTTGAAATACAGATTGGAGTGGTTAAATAATTAAGCAAAAAAAAAGGAAACAATAATAAATATGCATTATACTTGTTATTATATCGAATATACTTTTTCTGTGCAATGCTTACCTAAATCAAAATTTATTTATTTACGTTTTTTTCTTTGTTTGTTCTTCCCATTCTTTGCAATTACAGCAAAAAACTGAACAGGATTTTAAGAACTTATTTATTAAAATCGATGTGAATAGAATGATGAACAATTTAATCGCGCATGATGTGAATATGTATTATGGAAAAGAATCAATAACTAACAGTGGTAAATGATTTCCTTCTAAGTTGAAGTTTTAACATGACGTGCAGACGAAGTAAACAAATTTAGCGAATATGATGAAAAGACCGACGGATATACCTATTGGAATAATTAAAATTTCGTTTAAAAAATTTTACTCAATGTTGCTAATTCTGTTTATAATTAAATAAAAACAAACAATTATTTTGTTAAATTTATATTTTAGTTTCATTTTGTTTTTCCAATCCGACATTTTTTTATAGCAAGTACTTAGACTGTTGTTCTATTGGATGGCAATAGTTCAGTAATGTGGATGTACATTTTTCGCTTACACAAAATAATCTTAACGATAGCAATTAAATACATACATATATACATATATGGTTGGACAATAGCATAGAGTTTTGACCCTCAGCTAGAACGAATTATTTGGGTAGTTCCATTTGATGAGTTATCAAAGAGATATGTACTCGATTTTTTAACCAGAATTTGTAAGAATTGATATTTTTTACGCTTTAATCAAGCGATAAAAATGGTAGAAAGCAATACAAAATAAGCTGATTGAAAAAAATCACGATTTGGTGGACATTGTAAACAACTGAGAACTGCAATCCACTGCGAACGCATTCAAACTATTATTTCACCTTCGTTCACTTACAAATGAAACACTATCGTTAGCTCAGTTCTAATTACTGATTCGTCCGATATCTGCAAATAGTCGGATCGTGGTTGCTGACTTAAGGAACTGGAGAGTTTTTCTTGTAATTTTTTGAAATTTCATACAAAAAAACGGAAATCTCTTCAAGCATAAGAAAATAATTTCTTTGCCATAAGGTTTATAATTTTTATGATAATAATAAAACAAAATCTCAGATGATACAATGGAAACAAATTGGGTCACTATAGCAACATCATCCTGGCTAATCTAATACGCAGGATTTAATTTGTTTTTATTAAATGATACGCGATGTCTGAACTTTCATCTTCACCTAGAACCCTAAACGGATTATTTGTTTTATAATTATTAAAGCATGCTTGAATTATTTGAATTTGCATATTTTTCTTCACTAATTTCCTATTGCTCTTAACATCTTCAATGTTTCCAAGCAAAGTTCGTAACTTCTCAATATGTTAAAATGGGGAGAATTCCCTCGGAGATTGAAGATGTTTTGAAAATAAAACACACTGTCCATGACATAATAAGGAAAAACAGCATTAATGTTCAAAAGTGACCATAGAATTATGCTTGCTGCTCCAATGCGCGCCCAGAATTTCTGCACAGAGGGGATATAACATATAATTCCATCAAAAAAGAGGACATGTTCTCTTTAAAAGATTTGTTCTGGAAACCCCACTTCAAGAATCGCATCCGTTTTGACGCTGTTCATCTATATAACGTGTAAAACAAAAAAGAAATATTTCAAAAGCCTGAATAACATTAGCTCAGTTACAGTGACAGTTCTTTCAATTTGCTAAGACAAACATTTCATTTTTTAAAGCTTTTTTGTGAAATAAAGCTGTTGGCTAATGCAGGAATGAAGGGATCTATACATGGTGATTCCCTATTAATGCAGCAATATTCCCATCCAAATCAACATTTACAGCAGATTTTGTATTGGAATATTAGACATTAAGAACATCGACATCCGCAACCACGTTAATATTGTTGCTCCCGATTTGGACATTCCTACGTCATGTGTTTTAATCATATTCTTACTAATGGCGTTTTGAATTGATAAATGCTTATCCTTCCATGAAATTACTAATTCTGTTTACTTATGGAACAAAAGTGATACAACAATCTGCTATGCACAATATAGGGGTTTTTATTGTATCAGTGCTTCTTGAGTGGATTCTGAAATAAAATTCAAAATCAAATTTCTCTTCTGAGAATTGTCAAAATACTTTTTTTTGCTGCCAATGGAACGATTTCAGAACAGTTCTCTCGATTCCGATATCTTTAACGATATCCCAATTTCCATAAACATTTCTTACAAAGAGAAAGAAATGTAAAAAGATGAGTTCAAAATCTTTCTTAGCATTTATTGCGTGAAATCGGCATGTGTATTTCGCATACTCAGTTCGTATACAACCCTGAAAATGTTCGACATCGAGAATTTTATTGATTTTAACATTACGATGATAGGGATACCCAATAAAGTGGTTTTTGCATCTCGATCCGTCGGTCCGTAATGCCTTCCTCAGCCTAAACGATTTGACCGATTTTTATCAAACTACGTACATATACAACGTTTTTTTGGTCACAATTCTAAAATACATGTATAAACAGATAGTGAAATGACCTTTTCATAAACTGACTACTACCGCTGCTGAAATCCAATTTAGTCATTTTAGAAACGATCGTCTCAAACAATTTGAATCGTTAACATATGAAGTGCTATTAAATTATCGGACTCAGCTAAATGTTGTCAAAACGACGTGGTTAAATTATTTGTTTGTTACGTGATTAGAGCCCTGTATACTTTCCCAAACAAATTGTGATTGTAAAAGGAGAATAGAACCAACAAATGCCACCATGATTTATTATGATATTTTTTATTTCCAAATAAAGTGATCATCTAGGTTGGAATCAACAAAGGTAGTCTTATGTAAAGTGCGACAATACCATTTTTGTTACTTTTCCTTCTCAATGCTATTGTTGTCACCTCCAAGATAAAAAAAAACAGAAAATGGCCACATTAATCTCTTATGATGACACCATTGATCTCTCGATGTCAAATTATTATAAGTCTGACATAAAAGTATTATATTTTTATATATAAAATAAATTTATCGCAACATTGCTAAAGCATAATTTTTATTCACAATTAATAACATAAACCTTTATTATTTCAAATATATATATGTATAATTATTTTATTTCATTCTCAGATTTAGTAAGATATATAAGTTTAATGAGAACAGAGATTCATCCAAGATATCTTATTCAATCTGAGTTTTGGAACGCGGAATATGTAAAGTGAAACAAAAAATTCACTGAAACAGAATGACCACATTCAATTCTTGCTCATATGCGTTTCGAATGCAATAACGACAAAATATCAGCTATGTTTGCTTAATTTCAAATTGATAACTATTTCGTTTTTTACAAATTGAAATAGTTATCACATGAATGGTGAAATACTTTAATTGAATCTTCGTCAAAGCGAAGATATGGAGAAAACTTTCGTAAATGATTCCTGAAATCATTTTAAACGTTAAGTTTTCAGGACAAAATAAATTTGCTTAATCGTCTGCATATATAGTTTTACTTACTTCTGCATTATTTCATCTGTTGTTTTTTATATATAAAAAAAAAACAAATTTATTTTTCGTTTTGTTTTATTCTTAAACGTGTACGTGTAAAAAGAAAAAAATATGGGGTGGAACTTCTTTTGACAAAATGAACATTTTAAATACTAAACGAAATTAATAAAACATTTGTGTAACTTTCAATGATATATATAGTTCAGAAATGGACATAATTATTATTAATATTAATTATATTATGTATTATTGAAAAAAAAAATAGTTATTACAACAAAACAAATGAAAACAAAAGCAAAAAAATAAAGTGAAACAGATATCTTCATGGATAAATTAATAAAAAAAAAACAAATTATTTAAGCTAAATGTATTATCTAAAGATATATACGAGGCGTATCACTATTATAAAATAAAAAAAAAGCTTTAAATAAATTCGTGTTGTTTTTTTTACTGTTACGACTTACGAGGGCTTCATAGATTTCACGCGCAATTAAGATTCTAATACGGAAATTGAAAGGAAAACAAACCCGACAAATAAGTACAGCTTTGTTGTTTTTGTAACTCAAAATAGTTTTACAATATATAAATTATAATTTGCCTGCTTTATATATTGCATTTAGGATGATCTCAGCGTTGGAGGAAATTAGATTTGTGTTTCATATGTACAAACAAACAAGACACACGCATCCAGTATTTTGGATGTCCGAACATTACAAGGTAGATATGTTTATTTAAGCTTAGTACAAGCCGGACATAAGACTATGTCAATCTAACTTAATTTATTTATTAAAAAGGGTTTAAGGAGGAGTGATATTAGGTGGGAATAGGGGTGTTTCGCAGAGTATGTTTGCTAATATATACTCGGACCACAACTTTGTAGGAACTAGGGTAAAAATCCTTATATCCATTATACCACAACAAATACGAAATACTGTGCAAACAAAGTTTAATGTCGAAAGACTGCAATAGTAAGAAGGACGGGTATCCCTTAATCTCTCGATTAACACCATACCACAAGCATATAAGGTCGCAGAACAATGGCGACAATGTCAACAAGCAATTAGATCAGCCGCAACTTATGTGAAAGGTTACTCCGGCCCACCAGTAAGAAGTCCCTTGTTTGAAGAAGAATGGCGAAAGATGCTCTCTGACATCGAGCTTCATTGGCAAAGAAGGAGGGGAGAAAATCAGGGGTCGAATTACCACATCAGTTATCGAGTGAGTGAAATGCATACGTTATCGTATGATCGAGTGACTTCATTGGGATGATCACATACGAATGGTCACGTATCGAATGAACATTTAAAATTGTACCATTGGTATTAGCAAAATTCTGCTACATTCATATTGGATGGCTGACAAATGCCAAATGTATTGTTTTTCTGCGAATGTTTTGAAAATATATTGGTCTGTTTGGCTGCATTTTTCATCTTCCTAATCAGAAGATAGAAACTGTAAGTCCATTGAACGAAATCGTTTAAGAGACAAAAGCAATCCTTTACCTTTACAAAACTAACGCAATTTTTATTTTCTTGATATAAATTCTATAACTTAATTTGTTGAGAATGAAAAAAATTCATTCTTGTTTGTTAAATATATATTACATATATTACATTTTCTCTCACAAAAATGCATCCACTCGATACCACAAACCCTACCGTATGAAAATATGTTCGATCACTGATATCATACGAAATCAACATTTTTCAGTCACGTATGACTCGATAACTGATGTGGTAATTCGAGGAATAAAAAGCAAGAGATATCGCGATCGATGATATAGAGAGGTCCCACTCGTGGAAAGATTTCGTAAGTTTTACCAAAGTGTAAAACGCCAAAGCCAGCAATAAGAGCGCGAACAAAATCCTGTCGAAATGGACAAGGAAAGACACAGTCTCACTTCTCATCTATCAGGCAGAACAAAGCACTCAATATTGGCGACGACAGCGAAAACTACCAACCATCCGACCTAATAATGAGGACAGCAATACCCAAACGTAAACCTAAAAAGGCTGCCGGAATTGAAAGCCTTCCTGCCGAGCTTCGTAAAGCAGATCGAGATGATTTAAAAAAAAAAAAAATGTTTCCAACACCAACATTTGGTCGGATGAAAGCCTGAAGAATGAAACCGCCTCAGGGGTGGAATCGGCTAAGGTGATAGTTGATTGTCGCTTTGTTGGTTGTCGTTTTTGATAGAGTTGTTCAGGACAACGTCAGTGTCAATGACAAACTGACAGCATCTGTAGGAAAACAAACACATTTGACATTTGTGTGATGGCAAATTCAATCGAATGCCCCTACTACGAATCACAAGACGACTATATATATTTAGGAATATTGTTAACATGGCAAGTATGTACGATGCGGGCGCATTCCTTCCCTCAATACGGTATTGCACGGTCAATGGAGCTATGACTGCCTGGAATGGAGTAAAAAGGCTGCTGGAGGATCCCAACTGTGCACTGACAAATTTCGATCACTTGGCTGTTAGATGAAAACGTACAATAGCTGCAAATAGTAAAGTGTAAATGGGCTAAGCGACTGTTTGAGAAATAAGTTGTGAATTGCCAATAATGGCTAGCGTAGCTATAGTGGTGATTTTCTTTAGTCCAACATTACTACATGACTCCAGTCCATACAAGAAAATGTTTTCCAATATGAATGGCTTGATGAAGGAAGCAAGTACTGAACGAATACCTTTCAATCTTATTATGACATATGAGCATAAAGTAAATCCAGTAAAGTATCAAAGATGAGATTGCTTTTTTCAATGTGTATTTGGAATAAATGCTTCAACCAACTGAAACCCACGTCTCTAGCATATGCATATTTTTTTATTTATTTCATATAATGAAGCACTATGAGACAATTATATATCACCAAATACCACCACAAGCTGAATGTAATGACAGGAGCCACTGCACTGCATGTATGCCAAACAAAAAATTAATGTACGTGTGTTTTGTTTGCTTCACTGCGTGCCGCACTGCATGCAGAACCACTGCACGTGTGTTTCGCAGGCATAACGCGATCACAAAAAACTGATTGATTATTGGCAGCACTTAGCGTTTTGAACGTCACTTTCTTGCCGACGCTGTCGTTCCGGACAGCTGATATGTACAATTCTATTCAAAGTTTTTCTATTGTGAAAAATGTAAGTAAACATAGAATGTTAAAATGTTAACAAATTACAATAAATTTGTTTGTTTTTTAAGGTCTCAAGCAAATAAAGAGCAAATACGATCCTTTCAAGCTTTATGCAGCAAAATCAAGCAGTCCCAAAACAAACACAAACGCTTCTCTTGATAAGCGAACATTTTTCAAAAATCTAAAAGACACAATAATTAATGCTATTTCAAAACTGAATATTTATAAATATGCATTCTTACATTGGGTTTGGAAGTTTCAAGTTCGAGTTGTAGAATAGTTCCAATGAACTAAACATTGCATTTCACGAATTTTCAAATTTCACTTATTTTTTTATTTTAATTTATTTAATATATTCTTTTTTCACTAAAGTATTTAATTTATTTGGATAGAAGCTGAGTGACATATCTATGAAAATGACACAAATGTATGAAAGCGAGACCAAATAGCTGTCTGTGAAATTGATCGCAAAAAAGCGATTGTCAATTTGATAATCACCTTACGTGGACCTAAAACGATGATTTTGATTGTCAACTATCAACTATCACCTTAGCCGATTCCACCCCAGCATTTTATGCCCGATCCACAAAGGCATAAGTCGATCGCAGAGGCATAAGTCTCATCAACATCTCCCCCAAAATCTGCCGTAATATGTAAACAAATGAAACCGTGTACGAACAACCTGATTGGAAGCTGAATATACAGACCCATGTAAGGGAATACCCTTAAGATAGGCAAGGACCTCACCGAAACATTTGACACCAAAAAAATATTTAAGCACACAGTCATGTGACATCTGTAACCTAATTCTTGATAGAATTGTGCAAAACTCCCGAGCCAACAACAGAAGCACAATCTTCCATAAGTCAATCCGACTACAGCATATGCCGACGATATTGACGTCCTTGGACTTAACGTTACGTCATACCCACGTTTGCTAGTGTAGAGGAGGAAGCGGCAAAAATGGGTTTAAATGTAAATTAGTATCACCATTGACAATATATGAGGGTAAGACTCAATGCTGACAACATGAAGCATAGCATCGACGAATTGGACAGAACGTCATAATTGACATACAGTTACAACTTCGATTACTACCTCAAAGTTAGTTTTTCTACCTCACTTTCGCAATTAACTTATATCGCCTTAAAGAAAGCCAAGGAATTACTTTTACCAACCGCTGTTTTTTCGGGCTAAGACAATCAAGTAGTGAAGCCCTCACTCAAAGTACTAGGAATATGCTATATAAGATGTCTTTTATCCCAGTCCTGATCTACGGCGATGAACCATGGACCTTATCAAAAGCGGATGAAGAAATCCTTGGGCCTTTTCAGCGACAATTCTTCGGTCCCGTTAGCTATAGAGATGAAGATTCAATTAAGACCTCTAAATCACATGTAGAGCGAATGGACACCAAGACACCGACCCGTAGTCTTCGATTGGTAGCCAGACAACAAACGCAGTATAAGAAGACCTAGCCTTAAGTGGTGCGCACAATATTTAATAACTTGAAGTTTGCAACTGGAGAGGCATATGGAATATCGGTTGAGTCCCAGGTTCTATCCGGATACAAATGTCACCCATATAAACCCGACAATCGCCTCAAATGGGAATCGGATATGATTGGAGATAACAACTCGATTAACATCTACACCGATGAGTCTAAAACAGAATCTGGAGTGCGTGAAAGGTGTTTTCTTCGATATGCTTAATTGTAGCTTTTTCCAGACGGAAATCATGACAATTAAAGAAGACTTGTCCTGGATGAGGTGTAATGTAATATTCACGCAAAATATTAGCTTCTTCAGTAACAGCCAAGCGACAATCCAATCTATGGGATCCATCTCATTCAGATCGAAATCAACCCACGCCACGAATGCCGGCTCTTTCAACTTTATCATTTACTTCTTATGGATGCCGGAGGTAAGCTTGACAGACTGGAATATTCGAGAATCTTCTACGCGCTCAGAATCACCGTTTTCGTAAAACTCTCGTACGCACAACACACCGTATGCTCCCGAAAAACGCTCCATAGCGACTGAATTTAGTAGATCTTGGCTGGCTATTGATTGACGTACCCACGCGGCCTTAACAAATATGAGCTCTAATTTAAAACACATTGTTCATAGATACCCACTGATGAGTGGAAACAAATTATAAACATTTATTTGCTATATATCACAAAAACACGTACAAAACAATTTAATAAATATTTACGTGCAACGAGATTTTCATGTTACAAACATTATTTGATTGTCTTAAGAATCAACTTATGACAATTCACATCCCTTATTCTTCGATTTAGTTTTATATTTTACTTCTGGAATGTTGTTGATTCCTGATATTGCTTCTTGGGTATGTTCTGTCCATCTACTTTGTAAGAGATTTGGCTGTGGTCTATTGTTAAGTGTTTCTATTCTCATATACGAACTTTGTATATTTTGATGCACAGGTCCAGGTGACACAACATGATCACTTCTTTGTGGAAACATTGCTTGTGCACTTGGCAAATTCTCACCCAGCTTCCTTAACTCACGCGATTTATCAGCTACCATAAGATTTTCTTGAATTTCAATTCTATGAGGTTTAACTCTACCCAAATTCGCACCCAACCTCGTTGAGTCTCGCAATTTATCCTGCAAATTCTGCAATATGAGTGGTGTAATTATAGGCAAATGCTCACCCCGACTCTTAAAGTCCGGTATTTTATCCTTCTCCTTCAGTAATGTATCATGATCTTCTAGAAATTTATCAAACCTACTTGAGTTTTCTAAAAACGTAGATCTAAGCGAGTTTTTATTGGAAACGTCCGACAATTGATCACATCCTGGTGTAACAATATCCTGAACATTTTGATTGCCATCAGGAGTGCTCTTATTTTTTTGTCGTTTATTCGTATATCTCTTTTTATTCCCTTTTGATTGCTTGGATTTTAGTGATGCTGATTTGATTGAATCTACACATTGATTACGAGTATTTCGACAAACCTTTCGTTTTTCTTCAACTAACGTTGGTAGAAATTTCTTCATATCAGTCATTGCAAACATATCCAAGCTATTTTCTTTAACTTCAACCGTTGATGACCCCTCATCATATCCTCGGAATCCACCCACAGTACTATTATTTCTTCGGCACTCATCGATTATGTACTTGAAATCATTATTCTGGCTCAATGTTCTCGGATTACCGATCATAATAAGAAGAGTTTTGGGACGAGATAAAATAACGTTCAGACGCTAAAAACAAAAAAGAAATGCTGTAACAAGGGTTTACAACACAGTTATCAGATAGTGGAACTTACTCTTGGACTATCAAGAAAACCCAGTGATTTGGTAAACGAGCGTACTGTTGAAACGATTATAATAGACTTCTCTTTGCCTTGGAAAGACTCAACCGCCCCAACTTCAATTTGATGCCATCGACGTAGATTCAATTCCTCTTGTATGCGAAGATATTGCTTTTTATAAGGTGATATGATACCAATATCCGTTTCCTGAATAGGTTGTCCTTTTATACCGAAAAACATTAGATCTTTTACGTAATCCATTACAACGTTAACTTCTTCTTCATTGCACAGGCTAAAAAAAATAAAAAATAATACTAATTAACAAAGAGGTTATAAGAATTTTAAATATATATATAATTTTTTTAATTTGAAACAACTGTAATGGGTGATTTAAAATTGCCAAACATAATATATCTGTAGATAGTAGTAACACATTATTCTTTAGGTAAGCTCGGTGGCATAGTAGAAGCTCTGCTGCAATGATGCTACCGAACATGTTTTGTGGAAGGTTGAAATTTCGTGGAACAAATAAACATTTTTGGAGCAACAGACTCTATAGGAACCAGTGCCTAGATTTTTCTAACAATCATTCATGTCTGCGTGTTTACTATTGTACAATGTTGGAACAGTTCTTTGCCGAATCGGAACGACTAAGTTAAGATAGGCTATTATTGAAAGTTGATACTACTCGGATGATTTATCAGATCATAGCGGGGCTCAACATTTTTATGTTGATACGACTGTGCTCAGTGGCACAGGAGGAGTTACTAGATGTCGGTTTGATACAATTTTCGGAGGAAGACCTAACAAACGCGTTAAATAAATTAAAATTAAACAAAAACACTGATTTGTATACCAATCGAAAACGCTATTAATTCGACATTTCTTTGTTTCAGTGTTTGACGAATTCAACCATGAAGAGATACACAATTGAGCAGCGCGTTAAGATTGTTGAAGCCTTTTACGAAAAGGGGCATTCAAATCGAAATGCATTTCGTGCACTTTGTGATTTTTTTGGTCAGCATAATCGACCAAATGTGTTTACAATCGGGAGAATAGTGCGAAAATTTCAGCAAACCGGATCTGTAGGAAATGTGAAAACACCTGTACATGCTCGCCCAGTTCGTTCTGCGGAAAACATTGCTGTTTGCGATAGTGTGGCAGAAGAGCCGTCAACCTCGACTCGTCGTCGTGCCCAACAATTGAACATCTCACGAACATCACTGAAGCGAATTTTGTGAAATTTTCAAGGACTTAGGGGGATGAAGCCTACTGACCATTTCAAGCGTCGTCAATACGCTGAATGGTTGGTTGAACAGACATAAGTGAATGGTGACTTTACAAAGAAAATCAAATTCAGCGACAAGGCACACTTTCACCTCAGTGGATTCGTTGACAAGCAGATTTGCCGCATTTGGGCAAATGAGAACCCACGAGTAATTGTTGAAAAGCCGATTCACCCACAAAGTGACAAGAGTGCGGATTATGGGCTAGCAGCGTCATCGGGCAGTACTTCTTCGAAAATGATATTGGGCTAGCAGTTACCGTGAATGGTTTTCGCTATCGCGATATGATAACGGACTTCTTGTGTCCAGAAATTGAGGATATGGACCTGGACGATATGAGCTTCCAACAGGATGGTGCCACATGCCACACAGCCAACGAAACAATGTCTCTTTTACAGGAGAAGATCAAGGTCGTGTTATCTCACTTCGTGGCGATGTTAATTGGCCACGATTAAACACCGTTGGACTTCTTTCTTTTTGTATATTTACAAGAAAAAATTTACGTCAAAATCCAAGAACAATTCAAGAGCTAAAGGATAATATAATTCGGCACATTAACGATATTGAACCTTCATTATGTCTCAGAGTCATTGCAAATATGGACCATCGGATATGCCAACGAAGCCGTGGCGAGCATTTGGCGGATATTTTGTTTCACACATAATTGTCATAGATCCTTCTATCATAATAAAAAGTATTAAGATAATTCTCTGAAAACTTTTTGTTTGATTTACAATTAAAATCTTTCGTTTTAAATAGATAAAGATGTTTTAAATCATCTATAAAAACGGTTTTAGACAAAAAGTAGAAATATCAAAGCTTTCTACAATTCCTAAAATGTTTGAAAGCATTAAAATAATATACTGCTCGTTAGTCAGATCGCAGTTGGAATACACACCTATTATAAGAGATTCGCCATATCTAATGCAGGGACTTAGATTCCGTAAATTATTTACGTTTGAAGAATTGTCTGGTTATGATAAATGATGTGAACAAGTGGGCTTAAGTTTCAGACATAAAGCATCTTGTATCATGTTTGTTCGATATTCTGAATTATCATATTGATTCACCGGGATTGATTTCTCTTATTAATTTGTATGCTGTCATCAAATCGCTTAGAGGGCGAAATATGTTAGTGTCGAACTCTCATAAAACCAACTGTGGCATCAATGAACCTATTACACGATGCATATGCATGTTTAATTTGATAAGCAACAAAATTGATTTTTGATTTTAATAATTGTTTATATTCAGTAGTTCAAAAATCGGTAGATGACCATCAAAGTCGCGCAACAACAACCAGATGTGTAAAGCGATACTGAGAGCGTAGTGCTCTGTGATGTAAAAAAAAGTAACCAATTACAAAGTCAAACTAAATATTTGGTAAACATTTATTCGCGCTATCACAACTCGTTGCATTATTGGCCGATCAGGGGCGGATCCACAAGGGGTCAAACAATGTCTGGGCCTTCTCTAGTTGGTAGTTGTGCCACTGGTTAAATATAAATGATGATATTTGGCAAACAAAATCCTCCTGATAACTAAATGTAAGAAATACAGCGACGACCTTAATGGATAATTTGCAGACGAAATACTAGTAGCGGTGAAAGAGTATAAAACATAAGATGATCAACACTCTATCCTACAATGAGAAGACATGATCGACTATGTAACACTGGATTTAAACTAAACAACAAATCAAATGAGAAATCGTACCCTTCGGAAATGAGGTATAGATCATAACTTTATCTGTTATCAATGAAATGGAGGTGGGTGCTCACAGTCAAGTATGACACCTCCAAGACAATGCTGTAAGCGAAGACAATCGGTGCTTTCTAACATATCAATATAATGGAAAGTTGACAACGAAAAGCTCTTAGTTTTAGAAAAAATAAAATGCCAAGGGACACTTTCAGGTAAGTATGACACCTGAAAAGCAAAGCTGCAGGCAAAGAAAAGGGCTAATTTCCTAAATAAATATCGCTATCAAGATAAAGAAAAAAAATCATAGTTGAGTCACAGACTATGACGAAAAATCACGATATTATGAACTAAGTCTTAATAATACTGGTAGAAATTACGACCTTCCTACCGAGATATATAATTCCGGAAAAAAACTTGGCATATCCTACTTAATCACCAAAACACTAAAAATGAGACCCAATGGACTGCGCCAAATACGCAGGCAAAAGCCTCCGCAAGATCAAATGCGTTTCGAACGCGAAATTCTTAAAATAAAATCCTCCCTTCCGTTAGAAATTTGCCAGGTTGGAATCATATTCTGCTGTGAATTCTTATAGTAAACACAATTCTGGTTAAGCTGGAGAACATTGCAGTCAAGACAATAGCATATGTACACATGACTAAGGCATTCTTGTCTCATGAGGGAACATGAAAATTATTATACATGGATATACGTCCAAAGGGCTGTAATTAATTTGTAGTTGGATCAACAAAAGCAAGTTTGTGGTGATTTCGTAAAAAGCAATAATCCATTTATAACTAAAAGGAAAATACCCGCATACATTGTAGGAGCATAACTTAGTATTAGAAAAAGAGAATATTTATATGTGTTGATACAAACAACTAGATCAAGAATCAAGAATCGTCAGATATTGACGAATATACCATAAATGACACGCATTGACACTCCGGGATTATAAGGGAAGACTACTCCCATTATGAGACTGTTGACAAAAGTCACTGTTAGAACTTACTATTTATACCCTATAACATAGGGGTACATTAGTTTGTAACATAGAGAAATAATTGAGCTAGATATATACTTTAATATGGATCGACTCAGAATAGCTTGCTGAGTGGATTTAGCCATGTTTGTCTGTCCGTCTGTCTGTTCATCACCAATTTGTGGCCCTTAAATTTTGAGTTAGGATAAGGAAATTTGGTATATAGGATCCTTGTTACCAGAACACCACCAGAACAAGTGTAAAAATGATAAAAATCCGTCCACTGCCACGCCAACTTTTTAGAAAATCGTTGTTTTTGGCCAAACGTTCCTAATCCTAAATCTATATTTTGTCCATACAAAGTTTTTTGCCAAGCCCACTTTTTGGAGGCGTTTTTAGTCTTTTGGCCTTTGGTATAATTTTAAAGAATTTTGAGAAAAAAATCGATGCAAATACTTCCATAATTTAAACATTTCGTCTTTGGATCATTTTAACCCACGCCCACTTTTTGGGTGTGTGTTCTTACAAAAAATTGTAAACCCTACCCCGTTTCATATGCCATAGAAAAACTTCGCCTTTTGTCGAACTATAAAAGATTTAGATAAAATGTCTAAACAAGATGTGGTGACAATGTCATTTTCTATATTTCATCCCCATTCAGTTTTTAGCCTATCCCAGTTTTTTGGTACGTTAATTGAAAGAATGGGATGGGATAGGGTATTCAACGAAACGAAAAACATAGATATTGTTGACTTAACGCGTTGCGGTGCGAAAAGGTAAACCTCGGTAGATGATTATGGAACCAACCAACGTCAGCATAACGGATCTACATTTACCTAAGCACAATACTACAATGCTAACCTAATGTATTACAAGCTCAATGAAAAAATTCTGATATTTGGAGGCGTATACGTAACAATTTCACATGTTACGTATACGCCATCGAAGAGCAAATACATTTAGATAATATAGGATAATTAATATTCGGTGACACAATGGGAGCAGTTAGCTAGGGACCGGGCAAATTACAGAGGCTGGTTAAAGCTCAGGAAGGATTTAGCCACGCGTAAAAGAATTATTTGAGGTATAATTATTCTTCAATATGAAGTTCTTTAACTAAAGAAACCTGTTTATGGGCTAAAATGTCATCCATAATATATAACAAAAGCATACGTGATGTTTTATTGAGGTTGGGCATGAAAAGACTTAAAACGGATAAGGGCATATTTGTTACTATTGATAATTACATTCGTTTCTTATTCTGACAGTTTGTGTTGATGATCTAATGATATTTTTGGGAAATGCAAAGCAGGAGATATCAGAACTCGGAAAAGCTTAATAGTTTTTGGGATCTGGAGTATAAATCAATATATGTTCTTGAAACAAAACAGCCATTTCATGAGTGTATGGAGATTTGTGCAGCAGTACAAACCCGTTGATCAGAGGGTTCGAGCAACAATTATTTAATGATTTGACTAATGGCATTGAACTCTTTTGTAATAATCATGGTGGGTGACGTTAAATAAGTCGGATCATAAACAGACAAATCATGATCATTTTATTCAGACTAATATTGTCAAGAAATAGATAAATAAAAAAACTATATGTTATGATTAAATCCCCCTGTGACCATTCATTTCTGTAAAAGTCACCAAATCCTGTAAGGCATTTAGTTTTTTCATTTATTCATTAATTGTTTATCATCTTATCCCCCAAATTAACTCTTTAGCACAGCTTACCTAAGAGAAAGTCCAACCTTTGCGCTTTTTCCATAAACAGAATGAAAAATTATCGGATGTGTTTTATTAGGTAGCAAATGCCAATTCAAATTCACAGAAGTATCCTCTGCAAATATAAAGAAGTATATCAATTTTTTTTTTGTTTTAATTTTGTACTCTAAATTCACTTACCTGTTTTTGCCATCGCCTTTAGTTCACAGCCGTAGTACAACCGATTGTATAGATAAACCAATTCTGGATGGGAACGAAAATTCCGAACTAATCGAGTCTGAATCGTCCGATCATAATCACCATTTCCTTGAACGGCATAACATTCTTGACTTAATAATCTCTCCATGAAGGATATATTTAAGCCCAGCTCGCCAGCGCGCTTGGACTTCAATATTGGACCTAATTGCTTTGGGTCTCCGGATAAAATTAATCGACATTTCGAAGATGAAGTTCCCATCCAGCCAACAAGTGTTTCCGGTTCTGTTGAAGCGGCACATTCATCGATAAAAACGTGCGTAAAAAAGTCCCTCCCAATATTTGCCGTTACAAGTTTGCCAACAACTCCTAAGGTGCATACGATAATGCGATATTCACGGAGTATATCTACATGTGGATAGAAATGACCGGAATAGAAATTTGACGCCTCTATAAGAATGTCATCGATGCTGTCGATTCGTTTCTCATTCGATTTTGCAAAAATCCGTACGATATTCGGCTCACCAGGCTCAAGATCGACGAGAACTCGACACAATCGTATTGCAACCTCATCGCAAGCGGCATTGGACCCCGCTGTAATAAGAATTCGGGTGTCTGATCGAAGTTTCCATAGCTGGAGCACAGCTTCAACTATGGTTGACGTTTTTCCAGTTCCTAACATAAAGACATTTTAAAATTTAGGCAATTGAGATGGTTTTCTGTGGTTTGAGCTTTCATACCTGGAGGCCCAACTATAACGTATGGCGCAAAAGGACTTGGGCCAGCAGCAATATTTCGAACGGCTTGCAACTGCTCCGGATTACTCTCTACTAATGGATTAAAAAGCTCCAAACTAACAATTCATAAAATACATTGTATTAATATAAATACATAAAGAGATTCCCTTATTAGCAAACAACTTACTCCAAAGTAGGAACGTTATATTTTCCGATGTTGCAGTTAGTTGGCACTAGATATTGAATAGCATATGAGTTGGGTGTTAACAAGCTCAGCGCTCTGAATTGGTATCTCAACAGCAAACGAGATGGACGAACTTCTATCTCATACAATTTCTTTTCGTCTATTATGGCTCCGTCATATTTAAAGCATATTTGATTGTAATAAACCCGTTCAACCATTCCAATGAAATGCTTTTTCTTTTTCTTTTTATCCTCATCGATCGGTTGGATTAATGGAGTTAATTTGATTTGATCCATGGGCGTTACAATGTTTTCTAAAGCTATATGTTTTGGTAGCTTTCTAAACTGAAAATTTAAATGTTGTGATAAGCAATTTAAATTAATATAGTTTTTGATTAAAATCACAGAGTAAAACCATAAAACCATAAGAAACATTATACTTTCAATTTATCAAATCTTTTGACATGACAAATGAGTATCCTTTTATTTTTATATTTGAATATTTTGTAGGCAACTACAATTTGCCTGCAAACAAATTTTTTCTCAAATGCGGCATTTTTACGTGACGCCGCATCAGAGCCGCATATATATGCTACAATTTACATGTCGTGTACAGTGTACAGTGAAAACTCTCTTGGGCGGAGAGGGAGGGGAGTGGCCAGATTTATTCATTTATTTTTTATTAATTTAAGATTACTGAATAGTCAAGTAAGGGAGATCCACATTTACATATGTATTAAGTTTTTATATATAACAAACAAAAATAAATACATACATATATACATATATGTATATATGTGTAAGTTCTACATATTAAAAAACCTAAAGTAACAAAAAATAAAAAGATAGCATTAGAGGGTCCCCTGTTAATACATTTCTAAAGAGAGGAACAATATCTTCCGTAAAGACTTCTTAATTAAAAACGTGACGTGAATTTTTTTGTTTCTCTTCCAAAAGTCTATTTTGCATATGGCGTTTTAAATTTTTAAAATGTTCGAATGCAATGTAACCGTCTTTTAAGAACGGCTTTAAATTTGCAATGGATATTAACGCGGTTTTATTTGAGTATACCTCACAAGAAACCTCAGATGTAGGTTCAGTATCCGAATCATTGTTGTCAATTACGTCTACTATTTTGATACTCAATATAAAGCTCTTGCTCTTGTTTTTCGTTTCCATATCATTGTCTATTGCACGACTAATTCACAATCGGAATCAGACTCCCCGAATGTTCAATTCATCTCCCAGCTTTTTTGAAACAATTTTTTACTGTTTCCGGCTGCACCTTGAGCTTTTATGAAATGTATAGCCTCCAAGACGTTAATTAAGATATGCTTAACAAAGATGCTTGGATAGCAAATTTTGAATAACACCTTGGTCTAACGGCTAAAAAGCTGATGTCGTGTTGCTTGAAAGAAAAATAATTTTAATATTTTTTAATTGCAAGTCACGAGGGTGCAATGTTGCGTTGCCTAGGAAAAAATCGCAAACACTTTATCCGGGCAACCCCCAAATTTGTGCATTCTATTCTTAATATTCTAAAAATATAAAAAAACGGTTTAAGAGAAAATGTCCGCGCAAGAGGGGTGTTCGCCTAATATGAGTGTCCGTTAGGAGAGTTTTCACTGTTTATGTAATTTTTTTTAATTTAAATTTAGAAATTTTTTTCCATTCTTAATATTTAAATGTCAGCCATACCGAAAATAAGTCAAACTAATTTAAACTTAATTTCTTGTCTACGCACTCACCTTCACAGAATACTCTCGACCAAATCTTCTAATTTTAGTTGCAGTTTGATGCAAGGGAGCATATTCCCGCATTCCTTCCAAGTCTTCTATTTGCAAAAGAGTGTGAAGGACGTCAGCTATATTTTTTCTGTTAAGGATTTTATCTTCTTGGATATATTGTCTGTTAGGAATATAAATTAAAAAAAATAACTGAATAAAATAAATGACTAATCAATTTAAATATGTTGCTACCGTATGTTTTCAGATACAGCACAAAGCGATGAATTTGAAAACTGTTCTTTTTGGGCATTCTTGATTTTAGGAGATGGATAGTAGTCTCCCAGAACTGATTCATTCTTCATATGTCTGCAAGAATCAAATTAATATAATAAAAATAAGCTAGATCTATGAAGTGAGTAACACACTTGTTAGAGGGAAGTCTGCAAGCTCGGGTACGAAAATACACTTTGGGAAATTCATCAGATCTCTGAAAATATATTTGAAACAAAATTAAGTAACAACAAAATAAGTGCAATTTCTTTTAAATGTACATAGATTAAAATGCTGATAGCCAAATATTTTTTGAATTTGTGATTGATGGACAGCTCTAGGATAGATTCTGTTATCATTGATAACGTACAAAATTGGGATTATTCGATTTTTTGTACTATACAAGGTGGCGCAAAAGTAATCCTCCTATCAGAAAATGCTATAAATTTTGCGATTGGCCCCTAATGTCAGTTCTGTTTTGACATTTGTGAAGTAAACACATACGAAATACACGTTAATAAACAATGTTACGCTACACTGCTCCAGAACGCGGAATATTGGTGAGAATTAAAGTTTTTCATTTTTTTTAAATTACAGCCAAAAAAACATCGGAAGGTTATTTTTGCGCCACCTTGTGTTTTATACTTAAAAAAAAGCTAAAAAAATTAATATAGCTCCTAGGTTACTCAGAACTGTTGCAAACGAAGATTCATTTGCTATGTCATTCTTAAATGGTTTTCGAGTACATTATTTTGACAGCACAATACTCAAGTTTTATGAGTGTGGAGTGAAGCTAGATTTCGAAAGATAAAACGTTTCTTATCTGATGTATAAGAATAGTTTCCGTATGCACATATAATAATATTTCTGGATTTCTACTAGTTATAAACTTTAATTGGAATTATTCAAATTCAAATATCAATGATGGAACTCGCACCCCACTAATATATATAATCGCGTTGATTTGAAATCATACATCATATTTCCGAAATATTTTGCAATGACAGCTTTCTTATTTTGCATGCATCTTATTTTGTATCATTATTTTTACCACTAGATCGAGAGAAGTTTGCTCAATTAGTCTTCCAATGCAATACATATTCATTATTCACCCTTGTGCCTTATATCGGATAAAGCTTCCCTTTACTCGAGAGAGACATACGGGTTCAGTGGCTCTAACGAACCATCGCGCGATAAACATCCGCTCAGAAGGTCTGAGTTCGATTCCCAGTATCCCGATATTTCTTTTCACTGGCCGGCCGTTCGCTGGCGATGATCTGGGAATCATCAGAGTATCAATTGTCAACAAAAGCTTATCTCAACACAGCCGTTCGGATTTGCCATAAAACGGTGGTCCCGCCGTGCGTCGTACAAAAAGTACATACGCACACATTAATGGCCAAATTTGCTCTCAGACATAAACGAGATTGAGTCTTCATTTTAGTCTGTGTTAGTGTCATCTGACAGGTTATGTTTTGATCATTCGAATAATGCGTTAAGATAAGTTTACATGTAGCATTTATACCTTTAAAGATGGTTGGGTGTTGTAGAACAAGGGTAGACTCTGATTGGCTAAAAACTGTGACATCTACTATGGACCGTGTTAGAGAGAGCAGAAACAGCGACTATTCGGATGCGGATTTGTTATAAGTGCCAGACTTAGGCAAGAAGTCTTGTTGCATTGTAACAATCCGCATAAAGCCCAAATTTGCCAACATAAGCCTTATATGCGCTCATGCTCCGACGGAGGAAAAAGATGATACAACTAAGGATTGCTTCTACGAGCTCTTTGACAAAACCTATGAGCGACAACCAAAGTACGATGTTAAAATCGTGCTGGTAGATTTTAACGCAAAGGTAGGAAGAGAAGACATCTTTAGCAGTATTGTCGAAAAATATAGCCTACACGACAACACGTCTGGAATGGACTAAGGCTAATTGACTTCGCTACGGAACGAAATGCCACTATAGCCAGCACACGGTTTCCTCACCTCGATATCCATAAGGGGACTTGGCGGTCTCCAGATCAGTCAACCAAATTGATCACATGTGCTAGGTTTTTCGCGGTCACCAGCAAGAAACTCCTGGTTTGATGAGGAATGTTCGCAAATTTCAGGCAGAACGGACCATTTAATATAGGCAGCGGCAGCGAAAACTGCCAACCACCCGACCTAAGTGAAGTGAGGATAGCAATATCTAAACTCAAGCTGAACGCCTGAAACCGTTTACCAACAAACTGATCGGCCCATATCAGTGTGGTTTTAGGCCAGGAAAGTCCACAACCGATCAAATTTTCACAATTCGGCAGATCCTGGAAAAAACCCAAGAAGTGAAAATCGATACCCACCACCTATACCACTGCATACGATAGCATTTATAGAGACGAACTATACAGAGCCATGTCTAGTTTTGGTATAGCTCCCAAACTCGTCCGTTTGTATAGGATGACGATGGAGAATTCTTGCTGCTCCATCCGACCCTGATGGAGCAGCAAGAATTCAAAACGACCTCACCGACACAATCGAACCCAAAAACAGATTTAGGCAAGGCGATGCGCTGTCACGTGATTTCTTTAATTTGATTCTTGAGAGGATTTTGCAAAACTCCCGAGCCAACACCAGAGGCACAATTTTCTAAAAATCGGTGCAACTACTAGCATATGCCGACGATATTGACATCATTGGTAGGACTCAACGTGAGGTCATAGCCACGTTTGCTAGTACAGAGAAGGAAGCAGCAAAAATGGGTTTAGCAGTAAATGAGGACATATAACATCCACGAATTGGACGGAACGTCACCATTGACAGATATAACTTTGAGGTAGTACGGGACTTTTTCTACCTCGGCTCCGCTATTAACTCTGACAACAACATCTCGTCAGAAATCAAACGAAGAACTACTCTTGCCAACCGCTGTTTCTCCGGGCTTAGAAGGCAATTTAGTAATAAAGCCCTCACTCGACCTACTAAGAAGATCATATATAAGACCCTGATAATACCAGTCCTGCTCTACGGTTCTGAAGCATTGACCGTATCAAAAGCGGATGAAAAAATCCTTGGTCGATTCGAGAGAAAAATTCTTCGGAAAATCTTCGGTCCCGTTTGCGTTGACGGGCTAATGAGGCGAAGATTCAACAAAGAATCATACTCAAGTAAGTAAGTAAGTATTTATACCTTAAAAAATTATATTTCGGTAAGTTATTCAGCATTACAATTTCCGGAAATATCTTTATTCGCAACGAGTCTCAGCAAAAGTAAATGGTAAACTGCTTTTACATCTCCTGAAGAGATGAGCTGCAGTCTATAAATTTTCAAGTTTGATGAGCTATATCCAATCCATGCCTATGTTATTAAAGCTAAGACAAGGTATCTTTTATCGCCATGAGTTTTACGCTACAATAAGAAGGACGGCAGTAAGAGTGGCTTAGCTTGAACAAATCGTTATGAAAATGGATCGATCGTTTTCCATAAGTACGCTCTTTTTGCATGATAATCTATCAGGTATAGTGACCTTGAAATTCCTCCAGAAGATTATCCAGATAATGGGTTAATAAGCGTTTTCAGAGTTGGAGTGCCCAGTTTAGACTCTGAACAACTATTTTGTCTGTTGTCGAATGGCTGAATTAGCTGCCATTCGCTTACCAAACATATCGTGGAAAGAGGTAAAAAATAAAGAGGACGGAGTACTTCACTGATGCAGATATTTTGATATCTTCAAAATGGCGTTTTCAAACCTTGGTGCCTCGTAAATCGTAGATGTGCCAGAATAGAACTATTATTATTAATTACGTGATACCAACGCGTTGGTCATTCTAAGTCAAGTATTTGACATTCTTTCTTGAAAAACAATACACATTGCTTTTAATATACTAATCCCCAGAGTACAATCCTTTTGTCTGATGCCTAGTTTGAATATCACAATCAGCCCAATTCTAAACGAAATCTCCCAGGGAGTTTATTCTCATTTCACTAAATGAAAAATTCCCTGGGGTTTCTCTGCCTAATCCCTTATCCCATATTCTAAACTGACTTCGAATATTCGGAAAAATACTCCGTGAAAAAAGTACGCATTCTAACTTTCATATAAAGATAGAATTAAAATTGATTTGACGGGAGTTCTACAAAAAAAATGTAAATTATTAATTATTTTTTTGCAACAAAAATATATTAAAATGTACATTATTCTATTGGGTTGAACATTTATTTAATTTTAACCCATTAAACAAAATTTTAATGGTGTCGGAAAAATATATTTATATAAAATAGGACATAGTTTGTTGAAATAAATTTACTGTTACCCTAGTGTAGAGTGATCAGAAAAAATGTGAGAGCAGGGAGCTATGTGCCTTAAGGCTAGGGAAGTGACTGGTCGTGGACCCAATAGGGAAAACAACTACTTTAGTTGGTATGAAAGAATTCTTAGAAGGTAAAACAACATTCGAATTGAACGAATCAAAAAAAAACGAGTGGTGGGTGCACGACTGGGTCGTACGCAACTTTCTCTTTCACAGCGAGTTGGGCGTTAGATCAAATAGTGCGCATTTTGATTATTAATGCTAAAAATTATATAAAATGTCGAAATGTGATTATACGAACGTTTACTCAGAAATTTGAAGGAATCGGTGTCTATGTGAAAAATAATTATTAGTCGTTATTGGCCAAAACTGAAAATTCCGTTAAGTGATAGTTGGGCTAAAACTAATTATGTAAAATTGTTTAAAACTATTATAGTAGTAAATATATTAAATTTCATTCAATTTGACATAGTAGTTTGCGAGAAATTAACAATTTTCTTTATATGGCTTGAATGACAAAATCCGTTATATGGATTTTCTCGAAAAAAACTGGGTATGCAGTTTTGTTGGAACTAATATGCATATAGTATATATAAAGTTTAAATAAAATCGTTAGAGCCGTTTTCGAGAAAATTGAGGTTATGTGTAATTTTTATATGGCAGGTACCGTTAATAACATGGCTAAAAGCAAACAAAAACGAGTGGTGGGTGCACGACTGGGTCGTACGCAACTTTCTCTTTCACAGCGAGTTGGGCGTTAGATCAAATAGTACGCATTTTGATTATTAATGCTAAAAATTATTAAAAAGGTGAAATGTGATTATACGAACGTTTACTCCAAAATTTGAAGTTATCGGTGTCTATGTGAAAAATAATTATTTTTCGTTATTGGCCAAAACTGAAAATTCCGTTAAGTGATAGTTGGGCTAAAACTAATTATGTGGAATTGTTACAAACTATAATAGTAGTATATATATTAAATTTCATTCAATTTGACATAATAGTTTGCGAGAAATTAACAATTTTCTTTTTGTCATTCAGGCCATAGAATGACAAAATCCGTTAAATGGATTTTCTCGAAAAAACTAGGTATTCGATCGAGCCGTTTAGGCTGTGGAGACCATTACGGACAGACGGACCGACGGACGGAATTCCAAAAACCACTTTTTTAGGCTCCGCTATCATCGTAATGTTAGAATCATTCAAAATCTCGAGGTCGAAAATTTTCACGAAAACAATATCTTTCTCTTTGTAAGAGAAAGTTAAAAAATGGCCTAGAATTATGACCAAAAGAAACTTGGATACGAAATTTGAAGACAATCGGTCAAGCCGTTTAGGCTGGGGAGACCATTACGGACAGACGGACCGACGGACGGAATTCCAAAAACCACTTTTTTGGGCTCCACTATCATCGTAATATTAAAATCAATCAAAATCTTGAGGTCGAACATTTTCACGAAAACAATATCTTCCTCTTTGTAAGAGAAAGTTAAAAAGAATCACCCAACCAAGTGAGTGGATTTTTTTCCTGAAGGAGGGCTCCTTGAAATGGATACATTATACCTTGTTTTCTACACTTTTTTGACAACTTAATGTTGACTCAATAACATCGTTTACAATTTTGGGTCTGTAGATAAAGAAGAATTTGTATTTTAAAAGCAAAACATTTTATTTTTGGACTTTACCGAAGGTCCATTCCGACTCCTAGAACAACTTTGTGTGCCTTAGAATTTCAATTGTTGCCTCTGATTTTCTGTCAGGTTTCTCATAGATTTTCATTCGCTCCCTTAGATCATTTTTTTTTTTAAAGTTGAACATCATTCTTAGCTCAGGAGAGTTTTTTCAACAATTTTCTTACTTCGAAGTTTATAATAATTATCAATTCCCTTTATAATTATTTAAATATAACCAGCTGCACTCCTTTAACAGAAAGAGTGAGGAGATATGTTTAGAACAAGATTATTCAGGCGATTTCGAAAATGTAAAATGTTTTGTAAAAGATCTGTTACAAAGGTCCCACGACATGAAAGAATACTATTAAAAAATCCAAACCCCGATTAAATGCGTGTTTTGTTAAATTTTAAAAATGCTCACCTTATTTCAAAAACCTTACTTTTCAAGTACATTTATTTTGGACCGCAAGTTAATTCATTTATTTATTTAAAAAAAAATTATTAAACCATTCAAGAACGACACAGCAAATATGTCTAAATAAAATATTAGTAATTTGAATCTTCTAGATAAATTAAAAAAAAATGGTGCTTATTTTTGCTGTAATTAATTTGATTTCTTATGATTTAAATTACATATGTATACTGAGCATAGTAATTTAGTCCGCATTTCACTGACCTGTAGACTTAGATCTAATCTAACCTCATCCAATTGTCTAAACACATCTTCGTACGATTTATCAATCAAATGTGCTAATTGTTCCAAATATGTCTTCAGTCCGGAATGAATGAATGTAGGTTTGTTTATTTCTGCATGTGAATGTTGGACTTGCGGTTTTGTAATTGCCTTTCTTTTTGGATTTTGAGTGTTCTTTGTGGTGTGGATGAGTAAAAAATATGTTGTTTAAAATGGTAATTTGAAAATCAATACCACCCACCGAATAGAACCACATTTACTAAGAATGAAACATATTCACATCGCTAATTAACAAACAATAACTTCTAAACTCTACTGAGGACAACATATACATTGACACATTCATAAAATCGTAAACACTGAATTACTATATTCCTATTTCTAGATACCGCATAATAATTAAGTCGTGATCGAATGTTACTTAGTGTGCATTTAAGCTTATGAGTTTGTCATTGTTTATTTTAGGACCACCAGTCATAAGTTTGACTAATTTATTGAATCGATTGCTTTCTAATTTATGTTTGATTGATATTCATTTGATTCCAAACATTTGTTGTAAATTTATTTAAAAAATCCATTATGCGGTATTTTTGGCATAATCGATTTGCGTGCTACAAGATGCTAAGACTACAAAAGACGCCCTTTGCAAACAGTTGAACGGCGATGATAAGAGATCTCTCGGAACCAGGCAGAACCAACCATTTATCATTGGCGCTTGTCGTTAATGTCATTCGGAAACACGACAAAATAATTTAGCATTACTTATGGCGCTTTTGGTTATGTGCAATCCATTAACATAGTGACATTTATCGTAATACATTTATGTTTATGTATTATGGACATTTTTAAAACAAAAAAGTTTCCTAAGACGCCAAATTTGTTCGTTAAAGCGAAGAAGCCAAAAATACTCTCAAAATGTATGTTTTGTCTATTATTTTTTTAATTTAAATGACAACTTTCTTAACTGAAAAAAAAACAGTCGAAAACGGCTTGTTGAGCCCATGGAAGCAAATGAACACTTCGTATAAAATGTTAACAGATGTGTAAACCATTTTAGATGCAGTGTCGCCACAATTCAACAAAGTTTTTGGCAAAGGTGTAACACATCGTTTAACTACCAACAAGGAAAACAATGGTACAAAATAAACAATTGTTAAATATTTGAAAATAAATACTTATGCTTATTCTTAGCCTCGGTTTGACGCCAAATTCAAAGTGAAACAGAAGTTGATTATCGACAAGAAAGAGAATAAAACCATAGCAAAGGCTTTTATTGATATGAGACCTGCCATTTTTATGATTTTGTGTCTCCTAAACCGGTGCTCTCCTCGTCTCCATCAAACAAAATTTCTGAAATTTTCTGATTCATTCAATAAATCGACAACCAAAACTACACAACCTTTTGCCACTCCATACCCACGAAAAAAAAACTAAATAAATTTAAAATAAATATTTTCTTCAACCGATTTCATAATTGGGATATAAACAGTGTCTTATTTTCAGCTCTTTTAGTGGATCGCATGTAGAACTTAAGAGCGACGAAGAGACTGGCATTGCGTACGCAATGCCGCTTCAACAGAGACTCGCCTACAAAACGACAATTTGCATTTTGCAAATAACTCTTCCTTTATTTGTTTTTTTGGAAAACTTCCCACACTATAGATGATTTTCTTTGGCCTGGCATTATTTAAGTAATAAATTAAACTATCCAATACAGTGGAAAACAACTAAACCGAACAACTAAACGTTTCCAATTACCAACGCCACAATCAATCATATGGGAGGGTAAATCGTAAACAAACACAATATCTAACAAGTAGCTACCGGTTGGCCCCAACCCTTAGCATATCGGCATCAGCCCGATTTGGAAAATTCAAACCAAATTAGTCAAATCGGTTTAGGTATACACACGAAAGACGAATCTCAACTCTTGTTCATTTTCATTCATACACAAAACCAAACCGAGTTGTTGGGCTCTTTATACCCTATCCCATAGGGGTATATTAGTTTTGACATTAAGTTTGTAACATAGAGATATAATTTCGATAGATATACCTCAAAGTATATTCATCATTCTAGCTCAAAATTTAAGACCCAAAAACTGGTGACGTACGGACGGACGGACGGACGGACAGACATGGCTATATCGACTCAGCTTTCGATTCTGAATCGATCCAAATACTTTGAGGTATATGTAGCTAAATTATTTCTCTATGTTACAAACAAAACTAATATACCCCTTGGGGATAGGTAATAAACATTTGTATGCCCTACCCCTAGCCATATGTAATAGAAAAACGTTGTTTTTTGTCGAACCATAAAAGATTTTGATAAACTGTCTGAACAATATGTTGTGACAACGTCATTTTCTATATTTCATTGATATAAAGGCCACATTTCGGGGATAGAAATTTAAAGGATGAGATGGGATAGCCTTCTCATATGTTTCTTTTTGTCTTTCGTGTAGGTAGAAGGTAGCTGACTGACTGAGCCATTGGATACTGACTATCTTATGCTGGTCGTATGTTAGGTATGTGTTTACTTGAAGGTAGCCCTAAACGAAGAAAATGCTCGCAGAACATGCTCCGAAACCAAATCATGTGTTCAACTCGTGTTAGTACAGTTTTGTATTTTATTATCCGGTTCATTTAATCGGTTTTGCTAACTCGAGTTAGAGTAAAATCCAACTCGAGTTAATTCGTCTCTGACTCAGCCGTTGGTGACAAACTAAGATACAAAATTCTTAAAACGCCCTTATACCGGCACTATACAATCATCAGACGTGGTTAGGTTATGCAGCCTCTTTTCAACTTTGTATAAGTTTATGAATATGTTTACATACAGAGGGGTGCTTAACTTAATACTTGAATAGGGCTGAATATGGCCGCAAATTTTGACGGAAAAATCTATCCTTCATCAATTATGAATTATAAACAGAAATCACGTGATATTTGAACAGCCTTCATTGAACTACATTTAAACATATATGTACATATACATGCAAATTAAGAATTCACTTCTATGCTCAAAGAAATCAAAGAAACAATAAAAAATACAAATAAATATAAAAATCCTTACCAGGAAATGATGCTGCTCAATATAACGTTTTGTCTTATCCGATTTATGCCTATAGACCAAGACAATTGGTTGTTCAACTCCCAATGTAAACAAATGTGAGTCAACTGTAAATGAATCAATTCCATCTGTAGAAATAAAATGTAATATTTAGATAATTCTCAGATATTATTTAAATTTTTGAAAACCTGAGGGTATCTCATACGGAACCATGTTGTTTTTTATATAATTCATTACTCTGGTTTGGACAATGATGATTTTGTCAATAACTATATCTTTCTTTAAAGTTTTCATAGTGAAATGGAAAAAGTGAGATTTATGACACAGGCGATAGATTACTTCAAATATGTTATCCATTCTGAAAAAAAAAATATTTTGTTACTAACTAGTTTACACTTTACGATGTAGATGCTAAACTTAAACTTATTTGTGAAAAAAAAAACATATATAATATCCATTTAGATTTGATATCGGAGGTTTTTGAAAATATGACCAGGGGTATTTGGGAATTTGCATTCTAGGTCCACACAAAGGTAATTTCAATTATAATGGTAGATGATGCATCTGCACTAGCATGACTTGCGCTGCATATTGGTTAAACAACCTCTAATTTTTCCGAACTGGGCGATCAAGACGTATGTGGCTGAGAAGCCTTATATTAGTGGCAGAACGAACCATTCAATACTGGCGACGACAGCTTGGTAAGTAACTTTCACCAACTCTTAAGCCAAATTTGTTTAGATGAAAGTATGCGTGGAGAATGGAACCTCAGCATAGTTTGCCCCATCCACCAAAATAGGAGTCCCTCTGACCTGCGCCAACTACAGAGTCATAAGTCTCCTCAACATCGACTACAAAAGTTTAATATTTTTAAGACTATAAGAAGGCAATTCAGTAGTAAAGTCCCCACTTGAACTACTAGGGAGATCATATAAGACTCCGACCATCCCAATCCTTCTCTACGGCTCTAAGGCATGGACCGTATCAAAAGTGGGTAAACAAATCCTTGGTCGATTTGAAAAAAAAATTCTTTGAAAAATTGTCGGTCCCATGCGTTGACGGAGAGACAATGATTCAAAAACTCTGCATTGGGCGTTTAAGAGGGCTAGGAAATGTAGAACGAATGGGCACCAATACTCTGGCTCTTAGAGTCTTTGATTCCTAGCCAGACGACGGACGCAATAGAGAAAGACGGCCTTAAGTGGCTAGCACAAGTAGCAACTGGAGGCAGTTAGCTAAAGAGCGGGCTAATTGGAGAGGCATGTTGGTTGAGTTCCAGGTTCATTCCAAACTGTAGTGCCACTTAAGTAAGTTAGTAAGTAACTCTGAATTCCCAGTTGTTAGTTCAAATATGTTTATGGAACAATATGCAGAGAGAGAGTTATCGAAGTATGGTTTGATATCGCATTATACAATGTACAACCTTTTGATCAGAAGTCAAATGAGGAAGTGGTCTTAATTTACAAAGAAACTAGTTGTATTAACTTATTTCCTCACTGAACTGGTCAGTAAAGTAAGGGTAACAGAAAGTAGTAGTACAACAAGACGTAATCGACTTCTATAAAAGTAAAGTACAAAAAGTAGTTTTATGACTAGAAAAACCCTACGAAATAGAATCTTTACAATCAAGTTCTGACGGTGGAGAGGAGACTGTAAATGGAGCTTAAACTATTAGTGATCTTTTTAAGTTCTAGTAAGAAAATGTAAAAGTATCTTTAAGCAAAAAAAAAAAACCGTTTCAACCAAAAAGCTGCCGATGATGGACATTAACATAAACCGTTCGAATACATTCACGAAGAATTCTGGTTTCCTCTATCTACAGTTTTTTGTTTTATCTTTCAAAATATGTTATTTTTAGTAACTTGGACAAGATAGAAAGCATCTGTCGAAGAGATGTTCTCATTATCGGGTTACAATGATACAATAGGGATTCACGAAATAGCAACTAAAAACTCTTTATAAGCTACTGAACGGGTAGACAGAAATATGATGTTTTTTATATTAATCAGTTATGTAGTATTAGTTTTTAAATAAACTTACTCGTTTTCAAGATTTGTTAGAAATTCAAAGTCGGAATCAAATCCATGACTGCTAACGTGTTCCTCGAAATCCGATTGCATTTTAAAATTTGTCTGACATATGTAACAACCCAAACTGGTTAGAGTAAATCCTGGTAAAATATTTTGCTCACATCCCCCTTGATAAACAACAGCAAACTCTTCAGCATCCGGGCTGACCTCTATAGCTTCCAGTAGTTCGTCTGATTCAAATCACGCAAAATACATTTCAAAAGTAAGAAAAAATTCATTAAATTATATATTACCATTCTCTAGAACTGTGGAATCCAGATCCACTAGTTTATTCTCATTTTTACGTAACGCATCCAATTCTTTGATTTTCTGATTGCGAAACTCGAAAATTCTTCTCATTGCGAGACAGTAGTCTTCACAGCCCCTGGGAGTGTTGATTAAAAAATTACATTTATGCAATAGAGTTCCAATCTGCAACGCATAAAAAATATATAATTAATTATTAAACCGTAAAATTTAAATACAATTAATGTAAGTTATAAACATATTAAAAAACAGAACAGGCTACAATCCGATGTGCGGATTCTTTATTAACCCTCGCATCCCATCCTTAAATTAACATCCCAATGAAGTAGGTATATCAACATATAGGTCATAGGTGAAATGTAGAAAATGCCATCTCCCTTTTTAGTCAAACAGAGTTTTTCTAAAGTAGTAAGAGTGAGTGGATTTTGAAAATGTTTGCTCTTGTTTTGCTGAAAGCAACAAAGTTTTTTTGTAACAAATTTCATCAGTTTATCTCTAAATAAAGGTCCAAAACAGATGACATAAGGATGAATGAACGGACAGACGTTACCACATATGGGATAGGGTGCAACAAAGAAAGATATATTTGTCTATTTAAAAATATAAACATAATTTTAATATTAATTTAAAGCAGATAATGTAACCAAATGTGTTTTACAAATAAATATATCGTAAGCACTGATTATATAAAAAACGAGTGATGGGTGCACGACTGGGTCGTACGCAACTTTCTCTTTCACAGCGAGTTGGGCGTTAGATCAAATACATAGTACGCATTTTGATTATTAATGCTAAAAATTATTAAAAAGGTGAAATGTGATTATACGAACGTTTACTCCAAAATTTGAAGTAATCGGTGTCAATGTGAAAAATAATAATTTTTCGTTATTGGCCGAAACTGAAATTTCCGTTAAGTGATAGGTGGGCTAAAACTAATTATGTGGAATTGTTTAAAACTATAATAGTAGTATATATATTAAATTTCATTCAATTTGACATAATAGTTTGCGAGAAATTAACAATTTTCTTTATATGGCCTGAATGACAAAATCCGTTATATGGATTTTCTCGAAAAAAACTAGATATGCAGTTTTGTTGAAACTAATATGCTTATAGTATATGTAAAGTTTAATCAAAATCGTTAGAGCCGTTTTCGAGAAAATTGAGGTTATGTGTATTTTTTTATGGCAGGTACCGTTATTAACATGGCTAAAAGCAAACAAGAAATTCGATCGAGCCTTTTAGGCTGTGGAGACCATTACGGAACGACGGAACGACGGACGGAATTCCAAAAAACACTTTTTTAGGCTCCGCTATCATCGTAATGTTAGAATCAATCAAAATCTCGAGGTCAAAAATTTTCACGAAAACAATATCTTTCTCTTTGTAAGAGAAAGTTAAAAAATTTAAATCAAATACATCGTACCATAAATTTGACATATTGTGTGGTTAGTATATTTTGCCATTTTACGATAAATAGATTAACGCCAGAATAATGCATGCAAATTGTGCAAACATATTTTGAAAACCATGGTCCGATTCGTCAAACTTATCGTGTGCTATGTCTGTAGTGGGGCGAAGCTTTGAAGAAAATCCGAATTAGTCAAATCGCTATCGTGCTCAGCAATTAGAGCTATGCCCATCCAATTTGTGGAAGATTTTACGGAACGACCTTGGCTTTAAAGCTTTTAAGATACAGCCTATGTAAGAGTTGAGACCGCGTGAACATTATACGCATCGTAAGTTCGGTGAATGGGCCGAAAATATGATTTAGCTTGATCCTCATTTTCAACGCAAAGGTTTGTTCTCCGATTAGGTCCATTTTTAATTAAATAAAATATTTTAACAAACTTAATTGCCAAATTTGGAGTGGAAAAAACCCTAAAGCATTTTTTGAGACGCACTTACAACCATTAAAACAAAAAATCCTTTTTAGATACAGATCCCTTCCGGAATAAACGTTGTTAACGCATAAAATTGCTGTGAAAGAAAAGTTAAAATGCATCGCAATTTGGTGAAAGACTTGAAGACGTTTCCTTACAAAGTGCAAAAAGGTGTTGATGGTGAATAATGATTGTCCTACGCTTACGACTTCCTAAATGTGGGCGATTTTCCATCAAATTAATGAGTGACGAGGACAAAGAATTGTTATGAGTGACGGGCCCATTTGCAGATCTATGGTAAGTACGTAAACAAAATTTAAATAAATAAAAACACTGGAAATTCGTTCAGTACGCTAAAAAATCCAGTCGACCATTTTTTTGTGAAATTGCGCTGACCAAACTGGTCACAGTGAAAGCGGTAGATAGCTATGGTCAAAGAATTGTTCGTCCCTTTGGAAAAAATTAGGACACGTTTTTGCAGGACGAAGCAACGGCGAGTGATGTACTAACCGCAACAGACTTTCTGAAAGGACTTTGCCCTTTCGTCTAAACATATAACATTATTAAAGATTTTTTTATTTTATTTTTTTCGCCAATATTTTAATTCATGATCAGGTCTCACAGCCTTCGTCATTAGAAGTTTGGTTTACAGGTTTGAGGAACGGAGTTTATTGGACGACCGTCACTGAAGACAACGTGGAAAGCTGTGCAACAGAGTGTTGAAAATCTTCCATCAGTCTCAACTTCGCCTGGGCCAATTGGATATGTCCAGAACAACATTTTGGAGAACTTTAAATGTTGAATCTCAACATCTACCTATAGAAAATTCTAATTATGCAACCACTGCTACCGAAAGACCACCGACATTACCTATAATAAGCTATTCGTTATTATTATTGTGCCCACCCTGTACAAGTAAAAGTTTTTTTCGAAGAATTCGTAGAATCATTGATGTCACAAGACCTTAAGAAAAACATATGAGAATTCGCTGTGCGAATCGTTAAATACTCTATCCAAATCCATTCTTAAATTAAGCATCGCCAAAACTTGGGAGTGACATTTTCACAAAATTCTGCTTAGATAGTTTATCAAAATATTTTATGGTTCGTCAAAATAACGTTTTCTATTGCATATGCTATGGGATAGAGTATACAAATGATATTTGTAAGACGAACCCAAAATGTGGGCAAGATATGTAGACGAAATGCATTTTACATTATTTTCGAAGTATTTTCATCAAATTATTTCGAATTTTACTAAACTTTAACCGAAAATCGTTTTTTACTAAAATGCCCACAAAAAGTTAGCTGAAATATAGACAAACCTAAAAATCTTACTTAGACACTTTTTTTAAAATCTCTTATGATTTGATGAGTAAAGACGTTTATTTGAAAATGAGTATGGCAGTAGGCGGATATCGAAAATTTTTACACTTGTTCACCTTCGTCGGCCAAAATGTAAGTCACAAAAATCAGTGACACGAACGGACAGACAGACAGATATGTCTAGATTGACTCAGCTCTGAGGTATATCTATCGAAATTATTTCTCTACGTTACAAACTCAATGTCAAAACGTATATGCCCTATGAGATAGGGTATACCAAATAACAATTGGCAACATTTAAGATTTTAATCCCTTATCTCTCATTATGATGATGGTGGTAACAATTTATTGGCAAGACATTGTAAGACATTGAGTCTATTTAAAGCTTATTAATTGAAAATGTCAGTTCAATATTAATCTACTCTTTGGTGAATGTTTATATTGCAGCAAATCTTATCGCATGGTTGAGTGATTTCCTTAATCTATTTGTAAAAAGTATATGAGCGATGTAACTACTAGGGTGTAATTTTGTAAGCTAATCAAAAGAAAGTTTATACTTGTTTAGCTTACTACATAATCCTGGAGGGAGTCAATCAGTCTTTTCGTGATGATCCGAATCTTTCAATAAGCACGCAATTGCTTTGGCTTTTGGAATTCCATCCAGCGATCCGTCGTCTGTCTGCAATGGTCTCTCCAGCCTAAACGGCTTAACCAATTTTCTTCAAACTTCGTATCCAAGTTTGTTTTGGTCATAATTCTAGGCCATTTCTTTTTTTGCTTTTAGCCATATTATTACCAGTACCTGCCATACAAACATTTAATTTATATGTGTACTACTATTGCTGTTTGTAACAATTCCACATGATTAGTTTTGGCCCAACTATCCCAAACGGAATTATCAGTTTTGGCCAATAACGGAAAATCATTATTATTCACATAGATACGGATTTCTTTAAATTCCGGAATAAACGTTCGTTTAATCACATATCGACATTATTAATATGATTTTTAGCACCAATAATTGAAATGTCTCTTGCCTATTGTGTATTTTGGCCAAATTATGAATATCGTCAAATTCTCTCATGCTTGGGATTTGATCTAATGCCCAACTCGCTGTGAAAGAGAAAGTTGCGTAAGAACCAGTCATGCACCCACTACTCGTTTTTTTTTTTAAGAAAGGGGAGCGGTGTTACAGAGCGTTATGTGGAGATGGCTATAACTAAAGAACATGGTCCAATACGCCTCTGCCAAGAGTTCGTGAATTTTTTCCTGTCAAATTAATTTAAGGAGAGTTGACATACATTACAGCCTTCATGCAGTCCTAGTTTAACCCCTATCCTATGGAGTTATCTAAAATCTAAAGTTTACCTCAATAAACCGACTTCTCTGGCGCATTTGAAAGAAAATGGTAGCCATTAGGGAGTTTACCTGACAAAAAGAGTGCCGCGAACGCGTAGGTTTACAAAAAGCATACTTAGACCACTCATGTTACTACTTACACGCGAAATACCACAAACTGCTGACTATACTGCTATATTACTATTTATTACTGTAACGTCTTAGGAAGGTCAATAAATTGCCAGAATCCTGTCGGATCACACTTAACGAAACCAAACCAAATTTTCGTAGAAATGAATAAACAACAAATACAAATAAAGCGAAATATCTCGGAATAAAAACAGAAATGCATATAAAAACACAAATGCCAAGAACTTAAAAACATATAAAAGAACTGTAGTGCAAAAAGAATCAAATGATGAGAAAATACTCTTAGCTTGTACTTAATAACAAACTGCTATTATATAAGCAAGTGCTAAAACCGGGGTAGACTTGACATATGATTTACAACTATGGGATTGTACCAGTGAAAGAAATGTAAATATCCTACAAACGTTTGAACACAAGATGTTAGGACCACTCGTCAATGACCCGTGGTACATCAGAAACGAAGATCTCCGCAGAGATCATAGTGTTCCCACGGTTAAATAAGCGTTAAATAATAAAGAACTAAATCCTTGGATTTAATCCGATGATCGCGAACCACGTTGTAAATTTCTATATGCTATAATCCGCATTATTATTTGCAATCATAAGGTGGTGGTTTTAGCGAATGATAATCATACACTCATATGAGCACCGACCTCACGAATGGAAAATTTGTCTCCTCTCAACCACTTCTGGGCCTGACATCTTCCTCTTAAGATTCGGCGAATCGACATCCGATAAACAAACATAATCGTAATCCCAAATGAGATATGAAACATTTTATGAAGGGCTACAACTGATAAGCTGTGTTTATTCCACCCACCAACAAGAAACAACTGGCGTTCCAATAACTATGTGGGTTTATCCCGCCTACCATTAAGAAACCACTAATAGGTATGTAGTGGAGTTAGATATCATCCTTTGTTCCATATATATATATATATATATATATATATGTAGCATTATGCGATAAACTTGTGTAAAGAATTGATTGCAATACGATATGCCGTTGTTTTTTCAGAGATAATTTCATGCTGATCTTTGCTGGAGTTTATACAGGCAACATTGTACTAATATCATCAAGGCATTATCCATTATTATTAAATCATCTGTAGATTATAATGCGAGCTCATCATAGTTGACTTGGGTTAAGCAAAAAAGATGGCAAAACTATAGCAATTTTTTTATTATTTCATATCAATCACACGTAATGGATTCTTGTGTTCGATATTACTAAAAAAAGGGCTTAATTTTTGTATACATTGTAGATATTAATTTTTTTTAATTTTTGTATACATTGTGAATATATAGTTTTTTTTATCACACGATCCTTTTATTTTCGTATCTGTATTTATGGTCATAATGCTCTACAATCAATTAAGATATAATAGAGTTTGGGTTTTTTTTATTTTTTGTTAAATTAAATTTATATTTATTGAGTAGGGGTCGTGAATAATATAGTGCAATTTATGACAATTATATACGAATCATAATAATATTCATGATACAACTAAACAAATATCGTCTTCGCGTTTTTAGTTTTGGCTCGTTCTGCAAAACTAAACAGATATCTTTTATTTTTGTCTCGTTCTGCGCATTCTACGTCATCGACGATCATGGAAAAAACCCAACATATTCATATAGCTCATATTAAAGAAGGTCAACATTTTCAATGGGACACAATTGCAACGGTTACAATCGATATTCAAACCGTATATAAATCGTATATAATTTCGAGACAGCGAAGGACCGAAGCGCAGGGAATAGTAGATGTGTTTAAGCAGCATTTCCAGCAGCTGCTTAATGGGCATCATGTAGAGAGAGTGATAGGGTAAGAAGAGAACCCACGTCTAGTCAATGAAGAACAAGTTCCACCACATACGGTGATGATGTTTTGGTAGGGAGCATGCATGCACCGAATCATCAACCAAGTATGGGTGGAAGAAAAAATGCCCGTTGACACGACTATGAGCTCCATCTACAAAAAAGACGATCCTATGTCATGCAAGAACTATCAAGGCATATCCCTGCTTAAAGTCGCATACAGGATCCTATCCAACGTACTGTGTAAACGTCTAAAACCGTTCTGCAACACACTAATCGGCACGTACCAGCGATCAACTATAGACCTAATTTTCACACTAAGGCAAATCCTAGAAAAGACCAACGAATTCCAAGTCGAAACTCACCATTTATTCATCGACTTCAAAACTGCTTATGATAGCACACATCGTCAGGAGCTCTAGATGTCGATGGCCGAATTCGGAATCCCGGCAAAACTGATTCAGCTGTATCGCGTGACACAAACAAACAAGCATCTGTCCACCGCCTAGAACGTCACTATTGATAGCAGCAATTTCGAGGTAGTTAAGGAGTTCACCTACCTCGGAGTAAACATAGACTTCACGAATGAATGAATGAATGAAAGCTACACCCTGGGTAAAGATATATAAAAATGTTGCTAAAGGGTATCCCATGATTTATAATTAAAAAAAATTTTTTTAGTTGATTCATATAGTATGTATATAGTTTGGGGTTATGTAAGGAATAGCAAATCGGATAAATAGCCGCCACGGCTTTGCTGGCAAGTACGTATCTACTATTTTATTGAAATTTTTTATGATCGATTAGTTAAAATGTGGCTGAATTTCATTAACACACTGCCCAATTTCCTTATTCAAGGAGTTGGTGTGGTCGTGGGCTTGTTTGCATAGACCTTTAATTTCAAAAAAAACTCCAAACAAAAAAGAAAATTTTCGAAGACGAATGGTCCGATAATTCATCCAGCCCAAAATCCGAACCCAAAAGTTATGCGTTGTCGATACATTTGTTTCTCAGTAATTTACTCGTCGTTTGCTGAACCTAAATTCGACATTTTTGGCAATTAACGAAGCCTATAGAGAGCTATTCAGACTATTTATAACAAACTTGAAGTAATAATAAAAACGACAGCTAAAACAATTCTAATGAAAACAAAAGCCACAAAAATTGACAAAATTTCAGAAAACACCAAAAATCTAATAAAGAAAAGGGAAAACTTGAGAAACAAAATGAACCTCAACAACGAAGAGAAGTGCGAACTCAAACATCTAAGAAATACTATAAAAACAAGCACAGAAAAGGATATACAAGATTACAACGAAAGAACTATTAAAGACATACTTACCAACACAAAATCAATTAAAAAGACAAAAAATTATCTAAACAATGATAAGGAATGGATAACATCAATCAAAAATAATAACAAAGATACTACAAATAGAAAAGACATTAACGAAGCAGCAACGATATTCTTCGAGTCTTTATTCAAATCGACAGACCACATTTCAGACCAACAAATTACAGAGAGCAACATAACTACCTCAAACTATTTTGATCAAACTGAAATTAACTCCTCTATAGACAATTTAAAAACAGATAAAAGCACTGGCAACGACGGCATAGATGCAGAGATGATAAAATACGGACAAAAAGCCCTTACACCTATTCTGACAAAGTTATTCAACTCCATTATTTCAAAACAGAAAATACCATCACAGTGGAAGCAAAGTACAATCATACTAATCCACAAAAAAGGAAAAAAAGATGATGTAAATAACTACAGACAGATAAGCATAATCTCGACTTTATATAAACTCTTCTCGAAGACAATATATATGAAAATGAAACATAAATTAAATGATAAACAACCAAGGGAGCAAGCTGGCTTTCGAGAAGGATATTCAACTACTGACCATTTACAGACTATCAACCAATTGATCGAAAAATTCAACGAATACAAGAAACCTCTCTATTTTCTATTTATTGACTTCAGTAAGGCTTTTGACATGGTAGAACACAAAAGTATTTGGACGGCGTTGGAGAACCAGAACATTGACCCCACCTTCATAACAACATTTAAAAATATTTATTCCAACAATACAGCAAGAATTAAAACTGACAAAACCGGACGAGAATTCAAAATTAACAGAGGAGTTAGACAAGGAGATCCAATATCGCCTCCACTATTCGCAGCTGTATTAGAAGATATATTTATGCAAATGAATTGGACCAATAAGTATGGAGTAACAATACATGGACAACGTTTGAACAATTTAAGATTCGCTGACGATATCGTTCTTATATCAAATAAATCTGACAACATCCAGACAATGCTTAACCAACTTTCAGTAGCATGTAAAATTCATGGACTAAGTATAAATATGACAAAAACTAAAGCTATGACTAATCATATAAAATATCCAATAATATTGTCTAATAATGCCATTGAATATGTTGAAGACTACTTATATCTAGGACAAATAAAATCATTTTCAAATCAGGAGGAAAAAGAGATCAACAGACGAATCACAAATAGCTGGAAACAATACTGGAGTACTAAACAAATACTGGATTGTAATATAGGAGCAGACACGAGAAGATATATATTTGACTCGACGATCCTACCTGTTATGACATATGGACTACAGACATTAGCAATGACAACAAACATAGCCGAGAAGATTCGAATTTGCCAGACGAAAATTGAAAGACACTTATTAAATATTAGACAAATAGAACGAGTCAGAAATGATGAAATAAGGAGACGCACAAATATAACAGACGTAATCACAAAAATAAAACAATTAAAATGGAGCTGGGCAGGACACATATCAAGAATACAGGACCAAAGATGGACGAAAATAACAAGAAAATGGATACCGGATGATAATAGACCAGTAGGACGACCAAAGAAAAGATGGAATGATGACCTACTTAAATTCAATCGCAACTGGTACAACGACGCAAAGAACAGGAATCTATGGACAACAATGGGGGAGGCTTATGCCAACCGAAACAACGACTAGAAAATATTATATATAAAAGACAATTATTAACGGAACAGTCAAATCTTAGAAGAATTAATTGTAACACATAAGATCGCAACAATTATTTAACTTAACTTTAACTACAAGATTGTAAAAATGAAAATGTAATTGTAATGTAGAATTAGTATGTATGGCTAAAATAAAAGCTTCTAATAATAGAGAGCTTCTCGAAATGTCCAATTTTTGACTCAAAATTGTTGTTCCTGGACTGTCAGCGAATGGCTTCTATGTTTTCTGTTGAACGATAGACACCCATAGTGTCTAAGATCACTAATTGATCTAGTCTCACTGAATTTTTTTATTCTCTTCACAGTTAATCGTTTTTAATTACTAGACGGCGATATTTTGTACGAAAATTATGGACTGTAGCTGACAAATCCTTATTATTTATTATTTTTAAAATATTGCTCAACAATGAAAATGCGTTGTTTTTTATATAGTGTCACAATGTTCGTTTAAGCTTATATCCGAAACCACTGAACCGATTTCGAAGATGTAATAAATCGAAAAGCTAAAATAAACATATGAGAGGCTACAATCCGCTATGCGGATCGTTGAATACCCTATCCCATCCCATCCTTTAAATTAATATCCTCAAAATATAGGCCTTATGGCGATGAAATACTGAAAATGACATTGTCACAATATATTGCTCAGACAGTTTCTCAAAATCTTGTGTGGTTCGACAAAAAACAACGTATTTCTATTGCTAATGCCTTGGGATGGGGTATACAAATGGTTTTTGTAAAAAAACGCCCCCAAAATGTGGGCGTAGGTGAAAATGATCTATGGACAAAATGTTTATATTACCATTGCGGAAGTATTTGCATCAAAATTTTTTCGAAAGTTTTAAAATTTGGACAAAAAGCGTTTTTTACTAAAAACGCCCCCAAAAAGTGGGCGTGGCAAAAAACTTTGTATGAACGAAATATAGATATTAGGATTGTCTAAATATGTTGCAAAGACACTTTTTTGAAATTCCTTACGGTTTGGCCAAAAAATAAGTTTTTCTAAAAAGGGGGCGTGGCAGTGGGCGGATTTCAAAAATTTTTACACTTGTTCTGCTTCGTCGGCCAGAGAGTCTATATACCAAATTTCAACACTCTAGCTCAAATTTTGAGGCCCAAAAATCGGTGACACACAGACGGACGGACGGACGGACGGACGGACGGACAGACAGACATGGCTTAATCGACTCAGCTAGCGATTCTGAATCGATCCATATACTTTGAGGTATATGTATCGAAATTATTTCTCTATGTTACAAACTTAATGTCAAAACTAATATACCCCCCTATGGGATAGGGTATAAAAATGTCATAGATAGGGTTAGAGAGTCCGTTTAGGGCCAGTAAGTTAGAATTAGCAAAAAAATTTAATTATGTTTGTCTAGTATTAAGTTAATCTTTTAAGAGATGAAATGAATTTAAAACAGGTGACAGATTAACTCAATAGCAGACTTGGAATCGATATTCATCAAAAGTGCTCCAGACTAAGGGGCCGGCCAGAATGCGTATCTGTAGCTGAGTGAGAAGTTAAAAACAAGGCAACCCGTAAGCGCTTACACAATGTGTATCTTCGTGAATCTGATATCAGCTACAGATATGCATTCTGGGAAGATCTTAAAACAAGATTGCTTTTTGTATCCCAATCGAAAACGAAAAAAATGATCTAGAGCAAAAAAAGTGCTATTTAATAACAGATTGAAAATGGTTTCACTAATTGATGGACTATGTTATTTTCAAAATCTGAAATATCTTGAGCATTTTACAGAGCTATCTATGATTTTTGATTTTTTTTACAATTCCTGAGCAGAATGATATTGTCAAAAATAGAGGAATTGAAGACTGAAGGCGTAAAAGTGGCGCTATGGAAAAATTGCTACAAATTAAAATTATATTTTTATATAAAATGTAAATTATTATTTTATATATTTACAAAAAAACGTTATTTTTTATTCAATATAATACCATTTCAACTTATATATTGTCTAATACTAAAATCTTTGAAAATACGCGTTTGTATTTTCGTCGTATACATAGTTTTCTTATGAACAAATAAAAATTTCCCTAAATTCTAAAGCACTCTAAATAATATTCTTTTCTCAACATGTAGAGGCGCTTTTCAAACTTTTACTTTATCAAAATATTATTAAATTTAACTATTACCTAAATCGATTTTTTTGTGTATTGTAGAACAATACAAAAACATAACGTTAAAGCAATATTAGCAAAAATAAATAGAAAAGAATAATATAAATATCGAGACGGAAAAAGATTGGCTAGAATCGGTTGGGGTTTTATTAAATAATAATCGATGAAACTCGGTATTCAATATATCAGTTGTATTTAAATATATAATATAGTTCATAATCGTCAAAAATAAAGTTATTTCTTTTGTTTTTGAACACCCTCACTACGTAGAATTTTTGATGACTGAAGTTAGTACAATTTTCAATATTAGTTGAAACATCGTTCATGAACGTTAACGAATCATCTTCCCCAAACTGGACAATTTTCAGATTAATTTATCTTTTAAATACAATTATGTATTATTAAAATATTTCGCACAAAAACATGAAATATTGATATGTAGGTATACTTTTAAACATAAATGTTTTGAAAAATCGCAGAAATAAACTGGCTGCGGAATCTGCATGACGCCTATGATATATTGATGTTATTTGCAGAAGGTACTAACTAGACTAGGTTAGTTCGATGAAATAAAAAACCGCACTAATGAACGCGACTAATGCAGTTCTTTGTTAGTATTTTTGAATTATGATTTACACATATGTAATATATTCTAAGGGCCCAGTTATAGCTATTATTGAAAAACATCATTGGAAATTTTGTTTTACTTCTTGCGGTTCTTTTATAAATTCAATAATTGGCGAGTCGGGGTCAAAACAAAGCTTATCAGTTTTAGAACATGATTATTCAAACATATATTAATTTTAGTTAGCGCAGAAAATCACTTTTTATCTTTCACTGATCATTATTTATTTTTGTGAAGTAATGTTTGTCGTTCCACCAAAATGAAACGGAATTTTCCTACGATTCCTATAAGCAGCTATGGAGGTTAAATTTAAATTCCATCATGTTTTGTGTTCCAATGAAGTTGGAACAAAAAACATGATGGAATTGAAATTTTTCCCCCATAGATACCTATAGGATTAATTGGAAAATTCCGGTTTCATATCGGTGGAACGACAAACATTACTTCACAAAAATAAATTATGATCAGTGAAAAATAAAAAGTGATTTTCTGCGATAACTAGAATTAAAAATTAAAATATTTTTTAATAATAATGTTCTTAAATTCATAAGCTTTGTTTTGACACCAACTCGCCAATGATTGAATTTATTAAAAAACCGCAAGAAGTAAAAGAAAATTTCCAATGATGTTTTTCAATGATAGCTAAAACTGGGCCCTAAGTTTTAGGAATCCTTTTTAACTTTTTGTTTGTACTGATAGAGACTTAATTCTAATATGACAAAAATGAAGATTTAAAATGAAATGAAACAGAAGAAGAATAATTTGGTATTTTTTCATTAAAAAGCAAAGCTGTACTTTTCTGCAATTGTGGGTGCAAAACGACGCTAATGTGATCTGAATAAATATGAACAGACTGAACACTTGATATCTATATTTGGTTTATGTTTTATTTTTAAGTAGTTCAATCTTATTATGCATGTTAAATAAAGTACATTTTTGAAATTTTAAATTAAGAAAAATGTATTTTCTTTTCTTATTAAAACCCTATACCGCATACAGCGCCATATATGGCTTTTAATTTTTAATGAATTTTGTTTTAGTTAAAACGGTACTTAAGCAAAGTCAATTGTTATCGGTCATTCTCTTTGCACTATTTTCTATTGGATTGCCATGTGAAGAATTTTTTTGTGTTGCTTTATTTCGTGTTTCTATGAGTTTTGTTCAAGTGTCTCACGTGGGTGAACGAAAGTGAATTTTGCTGAATTTCGAATTAAATTTGCACCACAAAAAAACATTTTTTTTGTTGAAGGATATTTTTTTTACAAAAGAAAATAAAGTTTTATTTCATAAAAACATATAATTTGACTGTTAGGTACGCATTATATATACGATTTCTTGCAAAAATTGCTGAAGCCATATATGGCTCTCCATGCATTAAGGGAAAAAAATGGTATGCCATATATGGCTCTCTATGCATATAGCTTACTCGGTTTGAAAGCTTGTGAAACAGTTTCTTTTGTCATTGTAGCACAAAAATACGTTACATTTCTCACAAACAGTGTAGGCTCTCCATGCAGTACTGCATTGTATGATGTTCTATATACATGCAATTTAATTTTCTAGAAATGAATGTAAAATCATTTGTATTGTATTGTAAATGTAATTGTATTGTAAATGTAATTGTATTGTAAATGTAATTGTATTGTAAATGTAATTGTATTGTAAATGTAATTGTATTGTAAATGTAATTTACAATACGTCAACGAACTCGATGATCCGCTTCAAAGTGATGGCGACTACGCATCCGATACCGACGAAGAAGTTGTTGGAAATCAAAAGGTCGAACAGGAAGATGTGTATATACCGGAGACCGATGAGAGTGGTTCAGATGGCCACTGTGACAGGCCCCACTTTTCGAAAGCAAAGCCGACAAAAAAGTCAGGAGCACCGATTTGGAAAGTTAGTCACTTCCCCCGTATTCGAATGAGAGCTTTCCATTTCATGGAAATACCAATCTTCCAAGCTTTATCGATAAACTGGAGACGCCAGCAGACTTTTTTTAAATTTTTTACCGACGATCTGATAACCTTCATAATTGAACAGTCATTTTCCCAAATGGATGAAGAATAGGCAACTTTATCAAAACGATTGTTCATTCCGTTCCTACACTGTTTGTGAGAAATGTAACGTATTTTTGTGCTACGAAGACAAAAGAAACTGTTTCACAAGCTTTCACACCGAGTAAGCTATATGCATATAGAGCCATATATGGCATACTATTTTTTTCCCTTAATGCATGGAGAGCCATATATGGCTTCATTTTTTTTTCCTAAACTATATACCTACCCAAAAAAAAATTTTGTCCAACTATATAATTATAATATCCCAAATAAACACATATTTGCATAAAAAAAATTTTTTCTCTTTATTGGAAAGATGTTCATGCAGTAGAGGGTTAACTCAAGAAGTTTTTTTTAATTTTTACTTTACTGTGTTAAATTAAAAACAAAAACAATTATTAGTTAAAAGGTAATTACATTGATAACGAAATCAATTTAATGAAAAATCACAATCAGTCTTACTAATAATCATTTTTAGCTACACTACACTTTTGAAAAATCCATTACCAATAAATAAATTTACAGCACAGAGCTAGTAGCGCTAGTTCACGGTTATTATTTAATGTTGGTAAAGAAAGTTGCATCTAATTCATAAAGCAGTGATAAAATTGTGTAGTAGTAGTAGGCGCCAATAGTGAATAATACTGCGAAGATAATATGTGTGCGTGTGTGTTTGCGTTAGTGTTATTAGTGAAAAAAGTTTGTTGTGGCATCGGAAATTAGAAAAAAATAAAATAAAAAAAGAGGTTGGTTTGACAGATTAATAAATAAAAGTGTAGTGTAATAATTCGAAAAGCCGAGTTTATTTAGCTAGTTATGCGTATTGTTTATTGTTAGAGTTTCTATAAAGCTGTACATTATAAGCTAAACAGGTAACTAACCAATGTCGACATTTCCGTTTTATTATTGGTAACGCCGGATCTGTGAATGTGAATAAATATAAAAATAAAACGAATTCGCGCACTTAAAAAGGCTTGAATCACTAAGTTCGAATGTCCATACTATCTCGAATGGAAATCGAGAGTTCGTTTCCAACCCTACGACGTACAACAGACTAAACCGTGTTTAAAGTTAAGAAGTATTTGTAATTACACGTCAAAGTTGAAAAATGTCTACTAAAAATGTCTAATTTCTTCGTTACATTTGATAAGAATTTATTGTTCTTTTTTAAGCAATATATCGAGAGTAACTTACATTCATATTGGCAAAACTCAAAACGTAACCATTGTGTTTAACGAATTTATTAAACTCAATCCGAGCTACATTCTTCCGTATCAGTCCATCATTTGAAATAAGACGTTCATGGTATAGTTTTAAAACAAAATTTCCAATTGCATCTTTTTCTATAACAATCAATAAATAAATTAAAAAAATAAATAACACAGTTAGCTTAACTAAAATAAGGTTAAATTACCATTTTGTTTTAAATCGACAAAAACGTTTGTCTTTGGTAATGCACCTTCAGTAGAAATTGGCACTTCTTTAACTGATTTTTCGTTCATCATTTTAAAACAATTAACACTTGATTTTACAACAACTTATCAATAATTTTCATAAATTTAACACCACTAAACAAAGAGTTTATGAATTTTTCTTAGCACCGAGCTCATATAAAAAAATTCGATTACTAACGGAATGTGATTATCTACCGAACTCACTGAATTCCAACTGAAAACTGAAATGCCGTTGTGAAGGGGAAAATAAAACTGCAACTATGCAACGTGAAGCTATAAACTCAACGATAACATGATAATAATTTGAGGTATGGTGTATGGATGGCTAGGCTATGGCATATGGCACTAGATTAGATTTAAACACTACTTTTTCAAATACAGGGAATCCCCTTTTAAATTTCCAGATGAATCATTTAAAAAAAAATGAGTTCGTTACGTATACCTATCGAAGAAAAAGTAGGTGACAGAGCATTAGTTGGTATTTTTGTTTACTAATTTTGAACTGTTTGATTTGTGCGTCCAGAAATTGATCTTGTGCGCAGTAGGTTTGTTTTGTTTTTCTTTTTGTGTGAAAAAAAAGAATAAGCTAGAGCAATTCTTCTTTTTATACCCTATCGGCCTTTGGGGTATATTAGCAATATAAGGAATGTATTAAGTTATGCAGCTCTTATAATGCTTCTAAACGCAAAAACCTTGTTCATAAAACTTATTCAACATTGAAAAGAGGTTGCATATCTGATGGTGGAATAGTGCCTGTATGAGGGTATTTTTTTTTTAATTCTGTATACACAGACGGCTGAGCATCAGTGTTACCAAAGGTTCAATTGTAAGTTGTAAAAAATCGTCCAGGGTATTTTTGTATTTAAGCAGTTGCGTTTCACGGTTTAATTTTCAAATGGTAAATTCGATATTGTAAATGATGTTATTAAGTCAACAAAATGTTATAAAAGTGTTAGAAACAAAGTTGACGCAGTGAGTTTCGCAACCACAAAAATTATTCCTTGGCAATAAGAAAATGGTAAAATATTCCCCTTTTTTGGTGATTGATTTGACACAAACACTGTACAACTATTATGGTCCCCACCCATATTTTATGAATAAGAATTGGTGTGTACACTGTATAACTATATACAACCCTTGAGATGTGTTTTAGTGAATTGTTTTAATTTTCATTATAGACTAATCTGCACTTACAGACGTGGTTTTATATTGGCCATGAATGAAAGGTATAAATAAGTAGCAAAAAAGTTAATATTAAAAGTAAAGTAAAAATGTCATTTTTACCGAATATTATATTTAATTAATTACAATTTGAATTGTAATAAGCGCTTCAATTGTTAATACTATGAAAATATATAATTTACATCGTGGAGCTTAAACTAATATAAGTCTCTTAGTTCTTCGACTGGGACACAGGTGACGTATAATTGACCGTAATTTATAGTAAAAGTGCATGGCTACACGTTAATTGGAATTAACGTCATCTCCTGATGTATACATTTTTATGTCACCCAGAAAACAACTATAAATAAATTAAACAAGGTACAACGGCTTGCCTGTCTGGGCATTACCGGAGCTATGCGTACCTGTCCCACGGCGGCTATGGAAGCCTTAATAGGACTAACACCCCTCCACATTTATATAAAAAAGTGTCAATCCGCAGCTCAGCAAGTCTGACACAAGCGGAAGAATTAAACATTAGTGAACATCTAAAACTAATTGAACTTCTATCCGAACTTCCAGAACTTGACATGATCTGTGCGGTTACAGACCGCTTACCAAAGACACTATGCTTCGACAAAAGATTCTCAACGGAGATCACAACCAGAGAAGCATGGTGTAGCAACAACCCACCAAACTGCCTAAACGGCCTAAAGTGGTATACGGATGGTTCTAAAATGGACTCAGGGGTAGGAGCTGGCATACATGGACCAAATAAAAACATCTCAATACCTATGGGAAAAAGCCCTAGTGTATTCCAAGCTGAGCTCCTTGCCATAAAAGAAACCTAATACACAACTCAGGTATTAAAGGCGCAAACATCCATATATTCACGGACAGTCAAGCAGCTATAAAATCAGTACTTCACTGCTTTAACTCCCTCCAAACACTCAGTTCCAGGAACAAAACCAAACTATGGTGGGTCCCCGGACATAAGGGAGTTGAAGGTAACGAAAAAGCTGATGAACTAGCCAGAAAAGGTTCGGAAACCCCCTTCATTGGACCTGAACCCTTCTGTGCAATCCCCAAATCAGCCATTAATCTAGTTATAAAAAACTGGGAACAAAACAGATGTGTTTTATACTGGGGAAACATCCCAGGCCTAAGACAGGCCAAAAGAGCTATTCAGCCCTTCAAACCAGATGCCAACAAGATACTAAATCTTCGCAGGCACGATATCAAAAACTTAGTAGGCTACCTAACTGGTCATCACGGTCTGCGATATCACCTAAACAAAATGCGTCTAGTCGACTCACCGGAGTGCAGACTATGTCTAGAAGAAGACGAAACAGCCGAGCATATCATATGTGAATGCCGGCCCTTTACGGTATGAGAAGAGAATCTTTCTTCAGGGAATTCTTAAGTCCCGAAGAATTGAGGAAATCTTCGGCTGAAAGTATTATCAGCTACATTAGGAAAGTAGAAGCGCTACTAACCTAAAAAGCATCTGACGGCAAGCACAATAGATCTTTTAGGTCGATGTGTATATTCCTGCTTAGGCAGGTCAGAATTAAAAAAAAAAAAAAAATTATGTGAGCCAGAAAGAGAGGAAAGATTGCAGCAAAATTTCACCGAGAATCAATTTCAAACTTAATTCTCGGTATGGGCATGAACGTTTAATTTCCAAACCATTTCATTTTGGCGAAAAATCTCATTTGAAACTTTGATATCAGTATTAGAAACACGAAAATATTATAGGGTTGTTTCAGATCATCCGAGAAGTATAAATTGTAAAGTAAGCTATTCATTACAACCCAACTTAGTCGTTTGGAGTTGCCATAAAACAGGAGGTCCCGCCATCGTGCAAGAAGTACACAGGCACACATGAGTGGTTGTGAGAAAGGTAGACCCTAGGTGCTAACGATCCTGTTGTTCCAAACAATTGTATTTGTAATTGTTGCTCGATGACGTTGTTCATTAGTTTATTCATCGTAAGCCGAGTACCTTTTCAAAGACGTGGTTGCTTAAGATGAGACCATGATGAATGAACAAAAACCAAGCTGAGGCAGCAGAGGAAAATCTCTTAGATTTCTGCATTGTGAACACCCCTAGTGCTAGTCTTAAAAGCAAATCCTTTTTATAATATAAGAAATGCGGACGATTTTAAATTACCACTTTATAAAACATCTTTCACGCAAAATAAGCTGCTTTATGAAGGAGTGCAATTATTTAATAACCTAGCTGGTTGTATTTAAATTTTTATTAAAATTAATATAAAGAAACAATTTAGCATAATACCACTTTTAGTATAACTTAAATATATTTCACTAATTTTTTTTAAAGTAGTAGCCCTTTATTAATAAACGCAGATTAGCTAATCAAGTACTAATATAACAGTTTTCCCATAATATATACTTCTGTTTATTAAGATGGGTAACATAATATTCAAATACACAAATAAATATGTTATGACATGAAAACTCTCTACTCTATCAATCAAATCGAACAAACTTCGTGCGACTACTATCGAGACTCGAATGCTTTGACGTTTTGTTTTACATCACAGTTCGCACTCCCGGCTAGTTTGTTGACTACATTCGTGGTTATCGTATGTTTATTTATTGTTATTTGTTCATTAATAATGGAAACTGAAGTAATTGATGAGCTTATCGTTGAAGTTCTAGACAGCTCTGAAGTTCCAGCAAGTGAACTCTATCAATTCGAAGAAACTCGTCCCTTGGAATGTGTTGACATCATCGAAGATTTACCACAAACGGAAATAAAATTATCCTCCAGCGATGAAACCGAAGAAACACTTATACAGAAATTTGTTAGCGGAGAAGTTGATTTTCCTGATGTGTACACGCGCTTAGATGCTGAAGAGGACGATGATCAGTTGCCACCCGAACTAAATGCAACATCGGGACAAGTAAGTGAACGGAATTTTCAGGTATTTGCCCAGCCACAGACCACAAATACTTCACTTGATGATGATGTTGGTCCCACTACCAGCTGTGGTGGCCGAAAGTCAAATCGCAATGCTATTCGCAAGCGACCTGTTCTAAATACCACTCTCTTGGGTCTTATGGGTGAAGCGAATCTCTGCTTTGCTCGTGGTCAAATTGAAATTGCTGAAAAGATTTGTTTAGAAATTATTCGTCAGAATCCACTAGCTCCGGATCCGTTCTTTACTCTTGCGGAAATTTATGAAAATCGAGATAAGGAGAAGTATTTGAATTTCCTCACCATTGCTGCTCATTTAGATCCACATAATAGAGATCAGTGGATTCGGATCGCCGATATGCATATAGAACAAAAAAACTACAGCCGAGCCAGGGTTTACTATTCAAAAGCTATAAAAGTCCTGAATAAAGACTACGATTTGCGATTGAGAAAGGCAAAACTCCTTGAGATGATGAATGAACACAACAATGCAATGTATACGTATTTGAAGATGATTCCCTTAGTTCCGGCTGATCGGGGAGAGCTCTGTTTAGTGACGGCGAAAAATGTTGCTCACCATTTCTACTCAAATAAAAAAATGGTATATGCTCTAGAAGCAATGGAAGCTGCGTACGGAGTTGTTTCGCATTTGTTCTCCGCTGAAGACACGAACCTTTACTTGGAGCTGCTGTTGATAGGTAAAAACTTCCAGCGGGTGCTGGTAGTACTGAAGGAACAAACAAATCTGGAACTAATTACAGAGACCCAGGACGGTGATCAAGAACTTGTAATGTTCTGCATAGTACCAGAAAATATGGTTGCAGAACTTCGTTCAAAACTTTGTGTCAGTTTGATCCATCTTAAGATGTTCCATTTGTTGGAGTATCTCATTTCTAATATTCATCAGTTCATATCCATTTTGAATCGGATTGATTTATACATAGACATTGTTGAAGCCCTTATGCAGGAGTCGAAATTCGAAGAAGCATTGTGTTTGATGAAACCAATCATTAATAGCGATCAGGTTGATCCGCCGGCATTTGTTTGGCTTAGGAATGCTGAATGCTTGCGAGAACTAGAGCGATACGAAGAGGCTATCAAGTGTTATTCCAAAGTTGTAGACATGGCTCCCTATTGTTATGATGCTAAGTTTACTTTGTCCGCTCTTCTGAAACAACAGGGACGTCATCACGAAGCAATTAAAGCACTAGAGCAGGACCTCGAGGGGGAAAAAATCAACCCCAGATTGCTGTATGAACGGTGTCTCATGTTAAAAACTGTTGGCGAAATCGATCAATACGTGGACGTGGGGTATGTACTATTGTCGCGGAATTCGATTAAATTGAAGAGTCGAGAGGAGATGTTAGCCGCATCGAATGGCTCCAGTTTTATAAACGAAGATGGTGTAAAGACAATCATTGAAACTCGCCTTCTTAGGCAGGAAGAGTCAAACGAACTGCTTGAGTACAAAAAATCAGCTGATACAAACTCAGACTTAACAATAGTGGATGAATACCAGCTCTTCCTAGATCTTGTAAAAACCTGCTACGATCGAAAGAAATACGGGATGATGGAAAAACTCTGCTTCGCAATGGTGACAACACGCAGATTCATTCCTTATACCGGTGAACTTGAGTGCATTATCATCCTAGCTTGTTATTATAACAATGACACTGTTTTCTCGTTTGCTTACTTTCGCGATATGTTTACCAAAAATCTGGACAAAATGTATGTTTGGAATTTTTACTCGGCACTTATACAAAAGGGTGAAGATCTTCGATATAATCGCTTTCTACGACGCGCCCTGAGTCGTCCCTACAGTCCTTCATTTATGCGTATCTTTCTTGCTCACTATCATCTATATTGCTGTTCTTATAAGTACGCTCTCAACATCTACGTTCCACTTTTGAAGGAACATTCCGAACCAATTGTGTATCTCTGCATTGCTGTAGTATTTAGTCAAATAGCGTTACAGAAGAAAGTACTTCGCAAACCGGCTGCCATAGGCCAGGCCGTAGCTTTTATGAAAAAATATGCAGAACTGCGTATGTCGCCACTTACAGAGCAGGAGATTTATTACAACACAGGTCGTATGTACCACCAGGCATGTATGAACCACCTTGCGTTGCATTATTATGAAAAGGCATTGGCCGTGGAGAATGACTTAGTAAAGCAGCATGAGAACATTTTAGGTCTGAAGCAGGAGATTGCCTTCAATATTCACTTGATTTATAAGGCAAGTGGGAATAAAGAAATGGCCAGAGACTTTCTTTACAAGTACATAGTGGTATAGAATTAAGTACGTTATTTGGAATATAATAAAGAAGAAAGTGAACATGAATATTATTTTGTGTTTTTTTTTATATTTATTTTACCCAGGCCCATGTAGGTGTGGTTGAACTTTCGTCTGCATAGTCAAAGTAAACGCAAAAAGGATTGCAGAATATTCCAACCAAAATGACATCTTTTTTATCCATTATTTACACGGTCCAAGCTTCAGCGACATAGAGAGGGACTGGGGATCATGATTTTATAGAATCTCAAGCTAGAGCTTTATTACAAAATAACGTTAACCGTGGTTTGCATTTCTGAGCAGATGTCGTTGTCATAATTAATAGTGATACCGAGGTTTTTCGATTTGTTTTTCTCGCTATTTTGTATAGCCTATAACCAGTTTAGAATCATTCTTCTCTATACTCGCAAACTGACTAATGATATTTGATTTAATACGATAAATATCGTCGGCATAGTTGCAAAGATTAATGAAGATTGGTCTCTTGTGGCTGACCTTGGTGAAGCACCACTAATTCCCAATCGCCATCCTGTAAAGAAGCACAATTTTGTGCGGTATACTAAAACAAGACACATCTCCATATAGTTCGTCTTTGTAACGTGGCTTTAAAATCGATCAGTAGGTGTAGTGGGTATCGATTTGGACTTCTTTAGTTTTTTCTAGGATCGAAAGTGTGAAGATTATATCTTTCCTAGCCTAAAACCACACTGAAAAGGGCCGATCAGTTTGTTGGTTAAGGATTTTAGTCGTTCGCATAATACGGTACCTAGATAGGATTTTATAGGCGATGTTAAGAAGATTTATATTCTCTGTAGTTAGCGCAGTTCAGAAGGCTTTCCTTTTTTGATGCTGAGGTTCCATTCTTGAGACATAATTTCCTCCGAGCAAATCTTGCTTATATATTTTTGGTAAGTTTATGTTTGGATATTTCTATCCTCACCACTTAGGTCGAGTAGTTGGTAGTTTCGCTGTCGTTCTGCCTGAAAGCGGAAGATTGTTCGTCATCACGGTTAACAGTCTGCGGAAGTGGTTCTTCCATATTCTCTGCATCGACTGTGACTCAACTACGATATTTCCTTGTTCATCTCAACAGTATTCTGTTCACACCTTGTATCCCTGGCATTAACCTTTTACACTTTAGTAAAATGTATAAACATCTTTCCGGGAGCGGCATCTTTGTGGCTGTGTTTTTCGACAATACTACTATTTATGTCCACTCTTTCTAAAAATCGGTTTACTTGACCTTGTGTTCGCACATTTCAGTTCCAGGTGCAGACACGAACGTCGTTGCTATAGACACGCAATGGTAACATATAGATGAGCATACGAAATTGGATAACACTCAAAAACTATAGTGGCGCTAGCTGATAATACGCGACTATCTTTATATAGGTAGTTCCCAAAAGTTTGACTTATCGTGGTTTGCAATTTTGTTTGTATTTGGGCCAAAGACCAACCGGATGAGGATTAAGAGTTCTCATGACTTCCATACAAAACAACGTTTTTGTATGGTTTATGGAATGGGTGAAACATTTGTCCTTATTATTTTCTTATTAAATGTGGCCGACAACACCAACAAAACTATTAACGTGCCGTTGATTTCGACGACATTTGGTTCCAACATGGCTTTATTGCAAAAACGATTCGGTGAATAGAAGGCACCTAGATCTTGCGATATCACATAGCAAGGGTTTTTCTTTTTTTATAAACTTTTCTCAAGTCAAGCGAACTTATAACGCTCCTGGAGTACCTTGCGATTATGCTTGTAGATGTTTATTAACACTGCTCTTGATCTGTCGTAGATTTAAATTTTAAATGTCGTTATTTAATGGACAGAGTCTGTGAGCTTAAACTGGGCGTTTTGAAATGCCGTTATAATATCTATAATAAAAAGACAGATCTCCTAAGTCTTGTTCCAAAGGTTGCAGATTTCAAGAAGAGCAATAATCGCCTATAAGGCTGATTGCACGTCTTCAATGTATCTTTTGAGAAAGGACATGCGAATAGTATTCCAGACCAAGTCGTACTTTAACATTATACAGACGAAGAAGCTGGACTGGTGTAAAATATCTATTAGCTCTGAAAAGGTAGCTTAGTTTGGACACAGCTGATTTGGGAATAGAGGTTACATGTTCCTTAACTTTGAAAACGCAGACGGTAGTTGAGACCGCAATCGCTCAATAATCGTCTATGACGATTTGACGATTATTGTCTTAAGTGAATCAAATAATGTGATATCGCCAACAACGAAAACGACTATTGATCTTACGTGTGCAGATGTACCGTCGAAATTTTATCGTCAAACGATAATAACTCTACGAGATGAAGGCCCTGATTTGATGACTGGATTTCTTGGATGGATTTCTTCTCTCTTGTAAATGCCGCATACTTCGTTTTATTTGAGTTTAATTGAACTAGGTTTTTATTTCCCCATTGTAGAATCGTTTGTACGCCTCCTTTAAAGATAGGATTTGGTATCTGCTGGTATGCAGCAATAGCGGTAATAGGCGTGTAGTTTGAGTAAGTCGCTATTAGAGTGCTATCATCTTCAAAACTTAAAATGCGATTATTAATTCTCCTTACAAGACCATTAATGTGCAGCAAAAATAGAGTCGGTGAGAGAATTAATCCTTGAGGCACCTCTGCGTTTAAAGATAATCTATCTGAGGAAACGCAATCCACCACTACTTGCAAAGTTCTGTTTTTAAAAATGTTTTCCATCCAGCCGCACAGTATTTAATTAAGTTCAGATGCTGAAAAATTGTTTAGCAAAGCCCTTTAAAAACTAGACCAAAAGCCTGAAAATATTCAATGCAATAGCTCTCGATTCTCCGTGATTTTCCATCTCAGATGGGATACATAACTTAGCAGGTATCCAGTTGAGCGTTGCTTTCGGAATGAATATTGCCTATAGCTTATTAAACCATTATCCAGTTTAGGTAATCAACAAATTGTTCAGGATGACAGGATGTGTCATATTTCACGAAATCGAATTTTTACTTCAACTATCCGTGAGAGTACGTGTGCTCGTTCCAAGTTTAATGTTGAAACTCCTGAAAACATCCCAGCGAATAAGTCGGCCTTTTCTTTTAGTGTTGTAGCTAGTGATCCATCAGTTAAAATTATGGGAAGGAAGGAAGGCTAAAATTATAAAATTACTGTAGAATCTCGTTAGCGGGACTTTTAGCCGTAGCTGCATGTGTATGTCAAATCCCGTTCATACGTCTCCCCCATGGATTGCTCACTTTTCACAAAGTGCGTATTTATGTACGTATGTCCGTCTGCCCGCGCGGCTGTTCCGGTGCGTTGTGGACAGTGACTATGTCTATGCTTTTAGTCATCTTGTTATTTCTTCCATTTTCAGCGCTCGCTCGTTCCTCTCGGCGGAGCTGCAGCATCATGTTTATGAAAATTTGGTTCGCCGTATCCCATGCTTCTCTCGACGTCAGCATGAATACTATGAGTGCTCTCGGTGTAACTTGCTCGTCAAGTTCTCTTTCAAGCAGGTTCCTTGAACATTCGGCACTCTGTCCGGGCGTGCTCAGCATTCTGTATTTTTCCTTAATAGTGTGGGCAGTACGGGTCATAAACTTGCTTGTATTTGTATTTTGAAAGTGGTTGGTTCTCGCTGAGAGCCGCACACCTTTTTATTTCTATGTCGATGGGCATTCGGCTAGATATGACACTGATAACGTTTCCTGAAATCGTTTTGAAAGCATACTCATAGCGATGCAATTATTTGCACTGCGTTTATACGTTTCATGTACGTTTTGCGATCCATTGCTGGTGTCCATACTTATAAGCACTGCTTCCGCCAGTTCTAGACCTGCTCCTAATAGCCACACCTTTACGTTTGTAATGGTCTGACTGTGTGTTTCCAGACACCTCATCTAGTGTGTTTGCTACCGTTTCGACTACTATGTCATCAGCATATCCTATCATAAAATTTATCCGTTTGGCCTTGGTATTTTCATTACCCCGTCATATATTACGTTCCATAGAACTGGGCCTACAGCTCCAGTCGGTTGTATTGAATGCGTTTTGTATGTCTAGCGTTACGACGGCACAGTACTTTTTACTGCCTCCCAACCTGCCTCTGTCCTGCGATTGCTTCACTCGCAATATTGCAAACTGTCGGAAGAGTTATTGCTTCGCTTCTTTTTAAACCCAAACTGTCGGTAGGAGAATCCAGTGTGCGTGAGTCCAGGCGTGTGCGAATTATTTTTTCGAGTATTTTCCCCATTGTGTCAAGCATGCTCAGCGCCCTGTTTGATAACCACCCGAGCGGTTTGTTTTCCTTTAGAATAAAGACAAGACGTTGCTTTTTCCACGGAAAAGAGTCTCAATTTAAGCATTTTGGGTAGAGGTGTGAGAATATCTCTGGTCTTGTTTCAATTGCTTCTTTTAGAACGAAGTTTGGAATCCCGTCCATTCCTGGAGTCTTATTGCTCTTTATTGCTGCCGCGGCTTCTAGGACTTCCTCAATTCTGACTGGTGGTGTCGCGCTACTACTACTACTTCATCTGTTCTTCGAGAAAGAATTAATCCGTTTTTTCTCGGAAAAAGTGCTTTTACAACAAAATACATGATGATGGAACAAGTCGGTGCGTCTGCTGTCCCCTTCTTCAGTTTTTTCATGACTATTTGGTATAAGCTTCCCCATGGTTATTAACTGAGCACCTTCGTCTCTTCGTCTTAAACTGTTCTCTATGTACCTCGTATTCATTCACGTCTCTGTTTATGGCTCTGATGTTTTGGAAGAGAAATTGTGTCTAGAAACTAATTTTGAAATGGATAAAACTGCTCGATGATATAAATCCTGACATTTGATTTATAATTTTTTAGGATTCCTGTCTTTAAACAAATTTTTTGGACAGGTGAACTGCACAGCTGAAGACATCAATAAATGGAACGAAGATGAAGACTATAGTGTCGCTGAGAGCATCAACATCATAAGTGTTGAGGAAAGTGATGATGACGGTGTGCTAGAATTGCCAAAAGAAAAGGCTTTGGAATGGTCTTTAAGTGAGCTGGTTAGCCAAACTGATATTTGTGTTATAAGGCGAGTTAGCGAAATTTTTAATTAATTTTAATTTTTCGTTGTAACATATTTTGAGGCTTCTATTGTTTGGTTGCATATGTTTCGCTGGATGTTAAAAACTAATCTTTTCTCTTCAGTTGGATCTGCGCACCATTGTCTAAACGCTTTCATGTTTGCTGCTACAACTTGCTCGCATTGTTTATTGTACAAGTATTGACCTCATTTTGTCTAGAAAAAAGGTCTTCCCAAGAAAGAGGACCTTGAAAGTGATGTCATAAAACTTGTTGTTGGCATCGAAATTGGTAGTATTTATATAAAGATCACTGTTATTGAAGTGTGATCTCATTTTCTGCATAGAGAAGAGATTGCGATCTTGTAGTTGACTTGATCTGATGTGATAATGGATCTAAGATATTTTCAAAGTTATTATAAATATCAGGAATGTATATTGGTTCCTCGACAAATTGGGTCAAACTGCTGGTAATGACAAACATTTCGGCCTGTCTTTCTGCGTCATCCGTTCTGTTCTAGTATTGTAGTTACTTGGATCGTGTGCCTTGGTAAAGTCCAATGACTACATTAATAAGCCGGGTACAATTGGGGAATTCGAGGTCAACATTACTCGCTTCACTGACCAAATTTTCGAACTAATGCTCAAATCCTCGCCGCGGTCAATATATATATTTTTTCAAATTCATAAAACTATTTTTTTTTATATATATACGAGTACTAAAGTACTGCTTAACAATTTGTATAAGTATCTGCGGAGCCTTGCCTTGTCTGCAGAAGATTTTAATTATTTTTCATTTTAGTAAGCTTGGTATTTCAAGATTCAGATAAAAACTATTTTTATGTTTTTAAAGTTATTTTGAGTAAACTTATTACTTTGTGTAATAGATTTTTATTGGAATAAATATTGAATTTTTAATAATTTTGTGATCGTCTTTTTACCAGTTTTAAAGTTTACAATATTGGTAAGTTCTCGAAGTAGATTGTTGATTGTTGGTGGTACGCTGTACAATAGTTGTCTGGGAGCGTCACGTTTGGTTGAAAAACAATTTCCTGCATAATGTTTACCCGAATTTTTAATGACTTAGTGCACAAAAATTAATTCCGGGGAACACGGAAACTCATCTCTACAAAATAGAATTTAATTACATTATTATTATTTATTTTATTAACAAAAAACAGTTTTCTTACAATAAAACGTAAGAATAGTAAAAAAAAAAAGTTCGTCCTCCGTGATTCTCATAAATTGGCATACAATTCCATTTGGTTAATAAATCATCCGTGTTGCCGTCTCTCGTGTTTAATACTAAAGGCGCTCTCCGTGATTCTCATCAATTGGAGCAACAAATCCATATGATTTGTGTGTAGCCAATGTTGCCATCACTTAATATTGAAAAGGTAAGGAATTTCGGGCAAACGTTATTCGGGATACCGATTTTCGGGCAAACGTTGTTCGGGAATCTGTTTTGCGGTAAAACGTACCCAACCATAGTTGTCTTCTACTATACTTGTTACAATTTCTTTGCAGTATACCCTGAGCAGTGAGCATGTCATCTGGTGTTCACTTCTTGACTTAATGGTCAAATAAACCGGATATCGTCGAAGTATTCCAAGATTAATCTTAAAATGTCATAAAAAACTTTGAAGCTTAAATCTTTGTTTTTAGCATTGTTACAGTTATATGCCTTAATTCGAATCTTTGCAGTTTCTGTAGTTTAAGTTTCACTTCACGTCACTTTCAGGGAATTTAACTCAAAAACATTAAAGAAAGACAACTATAATTGAATCGGTGAGGGGAATAACAGTACAAACGCCGATATTAAAGCTTTACGTAAGTTAGACCGAATGTATAAAAAAGGACAACGCTACAGTACAAATTACGTGAAACTATGTTTCTACTTTTCTGAAAAGTGATATTCTGTACAATAATTGTTCTTCCACTCACCGATTCAATTAAGAGCGAATTAAAAACATGTCCAATCACTAAGCTGACTGAACTATATTCGAAGGACTAATTATTACAAAAATAACTGTCAAGAATGGCCCAACTCGTGTCCGCATGAAGTAGCTCTGAAATTCCAATTTGGACAATTAAAAATACCAAAAGTTTGTTGTTAAATGCGCGTTTATTATTTTTCTATTCTTTTCAATGAATTTTTTTAAATTTCGATTCTTAACAGAAAGTTTATAATTATAACTGGAAAAGGACAATGCACTAAATCGCACACCCTCACACATTGTTGACTGACAGTAAATAAAAGAAATATTAAGTATTAACTTTTGTTTGTTGGCTAAATACATGAACACCACCTCCGGTCGGAACGCTCTCAGCATCATGAGCGCACGCCATTGGCAGTTTTCAGAACAACTACATATTTATATAACTACGTTTCCTTATCTTCTATTTAAAATGAGTCAACAATTGCTTTTGGGAATTTAGAGATTTAAATATGCATTATCAATTCGTTAACAAAAAAAAAAAAAAACAATTAAAAAGTTTTACATTTACACGCGCTCAAAACAAGATGTTTTGTTTCGTTTGTTTTCCCTTTTTCTCTCTCTCTCTCTTTTCTCTTATTTTTGTTTTTACAAGTTTTCTTAATATAACAGAGAAAATTCTTTCAGTTTGTTGTTATTTTTGTTTATAAATACCGTTTTTATACATGTACATATAATAATAAATCTTATCACAAAAAAAATTAATTAATAATTATTTTATATAAAAAAAAAACAATGAAAAACATAGGACTTAGTTTTTGTTTCTTTTTTTTCTCTTTCGCTTTGTATGTTTGTTGTTGTTCGTTCTCAGATGTTTTTTTTTTTTCTAACAAAATTGAATTGTTTGCTTTTTACAAAATTAAAACTACTAATATAAAGGACGAAGAAAAAAAAATGTTGGACAAAAAAGTGTATTTAAAAATTTACACAGTATATATCTTATCTTTCTCTGGCATTATAGGAAGTGTACACATTGTTGTTGCTGTTGCGGTTCATGCATTATATTATAATACAATCCCACACACGATTTTTTTTTTTGATTTGGAATGGGATTTCGAACGAGTGTACAAGTTAAACAAACAAGGAAGAGATGTGTGTTGGCTTTTTGTTTAGAAATCCTTTTGCCACTCTCATGCATTCGCATTTACTCGTTCGTTTTTCCGATGTTTTAGGAGTGCCCTTCCAAGCAAAAAGAAAAGATTTCGAACAATGCCTTGGTAGTTTTTTTTTTTCTCTTTTACGTTGAGAAACGTTGCGTTGATGTGTCGGTCTTTTAATTTCAAACGCACTGTTACGCACTCTCTCACTCGCTCTCTTCGGTTTGATGGTGTTTCTGAAGAGATGGGATCGTGGAGTGGTGTGGATGTTACTGTTGTTTTCGTTTCGTGTGAGTGTGTGTGTGTTTTTTGTTGTTACTGTCGTTGGTGATGGTAGATGAAGGTATGATTTTTATGTGTCGTTGATGACGAAAAAAAAATTTAAATTTGTTTTGGAATCGGATACAGTAAATGGGCCATCTTTTTTCTATTTGATCCTTAGATATATATATATATTTGTTTTTTTTTTTTAATAATTTTCAAAACTAAATTATTATTATTAATAATAGTATTTGTATTATTATTATGCGGGGGCTTTTGAATTGGGCTATTTATTTTGTGTACAGGTAGATAGCGACAATAAGACCGTACAGACCCAACACTTCAGCGAAGATAAGGATCAAAATCATACCGACGAACAAACGTGGCTGTTGTGCTGTACCTCTGACACCGGCATCACCAACAATACCGATCGCAAAACCAGCTGCTAAACCAGAGAAACCGACAGCTAAACCGGCACCCAGATGAATGAAACCCCTAGGAGATGGAAAGAAATTTTTTTATAAGTCAAACTCGAGTAGATTATGGAAGTGTCAATGAAAATGGAATACTTACTTGTATAGGGAATATTTGGATGGTTCTTCCAAAGCACCAGCGATAAGGACCGCCACGACCAGACCGTAAATGGCAATGATACCCGCCATGACAACGGGAATGATCGATTTCATGATCAATTCTGGTCGCATCACCGACATAGCGGCGATACCAGTACCTGACTTAGCTGTACCATAAGCAGCGCCGAGAGCTATAAACGAAAAAAAAAATTATTAGCAATGTACAGCAGTGGATCAATAATCAAGATGATATTTCATGATTATTTCATTTCGAAACTACATCGGGTGATTTTCAATGGATTGTACAAAATATTTCTAGCGCATGTATCTACGCTATTGACTTTGGCATCTAATTTTCCCCAACCCATTTTTGAGTGTTATTTCTTTTAGTGGAGTGGCCTAAACAAAGCGTGAGGTTATGGTGCATCAGGAGAAAATGTAGAAGTCAATGAATTGCTTCTTATGAAAAAAAAAATGTACTAACCAACAAGAGGCATCCAATTGGTGAGGATTATTAATTCTACCAAACAAAGAAGCTTTTCATGAAATGGATTTTTTTAAGGCAACTGTGTTAAAATCTTGTTTTTTTTATTGTAAATCACTCAGCTGACCCATATACTTGATCTTTCTGGCGACAACAATAATGGAAATGAACTACAAAACTAAAATGCAAAACCCATTCTGTCTCCAGTGATGTTACAAACTTTTGGAGGCCTGCCACATAAAGATGACAAATGTATATATATTCGTGGCCCAGTAACTAGTATTCACCTACAATTCATTTAAAAAAAAATCGATGGGCAGTCATAGACTTAACTGTGTGATTTGCGAAGAGGGTAATGAACTTCAAGAACACAGCGGGCGGGGTAAATACTTTGCAACATAGTCGATGTTGAATGACATCAGAATGTATCTGCTTTTATTCAAAGAACTTCAATCGAGCCTAAATAGTTTTGAGTTGAACAGATTCACATCCTATTATAAAAAAAATGAGTGGCTGAGCATGGGTTACTCAATTGGGAATTTCTATATTAGAAAATTGCTAAGATAGGTTTTGAAACTTTATATGAAGCTGTTTGGTTTAATTGACCTTATATTTAAGATAACAATTTTGAAGATAACAACATACTTGCACAAATCTGAATAACTGGAAGTATTATGAGCACTACAGATTCGAGAGCTTTACAAAAATTCAGATTTAGCTTGTGTATTGATCGTTTCACATTACATGCGTTCTTTTTTTGACTCTTCATAAGCAGAAGGAAGCTTTAATATTAGGGCTCATGGTTAGTGCCATTTAGCAATTTTAAAATATGAAAGAAAGTTCAACTCGTAGCTGTCAAAAATTGTTGACTTAACGCAATATACCGCTGCGTGATCATGTGCGAAAAAAAATGTCATCCAAAGATCTGTTCGAAATGCAAAACGGATTCCTCTCGGTAGAATTTTTTTTCTTCCGAATGGATACCTCAGAAGTTTGCCTGATCATTATCTGACAAATCATCCAAGTCATACAAATTGACACGAAAATTATGTATTATTTGAAAACAATAACGTAAATAGTAATAGCAACATACTCTTGCCATGACTAATTATTTTTTAGAAATAAACTTTCCAGAAAGCACTTAGTGACAAAAGGTTTAATTCATTTGTTCCATTTGCATTGAAACAATAATACCAACGATAACCAGCAATTATTTGCACACCAACTTCCACACCAACTTCCAAACTCTGGTTGGCTTATCATAATCATGTGACTACGCTTCACATGACCAAAGAGAAAAATGGAGAGTACATATTTGGGAAACGTATAATGGTGAATAGAATAAAACTATATACGTACTTGTAGGTCTAGAAAGACATACCTATCTAAATCATTTCGTTTCGTGTTATCTAATACTGACAGAAATTATATGAAATTCTTATCATCATCTTCCCTGATAAAATGTCGCACACATTTCCTTCTCGTATGTGTTGATTACAGAACAAATACTATATACAACCAGAAAATAAGTATTTTTCATCTGCAGAGACGACGAAATGAAGACAAGAGAAGAAAAAAATAAAATAAAAAAGAATTTGAGCTGATCTATAGCCAACAACATCAATTTCATGGCGTAACACAAATTCCCTCACTCAACGTCATCATCATAACCCACACAACCGCCAAGTGTGACAGACAACACAAATTCGGGAAAGTTTTATTCAAGAAGCCACGCATAAACGGACTCAACTGAATACATAACCCACTAGATGGGGACGCAATGGTTATCGAAGACGACGTCGTCAATCGTCATATGACTTCCTTCTCTTTGTATTGTTTCAATTTATTCCATTCCATATATAGGGAAAGAAATAGTGATAGAGAGATGATTAATAAATAAGACAGAATAGATACAATCAAGTACAAATACCCCTACTCCTTTCCTATGGATTGTTGTCTGTTCGTCTCTATTGCACTAAGCGAGAAGTTGGCTTTAATTGTTGTGCAATTGGCGATTACAATTGATCACCATTACATGTAGTTATTATAAGGGTTTGCAGTTTACAGGCGGTAGACATTCAGAGAAACCAAAAACTAAATTCAGAAAAAAAACATGTTTACTATTTTTACTTTTGTTTGTTTGAAGAACTTGAAAAAAACGAGTGTATTTGGTATTTTGGATACAAATCAAATTCACCTTAGCAAGACCGAAATAAATTCACATTACATTGCTCATTTCGTGTTACTTTTCGAACAATAACACGACATGTGTATGCGGGCACAAATGGTTTCTTGGTTAATGGCAAAAATAAATCGTCAAGTGAAGAAGTGGTAGGATACAACTTGAAGTGATGTACAAACTTATTATGACGTGTATAAAGTATACATTTGTATATGTTTCATAATGTCATATGTAAATACGAAAAAAAAACCGGTCATACAAATCAACATTAATTGGCAAACAACTCAGAAGAGAATTTGTTACGCAGTAATATATTCAATATTGCTTCGGGATGGGTGGTGGTCAAACTTATACAAAACAAATACACGTTGTGGAATGTAAAACCACACACAATCAAACGAACACAGCTAGAAGCTAGTCAGTAACTTGTTTAATGAAACTTAATGACAAAAATTACTCAGTCAAAACCACCTAATCGGACACATTATTCAAAACCGTAATTGAAGTGGTCCTTTTGCAGTATTTAAAACGTGGGCGATGATGTGTGACCCTATCTTTTGATTTGAAAAGTTATGTACTTTTTATTCTATTTTCTGTTCATTGGTACAAATTTGAATTCTGTTTGCTTCACAGTTGTCAAAATCGAATGAGCATTGAACGCCAACGCATTCCAAGATCTTTCAAAGTGTCTAGTCCATGTTAACAAAATCTATGAACTAACAATACGTCGTAAGACATTTATTTCCTTACATCAAATCTTCATTATAGTAAAGACTTGTACTAGACCTCTCCAATACAACGAATATATAACGAATACTATTTGTGCAAATTTTGGAAAGGTTCTTCGAGTCCAAATAACCACGGCACGCTTTTTGCTAAAAAAAAAAAAAAACAACGAGCAAGAAATGTAAAGAACTGCTAATAGACAAATTACCACTAAAATGCTATCTTCAACAATATTACAGCAGAGTTTAAAAAAAAGGTAAAAGCATATCAACCAAGGGGTGTGTAAAAAATATGGCTGAATTCCCAAGCCAGTACTGAAACGTCAAGCGTTCCGAAACGCAACATTTTTGCTACGTCTTAGCGTTACATTCACATCACAAACGGATCTAATACTATAATTTGAGACTTTGCAGTATGAATGTTGTGATTCAAATGATAAAGAAGCAGTCATGTAGTAATAACGCAAAATTTTGACGTTTGATGTTTACAAATTTTAGATAATTCTAAAGAAAAAATAACCAGATACTCGTTGAACGTAAATAACATTGACAGCACCTTGCAAAATCCGAATTGGAATATGGGCTATATAAAAGCTAATTGTTTAGAAACTTTTAACATTGTGTTCAGTAGCTGAACTTAAAAACAAAACTTTTGAGCTTCCATTCTGAGTAGAAGATGACCTCTGTGTATACAACTGGGGAAAGATATTAGCAAATTAATCCCACTTGTGACGAATGTTGAGTGAGGCCAAGAAAAGTAGAATACTTTGTCATCTCACAATGCCAATGAATAGCTTTACTGAGTAAAGTTTACTTTTGAACTAGATAACTGGTCTGTCAGTTACAACATGAACATTGTTTTTACTGATTTTCACTAATTGCCGTTCTCGTACGCAAGAAATTGTTAAAACAAAACGAACTTATGGGATAGAAGAATCTTAGTCTTCACTAAAAGCAGTAAAATAACTTTCTATGCAAATTTCTGCTGGTAAAAATTACTATTACTATTAACTATCAATTTGTATCTAAAAGTGACAAATCGTTTGTCTAAGACATGTCTATTATGTCATTCAAAAGTTCAAGATGCAGCACCTGTTGGCACTCGATAAAACGAAGTAAAAAATAGAAACGAGGGTTTTAATCCGTACAATGAACCAGAGTTAGATAAAAATTTTAATAGTTGTGTAGGGAAACTTGTGTAATTTTTATTGAGGTTTATAACCGTCATGTAACGGTGAGTAGGGTTGTAACGCTGAGTTGGATTAATATAATTTATAAAACACATTTTTTTGTTAATCATTAAAATAAATATTTAAAACATAATTATTTGCATAAATGCTTATGAAATAGTCAGATGCCTTGCAGGATTTGAACTATTCAGCACACTGATACTTAATTGTCACATTATGTTTGGTTAATCATTACATTTCTTACTGAGAGAGTAAACTTTGGCAGACGTTCTGTTTGAGAAATTAGTTCGACTTCGTATACGTTTATGTTGAGGTGACGCTTTTTATTTTATTTAAAAACATCATTCAGTTGTTACATTCTTCATTGGTAATAAATAATAATATTAAAAAAATCCACTCATTCTGAATACCAATGGAACAATCAAATCGCTTCTGAAAGTGCATTCGTAAATTGCCAAACGTTGTGAACTGAAATCTGGATGTAATGAGTCACAGTGGCAGTGATTTGAACACGGGACTCCGCTTTAAATGCTTAAATGCTAAGAGAAAGTGTCCAAACGTCAAAATTTAAAAAAAAAAAAAATGCTCTAAGGTTATAATGAAGCTCATCGACTATTACAATTGCAGAATGCACAAGACAAATGTCAAATTACTTGCAAACCACTTGCCGGCTACTGCAGAAAACACATGCCATTAGGTTCTAGTGGTTCTATTGTGAATACTCCCACTGCTAGCTACACCAAAAATGTAAAATTGTTATCAAAATAGGTTTGTGGTGCATCTATGCAGATCACATCCTAGTAAATAGGGAAAGAGAGAAAATGATTTAAAAAAATTTGTCATATTAAAATATGATAAGTATGTAGGTATACGTATGAATATATTCATACCAGCAAATCTACTTTTTCCATTTTTGAAATGATTCTAACAGGTTCATAAGCAATCCTCGTCTACTTTTATACCCCAAAAAAACCCAATAATTAAAAACATACAGAGCAAAATATCTACGTTACGACATTATTTATGTAGAAAATATTTTAGCTATTAACCCATTCATTAGAATGTTCATGTGATGTTACATTTTCAGTTGACAACCCAAATATCAAATTGGTGTTAATAACAATATAGCTCGACTAACATTAGTAAAACAAATATTTTTTTCTACAATAGGTGCAAACTATTCCCCAAAATATACATAACAGATAGGGCTAATCAAGATTTAATTAGCAAATTGCCAGAGAACCAAATCATGAGTTCTCTTTTCCAATCTCTTTCAATTGTCACCTGAGCATGAAGGTTTTTTTTTTATTTCAAGTAGGCATGTGACGTTTTCCACTTTGGCTTATCAACCAACAATTAGTAGCCAGAACTAGAGCGCCCTCAAAATGTCTTTTTATTAATACCAATATGGTTTCTTATCTTTACTGCGTCATGTGAGTTCAGTAGATGCGACTGAAGATGGAAAAAAGTATAAAAAAAAATATAAGAATGATACCTAGGTAGCATTAATCTTATTGGGCGTATGACCAAGTCATATGCTTCATAAAAAAAATGTTTGCATTGCTCCATTCACAACATTCATCATGCACAAGCTGTTAATAAATTTGACGATAAAATTTATTGAAAAGAAAACCTGAAAATTGACATTGAACAAGTCACCATGAAAATTGTTAATGGAGTTTTTTTTTGTTATGGAATAAGTAATTTGCATTACTGAATTGTGGAATAACATCAAACTTCCAGTCTCGAATTCCATTTTGTTCCTCGTGTTTTATCACGAGCGTCACGTGATAAGTGAAAATATTGTACACGTTGAATGTGTGCTGCTTGCTACACTGCAACCATTTTTAATTCGTTTTTTTCATTGCTCCTGTACCTATTCGGTTATCCTTCTTCTCTCCTTTTCATTCATCCCTACAATTTGTCGGTATACTACATTTTTTTCATCCTACTGTTGTTCATGTATGCATGATAACATGAATGGATGGGCGTATGCAAGGAAAAAAGACTGATAAAATCCACAAGGCAAATTTCATGAAAGGTTTATTTTTTTCAGTTACTTTACTCCGATTGCATTGTTTGCAATTAATTCTTATTCGATGGCATTTCCAACGAATGACACATCGATTTCATTCCCTTTTGCTCACTCTCTCCTACACTGGTATACTTTTCTGATGAAAAGTACACGATTCCGATTAGAACTTCATAAAGAAAAGAGGATGTAAAACCTTATGAATAGATACACAAAAATCATTCCGTAGAAAGAAATACTGTTCCACCTAAAACAAGACAAGAGCAAAAAAAAAGGAAGAAATCCTTGGACCATAAATCGATAAAACGAGATACTACTGAGCTGATGAATATGGGGAAAACAGATGCGGGAAAGAGAGAGAACATTTGGATAAAGGTTGGAATTTACGGAGATGTCAGCAAGGTTAAAGGGAGCGCAAGCATTCACAAATCAACATTATCTCAAAACTTGAAATTAAACAATTGGTGAAAAACCCCCTTGTGACTTTAATTCCCGTTTTACAGCAACATATGTGTATTCTTTTCTTTTCGGTCAAAAAGAAAAAAAAAATGGTCTTAGAATCGCAATAAAGGCGATTCTGCGTTCTGTCATGCTCATATACATACTTATATACTACCCGTATATACTTTTACAGAACACACATACCACTTGTACATGTAATACTCTCCTTTATCCGAAATTCATTTTCGTTTTGTTCAGAAAACATTTTTTTTTCTTTGATCATAATTTCGAATTGGATGAAAATGCAATTAATCACCACTTTGTAGATTCCAACGAGAACCAAAAAAAAAAAAAAACACATATCTTACCGCTGAAAATGATTGCTGAGGCGGCTCCCATGACACCGAAGAAGGGTCCGTAAATTGGGTTATCTGATGTATCTGCCATTTTTGATTTTTTGTTGGTTTTTGTGTAGTGTAGTAGTTAAATTCTCAAATGAACTTGCGGGTTTTTTTTCCTGAAAATGTTTGTTTTCTTTAGGAAAAAAATGCTTTGATTTTGTTCTTTTTTGCACTGTGCACACACAAATTCACAAATTCGAGTATTTACAGGTTGAATTTAACTGCAAATAACTGAACTTTATCCACACACTCACTGAACTAAACTAAAGATTTTTTTTATGTGTTTCACTGTCAAAATGTTCGCTGTACGGACGACAATTTGGATGTGCGGTCATATGACATGCGGCCAAGTGCCAGTGTTAGAAGGAATTATCTGATTGGTCGTTTTGACGGTAATCTGCCAATTGTGACCAATCAGAGAAAAGCTTTTAAAATGTTTTAGTCTGACGTCTAATTTGTCCGAAAAGTCACAATGGTGGCGAACTACCCCAGTCATGTTGTGTGGGTTTGTTTACACATTATTGATAAAATCACATTAAATGATTTTTTATTTAGATGTGATTTAATTAATAAATGAAATATTCATAGTGGGATAGTAAAAAAGATTTAGGTAAACCAATGGGAGTTAATCAGATATATTAAATGTTCCGAACACTTCCAGTTTAAGGGTGAGTACACATTTGTTGGGGGAATTTTTTTTCGGAGTTTGTTTTCCGTTAAATTTATTTTTGATAATTAGTTATAAACTTACGTTTTAGGTTTTATTAAATGGGTGAAATTATTGTATAACCATTTTTTTATTTATATTAATAGATTATAGGCAATATGACTTGAATACCATTTGTCTTAATTTTAATAAAAATAATAAATGCATATAATGCTGTGCTCACATCGACAATGGCAGTGTTTCACTTATGTATTCCTCAGAGAATTTCCTCCGCTGCTTGAGCAGACATTTTTTGATTAAGTGGAACAAAATTCACAAAATGGGGGAACTATTTCTGTGAAACATTAATTTCCCTTATTCGCAGTACAATTTTTTTATTAACAGCAATATAACCAGCTGTACCTACTATTTTAGAAGCAGGGGTGAAGACTAAGGAATTGTACCCAACAAGTTATACTTTCAGCAAATTTAAAAAGTCACAGTTTTTTTTAAGTAATATGTAACTCACGTTCTACTCCGATCTCGGAAGATCTATAAATTGAACTGAGCTATTCTTTGAAAGCCCTAGATTTTAGTCGACAAATTAGGTACATTTGCCTTAGTAGCTTCTAAAAAGCGCCTTACATTCGAAAACTATTTGAATAAATGCATAACATTTTTTAATATTCAATTTGCTGTGGCGACAGCGACACTTTCGCGATTATTGCAACAAAAAGAAATTGCGTGTTTCACCAAAACGGCAGCGACTAATTTATAAACAAATTTAAAAGACGTAATAGAAATTTGTTTATATATTAGAAAAACAATGGGTTCCCTATAATATTAGTTTTACTGATCTAGTCAAATGACGACTTACTGAATTTTTCTCTTTACTTACCGTGCACAAAAATTTGTAAAAGAGAAAGGACAAAAAAAAGAGAAAGGAAAAAACGACTGCTCCGCATAAAAATATGAAAATAATTTACTGTAAAAATGTCTTTTTGTAAGAATCAGTAACTGTCAGTTGGTATCAGAAAGTGACATGTCGTTTGTTTTGACTTATGTTTTATGTCATTTGTTCTTTAAAAGACAAGCGAAACGAATGATTTTACTGTAATTTACAAAGACGCGTTCCCATACGCTTCAGTAAATTTGACTTTTTCTGAATCCCCAAGGAATCTGAGAATTTACTAATTTTGACTGCGAAAGTATGGGAACAGAATTTAAAAAATCGTTTAACTTTTGCCAGTATCCTCGCGATTATATGTTGGGCCAGTGGGGAACTCTCATTATCTGCCGTGTTTATTCGCATCAACCTTAATTGCGAGGCAATAATTTCGGCGTGCGTCGCCACAAATAAATCGTTACAGATAGGGGAGGGCTTTATAAAGCAAATGCTGACCATTTTGTATTAATTCATTAATGAAATAAAAATAATGCTGAAGTATAAACTCGCTCATCTCTGGTAGGTATTGGTTTCTGATAAGACAATTTATGAGGATTTCGTAAGTGGGACATGCTATTGTATGTATTAAAATTAAACGTTCATTTCCGTATAGGTTAAACGATAAAAAATATATTACGATTTTGATTTGAGATAGAAGATTTTGGTTTGCATTTTTGTATGCATAATTAGACGATGATTTTTGTTTTTTTTTTTGTCTTTATTGTTGTTGATAGCTTGTTTTTTTTCTCAAACATAGAAACTATGAAGAAAAAATGACATTTGGAACGTAAATTTACTCAAAAACGGATTAGATTTTTGTGAAACAGTATTTATTTTCCGGACTAATGTCTGATGGTTGAAACACATAGACTCAGCAACATCATCATATATGATTTAAGAATTGTTCGTAAGTTTACAACGTGCGAAGAATTGTAAGTTTACGACCAACGATTCCTTGATGCCCCTAACACTGGATGCGTAAATGATGTGACCAATAACTTTATTCAATTTAATTTTAGTTATATTTTTATTAATAGGAATTGTTTCTATTGTTCTCCTTCAGGTTTTGATGCTTTCCTCAATTTACACCATATATCTGATTTGTTGTTGTGACCGATCAATGGCCGTATTCCGGATTTCATATTTAGTAAGATATTTTAGAAAAATCTCCGTTCTCATTGGTTAATCGAACATGTTGACCAATGAGAACAGAATTTCATCTCAGATATCTTACTAAATCTAATATCCAAAACACAGCCAATGCCACAATAGTGTTTCAAAAGTTACCATCTCACTTCACACACCCAATTTCTATAAAAGATTACCCATACAAATTTTGACAGTTTATTTACCACGTCGCGTCGTAAATTTACCACGTTTACGACGACTTTCCGACGTTGGATAATTATTTATAATATAACGTTTTTATATAATTTTGCATAAATTCATAATTTATCTTTCTAATTTGGCTAGATGTCAATCGTTCAAATAAAATACCAAAGAACCATTCAAAATTGAAATACATTATAATTGTTTATTTTTTTTAATTTTAAACACAATTTTCTATAAATTCCATTTCCTAATTAAGCTTAAAACTAATTTATAATAAAGCTATTACTTAATATACGAATTTTGCGGTTCGCAATACATTTATTTATTTTAGTTGCCTAAACTGATTTTGTTTTTATAAAGTTTTAAAATTAAATGTTTGTCGAATAGAATATATAAAGTTGTTTAGTTCTTATGACTTAAGGGAAATAGTTAAATTTAGCTGTTGTAATGAAAATAAGGAGACTTATGTTTTACATGAAAAAATTCTACACTACAACATAATCTTCTAAACAAAACCGATCACCTAGGTACTGAAAAGGACTTGAGCTTGAAATACAAATTTTGTATTATTGATAGACGCGAATGGAAACAGCATGAAGTCATGCATTGCCATCTTCACAGACGGATTTAAATCCCTGTAGGGAAGTGATTCGCCTATTCAATGTGTCCAACGGTTCACTGGGATGCTTTATAAAAGGTTTATTAATGAAAATATGTGCATCACATTTACTGTCAACTGAAAGCATTCATTTATAGTGATCTTATGTGCGAACATAACAAAAAAATGATCACAGGCACATTTTTAGCAGCAGCATTGATAAATATAATTCCATATATATGTATGCACAATATTTTTTTTCTCGTTCTAAGACGCCAACCAAATGTGCAATCAGCAATGCATTATTAAGATCTGTGCATTCGATCGCCAATGCAAAAGCGCAGGGTTAAGGTAGTGAGGCAACTATGTGTTAATGAGATTGTCTTGCAGTTAAAAGTCACTGTGCTATGTTACTTAAACCTGGGTTACTCCATTTAACTGAGCGGTTGACAAACCGGCAAGAGATCTCTAACCTTGAATAGCAGACATCTTGGTTGCATATAACCAAAGATTATGAATTCTATACAGATGACGCATTGAGAGCAAAAAACAGAAACTTTTGCACAGTAACTTCACGGTACGGGCGGGCGGTGTGCATGAAAACACATGAAAAACAAGAACAAAAACATATGGCGGGCTGTGCCAGCACGACCCGCCACAGAACAATTTTTCTTATATGGAGTGCGTCATCTGTATAAAATTCATAATCTTTGATAAAACCAACTACTGGTCAATCCTCGACTACAGCAATTCGTCACGGCCGCGACGGTACTTAAGTCACTTATAAAAATAAAGGGCAAGTAGCAACACAATATTGTAGAAGCTGCAGAGACGAACAAATAATAGTCACTTCCTCTTCATAATCATTAACAAATATGAAAATCTAACCTTGCTGAATACTTCTATATTGATCTAAACATATCTTTTAAAGAAATCAATAAGTTTAAGGCGTACTCAAGAGAGAACTCCTGAGAGAACTCATTCATTGTGGTATCATAATGGACCTATCAATGATTTAAGTGTACCTTTTCAATAAGAATCATTCTTCAAAAAACATTTCTAAAACTCTACAAACTATTTGGAATAATGCATTGAGTTTAGAGATGTGGGCGCAGAATCATCAATCAAGACTACAAACACCCATCAACACTATTCACAACGGCAGAGCGGTTCGGAACCATATTTAGGTAAAGAAGTAAAAACAAACAGGCTGAATGGCTACTACGTTCCTAACTTTTTCTGGCTTTAAGTGAAGACGTTAAAGTTTAGAAACAGTGAAATGATCTTGTTCTTGGCTCGAAAGTAGGATCATTTAGCAATTTATTGAGTGATAAGTCTTTTGTTATTTATCCATACCGAAGCACATTTACTGTCATTCTAGAATGCTATGCAGGGTTAACTAGACTGGAGAATTCAGCATATTTCATATGATTTTCTGGCAACTTTAGAGAACTAAAGAAACGTTAATTCTATTTGTATCAGTGGAATACAATTCCTTATGATAAATCAGACTAGGAAACTACGAAAAGCCTGCTAAGAAAATTTGTTTCTTTTTTATGGGTAATCAAACTTACGGAACTCCATAAAACGTTGTTGAAGTTTTAATCCATTTTATTGTGGGATATATAAATCTAGAATCACACCAAGAACACGAAGTGAAATTTGAATGGAAAATCCACCGATCAGAAATTGGCACCAGTTTATGGAAACCAAATTATATTTCGCAAGTCGAAGAACTTCACCTTTCATTTTTTGGTTTAAAATAACGCCGTAATCTATACCACAAAGCATTTAAAGTATAAATGCATTTCACATTTGAAGTTATAATTTTTACATTCTCAGTGTGGTCTTGTCTTATTGAATTATCTTTCCTCCTCAAAACTTTACATCTTCTTATATTAAATTACATGTTTTTATAATTTAGTAGCAGCATTCGATTACATGTTTTTGTGTTTTTATTTGAACATTCAACAGCTAATGGTTAACTCTTAATCCTAGATGTACAACCTAATTAAAACCCTGCTAATGCTTTTCCAAAGCTTTACTCAGCAACTCGTTCATTGTATTCAGCAATGTTCTTGGATCTTCAGCGAGACCAGCACCAACCATTGCATTGGCAAACAACTGTTTCGTCAATAGTTCACCCAGCTCAGGATCGCTCGTCTTCAATTTGTGTAATTTTTTGATGATAGGATGCCTTGACAGGAAAGAGGGATACTCAGGATTAAAATATCAAAACTACAATCATATTAACTTACTTTGGATTGATCTCTAGCTGTGGTTGCAATAGAGCATATCGATTTTCTTCATCCATTTGGTGGCTCTGTGTGCGGATGAAATGCCTTGCTGCTCCCATTTCCTCCACAGTAATAACACACGGATGGGAATCCAAACGATTTGTGACTTTCACATCGGACACTTTTCCAGATAACTTTTCCTTAATCCATGGGATGACCTCGTCAATCTCTGAGCGACGTAGACTGTCTTCCCCCAAGTCAGTCATGTCGACTTTGTCCTGTCGCATCTCCTTTTCCGCTGACATGATATTCTTTCCAGCAAACATTCCCAACTGCATAAGAACAATTTCATCGTGTGGTTCATAGCAGAAGAGGACTTCAACGTTCTTCTTCTTTAGTGCCTCATAGTATGGGGAGGCTTCAGCCAGGGCACGACTTGGAGCGCATAGGTAATAAATTACTTTTTGCTCTTCACCAACGCGACTGCAGTATTCGCCTAGAGAGATTTTGGTCTCGCTGGATTTCGAGGTTTCATAACGAAGAAGTTTTGCTATTTCTTCGCGTTCACTATGATCTTGGCATGTGACAATTCCCTCCTTAAAGAATAGACCGTATTCCTTATAGAAGGCCTCGTAGTCGGCAGGTTGTTTTACTGCACGATCTTGTAGGTACCGCAACACGCGACTGGTAAGAACGTTGCTTAGTTTTCTATAAATATAAAAATATTTATTCACTGAGATGCTTAGAAAGAAAATGAGAAAATGCAATGGAACATACCTTATTAAAGCGCTATTTTGGAGCAGCTCACGACTTAAATTTAGTGGAATATCCTCAGAGTCAACAACGCCCTTAACGAATCTCAGCCATTTGGGCAATAGGTTCTCGGTTTTGGATTGGATAAGAACTTTTCTGGTGTATAGCGCAACACCAATATCCGCATCACGAGAGAGTTCAAAGAGTCCTGGTTTCCCCTCGGGGAAATATAGCAGTGCGCGAATACTTAATGGAACATCAGTCTGAAAATAGAAAACATACACAAAATTGAAATAAAAAAAAAACTGATTTATTCATTCGCTGAACGTGTTCACCTCATATTTGGTTATATTTCGTCTAATGAAACATATGTTTCATGTTTTTGGTGTAAATTAATCCACTAGTCGGGCTTTGAGAGATGAAAATTTTGTTAATTTCCCACATGATGTTACGCGTGACTTTCTGAAGAAGGTCGATGATTACGCTATACCGAACAGCTCGTGACTAAACGTGACCATCATAAGTACACCACTAATTGTATGAAATAGTAGGAAAATAAATGTATCGTTGATAAGGACTGTCTGTCACATGTACCGTGAGCATTCTCTAGCATGTGGCTGCTATCGAAATAGATAACATTTGTTGGTAATCACTTTATGAGCCCTTTAGGGGTGAAAATAAATTTTACAAATGAAGTGGGATATCCAGAGTATTATTAATTCATTTGCTTGTGTTCACAAGCACATCTTATCTGTGACCTCAGCAAGGCATTAACACCTCATCTGATTTTGTTTGCTTAGTAATTAGATCAGCGGTAGCATATTCATAATCAAATAAAGTACGTTTTACAATTATGCAATCATAGACTAATTAAGCGTGATGTTTGATAAAGTAAAGATGGTTGGGTGTTGTAGAACGAGGGTAGACTCTGATTGGCGTTAACTTGGCAATGCCCAGTGTTGCAACTCTGACTACACATCAAATGTGCTTATCTTTACCTCCAAGTGGTAACCATCGGATACTGGTCTCATCCAACCGGATTTGACTTGCTAAACGATAAGTGCGAGTGTTGATAACACGACGAAAAACAGCAACACTATAAACACCCTGGTGAGAATGGCACGGATGAATACCCGGCCTGCTGTCCCAGGCGAACCTAGATGAGCTGCTCTGACATATTCGGACAACAGGTTGTCTAGGAATTTCAAGGGTTAGTCAGGCCCCTTGAACAGAGATGGTGGCGGATGAACCGAAAGGCCAACGGCAGCGCTCAATCCCGTAGTGGATACTGATGGCCCCGTGTCCTAGGGGTATCTAATAAATTGGAACTGGCCCTCCAGGTTGGGGGTTGCTTTGGGTTAACTACCCACCCACAGAAAAAAAACATGGTTACGAAGCAACCAATAGCCTCGGAAAGGACTGATTTTATTGTTGACGACCCTGCTAAACGAAAAAAGGACAACGACGTTCGTATCTGCACCTGGAATGTGAGAACATTAAACAGGAGAGGTGCAGGCGAACAACTAGCGGAAGCCCTAAACTGCTACAAAGCAGACATTACTGCCATCCAGGAAATACGATGGGATGGGCCGGGCAAAAAGAGGATGAAAAACTGTGACATATACTACGGACCGTGTTATAGTGAGCAGAAACAGCGACTATTCGGATGCGGATTTGTTATAAGTGCCAGACTTAGGCAAGAAGTCTTATGTTTCCAATACATTAGCGAACGCATAGTAACAATCCGCATCAAGGCCAAATTCGCCAACATAAGCCTTATATGCGCTCACGCTCCGACGGAAGAAAAAGATGATATAGCTAAGGATTGCTTCTACGAGCTCCTCGACAAAAACTATGAGCGACTACCGAAGTACGATGTTAAAATCGTGCTGGGAGATTTTAACGCAAAGGTAGGAAGAGAAGACATCTTTAGAAGTATTGTCGGAAAACATAGCCTACACGACAACACGTCTGGTAACGGACTTAGGCTAATTGATTTCGCTACGGAACGAAATGCCACTATAGCCAGCACACGGTTTCCTCACCTCGATATCCATAAGGGGACATGGCGGTCTCCAGATCAACGAACGGTCAACCAAATTGATCACATTGCGATAGAGAAGAGGCACGCATCCAGTATTTTGGATGTCCGAACATTCCGAGGAGCTAACATCGACTCGGATCACTACCTTGTAGCAGCCAAGGTAAGAATGCGGATATCCACCACGCCACAACAATCCAGAAATACTGTGAAAAAATTTAATGTCGGAAGACTGCAATCGCAAGAGACCGCCAAGACCTTCGCACAACGCGTATCCCTTAACCTCTCGATCAACACCATACCACCAGCATCGAATGTCGAAGAGCAATGGCAACGATGCCAACAGGCCATTAGATCAGCCGCAACTGATGTGCTAGGTTTCTCACGCCCACCAGCAAGAAACCCCTGGTTTGATGAGGAATGCCGACAGATGCTCGCAGCCAAGAACGAGGCCTACAAGGCTAAGCTGCAGGTGAAGACGAGAGCTGCCATTGAGCTCTATAGGCAAAGAAGAAGGGAAGAACATCGGCTTTTCAGCAAGAAGAAAAAAGAGCAAGAAAAGCGCGCGATCGAGGATATAGAGAGGTGCCACTCCAGGAACGATGTTCGCAAGTTTAACCAAAGTGTAAAACGTCAAAGCCAAGGATACAAGGCTCGAACAGAATCCTGTCGAGATGAACAAGGAAATATTGTAGTTGAGACACAGTCGATGCTGAGGATATGGAAGAACCACTTCTGCAGACTGTTAAACGGCGATGACGAACAACATTCCGCTGTCAGGCAGAACGAACCATTCAATATTGGCAACGACAGCGAAAACTGCCAACCACCCGACCTGAGTGAAGTGAGGATAGCAATATCTAAACTCAAGCTTAATAAGGCTGCCGGAAATGACGGCCTTCCCGCTGAGCTCTATAAGGCCGGCGGAGATGACTTGGTAAGTAACATCCACCAACTCATAAGCCAAATCTGGTCGGATGAAAATATGCCTGAAGAATGGAACCTCAGCATCGTTTGCCCGATCCACAAAAAAGGAGACCCTCTGAACTGCGCCAACTACAGAGGCATAAGTCTCCTCAACATCGCCTACAAGATCCTATCTGCCGTAATATGTGAACGCCTGAAACCGTTTACCAACAACCTGATTGGCCCTTATCAGTGTGGTTTTAGGCCAGGAAAGTCCACAACCGATCAAATTTTCACACTTCGGCAGATCCTGGAAAAAACTCAAGAAGTCCAAATCGATACCCACCACCTATTCATCGATTTCAAAGCCGCATATGACAGCATTTATAGAGACGAACTGTACAGAGCCAGTCTAGTTTTGGTATACCGCCCAAACTCGTCCGTTTGTGTAGGATGACGATAGAGAATTCTCGCTGCTCCATCAGGGTCGGAAACGACCTCACCGACACATTCGATACCAAAAAAGGATTTAGGCAAGGCGATGCGCTGTCATGTGACTTCTTTAATCTGATTCTTGAGAGAATTGTGCAAAACTCCAAAGCCAACACCAGAGGCACAATTTTCCAAAAGTCGGTGCAACTACTAGCATACGCTGACGATATTGACATCATTGGTAGGACTCAACGTGATGTCATAGCCACGTTTGCTAGTATAGAGAAGGAAGCGGCGAAAATGGGTTTAGCAGTAAATGAGGGTAAGACTAAGTATATGCTGTCAACACGAAAGGACACACAACATCGACGAATTGGACAGAACGTCACCATTGACAGATATAACTTTGAGGTAGTACGGGACTTTGTCTACCTCGGCTCCGCTATTAACTCTGACAACAACATCTCGTCAGAAATTAAACGAAGAATTACTCTTGCCAACCGCTGTTTCTTCGGGCTAAGAAGGCAATTTAGTAGTAAAGCCCTCACTCGAACTACTAAGGAGATCCTATATAAGACCCTGATCATCCCAGTCCTGCTCTACGGCGCTGAAGCATGGACCGTATCAAAAGCGGATGAAGAAATCCTTGGTAGATTCGAGAGGAAAATTCTTCGAAAAATCTTCGGTCCCGTTTGCGTTGACGGGCTATGGAGACGAAGATTCAACCAAGAACTATACGAGCTGTACAGCGACATGCCCCTGGTCAAAAAACTCCGCATTGGACGTTTAAGATGGCTAGGACATGTAGAACGAATGGACACCAATACTCCGGCTCGCAGAGTCTTCGATTCCCAGCCAGACGTCGGACGCAGTAGAGGAAGACCTCGCCTTAAGTGGCGCGCACAAGTGGAAACCGACCTCAACCAACTTGGAGTGCGCAACTGGAGGCAGTTAGCTAAGGACCGGGCTAATTGGAGAGGCATGTTGGTTGAGGCCCAGGTTCATTCCGGACTGTAGCGCCACTTAAGTAAGTAAGTTCGATAAAGTAAACAAAATGCAGCTAAAAATTGTGATAATTGGGATGGTACCAAGAGGTCTGTTGCTACCCAAACGGTTGATCGATTATGTGCGTTAAGGTAAATAACCTTGTGATTGATATCACGAAAATGCATCAAACATTGCAGAATTTGAGATTGTCCAAATTATTAGTTGCGTATAAATCTAGGTTAGACACACCATTTGCCCAACGCAAATAGTTTTGAATTTAATAAGTGGATAAGTCCTTACTTCCATGTGACATTGACGAACAAGCTACCCACCAGGCCACCACTAGGTAATCAATCGCGTTGTAGTTGAAGAAACACTTTGATGTTGAGGTCAAACATAATCCAGGATTAATTGAAATTGTTGGTTGGAGCCAGTAGAATTTGCAATAATGCACTTGTTTTACCTTTTAGAGTTGTTTTCTGCAAACAAAGTCCTTAAAGGGCCAAACCCACGGAGCAACCGAAACCGAAACTTTGTTTTATTTTTTAATTTTTTCTGTGCAGTTTTGAAATCTCATTCCCTAACATAAAAAAAACTGAGACAAATGGCGTGTAACTGACGTATCAGACGTAGTGTCATGTAGGCCGTGTTTTCCGACAATTCTGTCCTCTTCCTACCCTTGCGTAAAATGTCCCAGCACGATTTTCACTATGTACTTTGATAGTTGGATTATGTCGGGTAGTGGGCGCATTTAAGACTTCTGTTGGGGAAACGTCGTTTAGCATGGTCGTCAACAGTATAATCAGTCTTTTCTGAGGCTTTTGGTTGCTTCGTGATTGGAGGGCCATGGAGGGCCAGTTACAATTAATCAGATACCTCTAGGACACCAGCCATCGGTAACCACAACGGTTTTAGAGCTGCTGTATGTCTCCCGGCTTATCCGTCACTATCTCTAGATCCGCGAGTGATATTTTATTTCCTACGTATCAAGCATATCTACAGAGCGTTCCTCCATCCGCCACCTAAGGACGTTTCCCAAGGAGATCCTCTTGCACGTGATGACAAAATTTGGCGTTTTTGCATAATTGCTTCTCATACCATTATGTCTTATTATGTTGCACTTCAGCTGATGACTTGTTGGCACAACGTTTTCAGTTAACACCAGGCAAACAACTTCAAATAGGTCAAATCGCATGACTGCGGTGTGCAAATAAATTCACCGTTGATTATTATTTTAATTTTGTAAACATATTATAAATGTATTTTTGGTTGTAGTTATCTACTAAGCGAGGGATCTCTTTAAATCCCGAAAGCAACAACACGTACAAATATTCACTGCCTCACCTTTTGCCTCCAAGAGTATAAAACTGTTATGGTAAGATTCTTAAATTAGACGTTCAGAATCGGCATTAACCTGGGATCCCATTCTTTGTGGCAAAAATATAACTTCGCACACACAAATGTATGGAGAAGTTAGGTTTGAGGTCCTGCATTGCGTGTTAATGCAAGATATTTCATTTGAGACAAATTAAATTAACGCAAAAATGTAAGCCTCTCGACTATCCAATTGAATTCTATTTACGTGGTCGAGTGGCCTGGATTATTCGGCTAGACGGTGTACACTTGTGCGCAATGATATCATCGCATCTGCCACCAGTTCCTAACGCGTGACACTGCTATTTTTACTCCGGAATGCCAACCGACAGTCAACGCGAACCAGAAGTTTAATGCTACATCAAGGACACGATTTCCGATACCAACAAGGCCAGGTTTTCGACTAGAAAGGGGGTGTCAGGTTCACACAGAGTTACACTTCAGAGAAACGTTCCCACGAAGATAAGAAAAACCACTTCTCTTACAAGCTAAATAATATGATTAACATTGATAGGGTATTGAATGCGAAGGTAGGCAATGATAACGAAAAATATACATCTTCTAGGCGTCAAATTTAATTCAGATTCATTATGGCAACCTTATTTGCGCGACCAGTGGCTACAAACTTACTTACATCTGTTGCGCTTAGAGATATTTCGCTGCCTATCTCATTTCTTTTTATAAGGCACTACCAAGCCTGGACCTCAATACTCCTCCCATGTTTTGAGTTGCAAATTGCAAAGTTCACCAACGATTTTTCTACTGCATTAAATCTTCAACCCTTAGCTCGGCGAAGACATGTAGCACAACATTCTTTTTAAATAAAATTTCAGATGAAATCATTCCCAGACGTGCAACATTTAAACAAACAACAAGAGAGTTGCACATAGAGATTCAGGTCAATTATCAAAGACATGAACAATACTATACTATACAGAACAAGTCAATCAAAGTAACAAACTACTAGAAGGCATATTGCCACAAAAGTACTACCTCCGTGAATTTAAGTGCAGAATCAACAAACATCTGTAAGCAGCTAGGTCCGCTGGCGTAATTTATATGTTTCCCTTATCTATGAGAATAGTATAAAAGCAAAAAGGAACACGTCAACGGTGACCGTTTTGTTGATATCTCCTAGTCATAGTAGGATTACAATGCCAATAATGTCAGTCAACGTTTTTAGAAGCACAATAAAATATCCAATAAAGTTGGTTTCGCGTTAAGACTGAAAGAACCAGGTAAAATATCGACAGACTGAGGATTACTACAGTACAGGAAAAACAGTACGTTCACATTTGTATTTCTTATTCTAAACAGCAGAATAGTTTTACTTCTTTAGGGGGAAGCTAACTGGAATAGACCCCAATGCACGCTTCCCAGCAGCAGGAAGAGCTGATTTAATATGAAGATATGTAAAGTCCAGCGAAATCTGGTACGAGACAATAGCAGGGACATCAATGCGAGTAACATTGGGAAATTGAAAATTATCAGCCTCGGGAATAGCTTTTAGGCTTACACAAGCTTTGGGGGATAACCCATAGACAGAGAGTTTTCTTCATATATTTTTCAACTATTGTCTCGACCGAAGGTGAAACAGAATTTTAAGCAAATTAGCTAATTCAAGTTAGCCTTTACCAAAATAAATTGTTGGGTCTGTTGTGTAAAATGGGGGAGTATCTGGGAAACAGCCACCATTATCAAGAGGAAACTGCAATCGTTTTTTTATCATGTGCTACCCAAATGTTAGGATCTTGTGTCCTAACCAGTCATTATCCAATATGCACAAATATAAAAAGTAGGAAGTGTCAATGGACTGACTGAACAGGGAACAGTTGCGTAGCTAATTACGCTATCACATTGCGAATCATTGTAGGGAATGACGTTTATAAAAAAAACCCTAAGTCTCGCAGGTTAAAATAGAAGATTGGGACAGGTTTACATATTTCTATGAGAAGAATAAAGAAACAGACCTGACCCTGATTAATTGAGATCAATATACTTACGTCAAAGCCTTAAGGCTTATTTATAAATGTTTTATTCTGCATTTTATTGTTATCAGGACCATATACTCCACATTAATCATATTGATAAATGTATTGATATATCTTTTTAAATTACCAGTCATCAGTTGTACTTTTGGCTCTTATAATTTAAAAAAAGATAATAAAAACTAAATGTGCCTCCGTGTGTTTAAACTTGTTTTCTTTGCATTCTTTTAACTGGGATTTCCGGTTACCTTTGATAAGCTCAGTGTATCTGGATATTATTAGTCCAACGTCTTATCAATAACACATTTCTCAATTAATCACAACTGCTGATAAGAGCCTGCTTGGTTTAAAGTTACTCTAGACAGCCATTAGCGAGTGCATTCTTTAGCTTACCGTATAGAGGCGCGTTAATAATATTACTTGTCATTTTGAAAATAAAAGGTCCAGCGTTCCAAATTGGGAAATATACATCTATTACTTATATAATGAGCGCAGTGGAAAGGGCATTGCAGAATTCCAACGTTGACCAGGCATTCACTAACGTTATTGTAAGTCTTCTCAAAGAAGGGAATATCAAGGCAAAACTGGGCGACACTGAACTAAAAGTAAACGCCTCAAGGGGCACACCACAAGGAGGAGTCATCTCTCCTCTACTATGGGTTCTTGTCGTTAATGAAATACTAATGAAATTCAAAAACAGGGGGCTTACGTAATTGCGTACGCAGCGATGTAGTATTGCTTGCGACATGCAAATTCTAACCAACCATAAGCGAGCTGTTAGAAAACTCGCTCCGGACACTTAACACGTGGACAAAGCAATGCGGCCTTGGAGTCAATCCCCAAAAAACCGAGCTTGTGCTGTTCACAAATAGAAGAACAATTCCACACTTCGAACCACCAGCTATAGAGGGAATACCCCTTAAAAGAGCTGAAAGTGCGAAATATCTGGGAATAATTCTAGACAGAAAGCTCAATTGGAAACTTAATGTCAATGAAAGAGTTAAGAAAGCAGCAAATGCTTTCTACGCATGCAAACGAATATTCGGCAGAAAGTGGGGACCTAACCCCAAAATAATCCTGTGGATGTATACGGCTATCGTGCGACCAATACTCACATATGGCAGTATAGTCTGGTGGCAAGCCACAGACAGAGCAACCAACTTGAAGCAAATGACAAAAAAAAAAAGACTAGCGTGTATAGGGACAACCAGTGCGATGAAAACAACCCTAACCTCTGGATTGGAGGTGATTCTGAATCTGCTGCCCTTAGATCTATACATGCAGGAATCAGCTGCCAAACGCTCCTCGAGGATCAGCCAAACGAACAGCTGGATCCCGAGCCTCGCTGGGCATGCGCAGGTCCTAAAGAAATACGACTATCTATCTCCCTATCTAGACTTCGATCGACCCTTCACCTGCTCGTTTCCGAGCAGAGACGAATGGGACAAGAATGAACCCACAAAAAGGAAATCGATATTCATCTTAACAGATGGATCAAAGATGGACTGTGGAACAGGTGCTGGCATATTCTCAGAGGAATTAGTAATACACAAATCAATCAGACTTCCTGATCATAGTAGTGTGTTCCAGGCTGAGGTGCTAGCAATCGCTGAAGCGGCTCATTTGGTGTCAATAATGGAAATACCACACAGTGATATCACCATATTCATTGACAGCCAAGCGGCTATAAAAGCAGTATCTGCTATCGAAATTAAATCAAAGCTAGTTCGCTGCCTTCGCGAAGAGCTCAAGGTTCTCTGCTCACAGCATAATGCTGATCTCTGCTGGGTTCCTGGTCACAGGGACATAGACGGCAACGAGATGGCCGACGAACTGGCAAGAAATGGATCTGCTACAGATCATGACCAGGCACTACAAACGGTCGAACCACCACTCTGTAACCTCAGAGAAAGAGTGGAATACAAAACCCGTATGAAAGCCAATACCAGGTGGAAGTCATTGACTACCTGCGAAATATCTCGGAAGCTCTGGCCAGAATACAACGGAAACCGGACCAAAAAACTGTTGCGGTGCGACAGAAGCTCCATATCTAAACTGGTAGGGGCTCTCACTGGTCACAACTTTCTCAGAACCCATTCAATGAAACTAAATCTCAAGGATGACGATATCTGTAGAGGCTGCGGCGATGAGGATACACCTCATTTCCTCTGTCACTGCCCGAGTCTCTGTCAGCTGAGGATCAGAACACTTGGAAGCTACTACTTCCAAGACATCCAAAAGCTTTCCAATATTCCATTACCCTATCTTTACAGGTTTCTACGAACATCAGGATGGCTGGATGGAGTGGAGTAACCCGTAGTAACGATAAGGAAGGACGAAATCCCACCAAGGGTATCACAATGGGTCCACATGGACCTAAGTGTGGCGGAATAGAGGATCCTCTACTCCACCAACCCGTAAACCTAACCTAACCTATATAATGAGCGAAATATATCGAAGAATATAGTTTTTATGCTTAAATCCATTTTTATGAAAATATCACTCAAAAGGCACAAGCACGGGAACAACTAATACCACGCACATCGTCATGACCTTGGTTTGTTCAAATTGGGTCTTTAAAATATGTTACTCAGACATAAAGTAGTGTCACCTCTGCAGAAACCGTAGCGGACAACACACAGTTTTACGAGCCTATGATACATTGCCCCACCAAGATCCAAAATATGTCGGGAGGTACTGAAGTAGTCCAGTCTGTAGTAAGTGTTGGTATTTAAGGTTTTATTGCTAATAAGCTTAACAAATGACTTTGATGCATTGACGTGGTTGAAATATCTGCTATTTAGGATAATAGAGCCTACGAAATTTAACACTGACCCCTAGTGTGAGATTGGGAGCTACGTAGTGTTTTCTGTATTTTATTGTAAAAGCTTGTTTCACAGATGAGAACACAAGATAAATTGCAAATATTTTGAAAGTGGATAGAGATGGCTTTTGCATATTTATCCACCTGAAAAAAGTAGCAGTTTCCTATTTCCTGTAGAGCGTTAAGCTTTGTATATCTGCTAATCTGCATCAAGACTTGTAAGTTTGGTTGAACTAGATGGCGATTCTCATTTCTCATCCTGAAATTGGAGAGCCGTTGTTTGGACGAATGAATGGTAAGTGGAAGAACAGTACAAGCGCCAAAAATTAATTTTTATGCTGAAATATCCACAATGCTTTACTTATGTTAACCTACCAATCAGCAGAATAGTAGTACATTTGAAAGCCGAATGTATACGAAAATAGACAACGCTGTTTGCTGATTGTGTGAAAGAAAAGTACAAATCAAGTGAAACTCCTTGTTAAGTTTCTGTTTTACTCAAAAGTGGTAATTTGTACATGTCATGTTCTTCCACTAACCGATTATTTTTTTTTATCTAGTTTTTACTGGTAGCATGAGTTTTAAAAAACAAGATTGTTTGATCGACGCCTCTGTTAGATTAAGCTTAAGTTGGACTTGGATGCTTAAAAGGACTGAAAGACTGGATAAATTTGTTTAATTGTTCCATAAAACTACGGGATTGCCATTTATTCCCAGTATAAAAAATCACTTTTTTAACATCACAAGTTTAAGATATGGGATTCGTATCAGCGGCTTTGCTTAAAGTGATATAAAACACTGTTTAGAGCAAAATTAGATAAATGTTGATTTAGACAAAGAAGTGAACCCGAATAATTTAACGACCGGAGGAGTTTTATTTGAATGCTGAAGCTACTTTTTAAAGAGGCGAGACGTAACAATTTGTACCATCAATCAATTATATTTGAAATAGCAGCTCTGAAAAGGAGACAACATCAAAGGATTTGTTTGGGCAATGTTCATAAGCGATACTAAAAGCCAGCTTCTCATCAATAACCAAAACATTTTCTACATGTGGCTACAGTAATATAGACTTCTAGAGGACTACTGTGGTAGTAGTCGATAAAGTCGGAGAAATTAACACTCAGCTGTAATCAAAAGCAAAATTCAGATACTTTGTCAAAAAAAAGAAGAGACAAACAGCATCATTGAAGCAGACAGAAGGTATGAGACAGTGACACCTCATCTGAAATCAACAGAAATATTAGTCTTAGAATTTTTTTTCAACGATAAGAAGATAATTGATAAGTATAGCTTTGGATGGGTGCAATGTCGAGCTAATGTGTTCGGCTGTTGATTGAAAGATTTGCGTTCTATCTCAATCAACCCATTCGATAAATTAAAAGTTTCGTTTATAATCGGCATCAACTAACAGAAAGGTTTGTAGATATTAAATGGGAATTATAACATCTATGAATAATAAACACTAATGCTACAGACCAACGTATTTTCAATTCAGGTCACAGGGCCTAGTTTTTTTTTATTTTTATACAACCATCCTTGCACGTTGGAGGTGCCTTCGATTTCGCATAGTGCACAAAATCTTGACCTCGGCCTGACAAAACATTCGCTTACTATCAATCAACCGATAGGATTCAGCATAAAACTGTTTATGTTTTTGAATGTACAAATCTCTTATTTATGAGATCATAACCGGCAGTTCTCGAAACAGCACACCGAACTTTTTACAAAATTATTTTTCACGGACTTACATAAAGTACTTGTTGAGTCTAAGTATACGTATTTTGATAAAATGTTGTAAGACACACAGGCCCAGCTAATGAATTGTGGATTCTATTGAGATTACGTTTCTTAGTATGGTAACGTATTACATGGTGACGAGTGATTATAGCTACAAGTAGAGAAGCTTGTTATAATGGTTAGCCCGAGGTCAAAGCCCCTTACTATTTTAAAGTTTTAAAAATTGTCGGTGTTTCTTTTTGTCGAAAACATATATTTGGAATTTCCTCGGTTAATGCTAAATCCATTTTAGAATTTTCCTGCTCTATACGAAGCGAACATCTCGTTAAGCCTCATTTCTGCTTGGGTAGTTTTGCAAAATCTGCTCAAATCTTGTTTTTTTTTTGTATCGAACTAGGAGGTATCGACTAGGAGGTTCTAATAGGGCTGGGCTTATTATATTAAACAGGGCTTTTTCAGAAGTACTACAGGATTTTTTGATGAGTTTTCACCGATTTTGAATTATATATGGTGTTTTTTTTAGAGGTATAGAAATTCCGATAGGGATGACTGTCAAACTAGCTCTCATACTAATAATTTGTGTTCGACTTTTTTTTCAGTATGTATACTTTGGAAATAACCAAAGACTTACACCAGAACTTACTTACTTTACTTAAGTGGCGCTACAGTCCGGGATGAACCTGGGCCTCAACCAACATGCCTCTCCAATTAGCCCGGTCCTTAGCTAACTGACTCCAGTTGCGCACTCCAAGTTGGTTGAGGTCGGTTTCTATTTGTGCGCGCCACTTTAGGCGAGGTCTTCCTCTACTGCGTCCGACGTCTGGCTGGGAATCGAAGACTCTGCGAGCCGTCCAATGCGGAATTTTTTGACCAGGAATCTTCGTCTCCATAGCCCGTCAACGCAAACGGACCGAAGATTTTCCGAAGAATTTTTCTCTCGAATCGACCAAGGATTTCTTCATCCGCTTTTGAGACGGTCCATGCTTCAGCGCCGTAGAGCAGGACTGGGGTGATCAGGGTCTTATATGGGATCTCCTTAGTAGTTCGAGTGAGGGCTTTACTACTAAATTGCCTTCTTAGCCCGAAGAAACAGCGATTGGCAAGAGTAATTCTTCGTTTGATTTCTGACGAGATGTTATTGTCAGAGTTAAAAGCGGAGCCGAGGTAGATAAAGTCCCGTACTACCTCAAAGTTATATCTGTCTATGGTGACGTTCTGTCCAATTCGTCGATGTTGTGTGTCCTTTCGTGTTGACAGCATATACTTTGTCTTACCCTCATTTACTGCTAAACCCATTTTTTCCGCTTCCTTCTCTATACTAGCAAACGTGGCTATGACATCACGTTGAGTCCTACCAATGATGTCAATATCGTCGGCGTATGCTAGTAGTTGCACCGATTTTTGGAAAATTGTGCCTCTGGTGTTGGCTCGGGAGTTTTGCACAATCCTCTCAAGAATCAAATTGAAGAAGTCACATGACAGCGCATCGCCTTGCCTAAATCCTTTTTTGGTATCGAATGTGTCGGTGATGTCGTTTCCGACCCTGATGGTGCAGCGAAAATTCTCCATCGTCATCCTACACAAACGGACGAGTTTGGGCGGTATACCAAAACTAGACATGGCTCTGTATAGTTCGTCTCTATAAATGCTGTCGTATGCGGCTTGAAATCGATAAATAGGTGGTGGCTATCGATTTGGACTTCTTGGGTTTTTTCCAGGATCTGCCGAAGTGTGAAAATTTGATCTATTGTGGACTTTCCTGGCCTAAACCACACTGATAAGGGCCGATCAGGTTGTTGGTAAACGGTTTCAAGTGTTCACATATTACGGCAGATAGGATCTTGTAAGCGATGTTGAGTAGACTTATGCCTCTGTAGTTGGCGCAGTTCAGAGGGTCTCCTTTTTTGTGGACTTACACCAGAACAGCGTTTACAAATCGTGGAAATTGATTTCCAAAATTCGGGCTCTGTTCGCCAAACTTTACGGTGCGTATAATCGTCTACTGAGCAGCTTATACGCAATACTATAGATTCGTGAACGCATTTTCTCTTTTTGATAATATTCATCGAAATCGAGCCCTTACCGTGCATACAGAAGAAGCCATCGCCGTTGTAGACGTAAGTGTGACAGAGAATTTATCGATCCGACGCAGTTCTCAGCAATTTGGTCTCTGCTCATCCACTACTTAGAAAATTTTGAGGAAAGATCCTGGCCTACATTCATATAAGATTCAACTTGTGCAAGAATTATAGCCGGCGGACCGTCAATTGTATCCTGTGTTCTGTTGAGAATCAACTGGAATTTTAACCAGATTTTTATCGTCAGGTCATCTTCAGCGATGAGGCTCATTTTTGGCTTGACGGGTATGTAAACAAGCAGAATTGTCATTTTTAGATATAACACAATCTTCATTAGACTCTTGAGACCCAATATCATCCCGAAAAAAATCACTGTTTAGTACAGTTTTCATGCCAAAGGCGTCATCGGCGCAAAGGATCTCAGATTTTTTTATTGCTCGTGTCATTCTTAATCAATTGGAGGAGAAATGGTTCCAACGAAACGGTGCAACATGCCATGCAGCGCGTGCAACCATGACTTTGTTGAGCCAAACGTTCGGTTACCGAAATCATCTCAAGAAATGGACTTCGGAATTGGCCACCTCGTTAGTGTGATTTGACACCCTTGAACTACTTTTTGTGGGGGTACGTCAAATCTCTGGTCTATGTTGATAAACCAGTAACGATTGAGAAAATAAGACCGGGTATGCTTGAAAAAGTCGTGCGAAATTGGATCTACAGGATGCCAGAAATTATTTTTAAACATTAAATGCCATGAAACTTGTGAGCAAATAAAATCCAACATTTTGTTCATTCCATTGAATTTGTTGTGCCAGCTGTTTCAACGAATGTTTTTTATCCGTGTTATAAACCTTTAATTGTAAGAACTGGAAAGCACGGAGCTAATAGGTAGCATCGTGCCATTGCGTCTATGCCTAACATTCAAACTACAATTTAAAAGTTAATACTCGTCGCTTAGGTCCCCAACTGCAGCATGATTTAAATAATACAACGAAATCATATAACACCCAAACTTTTTTGAATTAGGTAGCTAAAGTGCAATTGATGTTATGAAGCTCATAGATTGTTCTCCGACTGACAGAATTGTTTTTTTTTTAATTTTACCTATACACACTTACCTTGTAATGCAGCACAAATCTGGGGACATCATATGTGTTTCCAATAAATCTATAGAACTCTGTATGCTGTTCCATAGACACGTCTTTTGGTTCCATCAGCCATACGGGCTGAATGTCATTGGCTCTCTTACCATTCAAATAAATTGAGCTACCCACAAAGTTGCTGTATTTCTTAATAACGGAGCGTATTCTGTCCTCATCAGCATATTCTCTGCATTCGGGTTTAAGGTGAATAACAATTTTTGTTCCATTTTCGACATTTTCAGCTTGTTGGATTTCATATGACCCCGAACCATCACTAGACCACTTCAAACCAGGAGAGCCTACTTTGGATGATTTCGTGAAAACCTCAAGTCGATCGGCTACCATGAAAGCTGAATAAAATCCAACACCAAATTGACCAATAATATTTGAAGAATTTTGAACAGCTGCTCCCTTTTCTTTGATTTGTTCCAAAAACTTCTTAGATCCAGAACGTGCGATTGTGCCGAGATTGTTAATGAGTTCTTCTTCAGTCATACCAATACCAGTATCCTAGGAAGTAAATAGGTATTTAGTTATAACCGAGTCAAATGATGAGTTGCACTATACCTGAATGATGAGCTGCATTGCCTGCTTATCCGTGCCGATATGAATTTCCAGGGAACGGTCTTGGTTTTCGTAATCCTTTTCATTTTCTCCAGCGGTATGAATGGTGTACCTAAACTTTTCTAGAGCATCGCTGGCATTGGAAATCAACTCCCTTACGAAAACCTCGTTTTCGGAATACAAAGATCGAGCGACTATGTCAAGTAACATCCGTGTTTCAGCCTGAAACTCATGTTTATTAGTCTGGCCGATTGGGGTTTCTTTATCACGGATGATTGTATGAAACTTTTCATCAGGATTTGCAGAGCTAAGCTGCCGGGATAGGATGATGCCTAAGGAAAGTATTTTTATATACATAACCTAATTGCATCATCACAGAACTTACTCGAACTTCGACTAGACGGTATAGTTTGGAGTGATTTCCGATAGTAACATATTGAGCGTGTGCTACAGCTTCGTAGGTAGTTAATACGGCTGGCACTTGATAAAATACGACTTGCGAAGGACATTTTTTTTTAATTTAAAAAAACTAAAAATCGTCTTTCACATGTACGGCACGAAATCAAAAAACACAACCAAAGATTAGGCAAGTGTCAAGAAAAGAGAAGTCAGTGCATTCCAATGCCATGGGAAATGGAAATGAAGACATTTGAATCATGGAAGGGTGGTTTTATAAGGTAAATACAATTTGCCTTGTGTTTTATTTTTTGTAAAAGAAACTTGAGGCCAGAGACGTTTTGCCTCTTCTGAAATTATGTTCAGAATTTATTTATGATGATATATATATATTTTAACAATAGAAAAATCGATTATTCTTTTTTTGATTGAAATTATTTTTATGCATTTTAAATTATTTTGGAAATTATTGTAGGCTAGCGCCAGACCACGATGATAGTCAGATAAAAAAAAAAAATAATTGAGGGAATAAATTTTACAATCGGAAGCATTTTAAATATTCTGAAATGAAATACAAATATACAAATTGTAATGTTGGCAGTTAATGTGTTTCAAATTGGAACTGTATATGTATTTATGAGAGAATACTAGTAATGCGATTTACCACTTATTTAAAAGCTTAGTCGTTAAGGACAAAATGTTCTGTTTGAAGGTATAAGAACTTTTATATGCTTAAAGTCTTAACTAACAATTATTTTTCTATAAGGAACAAAATGTAATTTGAACAAGAAATTATTTCTAAATGCATTTTTTAGTACTTGTGCTCGGAGGTTAAGCATTTTGGCAGTCGATTGTTTGGGTAAAAGCTTGTTTAAGGCATTATGCAGGGAAATTCACAAGCATTACCGAAATTATAATGGCGTAACTTCTGTATGGTTGTTTTTAAGCTTCCGGAAATGTGTGTACATACGTTAAGATGTTTCGGTAGGACATCGCACGAAGTTAATCCGAAGCATAGCATGTATAGAGCTTACGAATGAGGGCTTAAAAAAGCTATGGTAAAAAGATCGGAAAAAGGGTGAAAAAATCGGGAACCTACCGGAGAATGAGTCAACACGATTTAAGTACTTCGTTGTACTTACTCGTCTTTCATGTTTCAGAGTACAGCCTAGTGGATAGCGTGTTGGATTAGTACGTAAGTTTTGATAAAAAAAATATGATACCAAATTTAAAAATAAATTCGTGGTTTAAATAAAAATAAAGAGATTTAGATTAATCCAACTAGATAACAGGCCGAAAGGCATTAATATTTAAGTGTTATTGTTTAATTTAGGGCGCCCGCATAGGGCCAGTAAGTTAGTTAAGTTAGTAGATAAGTATGCTAGTTTTTTAATGAATTTTTGTTTAGCATTTATGTTAAAATAAAATAAAAATGAAAAAAAAAAAAATTAAAAAAATAGCGTGTTGTACTACCGTGCGAGAGAACGCGAGATCGAATCCCAGTAAGAGAAGAGTTTTTATATAATTAATTGCATTGAATTTCATACTTTTTTTAATAACGAATTGGGTTTAAATAATAAAGAGATTGAAATTGAAATTAATAAAAGTAAATAACATAAGAAAATATGAAAACAAAAAGAAAATAATAGAAAATAATGTTATTTTTCAGAAGACTTTCGGAAGGACTTTTTGCGAAGCATATAATTTGCTGATGTAAAGCCTTTTATAAGCAAACAAGGTTTTTTCTGTAAGGCTTACTAGAAGTACTTAAAGAAGTCTTATAGAAGTAAATAGCTTCCTAAAACTGCGCCAAATGTTTTTCCATAAGACTTCCTACAAGTAATAATGCTGGAAGGGAAATAGCTTCGATAGTGCTTTATCGAAGCGCAATTGTTAGTTGGGTAGTAAGTGATACCAAAGATTATGAATTCTATACAGATGACGCATTGAGAACAAAAAAACAGAAACTTTTGCTCAGTAGCTTCATGGTACGGGCGGGCGATGTGCATGAAAATACATGAAAAACAAGAACAAACATATGAGAAGCCTACAATTCGCCGTGCGGATCGTTGAATACCCTAACCCATCCCCACCCTTAAAATTAATATCCTCAATATGTAGGCTTTATGGCGATGAAATACAGAAAATGACATTGTCGCAACATAGCTTAGCCATTGTTCAGACAGTTTATCAAAACCTTTTGTGGTTCGACAAAAAACAACGTATTTCTATTGCTAATGCCTTGGGATGGGGTATACAAATGGTTTTTGTAAAAAACGCCCCCAAAATGTGGGCGTAGGTGAAAATGATATATGGACAAAATGTTTATATTACCATTGCGGAAGTACGACCCGCCATAGAACATTTTTCTTATATGGAGTGCGTCATCTGTATAGAATTCATAATCTTTGGTGATACTCAAATAATGATAGAACCAATTTACATTGGTTTTTTATTAATATATTGTTGGCAATAGACGGGCTCTGTGGCGCGATGGTTAGTGCGATGACCTGCCGCGCAGAAGGTCTGGGTTCTCGATTCCCACTGTAGCAACACCTAAATGATTTTTCACTGGCCCTCCTCTCGTGATGATCTGACAAATCATCCAAGTAGTATCAATTGTCTAGAAAAGCTTATCTCAATATAGCCGTTCGGATTCGGCATAAAGAAGGAGGTCCCGCCAATGTGCAAGAAGTACACACACACACATGAATGGTTGTGGGAAACCTCGGCCCTGGGTACTAACGAGCCTGTTGTATTTTTGTATAGTTGGTAATACAAGCCAGAATCATTACGACTACGATAAGTACATCAATTACTTTAATGAATTCTCTGCGATGTCTAGTATTTCATATAATGGCTATATAGTCAATATGGAGAACGCTCTTTAAAGTGACCCAAAACACTTTTGGGGATTTGTCAATTCTAAGAGAAAAACGGATGGATACCCAGCCAACTTCTATTCCAATAATTCAAAAACATCGAGCTCTCTAATTGTGTCAAACTTATTCGCAGAGAGCTTCAGTAAATCATTTATTGATACCCCTCCAGTCTTAGACGAGGATTATTTCAGTTATCTTAATGACTGTCCTCAAGTTAGTTTCAGCAATGTTACATTTGACGATGAGACACTACTTAAATATATATCTTCATTAAACAATGATTATTCTGCGGGGCCCGATGGAATCCCACCAATAGTCGTAAAGCAATGCAAAGATGCTCTTTTGCCATACCTTAAGTATATGTTTGAAAGCTCCCATGCCACAGGAGTATTCCCAACCCAATGGAAAAGTGCATTTATAACACCTGTTTTTAAAAAAGGAGCGAGGAGATATCTCTAATTATAGACCTATCTCAAAACTATCTTGCATTCCTAAGTTATTTGAACATAATATTATTTGTGATAAATTGGTATTCCTGTGTCGAAACATTATCTGTGAAGAACAGCATGGCTTTGTTAAACATCGATCCACTGTAACAAATCTATTAACTTTTATGCATCATTGTTCCAATAGTTTAGAAAATAAAAAAGAAGTCGGTTGTATATACACTGACTTCTCTAAAGCATTTGACCAGTTATCACATCACACCATAATTTTTAAACTTAAGGCGTATGGATTCCCTCCAGGTTTCATCACACCATAATTTTTAAACTTAAGGCGTATGGATTCGACACAAATATATACAAATTTACAAATACACTAAAATACAAAATATTTTAAAATAAAAATATTTTAGACCATTTTTTATCAAAAGGGGTTTTCTTAAAGATTGGGTTAAATCGACAGAGGTGATGCCTTTCATTTGGCAGCTAAATGTATGAAATAGTGGGTGGTCAAAATCATACGATCGAAAACTCATTTAAAAGCTCAGACGTTAAGGCTAAAAATTCAGAAAAATGTTGTGTTCGATGATATAGGCATTTATTTACGTTTGACGTGAATCACTGAATCGACAGTTTTACTTTGTGACGAAACGGCTTCTCTAATAATATGAGCAATAAAAATGATTAAATATAAAAATAATTTTAACAACTCCTCATAGATTTTTTTTTTAAATCGAAAGAGGTGATCTTTTTCATTTGGCAACTAAATTGATGAAATAATGGGAGTTCAGATTCATCATTTATATACGTTTAACGTAAATCACTGAATCGGCGTATTTTCCAATTTTTATAATTTACATTTTTATTGGTAGCTTAATGGGTCACTATGAGGAAATAAAAATATTTTCGAACCCTTTTTCATAAGGGGTTCTTGCTTATAGAAATGAAAATTTTTGAAATAGTGGGTGGTAGGTTTCATACGATTTATGAATCGTAAGTTAAAAGCTGAAACTTTTAGGCTACAAATTTCGTAAAAATATTTTTTTTTATTAAATAGGTATTAAACAAGTTCGAAGTACCTAAATCTAGGAACGGCTACTCCAATTCTTGAAATTTTCCGTTTTTTTGGTAGCCCTAAACTTTATACATAATTGGCAATACAAATGTTTAAAAATAAAAATATTTACGACCACTTTTTTCCATAATAGCGCCAATATACCACGCATGCTTGCATGCGCAATCACAAGCATGTGCAATCACACTTTCTACACACACTATTCATGCAAACTGTGCAGTAATCATTCATGTGTTAATCGCTGACTGAGGCAGGTTGTCATTATTAATGTAAAAATGTACTCTCCGAGTGATGTCGTTCTCGTAACTGCGCAGTTTCGCACGCACACCAGACATTCTTGCATGCGCAAACAAGAAAATATCAAAATGTTTTGAAATCACTCATGCCGCTTGCACAACCACACAGTTAGCACCACACACTCTCAGTTTGCATGCGCAATCACTATATTGCGCCTGCCTGCATGAGTGGTGTGTGGACGCTATAAGGGGTACACCTAATTGATTTTTTGTAAAATCGACTTCTGTGATAAATATATGAAATAATGATTTGTCAGATACATACGATTGACAACTGATTTAAATTCTCAGACGTCTGGGCTAGAAAATCAGAAAATATTGTTGTGTTTACTGATATAGTTTTAGCTTCTTATGTGGGAGTGGCTACTCCATTTTTATATTTTACCTTTTTATTGGTAACACAATGGTCCTTTTTAATATAGAGTTGCCAATAAAAATGTTCAAAAAAATATAAACATTTTCGAGCTCTTTCTTCATAGGGGTTACCCCTTATAGACTTTTGTAAAATCATCAGATCGAAGTAAATCGCCGAATGGATATTTGATATTTGCTCACAAATTAAGTGAAAAATTAAAACAATTAAAAGAAATATATGCTGACATATATAAAAGAAACATTATTTCTTTTGTCTATAACAAAAGATGCAGATATACAATCGTATTAATAAACGCTGTTAAGTTAATAAGTTACTTTTGACATTTGTGCGAACATTTCATATTGGAAAATAAATAATGTTAGTCCTCGATTAGCTAATAAGCGTTTATTTATACAGGGTGGCGCACGAATCGTGCTACAAAAATAAAACGTAATAACTTTTTTTCTGTGTGAGTAATCGGCTTATTTTTTTTTTATTTTGTAGGTTACTATTTAGATTTATAAAAATGGATGCTTGGGATACGAAGAAAAGAATTTGGATAGTGCAACGGTACCATGCTTTGCAGTCCGTCATTTCCGTCCAAAGGGAATTTAGGCGGGAGTTTGGCGGTAATCCCCCGAGTAGATGGACCATTATGAGGTTTGTAAACATGTTTGCCGAATCTGGAAGCATCGCACGAAGGCCGTACCATCGAGATGCCAATGTTCGGGTTCAGGATACAATCGCAGCAGTAGCATCTGCAATACAGGCCAATCCGACTTATCGGGGCAAATTGGAGTTAGTAGACGGTCATTACAACGGATACTTCATGACGATTTAAACTTGTTTCCGTACAAAGTCCAAATTACTAGCAAGTTAAACCCTCAGTATTTGCCTGTTCGCCTGGAATTTTGCAAAAAAATGATATCAGTGGCCGAAGAAGACAACACATTGATCAATTGTTTGTTCATGTCTGATGAGGCCCATTTTGATCTTAACGGCAATGTAAACAAGCAAAATTGCCGTATATGGAAAGAGTCTAATCCAGAAATGCTCCATGAGACGGAACTGCACCCAGAACGAGTCACTGTGTGGTGCGCAGTTTCATCAAGGTGTATTGTCGGGCCGTACTTCTTTGAAGAAAACGGTGAAACCGTTACTGTCAATGGGGACCGTTATTTAAAGATGTTGAAGGAGTTTTTTTTACCCAGAACTGCGCCGAAGACGTATACCATTCAACAGCGTTTGGTTTCAGCAAGATTGAGCAACTGCACATATAGCCAGACCAGTTATGGCGGAGCTAAACAAAAAATTCGCAAACAAATTAATGTCTAGGAACTCCACTCTTCGCTGGCCCCCAAGGTCACCTGACCTGACTGCACCAGACTTCTTTTTATGGGGTTATGTCAAGCAAGAGGTGTATAAAACGAAGCCCAGGAATTTAACTGAATTAAAGCAGTCCATAACGACAATAATTGAGGCGATCCCAACTTCAACTCTTCAGGCAGCAATGAATAATTTTTTGATCAGGTGCCGCATATGCGTGGAGGTCATTTGCGATCTATAATCTTTAAAAGCAACTAACTATTTAAAATAAAATTTAATTTTCTAACCAATAAAAAAAATAAATGAAATACATCGATTAAAAAAAAAGTTATTTGAATTTCTTATTGTAGCACAATTGGTGCGCCACCCTGTAGTTAGTATAAAGTTTTATTTTACCTTTTTTTGCTTGACCATTATACAGCGTTTAATGAAATGCTGTAATGGCATTAAAATTGAAACGATATAATTGAAAAAGGTCGGTGTAATATTAAATAATTTTAAATGACATATCTACTTAAATTTAACAAACGAAAAAGTCAATCAAATGTTTTTTTTTTTTAATTGAGTGGAAATAAAATGTGATGATTACAATTAATAGCTTAAATGGTGTAGACACGTATAGTCTAAGAACATAGAGTTTGGGTGGGAATGCAGAACCTTCCACTCAACAGGCGAACACTTTATCACAACACCGCGGTTATATGAAATATGCAGATCTTAAAATATTTTCAGGATTTTTTGATGTCACTATATAACAAAAATTATCAATTTCATTCAGGACTTTGCGGAGTCAGTTTTAAAATGGATTGATCGACTTCTGCCAAATAATTTTCGATGTTCCAGGTTGTGTGTATCGGTGCATTTTCATGTTGAAGGTTACAAAACATATTCGGCTATCCCTGCATCTGTTTTATATAGCCGAATCCGCTTATAAGTCGTTCAGCGCTACTGTTTGATATACACCCATTCTGGTATCTAGGAAATTGGAACCTAATTTTTCTTGGTATACGTAGGCTTTAATTTTATTTTTGCTTAACATCGTGAGGTTCTCCATTGATATTACTTCCCGGTTTTGTTTAGGTCTCTCTGCAAATTTAAATTTTTTTCTTTCGGATTTTATTTAAAGTAACGAACAGATCTAGCGTCTATTCTTAACGATTATATTGTATATTCTCACTATCTTTCTTTATTCAATTTTCTCAACATTTAGACTTTTAGTACACATATGATTTTTTAAATGACTGGCAATCATTCTTAGCGGGGAAAATGTCTCTTCTTTGACTGGGAAGACATTTCGGTTTTTTTTTTTACATAAACGCCGAGTTTCGAAATGTTTTGGCTGAAATAATGGTGGAAATGTGATATTACCCTCTTTGTGGCTCTTACGATTCGAATTTTTTACACTTCCACACTGTTTTGTTATGCTCTGTCGACATCTTATAGTATCACTTTATTTATTTTATGCATGTTTTAGACGCTTACGGGACTTCGTCGATTTGGGTTAAGGGTGCGCCAACTGCAGGGTAGAGATGCCTAGAACTGCAAGTTGTTCTACAAAATATATACAATTCAATAAATTCACATTTGTTGACTGGAAGCATGCAGCATGTTCGTGTTCAATTACAGTTATATACAAAGCTGTTGAAAAAAAAAATTAATGGCATGCCAACAATATTATTCTTTAGTATGTATTATTTCTTTTATTTTTGGCTTTCGCCCACTTTTTGTATCCATTATCATTTATTTTATGAATAAATATGAATGTTATTATATCGATTGTTACCGTCTTATTTCACTTGCACCAACTCAGCTCCCTGAAATGAGCCAGAAAATACCTGGATAATAAAATACTAAAATTTGTGGAAAACCATTGATAAATTATTAAAGGTGCTCTGTGTTGCAACAATCAGTTTGGAGTTTGGATACTTCTTTTTTACGGTTCAAAAGTATGGACTAACACCCATATAATTACGCTTTCATTTCTGTTTCTGTTGATCTCTAGCTAGTTATTTTTGACGTCTTATGAAAGCAATTCATCATTATAATGTATTACCGTTGTTTGACAGATAAAGTTTGCTTATGCAGAGTACCTATATAATGTTTCACTTATGCAAAAAGTCTCATCTGAGGTAACAGAGAAAATATTTAAGTTATCCGTAGGTGGAATTCGCCTGTTGATGGTCGATTGCATTCGGACTCCTGGCAGATGGCACTAGTGTTATTTGTTCGTTGATAACACAATAATGTTCATCTCAGGCCTAGACATCAAATACGTCTAAGACCAATTCTAGAAGTAAGATATCGGAAATTTTTAATAAAACTCCGATTGAAATAGTTTTCTGTATTTTGGGTACGTTATTAGTTATATTATATTATTACAATAAGTTACTAAGATATATTCTGAGGCTGATCCATTTTACAATAAATTTTAATTTTAATCATATGTTGTCAAGCAATTTTACTTATAGTATTTATTTTATGATTTTACAGTATTATTCTATTTTAAATAAAGTTTGATTTTATTTCTCAAAGAAAGTAATAGAAATCTGTACAAGTTGGGAAAAGAAATGCGAATCAAACTCAACACTCAAATTCATATCACCAATTTATAAATGGCGACGTATTTTTTAAGCGTGAGGGTTAAAATAAAAAAAATATATACCAGTATTTTAGGCTTTACGAACCCATGTGGGTTTTTACGTTTAAATACTAAATAAGTAAGCAAAAAACGTTTTCTAGATAAAACAAATTGTAACGCCTACAGTTCCACTCGGATCAGAATTTAAAGTAAAAAAAAAGATATTTCACATCAAATACCTTTACGTAGGTACTGACATGTATATAAATGTTACATATTTACACAAAATATAATATAATAAGATGAAATAAAATATGTTTACAAAGAGAATGTGAAAATTGGAACAGAGGCACTTTAAATGTTAACAATCTACATCGACATGTTTCAAGAGATGGTAAAGGTTTGTATTAAGGCTGATGTTAAAAAAGAGAAGGTGCTTATATTAAAATGTTAATGCAATTTTAAAGACAATTTTTTTGAAAAACGATTGCACTATACAATTGAGTAAAAATGATTTACATTACTATTGTTTTTTTTTTCATAAATAAAATAATTACAAAATATTTATACCGAAACACGTATTCTGTATGAATGTTTGGATATATATTACACATAATATTGCTTTTTGATTTAAATTTTACTAGTATTTTCATGGTAATTTGTCAGTTTAATATAATATCAGTACAAAATGTTTACAATTCGCTTATGTTTTCTTTAAACTTTCGCATTTTTCTTGTATTTCTTTTCTTATACTTTTTAAAACAGTTTTACTTATTACTGGACTTAAACAATTGGTTTAAGTTTCTATAAAACGTGAGGTAGTTATTTAATTCGGAAATATATTTTTATTTTTTGCTTAATGTTAATCAATGTGTTTTTAGTTTATTTTTTTGAGTTATATTAAATTATAGATGCATGTGTTGCGTGACGAATACATGAAACCGATGTAAAAATGAAATTAACTATCTTTACATAAGAATATGACAGATAAATAAATATCTTTTGGATGCTAATAAATTAAAACAATTACTTTTGTATGGTCGTGGGTGAGTTAGTAGTAACAACTATTCTAACTCTAAGGGGGACAGCCACTGATAATTTTTAATAATAAGAATAATTTTTTTTTGTGTTAGAAATATATGGATTTACGTCAAATAAAGCTGAGGTCTTAGGGAGCACTCTAATGTATTAGCTGTGGCTTGGAACTAAACAAAATCCACTCATGATACCTATAGCTACTGCGCAAAGCCGCTACGAGCGCAAAGATTTGTTCTAGCAGAAGTAACTCGCTCTAAGTCAGCAAAATAATATCTATAGGAAATCAAGAGAGACGACCACAGTTTAAATTATAATCTCACTCCGTTCCAATCTATAAAGGAGATGGGGTTTGTCTATTGGGATTTTGCATTCGACTAATTCGCCTTATGGATTGGTGCAGTGTCCTAGTGGATGTCCTAATAAGCGCGGATTCTCTGGTTCAAATCACGAAATTCACAACACCATAAATGTTTCTGCGTTAAAACGAAGGTCCCAATATATGTGCCAAAAGTATACAGATGAGCAGAGTTTAAACCTTTGAATGGACCATTAATGCCTTACATTTATTTATTTCAGGTATCCACAAACACATTTACATTTTATTGTTGTAGAAAATGCAGATCAACATTTAAAAGGATATTGGGATCTTTAGGTGTAACATACGGACCTTTAATAGGAAGAAATCATCAGAGGGTCCAATTGACACCAAGCGGGGTTCACTGCCATCCAAAAATCCCAGTAGAGGGAACAACCAAACAACTTGAGAAATTTCGTACGGTCCGTGTCATAGCAATCATATAGATTGATTAGAGGGATGCGGATTTAAGATTTAATGAGTCAGCTAAAACACTAACCAAATTTGTTTATTATTTGTTGCATCAAACTCGAAAGACGCTGAGTGAAGCTTGGTCGCTAAGGTTGAACGACCATATACCCAAAATCATATTTAGCGTAATTTACAATTCCACTAAATAAAATCCAACTGTAGCCTTGCTTTGGTTTTCTCACATGGAAATTAACAAAAAGATATTAAAATTGATCACAATGGCCTAAATCTAGTTCGAAGAATCCGATCTGACAACATCGATTTATACCGGATTCTCGGATTCTCGCTTAATCCAAATGATGAATGCAGATATCCAACCTACATATCAATAGACGTCTAAAAACTTCAATCGCCAGTGATTGCCTAGATTTTCGCGAAGCTTCTGCCTTTAAATTCCCACACATACAGGGGCTCTATTACATAAAAACATAAAACGAAACGAACGGCAAGTAAACGAAACAGAAGTAAACGATAGTCACGACAAAGCGCGATTGTGTAAAACGATAAATTTATGACAGCTCAACGAAAACGAAAGCTATACGACTGCCCAATGCCAGTCGTAAGAAATTATGAGTATCGTAAAATTAAGAACGATACACGGTTTATGTAATCGAATTTTAACGAGAACGAAGGGATTTCAACGATATTCGTTTTATAAAATATGGCCGCAGCATCACACCAATGCTAAAGAACAAAAATCCTGGTTCCACGAAGATTGCAAACAAATACACACAGTAAGAAAGGAGAAAAAGGTTCGAGTATATGGTGAGCAGGCATGCTACTGATTTAATTCAAAACCACGGTCACTTAAAAAGTTATAGAACAACAACACCTACTACATGGGTAGACTGTAAAATAAATATTCAGGGAATAAGCAACTAATTCCACGATTTCATTAATAATTTAATAGATATAAGTTGCATAGAACCATCTAGAAGGCTGTGTTTTTCTGTACAACTCGGACTCATTCAGTAAAGCTTTTGTGAAATTGGGATCATTCATTTTGATTCCTTTACAAAATTACATTTACATAAACCTGTTTCATTGTGACAACATCATATTTCTCATTACTCCATGGATTGTGCCCGAACTGTTAGTAATAATGCTAGGACCAGCCCAAACTGTCTGGTCTGCGACTTATAAATTGACATCTGTGTGAACTGTTGGACATTAAGTGAAAGGAAATATGGCAACGCTTAACACAGAACGAACTACTTGGGCCCCTCCGTTGGTCGGTGTTCATGGATTTTAGACAATCCTCTACTAACCGCATAACGACATATTATGAATCCTAAATGACGAAACCACTTTCTTAGAAATATTAGGTATACCAAATGCATAAGAATAATTCTGCTGGGAATAACTGCCTTTCTACAGAGCTAAGTAGAGCCGCAAAGGGTGATTACACAGAGGCTTTAGTCTCCTTAACACGCCCTGCAAAAAAAATATCCCCATTATATATATAAAAACCTGAAAATGTTCATCATCAACCTGATTGACCACAATCATTGTGATTTTAGGGCAGGAAGTCCACAAGAAAAAAAGTTCTGGTCCAAATAGATACTCACCACAAGTTTATCAAGACTATATATATCGCCCAAATTCGTTTGTCTTTGCAGGACAACGATAGAAAATGATCACTTTATCAAGGTCCTCAGCGATATCAGTTCATACTGCAAAAGGAATTAAAGATCAAAATTGCTGACATAAAATTATCGAAATGCTCGGAAATGATGACAATTAGCATAGAATTAGGATAGAATTTTGGTTAGGTATTGAGGATGAATCAGTAAAAACAACTTTTTGGTGTTGATACTTTCAGGATTCGAACCAGGGACCATTGCTTAGTAGTTTAGTGCTCTAACTATAGAGCCACATTACCTAAAATGACATTAATAGTCAACTGTTTGCGGCGTTTACGGAGAAAACAAAACTGTAACGCTTTTGATGACATTGACTTTAACTGGGATGATAATAATGGGACTTCAGAAGGGATGCATGCCCAAAAGTGAATTAAATCAAGTGTGACAGATAGCTTACATGAGCTAATACGACACATTTCGAGCTGGGGTCATTAAGGACTTTCAAAACAAGAGAATTAAAAAGGCCCCGTTGATGGATGAGCCTTTAATGAACCAACGGCACGCCTTATATCCAAAAAATATTTCATGACTACTCTAACTATATAAAAGGATCATGCACACACCAAGAATCCACTGATGATTGCATAATTCCACCCAAGGAACCCATTCGAATATCCAATACGGCACAACAAAAATACGATAAGAAAGTTTAGTAGACCGTCTCTCTATGACTCCTAATCGCCAGCATCAAGTGCAAAAGATCAGTGGTATGGTATCAGCACACCAACAGAAAATAAGCAAGAAATTACCATGATTTTACCCAACTACCACCTAATGAACTCTGATTTAGTGATGAATACCGACAAACAAATGAAGCTACTAAAGAAGAGGTATTTACAAAGCGATTCTTTATTGAAGGTGAGCAAATAAGACACGCGATCGAAGTTTTAGGGGATCCTATTACAGAAACCAAGTACAAACAAATTATCAAGCTGGAGATGAAGAAGAAAGTCTGGCTTTAGAGTTCCATTCGGCGCTGAGAATATGGAAAACAACTTCTGCTTACTATAAAACGGAGAAAGAATGAACCATTAAGTATAGACGATGATTGCAAAGGTATATGTCCACCTGAGCGAACCAAACTTACGATAGCAATAAATGGAGAAGATATTCTGTGAGCGCCCGAAACCTTTTGAAAAAAAAACCGAATGGCTCTTATTAGTGATGGTGATAGATACGCGTGATATATTTATCGATTCTGAGGTATAGAGACCAGTTCTACAGAGCAATGTCTATTGTTTGGCATTCTTGCCAAGCTCGATCGTCTATTCAGCAAGACAATTCAGAACGTTCGCTGTTCTGGCAAGGTCGATAACGACCTACCAAACAGATTTATTACCATGGTTATGACAAGTCACTTGATCTTTTGAACATCAATGGCCGACTTCCGGATTTCAGCTGTCATTAGTCAGTTGACCATTTTGACCAACAAGAACAGAGCTTCATTTAAGATATCTTACCAAACCTAAAATCCGGAACTATATAAGGATTTGTCTACTCCATCCTCATATTGGCTAAATTCGCTATAAATGCTCTCAAAAACACACGGTGTTTCTCGCTGTTTCTTTGAGCCAGAGTTTCATTATAAGACATTGGACTCCCAATCATGTTTAACGGCGCCAGAGCAATAATTTTTTGGAAAGTGGATGAAGACATTCTCAGTCGTTTCGAGAGAAAAATTGTTCTAAGAATATTCGCTTCCGTTTGCGTTGACAGTCTTCGGAATTACATGAGGTGTACAGCGTCTTTGAGCTAGTGAAAATAAGCGCAGCAGTACATCTATGAAATACAACGTAGTAGATGAAGTGGAAGCGTTAAGTTGCAGCCATAAGCTGAAGAAATCTCAACTGACTTAGAGTGTGTAAGTGGAGACAGTTAGGTTATAAGAGGACTTACGGAGAGGCTTGTTAGTTGATAACTAATCTGTTATAGGCTCTTCTGTTTAGTATTGGAAGGAAATAGTTCATTAGCATGGGATTAACATCTTATTTCCAGAAAAGTGAAAGCTATAATATTTTCTACACAAAGAAACAGCCTTCATATGGAAACACATACGAGAAGAAAATTAATTATTATTTTGTAGAAGTGTTCACGTTTACCTCTATAGTTTTCTTTTCGAATTAGTTAATTTTCTAACCTAAAAACCTATAATTAATTTTGTTTACATCCAATTACAAGATAACACAAAATAATAATACATACAAATATTTTATTTAATTTTTTTTCACTTTATAAGTTCCTCCTCAAGCATCAGCATCGAATTTTAAAATTTCGTGCCTGGCAGTGATCAATTTAATAAATTTTAACATTTAAAGTATTCATAATAAGACGTTTTAAATGATTTATTTTGTTCTATAGTTACATTGCATTGTTTTTTTAAAGAGAGTTTACGATATATGTACGACATGATCAAAATGCAGATGAAAATGTGTATGACACTTTACGAAATAAGTTTAACAAAAATTGAATCTATTTAATTTATTTTGTTTAATTTTGTTGTTTTTGCTTTTTTATGATTATCGATTATAATATAATCAGTCGACTGGTTTGGCAGTGATATTTTATTGTATATTTTTAATTTTGTTCTTAGTTTCGTTCTTATTTTGTTTTTATTTCTTTTTGTTGAACATTTTAAATTAATATTGATTGTACTGGTAAAACTAATTTTAGACCACGCAAACAAAACAATTATGTATTTTATTAATTATTTATTTAAATTTATCTAGGCTTTTCTTATCAGAGTTGGTTTTTGTTGTATTTTATTTCTGTTTTGTTTTTACAATTTCTATTTACAAAATTTAAATACACACCATGATCCAATTGGTCCAATGTTAAAAAGTCGTTATTTTCTCGATCTTTAACGTTAATTGAGTGCTTCTCTTGTTTTATATAAATATAAAAATAATTGAATTATTAATTTTAGGCTTTATGTTATAACATTTAACATTAAGAAAATTGAAACTTTTCACAGCCACATTTTTCAAGGCATGCAATTTAACTTGTTTTTAGTATCTTTTATCTCAATGTAGAAATTATAATGACAACGTGAAACTATTTTTGAGTGTTGTATTCTTTATTTTGTCTATTTATATGCAAAATTATTTAGAACAATAATTAATGGTCAGAATAATGAGTTTGCTAATTTTATTAACAAATATTTGGTGTTGAATTGAGTTGTTTTAAATTTTTTATTGCGTGTTGTAAGATATTGGAAAAACAAAATATCTGACATTAACGGCTTATACAGAACCTTAAACCTAGCTTTTCCCTTCATTTGTGTGTGCGACAAGGAAGCGGATCTGGTTTTTAACGCCGAATTCGAACGGCAAATTTGAGATCCTTCTCTTGACGTTTGTCAAGCTTTCGCAGGAGATGGAGCAGTAAAAAAAACTGTGTTGTCACTTTCAAGATTTTAACCAGGAACCCCGCTTAGTAGTCAAACGCACAAACTAATAGGCCACTGCATTCACAAAAAGTGGGAGTGGCTAGAACTGTCTATGGATGAAATTTGAAAATTTGTTATGTATAAACATTTTCCAATTTTTATGTGCTCACTTAAAACCAACGTTTTTTTTTAAAGTAGGCGTGGCAATGGGTTGATTTGTTATTTGTACAGAAATTTTGCTATGCTAAACAATGAGTTTATATACAAGATTTCATCAACCTAGACCAGAATTTATGGCATAAAAACTGGTGTCGAAAGGAAGGGCCTACTGACATACAGACATAGCTAGGTCGACTATGCCTTCAATTCTGATTCAATGCACATTCTTAAAGAAAAAGAAAAATTAAATCTTTGTAAAAGTAAAACCATACACAGTTCAAAATGCTACCATGTGCTCAGAAGGTATTCATTATTTCTAAAGGTGGCAAACCTAGCCATCAGACTAATGGTTCTATGACGTCCGTTCAATACCACTTCAGTACCGCTAACATAAGTACTACATACGATTACCCTTCGAGGGTAGGAATAGGAAAAAAAAATCATGTTGCAGTTAACAAATGCGACAACCACTTCTGGAAAAGGCTAGGCTAATTGAATACGTTCTGGGAAAATGCCACTATATTCAGCAAACGGCTTGGTCATATTAATATATACACATGTCTCCGGAGCAATCAAATCTCAGTAGAATTGATCACATTGGGATTAACAATGGACATCCGAACATTTCGAGCAACATCTACTCCTTCCTTTTTTTTTTGCAAATCTGCAACGGATAAGCTTGAAATATACCGCGTGCCATCGTCGCGTTTGCTAGTTATAGTAAGCGGATGTACGCGGAGATAAAACGGGTTTAGCATCAAATGAAGGTAAAACCAAATTCAAACAAGAAGGGACAATTGTCGTTAACGCTGTTTCGTTGTTCAAATGGTAGGCAATGCGATTTCATAAAAACACACTCGTTTGCAACAAAGGTGATGCCTACATATTCCTACTGTCAGTTTCCTCGAGGACAACGCTCGCGCTGGCTGGGTACCCGCGGAAGTAAAAGAACATAGATGTTGGCGGATGAGCCGAAAGGCAAACGGCAATGCTTATTCCCGTAATGTATACTGAGAGCCCCTAGGGGCCAATTGAAACTGGCCCTCCAGGTTGGGGTGGTACTTGGGTAAAGTACACAACCACAGAAAAACCAATAGCCTCGAAAAGAAGTGATTATACTATTGACGACCATCCTAAAGGAAAAAAAGGACAACGACATTCGTATGTGCACCTGAAATTTTAGAACACGTAACAGAAAAGGTGCAGCCGAATAACTTGCGAAAGCTCGAAAGACCGGGAAATGGGAGGAAGAAAAACTGTGACATCTACTACGGATCGTGTTGTAGTGATCAGAATCAACTAAACTTAAGCTTAATAAGACGCCTTACAGCTGAGCTATATAAAACCGGTGAAGATGATTAGCAAAATTTGGTCGGATGAAAGTATGCCGGAAGAATCGAACCTCATCATCATTTGCCTAAAAAAGGAGATCCTCTGCGACCACTCAACATCGCTTTTAACATCTTATCTGCCATAATATTTGAATGCTTAAAACGTTCACCAACGATCTGATCTGCCCTTATCAGTATTGTTTAAGACCAGATAAATCCACAACTAATCAAATCTTAACAGTTAATAGATGCAGGAAAACAATTTTAAATACACAACGCCTTTTCAGCGATTTCAAAGCAGCAAACGAACTATACAGAGTTATGTCTAATTTTCTTATACTCAATAATACCAAAACTCGTCCGTCTGTGCAGAATTTTCGCTCCTCAACCAGGATCGGCAATGACCCAAACGAAAAATTCGATAGCATAAAATCATTTAGATATGGTGACGCGTTGTCTTGAGAGGTTCCTTCAAAACACAACAAATTTCCATAAATCTGTGCAACTACTAGTTTTTGTTCACTGGCTATGAAGACGAAAATTCAACCAAAAACAAAAACTCCACATTGGAGTTGCTAGGACCTGTAGAGCGAATAGACGCCAATACTCTGCAAAGTCTTCGATTCCCAACCAGACGTCGTTAAGTGGTGCGTACAAGTAGAACGACCCCAACTAACTTGAAGTGCGCAACTGGATGGAGTTAACTAAGGGCCGGACGTCGAAGAAGATGTCTCACACCTGCTATGCCACTGCCCTGCGATCAGTGGCAGTCGTTTTAAAATACTAGGCAGCCTTTACTTCGATGACCTAAGTGACCTAACGACTATCCCAATAGCGCTGATAGTCCGTTTTTGTAGCAGATCAGGATGGAGCAACTACCTCTTTGAGGCTGAAGGAGCAACACAGACCAGCACCGCATAAGTATCACTAGCGAACTTAACCAGGTATCCTCTTTCTCTAATTCAGGATACTTCTTCGAAGGGTATCGCTATGGGCCCACGTAGGCCTATGCGAGTTTGACGACCCACCCGAGCGTCAACAGCCCATCTAACCTAACCTAAGGGCCGGACTATTTGGAGAGGAATGTTCTTTGACGCCCAGGTTCATTCCGGACTGTAGCGCTACTCAAGTAAGTACGTAATCGCAGTTTCTTCAGTCTAGAAAGACAATTGAATACTAAATTAATATGCTGTATAATGCAATCCTGCTTTAGGGCACTGAATCATGGAATGGAGCTCGTTTCAAAACCTAAAACATTCGAAAAATATTTTGCCCAGTTTGCTAAGATGGGATTGGAAGTTGGAACGTAAAGATTTGACGAAGAATTCTCAAAGCGGCGTGGTAAAAATTACTGACTAATAACTGACCTAAGCTATCTAGAATTTCGAAATAAGTGTTATCTAACTATAGAGGCATAACCTCCTGATCAGAGTATATCAATAAAAAAAATATTTAATGTTTGTTTTTATTAATTTGTGAAAATACTTTCTTTATATTTATCCAATTAAAAAATATGTATACAAATTTTATCATAACTAAATACAAGTTTTCAAATAAAATAAAAACATAATTAAAATTTACTACAAAGTTAATATTTAATATTTTTTGTTTAACCTTCTATATAAAATAAAAGGGAATTTTGTTGAAAAATTGTATTCTTCAATTTCTTTTGAATTATTTTAAGTTTTCAAAATGAGGAACTGAAATGCCCAAAAAATATTTGTACTAAATGAAATGGTTTAATTTTTGTTTCTTAAATATTAAAATAAAACAATACGATAGAACCAAACAAAAATTTAGTCATTCTTAAGTGTAATTTCCTAGATTAATTTAGAGTAGCTTTTACATAATTTAGCTTTAATATTCTTTTAGTTGTTTGTAGTCTTTCGATTCAAGTCTAAGCAAAATAAATTGGTTGCAAAGGTGGGATCTTTATTTTTTTTTTTCATTTTCGAAAAGGTAATTATTTATGAGAATTGCTTTTAATTTTTTTATCTCAGCTAAAAGTTTATTTGGTGAAGGTCCTGTTGCGATGATATCGATTATAGGTATAATTTGTGTACTATGTTGTTCGGACAATGTGTGACGGGGGCGTATACGCAATGCTTTTGGTCAAGAAATAAATTTTTAAAGAATCTAATGCTAATATATTCCTCTATTGGAAGAAGAATAACAATTTATATTTTGCTTAGAAAATAAAACATTAATTTAAGCAAGTAAACCCTTTCGGGAGAAATAATTGATATCTTCGAATGCAGTTAACGGTACTGGTTGGCATTGAGAATACATTATGGAATCTCAACAATTCTGTTAAACACAATCCATGCATACAACAATGAAGGTGGTAGTTTTTCTGTGGTCCTTAAATAAATAAATTTACAAAAATGTAAAACTTCTAAACTGGGTCAACAGATTTATTAGTCTACATGCCTACAAGCAAGATCCTGTCTGCGTAGTATGTAAACGCCTAAAACCGCCAACCTGATCAAACCTGGAAGAAATACCAAGAAGTTCAAATCCATACCCATACGAACTATTCAGATCCATCAGATAGGTTCCAGAAAACGAGTGTTTTGTAAATCGAGTGAATTTATTTTTGGTATCCCACATTCCGCCCGATTTCATAACTTCGAAAAGTTTTTGAAATCACTCGGTGAAATTGAAGGCAGCTGATACCTATCTGTCATATGGCACATCCCAAAATTATTTTTATTTTGATAATTTAAGTTTTGTTAAGATATTCTGCTTTAGTTTTAATATTTATAAAATAATGAGTGCTATTTGTAATAGAATAGAACTGATAAAAAAAAGTATGCAGAGGAAAAACTAAAATAAAAAAAAAATTAAACGCTTAGGCCTTGTGCCAAGTGTGTTAAAATTGTAGCCAGTGGATAATTTTTGATATTACTCAACAGCTCGCTAAAATTTATCCAGTGGCTAATTTTTGACATTTGATGTACCTACTGAAGAGTGAGAGTGATGGTAAGCACACCAGTGTTCACATGTGTGGGAAAAAAAGCACATCATTCAGATTTTAATAAAAAGCAAAAATATGTATTTCATATTGTAAAATGTAAACAAATTTGTAACATAAACTAAAATTGAGTTTTTGAAAAATGATGGTTACAAAAATGTTATGACTTCATTTGTTTCGGTATATTTTGAATGCGAGATATGTTTAACTTGAAAAGAGTAAAATGGATATCCTTAATTATGAACACAAATTGTACAACAATTATAATTTAATCCCAATAATAAATAAATTAAGATTTTTTTATGATATCTCTGTCTATGTACCTTTTTATTACAAGAAAAGGAAACATTTTCTTTTGGGAAATTATTAAAAATAGTATTTAAATAATATTGCATGTAACCCAACTGCACAGCAAAAAGCCAATTTTGGTTATACCAGCAGAAATGTCAAAAATTAGCCGGTGGATAAAATTTAACCACTTTTTTAACGCAATTGGTACGCGGCCGATCGACCGCAGATCGGAAGCTTTCAGAGATTAATTGGAAAAGATTCTGATGTTGACTTGGGCCGTAGCATTGTGTCAGGATATTGAAAAGAGTTCTCAGTATTTTGCAGAAGAAAATGGATGGATCAAACATGCCTGCCGGATGAAGAAAAACGGAAATCAAAACACCATTTCATTTACGAATTTCGTATTCCTGGGGTCATAGGCTCCATCAAATTAGCAAACACATTAGGATGTCAAAAATATTTCACAGTTAATGCAATGATTGTAAGAAGGATATCAATCACTTACATTTTCAATCGCGTTAGTTTATCCCAACAATTTCACAGATACATACTAAAATTCTCACAAAACTATAAAACCGAATTGTGGAACATGGAAATTCACATTTTTTTAACTTCGAAAAAAAAAATGAAATTGAAGTCGGTAAAAGTAGTATGTATAACCTAAAATTTCACATTAGACCGATTTAAATTTCATTTCGAGTGAAAGTAAAACGTAGAACCTAGCTGCATGTCTTGGTTTGGTATACAGAACAAACTGCGTCCATCATGCCGCGCATCACCAAGTAATTTGGATTTTTTGAAAATTGTTCTTGAGAGGGGATTTTTTTCCTTTATCGTTTGTAGGAAGAAGTGAAAAGGGAGACATTTTCCGCTGTTATATTATTCAGAATAGGAGAATAGAGGAAAGTGAAAGTATTGTCGCGGAATTTTTATTTATGGTTGAATACCAAAATTGATAAATAGCGAGTCTGTTATGAATCGACACTCAACAGCGCAACAGACTCGTTATTACCAAGGTTCTATAGACTTTCTCACACACATTGATGATGAGTTTAGATAAGAGTTCTATTCGGATGATTTCAAGATTAGAAGGGCCAGTGGAAAACACTTTGGTGTTGCTACGACTGAGACTCGAACGCAGACAACTTTTCGGGGAAGTTCATCGCACTAAACATTGCGTCACAGAATAGATACTAAAACATCCATGCGAATATTACCTAGAGCAAATGTGCTCAGATGACGACTGTGCGGAAATTTACGCTACAAATGGAGCTGAGGAAGATTGAAAAAAGGCGAGCAGAAACACGGAGCAAATCATAAAACCATAACTTGGTCTGCGAAATTGTACCTTATACTTGAAGGACTTCGCAAATAAAGCAGTAGAAATCTGCAAGTCGTAGATGCTGGTACCTAATACTTTAAACACAGCCATTGGAGCAACTAATAACAATCATACATCTTCTTCACACTTATCGCTGTTTGACCTGATTGGTCCCACATTCTACAAATTCTTGCATTCTTTTTAAAATCACTACCATGCATTCTTAGTGTTGTGCATGTGTTATATATGGGCCCTACAATGTCGATTCAATAGATTCAGTAGCTCGATAAATAGTGCTATTATTTCATGAATTCATATTTAATTGGTTCTTTCTTCCCTATATATTATTATTTTGTTTGGGCAGTTATTTTACAGCATTCTGTCGGCATTTTTGTCAATAATAAAGTACGGTAGTCATTTGGCAATAAGTAACATTGGCATTATACAGTTCTTATCACTGCAAGTATGCATGCACCAAACTATCAACCAAGTGTGGAAGGACGAAAGCATGCCCGATGGCTGGAATATCAGCTACATATCCCATCTACAGATAAGTAAAGAAAGGAAAAAAAAGGAATACTAAATGTAGTATAAAATGAGACCAACGAATTTCAAGTCGAGAGCCATCACGGACTTCAATCCCGCCAATGATAGCATCCACCGGTGGGAATTAATGATTCCATCAAAATTGATACAGATGTGTCGTCTAACACTGGAGGAGATCCAATAGGCTACGTTCAGTTGAAAGCAGCTCGGCTGAATTACTTTTGCAATACTACTTAATCAATCAAGCGTTCCAAAATGCAAAAGGATTACAATGATGCGATGCAAATTCTGCATGCATCAACTTCGCAAACAAAAACAAAACTAGCATCGTGAATGATTACGATAAATAAAATATACAATGCGCATATTTTTGATGCCTTAAAATTCCGCCTTTATCTAACCTTTTCCAAACCAACACCGGTGTTTTCAATCGAATGCTAGAACAGATAGATCGTTCAGCATGTGTAAGTTCGGAAGCAGCTATCTTTAACAAATCTGTCCAGTTACTAGGATATTCGAGGACAGAGCAGAGTATCAACAAACAAAGTACTGTCGATCCACAACCTTCGAAAAAACCCTACTTTTGACAGCAAAACTTTGGTGTTGGTGTTTATCTACCACAGAGTCAACCTTAACTCCATAATTCACACCAAAGATTCGACAAAGATTGAACCACTCCTACTTTATGTCGCCTATTACTGGACTTTCAAACGAACAATTCTTTGTCAAATATTTGGTCCTTTTTACGGGAGGATACCACCTCGAACTAAATGAGCTGTACCAAGATGCGAATTAAATATAAAATAAAAAAACACACCGACTACATTGGCGCAGCAATACTGAGCAAATGATCTATCCAAGAGGATTTTCGAGTCCCAGTTTTCAGATTCGAGACGACAAGGAAGAAACAACCTCCGGTTTAAGGATCAAGAGATCGCGACTGCTAGGGAGCTTGGACTGAACGACTGAAAGCAACGTGTTTAGGATCGAAGAGAATGAAAAGCTCTCTTGTCTCAGGGTGTAAGGAAATATAAAAAATTAAGCGATGAATGACCAGAAGTTTGATATCTGCTTAAATACCTCAACAACAACACGCAAATCGACAACAAATTTAACAGAAATCTAACTAAAAATTAAATCAATCTCATAACCTTCCTTGAACAAAAAAAAAAACATTTTCTTACAGACCTTTATCTCTTCGTTTTAATTAAGCACTAGAGTTCTTAGTACCAAACATAATTATTACAATACATAGTATTTTTCAATCAATATTCGGAATTGTCAACAAAACCATTTCAATAATTTGCATTTGTTAATTGTTTTTTGTTTTGTTGATTTTGGCAGTGGATTGGTTGTAGGGCTAAAATATTTCGTATCTTTCGATCGTTTACCACTTAACACACTCGTACAATCAATTTAATTTTTAAATATAATTTCGCATTTAAAATATACGGTTTAATTATTTCTTTTCTTATTACAAGTATTGGCTAAATGCATTTTGTCATTTCCTTTTTACACAATAAAAAGTAACCGACAAATAATAATAAAACAAATTTGTAAAAAACACGCTTAGTTTTATGCAGATAAAATATTATTTTGTTCTTTATATATGTACAACTGATTAAAAAAAATTAAAATAATCTAGACTTTCGCACGAATTGTATAGAGTTTATACATAATAGAAAAAAAATTCCACTAAAATATTATTAAAATAAGATCTTTGTGTATTACACATGTTTTTATTATTTTACCTAAAACTAAAAAAAAAAAACTAAACTTTGAGAAAATAAAACCATAATATAGGGAAGCAAACTTTCGTAATTATTTATTTACATTTGACTTATGAGCAAATGTATTTTATTTTATTTTCTTAAATATGTTTCTGTTTTTTTTTTCTTGTTTTATTTTTGTTTAAACTTTGCATAAAAAAGTTCTAAAGTCGTGTAAATGTATGGTTGTTTACTTTTATACTCTCTCGTATGTATATATATATATATATTTATACACATATATATATATTTTTTTATGACAAATGTATAATATAAATGTTTTCATTTTGTTTTATAATGTACAATTAATTAAATTTAATTTGTTTGTTTAAAGAAAAAGAAATTAAACTAATCCTAGTTTCAAATTGTTTTTTTTTTTAATTTAATTTTGCTTTATATATATGTATATATATTGTTGCATTATTAACTTACGATTTAAGGTCACGATGGTTGTATCCTTTTTGGTGGCTTACGCGATTGCTTTTGTCTCAGTTCCATTTGTGGTAATTTTAAAGGAAGTTTACTAATACTACTTAGGCTAGGATTATCAATGCTACTACCACGACTGTTTTCATCCGCTGTCGTCGTCGTTGCTGTTGTTGGCGTTGTCGATGTAGTCGCAGTTGATTGACTATTATCCTGTAAACTGGTATTAGAATCATGTGAGTTTTGTCGACTTAATGAGTGAAAACTTTGGAATAAATTTGGTGAGTACGGCAGACGATAAGCCGAATTAAGTAATGATTCAACGTTCGTTTTCTCGTTCGGCTGCATTCGATTTATTGGAAGAGTTTTTACGTAAGGCATACAGCTTTCAGGTAGCCATTCATTAGAGATTCTAAAAAAGAAAATGTTTATTATACGAACATGTATTAGTCATAGAACCTGCTTCGAACTTACATTTTAGGCGGCGACCATTGCACATAACACTCGACAATCCCTTTAGTTTTTCGACGCATTATAATTTCTCCTTGGAATGTTATGGAGTTATTTCCATTGGTAAGGGTGCTTATTTGTCGTAGACGGTGGTTTAGTCCTTCCATGATTCCAGTATCAAAGAAATCAAACATGCGAGCTGCAGGGAAACAAACAAACGCATACGTTAGGAATATTTTTAAGGAATATGAAATGGTTTCGGTTTTTATTATTGCTTACTTTGAATTGAATTCAATTTGGAGCTAATTTGGAGCAAAATAAAAAAGTTTACATAATTATGTTGTTTCACTATAGTGCATTCCATTTAACCTAGTCAAGCCATAAATATGAGTACACGTCTAAGAGCTATTAGTATTTGAACTAAGTATGTATCGTCACTATTTTATTTTGAAGATGGATACAACAAGAGGAATTTTTCGAAGTTAAAAATTAGAAAAATTGATAAACCGGCGAAACAACCGTTGGTTTTGCAGTTAACGTTAGTTATATGCTATCAACCAACAAAGTACTGTCGACGTACAACCTTGGACAAAATATAACTTTTGAGGTAATCAAATAGTTCTTCTAACTCGGAGTCGCGAATGACACCTTATTGGCGATACGACGAAAACTGATCCTAGGAGACCGATTATAGTTCTTTCCTCCCCCCCTACTACGGTCCATCGTAGTAAATGAGCTACTTAACATACTCAGCAATGATGGTTTCTATGTCCAAGGATACGCCGATGACATTGCGATCCTAATCAGAGATAGAAGAAACAATCTCAGAACTCCTACAGAGGGCACTAAACCTCGTTGTCGACTTGGGCAAAAAAGTTGGTCTAACCAATTATGGGGTTGACCATAATTGCATTCACGAAAAGACGGAATCGGGATAAGCTAAAAAAAAAAAAGCCACTCTGCTTGGTGAAACAAAAGAGTTTTCAAAAGAAGTAAAATACCTGGGACAAACTCTAGATGAAAAGCTAACTTGGAACTCTCACCACGCAAAAAGCATAGACAAAGCCAGGGTCTCTCTGTGGACCAGCATAAGTCTAATTGGTAAAAGCTGGGTGATAAACCCCAAAATCATGTTATGGCTTTACACAGCCATAACCAGACCAATTGTCACATATGCAGCTCCGGCATGGTGGCAAAAAACGAAACAAAAGTTAACACAAGACAAGCTCAACAAACTTCAAAGACAAGCTTGTGTATGCACTACGAGCGCAATGAGAACAACTCCCACTGCAGCGCTGGAAGTTATCCTAAACATTCCACCGCTACATCTTCAGATATAGTTAGAAAGAAGCCATGACAAATGCTTTCATGCTCATATCTGACAATGCCGATAACTCCAAGCGAATCCATCCTGAAATTGTTATGGAACTGAATACAGATGAAATACTTGGAATCACCATGACAATTCTACCCAAATTCAACTTCAGCCAAAACTTCAAGGTTACATTCCCAAATCGTCAGAATTGGGAACAGAATTAACTAACATTTGCCAACGATTCTCATGTATGGTACACAGATGGATCAAAAACAATTGAAGGAGTTGGAGCTGGAAGGTAGATACGGTGTTAAAACAAAAAACATTCATCTACACAAGCATGGATAAATGTAACTCCGTATTTCAAGCAGACATATTTGCTATAAAAATATGTCTCGGGAAAATCTAAATAATTCCATAACAAACAAAAATATAGATATTTTCTTTGACAGCAAAGCAGCACTCCTAACCTTACAAAGTATCAAAACTAATATGGGATTGCCTACAACTACTCACATTGCTAGCCAGCACAAACAGAGTACATGTGATCTGGGTGATAGGACACAGTGGACATGTAGGCAACGAAATAGCAGATATACTAGCCAGAAAATGATCGGCATAAACTTTTATGATGCCAAGATCATTCTGTGGACTACACATCAGCATATTCAACATGGCTGAAAAACAGGGCCAATCATTACTGGACTAATATTGAAGGTAACAGACAAGCCAAAATGTTCATGCCAAACACTTCCCACACAAGAAAGAAACAACTCTTAGATCTAGCTAGAGTCAGATTCGAACTGTCACAGGATTCCTTACTGGACATTGTCAAGTCAAAAAACACCTCATGCCTATGGGAATAACTCAAGATAACACCTGCAGACTATGCAACGAGAGTGAGCTCTAATTGCAGTAAATCACAATAGGCCCAACTTTGGCCGCAGTAATATGGTAACTCGATTCCAACTCCATAACCTAATTTAATCTAGTGAAAGAGATGTGATTAAACGTCCTAGCCTGAATGTCCAAATGTTTCCTCTACCAGTCCTACTTTACGGCGTCAATTGCTGGACAATAAGAATAAAGCGGAGTCATTTATGCGATGAAATCGAATGAGGAAAAGTTACAACTGCGAACTCTATGAGCCTTATTGGCTCGGCTACACCGAGCGAATGAACAGTACTGCTTCAGTAAAGAGAATCTTCGAATGCCAGCAATCAGGTTCGAAATTACAAGGAAGATCGAACCTCCGCTTAATTGATCTGAACTAAGTTTCGAAAAGAAGTTTAGGCTGAAGATCCACTAACTTAAAGTAGGAGACATTATTTTGTTACCAAGTAGTTCAGCAGAAACGAATATCTACAGCATAGAATTAAGACTACTCCAAGTCGAAAGCTCTGACTTGGCTTGAACGTGCCTCAAAACAATTGATAAGAAATAGATAGTACTTGGCGTGATATAAAAAGAGTTCAAACGAGTTTAAAAAAGAAGGTGCGCAAGATTTATTGACGCAATATGACCTCACGAGACTAATTAAGTCAAATGAGTTCGGCCAACAACGTAAAAAGGTACCTAGGTCTTTAACAAAGTAGGAGTAGCTAGTAGAGTCCTGAGAATGTATTTTTGGAGATATGTTCTAACTATATTCACACTACTTGCCCCAGAAAAAATCAACTGCAATAGCAGTTGACTTCCAACAAATTTATTATTCTTACCAGAAAATGGCTGTCGCCGGTAGCGCAGCTTCTTTCCATTTTTCCTTAATAACTTGGGCACCGGTGGATCCGATGTTCGTTTATTTGTACTATCCTTGTTTTCGGTGGCAGTGAAATGTCCGTTAACGTGTTTTTGAAGCGCCAACTAAAAGCAAAAAAAAAAAAACAAATACACTTAGATTATCGCAAACAATTTTAACGACTCATTCTTTACCTGTGATCCAAATCGCAATCCACATCCATCGACAATGCACTTGAATGGCTTTGTGCCACCATGTGATAGAACGTGCCGCTCTAGCCATCGCCTCGAGCATGACTCCCTGCCGTAGACTTTGCAACCCAACCACAGACAGGCAAACGGTCCCGTTTGTGAGTTGACATGATGCGTCTGCATGTGATCTAACAGCTTTGAACTACTTTCGTGTTTCTTATTACACTTATCCCAATAGCAGACACCATCGTGTCGACGCATTCCTTTTGGACCGAAACGACAGCCATTTGGCGGAAAACGTATCGTCTTTGGTTGAGACAGTATCGGACTGATTGCACTCTTTGGCAGTGTATCACTATCAGCTAAAGCTGTATCAACGGGCGTAAGTGTGCTCAAGAAACTGTCGGTGGATGGTGATTTTTCAGAAATGCTTAACGCCGTCGTCGTTTCTGTTTCCTGATCTGGCTTAAGATCAATTAGAAGCTTAGGACTTTCCGCTGAGATCAGAGATGAAGAGGCTAGGGAAGTTTCCAGTGAGCAGGATGAGTCGGGTGAGTTCACTAGCTTCGCGATGGTGGTGCTATTCGAGAGGGTTTCAGGTGATGCCGGTGCAGACGATGGTATAGACGATGAACTGAGAGGATCTTCAATTTCAACTGAGGTTGGCGCTGGGGACGGTGGTTGTACGTAAGTTGTACTGATAGGCTCTTCGGTGAGTTTTTCCGCAGGAGTATAAAGCATGGAGAGTGGTGCTATGGTTGTCTCGTTTTTGGAGTTCTTTATCAAGTCGAAGAGATCTTCAGAACGTGTCTGCATATCTTTCGGTATGATGAGGGATGGATATGCTAGAGCTGGTGGCGATTTCGCAGGCGCTGGCAGTGCGAGCGCAGAAATAGGAGTAACAAGAGGTGGCAGAGAATTCTTCGAATATTCAGCATTATTTTTGGATTTGACCGTACTCTCCTGCTTCGCGCTTTTCTTTTGATATGGCTTGTTATTAACTGAAGGCTTATTGCTAGTCGCTTTTGTACTGACTGTGACATTTTGACTTCCCGATGAAATAGTCACTAGTGGCGGCGGCTGTGTCGCGGACACTTGATGCACCGAAGGCGTAAACGCACCAGCTGCATTCACCAGGGTTAATTTGCTGAACGCACTCGATGACACCGACAGTGGGGGTATTTGTGTTGTCGGCTGCAGTGGTGGTGGCGGAGTATGCGTGTCGGAGAACGCCACCTGTTCTGATTTATACTGATGCAACTGTTGTGCAGAGACTTCCTGATGGGAGCTAAAGATTGAACTCAAACCAGGCATCATGGCGCTTGCACCTTGGATGGGTTGTAGGGCGGGTATTTGTTGAGGTTGAATCGACATAGCCTGTTTGTTGCCCAGCATAGATGGTAGTGAGGCGGCGTTTAGTAGTAGTCCAGTAGTGGTTGCCATAAATACTTGTTGCGAATGGTGCATGCGATGATTGTGAGCGGCAGCAACTGATTGCTGTTGCTGCTGTTGTTGTTGCTGCGTTTGAAATTGATTAGAGAGCATTTCCTGCAAGTTAGTGGCAGTAATTGAAGAGGTATTCTTGTTGTTTGACGCATGTTCGATAGCTGTGGCAGTGGTGTTGACAGTTGCTGTATTTACTGATTGATTTCCATTTTCTATGCTGAACGTCGGCGGATTGTTACCTGTCGGTGGCCCACTAAATTGTTGTAATTTAAAAACGGTTCCATTGAACAAATACTGTGCTGTGGGATGATGATGAGAATGATTACCGCGCGCACCTGTCAATTGGCTAACGTTCGTCGCAAGAAGATTTGGAAATTGGACTAGATTTGGCATCATCGGGATCTGGTACAGGGACGGTCCCGTGGATACTTTAGACGGGCATGTTGCTGCTGCAGGTGCACCGTTTTGCTGAGGTGGTTTTGGACAACTGCCGTTCGCAATTTGTGGAGAGGTGGGAACTAAATGCGGCGGCTGGTTTGGCTGAGGAATCCGAATTGCAGTTAGCAAGACGGAGGGTTGTTGCTGTAGCTGAGGTTGATGTTGTGGCGGCTTTATCGGTGACGACAAAGCTAGCTCGTGCTTAGGTCTGGTATCCACAGTACGCGGTGCTATTGGCACGTGTTTCTTTGGAGGAGATTTTTCCATTGCCTGAGCGGATAGCTGCGGAGCAGCTGTTGTTTTGCGCAGATTGGGGGCGACTTGTGCGATTTTTGTCGGCTTACTTCGTTCGATTTTTTTTAAGGGCTGTGGTAACATTGGCATAACGGGAACTGTGCTAGCCGTCCGCTCTTGCTCCTTTTTCAATTGCGACGTGAGAAGATTAAAGTAGCTATTCATTTGACTACAATTGGACGATGCGGTTGTGACATTACAAAGTGGAGATGATGACGATGTTAACGACGATGATGATGTGGATGGCACTGCTGTAACAGTGATCGAGGGTGATGAGGTTGACGGCAGTATATGAGCCATCGTGTCCTTTTTAAGGCCGCTCTGGTGAATTTGTGCTTTCATTTGTGATTTAAAGTAGCCAGTAATTTTTGTCTGCGACTCCTCCATAGCTGCAGCTTTCAGTCGTTTGCCATTTTGGGCAATATGTAACGGTGGCAGAGCAGCACTGCTATCAATTATATTGCTATTTGTTGTCCGAGTCTTCTTAGCACCGCCATCTGTTGGTGTTGATGACACCTGCGAATGGCGTTTGTTGTTGGCGGTTTTGTTGTTACACGTGGGCTTGGCGATATCTTCGATAGCATGCAACGATGTCCACGGCCAGATGTGATGAGTGACTTTTTGGGAGGAGATTTGAGCTTTTCCATTTTTTCTTGGCTGCTGCGGAGTGATACCCTTATGCTCGGACTGATTTTGATGTTTTTGCTGTTGTTTTCCACCTTTTAGGACATTTTGTACGGGTGTTGCAGCCCCAGTGGTTGGTGACTTGGCAGCATTACCGTTTGTTGTTGCGAGAATAGTTTGAGGGGGCATAATTGGTTTGTGCTGCAAATCATCACCTAGTAAAACTGGGCTGTAAGGTGAACCCGGATCAGATACATCACTCGATGCGGTACTCGAATCTGTGCAGCTGAGGGATGTTGCAACGCCACTGTAAAGAGAATTTTGAAAATTAGAAAAATATAGATAGCGTGATTGATTTTAAAATTAAAGTTGAACGTGTAAACTGATAGCCGTTGTTTTTTTTTCGATCATAGGAAATAATGCTTAATAAGCTTTTCCACAAAGGTAAAAGCACGATGGCGGCATAGGTTCGAACATTAATTGAATGAACAGTAATGCGACAGCCAAGACAATCATTTTTAAAGTGGTTCTATTTTATATATGATAATTGTTTTTTTTAACAATAATTGATGATTGGAAAATTTTATATACTCAGACTGGTTTTTATCTTTGAACTAAGCAACATAAACACAAAACATAGCTCAAAATGTAAGGCCTACAAATCTGTGACATGCGTCTGTCTGTCCGCAGGCGGACAATCGACTCAGCTAGTGATTCTGAGTCGATCCATATATGTACTTTGCTAAATTATTTCCCTAGGTTACAAACTATGTATCAAAACTAATATACCCCTATGGAATTTGGATTTAGGTGGTAACTGGAAAGCTTCTCAGGTTGACCGAAAGACATGACACGTCGCATCAATAGCATCTCACTCAATTTCGTCAAGCTTCGTTCGTTTTGCACGTGTACAAAGGCTTCAAAAACATACGCCTGTTGCGGACAACTTATATAATTAAGGGCGCTGAAGGAAATTTAATTTAGAATTCGAAAGTTCTGTACCATAAAGATATTTTGTACTTAATTAAGGGCCACTGCCACATTGAGATCCTTACCAGCTTTATACTTTTGACAGCTGATAAATTGTTGAATTTTAAATTTAATATAACTTCATAGTTATATTACTTAAATAAGTAAGATACACCTTGCAGCGAAACTTCATAATTCTATTAAGAAAACCCAAAACAAGAGCCTTCAGTTAATAACAGATATATTTGTGTGTAGTTCAGTTCATAGATGATCAACACAAAGGAGATTTGTTAAACATGCCCAGTCTACAATAGCGTCCACCGAAGTGATAATATTTACATCCGACAGGGTTAACAGATTAATAAAGCTATTAAAATATATCTATCCGAATGCTTAATACTTTAAGCTTAAAATGTACAATATGAATTATGGAATCAAATAAATTAGCATTTCCAACTTAATATTGTTAAGTTGTTTAATTATAGTAAAATATTGTTAAATTCGAGCTTGATACGGAAACATAAATATTTCACCCATTTAAGTTTCGACATGAGTGAAATATTAATGCTTCCGTACCAGTTTTTTGATCCCTAGCTTTTATGTGAAATATAAAGCCAATGTGTCGTCATTTATTTCACGCTTACGCTGCCGTAGAAAAACGACCACTGGATGGATTGCAATTTAGATATCGGAGAACCGACAGTAGAGTATTTGTAGCGTTTGAATAGATTTGTATTTAATAATGTCAAAGAGTAAACAACTACATAGAGTGCGCATCTCATACAACGAAAAGAAACTATGCCATGTCAGCATCAAGCAAAAGCATAGCCGATGCATACGAGCGACGGAAATTTCCCTTCGCACTTACCGCCCGCGTCTGAAACGGCTACAACTTTTAGCTGTGATGCGTACTCTTTTAGTTTTGTACCTCTTCAATAATGTCCATCGGTACAACGTACAGAACATTAAAAAAATTTATGTCACCGCTATATCAACCATATAAAAAGCAGCGACATTGCTATGTGAGGTTATGTTCGAAACAAACGCTCTCTACGAAAAGAACGTTTTCAGATTGTATTAAGAACTTTTCAATTAGGGCATTCATCGCACTTTCGTAAAAAATAACTACAAAGCTTAACTGTTTTTTTATTTTATACACATAAAATCACAAACTATGCCTATTCAAAATAAGCTCTTTTAAATCCATTAGACATTACTTTTAGGATTTCACATTGCCCAGGATCTGTACGGTTTCTGTTCTGACAGTTATACTTATAACTATGTTGTGCTGTTTTTGTTTTGTCCTGTTCTGTTATAAGTCTAACTCCATTAAACGAAGCTAATAATATACAAAAAATTACTGTCGACTTCCACTGTTCACTTCCATGGTTGACCTATTGGCAAAGGATAATTGTATAACAGTAACAATTTGTTTTATTTTACTTTACATTTACATTTAATTTTTTTCAACAGTTCCATTTAAAAATAAAATATGACAAACAAGTAAATTTTTGTAAAACAAATAAAAAACTGTTTCTTCATTTAGCAAAACTAATCGTTGGTTTTGATTTGACACTAACCATTGTACCTATTTATTTTAAGTGTTTACAACTGATTTCAACTCGAGGCCAGATGTCTTTCAGGTGCAAATAGACATTCATAGCGAAATCACATATATAGGTACTGTACTTTGCGAGATCACGATTACACATTTAATAACAACAACGACATATTTCTTTCATATTGAGTTTTCTAATATGATGTTTACATTGGTCCAAGCACTGGCTGTTTTTCGACCTATTCGTGTTTAAATTGAGAAGACTTCCCCAGATTTTCTATGACAAATGGCGTTTTTTTTTCAGTTTTCTGAATTAATTATACATATTGGTATGTTTTCAATTAATAAACTAAACCAAACCCTTTATTTCTGTACACACCTCTCTGTCACCCTTTCCATCAGCAGATGTTAAAAAATGTCATATCTGAAGGTCTATTTCCATACTTTTGCAGTAAAAGTAAGTTAATAAACTCTAAAAATCCCATCAGAAAATAACTAATTTTGGAAAAACTTCGGGAAGGAGGTTAATGAAAATATGTATGTGTCGATAGTTTTCTAATAATTTTTGAGTACAGGAACGGCAATAAGTAAAAATTTGGTAAAATTATTATTCCTGTACTGAAACAGTTCTTGTGAGTTGCATTTGCACAGCGTCTAAAGAGATTTTTACATTTAACATTCCTCACCTATTTATGTCACTATATAGATTTTCAAAATTATTAGAATTTGTTTTAATGAAAATGTCACTCCGTTGTCAACTAGAAAACTACACAAAAAAATTTGTTTAGTTAATTAAAAGTTGTAAAATCACTTGAAAACACTGAAGAGTGTTCACTTAAAATTGGATTAGCTCAAAATATATATATAAACGCAAAAAGAGAGTTCTGTTCAAACACGCATCCAAAAATCATTTACCTGATTATAAAATGTTTTTGTTTTGTTGCGTGTTCAAATATATTTAATATAAAACAATATTTTAGTCAATCCATTCCAAATTGTGGGCGTAGAAAAAACATTGTGTCTGCAAATTAAGGACCTTGACAAGTCGTGAAAATAACAAGCATTATTTTCAGCCACTAGGAAGCTGTTTTTAAATTCTACCTAAATCTAAGCAAACGATCAGTTAAACCCAAAAAAGTGCAGTATTTAATTTGAACAATCAGTTTGTTCATAAACTGAGAAAAATGATTTAGATAACATATTTCGTACGGAAAAATAAATAATAGTCCCAATTTCAGACTAATATTAAATTTAACAATATGTTTGAATACCCAAAAGCTTAATTTGCTGGGTCCTAATTTGGGTTTCCCAACCGTCCTCTATTTCAGCACATGTGTCTCTATTAAGTAGAAATTAAATCAATTCTTATTTAATGAATCTTAAATAACAGTAGCAGAAAAAAATATAAAAGATTTGTTCTTTATGATACGAACATTGATGAGATTGCTGAATGCACATTTTTTGCGCGAATAGATCATTCTTTTTAGCTTAGCATATAGCACGATTGATAATTGAATGTTGAATTACCTCTGTCAAATACCTAGTCAATCACTTCTATTCAGTTTGGCAGCTGTCTACTCATTTGCTGCACATTTGACAATACTTGCTGATGTTATTCATATGTACTGCTTTTGTCCACAAGCAAAACGCCAAGGATTCTCGAGAATTATTTGATGAGTGGCGTTGTCGATCCCCCACGGGACGTTGACTCAACTTCAATCGATCTTAAAACTAAACAATGTGAAGTTATATTGTAATGATCCATTCCTTTGCCAAGTTAAATTATATAATTATATTCTATGTTAATTTGAAGCGATTGGAAGTAAGAAAAACCCAACCATGTCGATGTCAGTTCGTTATGAACTTCGACGACGAGGAATAGATATAAATTCTGGTAAGTAAAAATAAAGCAACAATAATGCCGGATAATGTAGTCCGGAATATATTCAATTTCCCGGTTTTATAACTATATAAATAAACAAACTTTGTACTGTATGTAGGTATGACATTATTAAAGTGATCATAGGCCAGTTCCCGTACAAAATTACAAAAATTATAAAAAAAATTCCGAAATACAGTAGAGTAAAATATCGTAAAATCATTAATTTCCTTTTTTGAGGAAAAAATACATAAAACACGCTGAAATATTCATCACGTCGACTGACAAGTAGTGACAAACTCTGTTAACATGCTTTTGTCAAGTATATAATATAAGAAACGAAAAGAAGTCCCGATCATTTTGTCGGTGGCATCTGTTGTCATCTGTAGCTCATGGTTCACACAGTATTCTCATCACAAAAGCAAGCATGAAAAAACATAACAACCAACAGACGGCTATGATGATGCTAAAATAGCCCTATATTTTTTTATATGTGGGTGTAATTGAAGACTTCCACAGCATTTATTTAATATATAGCACTTGTAAATCTGAAATTTACTAAGGATCAGCACGTCTAAAACTTATTTAAACAGCTTTCCCAGGTACATAAAAAAACACCTGACATGCATTGGCAGCACAAACGTTGACTTGAATCTAAATAGCACTAAACCTGGAGTCATCATTTGTACTCTGGGATATGTTTGTTTCTATTTTTACGTAAGTCAGTCCTTTAATCCGAAATAAGTTGTTTAATATTTATTATTATTATAACTTTATAGAAACATAAATAAATTGACCATGTACAATAATAAAAAAAAAGTACAGCGCTGGCTTGTTAAATATTTAATTTTAAGAGCACTTCATGACATAAATGAGAAATCTCTCTGATTAAAATGATAGCGAGAGCAGCTTGGAACTTATATGCAACAACAATAGGCGAACTTTCAAGGCATAAATCCTAGAAGTTTACGAAAATAATGGTATCGCTTTAATTTGAACATAACTTTCCATAATTTATTTTGGTACACCCAAGTCTTATAGGTTCGTTACCCAGCTAACAATTGTGAGTTAGAACGCAGCTCAGTTTTATTTTGTGTGGCAGGAATTTATAACTAGCTACGATAAAGATAAGTAACTATATGTACACACCGCAGTTATTGACTTTACAACGAGAAGTCACAATCGAGTTTGAGAAAGAAACGTTTAGAATAATAAGGAAAGGATATGTTGCTTTCACACTTCTTCAAAACTTAATGCTATGAAGTTTGTTTGGTTCTCTTTCCTTTTTACACCGAACCAAAAAAAAAACGAAACCTTCATTGAAAACTGATTTTTTTTATATATTTTCAATATTCGAAAAGTTATAGACGTAATCATCTATTTACCCCTTCGCAGACGTGTTTTTGGTAAGGTTGTTGGAGCGAACACACCTATTGATTCATTTCAAGGATGTGATCCACACGTCCCACAAACTACCAAATTTATTTTATAAAAATATCAGTTTGAGTTTATATTTCTATTTGCGAGTAAGGATAAAAGAACAAGCAATTCGTGATAAGCCTAAGTCTGACTTAAAAATGAAATCGATGAATATCATCTTATCATTTTGTATAAAACGTCAAACGAAACCGGGTTGTCGTTTGGTTGAGCAAAGGGCGTTTTTGATACCATTTTGTCGAAATTTTGTCAAAGGTATAAGTATCTACCATATTTATTTATTTTTGTTCCAAAATCACAACATTACAATCAGTGTAGTAGAAAATAAAAATCGATTTTCAAATTGAACTGCTGATGTTTAGTTGTCAACCGGGAAAGTGCTACCATATCCCATTTTTCTTTAATTCTAAATAGAATAAGAAAATAAAAATCAAGTTTACTACATATATGCAAAAGTTTTAAGTGAATGAATTGAAAAATTGTTAATGCGGCACAATCTATTTTTGTTAAATCAGTTTCGAAATTATCATGCAATGTGAAGAACGTGTACAAATTTTGTGGACATTTATTTCCAAAATCAGTGTTTGCTACTCCACTTTTTCAATACATGTACTCTTTTGTACTCCAAGTCCCTGACGAATGCTCACTGTCATAGATGAACATTTCGGAGCCATTGAAGTTGAAACTTGCTTTGCAAGGAGCTTGGTAAACATGATTTCAATAATATTTGATTGTTGAAAAATTGGAAACTAGCCATTCATTGTTTTTCATCAAATTGTGTTAAGTGGTAAGGATACTTGGTTTTGTTAATAATAGAAGTGTGACTTTCAAATATGAAGCGAAGAATATACTATATTGATAAACTGTCTGGTGTGGCTTATGTTGTCATCACATTAACGCTTATCAAAATGAAAACAATCAAAATGTAATCGCCAATGACGCTCGATACAGATCCATAATTAACGTTACAGTGTGATTCAATGCATCCACACAAGGCATGATAAAAAACGATGAAACTATTTGTAGTCGCTTACAAATGTGACTTCAAGTTTATGTGTTTGTTATTGTTTATTTAGGACCACCAATTCTATGTTCGACTAATGGATTGAATCCATTGCATTGTTTTGATGGAGAGGAAATTTAAAACTCAACCATAGAATAAATAAATTATATTTTTTGGTTAGGATTGTAAGAAATAGGCCCGGTTTGTTCACTGTCGGTTAACTTTAACGAATGGTTATTTTAACCGATAACCACCGAATGCGTTTGTTAACCGAAAATTTAACCGGAACATAAACGGTTGGGTTACCTATGTTGATGAGTTAACCCCATTTTACCACAGTTTTTTTCTGGAATTTCCTTTGTTCATGCTTAGTTTTAAAACTTTCTATTACTTTTAACATTCACACAACCAGATTCCTTGCAAATTTATTTGTGTGCTACTAGGCCCGGTTTTTTCAGGGAGAGATCATCCTAGTTTCGGGATTAAACTCGAGGTAACTCGAGAAAGTAGGTTTTCAGTGAATCAGGCCTATCAGATTGCTGAATGGGAACAGTTTCCCATTTAAATTCGAGTTAACCCAGCAAGTTTGGTGAGTTTACCCTGGGATTAAATGATCCAATGTTTTTGACAGATGATAAAATAACAAGCAAATATTTTTTTTTAATTCCCTTTGTGTGGACATTTATTATTTTTCAGAAACTTAATACGTGTACGATATATTCAAATCTAAGCGACTCGAAGTTCCCATTAATCCAAGTAATCTGATTAACATTGCTGACAAGGGACAAATTATTCGCATAGGCCTGATTGAGTTTAACTGTTTTATGAACAAAAAGACTTGTAAGATCGCGACAAAGGCATTTTCATTTGTTTGGTGAAAAGAAAACCAAACAGTTAATAACTAAACTGTTGCGGATTCTATACCATTCGATAACTCTTTGACAACAAAATCGATAAATAATTTGCCGTTGAACATGCAAATTTTATTTCAAGCATATTAGAAAAAAATCTCCGATCTATCAGGATTAGGAACCGTGTTCCATTTTCCGTATTTTTTTAAGATCACGTGTTTGGAGGGTCTTACTGAATTACATGCAAATTAATTAAACTCCAACTTGCTTTGACACTAGCATTGACTTTCCAATTAAACATTCATGGACAACACGAAATTTGGTCAATACTGCCGGCGAAACCAAAGGGTTATTTGGCGTGTTCGGATTTTTCGAAGATCTCGAAGAGATCCGTAAGTCCATCCGAGATCTTCTAAAAATACATAAGTGGAACTCTATTTTCTCAAATTTGCTACCTACCAACATTTTTTGGACATCTAATTACTCTTTTTGCTAAGAGTATTTTGACATATTATGAAAGGAATTTATCAATACTATATGCTGCGAAGTAAAGAAATTTAAAATTGAAGGACGTGTTTGATGACAAAATCATGTCGAAGCATTGAACCCGGCTTCTAAGTAACCAAATTTCCATTGTATTTTAACTATTTGGTTTACGTGAACAAGCTAACAATGATTTTAGCAGTGATAGACAAATTCGAAAGCAATATTAATGAAATTTATACTTAATGAGCTCCACGATGCAATTAATGATGCTTCCGTGAAGGCCTTATGCCCCGAAATCATTTCCTTGGTATTTTATTACCTTTCTATTAAACAAATTGTCTTGATTGGAATGACTTGCAATGTTTTATTTCAGTTAAAAAAAAGGTACTCCTTATGTGTACCTACCGGCGGAATAGTCGGTACCTATATTAATGCAGCAAACTTGGGTGGCTATTATTTCGAACTTATAAATACTGACATGTAGTCACACCAAGTTAAATACAAATAAATAAATTATTCACGATTTTCAGCAGAAAGATTTGTACATTTAAAAATAACATTTTACTACCTACCTACCTTCCTACGGCTTGACGCTTTAAAATATTTCAATTAAAATCCTACAGAGTTACTGAACTATTCCCTTTGGTACATCAACTTGTAATACATTACATCAAAGTTAGTATTAAATTAAACACCTTCACTGCACATGAAAAATGCCATCTCTGGTCGTATACATACATATTCCCATTTACCTCCAAGGATACATAAATATTCCCTGACTGCCGAAATTCTCTCCTAAAACAAGTATATAGGAAGCCTCCCTTACATAGAATAGCCAAACGGAATAAAAAAAACATCAACCTCTTTGTAATCCAAAATCCACCCTATCTCTGATAATAAAATAGCCTCTCCCCTTCTCATCGGCTGTTTCACTTTATTCAATTCACCACCTCTCTATGCAGCAGTCTTCGCGTCCATCACTTTGTACTATTTACTATTCCTACCCTTTAAAGCTTTAGAGAATAACCAGTTTTATGCCCACTACATTTGTTGTATCTTGGAAAAAGTGAAAAAAAAAAGAAGATTCGATTACTGAACAAACTTCTGGCGCAATCAGAACCTTCAGCGAACTCAAAAAATGCATAGATCCCATTGTGTGATTTAATGTTGTACACTTAACGAAAAAAATATGAAAGATTGATTGATTCTCTTACCTCAAAACAGAAGAAGAAAATACCAGACGACGAATATAAGTAAAAAAAAAATAATCCACAAATTCGTCAGAAATTTAGGTATGTCTGTTCTAGGTCTTTTTTCTTTTGTAGGTTTTCCTTCCTCCCAAATTCCCAGGTAGGTAGAGGAAGAATTTCCAAATCGAATACCAAAAGGAGGATGATAACCACGAGTTTAACAAAAAAAAACGTGATAATAGACTTTTGGCCCGAAAGAGGAATAATTTGTTTTGTTAAGTCTTTTGAGCACTCTTTTGTATTACTTTTGCTCCGCTCCTTCTCGCCCACTCCTCTAACTCGTTACTAACATTTAATTAACTTAAACTCTGCATTAGCATCGATCGAAAAGAAGATGGTGAAGCCGTTATTTGTTTAACACAAATACATACACTAACACGGCATTTTTTTCTTTCGTTTTAATCACAACCACTAGATCCTTTTTGTATGTTGACACGGTAATCTACGGCACAGATATTTAAGCTCAGCGATATAAAACACAACTTAACGTTAAAGCCAACACACAACTTTGTTTTCTTTTTGTTGATAAACAATTTACAAAAAAAACTGAGAAAAAGGTAATTAAGTAAAGAACCATAAAAAACGAATAAATAAGGCTCCGCGATAACGAAAGATGAAGATGCGCTGCAGCAGTCAACGCGAAGCAAAGGAAAATGGCTGACTGATGTACACATTGGACGAGAGAATCCATGCAACGTCTCTTCTCTGGCTGTGTGGTGTTGTGTTCATTTCATGTTGTTCTACAGTTTTTCCTCCTTTCCTTTGCGCGCTCACTCTCGCCAGAACAACGAGGAAAAACACAACATAACATAATCTAATACCGAAAAAAAAGAACCGAAACCCACACAAACACAATCTCTACGAAAGCATTCCAAATTAAAAACCCACACATTTACACGCGGCTATGTGTGATTAGTATGCCTTTGACCTAACCAACCCTGGAGCACACTGCATTTTACCGTTGCGTTTGTGTGAGTGTGAATATGCGTTTGCATTGGTGTGATTAAGTCAATCAAATAAAAAGGAACCTCGCACCAATACAACAGCATTGCGCACTGCAAGGAAACAAGAAGAGAACCTGAAATAAGGAAAAGTAATAGGAAGAAGGAATCAGGAAAAAAATAATCACCAATATATCTGTGTCATGTTTCCGTGCGAATAACATTGAGATGTGCGGATGGTTCGAAACCTGAATAAGGAGTGTGCATATGTGTGTGTTCGGAGGCTTTGTATAGGTATAAACCTGAACATATGTACGATAAGGCGCTGAAACAGCTGGTGGCAGGAGACGAATTTGCCGAATGGGAATGCCTTGAGATGTTGTCATCCTTTGCATTGAATATTAGCATATTTTTTTTGGTGTATTGTTATCTTACCTGTTGACCTGTCACTTCCGAGTTGAGTTGATTACGTTCACACGGTATAACGCAAACGGGTTACATAAAGACGATTAAGATTACAATTTAACAATGGAAGCGGGTAGGAGCCGATAATGGGCATTGGCCCGTTAGATAATAGCATATATTCAAATATTAAACGGTGTTCACATTTAGGATACAAAATGTTGGAATGAGTGGTTTCAGGCAATATAGATAACGGAAAGAAAATAAAACAACTCCTGTCATCCAATACATTTTAGATCAGATTGTGATCCAGTTAATTATCAGGTTTGTGTGGTTGTATTTCATACAAACCAATGATCTTAAAAGATCATCTGAGTACCTAAAATAAAAAAACGCTATTGTGTGTGACACTATCTCATAGGGGTATATTCATATGAGTTTTGACACATAATTTGTAATATACCTTAAAGTATATGGAGCGACTCAGAATCGCTAGCTGACAGTTGAGTCGATTTTGACATGTCTGTCCGTCCGTCCGTCCGTACGTCACCGGTTTAACATTTTTTTTCAATTTGAGCAAGAATTCTTAAATTTGCCCCCAGCTGAATAGTTTAACATTAAAAATAACTTAATTTTGGGAAAACAAATTTGTGAAAATGTAATTTTCTATATTTCAACCCCCTAAAGCTCAAATTTTGGGGATATTAATTTAAAGGATGGGATATGGTATTAAAAAATACGCAAAGCGCATTGTAGCCTTATCATATGTTTTTTTAAGGCAAAAAAACACTATCATCGACTGGCTTATGGGCCTACCAAGCAAGTTTTCAGAAAACTCGAAACAAGTGGTGCCACAACACACCACTCACTGATGGCTGAGGTATTCTGAAAACTTAGCAATGTAGGAAAACCACTGAACCTGATGAAATTCCCACTGTTGGACCATTGCTTAAGTAAGGCCGATCTTGCCCGAATTTTCATCAACCTGTTAATTATCGGACATAGAAATAACCTGAAGAGAATAGGTGATAGATCAACAGTTAAGTGGGAAATTTCTTAAGCCTATAATATTCCAAAAAGGGGGAGAATACATGGCTTAGAAGCTAAATCCATGTTTTACTATCCATACTTTCAAATGTAATGGAAAAATCAGTTAACATAGTAATCGGCTGCAGAGTACGTAGAAAGGAATGGATTAATAAGCAATCGCAAATATGATTCCGAAAGAAACGGTCAACTAAAGACCTTCTTAGCTATATAACCCAACTATAGAAGCCAATCTCAAGGCAATTCCATTCGATGATAGAGCAATCGAATCAAAATCTGAACACTGAAGTGGCTCAAAATTAAATTCTTCCATGTTATCTGTTTCTGCTGCAAGTTAATTATCTTTTATCAAAAAAAAAAAAAAAACATTGTTTTTAAATTTGTAGCTGACACTACTATGATAGTTAACTTATAGGCGATTCTTCTCTTACTCAGCGAAACTTTCAGGAGATTTTTTTTTTCAGAACCAGCCATAAGATATGCAGATCACATAGCCATACAGTCCAACTAAAAACGATATGATTAAGACAATTCCAAAATATGTTACAGTACAAGGAAAAGATGAAACGAAAACCCAGGAAACGCATTTCCACCAATAAATAATTTACAGAAATTTAAGAACAGAGTCAAAAAACATCTGCAAGTAGTTTTTTTTTTTGTAAAAACCTGCGGACGACGCTTTTTGAAATCACCTCTCCTGTTTCGTAGATGGCAGTGGAAGAATTCTCAAGATTGAGCTAAACTGAATAATGTGAACAGTCCAAGTATGATTTTGATTTTGGGATATTTGTTTGAGGATTATGTTTAAGGGGGTTTGTTTTCAGAGTCATCATCATCTAACCCAAAAACAGAGGAGGATGCTATTTTATATGTTTTTGGAAATTGTCTGTATGAAGAACGTTTCTATTTTTGTGAGATATTTAAAGGCGGACGGATGCTAAGCCTCTTTGCAAGCATTATCTGACTCTTGAGCATTAAGATTCGCATCAATTGAATGTATATATAAACTATAATAAACAGGGACCTACAAATGATTAAAAACTGAGGAACAACAAATGCAGTTAAAAACATTTGTAAGAAAGTACAAGGCTATAGTTTCGAAAATCGAAATTGGCGAATACAGCTATTAAATCAGATGAATATATTGATCATCTAGACATCCCAGTTGGTCTAGGAGACGACTTTGCTAATAAAAATCATGAAATTTACTATTCGTCACTATAACTTACTTTCGTCTGAAGCTTTTGTAAATAAAGCGAAACTTAAAATATCTCTGCAAATAATGTGTTTGTTATGACCTTGGCACAAAGACTTAAAGACCTTATAACACCGAGTTATGAGGAACTGCGTTGATCGTAAGAAGCAAGGTATATTAAAAACTGCCGTCTAAATTGAGCCCAATATTTGGGTTAAAGTAATGTTAACACGTGCCTTAACATCTGGTTTTTAGAAGAAAACTGTTAACCTCTACATATTTTTCATATTTACGATTCACTCCCAAAGTTACAATAGAAGTTGTCTAAGAATGGCGCCCAACGTGGGCGCAAGCCAAATTGATTAATTCTAAGTACATAACCCAGTTTTAGGGGAAATAATGTTGCGTTCAATCGAATTGACTTATTACACAAAATTTTTAATTTGTCTAAGCTTTGATAAAAGTATATAAAAACATTTGAGAATACTACAATCCGCTGTGCGGATCGTTTAATACCTTATCCCATCCCATCCTTAAAATTAATATCCCCAAAACGTGGGCTTAATGGTGATGACATATGGAAAATGATGTTGTCACAATATATTGTTCAGATACCTATGCCTTCTTTGGGTTTTTGTAGGAAAACTCACCCAAAAAGTGGGTGTGCCAAACAAACTTTGTATAGACAAAATATAGGCATTGGAATTTTCTAAATATCTTGTTCAGACACTTTTTCAAAATTTCCTACCGTTTGGCCAAAAACGACGTTTTTCTGAAAAGTGGGCGTGGTAGTGGGCGGATTTTAAATTGTTTACACTTGTTCTGAAGCAGCGCATAAGGATCGTATATACCAAATTTCATTCCCCAGGCTCAAAATTTAAGGCACAAAATCGGTAACATATAGACGGACGTTCGGACAGACAGACATGCCTTACTCAATTCAGCTAGCGATTCTGAGTCGATACATATACTTTCAGGTATATATCTAGCTAAATTATTTCTTATGTTACAGACTATATTATTCAAAACTAATATACCCCTATGGGATAGGGTATAAAAAGGTAGGTATCTATATTTATACACCGTGTTAAGTACCATTCAATTAATCATGTGAACACTATTTAATTATGTTAATTAAGTTAGTAGATATGTATATCTATTACTTATGAAATTGCTGTCAACTTGACAAACTGAAGTTCAACACTTGCGCCGTTAATTTCATAATTTCATATGCGGACGACACAAGTTGCAATTAGAAACATTTCCAAGTTCACAACAAACAATACAAAGCCGAAAACTCTTTGGAAAATACTTTCCCCTAATTTTTCTCTTCCCTAAGCATATTTTTCGTTGACACGTGTATGTACACACAAGTGCATATACATGCATCTGTACAACGGAAAAAAAAATCATTTCTTTTTTATAGCTACTCACACACCACTGAACCAATATCATTTCCAGTTTAGCAAAAAAAAAAAAAAAGGGCAAAGGAACAAACGAAACCTACAGCCGAGAAGGAGAAGACAAAAAATAACTCACAGGCTAACAAAAAAAGGAAAAGCGCGCCCATACGCACGTACACAATCAGATGGAAGTATGAAGTATCCCATGCGAGATAACGAAAAACAAATAAACACACATGCATAGCTATCGTAATTATGCTTTAGCATAGGGCGACTGGCGAGCCGGGAGCCAGAGCTGCCAGAGCTAAAAGCACACACCCAACGAATACAGAAATTCCCTATTGCCATCTCGCTTAGTTTAATATGCTGTCGCATAAAATTTAGAGGCACGACATGCCGGAGACAGAGTAAGCGCGCTACATATATCGCTCACCAAAGTGCAATAGAAAGGCTAACGAACGCATGGATATAGTGGATGGTGCACTACACACGAACGAACCATGAACCAGTAGTGACGACAACGGTTTGGCTACGACGAAGACTAGACAGTTTACTTCCCGATTCTCGTGAGCACATGGATACGATTCTCCTTGAACTCACTTACCTATCAGCCATCTTCATGTCTTCTTCATCCCATTTCTGACTTTTTTTTTTTCGACGAACGCGATGCTGCTTCAGGAGACTGGAGGATGCAGGGAGAAAACACAAACATTAAATTATCCTTCAGACAAACCTTTTTTTAACAGATAAAATGAGTTTTATTGAGAATCGCTGATGATTCTGAACCTTATAAGAGGATTGTTAAGAACAGGATAGGCAAAACTTGAGTGTCATAATAATGCCTGCTTGATATCTAGGTATAACTATTTTCGAAAAAAAAAACAATTAAAATCTAACCTACAAATTTAATTCCACATTAAACGGTAACATTAAACGGTAAAAAACGATTTTGAGACTAGACAGTTTTATTTTCTAAACGTGCAGTGGGGGTTTCTTTAAATGATTTCGATTTTCGGAATGACAGACTCCCAGCTGTTAGCAGCACTCTTCTGAAATGACAGGACCAGTCATAGACGCACATACAGGATAGAACGAGAGAGAAAAAGAAAATAAAACTATTTATACTGCTGCTTGACTTTCCTTAACAAAGACATATGCACGTGATCAGATGTTTCCATTGTAAATATTAAAGCATTTTTGTTTGTTGGCATCCTGATATTTATGAACCATCATCTGGGTTGGGGGTCGAAATACATAAGTGTGGAGTTTATATTTTATTACGAAATAAGAATACGGAATGAATTGACTCGTTGATATGCGCTCGTTATTACTTCAACAAGCAGTTTAGTGTAGTCTTGAACTAAGTATTTTATTTTGTGTATACCTATAGTCGAAAAATAGGCCCTGGTTGAAGCACTCAACAAACAGGTCCGATTTACTCGATTTATTTGCAGAGTACGGTGAAATTGTAGCCTAGCAATTTGTCGTTGACTAGAATATACACGTCGGATAATGAGAGGCCCACACTGAGGCGAAACAATCGCGAGAACGCTGACAGTCCATTTATTTAATTTGACTGTATGCAGCTAGCTGCTTGTACTTGTACATTGACGATAAAAATTATATGTCTGTTCACATACTTTTGCAGTAATTAGTAAATTCTCAAATTTCTTGGAGTGGGGGTAAATTATCTCAGATAGAGCCAAAAATTACCAAAAAGTACGGGAACGCGTTTAAGTAAAAAACAGTAAACAGTGACAACAAGCGAGTTGTCACTTCTAGATACCAACTGACAGTTTACTGTTTTTTACCAACAGACATTTCTTCAGTAAATTTTTTTACAGATTTTTTTGTAGGGGTAGTTTTTTACTCTCTCGTGAGCTCTCTCTTTTACTGATGTTTGCGTACGGGAACGGTAACGGTATATGTAAAAATCAGTAAATATTATTTTGTACGGGAACAGACCTTATATAGACGTCACTTTTCATTGAGCCTTAAGCGCCCTACATACGATCAATGTTACTTTTCCATATTACTTTATTCAAGTAATATTGATCGTTTGTGTGCTCTTCAATGTTCTTGTCAAGTTACTACATTGTACATTGATGAAAACAAAAACTGAGTTCGTTTTCGTCAATTTTCATTGTTACTAGATTGATGTGTAGGATGTATTAATTTTATTTGTCAATATTTTCATTTGCGGAATGGTAATCGTAGAGGCAAGATGTCTGAAAAGTGGGCGTGGCACTGGTCGGATTGTAAAAAAATACACTTGTTCTGAAGCAATGTAGGCCTAAAAATCGGTGAAAGACAGGCAGAGTTGATCCAAATACCTTAAGGTATATCTACATAAATTATTCTATTATGTTACAAACTATATATAAAAACGAATATACCCCTATGGGATAGGGTACAAATATTTTCCATTCTTGTAGACAGGTATGAAAACAGAATTTTCGCATAAAATATTTTCAATGTTCATTGATTGATTGATATTTTCCATCAATATTTTTAGACAAAAAAAGGCTTCAATTATACTCGTAAGTTAACATTGGCCGTGTCTTGGTCTCTTTAAGAGAAGAAAATAGGGTTGATTTTGTTTAAGTAAGAGTACCCCGTTTGATGTTGTTTTTTGTAATCTCTTAACATTTCGTTTTAAATACTTTAATATATACAACACATGTTTTTGTATTTCAAATTTCATTTACCTAAACGATAACGTTGACAGCAACATAAAATTTAGAACAATTCCTAGCCTTGGATTTAATGTTGCTGTGTCAATGTGTTTTGGGCATAAAGATATTATAAATGGCATCACTGAAACACAAACAACAGTATGAAACTGAAATTTTGTTTGACAAGTTGCTTGTCATAGGAAAATATTGCCATTAAACTCACCATAGTGTGTGAAGAATGAGATTTGAGGTTAGAGATGATATGTGCGTTTTAGGCGCATAAAATCTGTAATGTTTGACTTCGGCGTAAAGGTTAAGTAATCGCCAGTCATTTTGTTGTTGTTTAAAATCGTCAACTTTTTGTATTCTTCAATTAAACCATAAACTTCAACCCAGTATTAGTCTAAACAAAATTAAAAAGCTGTAAAATGGAAAAGAATATATGTAGCTATCATTGAAACACATAATTAGGCATTTGTATTTTACAGTATTCGAGAAACTGATTCATTTTTCCTCTTTTTCAATCCTTAGTATGTATACCAAACGTCAAAAATTAGCCATTTTATAGAGCTCAAGAGCAGATTCAAAGTTTAAAGGTATATTCACCAGACTAATGTCAAAAAATATACAATAATTAAAATGTTAAATTGGCACACGGCCTTATTGTTAAAATAAAGATTCTGAATTTTATATCGAACTCTTCAATATAAATAACTAAAAATAACTTTTTGTTGATACAATATACTGTTTGAATGATATGTGATTATTTTTTTGATTGTTTTGATCTCACAATAATATTTTTAATTTTAATAAAATCTGTTTGCAGTGTAAACGCCGTCCCTAGAATAAATATTTGCCAAAACTATAATATATAATTTTGGAAGTAGCTCCTCCGAACTGTTCCAAACATGCACCGGATTTCGGCAAGGAGACGCGCTATCATGTGACTTCTTCAGTCTCGTACTGGAGCAGAAAGTACGCAGGGCAGGTGTCAACACGGAAGGCACTATTTTTAACAGGTCCGTCCAGTTGCTGGGCTATGCAGACGATATTGACATCATCGGTCGCTCCCAGTGTGCTGTGCTACATTGATGAAAACAAAAACTGATTTGGTTTTCGTCAATTTTCATTGTTACTAGATTGATGATGTGTAGGATTTATTAAATAAAAGCTGTAAAAAGATGTAAAAATAAAAGCGATCATGGCGATTGAAGAAGAGGCGAAATCCGACTGGATAAAACGTCACTATTGATAGCAGCAATTTCGAGGTAGTTAAGGAGTTCACCTACCTCGGAGTAAACATAGACTCCACGAATGACACCCTAGTGGAGATCCGGCGAAGAATTACCCTAGGAAACCGTTGCTACGTCGATTTGGCGAAACAACTGGGTTCAAACCTCCTAACTCAAAGGACGAAATGTGTGCTTTATAAAACCCTTATCCTGCCAGTTCTGCTTTATGGCGCCGAACGCTGGACGATAAGCAAGAAGGGAGAGCTGACACGGGGCTCCTTCGAAAGAAAAATACTTCGGCGGATTTTTGGTCCTGTGCGCGAGGAGGGCGAATGGAGGAGAAGGAACAACGGCGAACTCTATGGCCTGATGTATCTATGATGTGGAGGTAGTCCAAAAAAAAACCAAAACTCGTGGACTACATTGGCTCGGCCACATCGAGCGAATGGACAATAATGCTCCAGCTAGGAGGATCTTGGAATACCAGCCCCAGGTTTCGAGAAGGCAAGGAATACCGAACCTCCGTTTCAAAGACCAAGCCATCGCAGATGTCAGAGCACTTGGTCTAGACTACTGGAAGCAGCGAGCCCGGGATCGTAGAGGATGGAAGGCTGCAGCGTCTCAGGCAGAGACTCTTCCCGGTTCGGGAGCCCGATAAGTAAGTAAGCAAAACAATTATAAATTACATTACCGGTGGCTAAGCGGTACTTCGACAAACGCATTTATACCATTTATGACCAGGGTTACCCCAAAAAACGTCCTTGGTTTATAACTATTGTTATATTTCGAAATGCGAATCGATTTTCACTAAGCGAAATATGTCTGGGCCCTATTTCACCAACCTACAAATTTGTAATTACAAGTACTTTTCACAAAATTTGTGAAAAAATCGATAAATGTTGTTTCACCAGTTTCTTGTGAATACAAAATTGTAGATACTTGTAATTTACAATTTTTAAAAAATCCATTTTCCGTTTCACCGAAACTTTTACAAGTAACAAATTTGTGAGCTTTCAAGTTTCTTGTGGGTTTCTGTTTCACCAAACAAAAAAAGTACAGGTTTCTATTTATTTGTGAAAATTTTCTACACGAGTCAAGACGTATATAAATTTATACACAAACAAGCTGGCCGTCAAACGTTGTTTTGCCATTATCAAATGGAATGACCGCCTACAGCGCCACCTGTTGAGAATTTTTCAATTTTTCTTTTTTCCTAAACCTTCGCGGAGCAATTACGAACAAATCCGCAGAAGGAAGTATCCAATTTGGTCCAGTCGTTTTCGAGTTTTAAGCATCCGAACAAACCAAGATCCATTTTTATATATATAGATTTGTAAAAATCTTATTTATAATGATTAAAGTGTTTAAAATGGCCTTATGCAGAAGGTATAGTAGTAGCGATAGCGATAATAGTGATAACGATTTTTGTGAACCGCAGATGAAGAGACTATCGTCCGCGGATAAATGTTATATTATTATATTAATATTAATATTTCCGAGTGTTTTTATTTTAATGAGCGTTTTCGTGTGAGTTTCTGCAAAGTGAAAGAAATTGTTTTGCTTATTGAAGGACGGATATGCCACAGAATGGACAAAAATTGTGCATTGTCTCCAGGCAGCAATTATTAACTATCTTGTACTGCAAATGGTGGGCAGTATCATGGAGTTTCCGATACGCATGGTTTCTCAAAAGCCACGGTATGTAGATGTGTTAATCGGGTTTGCACGGCGTTTGTGGATTTATTGTTTGAAGACATTGCACGATGGCACGATGAAGTGGATACTATTCCTAAAAAATGTCATGCTATTGCAGGTAGATTTGTTAAATTCAGAATTTATTTAGCAAATAGAAAAATTTTTTTTTAAAGGCATGGTCTTGTGTAAATGGATGTATTGATGGGACTTTAATCAATATAGATGCACCTCCGGAATTTAAACCTTCATATGTCGATAGACATGGAAAGCATTCAATAAATTGTATGCTTGTGTGTGGTCCAGACATACATTTTTATAATGCTTACGTGAATTGGTCCGGAAGTGTAAATGATTCAAGAGTACTAAGAAGAAAACCACTTAACACTCTTTTTGAAAGTCGTTTCTGTCCTTTTCCTCACGCTATACTGCTTGGAGATACCGGGTATAATTCTAAGGATTGGTTAGCTACACCGATATTAAGACATACAAATATTATAATGGAACGGTACAACCGATCACATGAATAAACTCGTAGACTTATTGATAAATAAATTGGCAGTTTAAAAGAAAAAATCCTTGCCTTAAACTTTTGCGGCTATAACCACGACCTAACTCTAACGAGCTTTACACGTTTGTGAGAAAAACTTGTTGTTTACAAGAAAAAAAAAAAAAATTGGTGAAACGGTAATTCTACAAAATTGTTGTTTTCAAAAGTTAGTTGTAATTTTTTTTCCAATAATCACAAATTTGTAAATTATTGTTTTGTACTATGTGAAACAGAATTCCATTTTACAAATTTGTACTTGTGATCTACAAGTTACAAAATTGTAATAGGGCCCTGTGGTCTATTTCACCAAATTACAATTATTAAATCGACACACGATCTTTCTATTGTTAGAAATTTTCAGCAACTGAAAAAATTTGTAAAATTTCTTGATTTCGTGAAACACAAACTTACAGCAAAATATGAATTTTAACAAACTTTTACTTGTTAGCAACAAAGAAAATTAACTTTTGGTGAAACGGAAATAATGAAATTTCTGCAAATTTTCCTTTGTAAACTACAACTACAATTTTGTAGCAGAAATATTTTGTGAAACAGAATAAATCGATTTTTCTACAAATTTGTTGAAAAAGTGATTGTAAATTACAATTTGTAAGTTGGTGAAATAGGCCACTGGTGGTGAATTGTTAGCGGATACAAATGCTTGCAAAAGCTGTCTAAAAATATGAATAGAAAATTAAACTTGAAAGCACAGGAAATTAATTTTCGCTTTTTTAGAATTAAGAAAATCTGGTCAAATCTCCCATTGGCACTGAAGGACCAATCGAAACAACAAATCGAAAACTGAAGGAAGAGGGAATCATCAAGAAATATTCCGTTGCTGGCTGAGTGATTTTATATTGAATGCGATAGTTTAATTTTTAGTAAACGTAAGTATGTATTTGATATTTAATACTCCATTATGGTCGGCTACGACTTCACCCAAACATACCAAAACAGGATTAAGGCAAGGCGGCGAATTGACATATGCCTCCTTTAACATCATTCTTGAGAGGATTGTGCAAAACTCCCGAGCCAACACTAGATGGACAATCTTCCATAAGTCGGTACAAAAACTAGCATATGCTAACGCTATTGACATCATTGGTTGGACTCAACGAGATGTGTATAAGGAAGCGTCAAAAATGGGTTTAGCATTAAATGAGGGTAAGTACCAAGTATATGCTGTCAACACACAACATTAACGAATTGGGCAGAACGTCACAATTAACAGATATAATCTTGAGGTAGAAAGAAACTTTGTCTACCTCGGCTCCACATTTTACTCTGTCAACAACATTTCGTCAAAAAAAACGAGAATAACTCTTTCCTACCGCTGTTCTGTCGGTTTTAAGTTATAGCTTTAAACTGCGAACTGACAGTAGGCAAACTACACTGCATTATTTGGCATTCCATTACCGTATGTAATTTATGTCTAATCACTGCAAATTTGTAATGACATTAACTTGCGTAAGGTTGTAGGAAACATTTTATAGATTGGATTATAAATAAAGAGGGAGGGGATTATAGCAACGGTTAATAATTGTGGAAACTTATTTCCACTTATTTATTTATTTATTTAGATAGAGCTCCACGTTTGTATGTTTTGGTGCCGAACTTAAGATATAAATACACCATTTAAGGTATGATCAAACTTTATAGACAAGAAGAAGCTGGGCTAATGTAGAACATTGTTCTGAAAAGGTAGCTTAGTTTAGTCGTAGCTGAAGATGATTTGGTAATAGGGGTTACAAATGGTCGCCATGATAAATCTACAAAAACTGTGAATTTTTTCGTAAATGTTGTATGCGTCGTTTTCATGTTAGTTGAACAGCATCCTTTTCCTTTTCTTATTTTTATTCCCGATTTTAGAAATGCCTTGGACGTACAAAAACAATACAATTTTGAGCCTAAGCCCGAGCATTGTAAAATGCATCAAAAGTGAGACAGTTCTAGTAAATAGTCGCTTATTTGTTTGAAATTCGGCAATAAATCATTTTAATTTTTATTTCCTTTCGGTGTTAAATTGAATTTTGTGTTTAAAAACTGCAAAAGGGTATTTCACAGCATTCGCGCTTACCAGCCGTTGAGCTGTGAAAGAAAATAACTCCGACCCTATATATATATATTTCTGGCCCGTTTGTATCAATATTGGCGTGAAATTTAAAGAATGAAAAACTATATTAGCATGTAAAGCAAAATATCCAACATTTCATCATACTGCTGCATCGCAATCAAATTGTGATCATTGAAACCAACGATTTATGTTTGAACAACTATACTTGAAGTAACATTGGTGTAACAGTTTTAGGGTAATCCGGAAAAGAGAATTCGAGCGGTCCCAATCTTACGAAACTATGTCTCAAATCTAATAAAATAGGGTCTAACAGCCGTTACTAAATTGCATTCGAAATCAGTTGTGTGAGTCACGATCGAGAAATTTCGCATCCAATTAAATTCGTCCATCGTGTTTGTGTGTGTGTTAAATTCCTACAGGTGACTCTCGTCGATCTAATCAGCTCTTCAATGTTTTCGCCTGTTCTCGTTTTTTTTTGTTTTCATCTTCCCTCACTAAATGATGGTGTTCTGCGAATTTAATTTATTGCATCACATAAAATTGTCAGACATTGATAAATAAATAAAACAAAACTACTCGTAAATAAAAAATAAAAACAAATATTCCACAAAAAGAAGTATCTAAGGAAAAAGCGAATAAAAAAGGAGATAAAGATGAAAATCTGAATATCAATCCGGTTTATCATCGCTCACCCATTTTTATTGTTTTCCCTTTTCACCATATTACGAGTACACACACACATGTTTATATGAATGTGAATATTTCGTTATTCAATTGTGAGTTCGGATAAAGGTTCGTTTCCTTTACAGTTTAACGTACCAGCAGGTATTTTCAGACCACAAACATTTTTATGATGTCAAATAAATTGTCTATTGTTGGCTACTGGATTTTCGGGTGTGGTGTCCTGAGAAGTGTAAGAAAATTGGTGTCTGGTGTTTGATAACATGACGGGGATAATCACGTTTTCTGGGAAACTTATTAGTCTTGGAATGTCCTAATGTATATAATTAAATGTGAGAAGTTATATTTATGCTAAAAATATTGGAAAATTAGTATTCCGAAGAATTTTTTTAGATTTATAATTTAGTAAGGTAATCCTATTACTTTAATGATGGGGATGATATTTGTACAAAAACAGGAAAACTCATTTTCAAAAGCATATCATACGGGATTTTCCATACTTAAATCGATAGGGATATTTACTCGAAAACTACAGAAGGTGATGCCCGCAGCAATTAAGAGAAAGAGACCATTGTTAATAAATAAAGACTTGAATACCCATTTGTATAAGTAAAATATTTGAAGTCACAAAAATTTACTTACAGCCCCTTTTCAGAAGGTTTTAGGAATATTTATTTACAACTGGGTGTACTAAGAGTTGCTCGGATTTTTTTTTTGGATTTTCCAGACGTTTTTAAATTGCGTTCTTCCATGGAATCGATGAGGTGACACGACTCTACGATAAGCAATACAGTATAAGAAATATCAAACAAAGAAATAAAAGAAACATGCCCGTATAAAATATGATAAATATAAAAAAAATCACATCGAAACATAGGTGGAAAAAAACGGGCCAATCAGCGGATCCCTTATACTTCTAATACAATTCGAAATGATATGTAGTGGCTTGTACACCTGCAAAAACCCAAATCAGTTATAATTAATTCAAAGATATCTGATCCCAAGGTATAACCCATTTAGGATAATGTAGTTCGTTCCAATGTAAATAATTTGTAGGGCTTTGACACCTTCTGGCGTTATTATTTTTATGAAGTCCAGTAGTTTTCATACCCGCCTCGCTTCTGCAAGTGAATAAAAAGGTTGATTGATAATACCATAATAAGCCGAGAGTCGTGTTCCATTTGTTTTTTTTTTTACGTGAAGGCTGTTCATTCAATTCAATTTGATAAAAAAATATATATAGGACCTACATGTATCGAAAGCTAAGTTAATTGTGTATTTAAAATAACAGCAAAGTGACGAAATCCTTTATCAAGCAAAAAGAAAAATGTAATAGCCCAAAAAATTCGGGAATTCTGATCACGTTGTTACGATAGTATTGCCTTTGCTGCGAGTTTTCCATAGTTGATCACAGGTCATGGGGAGTGGATTGAAGGTAAGATCTGGAATGGTCCTTTTTCTTGAAAATGCCCATCCGGAAATTGTAAATCGTACACAATTTAAGGGGAGAAGCTCTTCGGAATATGCAGTTGTAGCACAGTCCAACTAACACAGCTACGAATAACCATACTAAAAATCTTGTTATAAAATAAGTAGATAAACATTAAAGGACCTTCCAGAAGACATAGTTTTCACAATCTCCGGCTCTGTAATTTTAATTATTTCAAAATATTGAAAGGATTAAACAATCCAAAGGGATATGTTTGGATCACATATATATTGAGGTACATAAATTAAAAGATGCACCTTCCTATGTTGTACCAAACTGATTAATTATTCAACTATTTTTTTACGACCGTACCCGAGCCATTGTTTGAATGCATCATGTGATACCCTTAAGTCGGAACTTTATTCAAAATTGGTACCGCTTTAAGTCGGCTGATCATATGTTTGGGGTGCGGATCAATCTGTTGGACGTGCATAAAAAATCGTTGTTCCATTTGACGTTGATGAATGGCTTTGGTTGAAATCATAAGGATTTCTGAGTTGCAGGATATACCATTCTCCTTTTCTACTACGAAATTTGAATAAAACATTTAAATTAAAAGGAAAACCTACCCATGTTGGTCAGCTGTGTTGACCTTTAGAAACTGGTAATTTTATGCGGTTCCAAATCCTTTTGGGACGACCGAAGTCAGGCTTCATAAGCACATTATCCCTTTTGCATATGCAGCTCATTCATATACATTTTGTGCTTGTAAACACATATGAGTAAGGGGCAATTATATCCCTCAAACTTGACGTTAGCTGATTAAAAATGTAAAAAAAATAAAATCTCCTTTGATGGAAGATGCTAGTTCTGAGTAAATTTTGGTCTAATTCTGTTTGCATTCCCATCATGTCTGTTTTGATTACATTTCTGTCTTTAACTGATGATTAACTTCAAAATTATTTACAAAATATTTTGTTTTGCCAAAAGAAGAAACTCTTATTGTGCGCGTGTGTACATTTTACATGATTTACAATTTTATGCCGAATTCAAGTAGCGGTGTTGAGATAAGATTTCATGAAAATTGATAGTTATCGTTTTATCAGATCATTGTGAGAGGACGATCACTGCTATTTAGTGATATACGGTTTACATAAGCTTTGACAACAACATCAACGCAATTAGATATTGAAGTGGCAATTTTTTATAATTTTTACGTTTTAAGAAAAGGTCGTTTGAGGACTTCCAATTTATATTTTTAGTTTCCATGAGGAATAACGTACTGAAATAATATATCGTTTTTGTTCAGTTCTTAAGTAAGTTGATTCCTAATTTTAGATAAAATTTACCAAGCAATAGTCATTCACAGAAATAAAAATATGCGGGCAAAAACATCATTAGACGGGAACCGAATTGTAAGGGCACTTCGCGGCAACGCTGGAACCCACACATCCTAAAACCAAGTACAAATAATTTTTCGCCGAATATAGAAAACTACTCATGACAGTTTTATACTCATAGATGTTTGTATGACTTTTGCAACAGGTCGTTGAGCCAAAATCGGTGTTTTTTTTCTGAAAGCGGGAGTGACTGTGAGCGGATTTAAAACGACGCACGGAAGAACGGACGCATGGGATAAGCTATAGATTTTGATTCGATCCATACATAGTTTTATTACAAACCTTAAGACAAAACTATAATACTTCTATGAGATAGGGTATACAAATGGACACATCGGTCAGTGGTTGGTCCAATCTACTTATCACTACACCTATTACAAGGTGGTTCAAATGTGATTTTGCTTTAATATCTAAAAACAAGCTTATTTTGCTTATCTGAACAATTTCCAATTTGTTATGAGAACGTAGCAACAACAATTAAAAATGAACCAACTCCGAAAGTCATTTGATATAATTTTTTCAACTGAAAACCATCTATATCGTCCGCCATTGATAGGAACAGATGGTAATCACATGGTACCATTTCCGGACTATAAGGTGGGTGCATAAGAACCTCGTAACCACGCTCTTGCGAATCACTAACGATGAGTGTGGCCTGGTGATGTTCAGGTGGAACACAATCACTCTCCTTTTGCATCCTTTAGACGGTTCAATTGTTGACAGCCAAGGTCCAAATTAAGAGTTTTGTCGTAGCTCTAGTCTATGATTCGCGTGTAATCCTAACAAATTTACAGCGAAATCGTCCTGACCTTCAATCCTGGCTTGACCACCGTTTGCGCCGGCTCAGCGCTGTTCAACCACAACCGAATTCGCCTGAAAATGTCGTAAGTGATCCACTTTTCATCACCAGTCACCACCCACTTCAGAAATGGGTTGATTTTGTTGCGATTCCGCAGTGATTCGCAAATGAAAATATGGTCTATGGTTTTTTTTTCATAATCTTGAGTGGTACCCATACATCGAGTTTCTTTTTCTGTCCACCCTTAACCAAATGGTTCCAAACAGTCTTTTGCGCAGTGTTTAGTTCCTGGGCAATCGAAACAGTGCTTACATGATGGTCAGTCTTGACGATTTCCATGATTTTATTGACATTTTCGTCATTTGGCCTTTTAGAGCATGGTATATGTTCGTCACCGATTTTTGGGCCTTGAATTTTGAGCTAGGATAATGAAATTTGGTATATAGGATCCTTGTCCGAGTTACCAGAACAAGTGTAAACATTTTTAAAATCCGCCTACTGCCACGCCCCCTTTTTAGGAAAACGTTTTTTTTTTTCGGCCAAACCGTAAAGGATTTTAAAAAAGTGTCCGAGCAGCATATTTAGAGAATTGAATTATCTATATTTCATTAATATAAAGTTTTTTGCCACGCCCACTTTTTGGGGGGGTTTTTAATAAAAAAAGGTTTTTCGGTCAAATCTTAAAATTTTCGAAAAAAATGTTGATGCAGAATCATTAGTATTGTTAATATGAACATTTCGTCTATAGACCATTTTAACCCACGCCCACTTTTTGGGGGCGTTTTTTTTATAAAAACCATTTTTATACACTACCCCATAACATAAGCAGGAGAATAGCCTTGTCTTTTGTAGAACCGTAAAATTTGTTCTGACAATGTCATTTTCTATATTTAAATCCCCATCGTGTTTTAAGCCATGTCCACTTTTTGGGGATATTAGTTTTACAGATGGGATGGGATAGGGTATTCAACGATCCGCACAGTGGATTGTAGCCTTCTCATACATATGTTTTTTTCTAAAGTGTTTACATATTAAATCAAAGCCGAAATTTCCTGTCGTTATGGTATTTTAGCAGCACGCGTAAGCTGAACGGTTACCCTACCTCCATTACACTACCTTCAGATGGTTTTAAACCTAATCAATCTTTTATATAACAGCATTCTGCATGCGTGCAATCACAAATCTGTTAACATATCGGGTACGTAAATGCCGAATAGTTCTATTCAATATTGTTCCCATTCTCCTCAAATTACAATGCAACCGAAAAAGGGCGAGATGGGTTGTTCCCATCTGTTCATGACGATAAGACTTTAATAACTACCCACCCCCGTGGCTGCACAGACATTACTACTACCATATCACTTTTTTTTAGAGATAAAGAGCTGCACACCACCTCACACTAAACAGTGAACACGGGTGAAAGGAAATTCTCGAGGGAATTGATTGAGTATGTCTAAAACAGGATGTTGCCATCACAACAATAAACTGAAAAAAAGTTATAGTAAATATTTTTGTTCCTCTATCGTTGTTTTTTATGTATTCTATATTTATATCTTGAAAATTTGAAAATAGAAACAAACAAGGAACGCATATTGTAAACAGTAAAATAGGCGAACCGTGTATAGGTAGAGAAACACAAAGTGACGACTATGATCCCTCGTCTTGCTTTAGGGTAAACAATATACTAGGACGACGCAGACGAGAGGAACAATTATTTTTGATGGAATATTTTCGCGACCGAAACGTATACACAGCTTGATACCCCGTATCAACCCCATGTTGTGCAACTACGTGTTTACTTGTTCGGCTTTTGGTATGCCACCCGCTTTGGATCATAAATTATGAGCTACATATACGAAGATGACATTTGTGTCAGTCAATTAAGTGGCGCATTGTTACGATATACAATAAGTTGAGTCGCGTATTTATTGTATGCATCACTTTAAACGGATTTTGGAAGACCATTGGATATTTTTATTCAAGTGGCTTTACCCGCATAAAAGCCATCCAGGGAGTCTCTACTCAAGGTACGATGTTATTAAGGAATTGAAGTAATGTATTTCACATGGTATAGATAAATACATAAAGTTAGAAATAATAGATAGTCCGAACATTTTGAGCTAATATAATACAATTTTGGATAGAAGCTCTTTGTTCATGACTCTTGTACAAGCGTAAATCCACACTTTTCAAAAAGAAAGTTCTTCTTTGGTCAAACTCTAAGGAATTTTAAAAAGTGTCTGAAGAAAAATGAAAAGACAACGCCATTTTCAATATTTCATGTATTTAGATATTATAGCCACGTCCACATTTTTGGGATAATCGATTTAAGGACCGAATGGGATAGAGTATTAAATGATTCGCACAGCGGATTGTAGACTTCTAATATGCTTTTTAATGTGAGCCATCTTTGTTCACGGGAGAATTAGTATTATTGTAGTCTAGTGTTGAGCAATTGATCATTATAACATTAAATCACGTCTTTGGTCGGAAAATGCACAGGCGTAATCGCTTTGCATATTTGATTTGATTGGCATTCTAGGACTAAACAAATTTTTAACGCGGTTTGTAATTTTCTGGCTAAATTAATAATATTACACCACAGAAAAAATAAAATCCACAGAGGTCAATTTATATCACCTCTCCTGGAAATCAATTTGCCAGGGTAAATTTCACTAACTCGTGGCAGAGACAGAGATGAACAGCTGCCTTCAAACAAAAAATTTTGAGGACCGTAAAATCCTTAAAAATGTCAAAAGCATGTGGGCAAAATGAGTTTCCCTCTAAAATCCGACAAAGGGAGACATCGTGCCAGATGGAAGAACTCTTATTTAAAGCCTTTATAATGCACTGGCTCAGATATAGACAATATGTTGACAATAAGGCAAATCCTGGAAAAGGGCAAAGAATTTCAAGTCAAAACTCCCTACACCGACTTGTTCAAAAACACGTATGATGGCATAAACCGACTGGAGGTTATAGACCGATGAGCAAATTTATTTCATCTTGCACTTAATTCAAACCAGCTTATCTGAACTTTTTCAAACAGGTACTGGATTTGGGCAAGAAAAACATTCTAATGCGAATTTTTCAATCTCTTGGTACAGTAAGTTAGTGTGTGAGGCGGTTTAACCAAGGAATACACTATATCATTAACAAATCTTCCCAACTACTAAGATTCGCAGACGATATCATCATCATTGTACGCCCAGCGTGCCGTTGCAAAGATGATCGTGCAAAACGCGTGGTTTTGTTAACCATTGCCCACATCTTTCTTAAAAATGCACTTTTCTTAACAGAAAACAACTTTGCAGTAGATGAGAAGTTTATTTACTCGATGTCAACATTAACTCCACAAAAAGTGGAGATCCGAGGTAGATTGACTCTTGAAAATGAATTTTGTGTATGTTTAGCTGAATGGTTAGATATTACTCTTGCCTCAAACCCCTTATATTATAATTCTAGGGGATTTTAATATTGACTTGTTAAAAAAGTATACTTATGAAAAGAAAATAAAAGAATTACTAGTAGACAATAACTGTAAGCAAATCATAAACAAACCAACAAGAATCACAGACACGTCGCGGACTTTGGTAGACTATGTTATTACATCAATCGAAAGGGATATTTGGGCGGATACTGTGAATGATTTAAAAATAAGTGATCACGAATCAATTCTAGTAAAAATGTCAGTGAAGAAAAAAAACTATAATAAAAACATAAATTCAATTCAAGTGTTTAAATATAAAAAAAATGAATTTAAGTCAATATTACAAAACAAAATCGGAGATTCAGTGAATGCTTTGAACGTCAACGAATTATCTAAAAAATTAAAAGATTGTTTAAATTACAGTGTCTGTAAGTGTACTATAAACAAACGTGTATTCCCTATTCGAAATGAGTGGTATAAAAACGATCTTGAAAATCTAAAAAGGGAGAAAATACGGTACTACCAAAAAGCAACCATTTTTAACAATCCAAGCGACTGGATTGAATATCGAAGGGTAAGAAATTTGTATAAATATAAGCTCCAGCTAGCAAAAAAAACCTATACGTGCAGTAAAATTAAGAACTGTTCAAGTCAAAAAGATATGTGGAGAGTTATTAAATCCTTAGTTTTAAAGGAGGAAAAAGAAGAAATATGTGAAGTGCAATTTGAAGACAAGAAAGAGACTGATAACATGGTTATAGCAAATAGACTAAACTCGTATTTTATAAATAGCATTAACGATATTACTAACTCTATACCTTTAGTAAGCTTAGATTCCAGTAATATGAACGAGTTACCTACCACATTTTTGTTTAAGCCAATAACCCTAAGTGAACTTAACGCAATATGCAAAAAAATGAATAAGAAAAAAGACTCGGAACATTTAAACATCGAAATAATATTAGACTGTTTCGATGTGATTGGACCCATTTTGTTAAAAATTATTAATAATTCATTTGAACAAGGCATTTTCCCAGATAATTTAAAAGAATCCATAATACTCCCTATACCAAAAGAACCTAATAATATAAACTGTGATAAATTTAGACCCATAAACATGCTACCAATCTTAGAAAAGATTATTGAAAAGGTTGCACATAAACAATTATTTAAATATGTATCTGATAACAAAATCCTAATACAAAATCAATCGGGTTTTCGCTCAGATCACTCCTGTGAGACAGCTCTTAACTGGCTGATCATGACTTTAAAAAACCAACGACATGAAAAAAATAAAATAATCTCGGTGTTCTTAGACTTTCAAAGAGCTTTTGAAACAATTAATAGATCCTTACTTCTAACAAAATTAAAGAAATACGGTATTAAGAATAAGGAACTAAACTGGTTTCAAACGTATCTGAGTGATAGAACTCAAAGAACTAAAATTAATCAGCGCTTATCAAAGAGTGCATTTAATTCATTCGGAGTGCCACAAGGAACAATACTAGGTCCACTGTTATTCCTAATATACATAAATGATATATGTCAAGTTCTCAAATATTGCACAATTTCATTGTTTGCAGATGATGCACTCCTCTTTGTGTATGGAAAAGATTTACATTTAATAAATGACTATTTAAAATATGACTTAAATAAAATGTGCTTGTGGCTAGTAATGAATAAACTGAAAATTAATGTAAATAAAACGAAGTGTATGGTTATAAACGCGGATTTTGAAGCTAATATACAAATTAACAATAATCAAATCGAACAAGTGCAATCAATTAAATACCTTGGCGTAATTATAGACAATGAACTAAATTTTAATAACCACCTTGATTATATTGTTAAAAAAATTTCAAAAAAAGTGGGATTTCTGAAAAGGATACGTAAAAACATATCAGTAACTTGCGCTATAAACATATACAACATTATAATTAAACCGCATTTTGAATTCTGCTCAACTATACTCTACATGGGCAACTCGACTGAAATCAACAGGCTACAAAAGCTTCAAAACAGGGCAATGAGAGTAATCCTAAAATGCAGTTTTTATACACCAATCAGATGGATGCTTTCATGTCTACAATGGCTCAATATCAAACAGAGGATAACATACAACGCAGCAATATTTGTATTTAAAATAAAATATAAAATGGTTCCAGAATACCTTTCATCAAATTTAAATATAACACATGAAGTTCAACCTTATAACCTTAGATCCAATAACAATTTTAGATTACCATTGTATAGAGACAGTAGAACTCAAAACATGGTTATGTACAAAGGCATACAATTTTTTAATGAATTACCAATTGTGATAAAAAATGAGTCAAATTACCATTCTTTTAAAAGACTTTTAATAGTTTACATTAAATCTAATGTTTAATGAATCTAAAATTTATTCAATGTTATTTAGTTACTTAATATCCTAGTGATTAACAAATAATGATTTTTAAATTTTGTAGTAAATAGTAAATATACTAAATAAACGAATACATACATACATACATACAAAATAGCCCCTACTTCAGTTTGGCGATGTAAATGGGTTCATAACTGTTAATTCGATAGTCTAGATGCTTCCTTTACCGGTACTTTATCCTACCATTTTTTTTTTTAATTCTGACCTGCCTAAGCAGTAATATACACATCGACCTAAAAGATCTATTGTGCTTGCCGTCAGATGTTTTTTTTTAGGTTAGTAGCGCTTCTACTTTCCTAATGTAGCTGATAATACTTTCAGCCGAAGATTTCGGGACTTAAAAATTCCCTGAAGAAAGATTCCCTTCTCATACCGTAAAGGGCCGGGCATTCACATATGATATGCTCGGCTGTTTCGTCTTCTTCTAGACTAGACATAGTCCGCACTCCGGTGAGTCGACTAGATGCATTTTGTTTAGGTGATATCGCAGACCGTGATGACCAGACCATTTTGTCTTTAAGGCGTTTTAAGAGTATAACATTATACAGTCCGTCTTCAACGCGCCGCCGTTAGGGTCCTCACATCATAAAATCATGCATTACTATAATGGAGACTGAGGAATTGTGCGTGGCCGCCGGAAATGACGGCCTTCCCACTGAGCTTTATATAGCTGGCGGAGATGACTTGGTAAGCAACATCCACCAACTCATAAGCCAAATCTGGTCGGTTGAAAGCATGCTTGAAGAATGGAACCTCAGCATCGTTTGCCCGATTCACAAAAAAGGACACCCTCTGAACTGCGCCAACTACAGAGGCATAAGTCTACTCAAAATCGCTTACAAGATCCTATCTGCCGTAATATGTGAACGCTTGAAACCGTTTACCAACAACCTGATCGGCCCTTATCAGTGTGGTTTTAGGCCAGGAAAGTCCACAATCGATCAAATTTTCACACTTCAAAACCCAAGAAGTCCAAATCGATACCCACCACCTATTTATCGATTTCAAAGCCGCATACGACAGCATTTATAGAGACGAACTATACAGAGCCATGTCTAGTTTTGGTATAAAGGATTTAGGCAAGGCGATGCACTGTCATGTGACTTTTTCAATTTGATTCTTGAGAGGATTGTGCAAAACTCCCGAGCCAACCCCAGAGGCACAATTCTCCAAAAATCGGTACAACTACTAGCATACGCTGACGATATTGACATCATTGGTAGGACTCAACGTAATGTCATAACCACGTTTGCTAGTATAGAGAAGGAAGCGGCAAAAATGGGTTTAGCAGTAAATGAGGGTAAGACTAAGTATATGCTGTCAACACGAAAGGACACACAACATCGACGAATTGGGCAGAACGTCACCATTGAGAGATATAACTTTGAGGTAGTACGGGACTTTGTCTACCTCGGCTCCGCTATTAACTCTGACAACAACATCTCGTCAGAAATCAAACGAAGAATTACTCTTGCCAATCGCTGTTTCTTCGGGCTAAGAAGGCAATTTAGTAGTAAAGCCCTCACTCGAACTACTAAGGAGATCCTATATAAGACCCTGATCATCCCAGTCCTGCTCTACGGCGCTGAAGCATGGACCGTATCAAAAGCGGATGAAGAAATCCTTGGTCGATTTGAGAGAAAAATTCTTTGGAAAATCTTCGGTACCGTTTGCGTTGACGGGCTATGGAGACGAAGATTCAACCACGAACTATACGAGCTGTACAGCGACATACCCCTAGTCTCCGGCTCGCAGAGTCTTCGATTCCCAGCCAGACGTCGGACGCAGTAGAGGAAGACCTCACCTTAAGTAGCGCGCACAAGTAGAAACCGACCTCAACCAACTTGGAGCGCGCAACTGGAGGCAGTTAGCTAAGGACCGGGCTGATTGGAGAGGCATGTTGGTTGAGGCCCAGGTTCATCCCGGACTGTAGCGCCACTTAAGTAAGTAAGTAAGTAAGCACTTGTTTGCGTATCCATAAATGTGAGGTGAGTGTGCATAATTTCTCAGTAAAGCATTTCTAAAACTGGTGGTTCTTTATTCGCAGCGACGCGACAGCAAAATTGTGGTTGAACTGCTGATATTGATAATCTAGAACGAAATAATGTAGCTTCTGGTGCAGCTTTGGATAAAAACAGTCGTCAAAACCAATAAGTCAAAGAACCCATCTCAAGTAAATTGAGTGCGACCGGTCCAGGGGGTTGTCATGTTCAAGAAGAAATCATATGATCCCCGTCAAAAGCCATTGTCAATCAATGTTTGCAATGTGTGAGGATAAACAGGCCTATGAAGTACTGGATCACGCAAATGGACACAAAGTAACTCAAATCCGGAATATTTGCCGGTATTCTTTGTGTCCAAACTACCGAATAGTAGGAGATGAAGAAGAAATGCTCAAGTGCAACGAATAATACATCCAACAAAGCAAAACAAACCCATGTATAACCGTAACCTGAGTTAATTAACACTACATCGGCCTAAAGGACCTGCTACCTCTGATCAGAAAACGTTGAAGTGTTTCGAACAAGTTGTTCATCAACTAGCTTCGACTATGCTCATCCGATTTTGTCCTCATCCGTAACATCCCTGATCGGTAATTGGTGATGACACTACTTAACGTTGACCTGCTGATTATGGGAGGCACTCATCAGAAAACGAAATCTATGATCGCAAAGTTCTAGTTATCGTTGCAGCAGATATATTAACCACCCCGCAACGTCAAGGCTTACACCAGAAGGGTATCGTTATCACCCACCTAGTTAAACCAACAATTTTTGTAACTTTGAGCTTAAAGTCGATGTGGTCAGATGTGGATCGCACGATGTGGATCGCACGTTTTTAATTAAAAAAACGTTTACAACATTTCAGAAATCACAAAAACATAATTTCCTTTAGACTATTTATATCTGATGTTTAAACGATGTTTTGTTTGAATCGAATAAACAGGTCAACTAAATGATCGGCGTACAATAATTTCGCTTTTTTTGTTCACGAATAAGCACAAATTAAGGCCTTGCTAAACAAATCACTTTACAAAGGGAGGATTTCGATCTTGAACTCAATTTTTGTCTAATTTACATTTGTGTCGATGTTGGACATCAACAATTACACGAATATAGGAAGATTTTCCTTTCAGATTTTTTTTTTCAGTGAACTCATTTTTGAAATTGAGCGCTTTATTAGGTGGCAACCCTTGCCAATCTATCAGTATCGTACTATATTCGCGATTTGTTGCTTTGTTGATGTATAGTTTCGAATTGTTGTATATTAGTTGCCAAATATTCCAAAAGGCATGCTTACGGTTAATACTTGTCAGAAGATAATCTTAGCTTATTGATAATATACAGTTGGCTACAAATGGTGAAATGTGATGGAGTAAATGGTTTAAAATCTTCAATTTCGTTTAACATTGCTAACAACGCAACATACTAGAATTTAAGCAGAATTTAATCAGAATTTTACGGGTGGGCGATCTAGTGGTTTCTTTTTAAATCATAACTAGGTTATTTTGACACTGGCAGCTATTTCCCGCTTGAAATCTTGGCAGGAAATCAGTATCATATCCCCGCGGAAATGAGTCGATTCGAAAACTTATTTCCAAAGTGAGTGCTATCTGGCCCAAACAGTCGCTTTGCAGTTTGGGGCTTAGAGCAGCTTGAATTGGACAACGATTTTGGGCGAATAATCAGCTTTTCTGACGAGGCGCATTTTTTTCCCGGCGGCTACGTAAACAAAATCGCCGCATCTGGAACTAGGAAAACCCGCAAGTTATTGTCGAGAAGCCGATGCATCTACAGAAAGTGGCAGTTTGGTGCGGATTGTGGAGTGGTGTCATCATTGAACCATCTTTCTTCGACAACGAAGCTGGGAACAACGTTTCAACTGTTGGAGCAACAGAGCCATGTTAACCGAATTTTTTTTTACTAAGATTGAAAACATGAATTTCGTCTACCTCTGGTTCATGCATGATGTTGAACGCCCTGCCACAGAGCAAATGCCACAATCGATCTTTTGCGCACCAAATTTACGGCTGATAAAACATTCGTCTTGGCGAAGTCAGTTGGCTCCTCGAAGCTCCGATTTGACCCATTTGGACTTTTTTGTTGGGAACCGTTAAGGGCCAATGTTATGCCAATAGTTCGGAAACGATTCAAGCACTTAATGTCAATATCATCCAAGCAATCCGAGAGCTGCAGCCCGAAACCATCAACAAGATCTTGAAAAATGGGAGTGACATAATGCACTACTACTAAGCCAGCTTGAACGACGTTGTTAAACTGTCACAAATAAAGCCATAACAGATTGAAAACATAATTTTTTTTTAAATTTAATGGATTTTTAAAAAGAAATTTATATGCCCACCCTTTATATTTGGAACAATATAAGTTCCTCTTGAAGTTATTCTTCCAAAATTAAAAATGTCAAAAAAGTCATAGGGTCTGACTTTTCTTCAATGGAATTTGTCGATTTCACCGAAGCCTCCCAAAGATCTTCGATGTTTGGAGCTGACGGTAGGATGAAGTGCCAGTTTGTATACGAATCTGATAGATAAAGGTATGATAGTCAATTTCACTTTAAAAGCCTCAAATGCATTAGTCGGGCAAAGAAAACTCCCGCTCTTAAACTGTTTTTCTTGTTGAATTTCAATTCGATTTATTTTGTTAAATCTTCAGCGATAAAGGTTTACAGTATTTCCGGTCACGTTTCATAAAATAAATATCACCAACCAATTACCAAACCCTTTCAATGTAAGAAAAATGTCTCCATAGATACCAAAAAAATCTAGCTAATCAATTTAAGTACATCGTTTACCAGAAATAGATAAAAAATAACTAATCGCACCGGGTTATCTGGGTGTTTATAGATTGATATCCATGAACGTTTTAAAACTTTTATTTTGTCGTTCGTTTTTATCGCTGGAACGATGCAAGGTGGACAATTAAATGTGGTATGCTTTTTGTAAAATACGAGCTTACCAATACGACACGACATAATTCAACTCTGATTTCCCTCTGAGATAATAAATAATAAAACAACAAATGTATCTGGGCATTCATTAGCACCTCAGTAAAATGCTAATGTTATTATGTTTTCCAGCTGTGGGGTACTTTTGTAAAAAAAAAAATATTTTCAGTCTTAAATACGATGGAGGCCTCGTTTATGTATCTGCAGGGGATTTTTTTGTTGAACTGAAAAGAACGTAAAACCGCAGCGCGGATTCCATTTTCGAAAAGCAAACCTATTATGATAATGAAGTGAGCGCTGAATGAAAGGGCGCGTGTGGTTATACATTAAGAAACGGGTATAGATGTTATCTATTAGTTTGTGAATGTTGCATTTCTATGGCAGTCTTACTAAAAACATTTTGAAGACAAACACGACTTGATTGGATATTTAATTTATTTTTGTGTAGGCGTGCTTATGAAGCAAATATCCTCCAATTGCTGAAGATGTGATAAATAAAATGTTTAATCTCCATAGCATACTTCCCCTACTTTAATTCAAAATATTTCAAATAAATTTGTTTAAGGGTATTCAACAACAAATCACATTTCTTAGTAAACCAAAAATGGGATACTAAAGTGAGAGCGATAAAATACATTGAAATTTAAATTTTGTTGGTAATAGGATATGATTTTCATCGAACCAAATATCGTAAAACAAAATAGGCATTATTTTAATATTATTATTTTCTGTGTTCACCTCATAATATAATCAAATTTCTAAACATGGTCGTTGCTAGCATACTTATTTACTGGCAAAGAACAATCTTGTCTGAACAGCTTGTTAGAACAGGTTCAGCTCTTTCTCACAATCATGTATATACCAAATCTTCGTTACAATTGATACTACTCGAATGATTTATCAGATTATCGCGAGAGTAGCATCTCTTATTAGAGTGGAAAGATTACCACAAGAATTCGCAAATAGACTTTTCCATTCGCGAATTTTAAAGCGACGACTAATGGCGTTTTCCATTGGCAAATCTGGATTTTGATCTTTTTGAGTGCCAATGGAACACGATTTCATATTTATTTTTTTTTGTCTCTGTATTTTTGTAATTTCATGTCTGTGAAGTCAGTGCGTCTGTGTAGCTGTCAAGTTCCAAGTCATACAGGTTGAATGTTTTTCATTTAATTTATATTTCACATACAGTTGTAATGATTAATATAGTTTTTCACAACCTAAATAACAATAAATCAAAACGAAAATCACTTTGGTCAAACTGACGGCTATCATTTGTATTAGTGTGTGTGCAAGAAAGAGTAAATCTGCCGAAAAATCGAGATTTGCAAAATTGATCTGAGATCAAAAAAAAAATCACTGTTATTGCCAAAGGAACACAACAACTGTCAAAATCGGTCTTTTGACAGATCAAGATAAAACAATTTATTTTTTTACCAATTTAAAACGCTATAAATGATTGTCTTTTTTGGCAAACAGGACTTTCTATTTCATACTTTTTATAAGTGAGATGGCAATGTTTACCTTGGAGGCCATTTTTGCAATTGGATACTTTTTTTTAAAAGTGGTTTAGTACAATGATAATTGTAAAGGTGCGCAGATAAACTTTGTCAGTACTTAATTGACACACGGTCTCACTTTCTATAGCACATGTATTTTTGAGCTAGAATGATGAAATTTGGTACATAGAGAGTTCGATGAAGCAGAACATTGTAAACATTTTCAAATCAGCCCACTGACACGCCCACTTTTCAGAAAAACGTTGTTATTTTTAAAACCGTAAGCAAATTTGAAAGTCTATGAAAAAGATATTTAGACAACATAAAGTTGTTTGCAATGCCAACTTTTTTGGGCGTTTTCAGTCAAGTTGTTAGGGTTCCTATTTTAGAATTTGTGCAATTTTTTGCAGTTATTAATTTTCTCTTAATAATTTTAGCGTTCTACAGGAGGTCTCATTCTCTCTTCTTAAAATGTTACCTCGGAAAGCATTAACTAAGCTTCTTTTTATTATAAATGCGGCAATCAGATTAGAATACATACCAAGACAGTGGAAAGTCGCGGAAGTGATTATGGTCCTAAAACCAGAAAAATCACAGAATGAAATAAAATCTTACAGGCCTATTTCACTTCTTCCAATAATTTCAAAAGCTTTTGAAGGGATATTACTTGGTCGCTTATACCCCATAATTGGCCAGAAACGTCTTTTACCTGACCATCAATTTGGGTTTAGAAGTAAACATTCGACGGTGGCCCAAGTACATAGAACTACAGATGTAATTGAGAAAATTTTCGAAGAAAAGAAAATTTGCTCAGCCGTATTTCTTGACATGTCGCAAGCTTTTGACAAGGTGTAGTATAAATTAAGTCAAGTTCTGCCTGAGCAATTATATTAAATCCTCGTGTCGTATCTTGAGCATAGACTCTTCCGTGTGAAACTTGGAAACGAATATTCATAGTTCAAAAAATTATGGCAGGTGTACCTTGGACCAATCCTGTACCCCCTATTCACTCGTGATATCCCACAAATAAACGATACAACAGTTGCAACATTAGCTTCCGACTGTTATAGTCAGAATGGTGGCAAGAAATGGCAACAGTGGACGATCAATTTTCGAAGCACATTTTCACCTCAGTGGATTCGTCAATAAGCAGAATTGCCGCATTTGGGCGAATTATTATCCAAGAGTGATTGTCGAAAAACCAATGCGGCCTTTTGCCTATATTTTGTTCCATACATAATTGAACCATACCAATATTATCATCATAACAAGAAATGACAATAATTTCCTAAATAAATTTTGTTTTATTCAAAATCAACATCGGCCCTTAAAATTTAACTACCCTTTACAAGCAAGTGCTAAAACCGGTTTGGACATAATATGGTATACAATTATTGGGTTGTACCAGTGAAACGAATCTAAACATTTTGGAAACTTTTGAAAACAAACTGTTAAGATCATTCGTCAATGCGCTGTGGTACGTAAGGAACGAATTTATACGCACAGATCTGGGTATTCCCGCGGTTAAAGATGAAACAAAAAAATTTGCACGAAAAAAAAAACAAAAAACGTTTGTTGGGACACCTTAATACAACGGTCCTTTAAATTCTTGACGAAACAAATATATTGCGGCGTCTTCAAAGCACTAAACCCTTGGATTTGGCCCGATAATAACAAACCGCGCTATAAATTGCGGAAAAAGCAGGAACTCTCAAAGGAAAGTTACCTGCCAAACATATTAAATACTCCTGATAAAAAATCGAATACTTAGTTGCAATAGAAATACAAAATGGGTGGTGGTTTTAGAAAGTAAAAATCTCACACTACTTTGGGCACGTGCTCATCGTGTCTATGGAGATTTCCACCAGCCCACGGAAAAAAATCTTTATCGAAAGCAAATGTAACTTAGTAAACATAAATGAATGGAGATGCTAGGTTTGAAGTCCTGTATAAGCTGTTAATGCCAGATATTAATTTTTGTTCAGTAAATAGGCAATGGAAAAATAAAATCGCAAATGCGTTGATATAGTGGAATCGAATTAATGGTATATAAAAGGCCTATAAATTCATTTTGTTGGTTTTGTGATTAATGAAAACAGTATTGGTGTTTCCATACGTTTGCAGTAAAAATTAGTAAAATCCTAATTTTTTTGTTGTTGAGGTAAATTCTTTTAGAGAGGGAGATATTTACGAACAACTACAACGCCATTGAATAAAAAAAGGAAAGGTTTTCGGTCGTTTGACGTTTAAAGAACAAATGCCATAAAACATGTCAAAACAAACGATTTGTCACTTTCAAATAACGATAGACGATTTACTAATTTTAACCAACAGAAATTTTTTCAGTAAATTAATTTAGAATGTATAGATTTTTTTATTTTCATAAGATCTCCCTTTTATTACCTACTTTTTGCATACGACAACGGCACAAGTACAAATTAGTCAAAAGAATATTGAACGATAACAGCCCAAATTTTAAATTTAAGGCTCCTATAACAAAAACGAAGAAGAAAAGTAAATTTTATATTTAAAATTACTCTATTTTTAAAACATATGCAGTAAAAGCCCTTTAATTCGGAATTCTTTAATTCGGAAAACTCGTTTATTCGGAAAAAAAATTCCGTATAAAAGAGATTTTCCCTAATAATTGATAGTCGCTTTCAAATTTTTGTATGCAAAATTAAATTAAATTATTATGTTTTTAGTTACAAAAATGAATTACAATAAATTTTACGTATTATTTACAATCTTTTGTGTTAATAAAATACTTTTTCGTTTTAAGTTCGCATTTTTTCATCAATAGGAACGCCTTTTAGTGCATAAAAAAATCTCTTATTAATTCGGAAAATTCGTTTATTCGGACTGACTTTCCCCCTAACCATTCCGAATTAACGAGCTTTTACTGTATACCAAAAAAATACTAAGCCATTCTGATAGTCATTCTCATTCTTATTGAAAAAGTTCCTTCTTGTTGATTCTCACATTTTCTGGGATTTTGTTTTTTATTGAATCCATATAATTTTTTTTTTGGTACTAAGCCAATGATCTGGATGTTGTCCTAAACCAGCGCGTAACCTGTGCAGGGGTGTAAATGCGGAAACGTTGTTGACATTGTTGGTAGTGTGTCACGATTACCTACTCATAATGAATATTTCAAATCACTTTGCTGGTTCTCATTCATTAGTTGGGTACCTATGTACCCATCTACTTCGCTCAATTCATTCACGTGTTCCAACAATTCAACGTTCAGTCGTGCCATTGCCACATCGCCGCATCACCTTTCCACAGCACCCGGTCCTACAAACACAGTCCGCAAGTGCGGTTAAGTTTATTAGTCTACTTTGTGTACCCACATCGTTACACTTGCTAAAAAGAACTGACCGCACTCAATACGTTACACTTTTGTTCCGCGCGCTCTTGTATTGAATTCGCTTTCTTTTCAAAAATACGAATGATGGCCATGAACTCTCAGTTCGACCGAGACACAAGGCACATGAATTAAAAACAAGAAACAAGAAAAAACACAAAAAGAGGAAAAAGCCATAACAAACCTCGCGAATAAACATACGACGAGTACCTACAACAAAACTGAGGAAGAAAATGAATAAAAAACCGTGTCCAACGTAATAGCGGAATGAGTGTACTCAAAGAGCAATATGTGGTGTGCTTATACAAAACACAAAATGGGAATGGATGGAAAAATGAAATGAAATAAAAAAAAAGAATAGGTAAATAAAATAAAAATTCTGATCTGAATGGATCTGGGAGTATACTACACACTACGAAAGACTACACAGTGGGACTCTTGGGAGACGACGTCGACGTCAAAAATTCCGTTTTTATTTTGTATTCTTATTTTTTTCTCCGCTTTCAGTTCGGTCGGACTGGGCTCTTTAGAGTTCATTAAACTTGACGCGGAGATGACACTACAGTGGGACATAAATTAGAAGAGATAGAGCAAATGAAAAGGAGAAAAATAATGTTCTTATATTTTAGAATCTGTTTTTTTTTTGGGGGTGTCAAGTGGTTGAAGTGAAGAAGGAAGAAACTAAAAGTGTGTTTATGAAAATCAATTTTTTTCGATTATATTTATGTAAACAGAAAGTTGTTTTATGTCAATAATATTATGTCATTGAGAAAGTGATTACAGTTTTGATCAAGAATATATTTATAGCCATTTGAAAAACTATTATTTGAATTTTTCTTTAACTTTAAGAAACCATTTATGAATTTAAAACAAGTTTATTCAAAAATATTTCCATTTACAATAATTCAAACATCTGCAAAAATTTTCCTGAAAAATCCTTTTCACTCCATACAAACATTTCTCTTTGGTTTTGTCAGGATTTTACCCCAAATAGATATAATATAATATAAATTTCTATAACCCACAACTTATCGGGGGCGTTTAAAAAAATTAAACATTTTGACATCTTAGTCCGTCTGAAAATTTCGATATGGGAGAATGTAATTTGGTATATACGATCTTTGCTAACGAATGCAGTACAAGTACACGGCCACGCCCACTTTCAAAACAAAACGTTGATTTTGGGCAAATGACAAAGAATTTTGATAGAAAGTCTGAACAAGGATAGGATGAAATAGAGATTAAACGATTCGTTCAGCGTATTGCAGCTTTTTGCTAAATTCGAGTTTCACAAAAAGTCACCACAGTGAGGGAATTCTTATATTTGAAGTTAGGGTTAATGATACAAACGATTGATAAGAGATTGTTACAGTGGAAGATATGACCACGTGACACGAATATGTTTTATTATTTTTTTTTTTGTAGAGCTCATTCCTTGTCGGCCGGCAATATATCACTCTAATCATGTAATAGGCTGTAACCTAACATCGATCTTCCATGTTGATTTTAATGTCCACAACATCAATTGGTTGTGATGTTTTGGGGTTTCCAGAACCCCACTTTTGGAGAGGACATGTCCACTTTTTATATGGGATATTTTTTGAGATTCCTTTTTCGTTTGAAACTTTATTTGTTTTTATTTCAATATTCTGAATATAAATAAATTAACAAGTATCCTACATTTCGACCCTATGATATACGATAGGACAGAAAGAAAAGCCGATATGAATGAACTTGAAACAACATGTAGATGAACCAATATATTTTCTAAAATTACAAGAACTTCAAAAATATATTGGCTCTATATTCGACTTCAGAAAGCTACAACAAAAATTAAGTCGCCACTAGAAATCTACGAAACTAGGATCACATATTAATTTCTGGGAAATCCATGCTACCAATTTTGATACCAACGATAATTTTTAATGAGTGATGTCAATGTTTGCGCCTCAAAGAGCAATAATAAACAATAAACAAGTTGTAGCAAGAAACATCAGATGCAAACTATGTTTTTTTTATGAATCCATGTCATTCTACAATAACTCTTCAAGTTACAGAATGATCATTATATTTGTTCCACTTTTCTTTTCTATTAAGCACATTTCATTGTAATTAGCTTTAAGTCTGGTAACGAATAAAAAAATAAGATATCGTGCAAGCAATGCCGCATCGATCCATAATGAAAGAGAAAAGGTTATTCCTTATCAAACGCCGAAACATAGTAATCAAACGATAGTAGCTAAAAAACATATGAGAAGGCTACAATCCGCTGTGCGGATCGTTGAATACCCTATCCCATCCTATCCATTAAACTAAAATCCCAAAAAAAAAGTGGGCATGGCTAAAAATACGATGTGGATAAAATAGAAAAAAATGATATAGTGACAACTAAATCTTCAGACTGCTTACAAAACACTTTTACGGTTCTACAAAAGACTAGGTTTTCTCCTTCATATGTTATGGGGTAGTGTATAAAAATGGTTTTTATATAAAAACGCCCCCAAAAAGTGGGCGTGGGTTAGATTGGTATAAAGACGAAATGTTCATATTAATAATGTTAATGATTCTGCATCAAAATTTTTTTCGAAAAATTTAAAATTTGACCGAAAACAGTTTTTTATTGAAAACGCCCCCAAAAAGTGGGCGTGGCAAAAAACATTATATGAACAAAATATAGATATTACCATTCTCTAAATATGCTGTTCAGACACTTTTTTAAAATTCTTTACGGTTTTCCCAAAAATTACGTTTTTCTAAAAAGGGGGCGTGGCAGTGGGCGGATTTCAAAAATTTTTACACTTGTTCTGGTGACTCGGACAAGGATCCTATATCCTAGCTCAAAATTTAAGGCCCAAAAATCGGTGACGAACAGACAGACGGACGGACGGACGGACAGACAGACATGGCTAATTCGACTCAGCTAGCGATTCTGAGTCGATCCATATACTTTGAGGTATATGTAGCAAAATTATTTCTCTATGTTACAAACTATGTATCAAAACTAATATACCCCCCTATGGGATAGGGTATAAACAGAGGCTAGAGAGAACGGCTCACGAACATTTTAATTGACAGAAGACTAGCTACACAAAAGAAAAATGTTTATATACTTATTGGCCAGAACGTTTAGAAAATTCATCATTAACACGGAACAACAACAATTTGAATTTTAGGAATGCCATAGGACTTGATGGGATTCCCACCATTTTTTGAAGAAATATTGTTTTGGACTAGCATTCACTAATATTATCAACAGATCAAATGAATTGCCAAAATATTAAAAATTGGCTCACGGATCCCTCATAGACTTTAATTCGCTACTTCAGCTGAGACTTTTTATTCAGGCGAACAACATTCTCAGCAGAGGGGAACTTTTTCTGTTAAAAAATCAGTTTCCTTACTTCGCAGCTTACAATAATGATGAATGTCATACATGGTATACAGAAAATATAACAAACTGTACTCTTTTAGAAAAATGGATGGGTGAGGAGACGAATCCAAAAATATTTAGTCTCAGTATATTGCGGAAAATCTCCTCTTTGGAAAGTAAGGAATCGTGTGCAAATTACGGAGATCTCGGAAGGATCTGTAAGTGGAACACTAATAATGATTGTCTAGAGACTCAATTGCTTCATTATCCACACATTTAAAAATAAAAAAAATGTCTTCTTGATTATAAGCAATCGATAATCCGGGTTTCGAGCTATATAACCCATTTAAGGACATAACCAATGGAATATTATGGTTAATTTGAAAGAAGTTAATTTCAACTTATAATATGCTACAGAAGTATTATAATTCGAAGACATAAGCGAACACATTGTGACAACCTCATATACACTAATGGTCGGAAGCAGGAAAAATATGACATCACTAAGGGCTATTTTTATCAGCTCCTCGGCAAAACTCATGAGCGGCTGCTGAAGTATTATATTAACATCGTGCTGATTGGTTTCAGTACTATCAGAGAACGTATACAGACACCACGTCTGGATACGGACTTAGACTAATTAACTTCGCTGAGAAACGAAGCTCATGTCCGAAAATTCAAAGCAACTAAAATTGACTCGCGAATGCGGATATCTAACACGCTACAACAATGACGAAATACGGTATGAAAATACAACGTCGAAAGACTATAATTACAAGAGACCATTAAAAACATACAATTTCGGCAACATCTTATGTCGAAGACATGGCGATGTAGTCGAGGTTGGTCGCAACTGATTTGATGGGTTTCACTCACACCTGCGGGAAATCCTTGCTTATACAAGGCAATGCTACAGGCAAGAACTACTGAGCTCCCATTGAATTCTGTAAGCTAAGAACACCGGATTTACAGTATAAAAAAGGAGGCAGAGGTCTTAAATAAAGCACTGTCGAGATAAACAAGAAGAAATCAAAGTTGAGTCACAGTAGATATTGATAATAAAGAAGAACCACTTCTGAAGACTGTCAAAACTGCGATAACGAGCAATTGGAGACGACACTAGTACTACCATCCACCCGACCTTAATGAAGTGAGGATATTAATATCAAAACTTAAGCTTAACAAAGCGCCCTGCTGAACTATATAAAACTGGGGAAGATGACGCAGGTAACGTTTCCCATTACCATAATTCTGTCAGGTGAAATTATGCCTGAAAAACGGAACCTCAGGATAATTTACACGATCAACAAAAAGCAGATCCTCTGAACGACGTAAATTACAGTAGCATAAGTGTCTTTAAAATTGCTTACAAGTTTCTGACTGCCGTAATATGTGAACGCCTCAAAGCGTTCACTAGCAAGCAGAACGCCATCTATTAGTTTGATTAAAGGCCATGAAAGTACACAACTGAACAAATCTTGACAGTTCGACAGATCCCGGAAAATACCCAAGATGTCTAAATCGATACCGACTATCAATCGATTTGAAGTTGAATACCATATCGTACAGATTCATGTCCAGTTTTGGTATACCGGCCAAACTAATCCATCTGTGCAGGATTACGTATTGTAAATGCTAGCTCCTTTATTAAAGTAGCAACGTCAGATTTCTTCAATATCGTTCTTCTGAGGATTGTACAAAACTCTTGGAAGAAAATTTATTTATATAGCTTCAACTCGAACTGCTAAAAGGCGTTACATAACCCCTAGATTTGCTCTTCCGAAAATCTTAATTTGGTAAAAAAAAACCTCTGCATTAGACGATTATGATGGCTAAGATAATAAGTACAGTGAACTAAGTGGCACGTCCTTCATGTGTTCAAATGGATCGAATATCTAAGGACAGGGTTATTGAAGAGACAGGTTGAGGCCCAGTTTCAGACTGGAGTATAGCGCCACTTGCCACTTAAACGAAACCACGAGACTTATTTTCACCAGATAACAATGTCCAAGCATTTAAGAGTAGAGTGAGAAAAACATTTAGAAGCTTCGGGGAAATGTGTAAAAAATGTCGACCAGTAATTTTAAGAGGCCATCGATGGATACATTCCAATGCAATACATTCGATAGGTTATTACAGAAACCTTGCAATAGGTATATTTTATTTTTGTAAAATCAATTGAAGCATCTACCTGCTTTCGCATTAACCGGCGTCATATTTCACGTATTACATGCTGTAGTTTGATTATCTCTACTAAGAAAACAACTGGGATGCCCTTCTTAATACAAAATAAATATCTATATACATTATATATATATATATATATATATATATATATATATATAATAGCTCCTAGATCGCTACAGATTATTTCAAATCATTTATATTATATACCTACGCAGCATCGTAAAACCACATATGTTATTGCCTACTTCAAAATTCTACGAGATGTGATTTTTACTCATATTTAAAAAATAAATTATTACAATTTAGGAAAGACATATTGCTCTGGTGTATTTCTGGTAATTTATAAGTTCAATAAAACATTTTCACTAACATGTGGTATCTTTAAACAAAGTCTGCAAAAGTTTATCCTGAAAAGATTTTAAATGAACCTTTTTCTAGAACCCAAATAAAGATCTTAAGCAATTTGTAGACAATAAAGACTAAAAATAACACTGACAACACATAACCACACTCTTGAAAGTAATAAAATGCATTCCTATTAAGGTCCATCTTTGTCAATATGCTTTATCTCCTTAATTATCATTTACGACTTACGGCTGTCGGCAGAGTGACGTATTCATTTGGACACCAATTCATTACCTGCAAAGAAAAGAAAAGAAATAAAACAATTATATCATGACCAATGAGGGTTTTAAGCAAAACAATTAAATCACAAACACACTTGCAGGCCCACAAAGTATGTCATCTCAATTCATCAATCTGAACAGTATATCATTAAAAAGTGTGCAAATTGCATTCGTCACTCCCGCGCCTTTTGTTTTCTTTTTACCTTATTTTTTGTTGCTGATAAACAATATACAAGACCTCGTTCGACAGATCCAACACTTCTCACCTCATTCTTCGGTTTATTGGATTTCTGCGAACTCTGCATGAAAGGGTATATTTCTTTCCATGGAAAATGAAAATACTTTTACAGGAATTCGCTTTCGCATCCGGCCGATGGGCCCAATCATAATTTATCACATAGCCGCACTGAGCTGCATAAGACCTTATCGAGGATGACTCAGGTATCATAAAGCAATTTGCTGTAAACAATTCAGTCGAATGAAAGGGTTTAATGAACCCTTGAAGAGACTGTCACATCGAATATTCTTGTGTCAAAAATTAATAGAACCAAATGCGAGCAACTATCAGGTAGATGTGGTATTGTATACGAGTCAAAGGCCAACTAGAACTGCATTTGCATTTCAGTGGAAACATCGATTTTCCATTTAGCTAAGACAGTCGGACGACACATTGAAAACGCTTTTATCGAGAGGAAATGAAAATCTAATTAAAATTCAATTACTGAACGAATTGAAATGGAAACGAGGAGCTGCACAGCATTTGAAGAGGAAATTTATGCACATAGTAAAATGAGGGTGTATACTTAGGATGAGTGGAGTATCCGTTTGGAGGATATATAGAAATCTAAGAGATTAGTATTCAAATCAGTTGGGTATATAAATGCAATCTGGAGGATTAATATTCAGATTTCATGTAAATGTCAATCGGTGTCTCATGGTGTGCAATATATGGCTTAATATGTAAAGTGTGTAAAGTAAGGCAGGTATTTTCTTCAGTTGAAATTACTATGAGAAAATAAATGAGATCTGTGATATCATAACAAGAGTTTACTAGTACAAGGTGGATCATAATATATGACTGTATCAGAAACTATCATATATTTTACTGTAACAAACAGAATTCCAATTTATGTGAATAAGTTTCATTGCTTATACTCGTAGAACGCGGTGCAGGGACGCAGGGTCCTAATGATTGGACCGTATCGAATCCGGAAAGTAACATCATCTAAACTATTCTCACTGCTCCACCTCTTGTGAAAGTCTGACAAATATCTGAGAGTGTAAAACTGTCATCAGAAGCTTATTAAACTGGCCATTCAGATCTGGTATTAAACTAGAGGTTTCATTCTTTGTAACCGAAATTCAGGGTGTTTAATCTTTTATGCCTGGGGTGCATTTTGATAAAATACTTGAAGATGTTTTCATCACTGAAAACAGTACATCAGCTGATGGGTGTTAACGATGAATCGCGTCTAACGATCATCATAAGTGACGTGGTTTATTTTTACTTAAGCTAAATTTGCGATTCTGGGGGGAAAGGGCAAGTAAAGCAAGAAGAGCCAAAACCACTCCCAAGTTACTGAAGTGTATGTTTTTCACGCTAGCTAAGTCATTGGACCATTTTAACTGTGGTCAATGTTGATAAATTGAGCTACAGAGCCATGTGAATCCGCTCCTAAGCTAAATAAGTTGGGGCTGGAGAACATGTGGTTATGTTACGACAGTAACGCATGAGTTTCCCATTCTTCTATTGCGTTTTACAATTTCCTATGGGATTTGACTACCTTGGATTTGTTTTTAATGGGGTTATTTTAAACCACGGGTGTACGTGTACAAGATACGAACTCTGGCACCCTATAAAAAAAAAACATCCGTTAAGAAGTGGAACATTTATTTATTTCAAATTCATAACACAGCTCGAACCCCAAATTTCCAAGCTACTTATTTGAGTTATCATCAACAGAAATATTGAATAGTCACATTTCCAGTGAAGCCAAATAAATTGTTTTTGTGCAAAAACTAATTGAAATTTGTACTGAAAAAAGAGGCGAGTGACACGGCGTACGTGGAATGAGAATTGGAATATTTCTGTTTCTGCTTGACGGTAATATTGGGCGAACGACCGATTCTGTCAACTTTTTGATATTACAAATCTTCACTCTAAATCTATATAGACTTAGCAAACAATTTACGTGTAAAATGCAAGAACACCTTAGCCTATATAGATTTCGCGAAACCTGGATAATTATCCAGTCTTACGCCCTAAGCCTGGATAGAAAATGTGCTACCAAACCTATTTTTTTCATTTGTTTTCGAAAACGGCTGTCGAAAATGATAAAATTGCAAAATATAGCAGCTGATATCACAACCAGTAAGTATTACGCTGCAACAAAGGTGCAAAATCAATGTTTTATGAAATAATTTGATGTGAAATTATTTTTATATTTGCTTTGAATCTAAAATCAAAACATTAAAATATGTGTAGTAGTGGAATTAGTGAAAAAAAAAATTTGTTTATATTGACAAAAAAATAAATGACACAACAAAAATTAAAACCCCAAACTGCCATCTGTTGGCGGATACGTGTTTCAGTATCAGTACCAGTGATGCCAGATCACCGATTAACGTTTTTTTTTCTCATGTGTAAATAGCCTGTATAGATTTAGAAAAAAAAAAACACGCCTATTGTGATGTAGCGAGGAAGTTAAGTTTTTATTTACATTTCGAAGGCTGATTACAAAGTGTATTTTATCATATACTAGCAACCCGGCCCGGGTACAATTTTAATGACGAAAAATTTTCGATATTCATACACGTTTTGGGACTTTATTTTATACTACGTATATATATAGATATAGATTTCAACCTTAGGCATATCAACACAAGGCTCATATCAACATAATGATTTCTAAAAAATATTCTATGTTAGTTGGCTTCGATTTAATTCTACTCAACAATCTGTTTCTAGTGAATTTCTTTTCATTTTGTTTATATTTGATTTAGATATAAAATACACAATTTTTGAATGATTATGTAGATTATTGGTTTACGCTGCTTTATATGTCATATCCATACCCTTTTTCAGTCTGTCATGTAGATCGAAGATAAAAAATATTCAGATTCACCCTCTGAAAGTGTCACAATAAATTAATTCATCGACGGCTAACAATAGACCGGAGATTCTAAATATAATAGTGGGGCGTACAATTAAATACTGTCGCTCGGGTAATCTACCCTCAATTAAGTATCGCACACACTGAATTACAGTCGAGACCCCGAAGAATGCCTATTCATATGCAAATTACAAATTAGAAAAAAAAAAAAAATAGTTTGGCATGTGGGCATTCACACACCGCTGTAGAGGGGTTGACCGGCAGCATTTGTACGGCATGAATAGGCATTTTTCATTCATTACTTTCGTTTGTAATCATGTCGGAAGGTATGTACATACGTGTGCGTTAAGCTGTCACAAGTGTATTGAGAATTTTACACTCCGTGTGAAATCAGTTGAGATTCATTTAATTAAAATAACAAACCGTCTAACAAGATTGCCTCGCTAATTGGGGATTTTAAGTCGTTCATTAAGCTTCCTAATTGTTATTGAGGTTATGTTGTCGTTTTCAACTTGTTTACAGTTGTACTGTACTCTTTACTCCATACAAATGAAATTGTAAGTAAGTTGGATGTGTAAATATGTCTGGTGGCACTTGGAGAAGCATAATCAGATAATGTTTTAGGGACGGGGCCTGAGCTTATATCAGTTGGCTAGAATGATGAGTCGAGAGCTTATGGTTTAAGCATATCTTGTTGGGAATTTCGAGACTATGTTGAAGAAAGAAGAAGAATTGAAGAACGTTTCTAAATTCGTCACCATTCGCAATTTTGTAGTCACAGCGAGAATTGCTTACGCCATTACGTTTTTGAAGAAGATCGAATGATCCAGGACGACAAGCTGAAGCTATTTCACTGCTTAGTGTTCCGGTTTCCTTTCCGCAAGGGGCATCCCTAAAACACCTTAAAGTGGTCGGAAGTGGACAAGTCAAACGAAAGTAAATGGAGCCGAATGGAAAAAGCAGACAAACCAGCTTTCAGGGCACGATCTTTTCCTTACAATCTAAAAAAAACTATTTAAAGTCTTATTAATTGTATGGCCCACACATTACACATGACTACATGCACAGTATTAGGCATACAAACCGAGAGTGTATGGTGTTGACTGTGTGATTGTACATGCGGCAAGGTATAAACACATTTTGCATTTATAGTGTGTGGAGCAAGCGTGATTGTACATGCACGGGCCCTATTAGTGTGTGTAAAGACATCTTGATAACATTGATAACCTAAGGTATCTCCCTTTGAATAAATGTAATTCCTAATTAAGTTGATAATAAGCATTTACAACGAATTTTTTATTACCTACTGCTTATTTGACCAATTCTCGGTTTATTGACATAACGCAGCGTGAATTTCACCCGATTTCTTGCTTTATTGATAGTTCAATATGAAATGTCTGAATTACATATTGAGAAACACTGTTCTGTAAATTCAGTATAAAGAATATTTTAAGCCACGTCTACTTTTTAGGCGTCTTTCATATTATTTGTTAGTTCTCAATTTCTCATCCGTATGTATGATTTGAGATGAAAAAACTAGAACTTGTCATTTTCACATATTCAAACAAAAGTCCATTTACTATATAACGCATACATAAATAAAGATTTCATATCCTTACGAGGAATTAAAGTATTCCGAACTGCTGACATAAAATTCATTTTTGTTATAAGAATACACGAGTAAAGACAAACAAATCAAACAAAGAGTCAGATGAAGACATACACAGTACACACACAAATTATGGGAACACAGAATCATCAGCTTTTCAAACAGCTCCAAGATATACTTCGACTCGAAATAGAATGAGGAAGGTTGACTACGGGGAGACTGAAACCCCCGTGGAGCCCAATGGAGTGCAACATATAAAAAAAAATGAAAAAAAACATGCGGAGACGATGAAAAATGTATCGCCCCCCTTTTTGGTTGATGTGATGATGTTAGTGACTCTTTGGCACCATCCCGAGGCTTTTCAAATGTGTTCAAAAGTTGTTGTTTTTTTAATTGCTTGGTAAAATATAAATATTTTTTTTTTATTTTACTTCAGATGGATTAGGTTCGTTTTTTTCGAATCTATCTGATTGCCAGATGAGGTGAATGGGATATAAAATTTAATTCCTATTCAATTCGAGAGATATGTTCATTTTATGTTGTTCTTTGCCGGCACCTCATACCGTATAGACAGTTGGATACAAAGCAGGGAGATAATTTGGAGTGCATATAGAAATGCTCTTAGGTATTCCTATCTTCATTTGAAGAAAGTCGATTCTACGAAAAAGAATCACAAATCAAAAGATATGCGTTGACAGTTGTGCTGTATTGGGCTTTTGAAAATTCTTCCTCTTTTATTATTGTGGAATATCAAAGCGAGGAGTGATATTCTTAGCTCGCCCCTTTACCCGGAACTAAAGAAGAATCGGTATATAAAATTAGTAATATCGATTCCGAGTTATAAGAAGTAGATAATACGATTACAAAAGCAGCTAGCTGATGGGTACCAATTTCGACTTTTAATCTTCATGGCACACCGCCGAATGCCGAAAGACCGTAGATTAAGTAACCAACTCCCTTGTAAAGTCTTCGCATGGTCCAGGCACCAAAATCAACTCTTCTTTTTTACAGATGTCAGCAGAAGAATTCCCGGAAGATGGAGTCAATGCTGTAATCTATACAGACAAAGTGATCAACCGACATGAGCTGCTCTAACATATTCAGAGAACGGACAATTGGATCGTAGAGGTTCTAAATCAGAAATAATTATCCTGGTTAGGGGGTTAACTACCAAATAGTAAGATTTTTGTAAGAAAACAAGAGCCACGGAATAAAAACAAATGACAAGAGGCTGCCTGAAAGCAGAATTTACTTTCATCCAGGACATACGATACGATGTGACTGTTTGTATAAGCGACTTGAATCAGCGACTGTTTGAAAGCGGATTTACAACAAAATTCGAAACACGTCGTAGTAAACAGCACTAATGCCAAATTTGAAGATGGATTTTGTTTTATTTCTTGAAAGTCTAAATCTGATCCAATCAAAGTGAATCTGGAAAAAAAACCCAACAAGTCAAAATCGATACTCAGCACCCATGCAGGGCGATTCCATGCAATTGCAGCTTTTCAACAATGACGCATAACAAGTCCACTCTTCTTATTTTCTTTCTTATTTTTTTTGCCGCATTTCAGATTGAGCGTTGTAATACATAGGACAGAATGACCTAAGTAATTCAAGAAAGAGCTTGATATTTCTATTAACTTCTGTCAGTTATGTAGAATGAACTGTAAAGCGTCACAATAAGGCCCTTGTAGTCATATTGTGATGCCCTTTCTTTGTCCTTTATGGTTTATTTAACTACATATATACAGCCTTTTCAATGGCCTCAGAAACCTGTAAGGAGAAGGTAATGGGTGTTGGATATTTTAAAAGTAACGACTTTAAAGTGTTCTGTCCCTCAAGTGCCCAAGATTCGAGCAATTGTAGAGAAAGTGCACCTTAGCCTCTACAACTGTCGTCTTCCTTGAAAATTTAAATAAGTGATTTCGTAGGTGATTTCAGCCAATGAGTGGCTTCTATTAAATCGCCCTACTTGGCAGCAGTAAATAGCTCATTACACCTCCGCCTTGGACCATCAGAGGCGTTTATTTTACAATATAACCACTGCTATATTTTTTTGTTCATATCAACATACTGTTTATCATGACCTTGACGTTTTACGTTTTGCTAAAACTCCTAACATCATTCTTGAAGTGGAACCTCTCTATATCGTTGATAATGAAGCTTATTATTTTCTGACAAAAAGGTGATTATCTATTCTCCTTTGCCTATTGAGTTCCATGTGTCAAGTTTCTAAGCAGCTCCCGTCTTCACCTGCATTGTATCTTATCTGATTCTTTGTCAAATCAGGGGTTAAATTATAGGCGGTAAATTAGTTGCGGCTTTTATGGCGTATTGACAATATTGCCACTTGTCTTTGACATTTGATGCTGGCGATATGCATAGCGCCAAGGGCTAAGTGTAGCGATGAACATCTTAATTTTTTTCACCCTCCTCTCGCGATGACGTGACATCATCTTAGAAGTTCGGATAAAATAGGGGGTCCCGCCATTCGTCGTGCAAGAAGTACACACCCACACATGAATTATTGTGAGCAAAATTAGGCCCTGGGTACTGAAAAGCCTGTTGTGCTAAAAATTGGAATTTGGCATCTAGAGATTTAGGCATGAGCGTTCTGTAAACGTCCAAGTGATTGCAGGCTTTCGAGATTAATATTGATCACAGTATTTTGGTGTTGTCGTGGAGTGTTGGTTATTTACTGCAACAAGGAATTGGTCCGAATTGATGTTGGCTGCTCGGAATGTTTGGACATTCAAAATACTTTTCTATATCCCCATGTTTTTAATTTGATTGACCATTTGTTTTTGCACTTTTGCACGGGCCACCAAATATATTTGGATGGTAGTGATGTCTATTTCGTAACAGCTAGGGTTTCCTTTTTTGGGGGGTTTATTGAGATTAAAATTGTATGGCAAATGCTTAGTGACTGCAAATTTGTTGCACGATTTGACACACCAACTACATACATCTCTTTCTTAATATAAACAAAAAGGAAGTGTTGACATGGCATGCCAATTGTGATCATATCCAATTGAATGTGGTGACCTCATGTATCTCATGCCGTTGATTTAAAAGATACAAATTCCCGTACGTATGTTTGAGGTTGTTTATGTATGCACCCTAGGGCTTGGTCGTCTCCTGCTTACTAACTCCATGTCACCTTCCTTCTCGAAGTCTATATATATGTACAGGTATATATAAACTAATCGTGTACAATCCTTTGGCTTATAATCGAGATAGCCGCCGCCACCGTCACCGCAAAAGTAACAGACTTGCATATGTATGAAGCGAGAACGTATTCATTAATTTTACCACAACAGCGGCCGGCGAGGCGCTATGACTCTTCATATCCATGCCCACAGTCTATATATCGCTTGCATAATTGGCTCGAAATGAGTTTCGTATTTTCAGGAAAACCACTGGTCGCACTGGAAATTGAAATTCTTCACAAATGTAGCCATCCACGTATTTTATATCGGCATCCAGTTGGATCTTCTTCATATACGCGCAACGGCCAGACTTTGTGTGGTGTTTGTCCCCCACGTTGCATATGATAATAATTTTTGTGGATGCAAGTGCACCATAAACATGACATATACGTGTGTACATACAAATACATAGAACACACCTACCTAGATAACGATTAGGATGAAAGGAGCAAGACCGTAGCACTAAGTGCTGGTAAGTCGATTGTTACTAAGACGACACACGATGACGATAAGCTTCGTCAATGAAATATGAACACGAGGAATCTAATTTGTTGTGGGGCAGCTTTGCATGTGGCATGAGTATGTGCATTCCAGCAAACATAAGAACCCGCCCGTTTGTCTCCCCCCGGGGATAACATGCTGCACGCATGCAGCAATGTCCGAACGCTGCTGTGATGTAGTGCGTGTTGTTGGGGAATTAAATAACTGGTGTGGTTCAATTGATTGTTATCGTAGTGCAGGTGTATATACCTATGTAGTATATTCAAATATGTCTTTAAACATTTTAGCTAAATGTGTTCATAGAACCAGTGCAGTTGTTCCATACTATAAAGTAGCATGTAGAGGACTACAATGTATGAGTTTTGCTTCATAGATTAGACTACTGATACAAAACATATGTTAGGCCAGGTTTTAGCTGTCTTATTGCCATAATTTAACATCTTAAAGCTGTCCCAGTCCCGCAAACACGTAGGCAAATCAGTTAAAGATCGTTTGCGTCTACTATGACCTATAAATAGGGACACTCGAAATTTTTTAGATTATAGCGGCCATGTTGACAGCTGTCAAATTTGTTGTGAATTCATAAGTAGTATATGGCAAATTACTATGGGAAGTCTGAAAATCCTTAAATTTTATTTTCAAAATCAGGTTTTTTTTTGAGTTCGCGGTTGCTGGCCAAATTTGAATTAACTGATCAGGTCAATAATAATCTGCCAACACCCGTTCGTTACCGTAACCCAATATCTATTGAACACATCGCTGCTGTGGTAAGAGTGTATGGGAAAACTCTTGATAGTCAATTCAAATACGTTCGAAGGTATTTGGCCTTGCTTGGACTTCTGAGAACTTTGCACCGCTACTTTGATCTGTACCCGTTTAAAACGCAACTAACCCTGGAACTTGAGGTAAACGACAATAAACTACGACATGTACGATGATTGGGCTCTGAAACTGCTGGCAATTGGCCGACATTTATATACCTAAACCAATCTTAATAAGGTAGGAGGGTGATACCAATCAACATGAAACATTCATGAATCCGAAGACAATCAATGTTTGGTACAGATTTTGGTATGGCGGATGGACCTGTATTTCTTTCAAAACGAAGTCTGAACTTTATGTGGCCAATGCTGAATGATATGGATACCGATGACATTTGAAAACAAAAGGACAGCGCTACGTGCCACACAATGCATGTCACAATGGACTTTCAGCTCCATATCATGAAGGAATTTTACGACCTACCGGAATGCGATGTGAGAATACTACTTGGGGACTTTAACAAAAATCGGCACTTACAAACTTTGCAACAGCATGCAATACTGAATCAGTAGCAATATGTATCAATGACTTCGAATCCACAAACACGGCGATATCTAGATGGTCAAAGCCCCAACCAAATCGACCATGTGCTCATATTCAGGGGGTCAAACGTCGACTTAAAACATTTTCTCGTCGCAACCAAATTCATAGCTCTACTGTCCAACGAGAAGAAGCTACGAATGGTGCAGAACATGAGACTTCACGTTAAATGCCTTAATGAACTAGTTTCTGAAGGAGTCTATAAGGAACAACTGAGTTAAAGACTCCCTGATGTGCCCTCATCATCCATAAATATTCACACCCATTAATTATAGAAATTTAATAAAGGATGTACCCGAATTCACCAAGTACTAGGGTGGCTCTGGCAGGGCAGATCGACTATAGACCAAATTTCCACACAATGGGAAATCTTGGAAAAGACCAAAGTCGAAACACATCATCTTACCATCGACTTTAAGACCGCATATGGTAGCGTCCATTTCCTAGAGCTCTAAAAAGCAACAACTCAACTCGGGATACCATCAAAACTTAATTTTAAAAGCATCCGAGATGTGAATGTAATACAAAAGGCCACATCGAGCGAATGAACAATGCTCTAGCCAAGAGAATCTTCAAAATCCAACCTTTAGGTTCAATGCCACAAGGAAGGCCGAATCTTTGGTTTATGACTCAATCGATCGTGGATGACAGAGCTTTTATACTGAATTACTAGAAGGAATGTGCCCAGTATCGAAAAGGATGAAAGGCTGCGTTGTCTCCGACAGATACTCTCAACGAGTCCGGAGCCCGTAAAGTAAGTAATTAAATTCTGGCTGAAGTCTTACCTGATATCCACAAAGAACATCTGTATCTAAAGAAACAGCCAAGCGGCAATCAAATCCCTGGGATATATCTCTTTTACATCAAAAACAGCCCACGAATGCCGACAATCTCTTCATAGTACTCTAACATTCATCCACAGAGATATCCCAGAGGAATGCTTATGAACTTGTCAGACTGTACACCACCTTCGACATTCTACCACAAGTGTAAATGTTATGTTATCACTACATATGTCTTAATGTTAACTTAAACTGGAAGCGACGAAGAGAGCAAAGTATATATGGACAAATGCCACAACTTGTCAATTATCTTGGGAATGCAAGCCTCAAGTTAACAAACAATTCTCTCTCGGTTTGATTGAGCCGAAAAGGAAACATATTATTACATATAATTGGCAGTATCCTTAGATGATCCTGCCCCATAAGGATACATGCGAAAAGAGTAGACCTCGTCAGCAAAGCCTAATGTAGAATTTGGAGAAAAAAAGAATTGCCCCACTGAATTCATCTATTCTTTGACAGCCTAAATGAAAAAAATATACATTAACATAAATAACTCGCAGAGTTTTAAAGAAAGTTGAAAATGGTTCACATATTCAAACGATTTGAGGAAAGATTATAAATCCATGTGATATCACAACGGACCACCCTAAGTGTGCGCATTACGCGTGCTAAAACCATAACCGAACATAAATAAGACGCTGCACATTGACTATTACTCCAAACTTGTCGGTGATCTTCAGCGGATCATCTTAATCTTTGTAGCTTTTTATGCATGAATTGTCAACTGTATCTTGCACCAACTATCAAACCACCTCAATAATCAGCTGGGGATCTTAAAATCTTAAAAGGATACAATTGTTGCTTGTACCTTATAAAATGTTTTCAAAACAAAACGTGCTTGGCAAAGGTCAAACCCAAGCTATTTTAATACACACATTCTCAGACAAACTCAATTTTTCATGTGGTACCTACATTTGAACAAAGAGGTTATTTGAAATCTCGAAACAAAAAAGAAAGGAACACAAACCCCTAAAGATACAGAAAGGTAACAGCGAAGACCTTCGATTAGATCGGTCAATGCCACAATTTTACGAAGTCGAGATCAATGATTTAAACCTTTTTAAAACTCTGTGATGTTTTATTTGTTAACAGATCTCTCCTTTGTGTCGTGCCATGTTGTTGGTTTATCACTCAGCGAAAACAATAAAAATCTCAAACTGTTGCATTCGTCATTTATTCGGGAATTTGTTTAATTTATCATTTATCTGTGAGAATCTTCTTCGTTGGGGAGACCGGCGCGGCGCGGCTCGGCGTTTTCAATTGAATTTTACTTTGAAAGTCATACAATCGTGCAGGGGGTAATGTTCGCGCGGGTGCTACCGTGCGGGTATGGGAATGGGAATTGTGTCACATTTCTTGAGGTGATAAAACGATAGGTAACATGTTAATACTTATAGAACGCCTCTCCCTTAACGAAACGCAAACAATCACCGCGCCTCTTTATATGTTGCGTGTAAATACTATCAAACGATAATGATGACAACAACAACAAAACGTGTAAATAAACGTATTCATCTCGCGTATTTTGTATGTATACAGCGGTAGGGAGGCAAAAAAAAACAGATACCGGTGAAGAGGAAAAAAATTAAACATTTACTACTTGACGCCAATGACCTCCACTTACGTGGAAATCATATACCGGGTACCTTACGCGATTATTGACACATGAATGCGGTGAATCACCACAGTTGCAGGGGAATGACAACAAGTGCGAGTTGCGAATTGTGGCAGGCCTAGTGAGATACAACTCATGGAACTTGTCGATATAAATACATAGACCCATATCGGTGGAGTCAAATGTAGGCTATGACCAATAGTGTGTAATAATCGGCCCTATTGCGCAGTGGGGTGGCAAAACCGCATCAACAAGGCCACCAGGGGAGGGCCGTTTCAGGCGGAAGGGGGATTGAAGACGATTATGGTTTTCACTTGCCATTGTGGAGCACCTGACTTTGCAGGAAATAGGTTTTATGCTTGCTAGACATCACTGATAAAAATTCATGCGGATAGGTCCAACCTAAACGTCATTCCGAGGGGATAACATTGACTTGCGCCACTACCTTGTTGCAGTCAAGACAAGAATGCGGTTATTTACCACGAGGCTACAAGACATTTTGGCCCAAAGAAAAATGACCCCAAAACAAAATGGAAATTTGGTCTTTGTTGCCCAAAAATGTAAAATATCGATTAACGATATACCACCACCCCAGCATCTTATGTCGAAAAACAATGGCGATGATGCCAACAAGCCATTAGATCAGCCGCCCGGGCCCACCAGCAAGACACCCCTGGTTTGATGAAGAATACCGACAGATGCTCGGATCCAAAAATGAGACATACGGTGCAAAGCTGCAGGTGAGGACGAGAACTACCATTGAGCTTTATAGGCAAAGATGGAGGGCAAAACATCGGCTTTTCAAGAAGAAGAACAAATAGCAGGAAAAGCGTGCGATCAAAAATATAGAGAAGTGGAACTCCAGGCAAGATTTTCGTAAGTTTCACCAATAAATCTTCCAAGCCAGAGCAAACAGAATCCCGTCGAGATGAACATGGAAAGATCACAGTCGATGCTGTAATGAAAAACCAATTTAACAGACTGCAACTTCTACAACGGCGATGACGAACAATCTCCCGCTTTCAGGCAAAACGAACCAACAAACGCCCAACCAACCAACTTATAAGTGACCAACCACCTTCACTTAAGCTTAAATAGACTGCCGGAAATGACAGCATTCCTGCCGAGCTATATAAACCAGGTGGCTATGATTTGGTAAGCAACATAAACCAACTCAATACCAAAATTTGGTCGGATAAATGAATAGAACCTCAACATCGTTTACCCGATTTCCAAAAAGGAATACCCTCTGAACTTGGATAACTACAGAGTCATAAGTCTCATTAACATCTCATTCTAATCCTATCTGCCGTAATACATAAACGCTTAAAACCGTTTACTAACAACCTGATAGGCCCTTTTCAGTGTGGTTTTAGGCCAGGCAAGTCCACAACTGATCAAATCTTCACATCCAAATCAATACCCATCACCAATTCATCGATATGACAGCATTTATAGAGACGAACTGTATAGAGCCATTTCTAGTTTTGATGTGCCGCCCAAAATCCATTTGTGCAGACTTGCGATGGAAAATTCTCGCTGCTCCATCAGAGTCGTAAACGGCCTAACCGAAACATTCGATACCAAAATTGGATTTAGGCAAGACGACGCACTGTCATGTGAGTCCTTCCGCTAGTTGTTCGCCTGCACCTCTACTGCTTTATGTTCTCACATTATAAATGTAGGCCCCTCTCACTAACGACCTAAAAATGAGTATCTGCATTTGCTAGTGGAATATCCTTTTTTAAGTAAAATGGTTCTTACTAACAGACAACGCACAGACCAGACTGAGCTTACAGGGCTTAAATTTTGGCTTTTCTTTTGCGTTGTTTGCCCTGAAGTTAGTCCAGATATTTTCCAATATATCATCTCTTTAGAGCCATAGTCAAATTGCTGCAACTGCGACGAGAATATTGTCCTAGTGTGTGTACGATTTTTGACGGAACTTTTTCACTCTAAGCCCACGTTAGTTGCTTCCCTATATATTTGTACCAACTTGATGATGGCATTTCGTTCAAGTCGATCAATGATAACTATATTGTCCTAGTATCCTTGTAATTGCACGTATTTATATGGCAGTAATTATATGGTGCTCGCTAGGGAACTTTGAATATCCATTGAATAGGCCAAAATTTAATTTAAGGCATACTTTCATTTGACCATATTTTCATAATGAGTTTACTCTTTCGGAAGTCATCTTCCGCCCTTTTGAAATTTGGCATGACGACCAATATTTTTTGCGGCTTGTCGAAGAAAGTTTCTTTACATTGGCTTTACCTTATTCCTTAATCTCAAAACATTCTATTGATGGTAGCATTAAATACTTAAAAAATAAAAATTGGATCGACGAACTTTATAAAAAAAATAGTTTATGCCAGGGGTGCCAGTACGTAACTTCAAACTATCGAGTTTTATATTTCGTACCGTCAGATTTGGCAGCACACAATCTTGAACATGGCATTTGAAACAAAAAAATCACTCGATAGAAAATAGTTACCGTCTGCAGGAATTTTAATCGAAAAACATGGAGCATAAACAAAATATGCCAATCACCAAAAACAAATTGAAATTTTGATAATTTTTATGAGTGGTCATCAAGATTTAGCTAAAGGAAACTGCGCAAGAATCAAAAAAATTATATATTGCGCCGGCCTGGGAGCAGCAGTTGAGGGAGTTCCAACATAAAAATCTTTGATCTTTGAAAATTGTTGTCTGTGCCATACTCTGCAATACATTAGTATCGAAATAACTTTCGTACCCCACTGGCTAGGAGACTCAGTATTGCACAAAGCAGTAATACTGATGGAACTTATGTGCTTCATATGTTTCTTGGAAAACTTAATGAGTTAAGTATCACCAGGAAACATTCCTTGATGACCCTAAACTGCTGCACAAAGCTAAGAACAAAAATCAGTTTTACAATTCGTCGATGTTATTCTTTTTTGAACACTTACTTATTTTCACATAATTCTAGTGGGTTGCTTTTATATTTGACACATCCTTCGAATTTTAGTATTACGTCCTTCTTCATCCTCACTTTCCGACTCAAAGAATATTATTTTCTATTTGTACTTGGAAAATGATTTACGAATGTAAAATTCAAAATTTTACATTATAGTTCACAATGACATTTTTAAGTACAAATCACAATCAAACTCGTTTCAAGTTACGTGCTGCCAAGAAACATTTGTTTCGAATTGAAGGTCGATTAACAATCCTCGATTGTATCAATTTAGGTGCTGGCACCTAAATTGCAGCATAGCTTATACCAAAGATTATGAATTCTATACAGATGACGCATTGAGAACAAAAAACAGAAACGTTTGCTCAGTATCTTCATGGTACGGGCGGGCGGTGTGCATGAAAACACATGAAAAACAAGAACAAAAACATATGGCGGGCTGTGCCAGCACGACCCGCCATAGAACAATTTTTGGAGTGCGACATCTGTATAGAATTCATAATCTTTGCTTATACATAACCTAAATGTAAATATATACAAGGATAAGAGAACTATAACCTAGTATGGATTCTTGCAGAACACCACTATTTGCGCTGAATGTTTATTTTGATCTGTAATTGCCATTGAGACAGATGCAGAGGTTTTTGACATAAAAACTCTTTTAAAATTGAAAGCTCTAATGGTGTAGTTTGAAAAGGAAAAGGTTACATTTAACTTTAACGTTTAAGTAAACAGCTGCAATATTATAAACATATATTTTTCGACAAATTATAGAATACAAAAAAAAAACACAATCTGTTTGTACTATCTCAAAGTAAATTGTGTGCCAATTCAAACATCAAGAGCAAACAATTTTCGACGATCTATTTACTTAAACCTTATCAAGCAATAAAGTCCCCTTTCTATGAATTGAAAAAGTACCTGTTAATCAGCCTTCCAGGAATACCACAAACTTATATATCTCATAAAGCACACATTCCAAAATAAATAGACGAATTTGTTCCTTTCGATATCGATTTCATATCTGGCGTGCTTACCTGAAATGAAATAAACAAAAAAAAAAAATATTATTACCAAGGTTAAATATTTACAAAACAAAATGTTTATCAAATGTGCAGTAGGTATACACCTTGACTGCGAATGCAATTCATGCTTAACTCAAAGGTAACCTTAAAGGTGATTTTGTAAAAAAAAAAATAGGATCGTAATTATAAATGGAGGGCGCATATTAAAACCATCAAGCGTCAAAGTCAACTCAATGAACAGATTTAACCTAATTTTTGAACAAAACCCACACAACAAAAAAATCATTTTATGCTTTGCTGCGTGCGCAGCGGTCGGCGCGTCTTCACTAATAGGCTCGGTTCGGTTTCTAAATTATTCACACATAAAATATAAACTATATAGGCAATTAAGTTTTATTTCACATATCCGGTGGGTGGTGCCTAACTAACGGATCACATCAGTCATACGAAGTTCTTGAACATATTCCTCCCCTACCTCGTGGGCCGCACAAACCACTTCTCTAACGAAATAAATTATCGAGGGAAGTAAAATGTGCGCCAACAAGCAGTAACCACCACCACTTAACGCGTCCAGTATGCGCATAGAACTTCTTGAAAACCTTACATAACCATGAGCACACACAAGTTGATGCAAGTTCTGCATGCACATAGCGTGTGTACTCGTAGTGGACGGGACATGTCTCAGCTATATCCCCTGCATATTGCTTGGACACAAAGTTTATTGCATGCAATGGAGTATTTTTATTTTTATTGCAACAGGAAGTGTGAAGTTAGCCAAATCGCATGTTATATGACACACAATTATTATCCGAATATAAGTTATGCGTGTAGGCGCCATCTTTCATTTGGAAATTGATTTCATGTTGGGCTAATGAATAGATTGTGTCATTGTATACAAATTGTGTACCAATTTGGAGAAATTTACATTTCTTGGAGTGGGAACCATCTGGAGAATGAAAGAGCAACGATAACACTAATGGATCAAAGTGATTCGGTTCGTGGTTCCTTCAAAAGTTAACAGCTCGTAATGTAATGCAAGTCCAAGACACATGATCTGGAGATTATACAAAAAATCTTCATTCCAATGGGTTCAATAAATTTGATACTTTAGGCAGTGTCCGTTATCAACATTAATTTGAGTGATAAAACGAAATCAGGAATTCGAATGGTTGAGGTTGAATTTTATAACACTAGGTATAAAAGCCAGCTTAACTCGTCTCAAGAAATTAAACATTCAGCGGGGTAAGTAAAATCTGTTTTCGTCTTAAAATTTAACGGCGATTTAAATTGGCTGCACTTTTTCGAACGTTCGACAGCCTTACGTGTAGCCGTGACAAGAATCATAAACACAGAGGCTTACCGAAGTTCAAAAAATAATGATTACCATACCGTTAAACACATTTTTTTTGCAATAAGGACATGCCAATTATTAGTATTTAAAAAACGCAGAATAATTAAGACACCTGGCTTCAATTTCTACCAGCTTTGTGGCATGTGGCACCATCTTGTTGAAACCACATACAACGGATGTAAAGTCCATCCAATTCTCCGTTAAATGGCACAATAGCGAACTAGATTGACTGTTCATGGCAATAATTTGTATCCATGAAAAAATACGGTCCAAAAACACACCTTTGGCAAAAAATCCATACCTCACGGTCCCTTTTTATACCCTATCCCATAGGGGGGTATATTAGTTTTGATACTTAGTTTGTAACATAGAGAAATAATTTTGCTACATATACCTCAAAGTATATGGATCGACTCAGAATCGCTAGCTGAGTCGATTAAGCCATGTCTGTCTGTCCGTCCGTCCTTCCGTCCGTCCGTCCGTCTGTACGTCACCGATTTTTAGGCCTTAAATTTTGAGCTAGGATAATGAAATTTGGTATATAGGATCCCCGTCTCTGCCTACAGAACAAGTGTAAAAATTTTTGAAATCCGCCCACTGCCACGCCCCCTTTTAAGAAAAACTCAGTTTTTGACCAAACCGTAAGGAATTTAAAAAAAGTTTCTGAACAACATATTTAGACAATATTAATATCTATATTTCGTCCATATAAAGTTTTTTGCCACGCCCACTTTTTGGGGGCGTTTTCAATAAAAAACTGTTTTCGGTCAAATTTTAAATTTTTCGAAAAAAATTTTGATGCAGAATCATTAACATTATTAATATGAACATTTCGTCTATATACCATTTTAACCCACGCTCACTTTTTGGGGGCGTTTTTATATAAAAAACATTTTTATACACTACCCCATAACATATGCAAGAGAAAACCTTGTCTTTTGTAGAACCGTTAAAGTGTTTTGTAAGCAGTCTGAAGAATTTTTTGTCACTATATCATTTTTTCTATTTATCCACATCGTGTTTTTAGCCATGCCCCCTTTTTTGGGGATTTTAGTTTTATGGATACGGTATTCAACGATCCGCACAGCGGATTGTAGCCTTCTCATATGTTTGTTGATGCAATGGAGACTTTTGAAGTACGAGTGGGCTGTCCAATTATGGATAGTTTTCGGAAAAAATTCATGATTCAATATTTTTACGCAAAATTTTGTCATAATGTGGATTGAGAGGTACTTAATTCCAATTTCAATATAATTGGGCCATGACATCCCAGTCAAGTCTTTGGACGACAATCAACAAGAGATGAAAGTGCATATCTCCACAGAGACTTTAGGTGTATTTTATATGTTTTACCATAATTGGCTATGTTAAAACTAAGGAGTCTGCATTAGTCCGCTCTGAACCGGATAAACACGTTTCTGCTATTTAACAGCAAAAGTTTTATTGCCAACGGATTATCAAGAGTGAACAGGAAACAAACTATTAATTAAATGCAAAAACAGGGAGTGGAATTGTGAATTTTTGAAACAAAATAATGGGGACCTAACACAAAATACGTCAATCGTGCAACCAATACTCAAATATGACAAGTAAAGTCTGGTGCAGCGATGCCGTTTAAACTTCAATCGAAGTATTCTACTTCCTTTTTTATAGCCAATTCTTCGTTACTTATACGATAAAAATACTTCAAATTGTAGTCTTCATATTTTCCCTTCGAATTGGAAAATCGTATTATTCATGAACGTTAAAAGTAAGCACTGTTAATTCATTGATGCTTGTGAAAGAAATTGATACTCCACTAATGGCGATTTCCTTTGGTAAATGTGGATTTTGATCCAAAATTTGATCTTTTTTAGTGCCAGTGAAACACGATTTCATATTAATTATTGTTTGTCTCTGTATTGTTGTAATTTCTTGTCTGTGAAGTATGTGTCGGTGTAAATTTCAAGTTCCAAGTCACACAGGTTGATTGTTTTTCATTTAATTTATATTTCACATTGAATTGCTACAGTTCTAATGATTAATAATAGTTTTTCACAACCGAAATAATAATAAATCAAAATGAAAAGGACTTTTGTCAATCTCCATCATTTGTATTAGTGTGTGTGCAAGGAAGGGGAAATCTGCCGAAAAATCCAGATTTGCAAAATTGATCTGAGATAAAAAAAATTCTTTTTTTGCCCAATGGAACACAACAACTGTTAAAATCGGTCTTTTAACAGATCTAGATCAGAAAAAGATTGATTTTTTTTTACCAATGACTCGCAAATATGGAAGCAAATAATTTTGGAAATTACATCAAATATAATTGTAATTGTTTGTAATTGAAGTAATAAAGACTGATTAATATACTTAAATTGTTTTTTTTTTTTCGCATAAACAGTTTGACATAAGAAATTCACCTACTTTACTTTTCAGCAAAATACTCCTATTTTTCCTGAAAAAAAAAATGCGATAGCGAATGCGCTAGCGAAATCGTTTTACTGGCGTAAACTTAAGATTTGAGATAATCGCACCGGTAAAAGTCCATAGAGATTAAATCAAGACTACGTCGAGACCAATTTATATCATCAAAAATTCACGAACTCGTGGCAGACACGTTTGGACGCGGTTATTCCGTCTTGTTGTAACCATGTTTGTTGGTTATAGCCAGGTAAGATTTGCAATTCAGGCACAAAGTAGTCGTCTAACATCTTCACATAACGTTCTGAACTCAGTGTAACTGCACGTCCCTTTCACATTTAAGAAAGTAAGGGCCGATAATTTCTTGCGCTGACATTGCAGCTCGTACGGTAACTTAAGGCGAATATAGGGCTCTCTGGTGCTTGCATTTCGGAATTGTTACATTTCATTAGCGGCAGTTCTGAGTATTAATCCATTAAGATGAAAATCAGCTTTATCCGAAAATAAGATGTTGATAAACGTTGAAAAACGCTCAATTTCCTGATTACGAAATCAAGCCTCTGACCGGCATTCTGGGATGCCAATTTAATTTACGGTGTAATTATGATATTTGTACATTAAAAGCTCTTGCAAGCTTACGAATTAAAAGATTCTGTTTATAACTAATAGACTGATTAACAATCTTAACGTTTTCTAACTTTCTGGATGATCTTGTTCGGCCGGATTTAGGGTTTTCCAGTGTTATGCCGGTCTATTCAAACTTTTTGAATCATTTTCGAATAAGAGTTGTAATTGGGTCATCATTTATGTTAAATTAAAAAAAATCTGAACAAGATGTTTGGATAATGTCATTCTCTATATTTCATATCTAGAAAGTATCACGAAGTCTTATGTTTTCAAGACAATATAACAATCCGCATCAAGGCCAAATTTGCCAACATAAGCCTTATCTGCGCTCATGCTCCGACGGAGGAAAAAGATGATATAACTAAGGATTGCTTCTACGAGATGCTTGACAAAACCTATGAACGACTACCAAAGTTAAAATCGTGCTGGGAGATTTTAACGCAAATGTAGGAAGAGAATTGTCGGAAAATGTAGCCTAAACGACAACATGTCTGGTAACGAACTTAGGCTAATTGACTTCGCTGCGGAACGAAATGCCACTATAGCCAGCACACGGTTTCCTCACCTCGATATCCATAAAGGGACATGGCGGTCTTCAGATCAACGAACATTCAACCAAATTGATCACATTGCGGTAGACAAGAGGCACGCATCCAGTATTTTGGATGTCCGCACATTCCGAGGGGCTTACAACGACTCGGACCATTACCTTATCGCAGCCAAGGTAACGATGCGGATATCTACCACACCACAACAAAACAAAAATACTGTGAAAAAATGCAGAAATACCAGAATGTCGAAAAACTGCAATCGCCAGAGACCGCTAAGACCTTCGCGCAAAGCGTATCCTTAACCTCTCGATTCACACCATACCATCAGCATCTAATGTCGAAGAACAATGGCAACGATGCCAACAAGCCATTAGATCAGACGCAACTGATGTCCTAGGTTTCTCGCGGCCACCAGCAACAGATGTTGATGAGAAATCCGACAGATACTCGCAGCCAAGAATGAGGCCTACAAGGCTAAGCTGCAGGTGAACACAAGAGCTGCCGGCTTTTCAGAAAGAAGAAAAAAGATCAAGAAAGGCGCGCGATCGAGGATATCGAGATCGAGAGGTGACACTCCAGGAACAATGTTCGCAAGTTTTACCAAAGTGTAAAACGGCATAGCCAAGGATACAAGGCTCGAGCAGAATCCTGTCGAGATGAACAAGGATATATCGTAGTTGAGACACAGTCGATGCTGAGGATATGGAAGAACCACTTCTGCAGACTGTTAAACGGCAATGACGAACAACATTTCGCTGTCAGGCAGAACGAATACTAACAACGAGAGCGAAACTGCCAACCACCCGACCTAAGGGAAGTGAGGATAACAATATCTAACCTCTGGCTTAATAAGGCTGCAGGAAATGACGGCCTTCCCGCTGAGCTTTATGGAGCAGGCGGAGATGGCTTGGTAAGTAACATCCAACTCATAAGCCAAATCTGGTCGGATGAAAGTATGCCTGAAGAATGGAACCTCAGCATCGTTTGCTGTTATAAGTATATGCTGTCAACACGAAAGGACACACAACATCGACGAATTGGACAGAACGTCACCATTGACAGATATAACTTTGAGGTAGTACGGCTCCGCTATTAAAATATAAAATAAAAAAAATAGTTTTTCTCTTGCATATGCTATGCGGTAGGGTATTCAATGGTTTTTGTAGGACGCCCCCAAAAAGTGGGCGTGATTTAATATGATCTATGGACAAAATGTTAAGATTACCATTACGGAAGTATTTGCGTCAAACATTTTTCCTAAAAACACTCAGCTAGCGATTCTGAGTCGATCCATATACTTTGTGGTATATCTAGCTAAATTATTTATCTATGTTACAAACTATGTATCAAAACTAATATACCCCCATATGGGATACGGTATAAAAACCCCGAGATGTACCCATATATGATTTGACACCAATGTCATGCCAGCTGCTACTGCAGAGTCCAGCATTCATGATCGTATACGTAAGTGCCTAAGTAATAAGTATTTTTAACTAATTTCCGCATAAATAATAATTTATGCCTAAAACCGGAATTCACTTTCGTTTCAGTGGATCGTACTGAGGGCATCATCTGCCAAACGCAGACTGACCATTATAACCTGAATAACCTGAACAATGGTCAAGCACGCACGCATCTCAACTTCTGCAGTAAGCGTGTGACAAACAACAACAACAACAAAAAACAATTAAATGGTACAAGACCTCTTTAAAAAGAGGATAGGGGTTGTTTAGTGCTCTTCATCCCTTTATTTCATTTCATATTAATTTTATTTTGAAACTCTCAGTCAGCCCCAAGGAGTTTTTTCCACAGCCGACTGGCTAACATGTGTGTGCCTGTGACTTGTAACCATTTACGGATCCTGCAAATTGCCTGAGGTATTTGGTAAGGAACTGAGGCTTCTGTTGCATTTGCAGCAACTCATGCACCCTAGGTGATGATGGTTAAGCAGCTCTGATCAATTGTGTTGTTGTTTCTTTTTTTGTGTGTCCTCTAAAAAGAGGGTTGGCAGAGGAAGTTCCTATGAATAACCTGATCACCCTTTTCTCATTCGTGACTCTCCTGTATCAATGGATTTATTTTCCAGCAGCTCTTGTTGATTCGAATGCTGAGAACCACACAGCATAAGAGAGAAGGATTACTGGACCAGACAAAAAAAAGGGTCCTTGGTAGGCATCGGCTGCTGCATATATTCCGAAAAACTCGTATGTAGGTATCAAATGGACACAAAGATGTGTGTGTACCCGCTGGGTATGTTTCATATCAAAAGGGCTGCTGGCAGCCAACCGACCGACGTCCCCCTCTATACATAGCCAGAGTATAATATGAGGAGAAGGGAAGAAAATATGCAAAAATTTCGAGGATTCCCAAGTGCACTGCATTTCGGATTAATGACCACGAGCTGCACGTGCCACAGAAGTGTGTTGTTATTTCGCATTATGTCTTCAACGCACACAACGCACACGTTTTTTTGTTCATACTTTTGAGCTTATTCCATTTCTTCAGCATCAGAGAGGCGTTGGTCCTTTGGTGTTGGAAGATTTTAAAAGGATATCCAACTAATGACACACTTCTCCTATCACCACCAATCTGAAGCGAAAGGGGGTAAAAGCAAATAAACAATTTTTACGCTTTTGGTTTGATGGAAAATTTATGATATTTACCCATATTTACCGATTTTGGTGTAAATGTGTTTGTTGTATATATTTACTTCGAGATATAGTTTGACAGTTTAAGCACTTTTATTTGTTCGCTTGGATATAGGAACACGGTTAGCTGTGGCCACACACATCGCTGGGCTAATTGAATTATTTCGTAGGAAAAGCTTCGAACAAATATTTATTCAATTTTCAAGTAGGTGCATCGTGTCGGTCGGATGGAGTGTGTTTGAACGGAATCCATTTATAAATACAAGGGGCTTTTCTATTTGATAGGAACTCAGGAATCGGGGTTCAAGATTCGTAGAATGGATGATTTTGTTAGGTCGAGAAAACAAATGTTAAATGACGACATTCACAGATGGGTTGTATTTCATCAAATTCGTAAAGGACTTAATTTTAGGATCAAATAAGAGCACTTCGTGAATTTGGCATATTGATATGTTAGGCGTTAATTTCACCCAATGAACTTGTTGCCGGCTGTGTATAACGAGAACATTTACCTTGTGTATATTCGAAGTTTCCTTAAAATATTTACGTGCTATCAAGTTGGCATGTTTTAAAGCTGCTGACTTACGTGACAACCGTGACAAGGCCTAAAGCTGCGGTTACGACCAACCCTAGTAAGCGTTTGTGCTAGTTCTCGGTAAAATGTTCAGCTGCGTTTATAATAATAATTACAATAAAATTGAATACTAAAATGGGAAAGATTTATGTAATAAAAGGATTTTTTTTAAACTATAAGAGAAGATCTGATTTTGACCTTTAAAATCATTTTTAAAACTACATTTTTATAGATTTTTATTAAATGACATTTCATTTTATTTTCAGAAAATGGGTTTGTCAAAATATAATGCTCTTCTAAATATCTAATAACGTTTTTGTCGTGTCGAACATTTTTATTTGTTTGCTAAATCAGAAAGCATTTATTTTTTTCTTTCAAATGCAATTTTTATACGGGCTCTGTGATCAACAATATTTTTGGCTTTTCCTTCATATGCGAATACAAACAAACAGTTTTGTCCCCAGCCAGTCGCTCCATTGATTTGTGCTTCAAATTCCAATTGCAATATGTGCGGTGGTAGGCCTGGTAAATACAATGAATTTAAAAATTCTATGGGATAATAATTGATCACCTCATATCTTAATTCATAATGGTATCGACTGACTTGAATGTAAACACTTCCTTGGTATCTCTTTTAAAGTGGCATTAATTTCTGTAACGCCTTTGTTTTTTGCCGCCAATATAGCTCTTTCGCTCAGCCAAACATGTGTCTTGTATTGATGTACTATGTTTGAAAAAAAAAACTTTTCGAATCACTTCTTCTTTTGATTGAACTGCATTGTACAAATTCGTTCGTAACGTTATTAAGCCAGTTTCATTGTCTATCGGCATTTTTCCATTTCCAATTTGCAACAACTGCTTTGAAAATTCATTGGATGATTGATCATTTTGTAATTGAACAGGCAGATTTGTAGTTCTCACTAAGCTAATCAGCAGCTGTGGATCGAGGAATAACTAAAAGTTTGTCGAAAATCAACAGATAATAATATTAAGGATAATTAACTGAGCCGTTGATTTCCTCTCATATCCTTAATGCCTTCATAATCTCTTGAGGGCCATAGGACATTCATCCCACATGACAATTTCACACCGTTGCAACACTTTGGCCATTCCTGACGTTTTGGTAATATTACTTGTTAACTTTTCGTTGAACTTCATTCTGCAACTTAAGCGCATGAAAAAGTTATTTAAAAAAAAAAAAAAAAGGCCTGAGCAATTCTTATTGTTTTTTTAATACATACATAGTTAAAAATACTAACAAAGTAAATTGGTTGATAACTGCGTGAGTTATACGTAAACGCACAAAATATCAACTTAGTTTTTTTTAGTGTAAAAAACCTCAAAATATACTGAAATTCATGATTACAAAACCATATATAGACAAATACCAAATGTGAAAGTTCGGTTAAAATCGTTAAGGCGTGAATTGGAAAGAAAGGAACCCAATTTTAAGGCTACATTTTTAAAAATATATAATATCCATATAAATGACATAATATTTAACACAAAATATCGAATTACTTAGCTCTTACGACTTTTTATATTTTTTATAGAAAATTATAGCAGACTAACTTTCTTACCATTCATTTTTCAGAAAATAAATTATTCCATTATCAAAGCCTTGCTACGTGTTTGAATTAGGGTGTCTAAAAAGTAAGTATATGACTAATAAATTTTCTCAGATTAGTGTATGTATTGTATTATTTTCCAGTAGTATAAAAAAAATATTTTTGCAACTCGCGTTTTAATGGTGGATACACGCGTTGGTTCTCCAAAACCCAAGACGTGACAAAAATAAAATTACCTTTAATTCATAAAGGAACGAAACAATATCGACGCCTACGGCCGCAAAGGATCAGCCACAGTGGTAGTGACTTTATGTACTTTTCTGGTTTTAGATATCTACTCACATTAATTAAACTTTAGTATATGGCATGTCTGTAAGGTTGCGTTTTAAGTCCTGCTTATCAAATGGATATCATATTTTCATTTTTAAGGCGACTCTTAATGAAACAACGATATATAAAAAGATTCATACACATTGGCCGTGTTCCGGATTTCATTTAGTAAGATTTTTTACTCTCGATAGTAAATAAAAACGAGTGGTGGGTGCATGACTGGGTCGTACGCAACTTTCTCTTTCACAGCGAGTTGGGCATTAGATCAATAATAATGTGAATAATAATGATTTTCCCTTATTGGCCAAAACTGAATATTCCGTTTAGTGATAGCTGGGCTAAAACTAATTATGTGGAATTGTTTCAAACTGTAATAGTAGTATATATATTAAATTTCATTCATTTTGACATAATAGTTTGCGAGAATTTAACAAATTTGTTTATATGGTCTAAATGACAAAATCAGCTATATGGGTTTTGTTGGAACTAATATGCTTTTAGTATATATAAAGTTTAATCAAAATCGTTAGAGTCGTTTTGGATACGAAATTTAAAGAAAATCGGTCAAGCCGTTTAGGCTGGGGAGACCATTACGGACAGACGAACCGACGGACGGAATTCCAAAAACCACTTTTTTGAGCTCCGCTTTCATCGTTATGTTAGAATCAATCAAAATCTCGAGGTCAAAAATTTTCACGAAAACAATATCTTTCTCTTCGTAAGAGTTAAAAACAGCTATCCCTTAGTATGTTTCCATACGTATCTACACACGGCTTCTTTAAATGCCAACCAGCCCTTTCCCTTTCCCGATAACTCTTGATAAGGGCAAAATCAAAACAAATTGAATAACTATTTTCAGATTATAAATTTCGAACGAAATATGTGCCTAAAACACGCTTCCTGTTGGCTACAACACTAAACGATGCTTCGATTCCAGATGGTTGCAGTCACCCTTCTAAAAGTCTCACATTTGTATCCATAGATACACGGGTAGCATTTTAAAGGATGTTGGCGCGGTTGCCGCTCGCCGTACGCATGTCAAAATACGAAACCAAAAAAAAAAGTAGGAAAACATTAACATAACAATAGAATGCAAAACAGTTCTGATGGTAGCAAGTTCAGTACGTATCTATATGTGCGACACCGTACAAGATACTCTTCATTTTCTGGCAAGAGATTATCGCGGGAAAAATTGAAGTGTGCCAGAGTTGAATTTGTTTTTTTCTTTTTGAATACCTATATCTTTGGCAAAACATTTACAAATGAAAAAATAAATCAAACGCGGTCTTCAACATAATGCGGCAAACTTCAAACACATTCAGTGAAAAGAAGAAATTAATCCCAGCACTGGGAAAATGTGTACACGATTATATCGAGTTAACTGAGCGATTTGCATTCAACATAAGTGCGAGGAACTCCGATGAACTTCAATTAAATTTGACGAAATGAAGAATGTTTTGGGTTTGATGCGAACTTTAATTCCCTCGAGAATGAAACCGAATGAAACAAAAAATCGGAAGAGTTCGAGATACGCACACACACAGAAATGAAGACAGATATGCGATTGCAATCATCGTTGTCATGTGTGAAATTTAAGTTTCTTTTTTTGTTGGTTTCCTCTGATTTGGGCAATTGAAAGTGCCGACAGATACTTAATCTCATTTACAAGGAATTTTTGCAACAATTCAATTAGGCTCTGATAGAGTAAGCAACATAAAGGCACGAAAGGATGATATGGTAAATTAAAATGGGGAACATACGCAAATTTCGTAAGCTAATTGAATTGATGATTGCGCGTCGCGGATTTGGAGAGAATCACGTGGCGGTGTCAACGAGTTTATGGCTTTTACAATTTGGGGATATTTGAGTAACAGATACGTCTGTCGAAATAGTTGGAAATTGTGGTGAAGACCATTTTCAAATTGTAGTTAGACACACACGATTAAAGAGGACTAAGGGATACGCACCTGTTAGTACAAATGAAACGTTTTGTAAGGCGTTTTCAAATTGAGGTTAAAGGGATTTTTATTGAATTTATTAACAAACGGTTCTTTTAAGCTGACAGCGTATTGTCTCAAGTTCGCAAAGATGTGAGTTAAAGCGCGTTCTTCAGTAATTTGATTACAAATCCCAATGCGTCGTCTGTTAAACAGTGGCAGGGTGGTTGAAGCCAGGTGTAACACCTGACCGTAGCGCTATCAATACGGATCACAAAAAATGCCTTAGTCAATATACAGTTTATTGATCTTAAGGAACACTATGGCTTTTTTTGTAAGCCTTATGTTTTTTCAGGTTGGCAGCACTGGTTAGTAATGGCGTCCAAACGTCATGTGTTAAAGTCAACAGTTTTCAGTATACTCTGCCATTTAATCATGGAAAGACTTACAAACGAGCAATTATCGAAATTTATTATTAAAATTCGTGCTCTGTGAAGAATGTGCAAATCCGCTGTTTTATCGAAAAATTGTCTTCAGCAATGAGACTCATTTCTGGCTCAATGGATATGTAAACAAACAAAACTGTCGCATCTGGAGTGATGAACAGCCACACGCCATACAAGAATTACCGATGCATCCCAAAAAAAAAAAACGACAGTTTTGTGTGGTTTATGGGCTGGTGGTGTCATCGGTCCATTTTTCTTCAAAGACGTCCGTGGAAGAAACGTTACCGTCAACGGCGAACGATATCGAGCCATGATACGCTACTTTTTTTTTTGCCCAAGTTGGTTGAGTTGAACTTGGTTGACATGTGGTTTCATCAAGACGGTGCCACATGCCACATAGCTCGTGAAACAATGGAAATTTTGAAGGATGAATTTGGTGAGCAGCATATCTCTCGAAATGGCCCTGTGATTTGGCCGCCAAGATCATCCGATTTAACGCCTCTTGATTATTTCTTGTGGGGTTATGTAAAGTCGTTAGTCTATGTGGACAAGCCGAACACGATTGAAGCCTTACAGGATAACATAAAACGCCTAAATCGTGGAATACAGGCCGAAATTCTCGAAAAAGTGACGCAAAATTGGACCTTCCGAATGGACCATTTGAAACGAAGCCACGGACAACATTTACATTTAGTATCGATTTGTATAAATTGTAAAGAATAGCTTATTTCAACTTAGCCGATTGGAGTCGGCATAAAACAGGATGTCCGCCATCGTGCAAGAAGTACACACGCACACATGAATGGTTGTGAGAAAGCTAGGCCCTAAGTACTAACGAGCCTGTTGCTCCAAAAAATTGTATAACTCCATAAAAAAATCTTAAACTCTCGTTATAGCAATGCCGACGGACTTTTAACGAATTTGAATAACCTGGATCATGGGCAATCTGTTTATAATAAAGCCCGAACTCAAGAGAATACCATGTATAAAATTCTGATAATGCAAGTTCTACTTTACATGCATGACGGACATAACCTTAACCAGATAAGGGAATCTTTAGCGAAAAATTCTTCGAGCGTATCTACACCAATTCTCGAGTCTGCAAAGTATTTAATTCTCAACCGATTGACGATGCTGTAGGGGAAGATCTAGTTTTTAGTGATGCGGACTTGTAAATAACTACTAAATTTGAGTGTTGACCGTATTGCGACCCAAGAAAAAGTATATCGTAATTGTCTTAGTCAGTGTAAACTCTTAAGCTATTAGCTTTAACACATGCCCTTGATTTCAGCTATAGTAAAGAATAAATCTAAATCCCAATCAGCATTAAAGTGTCGCAAGTCAAGGGATTATTTCGTAAAGCTATGTCAACATCTCATGTTGGAGACATTCACATTATGTAAGATAAAATGTGGGGCTGTGGGCTAGTGGAACCTAAGCCCGAAAGTAACAACACCAAGTTTTTTTCACTACTCCATCTCTTGCAAAAGTCTGACAAACATCCAAAAGTAACGATGTCATGAGAAGCTTCTCAAATTTGCCGTTCGGATTCGGCGATTGTAGACCAGTATGTTTATTGTAAATGTAATTCAGCCACCTTCACATGGCCTAAATTCAAATGAACCAGCGTGCGGAAATAGGCTCGTAATACAATAACCATACGGGTATTGTTCTCCAATTTTCTTCGACATATTATGGATAATACGCTAATTTAGTGGGATCTATTGAACCAGAAAGAGACGGAAACTCACTATCTTACCTGGGACATGTTACCCATCGACTGGTGCAGATAGGATTTTAGATCATAACTCGACCAGCCATTAATTGATCGATATATTGTATACATTATTGTTAATATTTTTATATACAATATTGGTCCGTTTCGATATATATAAAAAAAACATCTTTAAACTAAGAAATGTAATATCCAACACATGTATCATCAATATATCATCAGCAGGAAGTAAACAGTTGACCATCAAATGGTTAAGTAGTGATAAGAATTTTTATATAATATTTAATTTTTGTAAACAATTTTTTTTTTTTATAAACTCACTAAAACAAACCGACATTATTCGAGCGATCGAAGATATAGAAGCATGCCAATCGACGAAAGATGTTCGTAAGTTTTATCGATGTGCTTAACGTCAAAGACGGTGATACAAGGCGCGAACGGAATCATTTCGAGATGAACAAGAAAAGTCACAGTCGATGCTGAGAATATGGAAGAACCACATTTGCACGGTGACGATGGACAATCTTTTCTGTTAGGTTGAGCAAACCATTCAATATTGTCGACGACAGTAAAAACGACCAGCCATCCGACCTAAGTGAAGTAATGTTAGCAATATATAAACTGAACTAAACAAGACTACCGAAAATGACAGCCCTCCTGTCGAGCTTTATAAAGCCGTTTCAGATGATTTGGTTAATTTGCAGATGCAAATATGCTTGAAGAATGAATCCTCAGCATTAATTGCCCGATACACAAACATAAGAAGAAGACACTCTGAACTTCCAAAAATTTGTGCAACTTCTAGCATCTGGCGTGGATATTGACATCATTGGTCGAACTCAACGTGATGCCACTACCACGTTTGCTACCCGTAAGTGAGGGGAAGACAAAGTACATGTTGTCAACAAGGAAGGCCACACAACATCGACCAATTGGACAGAACGTCACCATTAACAGACACAACTGTGTGGTAGTAAGGGACTTTGTGTAACTCGGCTCCGCTATTAACACTGACAACAATATCTCGTCAGAAATAAAAAGAATTACTGATCCCAACCGCTGTTTCTTAGGGCTTCGAAAACAATTTACAACACCTCACACTCGAACTCTTAAGGATATCCAATATATGACCCTAATCATCCCAGTCCTGCTCTAGTGGTCATTTTGAACGAAAAATTCTTCGAAAAATGTTTGGTCTCGTTTTTGACATCAATTAAGCAATTTACTTTGGATACAACCAAAAACCTATGACCTTAAACACAATAAGTGTTTCTGTTTTTAGCCTAAGTGGTCGATGAATGAGTGGGCAATTGTATCAATATTTTCTCAGTTCTCTCATAAATCCAGTTTCAAGATGTAAATTATCATTTCCGTCCAACTATAAGGCGTAAACCATATCGAAAAAAAAGTTCAAAAAATTGTATTCTTAAAAAGGTTGTTTGCTCACATTAAAAAGGCCCATCGAAATTGGGCCATTTTCGAATTTTGACGAAATTTGACGTTATTGACAGGTTATTGAGACAAGTACTCAAGCAAGAATTTTTCGAACTCTACAGCCACATCGACATGGTTAAAAAACTACCGCATTCGATGTTTAAGATGGCCAGCACGTAGGGTCTTCGATTCCTAGGCCGACGTCGAACGCAGTAGAGAATGACCTCAACCAATTTGAAGTGCGAAACTGGAGGCAGTTAGCTAATAGTCTAATTAGAGAGGCGTGTTGGTTGAGGTCCAGGTGTATTCCGGATTGTAACGCTAAGTAAGTAGAAGGGTTATATGACGGATAATGATTGAGTCGTGCCAAACACTTTCAAATGATTAAGTTGTATTACAGCATTTTTCGGGGAATGTGTTTTTTTTGCGCTGAATGTAAATTTCAAACCCAATTTTCAATATTGGATTATACGTGATCAAAAAGACGTCATCCAGGATGTAGAAGCGATGATTCGCAGCTTTTCTAAACTTATGCAACAAAAATAGAAATGCTTTGCGCAAAATACTCGTTAGAATACAAGGACTTGGTTTTTTCGTACAGCCATTCGTGTGTACCTCTTGTACGAGAGCGGGACCTATAGTGTTGTAACAAATCCAAATGGCTGAATTGAGATAGTATATTAATGACAAAATTATTAAAAAATAATTTTAGTATAGCTTAGACTGCGGATCGAACGCCTGAATTTTAAGTGGCAGCTTATGGCACTAACAACTGTGTCTCTAACACCGTTATATGGAATAACTGGTCGCCTTTTACGAGTCTTCTTTAAAAGCGCGTCGATGACATTTCGTTGCAACAAGAAGGTGATAGTTGAAACTAAATACGAGAAATCATGGGTTTATTAGAATGATTCGATGAACAACTTATTTCGCCATTTGAGTCGGTGATCTTAGATAATTCGATATCATCTCTTAACTTTTTAATATAGGGATATCCCACTATGCCACCGCCTTATCCGGTGAACGTGCCATCAAAAATTGAGAGAACGATTCGGTGAACAATTAATTGCCCAGTTAGGACTGGTAGACCCCTAGATCATGTAACATCACACCTCTAAACTCGTTTATATAGGGCCACATCCACGTCTACATTGATAAGGCGGCGAACTTGTTTAGACGCATTTACGGGCAACATTATAAAGATAATATAACTGTCTTCGATTCCCAGCCAAATGTCGGACGCGGTAGAGGAAGACCTCTTTAGCGGCGCGCACACGTAGAAACCAACTTCAACCAAGTTCTGGTTAGCTAGCTAAAGATCGGACTGTAGCGCCCAAGTAAGTAAGTAGGTAAATATAATGTACTAAAATAATATCCAAATAAATCGCCCATTATAATCAGCAGTTGGCTACTTAGAATTCAGACATACCGCAATTTACTGTTGTAATCTGTGGTATGTTGAACATTTGTACATTTAACATCCTATCCAGAAATCTGAGCACTTGGTATAACTCATGTTTCCCAACAGGTGCATATAGTGTAAAATCTTCCCAAATGTATTCAATTACCGAAAAATGTTGGTCTCAATTGGATTGCCATCTGAGAGAATCACACAGCTGTGCAAGTCTCCCACTCCCCAATTCAAATATTAATCAAAAAATTCAGCATTTATACAAGGGTCACTTCATTATGATCATCCATACGTCCATTCATCTATTACAATTTGATTGAGTTGCATGGTAATTGCATTCTCTTGGCCATACAACGCACGTATCTTCATGAGGGAGATTTCGTTCTTTGAAAATTAATGACATTTCATTGCGAAGGCTACCCTCTAGCGACGACGAGTGCACATAGCTAGACAAATCCCATAGAAGGATGAGAGACCCTCGTACAATAGCCGGTTCGCACACACATCCACAAAACCAATCCAAGGATTCCCTTGAGCCTAATACATATCTGTAACGGCAATTATATTGGAAGACGAGGGTTGTCGTTTGAATGAAAATACGTAAGGTGAATAAAACCACCGGAAGTTCCTATATGACGGTGAGTGACAGGCAGAAAGTCCTCTGCCGGGCACATAAGATTAAACATGATGTACGCTCGTATATTAATTTTCGTGTTCTGAAGGATGAGGGTGTTTTAAATCCAATTTGCGAAACAGCATTTCGCATGTTTGTCTCAAACAGTGGAAAATAAATAAATGGCGGGCAAATATTGACACTAAAAAAAACGGTATGTTGTTACAGAAAGGATAAAACCATCGCTACATAAGCAAATTAGTTAGAAATGTTAATGAACCGTTAAATAAATGCCTTCCATTCCCAAGAACGGGTGACTCCATTAATTTTGTCCGCATCAGCCAAACCAGTTCCGGAGCAATTACAAAATGTATTGTAAGCCTTCCATCCACTTTATTCAAGTCGTCAGTCAGCACTTGAATGTATCCTTAAATGTCGGAATTTTATAACCTCACATTTCAAGTATCATCACATCATTGTAGCCACCTCAGTTTCCGTAGATATGTGGGTACTCATGCATACGTATGCATGTATTTTGTATAACGTCTTGTTTTCTAAATGGATGGTTATTACAATTTGCTTCTTTTTTTTTCCCGCTACAGTTGTGTGTGTGTTTTGTTAAATGGTTTCCTTTTTTTATTGCCTGCAAATAAAGACGATGAAGTACAGTAACAAAATCGCTGGCCTGGGAGAAAACCTGAAGCCAAGGAAAGGACAAGTTAAGTAGACAATATGTATGGATACGGGTATGTCTATAGATATGTTACGCTGTGGAATAGATCAGCTATTCGGCACGTAGATTGGTTGTATTTAGGTTTTTTTTTTGTAAAAGTATATAATTGACTGCTTAAGTTCTGTCATGTCAAATGTTACTTGGGGCGAATGGCAATTGATTCTACTTTTGTTGGAATTGGAAATCGTACCCTAACATTTGATTTAAAATGATTTTGCGCTCAACAATACAAGTGAATGGGAATTCAGAAACATGAAAAAGGACGGGTTGTAATTATTGAATATTGGGAATAGTCGTTATGTTTTGCATGCGATGCTATTTTTGCTTACCGCTTACAACATAATGTCTTTATTTTATCGATAGTCTGTAGTGCCGACACTCGAAAGTGTTGCCAAAAATGTTCTTAAACTAAAGGTTTGTGTAAAATAGAGAACATTGGCTTTCTATCTAAAATATAACTTATTTGAAGTATAATTCTCATTAGCTGTAAATCAGAAAGCGTATGTCACAACTTGAAAAACATAACAACGAGGGTTTTACGAACTGACTAATATCAATGAGTATACAACTACAAGAGTGCGCATATCATACAACGAAAATTTACTATGTGGGGTACTGATGTTGATACACAAGTGTTTAGATTGCTACCCCAGCACCAAACAACAGCAAAGCCGATGCATACGAACGACGGAAATTCCCCTTCGCACTTACGTCTGAAACGACTACAACATTTTTAGCTGTGATGCGTACTCTTGTAGTTCTATACCTCTTTGCTAATATCCATTTATTGCCAAAAACCAAAAACCACAGCCAGATGTACGCAAGTTTTATTATAAAAAAACGTCAAAGCCAGGTATACAAATCGCGTAGTTGAGAAACAGTCGATGCTGAAAATACGGAAGAACACCTTCTGCGGACTGTCAAACGACGATGAAGAACAACCTTCCACTGTCGGGCAGACCGAACCATTCAATTTTAGCGACGACAGCAAAAACTACCAGCAAGCCGACATAAATTAAGTGATGATAGCAATTTCTATAAACTTAAGATTAACAAGGCTGTCGGCTATATAATGGTGATCTTTATGACCAGGATGAAGAGTATTAAATCATTCGATACCAAAAAAGGGTTTATTGGAAATGACGTTCTGATTTTTGAACATTGTTCTTAAAAGTTTCTGCAAAACTTAAAAGTTAACACAAAGAAAGCTCAGTCGCACATTATTCCTGCAAGAAAAACAATAGGCTTGAAGTGGGGAATGAAACCTCGTATCACGCATTGGCTCTATATCTCCGATACAAGACCGATACATCTTTATGGAGTAGTAGAATGGTGGACAGCACTAAAAATAGCTATAAACACCAAAAACTAGCCAAGCTGCAAAGAACTGCATGTCTGTGTATCGGTGGTGCACTCCGTACAACACCCTCAGCAGCATTAGACATTCTTTTTCACCTACTACCCCTAGATATTTTCGGCAAGCAAAGGGCAGCTAGTTCAACTATACGTCTTAAAGCCATCCAACAGTGGTCAAATATTCAATCTGGCCATTCAAGAATTCTAAATGAACATACAAATATTCCTAAAAACACCGATTACACCCTTACCAGGTTAAACTTTGAGTTTTCGGGTCGCAATCCCAGACAGAACGTCATGGGAGAGTAACAAATCTGTGCTAAACGGCTCGATCCATAAAAAATAACGCATTGCGTGCTGGCTAAATCTCAGCCTATTTTCCTGATCACTGTAGCGTGTTCCAGGCGGAACTCATGGCCTTATCCTGGCTGAAAGAGAATGTAATATCTGCCAAGGATATTAGCATTTTCTCGGTCAGTCAAGCGCCCATCAAATCCCTGGAATCAGTCTTAAGAAATTCAAAGACAACCCTAGATTGCCGATCATCTCTGCAGGAGATGTCAAAGCATTTTAGCATTCACCTATGTTGGGTGCCTGGGCATAGTGACATTCCAGGGAACTTGAAGGCTGATGAACCCGCCAGAAATGAGACTAAATTACTAGCTGTACCCGACACGGGTGCACTAGGTATTCCTATCGCTACATGCAAAAGCTAACTAGCGCAACATGTTAATAACAAATCAAACCTCAGATGGAGTCTTGGCACAATGAACATGTCAAATAACCAAACAAATTTGGCAAAAGCTAGATTTGAGAAGATAAAAGGGACGGATTTCGATCACCTAGAACGTTTATTAGCGCCACCATAGGTGTCATCACAGGGCACTGTTTAATAAGCAGAAACGCAAAAAGGTTAGGCCTCCACTCAAACGACTTCTGTAGGAGCTGCATGCACTAAAAGGAAGAAGAAACAATACTTCATCTCCTTTGTAACTGCCCGGCCCTATCAAACATCTTGGAGCTAACTATTTTCAAAATCTCAGTGACTTGACAAAAACGGAAGTGAAAAGCCTCCTCCGCTTCATCAAAAGCTCAAAATGGTTTTCACACGGATAGTAGGAGAAAGGACCAGATCCAAGTGGTATCACAATGGAACAATGTAAGATCATGATTGTTCCAAGTCAATGGGATGATAAAGCACTCTAAATTAATTTTTCTGATCAAATATATCCTGACAAAAAAAGGACAACTAAACAGAACTTCACAATTGAGAGTTATAACTTTGAGGTAGTAAGAGACCTTGTCATCCTCGGCTCAGATTTTTATTCTCTCAACAAAAAAAAAACTGTTTTTTAGGGCTTAGTGTAGGCAATTTAGTTATAAATTATAGAAACTCTAATCATCGTAGTCGAACGTTAAGATGCACATAGATCGTATAAAAGGGCTTCGATAAATCCTTGGGTGTTGCTAGCCCAAAATTCATCGATACATTTTTTGTTCAGTATAGGTTGATGGTTTCTAAAGATGAATGGCGAACCAAACTTGTCAAAAAGCTATGCATTAGACGTTATGATAGAAAAGCCATGTACATCGATTTATAGTTGTATGGCCGACGCAGTAGAGGAAGTCGTCGCCTTAAGATCGATCACAGGTAGAAACCGACCTCATCCAACTGGAAGTGAACTACAAATGAAGCGATTTTGTTTAGTACCAGGCTAACTAAAGAAGCATAATAGTTGAGGATTTCATTTCCCCTTGACTGAAGTGGGTCTTTTGTAGGAGTTTTATAAATTGAGGAACAATTTTCGTTGTTTGACTACAAAACAAGCTGTACAAATGACAGATGTTATAACTTTAATGTCATGTGGCATTTTGTAAATGGCGCGGAATTCAAATTCCCCAAAGCCGGTGGTACATCTTCTATAAACATAGACATTTCCTTTTTTGATCAGAATAAAGCATTAAGGAAAATTAAAAAAAAAATCATATAAAGGCTTGGGAGTTTAATCCCGTTTATAATGAATATGGTAATTTTCTTAAGCCTTATATTAGCCCAAGTAAATGATTCAGAAAGCAGTCTTCCACTCTTCCCCCAGTACCCAGAACACCCGTCCCCAATTCATACGGATGCATTACATATACCTAGGCGACACACTGGCAGTGACGTGAGGCAAGGTTCTCATATAATTTTCGTCTAAAGCTGCCGTGGGAGACTGACATTTGTATGTACCTACCAAAGCCTCTGACATGATTCTCCTCATTCTGGAAGTGACGTGGTGTTTAGTGAACTCAACCACCACTTTGTGGAACCTTTCGCATCTTGTGCCTATACAAATTATAGGTATACATCCAGTGCATGTGTATCTACGGTGAATGGCTTGGTTATGCAATTTACTGTTTTACACAGTGTAATGTTTAATTAATGAGATGTTGTTCATTGACTTTTGCTTTGTTTGTTGGCCCCTCGACTTTATGTATGTTGGTGCTCTGTGGTGTTGCTTTTTATCCGGCAAGGAGAATGGGCGGCAGGCGTCCCCAAGCGCGTGTTGAATTTATTTTTACTTTGCTCCTTCCACCTCAGGCTGTGTTGTGAGAATTTAAATACATCAACTTGGGATGAACATAGGAATTAATGAATTTTATTAAAATTTATAATTCTATTGCAATTATAGCACCCGGAAGTATGTATGCCTCTGCGGTTCGGTTTGAAGTGGTGCCGCAGATAACATGAGATGGAATATTATGAACAAAAGTTGCGTGACCTTTGTTTTATGAGCTGTAGCTTTGTGTTACTAACTAAATCAGTATTTCAAGTCGCCAAGCTTATCCCATATAGCTATAGGTAACAATTTTCGGTTTTAGCAAACAAAATAATGTGCCCCCTCGCGATGCCTTGACGACTAGAAATGCCACAGCGTGTCAAATTCATCCATCTGTCATGCCTTCGTAATGGTTTTTTTCACATATATACTGCACGATAGAAGTAATCCCCCAACATACAGTGTAACCTTGGTAAGTATATATGCGAATCATTGCTACTGAATGTATATGTATCGTAGCTACCACCTTCCCCCTGCCGTCACTAAACAAAAGAAACATGAAATCACACACTCTCCTGACGAGTGCCGAAGAAATTAGGATGGGGTTCCATGCCTATGACTTCAGCGGTCCATTGTTGAGGAAAAAAAATATTGATTGTCCTATTATTAACATAATTTCCTTTTTTCGGTAGTAGTAGAGTGTTCTTTGTATATGAGGGTGCGGGAGGTTAAGATTGAAAATACCACATCCCCCTAATCAGGTTGCAAACGAAATTGTACACCCCGGAGTACGCATATTTCGTACGACGCACGACAAAACAATATTTTAGGGACGGGAGCAGGATCTATTTGGCAGCAATAGGGTTTCCATTTACGGAACTTTCTAGTGGATATTTTATTTTAGGGTAGGCTATTATGTGGTGAAACAGTTGTCTTGCCATTGCAACCCTGATATTGTTTAGTCAGATTTGTAACACTTTAAAGTGCCACGACACAGACTAGGGTAAAGTTATTGAAAACTCGACTCAGCTGATTCATAATCTTTTGTCCGACCCTGCATTCCACAAATATCTTGTAATTTGTTTTAAAATTGTTTATTTTTCGAGTGCCCATTTTTTGAAGCTTTTGTTGTATATTATCCAAATGATGGAGGATGACAAAAAAACGGTCGTTGATCTCTGTGGAAGGCTTCTTTCTTTCAAATAAACAAAAATTTCAACAATCTTTGAGGGTCTTGATTTCTTCTCAAATCCATGCACATATGCACGAATTATTCTTGCACAATGAGAAAAGCCAAGATTTGTTTGCCGAATTCGAACAGCTGAGCTGAAATAAGCTTTCCATTACAATTTATACTACTTAGAAAAATGTTCCGACCATTGCGTTATTGCGTTTCGGTGCTAATTGAAATCGAAGCAAGACCGTTTGCAAGGTAGTTTGTCACACTAACCATGTTGTTTCGAACACAAATCTTTGTGATTAAAGGAACAATATTGCAAGCAAATGTAGAGCAACATTGTATAGACACACTGTAGGAGTAAAAGTTTTATACATTTGCAAGTATTGGAAGTTCAGTATTTTTATAACAGTGAAAGAGGAGAGAAGTAGTAAAATAAAAGTGGTTTTTCTTCTATTCTTTTCCACTTAAAGTGAATTTGTTTTAATTATATGGTTTGTATATTAATTGGAGTTAAACATAATGAAGGTTTGTATTTAATCTGAGCTAAACACATGTCGCAGCACTGGATCCTAGGTATTAATGACCAAACAGATATTAAACCTAGCTTCTTCAATCATATGTGCACCCGATTTCTTACTTAATTATTGGTTCTATAGTACGAACATGACTGTCCATTTAGCCTGATTGTCCCGTGCTTAATCCCTCAAGTCGTGCACTTAAAATTAGTTGAGGTCGGTAACTGTGCAATTAAGACGAGGTCTTTATCTACTGGTTCTACCTTCTGGTTAGTAATCGAATATTCTGCGGGGCGAAGTATTGGTGTTGTTTCGATCTACATGTTCTCACAATTTTTGACAATGCCTATTAGTTGTATGTCATCTTAAACGCAGCCCACATGTAAGGTCCGAAAAAACAAGAATACAATATTCTACAAGCATGTCAAGCAAATCTGGAACACATCCTCTACGGAATAACTTTGACAACCAAAGCTCGGGGAACTGATTTCAAGTAGAATTTCCGCCATCTGCTAATTTCAATATTTAACTCTCTCCCGGTATAGAATAGGTCAGTACAGTTATTAAAAACAGAAGAGCAGCACTTGGACTGTGTAGAAGCAGAGTGACCAGGATCCAAGAGGAATAAAGATTCAATTGTCCTAGGTTAAAACATTCAACGGCTTGGTAGCACTTTAAGTAGTTGGATTTGAAATTGTTTTGCATTATAATTATCCCAGGAAACAAATCGCAACAGGACATAGATTGCAAAGGATCTCAGTGGAGGCACGGGTTTATTTTGTTTGAGTCTGCATTCGTCGAAAGCAATAATTATCATTAAAAGTGACGTAAGTTCATGTACTTGGGTAACATCACAAGTTTGATCCGGCCATCCAATTTTATGCGGCTATCTAAACTGACTAAACTTGCCAAATTCATAGACACGTATGTCTAGCTATCCTACAAATCCTTAGAAGTAATAAATTATACAAAACACCACGTCTGCACATTGAACCCAAATTTGAACTTCGAACTTGACAACAAAGCTTAATCCTTAATATCATATTCGCTATCCCCCGCATCCAAACAGCATCCCACTTAAAGTACACAACCATACACTAACGTGTAAATCATCTAAGTAGTGGTAGTGTATTGTTATAAGAGCTTAATTTTGCGATTTTCAATTTCCCATCAGAATGCTTCAATTTTGTAATATCTATCGAAAAGCTTTTCCTATTTCAACACAAAGCACGTGCTGCACACCAGGGCAGGTTGCCAACAATGAATGTATACATTAAGATCCTGCGCAATAATCCGTGCCCAAAATTAAACTTTCAACACGCGCGGGAAGTTATTTATAGTGATTTGTTGTGATACAAGGAACAGGAAAATAAATAAAGGTACACACCGACTTATGGATTTACGGCGAGCATTCGCATGCGTCTGAATTGAATGTATTGCACGAGAAATTCACGTGAGCCTCTCGATGTTATTGAACTTGACATGATTTCATTCTCCCAGAAAAGTACTGTTTTTTTATGTTTTTCTATTTTCCATGAACTCTGACATAAAAGAAGGACATTCAAATTGTAAAATTAAAAAAAAGAATAAGGAGTTATGCAATTTTAGGTATTTATTGTAATGGGATCTTAGTTCAATAAAAAAAAAACAAATTAAAAAAGGGTAGGGAAGTCCTTTTGTAGTAACAATCTCCATAATATCTTGCTAAGGTTATTGCATCGTAGCACTTTGAAGCAACAATAACTGTGGGAAAAGTTTTAGCTTTACCTAGAAAATGCCTCCAAACTCCGATTCTCATCCTTTCCGACGTGGCGAAGTGAACAGCATATGGGACTTGCGCTGTAATATTCGCACAACAGGAGTTTGCACAGTTAGTCAGGCCTCTTCATTAGAGATAGTGGCGGCAAAAGCAACACTCAAAACGTAGTGAATACTGGTAGCCCCACATCCAAGTGGTAACTATCTACTTTGAGATTACTATCCAATCATGTTACAAAAACGATTGTTATGAAGCATCTCGCAAATGTATGATTTTACCATTAGGGACCAAGCTAAATGAAAAACAGACAACGCCGAAGACGTTTCTATCTTCACAAAATTAGTGATAATTATCAGAGGACTTAAGTTGCCAATGAGCACTAACTCTACTCATATATTGGCATTGAAACTGTACTCAACATGATTTTGACTTCGTACATCGGGAGTCATTCATAAGGAGCAAAGCCCAATTAAATCCACTGAGGAACAAAATTCCATCAAATTGGTATTCATAAGGAGACGTAGCGTTTTCATGGCCTACAAACGTTCATTCTTATATTGTAATAGATATTCAAGATACAATTTCGAGCATTTAACTACCCAGTCTATTTCCTTGTTGTAGCTATGGTAAAAATCTGGGTATCGAATACGTGATAACAACGAAATAATCATGTCGAGTAGGCATGATGTTGAAAGCCTTTATTCTAAAGATACAGCCCTGACCATTGCAGAATGAGTATCCCTCAGTTGTTACCATACCAGCCGTTTTTTTATTTTACCCACATCATATTAAAATACCATTGGTTTCTATGAGATGACACCGCTTCGCCCCAACTTGGTTTCTGTCTGGATCCCGATCATGATCTAAAAGGTAGTGGATGATCAGAGTTGTTTAAATTTCCTCGTTGATCTGTATATATTGCTCATCCATCAGTAATGCCGAATGCTAAAGACCAACAGCAACTGATGTGTTTGATTTCTCTGATCCACCAGATAGAAACCCCGGGTTTGACTTAGAATACCGACTGATGATCGCAACAAGAATAAGGCCTACAATGCTGCTTGCAGAAACGAGAGCTGCGAAAGAAGAAGGAAATAACTGGCTCTGTGGCGCTGTGGTTATTACAATGAACTGCTCCGCAGAAGGAAAGGGTTCGATGTACAGGGTGTCCGATAGTTCACGCAAAATGTAATTTTTATATAAAATACAGATTTTTAATTTGTTGATTCATCTTATCTACATATATAAAAATGGATCTTGGTTTGTTCGGATGCTTAAAACTCGAAAACGACTGGACCAAATTGGATACTTCCTTCTGCGGATTTGTTCGTATTTGCTCCGCGAAGGTTTAGGAAAAAAGAAAAATTGAAATTCTCAACAGGTGGCGCTGTAGGCGGTCATTCCATTTGATAATGGCAAAACAACGTTTGACGGGCCAGCTTGTAGAATATACAGATTGGATTTATGTATGGATTTTAAATGGCCGCACAGCTTTGCTGGTAAGTACCTACGTACTATTTTATTGAACTTTTTAACGACCGTATCGTATAAATGGGGCTGAATTTCATTAATACACCGCCCAATTTCCTCTTTTAAGGCGTTAGGGGGTCGTGAGCATGTTCGAATAGAACTTTGACTTCAAAAACCCCAAAGTAAAAAGTGCAATGGCGTTAAATCGCAAGATCTGGATGGCCAATTCTGATCGCAAAAACGTACGATTACCCGGTTAGAAAATGAATCATGCAGTAATTGAATTGACCAGCCGCATTTTCGAAGAGAATGGTCCGATAATGCCTCCAGCCCAATATCCTTACCAAACAGTCACGCGTTTTGGATCCATTTGTTTCTCATCAATTACTCGTAGGTTTTCTGAACTGTGTCATCTTGATACTATGGTTCATGTAATAGTGAACAGAGGCAGCAATCCTGTCGATATGAACAAGGAAATATCGTAGTTGAGAACAGCCGATGTTGAGGATATGGAAGAACCACATCTGCAGACTGTTACACGGCATTGACTTATAAAATTAAGCTGTCAGGCAGAACGAACTATTCAATATTTGCGACGACAGCGAAAACTACCAACCATACGACTTAAGTGATGTTAGGAAAGCAATATCTAAACTCAAGCTTAAAAGGTAGCCTTGTAAATGACGACCTTCCCGCCGACCTTTACAAAGCCGGCAGAGATGACTTGGTAAGTAACACATCACCAACTCATAAGGCAAATTTGGTCGGATGAAAGTATACCTGAAGAGTGGAACCTCAGCATCATTTTGCCGATCCACAAAACCCTTTGAACTGCCCCAACTACTGAGGCATGCGTCTCCTCAACATGGCCTACTACATCCTATCTGCGTAACATGTGATCGTCTGAAACCGGTTACTAACAACCTGATCGGCCCTTATTAGGGTGGTTTTAGGCTAGTCCACAACTGATAAAATCTTCACACTTCGGTAGATCCTGGAAAAAACCCAAGAAGTCCAAATTGATACCCAACACCAATTCAAAGCCGCATATGACAGCATTTATAGAGACGAACTATACAGAGCCATGTCTAGTTTAAGGATACCGCCCAAATTCGTCCGTCTGTGCAGGGTGAAGAATTCTCGCTGCTCCATCAAGGTCGGAAACTACCAAAAAAGGATTTAGGGAAGGTGATGAACTATCATGTGACATCTTTAATCTGATTCTTGAGAGGATTGTGCAAAACTCCCTAGCCAACACCAGACGCACAATCTTCAATAAATCGTTCAACTACTTGCATACGCTGACGATAATGACATCATTGGTCGCACTCAACTTGATGTCATAGCCACGTTCGCAAGTATAAAGAAGTAAGCGGCAAAAATGGGTTAAGCAGTAAATGAGGGTAAGTATATGCTGTCAACACGATAGACGAATTGGACAGAACGTCACAATTGACAGATATAACTTTGTGGTAGTACGGGACTTTGTCAACCTCAGCTCCGCTGTTAACTCTGAAAAGAACATCTCGTCAGAAATTAAACGAATAATTGTTCAAGCCAACCGCTTTTCTTTGGGTAAGAAGGCAATTCAGTAGTAAAGCCCTCACTCGAACTACTAATATCCTATATAAGACCTTGATCATCCCAGTTCTGCTTACGGCGCTGAAACATGGACCGTATCAAAAGTGGATGTAGAAATCCTTGGTCGATTTGAGAGGAAAATTCGTCGAAAAATGTTCGGTCCCGTTGTGTGGACGAGACGAAGATTCAGCCAAGAACTATAAGATCTTTACAGCGACATATCCCTTGTCAAAAAGTCCGCAATGGACGTTTAAGATAGCTAGGACATAGAGAATGAATTCGTCTTAAGTGGCCCGCACTAGTAGAAACCGAGCTCAACCAACTTGGAGTGCGCAATTGGAGCCAGTTAGCTAAGGACACCGGGCAAATTGGAGAAGCATGTTGGCTGAGGACCAAGTTCATTTCGGACTGTAGCTCCACTTAAAGAAAATAACAATCACGTTTTAGCCATATTGTGGAATATAAGTCAAGCATTTAAATGGCATCGTTTAGAGCGACAAATATTGTGAGCTGTGGTGATTTCATGCCTACTTTTGAAGACAACGACAAGTCTAGTGTCCGGAGAACATATATATACATATCTATATGTTATCCATACGAGTACTTCAAAATCAATAAAAATAATGGAATCCCATCAATATATGCCATCTTAATTTTTTTTTACAGATCTTTCATTCTTATAAATACAAAAGTTAAAAAAAATATATGCATAGACAGGACAACGTCTGTCGCGTTCCGTTCCGGAAGTAGGTACATAACCAGTTGTCACATAAAACAAAAAGAAAAAAAATTTTTTAATCAATTAAATAGTTTCCAAATCGTTTAATCCCGTTTAATCATCGTTGCCAACCCATCCTCACAATTAAAAATCGAAAGATAAATCGAATTCTAAAATTTGAAAGGATAAAAACAAAAAAGGTGTAAGTGAAAATGAATAACATCAAATTAAGGCAGATCATTTTAAATGGACGCACGGACATAAAAGGGAAAACCTCTTTTCCTGTCTTTATCCTTCAAAGCTTTCAGTAAACAAAATGGACAAACTACAAAAAAAAATACCTTTTTTTCGACCGAGTGATGTATATATTAGGGTTTTGTCTCCTTCGACATAGCGAAGGATGCTTTAAAGTTTTGCATCCAAATGCTCTACTTTCTCTATTCTCTACTACCTAAAGGATATTTTTATCTACCAAGTACTTCCTACAGCTAGTCAAGTGTAGGTAATAAAAATGGGATTATCGGCAGTGGTGCTCCTTCTATTTGATATTGCAAGTCACCTCCAGCTGTTGGAATAACGATGTGCGATGGAAAACTCCCGATACAGAGTATTATCCTTTTTAATGAAAATATCGATGGATATCTGTCGAAAGAAAACTTATCAGTGTGCGTGTGTGTCTGTGCGGTTGAAATTCTCTCAAAAAAAAGGAAGCAGTGCCTCCTAGGCAAAAGGGCAGATGCTTGTTACATATATAGGCGTTCATTATTGTTATTATGTCCTCGATGGCATATGTATACATACATAGTATGTAGCGTACATCCCATTCGAAGATCTGTTGTGCAGATGACATGACATGCCACAAACAGCTGCTTCGACATTTCTGTCGAAACTGAAGAGATCAAGTGGAATTTTTAATGTTAAATGGTTGGGCATAAAAAAGGTGAAAACTTGTTCAAAAAAAAGGTTTTACTTTTTCCTTGGAAGATAAACTGGAAACCACATTGCATGTGCCTGATGGGAATGGGAAGGTGCAACGATGAAACCCTCAATTTACATCAGGTATATAGTTGCACACAGAGTTAAGTAGATGCGAGTACAATTGATTTCATTTTCAATTTATAGGGATTTGAAGGATTTGTTCATGAGATTGATCTACCCTTAGATATATTCAGCCCTTTAGAGCTGGTTCAAGATTCGGATTCAGTCAACTAAATATTTGTGTGTATTCATAGACAATTATTTGTAATGGCTTGTTAATAAGGATGCAGGTACATTCATAACGCATTTACGTATGAATGTACCTGCATCCTTATTAAAAAGCCATTATAAATGATTGTTCTACATTTTCAACTTCTTGTACGCGGAGTTGCCACTGTAATTTCATGAAAATATATTATTTGATCATTGATCAATATGTCTGTTTACAAATTCGACGAGACCTTTCTTTAGTTCATTTACAAGATCAGGAAGACGAGTTATGGCGAATAGAACTTATTGATGAAAGTGTGTAAATACAGCAAAGTTTAACGCTGAAATGTCCAAAGCCCTGGAAAGGGAAGCGAAATTTAAGGTCCTGCATGTAATTATAACTCGAAGCACTGGCTATCCATAAAGATTTTGCCCTTTCTTGGCTTAAAAAAAACAAATAAACATTAAGCACATTTGAAAATTTATGTCTCGCAAACAAAAGATTTATCGATATGGATATTGACGAAAGTTAATATTCCCGCTACATGTATATATTCAGTCGAATCCCATCAGCATTTAAATAGAAAAAGGATCAATCACCCAACAACGGGTAGCATTCTTTAAGACCAACCCTATCTTTCACCATAGCCATATAATCACACAACTTTGCTATTCTTTTCTTGCCCTAATTACGACAAAAGCTACCGAGACGGGTATTTTAAAAGATGATTCCATAACGGCGATTAGTCGTTCGGTACTTTAAGGAGGGGTGGTTTCAAGAAACGCTATTGATGGTCTAAGAGGATATTCAAGTACCATGAAGTAATTTGTTCGTGAATAAATTGTATTTTTTTTTTAACTTTTAAAAAAAGATATTTTAGAAGTTTTTTTTAAAAAGCCCTAGAATTATGCCCAAAAAATCCCTAGATACGAAGTTTGAAGAAAATCCGTCAACGAATTAGGCTGGATAGATAATAACGGACAGACGGACGGAATTGCAAAAAAACACTTTTTTGAGTTCCGCTATCATCGTAATGTTATAGAATCAATCAAAATCTAAGGGTTGAAATTTTTCACGAAAACAATACCTTTGTCTTTGTACGAGAAAGATAAAAAACGTGGCTTAATGTACTATCAGTAGTACATAGAATGAGGCTACATAACCACAGTCAACAATAAGTCTGTTAGAGACTTTGTGGAGTATACCATACCCCCATAGCCACGAATAACAATGCTTAGCTTTGATATCCTTTAGTTAAAATGCTTCCTGCCATCAAAAGTACCTACTTTATATGACTAGGAAAAAGTAGAATGGAAGTAATTTAGAGCGCTTTTAAGATTTAATGAAGATTTCTCCTTTGTAAACGATGAAAGGCAAGATAGTGCTGTCGTTTTGAAATCAAGAAAAGATGTCCTTTTGTCGTAAGGAGGTTGTATAAAGCAAAATTATAAGCATTTTTAAATTAGACAAAAAATAAGAGTTCAGTTATTAGTGTGTGGGTGCAGTGAATGTGTGATAGACTAATGATCATACGGGGAAATATTAAATGCCGACAATTCGTTCACAGACGTAATAGTCACAGACAGTTTGTTGACAGACATGATTAGGACGCTGCCCAAAAACATTACAAAGTTAATTTCGTAAAATTACAAACCTAAAACTCAAGGAGATTTCCAGATGGATTATCCCATGCTTCACAAATGTTTCACAAAAGCAGCAAAACGCATATGAGAAGGCTACAATCCGCTGTGCGGATCCCATCCCATCCTTAAAATTAATATCCCCAAAATGTACGTTTTATGAAGAGGAAATATAGAAAATGACGTCGTCACAACATATTGTTCAGACAGTTTATCAAAATCTTTAATATTTCGACAAAAAACAACGCGTTTCACCTGCATATGCTATGGGGTAGGGTATACAAATGGTGTTTGTGAGAAAACGCCCCTAAAAAGTGGGCATGGGTTAAAATTATGTAAGAACGAAATGTTTTTTCAAATATTTTCAAATTGTACCGAAAAAGGTTTTTTTACTGAAAACGCCCCCAGAAAGTGGCCGTGGCAAAAAACGAAATATAGATATTTTGATTCTCTATATATCGGTGGTAGGCGTCGGAGGTGTTCTCCGAAATACTACTGCTAAATAGCATATTTTGCTTCCTGAAAACAGTAGGGTCTCCAGGTTTGGTCCCTGAAAACATAGGCGCAATGTATGGTGGTAAACTTATAGATTTTCCCGACAGCATAGAACCGACAAAACAGTCGGTCAAACCGACAATATGTTTTCTTAAATCACTGGTGGGACACAAAATACTTTAAATCGCCAAGGATATGGAGAATCCCCTTTCCTCTATGAAATATTGATGGTGCTGTGGCTGGGGTGTGATGAACCCAGAACCCACAATCTCCGGTTTGCAAGGAAGATATTAAATGGGCATCAACGACACAACGAAATGAGCTGCTCGAGCTGATGGAACACAATCTATAACAATTTATTTTTTGCGTTATCTCGTGTGGCACTCATAGATCGATTGCAACCAATGTTAATCAAATGATTCCAAATGATTTTTTGTTCAATGTTTAGCTTTGAGACAATTTCCATGATTTTATCGAGATTTTCGGCAATTGACCTTTCTGGTTAGTACATCTTTGACACCGAAATTACCGGAACGGAATCGACAAAACCAAAACTGTGCGTGATTACATTGACAGTATCAGACTCTGGATTGGTTATTTGACTTTATCAAAGTAAAACTGTAAAACACTTTGCATTTTCTCTTAGCTGGTGTTCATCTTTGAAACCAGCCCAAACAAAACTGAGTCAACCAATTACAAAGCAGTTTTTTTTTGTCGAAAAATCGTCTTTTTAACGGCATTAAGTATACGTCCGTAGGACGTATATAACAGGTTACAAAAGCCATAGAAATATTTTTTTACTACACCTGATATTGCTTGCCTATTAATTTAAAAGGTTTAAACTTTATATCAAGCAATTTTCGAAAAAGTGAAAAATTTAAATCACACCTTTAAAATTCTCCCGGGAAAAAGGGCATGGAAAACATTAAATAAACACAAATTCTGAATACAATCCTGTTCATGCGCAATGTTGCTTATTTTGTGCAAAAAAAAAAACACCAATTGCCGTCTCAGCAGAGTATGAAGACCACACATACACCCGCAACTGTTATTTGTTAGGGTGTCGCAAATGTATCTCTTGACTAAACTTTATCACCCCCGTTTGATGGACACCCGACACAAGACCGATTCGACGACAATCATATAGCTTCGGTGGATTAAAATGCCATTTCAGTTGGAAGCTAGGAGGATGCCCACAAATACCGGAAGAGCGACATTCGCGTTCGCTCTTAACAACAAAAAAAAAATCGTTTTAAGTGAAATTACACGTTAACTTAACGATGATAGAATGAGACTATAACGCACTCGCTGACTATGTCTATGGAGTGGGTTATGGTCTTGTCACTTCCTGTGTGTGCTTTTTTTTTGCAAATAAAAATTTCGCATCGCTATTCTAAGAATTTGCAGAGGAGACGTAAAATTGATGGCGATGCTGATGATAACGCAAGGGAGTGCGACTGAACTTCAAAGAAGTAAAGGTACACACCAGTGAGGATAGAATCAAGGAATGTATCTAACCGTGGAAATGACATCCTGTAAAAGTATTTTCATTTTTGTTCCCTTTTGTAATTCCCTTTGTACTTTAATGGCATTTGAAAGATTAAACTTGAGCAAGTTGCAAATGGGAAAAATAACACGGAAAAAGTTCGTGTTGTTGTTAAATGGATTTTTGAAAATGATTATTTTTTTAAAGTAGGAACTTTAATTGTGTATTTTTTAATTTCCTGGAAGAAATTTGGGAAATCACCTGGACGATCAATGTCGATAATTAGAATATTTTATTCACCAAGTCGTGAGTAGTCCCTTTTTTGGTATAACATCTAAATGTTTAACTCCTAAAGCAGATGATACCTGCAAAATAGTATCGACCCGACCACAATTAATATGACTTTAACCGACTAGATTTGAGAGGTATAGATATGTGAAAAAGAAATAATAGCGAGGGAGGGCGTCACTAGAAGACCACGATCGCCCGCCTGGATCCTAGCCTATCTGTCCATCATGGATAGTTAATCCAAATAATCAAACCCAGCAACCAAACTCTTGCGACACATAATTGAAAGTTGGTTAAACTGGAGCAAAGACGACGATAATATAATATATCATAGAGGTTACAAGAAGGATGGGTCGGATGACGAAACGGTACCTTCTACAACATCACCTGTAGAGTGGGAGTGGATTGACGAAGCCGAGGTGTCGCAATGCCTTGTTATCATCGATTAATGAGATTGGAGCAGTAAAAGTAGCAAAAGCTACTAAAACTAAAATCCTAATTTTATAAATGAACGATTCATTCTAAAGCGTTGGAGAGGTAAATATATATTTTTTTTTATAAAATTGGAGGTAATTACCCATGTGCGGCCATCGATCATCATCGGTTTCTGTTTGTGCTGAGGAACTAACAGGTGCTAGCCTTCGGGTGATTAGAAAATGGTCTGAAAGTGATCTTGGTTGCATGCGAACCTTGACTAGAAGCTATATGCTGTTACTGCGGGAAACAGGAGCCCCTGAGACTTGACTGCCTGGTTTAGCCTGTTTATAGGAAAGTATGGTACTCTATGGAGTGGTGGATTTTAGTCCTCAACAAGTAGCTTAGCTTAAGTAGCGTAAAATCTAATCAATCTTAAAACAAGATTGGTGATCAGATCACGCCTGTTGACCAACACTCTTCATAGACACTAAAGATACTTTTTTACTATTTAAATTCAAAAGCGATTAGTAAGGCACGGACATATCTAAAAGTCATTCTAACTTGATAACTCTGTACATACCCCCTCCAACTAATTCGTAGTAATTAATTGCTTTGACCAGAAAACCTAAATGTTCAAGTATCCTATGTGATTACATAATTGGACGATATCACATTTTTGCTATAGCAGACATAGAAAGTATTTATATACTCGTAGAGAACTTCTTCAAAATGTACTGCAAAGACTTTATAAAAAGTTACAGTAAGTGTAAATAGAAAACTTCTTGCATGTTCAGGGGGCTCACGTTATTAATCATTTTAGCCACTTTTAATAGCATACCTTAGTTAATAACTGATAAATCTCTGCCTACAATACAAAGAAAACGATCGACTTATTTGCTAGAAAGTTTTCGAAAAAAATCAACAATTAACTCAAAAAAGGAGATGCCAACGACGTCGATCGACGATTCCCTCAAGGTGGCTAAAGTAAAATTTCGACATCGGGCATCTTGAACAATTTGGACAATGGGAAAGTATAAATGAACTTGCCGGGATTTCACTTTTGAACTTAAGAAATATCCACCTGCACATTAAACGTATTTTCTATGTCGTAAGATCAACAAGTGATCCTTAGTTTGTGGAAAACTGCACGAATAAAATCAAATCACAAAAATAGACAAATATAAATGCCTCAAAACTACAGACCTATTTCCATACTTTTGAGTTCAATTAACACCGAGATAGTTGACTACGTAGCAAGGAATGGATTAATAACCATTTGGCAATATGGGTTCGGAAGTAAAGGCTCGAATGGAGACCTGAAAACTTCGACAACCTATTTATGAACATCTGTGATGGAACAACATAGAGAATCAAGAGCTGTTACACTGCACACATCTAAGACGTTCGATCAAATCTGGCACAGAGCTTTGTTAGTTAAATTCGCAACTACTGGAGGTGGATGAGAATTGTTCTGACTTGTTTAAAAGTACAATTCGTTTTTGACTTATCTCCGTATTGTTTAATTTCTTTTTTGACAACCTACCAATGCAAACTTGGGGAACAACATTGAGGGAAATGCAGTTACAAAAATACACTGATCCTCCTGAATTTATCATAGCCGGAATCTATTCTTTCTAATAGCGTTTGGACTTTTTGGTCTTTTGTCAAACAAAAAAAATTTTGTGCATTAAAACGCTTTTCTAAAAGTATCACGGACTCCCAAGAAAAAGTTTTTTATATTATTTTTTTTTAGCTTTTTGGTTTAATATTTTTAGGGGCTATAGTTTTCAGAATTTTTTCAGTGTCTGGATTCCTAAAAATGGTTCAGGTTCAGGATAGGTTCAGGCTTCAGGATCAGATGAAATTCCTACCCCCAAAAATTACAGGAATTTTAATGGTATGTAACTATGTTACTGAGCACATATAATAAATCAATCCATTGTCTTCATACGTTGATACGTTAAAAGGTGTCTATTTTAAACAAAAATTGTTTATTAAAAAAAAGGCTTACAAAAAGTGGATATATTGTATATTGATGAAATGTAGACAGCAATATGTATATACTTGACCAAGTTTTTTTTTCAATTTTACATTGAGAAAATAATTAGTATCGGCTATGGGATTGTGTATTAGAAGTAGGGCTTCTGTTCTTGTAGTAAAATTGACAATTATTTGAGTCTGAGTGTTCCTAGAATATGGATTTTCGTTTTTAAAATGGATAAGTGACTAAGCCGCGATGGAAGTCGATTGTCGATCTAAAAGCGGCGTAAGCGCATAATGAGTTATGAGGATTACATGGAGGATTTTAATTATGCAATATTCTACATGCATATTGATGTTACGAACTCTACTTACGAATGAAGATTTAGAAAAATTGTGTACTTCGCAGAATTGCATGACAAACAAGCCTTTGATTTCATCTTTTTTTTAAATCAACAAATGTGTTTTCCTACGTTAAATTGTATAAATTCATTGGTTCGACTACAAATTAAAGACGTTTAAAGGCATTGCGAACCCTTACAATACCCCTCACAATTAACTAATGCAGACGAAACCACACTCTCACCGCAACAGGAACCGCAGAAACTTTCCAGTTTTAGTTAAATGGCATTGGACGCCGCACAGGGGTCAGAACTACAAGTCATACAGTAACACTGTACGCACACACACGCAATCTTAAAATGAATTTCATTTGATTTACGAGTAGGTATAGTAACTTTCAAAGAGCGATTCCTTTGAGCAAGGCGACTGTTTTATTTATTGGTGTTCTAAGAGCCCAGACTCCCCCGATGCTATTTGCCGCATTCCCTGACAAGTTATATGGGTACGTACACAACAGAAATGTAAAACAATAAACCAAACTCCTGTTTCATATTTCTGGTTTCTAATCTAAGATAAACCAAAATCCTTAACGGGTATCCTCGCCCAACGAATTACTTAAATTATTAATTAGCTTCAGCTATTTGGCTGTGAATAGCAAATTTAACTAATAAATCAGGAGAAATGCTTCCTGCAGGAAAGATTTTCCAATCAGCCTAAATGTAGGCACTATTATTTCATATTTTTGCGGAGAGGACTACCTACATCCTGGGTACACACCGGAACTGTGTTTGTAAATCATTACCATCACCTGCGAGCATCCACAGACAACCGGCGCACCCTCATCCATGTAGAGAAAGGGTGCAAATGTGTGACGCTGTATCCTCGCTAGGGGGTGACTCAAACTCACACCGCCAACCCCTCATAAACAAAATGAATGGGACCTCTTCCAGCCCAAACAAACTATGTAAATAACTCATTTCAATTTTGTAGGGAAAACAAGATGAGGCGAGCTCGGAAATGAAGGCACTAATGGGTTTTCAACACAGTGTACCGGTATAGGGAAGGACATTTGAGAATTGGTCAGGAGCAGACGATGGAGCGGGATGTTCACTTTTAACCTTTATCTCGCAACAAACAACCGATGGGGCAAACATCCAACAGGCTATAGCTGATGGTCGGTAGAAAATGTTGACGTGGAAAGTGTTGGGTCATCTATACAGGCGCACAGTCAAGTTCACTGCTCTTGAAGCTTATCGAAAGAAATGCGGGGAAAGTGAATAGCAGAAGGCAATTCAAGTTCGACTGAGCTGTGGTAACCGATTTCATTTGGTGATAAAAATTATCATCGAATGGGAGAGATTTTTTTTGGCAAAGTGACAGGATATTTTTATTTGTCTTAATTCTACACAGGACTTTTGCTTCCTTGTTGTAAGAGTGGTGTCAATTATTTTTTATTTAACTCGATAAAGGTATGCCAAATCGCATCAATTGAAGAGCTTAACCGGTTGATATGCTGATGTGATTTTTAAAACTGATGTGATTTTTAAAACAAATAAAAGAAACAAAAACTTGAAACGTAACGCTTTCGTCTACAAGCCCGAAGGGATAAGGCCAAAAAACCAGACTCAGGCTAGCAAATCACGAAAATTCACTAAAAAACATCGCTTTATGTAAATCAAAATTTTAATTCTAATCAAACTCGCTAAAGCTGCTCCCAAGAATTTCGATTTCGTTTTAAAAAAATTGTTCTATAGGAGTTATTACTACTTTTGGGCCTATAATGCTGCCAAATTCTCTATACAACGAGGTCTTTCACCAACAAAAAAATACAACTAATCAGCTATTTTCTATTGAATTTCAGACAGCTAAACACTTGTTAGTTGAAGAACACTGACGGAATTGTAAAATACTTTTTTGGGCTTTTGAGACTTGTTTCAAATCTGAAGTTCAATTTTAGTCTAAAATAAATAAAGGGTCTTTCATTAAGGAGTGACAACTTATTCTTTAAATAAACTGCAAACTACTTGAGATATCTAAAAAATGGAATTCGACTTCGTTCAGATGTCCACCACAGGAACGTATGCAGAGGATGATACGTTGAACCCAATTTTCGATGACTCGGCTACACATTTCGACCGATACGCCCGCTATTTCTCGTTCAAAATTGGATCTGAGCTCATCTAAAGTTTTTTTTTTTGGAATAGATCAATGATGTAATGTAGCCCCACAAAAAAGTCTAGAGGCGTTAAATCACACAATCTCGGTGGCCAATCAACGGGCCCGTTTTTCGAGATAACACGTTCACCGAACTCAGAGTTCAATAACTCTATTGTTGCACCCGCTGTCTTGTTGGAGCCACATATCACAAAGAAATAACGTTCTAGCATGTCTCTGTATAGCGAATAACACTTACCGTAACATGACGGTCACTTTCATCGACAAAAAAACGGCCCAATGAAGTGCTGTTTTATGAAGCGAGGTTCCTAACCTGTCCAGTAATGTATATTTTGCTTATTGACGAAGCCGTTTAACCGTTTAAACAAAATTGCGCTTCATCTCTGATGACGATTTTGCGATGAAATTCTTCATTTCATCATGTCCAGAGCCCAATTCGATAACGTATGTTACTTCCATTGATCAAGTGGCTTTAGTTCATGAGTCAGCTTGATCATGTAAGGGTATAGGCCAAGATCCTTACGCAAATTCGCAATAATGTCGTCTGGGAGAGGCCCAATCCTTGAGAACGCCTTAAAATTGACTGACTTGCCTCGTTTCCGATGGCCGAATCTGAATTTCGGTAGTAAATTTTAATTATTTGTAAAAATGTTTCCTTCGCGTGGCGCGATGGTTAGTGCGATGAACTGCCGCGCTGAAGGGTTCGATTCCTAGCCGTAGTAACGATTTTTCACTGGCCCTCCTCTCGTGATGATCTGACAAAACATCCGAGCAGTATCAATTGTCAAGATAAGCTTTTATCAACTTAGACGTTCGGAATCGGCATATAACAGTAGGTCCCGTCACCATGCAAGAACTACACACGCACACATGAATGGTTGGGAGAAAGCTAAGCCCAGGGTACTAACCAGCCTGTTGCGCAAAGTTGTATTTTTTTGTTGTTACTTCAACATGATAAATATGTTGATTTTACTTAATATTTTTACAGTTCGGTAATCGGCTTAAGGGTGGGTTCACTAAAAGTTTGAAGTTGTCAAGTCTCTAATGACAGACCTTTTAGATGCTTTATAAGAACTAATCAAAAAATGTGCCCATTTTAGAAAGGTAGTCTCAATGGCTCCTACAAAAAATCTCATTTTACAACGTTCGACTCACAACAGTATCGCTGATTATACCCCTTCAAAGCATTAAATCCCTGTTTACCTCATCGAAGCCTCTAATTGCAGCATTTAAATTTTCAAGTTAAATTAAGTACGACAACGTTACCTTATTTTTCTCACTTCGGCAACTTTGTACAAATCAATTTATTCGAGTGAAAGGATTTCATTTGCTTGAACACGTTATCCAATTTGATTACCATCACAAAATAATATCCACCCTCAATATGGATGTTTTACAATCTAACTGGCAACATTGTTGCTGCCACCATAGTACATAAAATGTTTCCACAGGTCGTCCGAGAGCCACTGGCCCAGTATATACATTTCACTCAAAAAACCGCAAAGGGTACGATTAGGTGTGAATAATTTCATTAACGAGTTGATTTTTCCACATGAATGTCCTTGGTCTCACCTGTAATGAAAAAGAAAAAAGTTTATTAATACAAACTTAAGGTACACATATAAAACAATAAACGAATGAGGGGACGAACTTCTAAAGGAAGGTAAGGAGTCAATTTCTCAGAAATTATTAAATGTAACATGGAAATTCAAAGAAGAAGAAATTTTATCAGGCCAAGTAAAAAAAATGGCTTTCAATGGAAGAGGAGAGACATGACCAACCAGAAGACGTCAGAGAAAAAGTAAGAAGTGGATTTCGCCGAAAAGAACAGGTAGGTAGGTTGGTATATTTTTGTATGCCCCTTTTATGAGGGGTAGATCCTTTTACAGTTTCGTTTTTTATTTTTATTTTTAAGCAGATATGTTATGTTCTAAGCACATACGAGGACAAGGAATTCCAAACATGTTGATAGTTGTCATTATCGATGTGAACGTCAAAATTTTCATTCTCTGTCATGGGAATGATCATCTCCTCACGTCGTCATCATCATCATCATTCCGATAGCTGCTTGAGAATTGTATCTATTGTTCGCTGTAATGAAACAAACTATATATATACAGCAGGTCGTATGAGAGATGGAAACGATTCAACTTGAGTGAGGGAATCTGCTGATTGTCTGTCAAAAGTCTCGGAATGAGACTGGAATGTGAATCACCTGGTGAGGTGTATCTTTTGTTTATTTTTGTTCTTTTGTTTGGAATTTTATATACTATTCGATAGGATGTTGTTTGAATCAGTCTATCACAAAATTAAGAACAAACGAGAAAGAGTTTCTCAATGTTCACAATGTAATCATTCAGTGCGATATTTTGTTTGTTTTAGATTTTTTTATTAACTTAACTGGACTGGAAGCTAATCTGACAGCTGAAAACTCATTTTGTATTTATAAGTGTTATTTGGCAAATCATCATCAAAGACTGATAACCGATCAATGTGTATACATTTTGGAAAAGAAAAAAGAGCTTATTCCAATTTTTGGTCGTAATAATTGTCCGACCATAAAGGGTGCGCGTTGTAGTTATGGAATTCAAAATTAACCAAATCAGTCAATTCCACACCGGTTATAGAAATTGAGAATCTCCAAGCTCGCATTGTCGCCCTTCGCCCCTTACCAGACCTAATTATTCATGAACTAAAGTTTCTCGATTATTTGAAGACCCGAAATAGGAATAAGCTCTGCAAAAGTTTAAAGAAAATCCTGAATTTTATCGAAAAATCATCTTCAGGGATGAGCTCATTTGCTTAAATTTTTGTCAATACGCAAAATATAGGTTAGTGGACAGTAAAATAACCCACTTGTGCTTCAAGAGACTGCATCCATAAAAAGTTACCGTGTGGTGTGGATCTCATGCCAAGGTGTGATCTGGCCTAATTTGTTCAACGATGAAAATGATCGCCATGTTACGGTCAATGGAGTTCGCTATTGGGCCATGTTGAATGACTATTTTTGCTCGGGATTGGATGGATTTGAGATTAGTGATGTGATGTGGGTTTCAACAATATCGTGCCACATGCCAAACACCTGCGCAAACAATTGATCCGTAATCTTATGCGTAATCTAGAGAAAGGTTCACCACTCATATGGGATTTCACTCCGTTAAATTTCTCTATAGGGTTACGTTAAGTTTCTGGCTTATGCTGAAAAGCCAATTACGTAAGAGAAGCCCAGGATAAATGTCGAGCGCTTTCCATCGTTCGGGCCGATGTGTGAAAAAAAGATATAGCTGGCCTTAAGGGCTTATGCAGGGGCTCATACCTAGCTTCTCCATTCATTTGTGTGTGCGAAGTTTTATTTTTGTGAAAGAGCAGTGTAAATTTGGCTACTGTGATCGCGGTGGTTAGATCGGATTTCTTACTTAAATATAACATATATACTACACCCGATATCACAACTATTCTGTATCTTATTGATTCATTTTCTTTTTGAAAAACCCTGTAGTTCCAGCAGATTGTGTCTTAACGATTCGCATTGGCTAAAAAGAACACTGGATATGATAGCCTAAGACTTCTTTTTATGGCTTTTATTCTAATCCTCTGGTTTATTATGAACAGATCTCATCTGTGACAGATCTCACGGTGAACATCCGCCAAGAAGTGTAGTAATTCTAAAGGAAATCATGACTTCAATTCATCTTGGGATTCTTTTGAATGAGATCGGTTAACTATTTTAATACAATAGGTTGGTCCAATTCATTCAACAAGATGAAGTTCTTAACATAACTGAATTATACAAAAAATATTGAGCCGTCGTGGGACGGCCGAAAGAAGCGAAGCTTTTACGTATTGGCCGTGTGACGTTATTGCCCCATGTCACGTGGCGGCCTATTTTAAATTCATTTTAATTTTCCATAATGCACTGCCATTCGATTAATTTAATCTGTGTTCCTCTCTCGCTCTCTACACATATATATTAATTTGGAAAGAGGGGGGAGTTAACGGTACGGCGATGATGGCGATTTCACTTTTTCTCGGTTCACTTCCCATCTTTTTGAATACGTTTTATAAGTAACCCATCGACCGTCCGTAAAAAGCTACCTTCCCTTCAAAAATCGGGGGAGAGGATGTTAACCCAAATGTCGTGTAAGATATCTACCGAGCGCCTATTTGGTTGACTTTGAAACGGAGATGCACTTTCCACAAGCTAGAGTGTATAGTGTATATGCGTCAATCTATCCTGTATTTGTGAAATGTACATGGGAAAGAAGTTCGTTGTCAAATGTGGTAATGTGATTTCGAGTAAGGTCTGACATTAAAAACGGTTAACCGAAGGGAAAAGTGAAATACACTTAGGTGTTGGAAATCGCGAAAGGAACAAAACGTAATCATTAGAGATCAGCATTTAATTATAAATACTATTGTTTGTGAAAAAAAAATAACTTCATACAAACAAACGAATGGACAAATTAATGTGTTTAAAAAAAAAAAAAAAAAAAAGGGCGGTAACCTCCCCATATTGTTTAACATTTATACAAGTGATCTTGTGATTAGCGTACATAGATGATCTGAAGAGGTACATTTCGGCAAACCAGTCATCAATAAAAAGCGTGACTTCTTCTATTACATTAAAGGATATTGCGATGAATAAAAATTCAAAATCAATTTCCAAAAAACGATTTAGTTCCAAACCTAATTTATCTTAGGACCTTAGAAATACCTGAAAAGACTGGAAAAAATGACCATCATTGGATCATTGGCTCGGGGCATATTGCACCGAATAATTGATTGTATTTAAGTTAAGTTTTATACAGGACTATCCGTCTTTTATGTCGGCATGTGTGAATATTGAATAGCTGCATTTTCCATCATTTTTTCGAGCATCTCAGGGGGTTTGATTTGACATAATTCGGTGGTTTGGAATAGCATTTCAGCGGAATGCCGATTTTCGGAATGTGGTATTGTGTGTGCGGAACGCATCTCAGATCAATTTTGTAAATCTAGATTATTCGGCAGATTTACCCCTCCTTGCACACACACTAATCCAAATGAAACCTGTCAGTTTGACCGAAGTGATTTTCGTTTTGATTTATAATTACTTCGGTTGTGAAAAAACTATTATTCATAAGTAAAACTGTAGCAGTTTAATGAAATATAAATTAAATGAAAATTAAATGACACTAACTTCACAGATAAGAAAACAATACAGAGACAAAAAAATCAATGTAAAATCGTGTTCCATTGGCACTAAAAAAGATCAAATTTTAGATCAAAAACCAGATTTACTATGATAAGTGTTTTAATCATTTTTGTCTGACATGATTCAAACTTTCCCTTTTTCTTTGAAAAAATAAAGATTACCTTAGGTCGAAAGGAAGTTTTGGAAAAAAAATTGAGATAAACTTAGAATGCCCGCTAAGGACCAGTAAGTTAGATTAAGCAAACCAGCTAATGATAAGTTGGATATAAGCAATTTTTGTCTTAATGTCTAGTATTAAGATAATATTTTAAGAGCTTATTCAATTCAATTTAACAGTAAAACAAAAAAAAAAACAAAAAAAATGTAAAATCTCAGTTAAATGAAAGACGTGTTGTTTTATTTTGCCCTTAAATCCAAACCAAGCAAACAAAAACATACATCCTTTTGTTACCAAAAAGTGTATAAGTACCACCTAAACCTAATGCTCATAAGTCATTGGGTAAGTTCCCTACAAAATGCACCCAGACGGTGCTGTAATTATAGTTGACCTCCCGAAATTTGTTTCTTCAGTTTTCATCCAACACGTTCCTGTATCCCAACACGCCTACTGGTAATGAACACTAAAAGGATACTAACGGTCAGCATACCCAAACATTTATATTACTGTTAAATTTATTTTGTCTCCCAGCGTTGTGTCCTTCAGACAACCTTCTCCTACCCGTAGTTAAACTCATTTTGCCTAAAAATGTCAATGAAACCATAAAATGTCTACCACCACACTATCCGAACGCCATAAGACGGAAAAAGATAGACGATGGGAGGTTTATCACAAAGCCCGGGATGGTCATAAATACAATACAATGGAGCACGAAGAACAAATACCTAGGTTGGGTTAGGCAGTGCCTAATAATAAATAATATTATATATGTAGCATATGGCTATAGTCAGCTACAACTTGACTTGACAATATTAGAACCAAAAGTGTGCCCTTTCAAAATTTAGTACTGACAGAGCAGCGGTACGATTACTATTATAATTATTACGTGTGTAGTTTTGTGTGTGGCTGTGTGTGCGCGTCCAAACGCAAACTTTATAACCTTGACTACTATAAGGCCAATGTACCACTTTGGTGGTAGTAGTAGGTTCTCCGAGAACAGCTGACTGGTTTCAGGTTTCGCTGATGTTCATTTTTTTTGTATTCTCCTTATAGGATGGGAACCACGTTAGTAGGGGAAGGAAACAAAAAGAAGACCAACGAAATGAACACACAAAACAACTAGTATTTATGCTGGTTCGGAAGGAAGAGGACAAAAGCGGTTTTCTTAACCAAGCAGTAATGAAAAAAAGGATCATAATAAAGAAAGAAAAGATATCGATGGAATAAAGGTAATTCCAAGAAAGTATCTTCTCGGGTGTGCCTGTGCCTGCCCGACCGCAGCTAAAGGTTGTGTATACAGTATACACTTTGCACACTTTGCTTCCCTCCAACATGGATGATATTCTATGGCCAAAGAAGCTTGACACACATGATTTGCCATGATACTGCACCAAGAATCAACCTTTTTTTGGTAGACAGTATGAGTCTTTAGAGATGTAGACATGTTCGTGTTAGGTGGGCAAAGGGGTGAGGGTTCAAATATATGTTGGCATGTACGTTTTTGGTGTCCTCAGGTGTTTTAAAGGAGATTCAATTCGATTCAAGCATATGGAAAACCTGATTGTGGACTTTGAAAGGATTTAAAAGTGAGAGGAGTGGGAAGTGGGTACGTAGTCACTCATGAAATTGATAGAAGTTCATTTTTTTTTAGATCGTCGAACAAAGAATTAGCGTAAACATTAAGGAGCAAGGATGCGTGAACCCATTCGACGATATTAAAAGAAAAGTCTCGTATATGTTGTAGGCCGTGAATATGCCTAGTGAGCGTCCCAACGGGTTTGTATTGTGTGTATCGAATTGATTTCATTAGGCTTTTTGTAAATTTAAAATATTCCATTATGTGCTGAACAGAATATCTGAAAAAATGTCCGCTAGGACATACAATGACGACACTAACCTATGCATCACAAATGACCGGACTAACCAGTTGTTAAGTTATTTTGCCAAAGACTGAGCTTTAAGACATTTTAAATGGCTAGCACATGTTAAGTAAATAGACACCAATACACGGGCTCTTAGTCTTTGATTCCAAGCCAGACGTCGTAGTCAAGGAAGACCTCGCCTTAATGGCGAGTTGCACTTGAAGTGCGCAACTGGAGGCGGTTAGCTGATGACCGAGCTAATATAAGAGGCGTGTTGTGTAAGGCCCAAGTTCATTCTAGATTGACAGCGAAAAATGAAATCATTTACTCGGATTAGGATAACCTTACCCGTTAAAGGGTTATTTGTTCTATAATTTGCGTGCACTCAAGGGGTTATGAATATCCTTTTAATGTTTTAGCACAGTTCGAGCGTTAGAGAAGGGGAAGAAAGAAAGTGATAGGAAAAATTATGGATGTAGTGGGGACTTACACCATCCGTAGTGTCCAAAATAAATTCGGGGAGTCCGTATTTTTTGTGTTCGTTATATTTGCAGAACTTTCAAAATGGTGTATACTTTTAGGAATATCTACCGACCTTTTTTTATTTCTTTGAATAAAAGTTTCATGGGTATTCGGGATTGATCGCGCAACCTTCCAGTCAACAGGCGAACAAATAACCACTACACCGCGGCCACCTAGTGATTTTTTTTGTATTTTAAAGATGTCTGCAAGCGCATTGTCACAATTCGAATGAACCCTGAATGAAGTCGAAATATTACCTCGTAATTGGTCGTTGAGTACATAAATTTAATTCGAATAAACAGTCGAGCTAGCCAAGTCTGTTTGTCCGTCTTTAATTTGTTGGCTGGGATGGCACAATTTGGTACATATATTTATCTACTCTTTGTTTAACCCATCTGTAAAAATAAAGCCAACTGGATTTTGGCTTAACGAGAATATACTAGTTTCTGCATTTACCTTGAGTTAACTAAAGACAGTGACAATAACTGCAATTTTTCACTGCCCTACCTTTTTCGTAAGTCTGAAAAATATCCAAAAGAATAAATTTTGGTGAGTTAACTTTAATTTGGATTATAATTGGTTTGACTCAGAATTATCTGAATATTGGAAAACCGGGCTTTAAAATATAACAGAACCATTTTCCTTATTATTACTCAGTTATCGAAATTCACTCTGCTGCCTTTTTGTAAATGAGTTTTATCGCCATAGTTTAACGCAGGAGCCCTAGATATTTCCAACGTACCCGTCGTAGATCGGCCGCTTGTTTAGAGCAGCAATGTGCTACAATATCGGGATACAGTCTCTATAAAGAAATTGACTTAATGATTCGATATAAACAAATATTATCGTGCTCTTTATGTATATATCATTGCGATAGTAAGCCTTTAAGATTAAGTTGTTGTCGTTAGTCCTTGTAAAGTGCCTTCGAATATATAATTATAAAATGTTCAACTCTATTTCTGCATTACCTCATCGTACGTTGTTGTTTTAATGTATACGGACTCAGGTTTTCAGAACAATCCTCAACAGGAATAGACAAAGGCGTTAAAACACTACTCCGCGGGCACCTGTACTCACGTAAGTTTGCTAAGAAATGTCGATTACACGATGCAGTGGAAAATAGGTTTATAACATAAATACGATATCTTTGTCGTATCTTCTTTAACCTTTGGTGATAAAAAAAATATCTTATTATTAAATAATTCCTTAGACTCCATTCCGTGCTATAATCATTAAAATGTTTCTTAAAAGAAAATTCGAATGCAAATATTTTTCATGCGAAAATATATATGAAAATATGCCTAACTGCAGAACCAAGCTTAAAACTTTGGTTTCTATATCATTATACAAGACTTAAGCACGTCAAAAGTCAAACAAAAAGAAAGCCCGCACTCTGAATTCCCAGTACGGTATCAGTAATCGGTAATTCGTAAGTTATCGACAGAATACCAATATCACCTTAGTCACCATATTTGTCGGTTTGTTTTCAATATTTAGTTGCGACTTTGCAGAAATCGATTTGAAAACACTTACTGCAGATGATATATTTTACAGTAAAGCACACGCAGGGCATTCCGATCCATTACTGATTGTTCTTACTGAGTCTAGGTATACGCTCCTTATACCGTCCCACTCCAGCTCATATCAAACTTATCAGGACAAGTACATTGATGTACATGTCAACGGTACATATTCTTTGTCTTATGTCTAGCGATCAGTGAAACGACACCGTACAGACAAGTCAGGGAACGCCAACTGTTTTAACGATCTTGAAAGTTAAATAGCTTATAGCGTTTTCGATTGGGATACAAAAAGCACTCTTTTTTACTCTAGAGCACTTTTTTTTTACTCTAGATCAATTTTTTCGTTTTCGATTGGGATACAAAAAGCACTCTTTTTTTACTCTAGAGTACTTTTGATGAATCTGGATTCCAAGTCAGATTTACACCAACATGCACCAACACAAAAACATTTAACATCTGACTTATGTCAGTTTGAAGTTTGCATTTCGCAGTTTGATTTGTGTTTTTTGTTATTTCTGCGAAAACTATAATTAGAAACTAAAATATTATTGGATAATCATGTTCTAAAATTCAAAAGCTTTGTTTTGACACCAACTAGCCAATGGTTGAATTTATAAAAAAGCCGCAATGAGTAAAAGAAAATTTCATATGATGGTTTTCATTGATAGCTAAAAGCTATAATTGCGGCCTAAAGATAAACAATAAGCTGTCAAATGGCACACTTCCACACATACAAAACCAGAGTAACCTCTTTAATGTTCGATTGGGACGGGTAAAATCTGAAATCTGAGAGTAAATCTAAAAATCCCAATCGAAAACGATATTAATGTGGCTGTACAAGCATGATCATGTTAACACATACTCCAAAATTTTTTAATTCGACAGGTATCTTGCGAGATCGATCCTACATGGTTTACTTAGTAAACCAAGACGACCATCATACAAGTCCACTGACCCTTTTGTTTGCTAGAATTAGGAAAGCGATATTCTGAGACATGTGAGAAAGCGTCAACAAAATAAAAATCTTACTCTGAAAGACATCAAACAAACATTGAGACTTCATCAAACTCTTTTTTTTCCAGCATGAAACTACCAGATACAGGAAACTAATCAAAATTAAGTCACCTGTAACCGACTCAATTAAAATGTAATTAACTTTAGTTTGGTTTTTTTTCTCTCCTTCCGTTGGTCATAAACATTCACCAGATATCAGTCTCTTCTCCATGGCAATCGGGTTTTTGTTTTGCTTTTTAACCTAACACTAGCGGTAGCCCCGACGAAGCATCTTGTAAAAGTCTCTATGCACTGAAAATTCCTTATTAATTACCACCGGGCATGGCACCTACTCGCTAGCCATCCGACTAGGTACCTTGTCCCATCGACGTATAACAAAACGAGTGGCATTTTATATTTTATATTTGTTATCAAGTTTGCACAGGATGTACCTACACTACATATCTCATACCACAGAACTTCAATACGACGCGACGATGACTCTTTGCCGTTGATAACATTTCCGTCTGCCGCCTCCCGCAAAGTAAGCTGTAAACGGTGTCCTTAATCCTTTGGTAGGTGCGAGGTGCAGAGTGCGATTAATTATTCAGTCCAGTAACTTTTGTAAGTTTATTCGATTACAGACGAGACGCAATTGTTGCTTTTAAATGAAAGAATAAAAATACGAGTTTGGATTAAAGTTGAACAGGCCACTTTAAAGGTATTGAATAGTAAAGGTATTTAAGAGGGTGATTTTAATTTTGGCGACATTTTAAAATGTTCTTAAGATGTTTGCAAACCGTTAAAGATGTACATCAAACAATGTGTAGATACTGTGAGATTCTACAGAATTAACTTAGATACATTTTCGTGAGTGTGAATTATTTGTTAAAGTACTCCCTTGGCACCTACAATTTGAAGTCGAAATAACTGGTATGCGATAGGGGATACCAGTTACTTCGACTTCAAATTGTAGGTGCCATTTATCAACAACTCTCGAAGTACACCCCATTAAAAGTCAAATTAAAATGCAGTGACTTCTGTCTGAGTACAAGAAAAAAAAGGTTAAAAGCAGATTGACTCTTAAAATGTTTCTCCCTTTGATTTTAATCATAATCGTATGCCTTGAAATGATGCATTCCTAACAAATGGAGAGGGGGAGGACAACAAAATAAGTAATCAAAATTGTATGGTAGATGACAAAAGACGAAACCTTTGAGCAGACCCACCCAGAATACCTTTTTAAACAGACATCCCTACAATCTGAAAGCACTTACTTTAAATTCGCAGATCTTAGATCCCCTTTCGAGTTTTTTCAGCATACTCCTTGCTGTTAGGTGTATCCCCACATCACTGTCGAAGCATGGAAGGCAATGTTACTTCAGGCATTAACATTCGGCACTGAAATGGGGTGAACATCCATTTGCATCCCCTTTTCTATGACTTTGATACTTCTGTCGTATCCTTTTTGCTATATCTACACGTGGATATCACGCCTTCTATAGCCATGATTTGTTGCTAACGTCACTTATTTGTGTAGATAGTAATGTGTCTAAAGGTGGTCGATAATGGGGGCGACTTGCGCAATAAATGGGAGAGACGCAATTTATGCATTATGCGAACAAGTCCATTTGATTTTATCTATTCAACTAAATATAGAAATTACATCTAGTCAACGATTATTTTCTGGAATTGCAGCGCCCTATCTTATTTCTTAAAACTGAAGATCACCAGGTTCTTAAAAGGAAGGTAAAAAAGTGTGGGTGTAGGACACGTTGTACTTGCTCCTGGCACGCTCAACTTTAAATTACGATTGTAAGAACTCTTAATACTGAATTTGAAGAAAATCAGTGGAATCGTTCATGTGGCAGAAAATAGTGATTTTTCGTAATCGGCCATAAGTGAACATTTAATTTTTTTATATTTATGAACATTGAGCATTAATTTCATTTCCAAAATTGAAGGTTTTTTTTTTCAAATTTGCCCTAAATACACAAATTTGTTGTTTGAGTTTTTAGAGAAAAACTGGATATGGATTTTTGTTATATAACAAGTGATTTTTTAAGAGTTAAGTTTTTTTTCAGGTTGGCAGCACTGGTTAGTAATTGCGTCCAAACGTCATATGTCGAAGTGAAACGTTTTCAGTATACTCTGCCATTTAATCATGGACTAAAAAATGAGCAACGATTTCAAATTATTGAAATTTAGTATCAAAATGTGTGCTCTGTGAAAAATATGCAAATCCGCTGTTTTATCGAAAAATTGTCTTCAGCAATGACTCATTTCTGGCTCAACGGATATGTAAACAAGCAAAACTGTCGCATCTGGAGTGATGAACAGCCACATGCCATACAAGAATTACTGATGCATCCCAAAAAAAATAAAGTTTGGTGTGGTTTATGGGCTGGTGGCATCATCGGTCCATTTTTCTTCAAAGACGACCGTGGAAGAAACGTTACCGTCAACGGAAAACGATATCTTTTTATTGCCAAAGTTGAACTTGGTAGACATGTGGTTTCATCAAGACGGTGTCACATGCCACACAGCCGTGAAACAATGGAAATGTTGAACGATGAATTTGGTGAGCAGCTTATCTCTCGAAATGGCCCTGACAGTTGGCTGCCAAGATCATCCGATTTAACGCCTCTTGACTATTTCTTGTGGGGTTATGTAAAGTCGTTTGTCTATGTGGACAATCCGAAAACGATTGAAGTGTTACAGGATAACATAACACTCGTAATTCGTGGAATACAGGCCGAATTGCTCGAAAAAATGACGCAAAATTGGACCTTCCGAATGGACCATTTAAAACGGAGCCGCGGACAACATTTACATGAAGTTGTCTTTAGAACGTATATGGCAAAGGCCTATTTATCGATTAAATTTTGAATATTTGATGCAAATTTTAGTGTTTTATTCGATTGAAAAAAAAAAAACTACGCTTAAAAAATCACCCGTTATTAAGGTTAATAAACGTGTTTTTAAAATCGTTACAGCAATTTTTGAGAAATTTCGATATTACTATAACTGTTACATGGCAGCTACTATGAGTTTTGGCTCTACAAGTCCAATTCTAAAACCCATGAACGTCGTTTATCAAATTTGAAGTAAATCTATGTAACCGTTTAGCCTTCAGTTGTGATCGCAGATCGCCAAAGGGAGAGAATTGCAAGACACAATTTTCGGACTTTTCGGATCCTTATTAGGAATTTTTTGAACGAAAACAATACTTGTCCTATTGGGAGCAAGTAAAAATAAAAAGAAACTGAATAGGGGTCATAATCATCACCGATCGACGAGGAGGTAAAACAAAATTTTGGTCGAGTCAGCTAGATGCAGTTAACAGAGAAATGTTTTCTCTCATCCTTCTATTCTGAAGCTATATTTTCTGCAAGTCATATTCGTCATCGATGCTTCACGAAAAGTTTAAAAACATGTGAGAAGGCTACAAAAACCATTTTTGTACCCTACCTTTGCTATGCCATTGAACAACGTCGTTTTTTGTCGAACCAACAAAAAATTAAGATACTATCTGAACAAGATGTCGTGTGAATGCAATTTTCTTTATTTCATTGCCATTCAGGTTTTAGTCACCCCCAATTTTTGGGGATATTCATTTTAAGGATTGAATGGGATAGGATATTTAACGACCCTCCGCTGTGCGAATCGTTGAATAATCTATATATTTTATATAAGTGAGATATAGCAAATTGTAGTGTCTGAATATCTTGATGATATACTTTATTAACATTAATTTTCGTCTAATCAAAATCGAGGTTTTTTTTCTAAAAGTTGCATGGCCTTGAACGGATTTAAAAAATATTTATTCCTGTACTGAATCCATTAACAAAACAGATAATATGCCAAATTTCACTATTCTAGCTCAACATTTTCGGATAAAGTTAGAATGCTTTGATAGGGCCAGTAAGTTAAATAATTTCGGAAAAGCGTTTTTGAAAGCTCGTAGTATCGAGCACGAGTATATACATCGTACTTTTTATTATTTATATTTTTTTGAATTGCAGTTAGTTTCATGGATTTTGACTCAACCTTCCACTCAACAGGCGAACACATTAACACAACCCGCGTCGTCTCTGTTATTAAGAAGTTCTGCTGGTAGTCCGTCGGAACCGGAGATTTACTATTGAAAACTATCATTTGCAATTTTCATTAACTATTTGCAGTATTTTATGCAACTGAAATGGTGATAAGTTGGTGTTAAAATGAAATTTCTAAACTTTTTGTTTTTCCATGATCAAGATTAATTTGTCTGAAGAAATTGTTGTATTTTCATTCAAATGAAACATAGATATGTATTCACTTCTTCGATCTTAATCTTTGGCATGATCAAGTAAGATCAAACCTAACCTCGTGTATGGTTCTTCCCTTAGTGTGGTGATTTTGATGACAGAATTTTTCAATGCAATTCCAATTTAATAGCAATCTTATAAAAAAAATGTCAGTTCCATCCTGTTTTCTTGTTCCGCTTTTTAATGATTGGTATAATGAATACCTTGCCCTGGCTGAAAAATATTTTAAATGTAGACCGACTACAGTAGCACCATTTTGTATGTGATAGCATTCCATAATTGAGCTAAACAAATTTTACGCAGCATTACTTCATAAATGTCACATGTCAAATAGCAATCAACTTGGAATGGCTTCGTTAAAAAAAATAGATGCGTTTAGTAATAGTATTTAGTATTTAAGAATTCAACCTTTAAATTTAAATCGGGTATATTTCTCGATTAGTGGAAGAGTATAACGGGTAGGTAGCCTGGCAAAACGAACAGTAAGACAGACGACAAGGACTGCCGAAAAAAAAAATCATTAAAGACAAAATTTACTTCCAAGTTTAAAATTGTCATCTTCAACACGAGTTTGTTACTGGAAGATCCATCACCACTGATCTAACACTGTTTACTCAATATATCCTTGAGAGTCTTTAGGCCAGCAGGCCCAGACACATGCATATGGAGTTTTTCTTATATATTTCAGAGCATAATTCTGAACATATTTCGAACAAAATCGAGCGTGCTCTGTTTAGAGTTGTCTCAGAACGTTCGGATTTCATTTTGAAACACACGGACAATAATTTCATTATTTACTTCAGATCAAAAACCCACAATCATCGTAATCCTTTTGCTTTCTTGCATATCTTCTTCACTTGGGTCGGAATGCTCGGACATAGCACCCTCTTATCGTGCTTCGAAAAGAAAATAGAAAGACACACTAAAGCTTTGAAACAATATCAAAGGCGAATTCATTGATCTTTTAAGAAAAACAAAATAGAATTTCTTCAATTTCAATTTAATTTTTTACATTAAAATCAATTTATTTCTTTTTTTAAATAACTTTTTTATGTGATGCGAACATATAACGCGCCGTGAGAGGATTGCAAATATTTATTGACTCTGCTCTTGCATTCTTGTAGATTGTGATTGTATATTGAACAACTTCATTGGTACAAAACATATGATGGAATTGAAATTTTACCCCCACAGTTGCTTATAGGAATCTTTGAAAAATTCCGTTTCATTTCGGTGGAAAAATATAAATAAAAAGTGATTTTCTGCGAAAACAATAATTAAGAATTAAAATATTTTTGGATAATCACGTTGAAAAAAATTATAAGCTTTGTGTTGACACAAATTCACCAATGGTTAATATTATAAAAAAAACCGAAATGATAGCTATAATCGCAGCCTTAGACAGCGATCAGTCGGTGTAATTCTGAATACACCTGATTTGGCTTGTTGGAAAATGTTCATAGCAATACTATCGAAGTACTTTTTTTCGAAAACATTTTGTCAATATTTTTGTAAATATACCAAAAACATCCTCAAAAAGTGGATGTGAAAAAAACTTTATATAGGCGAAATATAGATATTGAGATAATCTAAATATCCTGTTTAGACGCATATTCAAAATTCCTTACGATTGGACCAAAACAACGTTTATCTGAAAAATGGGATATCAAATCAAAATCGGATTTTGATAGTTTTACACTTGTTCTAGCTTTAAATTTAAAGCCCAAAAACTGGTCACGTACAAACGGACCGGCATTGTTAAATCGAAGCAGCTACCGATTCTGGTTCGATCCATATACAAACAGGCAATTACAAACTATGTGTCAAAACTAACATGTCTTATGTGATAATGTGTAAACATCGATTCGATGCCTGGTCACAATGACTGGCGCGAAACTTTCCGGCTATGTATGCCTAATTTTTGCTACGAGCATATGTCGTGATTCTTTCTCAAACCATGGGTTTCTTATTGGTGGGTGTGAGAAATCTTCAGTTACGGTTTACCTTAATGCTTGGTGACATTGCTAGTCGGGAGATTAAAGGATACACATTCTGCAAATGACGGGGCGGTCTCTTGCGATTGCAGTTTTTCTACGTTCGATTTTTTGGTTTAGACTTCAAATTCGTCGCTAAAATATATCCAGTGGCTAATTTTTGACGTTTAGTAGTGAGAATTGTAAGAAAGCACACAGATTATTACTCATTGACAGTGTTCACGCGTGGAAGGCAAACATAATATGGTGCATTTTGTACCAAAACGTAGGACCATGTAATTAATGTGTGAAATAAACTAAAATTTAATTTTACGAAAATGTTATTCCTGTATAATGTATTTCTTAAAAATGTAAAATGTATTTCTTTTGCTGTATTTTGTATGAAATATTACTTCAACTTTATAAAATTACGTTGGATGAACACAAATAGCACAACCAAATTTTGTGTACTGAAAATGATAAATAATTATGGTTTTTTATATTAATCTCTCTGAGGTCTTTTCTATTCTCAAAATTGTGTAAAAAGCATTTTTTTTTTAAATTCTAATGAAAAATTCATAAAAAAAATATGTTTTAAAAAGAATCTCTTATAAATCCAAATGACACAGCTAAAAACCAACTTTTTTGTATACCCAGTATACAAAATTTAACCCCAATTGCAACGCATTGGTACATGGCCTAAAGAACAGATCTTATCTTCTAGATAAATTATCCAACTTAGCTTTGCAACTTTTAAAATGAAATTAAATTTCCCATCCATCTAAGAGAATGCAATTCTTTGCTTTTACCTCACGCACCTTTCCGCAGCCTTAGGTATATATACACACATAATAAATAAATCGTTCACCCTAACGTGAGTGCAATTAAACGCAAACCCATTCCACTTCAGCTGGTTCACCTAATTCGCACTTTTACTTGCAATCCGATTATTTGCCTTTTGTCTGTTTTCGGTCGCATAGTGTTCACTCACATCTGGTGCATTATTTTCCAAACTGCATTTTCAGGTTACAAAAACGAAAAACGAACACTAAGCCACCGCATGCGGAGTACATTTGTGTATCTGAAATTGATTTTATACTTTGTGCGCTTTGTGCGTCCCCTTCTTGAAATAGTTATTCATAGCTAGAGTCTCCCCAGAGGTCTATTCCGCTCGCCAGCCAGTGTTTTGGTTTTGTACGATTTCCTTTCGCTTACAGTGCTGGAGCTGGATGGTGCTTGTGGCTTTTTTGTTGTTCAAGGTTTTTCTGTGCCATTTCCTAATGACGACGGTAAGCGCCTGCTGGCTGTGGGCACGTTATATATGTATCTAAATCTCAATCTCTACATTGGACTTAATTGTTTTTTGTTTGTTAATTTTCTCAGGTCAATGAAGGCTGGAAAACTGCAAAAATTGAGCAACTGATGCCCGTTAGCATGGTGTATAAATTTTCGCCAACCAGTTTTAAGTGTTAGATGGTCCGTACTGCACCTTTGAATTGCATCCTACACTAGCAACTAGTTGCGCACACATTTGCCTTATTCATCTCCTTAAGTATTTATTGCCATTGCCATTATATTGGTTTTTTTTTTGCAAACCCCCTGTTGCTGCCGAACAATAATAGTGCTGAGTAACATCGACATGAACCAGAGACAAATTGCATAACATAGGCACGCTAGCTGAGGTAAACGAATAAATAGATATCTACCTACAACGACGATGAATACTTTGTGCGAGTGCGAATTGCTATTTGGTGTTTTCAGTTTTCACTGTTCATGCATGAGCTAGGCAATAATTTTTTGGAGCGCAGTGCAATATTTATCCTCATTCACTCGCTGGGAGAATACACGCAAGAAAAAAGTAGACGTGATTTTATATGCGGCATGAAATTGGTAGGAAGGATCTATGGCAATGTGTGTGCAGAAATTCTACGAAAACTTTTTAAAACAATGAACGAATGTGAAAATAGCTACAGGGGATATACAGTGTATTCATTTGCTTTTAAAACAGCGGAATTCAATATTCACAGATATATTTCAGGCTTGTTAGGCAACATTGAACGCATCATATAGTTTTTTTTTGCGGATTTGCTGCTAGGAGCTGCAGAAATAGAGATAAGTTGGTTACGACGCGAAACGCGATACGACCATGTATTGTAACGCAAGATTCAAACGAGGATAACAAGGAAACTGTTTATAGGGTGATACAATATTGGATGTTTAATGTGGTAACGATGTAAATACCTTATGTATTCGTTTTTGGATTTATTGATTTTTAGCCAGACTAGCTGATTATTTCCAATCTCACGAGCGTTTCGAACTTTCGTTCCGTAAAAACGTAAATGAAGACTTGCTATATAGTGAAAGGTCACTAAAGCAAGTTTTCATTTCATTCAGACGGCCGTTGATGAATTCTCTATGGTGTTTACAGCTACATTTAGGTTTGAAAAGTGAATCATCTACATGAGCTGCTCCGACATATTACTTGGATAACAGGTTCTTTTAGCATGTCCATGCCTAGTCAGGATTTTTAAATGATAGCTGATGAGCGCAACATCAAATGATATTACACAATCATATAACGGATACGGACCGCACTCGATCACGAAATTCATCTTTCCGGGATTGGGAGGATTCACTCTTCCAATCTATCTCAGCTAGCGTCAACGGTTTTGGAATTACACTTGACAGAAACTTCAATATCGAAGAAAGTATAAAAACGAAATGGCTCTTATCTAACAATAGAAAAACTAAAACTCACATATGGTTTCTTGGTATGGTGGAATGCCATCATAAAATGCAATACATGTGACATCATTATTGTTGCGTAGAGGTTTTTCGCGTCTGGGTCAGCGCTGGCATGCTAGTTCCATCTGTCTCGGCGGTGGAAGTGGGACAACAAAAACGTCATGCCAGGCTTCCCTACTAGTTTTGCGAAAATGTTAATTGATGACAGGAGCCATGCGAATCAGGCCAATTGCAGATTTAGAGACAATCTACATATCACACCAACTGATCTTCATATCAATAATGCAGGAGCAAAATGCGCATCAAGACTGAGAGAAGGTTGGAGAAGTTGGGAATTCAGTGGCATATTCTGACTAAATAAACCCTTACTACAATTTCGAAATCAAGTTCAGGGAAAAATGATCATCAAATAACACAACACCGATGGATCAGAAAATGAAATCGGAGTAGGCTCTCAAAAGATGGTACTAGCCACATCTCAAAGTTTTCCAAACTATTCGTTAGTGTATTCCAACCAGAGATATCTCTGAAGCTTCCGATTGGGTTAGGGTACACAACATACAACAAGATGTCTGCATTTACGCCCATTGAAGTTTTGGTCAAATGTAGTTGAAGGCTCTAATCAGAATAAGGTAAAAATAATCTGTGTACCAGGACATAGTAACAGTATAGGAAATGAAAGAGCAGACGAACTAGCTAGACTAGGATCTTCATCTCATTCATCTTCATCTTCATACAATTGCCAAATGATGTTGATTTCCTTACCACGTAAGAAACAGCTATTTAAGAGAAATACAACACTCACGGATATCGTATCTTCACAAATGGCAACCAAATCGGGAGTGGCCATGGACAACGACCTGCGAGTATGCAACTGCAAATTATACACACAGCCGATGCTACTCAAAACTGAATCTGTCCTCGTGTATCACAATGGAGATAATTCCGCTATCCAGTATAACGATAAATTATGTTGATAGGATATACGAAAGAAGTACTTGCGACATTTATTTGATACCGATGACTGCAGGGGTTTCACTTTTTTAGGATTCGGATTCATCATAGGGAGCTTAATCATTGCCTTTAAATGATCGCTTGCTCAGATCCATGTAGACAAGCGTATTATGTACACACGTGGTTAGTACCAAATACATGAGGAAATTTACGGTCATAGCCGTTCCGGATTACGATGCAAAAAAATACACGAGGACTTCAATTGGGCAGGATATTTTTTTGTTGGTTTGGTTACAAAGTACAGCCTACACGATAATGGCTTCTGACTAACAGGCATCGCATATTGTAATACGGTGATAAGTAGCACTGTATTTAATCGGCATTGATTTTCCCAAATCCATTAACATCCTGGTGGACAAACGTAGAAACCTATTTTCTAGTCTGAATTCAGATCTAATCACAGGAACTTAACAAAGACACAAAAGAAATACTTCACATTGGACGCCTGAGCAAAGTGAGAGACTGTCTTTATCCATCCACCAACTTCAAAGATAAACCCTGAAAAAAATTATTCCTAGCCACTTCCAAAATGGTATTCTAGATATAATCAGTTCAGACAGGCGTTTGTGGGAGCCCTTTTATACAACTTTGCTACAAGTCAGGCTGCATTGTCGATTAAAATCATAGGACTATCTTACCACAACAACGTGGGTTATCATGTGTCCTGATTAAGAATTTTTGAGTTTCCCAATGAGCACGCAGAAAAGCTGATGAGCGACACGATGCGTGCAAAGCGAGGGGGGAAAGTTGCGAATCAGTTTTCTGGACCTAGCTCACCATGATCGGGCTTGTATCAAAGACCTTTACTGAATGTTGTTTATGTTCATACAACGTTGCCACTGCAAGGTACCATTTTGTAGTTATTGGACTGGTAGGATCCTATTAAGGAGCAACATAGTCTGTCGTAATTTTAAAGAAAAAAATCTAAACAAGGACTTCAATTGGACAGGATATTATCCAGACTTCAGAATCAGCACTGATCTCACCAACAAACTAAAAGGAAATCAGTTACCGCTTAGCATTTCAGACAGGCATGTGTGGGAGTCCTTTAATATAACATTGATCCCACCGACCTTAACCAACAGGAAGTGCTCCACTGTAGACAGCTAGCTAGGAACCGGGGTAATTGGAGAGTCATGTTGGTTGAGGCTCAGGTCCATTCCGGACTGTAGTGGCACTTTAGTAAGTATGATTCCGCCAACAACCTAAAAGAAAATTAGTACCCCTTAGCATAATAGACCTAGCCAATCCACTCAGGCATGTGTGTGAGTCATTTTATATAATATTGCCTACCGCCTACCTTGAAGCTATCCAAATCCTCGATGTATTAAAGTCTCAAGTTGCACGCATTATCAAATACAACGCATTACTATCGAACGTAAATCTGTCCACACTGAACACGTGCAGTTGCTAATTGAACAAACAAATACGCTGGCTTTTTCGTTTGTTCGTTTGCCTCGCTGCAAGTAGGACCCATTCGTACCCAAAGACCACCCATGAAAACCCAAAAAAAAATGCAAGACTGTTGGGAGATATACATAGGTAACCTACTCGCATGTCATTCACTTACCATAAACCATACTATTGCGTCAGATCTGATTTTCGTTATTTTTTGTAATTAAATTTAGAATTTATGATGCCAGATGTTTTTTACATGCTTAGCCCCTATAATCCTTTCTGGTTTTCACGCTGTTCAGGTTTCCACGCCTGACTTGAGCCGAATTCACATTACTGACCGACTAAATATTTTGACACGCGATTTTACCAGCTCGACAAAAAATAGCACGTCAAATGTCAAAGTTAATTATGATTACCTATTCCTCGGCCTATAGATCTTCAGGAGGGTGATTACTAAAATGCTGGTCAAGAACACCACTGCGGCAACAAGCACGTCGTGTATTGTGCAATAACGAAACGGCAATAAAAAAACAAAATTATTTCGCAATTGCATAGCTGCGCGTGAGCCTGGGGCCAGGTTTATAGTGTGCCTGTGCAGAGGAAATTTTATTTAACGGTACACGCCAAGGGGGTTACCATATAATTTCCTTTTACCATTTGAAAGACGATCGAATGCAAACCAACACAAAAAAAACACAATTTAACCCAAAGTCGCGCCAATCGTTGGTCGTATGAAAAAGTCAAGGAATCCAGAGAACGTTGTAACAAAAAAAATCAGCCCAATGCCTCTTTTTTTCTTTGTCGTGTTCTTTTTGCTTGTCTTTGTTTGCAAAAATTACTTTCAAATTTGACCTTCGATCAAACAGGCTGCAGCTAGCTATACGGCTCCAACAACTGCAAAGAGTCTTTAGGCACATCACAGGAGGGAACAGTGGTTATTAGCCAGTTTGGTTGTTTGGTGCTGGCAGACAGCTACCAACCACTAGCATACACTAAGCCCGCACAGTGGGAACACAATTCCGCAGGAGGAAAGCCAACAAAAAAAAAGTTGTTTGGTTAGTGCATACGAGTGAGTAGGTTGTACAGATGTTAGATGCCATTGTAGATACTGCAGATTAGATGTTCACTGATGGCCCGCATAATAAGGCTGGGAATCAAAAAAAAACATTGAATTGCTAATAGATTATGTAGTCACATGTGCAGTCCATATTAAGCTGACAAAGGAGTTAGGTGGAATTTTTTTTTTAAAACGTACAAATGTAAAATTGAAAATATTGTCCACTAAAAATTGATTTTGATAATCGACTATAAATTGGGTGGTAACAGGCCAATGCATAAATCGATATCAATAAAGGGACCTCCAACTCTAATTAATAGAACAGCTCAGCGTTTTAGATAGCTGAAGCTAACATTACTCCGAGGAGAATCCGTCAGCTTTACTGCAGATTGTTACAATGCGTTTGCTAATGTCTTGGAAACATAAGACTTCTTGCCTTAGTCTGGCACTTATAATAAATCCGAATCCGAATAGTCGCTTTTTCTGTTCACAATAACACGGTCCATAGTAGATGTCTCAGTTTTTCATCCCCTTTTTGCCCGGCCCATCCCATCGTATTTCCTGGATGGAAGTAATGCCTGCTTTGTAGCAGTTTAGGGCTTCCGCTAATTGTTCGCCTGCACCTCTCCTTTTTAATGTTCTCACATTCCAGGTGTAGATACGAACGTCGTTGTCCTTTTTCCGTTTAGCAGGGTCGTCAACAGTTATATCAGGCCTTTCCGAGGCTAATGGTTGCTTCGTAACAATAGTTTTTCCATTGGTGGGTAGTTAACCTAAAGCACAACGCACAAACTGGAGGTCCAGAGGACACGGGGTCATCAGTATCCACTACGGAATTGAGCGCTGTCGTTAACCTTTCGGTTCATCCGCCACCATCTCTGTTCAAGGGGCCTGATTTACCCTTGAAATTCCTAGATAACCTGTTGTCCGAATATGTCGAAGCAGCTTATCTAGGTTCGCCTGGGACGGCAGACCGGGTATTCATACCGCGCCATTCTGACCAGGGTGATTAAAGTGTTACTGTTTTACGTCTTGTTCTCAACACTCGCACTTATCGTTAGCAAGTCGAATCCGGTTAGATGAGACCAGTAGGATTCACTTCTAGAAAATTAATTCGAAAATTATGTCGAATTTCTTCAAATTCACCTTTGCCGCTAAAATTCAGATTAGTCAGCTTTGCTGCTGGAAAACGCACATATTCTAAATAGATATGGCTCATCCTCATCCTGACTTCGGAATACCATTCTCTTAAATCTTTGTAAGCAGGCAAGAGTTGGAGGCAAATTGCTTACTCCTTAACAATCTACATGTAGGCATCGGCCGGAAGTATTTTGTATGAAGCAATAAATAACATTAGCACATTGGTGTTTAAATGCGAAGATATTGACAGAAGCAGAGACAGCCAAAACGTCCTTAATGGTGGCAATTCCACTTTTATTGACACTATAGCCGGAAAAATAAAGCAATACCTGCTGTCGAAATAAAATCTTGTGAAGCGCTGTCGCGAAGAGTTACAGCTTACAGCGTTCAATAAAAAATTAAGCTCTACTTGGTTGCTGGACATAGATTAATGAAGCTCCCGATGACCAGGTTTGATTGAGACACAGGTGGACTGTAGTACCACTTAAGTAAGTAAGTATAAGATGATCTGGAAAGACAATGATCTGCTACCGACATTGAACAGGTAGACCATCCTCAATTCACAGGTGCGAAAAAAATACTGGATATTTCTAAAACCGCAGGTTGGATATGTAGCTAGAATATGACCCCCCCAGACTATTTTGAACAAAAAAAAAAGAAAAATGTTTTGACGCTGATGGGTTAACTCACTGAAAGCAACATAGGTTGTTCTTGGTTAGTCCGTATGGTAGGTTTTTGTCAAAACGATACCGATATGGCTTCGCCTCTTCACCTCTCGCTATATTTTCAGTTTTAATATTCGGCATACGACATTTATGCGGTACGTGCCGATTCTTTACTGATTATTGGTACCGAGAGCCGGGACTTTTCTGCGCATGTCGAGCTAACTTTCGGCACTGCATATATACCGAGCATACCGAGAGATACGATACCACACCAACCGGGGGTGCAGGAGCGAACATACTCAAAACAAATAGATTGAAATTGTATCATATATGATGAGCTTTGTGGTGATAAAGATACACACAAGAGTCAATTAAGAAAAAAGGCTGAAGGCAAATACTTTTCCCATGACAATAAGGATCTAATCCTTCTTTCCAATCATTTCCTTTCTGCATTTATGAATACGAAGGTATATGTACATCAACTAAACAAAGGAAGGAACTGCGCATACAATCGGAAGTCCAATGCCCTCATTGGCCGGATTGCGATGAGAAAAGAAGATATTCACCTTGCTTATCAACTTACCAACCCAAATCGTTTTATTGCAGTTTTTTCTAAGCATAGATTCTAGCTACTATATAGGGCTTAAGTATTATTATCACAAATCTGGTATTCAACACTGTAAAATCGATTGTAGTTAGACGCTGCTTCTCTATTTAGCAAGAATAATGTTCAAATTATCCAAGCACTGTGGCATATGCGATTTTAAATATAGAGGTGTGAAGATGGGCATCACGTGCCTTTCCAATTAGACCGATCCTAAGCTAACTTCCTCCAGTTTCACACTAGAGATCCGCGATCGCTTGATCCTTTAACCTGGTGGTGTTCTCTCTTGCTATTTTAAAATTGCTGGTGCGATTCAAAGATCATTTTGCCTTGAATACAGTTCAATCACTCTTTTTTTTGGCTAGATACAAATCTTTACACGGCTCAAATAGATTGCGGGTGTATCTTCTCCTAGATTTGCCAAATTCGTATACAAAATTAAATGTTTGGCGAAGAATTGTTTGTCCAATGTTTGCTTTGCAGGTAATGCATACCTTAATGCTTACAAGAAATGAGTTTTGACTCTAGTGGCTTCGCTAAACCAAAGAAGCACCGGTTTTCAAGGGTCAATATCTGTCGCGACCACGATGTCATTCGTTGATATAGTGGTGGACAAAGCAGCTCACATTTATCAACGTTGCCGGGATCCCGAGTTCGGTCATTGTCCTGTAGAACATCAGGGAATTAATGCTATTATGCTATGAAAAGTGAAAAGATGATGATTTCTAACTTTTCAAGGATTTATTTTAGTATGAAACTTTCAACTATAGTCGATCTACCAAAGTATAGCGTCGGTGCTTGTAAACATGACAATTCATTAAACCTGGTGGTCTTGTTATCATTCAGCTTTTTAATGGCTATACTTTTCTATAGAAGGAAGGGGTGTCACCTTCCTGCCCATCCACTCTATCAAAATTATACTGCTTTAACAAATGCTGAAATTGCAGCTTTGAAACTCTTTATTCCCGACTGGACACCGACCTTAGTCTACTTGCTGTCGCTAATTCGTGTAGCTTAATTAGAGCTTTCAAGACAGCTATCAAATGATTGGCTTTCCTGTGGCAATGTATGATGGTTTTCATGTCGCAAGACTTTTGCATTCTGGGTGGCTGCGTGTTATATCTTTTCATATGCAGAAATATCTTTTATTTCAGAACTTGATACTCTTAGCACTGGTTTTGCGTTTTAGCAGCTGGACATGTGCAGGTAGCTTCCACTAAAGTAAATGAACTAAGTATGTACAACTTTGGATTTGTAACCAGTTGTGATACCAGCCGCATCTTTTCCTTCCTCAATGCCTGATCCTTATAACATCATTAGCCCAGGAAACTATCATATTTCCGAGCTCACGGTAATATCTGCTTCGTGAGAATCGATTCATGTTGTTTAGTAGCATTTGGAGTGTACAGTGAGCAGACGCATACTCGTGGTTTGTCATGGATCTCGTTAAGAGGATCTAATATCCGAGGATGTTCTATCCTCGTACCTATCCGATTGATTTTTCCTTTCCGGCATAACTCCCCACTTAGAGATTTCCATACTCCTAAGGCAAGTGTTCCGTCAGCATTGCGTTAGTTTTTTTTAGATATATCAGCCGACAACTGCATTCCAGGTCTACATAATATCTAAATGGCCTTTTGTCCGAAAATGTCAGAACAGCAAATGAAGCATCAGGCAACAACCCACCTGACCAGTCAAGTGTCGCACGGCCAATCAGTTCCGCAAAATACCACTTAATCTGTCTGTCAAAAGGTTAATCAACATATTGACACATTGCTATCGCCACCTTGTTCTCTCTATATTTACTTTCGAATGTCTCCATCGAAAACAATATTAAAGCAAAACTATCCGTATCTACATATACATACATGCACACCAAAGTATATTATATCGACAATTCAATTAGCTTTACTCCATAACCGGCACCCGCACTCAGTACCATGCAAACTACTTGTCACACACAAAGTCAATCCGCACAGTACAGGAGCAAAGTGAAACAACAACAAAGGGGAGCGAAACAAAAAAATCCGTAAAACATGTTAACAAGCGACAGCGTGCTGTGCACTCGTAATTTGCCGCTGAATTGCATGCTTTTGCTGACATTGCCATTGCCACCCCCGCAATCTACTTGTACATTTCAGAATCAGAATCCGAATCACTCGCCTCATCTGTCGGCGAGAATTGCATAATTAAGAAGCAACAGCAGACTGAGTGTGAATTAAAACAGCGCAGACAGTCAGGCGAATGGATGGACATTCCAACAAATGCCATTGATTAACTTCCAATTGAACGGATATGACATTTTTCATCGGCGCAAAAAACATCTCTATCCATATAGCAGCGTCGAGTTCAAGTGCAGATACAGTATGAGCTCTACCACATGGGATGGGTAGCAAAATAAACAAGAAAGTGTATTAAAACGAATGTGTAGATAAAAATGAAATTTTTAATTATTTATGAACATCCAATAGTTCTATGTTATTTTTTTTGTGCACTTTTCTCAGGTGAGGCGAATTCTTAATGCTTGAAGAGGCACTCCGAAATTATGCTTGCAGAACTTTTTTTTAATCTGCTTTTGAAATGTTGCAGATTCTAATGTTGTGCACATATTAGTTGGAATACGTTTTTTGGAACTTTATTTTTGAATTTTTTTCTTAATACTTTACGCCCACTCAAGGGATTATGAATACACTTTAAATGGTTGACCACAAGGAAGCAAGAGAGTGATAGGAAAGATTTTTGGATGTAGTGGAGACTTACTTCATGGGTGGTGTCCTAACTAACTTCGGGGAGTCACTGTTTTTTGTTCGTAAATAAAAAAAAATTACACCCGGTATAGTCTTTACATCCTATCCAATAGGAGTATGTACATTAGTTTGGATATTAAGTTTGTAAAATAGAGAAATAATTTAGGTAAACATAGCGTAAATTATGTATATGGATCGAATCAGAATCGCCAGCTGAGTCGATCAATCCATATCTGTCTGTCCGTCCTTCAATCTGTCACCGATTTGTCGCCTTAAAATTTCAGCTGAATGATAAAATTTGCTATATAGACTCTCTGCACTACGAACAAAACAAGTGAACAAATCAAATCCATAGTGTGTGGATTTGATTTTGACAACAAACCTACATTTGAAACATATAATGTCTTTAGCCAAGCCCACTTTTGGGGGGATTTTAATAAGAAAACGATTTTTGGTAAATATTTTTCAATTAGCAGTCTCAATTAGCGCTGAGAATGATGTCTTAGGATCGATAAAAGGATCGGATCAAAAAATTTCGAGAATTTTCCCATTGTTATTGACCAAAGTAATGAGAAGAGAAATTTTTTTAAAGAAATGTTGATCCTTAATTAATATTCTCCCAAAGCCTAACCTAATTAATCCCCAGTAAACTCAGGGTTGTAATTGACTGAAAAATTAGAAATCATGCCAGTTTTGCAATTTAAGTTTAAATTTGTAACAAATATAAAAAAAAAACATTCCATAAGCTCCAAAAGGCAATCAATTCCCCGAAGAGTTAATCCAATCTCCTTCATATAAATATAAAAATATAAATTTCTTAAAATAAATCACATAACAAAGAAAAACAACCTCAAAAAATTGAACCGTGTCTACAACAAAATTTAAAGAAAGACATTTATTCATAGAATCAGCCCTGATTCAGTAATGTTCTTAAGAACCCAACTATGTAAAAAAAAACCCTCATTTCTTTCCACTTACAGACAATAGCCTTAATACGCTTGAACAAGTCTCCAGTCCTGATAATCTCCCATAGCAGAAATACCACAGTCACCTTCCCAGCAGTGAATTTCTTTTCAATTTTGAGAAATGATTCCCTCATTCTTAATAAAAATACCCACATCGAATATACTCGTTACAAGTGAAGCCAACATCATCGTCTCCCACAGGGGGTTGCAATGTTGAATTCGCCCCTATGCCTTTCAACAGTTATTATATATAATTTTTTTTTATATTGTAATTTTTTGCGAAGCGAGAGGAAACAAAATTTCGCCACTCAAACACTCAACAGCCGGAAGAGGTGCCTTGCGAAAAATTGTGTTTTTGTAAATTAAAAAAAAATCAACTTTTCTGTTACCACCTTGACTCTTGATGGTGGTTACTTTGCCACCCTTGTAATCATTACACCGTCGCTTCGCACTCTATGTCATCGACGGGCAATTGACATTTATGTTGCACACTCAATTGAGTTGGCAAATTTGCCATTTATTAGTAAGCGGCACTCGATTAATCGTTCATCGAAATGACTAAATATTAAATATATACACACCATAAAGGGGCTTGTCAGATAAATCCCACTCATGCATCCACAGCTGAGGAGGTACTAGGTTTTTGTATATTCCTCGGGGTGTTTCTTTTGGTATTGGAAATTATTTTTTTTATTAAAATGCTTGGGAATATTAGTTTTATTCGTCATTACCGCTTCATGTATGAGTAATTTGCAAAATTATGCAATTAACGAGAGGAAGGGTGTTAGTCAGATGACTGCATTAGGCATCCACGTTATCCAATGCACGGCGTTACTCAAAAGGGTGATTAGTAATTTGCATCAGTGACACAGAATAGTGTAAGTTACTCATTGTCGATTAGAATTTATGGATTCATGAAATATAAATCAGCAGAAGTAGCTTATCAAGGCAAAATTCGCCAACAGATCAACAAATCAAATTAATCGCACTGCGATAGAAAAGAGACAGGCATCCAATATATTGGTAGTCAGAACATACAGACGGGCTAACATCTACTCGGACCACTACCTTGTTGCAGTCAAGGTAAAATCCGGATATCAACCACGCCACAACAAATGCGAATTACTGGGGAGATATAAAATTTTGAGACTGCAATCAAAAGAGATCGCCAAAACCTTTGCATAAAGCGTATCCCTTAACCCCTCGATTAACACAATGTCACCAGCATCTAATGTCCAAGAACAATTCCGACGATATGAACCGGCCATAAGTTCGTCCGCAACTCATGTGTTGGGTTTTTCAAGACACTTCTGGTTTAACAAATAATGTCGACAGGTGTTCACAGCCAAGGCAAAACTGTGGGTAAAGACGAGAACCGCCATAGATCTTTATAGCGAGAAAAAAGGAAGAACACACATTAGACGCTTAAAATGGCTAGAACATAATAAAGACGTTAAGTGCACTAGAGAGAGAGGTGCACAAGCCAAAATCGACCTCAACCAACTTTAATTAAGAGCCGTACTAGTTGGAGAGGACACTTTGGCTAAGGTTCACCCCGTACTTGTATCGCAACCTCAAGTAAGTACGCTTAAGTGCAAATTAATTAATTTACTACAAAGGAGTTAATCTATTTCTATAAATAAGACGATCGGGAACGAGAGCCCACCCACATGCAAACAGCATAGAAATTCCCAACCGCACGATTTCAGAAATCGCAACTTGGTTGCGTTATTCGTTTTTCAATTGTGCTGGCGTAGTAGCATGTTTCATAACTTATGAATTTTTAATTGTAAAGTTGTCTTATATGGACGCCCCTCCACTTGTGAGTGTCCATTGCCTCAACCCAATCAATTGCAATAACAAAACTTGAGTGATTAAAACTCGTTAACGTATACACACAATACTGCAATTTACATACCTGATTAGGTTGGAAAGGACGTCCGCGTTTTTTAAATTGCATATTCCATCTACCCACCTCTATAAAAATGCAAATTTTTCGCTAAGAGCTTGCTCACTCAGAATATCAAAACGTTCGTACGTAGGAACCTTTACAACCGGAAATACTTCATTTCCGTTGCATTAAAAGGCGGGGCACACTCATTCCTTGTGATGTTATCGTTTGTCCTACAATGTCAACAAGTGGTTCACATAATCAAACTCAAAAAAACTGCTTTGAGTTTAATTACTTTGTAAGGACTTTTTGTACATTCGGCTTATTCGATATTACCGTATCGTTGTTGCACATGTACTGCACATGGAAATTCAAATTTAAAAGGCATACATACATGTATGCACAACATAATCAGCATGAGAGCCGAATTCTCTTCATTGGTAAGACATAAGAGTAGTGCGGTGCAGTTCCTTCGTAGAAACGCAACGGCGCGCCGTGTGCAATGTGCATGCCTCCCTTCTATGTGCTACTAAAGTTACCCTTTGATGTAATTAAAAGTTATTAAATTTACTCGGAGAATTAATTTACGCCAATGAGTGGGTTTGCTGCTTTATAATAACTGTAGGCGCTCAGATTCCATCTATTGCTAATCACTGAGAAAGGATGTTGCATAAATATACCGTTTAACTAAAGCAAAACTCAAGAAGGAAGAGAGTGAGAAAGATTTTAAAAAAAATTCCCAAGGGGAAGATTCAAATTGAAGTTTTATATGGTGTTTTTTATACCCTATCAAATAGGGGTATATTAGTTTTGAAACATAGTTTGTAACATAGAGAAATAATTAAGCCAGATATACCTCAAAGTAAAGGGTGTTTTTTTAGAGGTATATAACTTTGAAATGGAATAAAAGGATGTTTTTTTTTTTTAATTGACATGAAATTTACTTTATTCGAAAGATAAACTTCTGGCATTATAATTTAAATATGATATCTGACGTAGTCTAATCCGGAGGACCCATTTTCGATGACTTTTTCCAACATTTGTGGCGGAATATCGGCAATAACGTGGCGAAAGTTGTCCTCCAAGTGGTCAATCGTTTCGGGCTTATCGGCGTAGACTACCGACTTTACATATTCCCACAGAAAATAGTCAAGCGGCTTTAAATCGCACGATCTAAGAGGCCAATTGACGGGAGCAAATCGCGAAATTATGCGCTCACCGAACGTTTTCTTCAACATATTGTGGCACGAGCTGTGTGACATGTTGCTTCGTATTGTTGAAAACACAGCTCCTGCACATCATGGTTGTTCAATTGATGAACAAAAAAGTCAGTAATCATGGCTCTATAGCGGTCACCATTGACTGTAACGTTCTGACCAGCAACGTTTTTAAAGAAGTACGGAACAATTATTCCACCAACCCATAAAGCACACCAATCAGTCACTTTTTGTGGATGTAACTGTGTCTCAACATACACTTGAGGATTATCATCACTCCAAATACGACAGTTTTTTTTTTATTGACGTATCCATTCAACGAAAAGTGAGCTTAATCGCTAAACAAAATTCGATTATGAAAATTGTGATCAACGGCAATCTTGTTTTGGGATCAATCACCGAATCTACGCCTTTCTAGGTGATCCTGTGGCTTCGAGGAAAGTTTATCTTTCCACAAAATCTTAAAGTTGATGGACACATATGCAATTCATGTGAACGATCGCGCATAGACGGATTCGGGTCCTCGTCTACGCTACGCTCTACAGCAGCAATCACTTCTTCTGTATGCACTGTACGACGTCTCTATGGATTCGTATTATCATTTAGAGTAAACGTGGTGCGAAAACGTTCCATGCTTAATCGAATTAATTGTTCTGATGGACGATTACGTTGACCGTAAAATGAACGTAGTGCGCAATACGTATTTCGAACAGAACCATGATTTTCAAAATAAATTTGCACGATTTGGAAGCGTTTGGCCGCCAGTTAAAATAGGGTTGCCACTTAAAGTTCTACACCTCTACAAAAAAAAAAACACACGTTATATGGATCGACTCAGAATCGCTAGCTGAGTCGATTAAGCCATTTCTGTCTGTCCGTCTGTTTGTCACCGATTTTTAGGTTTTTGAGCTAGAATAACGAATTTTGGTGTAGGTATACGTATAGTATCCTTGTCCGTTCCTATAGAACAAGTGTACAAATTTTCAAAATCCGCCTACTGCAACGCCCACTTATTTTTGATAAGGAATTTTGAAAAAAAAATTTGACAACAATCTATAATATCTATATTTTGTCCATATATTATATTATTATATTTTTGCCACTCCTACTTTTTGGGGGCGTTTTCTGTTAAAAACGGTTTTCGTTACATTTTGAAGGAAATTTGAAAAAAAAAAAAACATTAATAGAGTTCATAGAAACGTTTCGTCCTTAGATCATTTTAACCCACGCCCACTTTTTAGAGGTGTTTTCTTACAAAAACCAACAACTTTGAGATTGATTAACCGATTGACTTGAGAATATATGTTTTTGAAACGTCGATTCAACAAAATGTTAACCACGCTCTACACTGAAAATAATCGTTCACTATATTAACACATCGTGGATTTCGTCGAAAATACCGTGGTCAACAAGCACCCTTTGTCAATAATATTCTATGTCTGTTGTCGAATTTTGTTGAGGACGGGACACCGGGAGATTGTCGACATGCCTGTTTGTCCCGATATTTGCGCCAAAAATTTCATTGGTCCATTTTTTTTTTTTTTTTCGGAGAATGCGAAACAGTCGGAATCAATGTCGATGGATGTTGCCTCATTATGTCTGCCTATGTGCGCCATACCACACTGCAAATGCAATGCAGTTTTTGCGACGAAAATTTCTCGGACGTGAGGTATTAAAAAATGGCGACCTTAACTGGCCACGCATACCACACAAAATTTGACCAATCCGGACTTCATTGTGTGAGGTTGTTTGAAAAGCAAAGTGTATGCCAGCAAGCATCAAACCATTCACGAGTTCAAGGCAAACATTTGTGCCGCTATACCGCCCGAGATGGTCGAAAAAGTAATGGAAAACGCAGCAATAAAGGCACATTTAACTTTGGTCAATTTAAAGGATCATATTAAATAAAAATATTTCATAGCCGAGTACTTCATCCCGCAGGGTACACGCATTCGCAGCCTGGCATTAGACTACTACGCCTACTTTTAAAAATTCGCTTTGCATGTCGTAGCCAATTCAAACGTCCAATGCAGAGTTTTTTTTTTAATAGGTATATGTCTCTGTTAAAATCATTAAGTTCTTCATATCGCAAACTGTACCGGAGATTTTCCCAAGCATTTTTCACTTAAAACGGATTTCTCCATCCGCTTTTGTTATGGTCCGGGGATGGTCAGGGTCTGTTCGTATGAGGCCTTTATTAATAAATTTTGATACGCCTTTTGATGTCAGCATTTATTGGCACGTGTGTTTTGACCAATGGTCTCAAGAATGATTTTAAAGAAGTCACGTTACAATACACCTTGTCTAAATCCTTTGTTGGTATCAAAAGATTCAATGACTAGTTAACCCAAAGCACAATCCCCACAAGGCCCCTGCCCTGAGCAGGGTGGATAGGAGACAGTCATTCTGAGCAGTATTTTTTTTTAGTATTTCTATTTTTATAAGAATAAGTTTAGCAACTAAAATTGTGTAAAGGACATGTCTTGTTACGTCCTTGCCTATTAAACAGTGTGCCGTGATGATGCATATTTTTAACGTCCCAGGTCGAATCTGTTTGATGAACTGACACGTGACATCATATTTTCATTTAAGATTTGACCTTGCTAAACTAAGCTGGGTTTCAATAAGTTTGCATGTATCAATGGAATACACTTGACAAAGGTATTTAATAATGAAAGGTATTTAATGAATTTTCATACAATCTGTCTTTCAATCTTCTCCGTATTAATAAGAAAGTCTTCGGACTCACTAATCTTAAACTAAGCAATTTAGTACTGCAATAAAACTGTTCCTATTAATAAGATGTTCCAGGAAAATTCTGAAAAACTGGAATGCAAGTGGGAACACCCTTTGAATGCCCCTACAAAATGATAGTGTATTTCTTGGCCATCGGTACTGCCTGACTTTAAAAAAAAACATTTGTTTTGATTGAGTTCTGACCTTTTGAGATTGAATGACAGGAAAAATAATTTTTGACAAACGATGAGTTACACCACACTTAAACTCTACAGTAACTCCAGGTTTTGTAAGTCCACTGTTACTCTATGTCAAAAAGTGATTAATAAAAGAAAAATTACTTATTACCGGAATAAAACGATATTCCGAGAATATTAATAAGGGGTCTATGTTTGGAGATTTTCATATCCGTATTTAAAATTGTTTAGTGGCCAATGGCATCAAATACCATCTCGATGTGAACCTCAGTCTATACTAACAATAAACATGCCTTTTCAGTTAGACTGGCCTTTACACGTGTGCCAGTATCAATAAATGTGCGAAACACCAGGCAGGGTCATCCTTTACAACATTCGCCACCTGGTGTTCAGGGTAAGTTTATTTCAGGTTCTTATATTATCAAGAGGTGCAAATAAATTTGAAAAATCTAACTGTTTTGTTTCTTTCATAAAACATGCTCACCGAGTAATTTACTCCGCACCATCATCTCCTGCGATCACCAGTTTTGGGCTTAACTGTCAGTGTCACCTGTTGACAATCGGTTCTCAGTTTTTTCTTTCTCAATGCCATTCTGACAGTGAATCGAGTTCTGTTAAATGTCACCAAACGTATTCAGTCAAACATTTTATTAGCAATTCGCGTGAGTACAATTATAGATATTGCATATACGGTATGATACTGTCAGTGGTGGCGTGTTTTTATTTTTCAAGAAATGTTTATTGTACCGCAAAAAAAAAACAACAAATTGGCAAACAAAAAACAAAAGGGGAGAAAATGGGGCGCTGCCAGTAGTGGTTAGATTACAAAGCACGCGCGTTAAACTCTACCGAAGTGTGGAGGATGCTCGCGTGAGGTCAACGACTACGTGGCATCCAATGCACTCCGAAGCTAAGGAACTGCAAGTGATGACTATTGCGTTGTTGTATCTTTTCTTTAGTGAGCGAATAACATGTGAAATGCATATGTGCACGACATTATTGTGGCAGCGAGCGATGTTGAAAATCGTTTCCTAGCACAGTGTTTGCGGAGCAGACGAACTCATGCGTTCCTTCTACGCTGTAGAGTTCTTTTTAGAAGAGTGTATTCGCACAGTGCTTCCGTGCTCTTAGCTAATCTTTGTTTTTATGATTATTGAAGATTTTTAACGTTGCGTATCCAGAGGGGTTTCATTTAAAATTGAAAGGAGATATTTGTAGGCTACATTTGAACTTTGTTTCATGCTCTAAAACATTGTTAGATGTACCTGATAACTTGAAATTGTTTTCGAATTTCTAAAGACACCAGTTTAAGGGTCAGTTATAGGAGTTCAAGTAACAATTGGTTTGTACCCGGAAATCTGTAAGAATGTTTTTTTTTTTTTTTTTTTTCATTTTAAACTAATCAACAATCTACAGACATGTATATAAATAGGATTTACTTCGAAGAGGCGGAACAGCTTTCCATGCTCGGTATATGTGTCTAGGATTCCTAAATCAATGTAAGAAATGTTTCAACATTTTTTATAAGCATTTATCGTGTGAGACGACCCGTAGAGCTTAAAGAGTGCCTTGAAATGATGCTTGCAGATGTTTATTAATTCTGCTCTTGATTTGTTTAAGACTGCATGCTGGTGAAACTACGTCTTCTGGAATTTGTTTCTTGCTCTGTATCAAAATAAGTTCTTTTTCTGATCTGACACCCTCTTTCTTTAGAATTTGATCATGGTTGGCAACGAGTTCACCGAAACATTCAATATCAAAACAGGATTTAGACATGTCGACACAGTCATGTGACTTTTTTAACATCATTCTTGTGAGGATTGTGTAAAACTCCAGAGCCAACACCAGAGGCACAATTTTCCATAAATCAGTGCAATTACTAGGGTAAGACGAAGTAAACTCTGTCAACAAAGAAAGTACATCGACGAATTAGACAGAAAGTCAACATTGACAGATATGATGATGTAGTAAGGAGCTTTTCTACCTCCTCTATACGCTATTTACTCTTTCAACATCTAAAACAGCTAATTCAGTAGTTAAGCTCTCGCTCAAAACATTAAGACCCTGATCATCCCAATCCTGCTCTACGTCGCTGAAGCAAGGACCGAAATCCTTGATCGTTTAAAATAAAATTCTTCAAAAAATCTTCGGTCGCGTTTGCGTTGACGGGGTATGGAGACGAATATTCAATGATGAATGAACTTTACGGTCTACACATAGACCTTGATAAATCCAGGCCCATATTTGGGCTACCTGATGCAATTCTATGTGGATCAGATTCAAGTGGTTGTGCCGGCGAAGACGCACAGTATCCTGCCAGATGGAAAGATTCGGGATAACTCATATATTTACGCCGGTGAATGGGAAATACTCAACAAAAGTATAAATTATAAGATAATGCCACTGGAGTTTAATCCCAATCCGGAGACCATGTCGGAGGTACAGTGGATATTTTTACATGATATCACAACGGTTGTACAAACACTCTTCAAGCACTTGCATATCCGACTGGAAGTGACATTGAGAATTGAACGCATTCAATGTTAAAGATGGCTAGGACACGTAGAGCGAATGGGTCTACGATTCCGCAGCCAGCCATTGAGAACTCGCCTTAAGTGGGGCGCATAGATAGAAACCGAACTCAGCTAACTTTAAATGAGCAACTGAATGCAATTATCTAATTTTTTTTTGTGATTTTAAAATACATAAGTCATTAATAACCATGAAACGCAACCGTTATTTAAAACACCCTTTTACAAGTATACTATTCAAAAATTCGATGCGTTTATAGTTAATGCATATTCCACTCAACGTTGTTTATGTTTCCTTAATATGTAATGTTTTTGCATTTCTTTAGAGACATTTCATGGAGTGCATAACTTCAAATAATACGTACTACTTTTATTAATAAAGAATAAATGATGTCCCACGTCTGGTCGAGTGTCCTAAGAACATATAGGAGCCATAATCATTGCAAACTTCCTAAGTTTCGCTTGAACATTGTAGAAATGTCAGTTATTTCTCTTTGTTAGATCAACAATTAATTGCTTTAATCAATGACCAAACAAATAAGCCGCTTCATTTCATCCATTTTATAATTCTTTGAACGTAAAAAAATTTACCCTCAAGCATATCTTCGGTGCGCTTATAAATATTACAGTAAAAAATTCTTGCTCGTACCTACTCCTGTTCGAAAAAAAAAACTTCCTCAAATAAACGCATCACTAAAAATTACCATCAAAATAACATCCCTGCTACTTTTAGCGTGATTGCTACATTCGCAGCTTTCCTGTCTTATAACGCATCCATGCAAAGTACCCTTAATTGAGAATTTACTTTTCTCACTATTTGCCAATCGCAAGAGAGACCCATCATCTCCTGTCTTTTGTATGAAAATTGCAGCTGTGCTGCTATAGGTTAAGTCCTGTCGGTTGGCGGTACCTTTGAGTAAAATATCCAACATCATTTACACTGCATGTGCATGCGGTTCCTCGTCCCTGTCGCCACAGAAGGTGTGAGATTATCCAACATTGTAACGCAAATTATTTTACCCAACCTGAGCGTTTTTTAGTGCGTCTAGCAGTCCCACGACTTACCTGAAAAGAAAGAAGAAGAAAACGAAATTGAAAAACATTGTTAGACGCCTGAGTTCTAAAGGAAAAAACAACTATAACTACACAACAGGTATGGATTTATTTACCCAGGATATTAGATATGCTATTTAGCAGAGAAAGGAAGTCTCTGTTTGGTTGTTTCCTACACAACTTCAGCTGGGTTTTTGTACTTTGCCGCGAAGGGCCACCAGCACCACTTGTGTGTTCATCAGGGCGGTGGCAAATGGCATTGGCTTAAGTGTGTAGGTACAAGCTATAACAGGAGAAGTCTGTCAAGCATGACTGAAAAGAAAACCACTGATAAAACACCACACCACAGCAGGTAGCCATAAACATGCACTTTTTGTGCAGTGCATCCACATCAGTGGTGGTGGTACGCACAAGAACATCCCCAATGTTCGCGCACCTTTTTTCAATTTTATTTCCTTTTTTGTTCACTTGTGCTACTCGTATTCGTATCTTATTTATTTTTATTGTTACGATTATTACCACCGTCATGTTAACTTTGAAACCGCGCACAAGATAATGTGATACAAATGTGTATTTTTGTTTATTGCAATTGCAACGATAATAATTTTATTTTGCTATAGGAATAACATGTGCTTTATTTATGTTTGTTGTAGCAAACTGTACTAGCCACAACCGCAGACAATTTTGCCTGAAATGCGTTTTTTTTTGTTTGGGAATATTGTATTTTTTATCAAACCAGTGTTCTAGAATCTAGAGGTCAACGACACAGCAAGCTGTAGATTACTGACATACTTGCGCAGATAACGTGGCAATTCCGGTAATCCAAATATCCAAAATAAGTGCTGCAAACAGGTCTCTCTGTGATCTCCAAATGAACCTACTGTTGTGGATTGGAAAAAAATATGTTGAAATGTTGGTTTGCGTTCGATTTCGAGTATCCAAATTATATAAAAGGTTCAGGCTTAAATCTAACCCTCAGAAATCCATCCGGGTCCAATTTTCAGTAAATATAAAATTCTTCAAATAGACCATCAATAATTAAACTATGTGGCTTTATTGTTCGTACTTCAGAATCTAGAGCTGTTCAATATGTTAAGATTATGATAAGTGTCTTGTATTACAAGCATCTTGAGACTTCAGAGTAACGTGTTTGAACAATACAAGATTTCTCAAACTAAAGAAACATAGCTTGCGAATGGTCAATCTTTATCGGAACTTTTTACAGCGAAGTCTTCCTTGGAGATTATTTTGAAATGAAATGCTCATAGTTGAAGTAACTGATAATGACGTTTTGTCTAAAGGCTGAACTATAATAGAAGCTGGTTGCGGACGACCACTTCCGTAACTGTGCGAACACATGCAATTTGGATTGTACGACCATAATAGCTTTTCGCTTCGATTCGTTCAGTTTTCGTTCACTTTTGCTCACTTACGAATTGATTCGCTCTTTCTCTTTCTTTGGTTCTTTCATACACAAATTTTACATTTCACTTCAACAGCTGTGTACATTTAAATTTGTAAATTCCTAAGCAACTAAATTTTGTTTTATTGTTTGCAATTCCATTCTCAAAAGTCTATTTTGGGCAACATGAGTAATTGAGAGTACTGAAGAAAACTTAACTTAGAATTTAGACATTAGCTTCCGATTGCTTCCGTCTTTTATAGTTCAGCCTTAAGGCTGAAGATCTATAGTGATGGTTGGGTGTTGCAGAACGAGGGTAGACTCTGATTGGCAATTCCCAAGTGGTTGTAACTCTAACTACACATCAATTGTGCTCATTTTTACTTTTACCTAAAAGTGGTAACCATCGGGTACTGGTCTCATCCAACCGGATTTGACTTGCCAAACGATAAGTGCGAGTGTTGATAAAAAGACGAAAAGCAGCAACACTAGTCAGAATGGCACGGAATGAATACCCGGCCTGCTGTTCCAGGCGAACTGCTTCGACAAATTCGGACAACAGGTTTTCTAGCAATCTCAAGGGTTAGTCAGGCCCTTTGAACAGAGATGGTGGCCGATGAACCCAAAGGCCAACGGCAGCGCTCAATCCTGATGGATGATGATGGATACTGATGGCCCCGTGTCCTAGGGGTATCTAATACATTGAAACTGGCCCTCCTGGTTGGGGGTTGTATTTTGGGCTAACTACCCACCCATGGCAAAAACTATATGTTATTAAGCAACCAATAGCCTCGGAAAGGACTGATATTATTGTTGACGACCCTGCTAAACTAAAAAGGACAACGACGTTCGTATTTGCACCTGAAATGTGAGAACTTTTAACTGGAGAGGTGCAGGCGAACAACTAGCGGAATCACTAAACTGCTACAAAGCAGACATTACTGCCATCCAGGAAATACGATGGGATGGGACGGGCAAAAAGGGGATGAAAAACTGTGACATCTGCTACGGCCCGTGGTATAGTCAGCAGAACAGCGACTATTCGGATGCGGATTTGTTATAAATGATGCTCTCATCCAAGAACGAGGCCTATAAGGCTAAGCTGCAAGTGAAGACGAGAGCTGCCATTGAGCTCTATAGGCAAAGAAAAAGGAAAGGACACCGGCTTTTCAGAACGAATAAAAAAGAGCAAGAAAAGCTAGCGATCAAGGATATAGAGAGATGCCATTCCATGAACGATGTTCGCAAGTCAAAGCCAAGGATACAAGGCTCGAACAGAATTCTGTCGAGATGAACAAGGAAATATCGTAGTTGAAACACAGCCGGTGGTGATGATATGGAAGAACCACTTCTGCTGTCAGGCAGAACGAACCATCCAATAATGGCAACGACAGCGAAAACTACCAACCACCCGACCTAAGTGCAGTGAGGATAGCAATACAGAGGCATAAGTCCATTCAACATCGCCTGCACGATCCTATCTGCCGTAATATGTGAACGTCTAAAACCGTTAAACAACAACCTGCTCGGCCCTTATCAGTGTGGTTTTAGGCCAGGCAAGTCCACAACCGATCAAATTATAACACTTCGGCAGATCCTGGAAAAACCCCAAGAAGTCAAATCGATTCCCACCACCTATTCATCGATTTTAAAGCCGCATATGAAAGCATTTGTAGAGACGAGCTATACATATCCCTACTGAAATCCGGTAATTTTTGAAAAAGTTCCAATGAGCAGACTAACCACTGAACGTTGGATCTCTATAGTCTTCCTGCGTTAGGCGACCACTTCTGGCAGGACCCGAATTATTTTATTGCCGTAAATAGCTCCAGTCGATGAAGGCTACACAGCCTTAAAATCGATGAGTAGATAGTTATTATCTCGATTTTTAGGCTGTGTAGCCTTCATCGACTGGATCTACTCAACTTGAATTTATTGGATTTATCAGGTTTTGCCTTGGTGTTAAAAGTTGGTCTAACGTACGTTTACATTCATCTTATACGGCTGACCTTTAGTAGGATTATAACATGATTGTATTTTTTCTATTTGGCATGATGGAGCTTATAATGCAGTCATCATGCATTTTCACGATTTGTTGTATGTACCTTTCCAGCTTGTTGGTCTTCACCTTTTTGATAACTAGACTGGCTTGACTGTAGATGGCCAGAAGGGACTAGATCGTTATTTCGTAGAGGCTGTAATTGTTTTATATTGCCAAACAACTGAAAATCTTGTAGAATTGCTGAATGTTTTTTTTTTTGTCGGACGATTTCTCGATTTCCCTATGCTGAGAAGCTGTGTATTTTTGCTATCTCTTTCTCGCTGCACAATCGACGTTTTTCGCTGTTGATCAATTGATGTAAAAGCTTATACAGTCGCACTCTGCGTAACTAATCAGCTGTACAGACTTGCCTTGGAACAGCCCAGAACTGGATTAATAAGATCGCATGGTATCTGCTAATGCTAAAATGTGTACATATTGCGAAGAGCTCGGATGTGTTCATAACATAAATGATATATGTATTCATTCTGGTATCTTTTACTTGTTCTGTCCAGGTTTGCTAGTGGGAGGGCCTTGGCCTGTAACCTCTTTCTTGTATTTATAGATATCATCATAACACGGACATATTTTTGTAGGTGGCTGGTAGCCTCGGGTGACTGAATGATAGAATCTCCATAGTGGCACCATTTGATAATGTTCCGATACTTCTACTGCCACTCAGTCACAATCCGTATTCGCTGGGTGAAATGCAATGTGAATTCTCTCTTTTCAGTGCCAACTGCCATTTGTAGATTCTTCTCGGTTAACAGTAAGCGTCTCCAATCTCTCGCATCAATAAGAACTTTGTCAATTTAGTTTGGAGTTCTTACTTCTAGACATCATCATCCGAAGTTGTGTTACATTATGTTAGTCATAGTTCTTAAATGTTTATTAAAGTAAGTCGGAAATAGAGTGAGGGAGATAATTGAGACACTCCTGCATTTATAGAGAATCCGTCTTATTTCACCTAGCTCAACGCATTTTTTTCTATTCAAGATGCAGCGTGACTCAAAAGCTGTGCCGCTGTGCCTTTCTAAAACATATCTGAAGTAATACAAATTATTCCTCTCATTCCCCAATACCTCAATATATGACCAAATGGACATCCATTTATAATCCATTGGTATTAAATTGTAATAACTTAACCAAATACGCTAACTTCTCCGTATTTGCGTGTTTATAGTTATAAATTATGAACAACTAAAGAGTTGTTCATAAGTAAAATATTTACAACCTCAAAGCGTTTCGTTATAGAAACTCAAAACAATGTTCACATAAAGATTAAAAAAAAAAAACACGTAGGCACATACATAAGCGCAATAAACTTTATGCACGTAAATTACCTAATATTTCATCAAGCGATGTGTCTGAGTTATGTAAATCAGAAGAATAACATAAACTGATAATCAAAAAGAGGATTTATTAGAAACTGTAAATTAATTAGGACTAGTAACAAATTCATAAACGAAACGAACTTGATCCGATTGAAAAGAAGATTTTACGACATAAGATTGGAAGTAAAATTTGTGTAAATAACGGCTATGGTCTGGATGTGAACCCAAATAAAACAAAGCAGGTCTATTTTATTAAAAAAAAATACAAAAAATTCCGAACATCGTCCCGTTTAAGTCCAATGGCGGTACTCTATTGAAATTCTTTAGGAAATTCAAATATCTTGCATTAGCCGTCGATAGAAAGCATTAGTAAAGCCGAAATCGCACTATACATGTGAAGGAAAATGGAGCATTCAGACAAAAATTATTCACGGATACATACAACGGTTGTCAGACTGTTACCTAGTTAAGTCATATGCGTAGGTTAGGTTAGATTTAATGGGCTGTTGACGCTTAGGTGTTGCGTTAATTAAAACAATGATACTTCAGTGATTTGTGTTGCTCCATTCGCTTCGAAGAGGTAGTTGCTCCATCCGGATTTGCAGCAGAAACTGAGAATCTGAGCTATGGGGATTGAAGCTAGCTCCGACAAGTCCTCGTAGTAAAATCTGTCGAGGAGTTTGTTACGGCTGTTCTGATCGCGAGACAGTGACATAGTAGGTGTGTGATGTTCTCCTCGACGATGGGTCTCCGCATTTCCTACATACTTGGTGCTAGAAGTCAGTTAGGGTAATTCTATGGGAGTGTTTACCCAGTAGATTGTGACCTGTTATCACTCTCACTGCTATAGAAATGGAATCTCTGTTCAGAGCTTTACAAGATGGCATAATGAATGAATGGGTACCAAGATCTTGCTAATTAACACATTTATAGTTCTTCCTTTGAGAGCTATCTTATATTGAATAACGCGCCAAACAATTAATGACATTCGGTAATATTTTTTCATCGACAATTGGATCTACCGATACGTACCAGTACCAATTAAGGGAAGCCAAGGCGAGATATACCCTCCACACCGAGTTTTATTTAGATTTGAAATTCGAGTCGTTCTTATTAAAACACCCTTTAGGAAGTGTCTTCAAAGAAGGTTTATAATTGCACCGAATCCGAGGGGCGTTGCTCGGTAGCCGAGTTAATTATGTGTTCGACAGTTTTCCAAAACAATGATCCGGAGACATTAGCGAAAATTTAGAAAATTAAATAATGCGCCAAGCACAGCTCTTATTGGAAAATGATTAACAGTTAAAAAGAATTTGGTCACTGGGAAAAAAAACAAAATCCGGGTGACCAATATCATTAGGAACGGTAGAAACGTGAGAGTGTTAATTAATTTGTTCGTGACATGTCGTTTTCCAAAAACTCAAGCATCAGAAATCCCCCAATTCGCCACAAGTGGTCGTATGGGTTGCGCGTTGGCTCGAGGAATTATTCCGGCCATTACTATTATTTAAGATGAACGGAGACGTACAGTTACAATCAATTCAGATAGTTATGTGGAGATGTTGGATGACTTCTTGGTAAATTGCAAAACAGAACTAGACTGCGCCAAAAATTTGTATTTGTATTTTATTTTAAATTGATTTCCATGAGAGGTAACATAAAATATAATTTCCTGTGGAGTTATCTCAAATCAAAATTTACATAAACCGACTTCTCTTGCACATTTTAAAGAAAAAATATTTATCACAAAATGCGAGCCAATGAAATGTGTAACAATCTATTTATCCCATTCACCAGTGGTTAGATGCCGGAAATACATCAGAAAATGTCAAGAGTTAAATACTGAAGTTGGTGTAAGTCATCCTCATTTTAATAATGACTTTAATTTCAAATGAGAAAATAAGTTAAGTCTGCTTATTTTCAAATATAAAGGCATACTACAGAGATGCCGATGAAATTCTGTAAACCTTGTGTCACCGAGGTATGTACTATTGATTAACAAAACTGTTGACGTAGTCGCCGGCCAGACGATCGGAAGTATCCTGACTACAGAGAAGTTATTGAAATCGTTTGAACCCTCGAATTTGGCCATCCAGGTACTTTTGATTAACAAAACTATTGATCTAGGCGCCTATTAAATGACTACGTTGCGTTGTTCAGTGAAAGTTAATTAACTAATAAAATACCTGCAAGTGGAGTTGCAATGAACAGGCATTTATAACGGTAAAAGCAAGGTTTGCTCATTTTTAGCTTTCTCTTAGAAATTTCGGCCTTAATTCGCTTTCATAAAAGTAAATAAAGCTGAATTTTGAAACTAGGCTTTATTTCTTTTGGCGTTAACGCACTAGATACGCGGCTTTGCAATAACCACAGATCTGTGTGGTGTCAGAAAAGACATTACTTGTTCGAAGTGTCCAACCACCTTAACCTAACTAACTAACTATTTTATTACACAATATTTGTGTCGAAAGTGACGCTTTTATTGTTATATCCTCTTTTACCGCCTTTATTTGAAAAGACCTATACCACTTTTTTTTATATATAATTTAACGTGACAACCCTGTTCTACACCAGCAATAACATCTATGGCCCCTTTGGCCAGCTATTACTCTAACCAAAAATCCAATTAAAAGTTAAGTGATCCCATAATTAACAGCATCACCAACGTTAACGAACAAATATACAATCATGCATCCATTACAACAACACACACAGGCAAGCATATTGCCAATTGTTTTAATTGCCAAATGATGCAGAACATAAACACCGTACTCATCCGGAATAAAAGCAAAAATCCATTATCCAATTTTGAGAGTCGGCACGAATACCGAAAAAAATGTATATATTCCCAAAGCCAGAATTTGGTTCACACAAAAGCCATCCTGTTTCCCGCACCCAAAAATAACCAACAAATGGGTGACCAAAATAGGTGGGAGTTGGGGGGCGCTTAAAAGTTTCCATCTGTAGGTAGTAACACCAGTTACCGTTGTACCTAGCCATTTGTATAGAAAACTAGAAAACCGTGGGTACAGATAGAGGTTCGGTTAGTTAAAGCGCTGTTTGCATTCGTGAGGAGGATGGTGCGCAGTGCTTGTGCACGCTCTTCAAATGTCTAGATATCGTGTATGGGTCTATAGCTAGCATAGCATGTGTGCAACAACATAGCACCGACTCGATTCGCCCGACCCAACATACACATATAAATGTATCTTTTTGTTGCATTATTCATCGCATACAAGCTGAGCTCTTGTTGGTTCTATTTTATTCTTTTTTTACCTTTTTTACTTTAAAGGTTCTTCCTTCTCGATTTCAGTTTTATTAAAGTTGGTGATGGAGTCAGCCGGTGCGGTGTTGCCAAATATTGTCTTTTATTGTGTTATGTCATGTGTGTACATACATTGTTTTGACTGTTTTTCTTTTATATGAATGTGGGGGAGTAAGATGCTGGGGTAGGTATTGATAGTGGTGTTCTGTAAAAGATTATTTTGTACTATTTGGCACACGTAGGCATGGAAATGTAATAACATATTGATAAATCAAAAATAAAAGCTTTGTTTTGAGTTTTATTATCGCAGACAAATACAAGTATTGGGTTGTACAAAAATACAAAATTGTTAAAATAGAAATATTAACTGAGATTACTATGTATTAAAAAAAAACTCTTAAAAATATATTATTCATTGACCGATTATAAAGGATCAAAGATATGTATACGAAGGAATAAATTTGATGGGATCTTCAATTGACTTGTATTTTGAACAATTATTTTGGAAAGTTGTTATGACAGTTTTAAGTTTTACACTCTGATACGATGTTGCCGGAGATATTTTAATATGGAACCGCTCATTACTCTAATACAAGGTAGGCCAAAAGAGATCACCCTATTATTTTTGCAAATGGCCGCCAATGTCAAATCTGTTTTGACATTTGTGGACTAGACAGATGTAGAATACAAGTGAACAAGCCATGGAGTGATACATACCCCAAGAACGCGTAACAATTCGTCTGTTGGCGCAGCGCGAATTCCGTCGCCGATTGCCGTCCGTCCGACACCGACTGCGTTAACACTGCACCGTTTGGCCAAGAACCTTGAAGAGTATGGGACCACACGAGACGTTGTCAAGAGTGGCCGGCCCGGAGAGCCCGTCGTGTCGAGAATATCGCCGCTGTTGCCGAGCTGCCGCCGGAAACATCGACCAGATGCCGTGCCTCGCAGTTCGCCATCAGCCGGTCGTCCCTAAGGCGAATTTTGTTCAAAGACTTGCGCACATTCCCTTACAAAGTCCATTCCGTGCAACAGCTGCTGCCTGTCGACCGCCAAAGGTGTGTAACCTTCTCCGAAGCCATCCTCAATCTCGAGGACGAAGTGGATGATTTAATGATCGATGAGGCTCATTTTCACATCAGCGGGTACGTGAACAAGCAAAACTATCGCTTCTGGGGCACCGAAAATCCACGGGTAATGCAGCTACTACATGGTGCGCTGTTCCCGTTGGTGGAGTCTTCGGGCCTTTTTTTTCGAGAACGCCGCTGGACAACAGTGGACGGTGCGCGCTATAGGGCCATGTTAACCGAGTTTTTTCTGCCGCAATTGGACGAATTAGGACTGGAGGACATGTGGTTCCAATAAAACGGAGCAACGTCACACACTGCGCGAGCCACAACCGATATTCTGAAGGGCCAAACAACATCGGATGACTTCTTTCGGCCCAGCTTGTACTATTGAGTATATTTACAGAAACACATGCATAGCTGCTTGTATTCCATAAGTGCCTGGTCACGTTCATTAGAATGAAAGTCATCTCTAACGAGACAGGTAGGTATTATGTGAGCCAAAAAGAGAAAGGAAGATTGCACCGAAAATACACTTAGCATCCATTTCAAACTGAATTCTCGTTGTGGGCATGAACGTTTCACCTCCAAACCATTTCATTTTGACAAAAATACTCATTTGAAATTCGCCTTCGCCGAGTGCAGACCTCAATATTGGTATTAGAGACACGAAAATATTATAGGGTTGTTTCAGAATTCCCCGTGTTCCACGTGTAAAAGCTGACTTCATTCCAACGACGCTTTTTTGTGTGTGGCCATGGCGTTGATGGGAATGAAAGTCGTTGGGATGAACGTGTGGCCAGGGACTAAGGTTGTAACATAACGACTATGAAGCCCGAAAAGGTCCGCCAACACTGTCTCTCTGAAGGTTTGTACACCCATCTGAAGATTGAGATTAAGCTTTTGGACGGACTCACTTTAAATTTGATACACTAAGTTCTTAGGGTAATACCCAGAGGAATTTTTAGAATTACACTGTAGGGCTAAAACTACTGGAACCTGCCATATAACGGTTTTGGTAATATCGAAATTTCTGAAAAATGGCTTTAACGATTTGAAAATAAAAAATGTAAGGCTAACAAAAAAGAATTTGGGTAAGTGTATAAGTACTGCCAATCCATCAACGCTTTAAAACATTATAAATTATACCTGAATACTGAACAAAATTATATCAACCGATGAGTCAAACCCGTCTTTAATAAGAAAGATCGATGGAAGCTGGTAAAATTCATCTTAATCTAGAAGCCACGACAGAATATAAAGACTCTCGGTCCGTTGAGCCTGCACCCAAGAAAAATATCAAAAATGTTCTCACCCTATAAATCACCTGGCCTCGAGAAGATTTTGTCGATCATCTTACAATGCTTAAAGAAAAATATATAAAACCGTGGCTCTTGCCGATTTAAAGAAGAAGGCATAGTCCTTAGTAAGTTGAACTATAAAGCGAAGGGTCCTGTTTTAAATCTCAAAAATAACAACACCTATGCTTTTGTTAGTGCGCCACCTCTGCAAAAGATTCTCTGGATTCTCAAAGCCAACTGGGATTGAAGTCAGATAAACATTCAATGGTAAACAATTTATTACCCATTCCGGATCGCAAACACAAATGAATGGTATAGCTGGTTTGATGCACTTGATAGTCCTTTTATTTATTTATTTGTTAGAACTCGTCGCCTGGAGCCACTATAACTAAACCTAACCTAGAACTCTCAAACCAATGTCAGAGGCAAAATATTCATTGAAACAGTCGAACTTCTAGCATACGCCAGTGATATTAATTTTATTGGTAGGGATTATCATACCAACGAGGTTCAGGTCAGAAGTGGATAAATTACTAAGGCAAAGCAAGTTATGCTGTCCGACGAAACGGACTGACTTTGCCAACATGTGATATGGGCATCATGTTCGGTCGGAAGTCTTCGATTTGAATATGGTCTCCACGATGTGAAGAAAGACCTCGTCTAAGGAACTTGTCTTAAGTCAGGACCAAGCACAATCTTAAGCCAAGACAAATTGGGTAAACCCTGCCGCTCTGCAGTGGAAGACACATTTTCGTGTTGATTCAATCGTTTAGGCTTTATTTAAATTATGTAGACGTGCTATGGTTGTAGATCATACGTTTTCAGATATCGAATAAAGATACTTTACCGAATTTAAACATTTTTGCACGAAAAAATGTCGCGCTTATTATACGTAGAAAACTTTTCGTAATAATGTAAAGGAAATTCGTTAGGTTCTTCCTGACGTGCTTTCCATAAAACTAGAGAGTAATCAATTTTAAATATTATCCTCCCGTTTAATGGAGACAACGCATGTTTTCTTGCATTCAATTCAAATCTCAAGGTATAAGTCATTCAATGCTAGCTAAACAGATTTATTCATGGGTGGTGCTTAAATAAATGGATCTAGATAAAAATTGAACAAATGAATAATTTATAAAGGATTTGTTTGATGAATGAGCGCCGATATAACTGTGTGTACACTCTTCATAAATAGATCAATTCATTAGCATAAAACATAACAGCATTAAACTGATTTCCACTCCAGCATCAATCAATAAAACACCTACACAATGGATTCGCAATCATATTAGAAAATCCGATAGAAATTATTAACGACCGATTGTCAACAAAGATTACCGGGACGACGTGCAAGCACGAGTAGCGCTGAAATAGGAATAAATTATTAAACACTTCGATGCGGAGTTGCCACTTTGATAAAAAAAAAACTGTGGTATATTTTGACATTCAATTTTGAAACATTCTGCAGGACACCGGGCCTTTAAGTGACCTTTAAGGTTCCGCAAAATATGCTTTCTCTGTTAATATATTTCTTTTATATATACGGATTGCTATGTATTTTCAATTACGTGTGTATATAACATTTTTTTAATAGGTTAATATGATATAAACATATACAAAGGACGTATTTTTGATTTTATGATTAAACTAAACAAAAAAAGATTTGCCCGATGTTAGTTATAGACTTACTTCTTTCAGTCATCGTCAGAGCAATAATCACAGGTCAGGGCCTAGGTTATCTTAGCCTAAGTGTTGGCTTATGCCCAGTACTTCCACCAGTATTTGATTCTGTTCAACCTGTTTATGCTGTTATTATCACTTTCAGGTATGCTAATTCAATATCTCAAATTTGTATTACCACCCCGACTCTAAACCGCCCTACTGGCCATAGTTGTGAAAGGAATATCTACCAACCACATAAAAGTTGAAGAGAAATTCAATCTGTCGGCTGATAATTTTCCAGTTATTTTGACTTTGAGCGTAAAACTAGTCTATAAACTGGAGCCTAGGATATTAATTAGTAGATCAAGTAATTAAGAAGCTTTTGGAGTGAAAATGTTGAGCTATGTGTTCCACTAACGACACCCTGTACTTAAGATTGATATTAATCGCTTTCTTCAGATGATACAGCTCGCCTCCTGGAATAATACGCATACAAATACGGTTTACGATATCCTCCGGATATAAAAGAATTTATCAAGGAAATAAGGAAAAAAAGGAACATAAAAAATGGCAGCAGAGTCATGCTCCGCAACATAAATTCAAATTCGATTTGCAATTTGTTGGAGATTGCTATTAAGGATTTTAAGAATCGCGCGATATGCTCTTACTTTGAAAGCGAAAAAAAGTCGAACTACTAACTTTGAAAGCTGCAAAAGGCACCCAAAGGGCCCAAATTCAATCCCCTTGCCGCCAATTAAAATAAATCGAAATGAATGTTCAATGAAAGATACAGGAAAAGCGGACGTTTTGTTGCCCATCCGAAAGAAACCTTTAAACCGTTCAATGGTCAAGCCATTCACGTCAAGTTCAATAGGACGGAACCATATAGCACTTATAAAAGCAGCTTTAAGAGAACTAAAACCTGAGATCGGCAATCATAAATCTAGAAAAGATCATGGTTATGATTTGATCAGCGGAAAAGTTCTCAAAGTTCGACCTAGAACAGGATTAATTAAGCTTCTATATATTATAAATACCGCGATAAGATTAAACACGTGGTTTTTAAACAGGCAAACCACCAAATGAAATCATAATGAAATAACTTGCCAAAAGTTTTAAATTCGTGGTAGAAAAATTGTTTAATAAGATTTATCTTAGTTGCCGTCACATACAATTTATATCAAAGCGTGGTGTTTTAAGTTAGAAAGAATCAGACACTACTATGAGAACGAGCTTGCTACTCTCATGGGGTCTATGGAAGATTTTCAACAACCCTCGGAAAAAATACTCGATCACACAGCTGGGTTCAAATTTCACCTATTTGGTACGATAAGAACTTTTGAAGTGGGAACGCTGTAAGCGTCCGCCGATCACAGAGACACCGACTCTAGGTCTCTATTTAAAGCTTTTACACAACCAATGGAATGCCTCATCGCATCATCGATTTATGAATTATAATTCACAATAATTACGGTCATCAATTTGTTTACACGAGTGAGTGTGTTAGTTGGGAGTGCGCTTGGAGCAATTGCAACAAATAATAGTTTTCCGCATCATACAACTCGTGATGATGGGTAACTCGGGTACTTGCATCGTGGATGCATGCTGCTTTTTACGCAGACTTCGGAATAATCATTCAGTTGGTCTGTCTCCAATGGGATGAAACTCCCCAAAGTATCTACTCGTACCCCACTGCAAGGTGTGGGCAGACCCACAAACAGAATAATCTTATGACATCTTCATTAGGAGATACTCCCGCGAGCTACGCCGAGGGTACTCCTGCTCTACTCATGCTCATTTATCAACCAGAACTCGACAAGTGTTGTTGTTTTGTTTACAAACACCCCAACCCAACCCCAACCACGAGTCGGGACCCCCGTCCCAGCTGAACAGAAGTGTGCACTCTTCTTCTTCATCTTCGTCTTCGATAAGCGTAATTATAGATTGTTTCAATTTTTTATAGGTGCTCCTCGCCGTGCGTTGTCGTCGTCGTCTTCGTCCGTCGTAGCTGAGCCCGATAAGACGAGAAAACACACTTTTAGAGTTGGTCAATGACCCTCCACTAAATGTGTATATACTGTCAAACGGGGAGCTGCGCGGTGGGTACGTATATACCACGTATAGATATTCTCGTACAAAGTGCGCTGACTGCGCCTCCTCATCGCGAGTCAGGCCGACTTCCCGCTTGTTCTGCTGTGCTGTGCACCTATATTTATTTTTAAATTACAAATATTTTTTCTGCCGCTGCGTTCTCTTTGTTTTTGTTGTTGTTGTTGAGTGGTCTAAAGCGTTAGAGCCAGTTTGCGTGTAGAAATGTGCACTCGACATGCGATGCAGGCGAGACAGAGGGAATATACACACATTTGGTCACCACAAGTCCTGAGACTGAACAGTGTGTGTAGAGAAGTGTAACCCCGACTTAAGTTCGGATGCAACTATCTGGCGATGATGAAGAAACACGGAGGACGATCCTCAAGACGGATTCAATTGAGTAAAATTTTTGAAATTTTTATTCTTTTTACGAAATTTTAGTAAATGTGTGAGTGTTTTTTTTTTCAAGTTCTTAACTATCCATTCATCATTGTATGAGGTGGCTGAGTCTGGGACTTTTTTTTGTGCTGAATTTCATACAGTTCGTGTTCAGGAAGAATGCGAATTCAGAAAGAGTTGCAAGTTCTATTTTAATGCAAATTGCATTGAACTATACGAATATGCGCTGGGTGTACTCTTGTTTAATGGTAATCAAGCATACTGCACCAGTATGCACTTTTTGTGTGAGATTGTGCATGTTAGCTGCTAAGTGAATTTGTAAGGTCAGTGGACTTTGAATTCGGAAGGGAATTCGTTTCTATGTTTGTTTTAAGAGAATTTGAATAGTTGCCAGGCAATCAAATGGTGTTCATGGTTTTGAAGGTCTTTTCTTTTTATCGGCGAGATGATGGATCCCAACTAGCCCACTTTATAGTGTCCTTAGGCACTCGTCCGTTTCTTTGGTTGGCGAATTTGACCTTAAGGTATATGTTGCGTAGCATTTAACGAAATTATAAATGTTTTGCTTGTGTGTAATTTAGTAAATTTTAGTTGATGACTATGTTTAATCGTATAAATATGATAGAGACGTCAACATTGTAAATGGATCCCTCAAATACCAACCAGAACCCGAACTACCACGTGGCTTACGTACAACACTAGCTAGAAGTATCTACTGAAAAGAAGATGCCCATACCAGCGTGCATTAAGAAACTCAGCGGAAAAAACGGAAGACAAAATAATCTTACATATGAAAATAAGAATAAACCAAACAGCTAGTAATTAGCTCTAAAGTCGGAATGCAGGCTAGTCAAAGACGCTTACATCAATCTTCATTTCCAGTATCTGCTTAATGCGCATAATGTGGTAAGTGATCTCGCTTTCCTCCAAAATGGAAGAAGTAATACCTATAAAATGTATATTAAATAACTAACAACCAATTCTAGGCACTAGCATATTTTGCTCTAACTAGCAAGGTAAATCCCTGATAAATGTCGAAAATGATATCCTATCCATACTACTTTGCGAAAGTCTGAACCCTTTCTGCAACACTCTTAATGGGTTCTCATAGATTGACCATAGAACAAATTTTCACCATTAGCCAAATCTTGGGAAAGACCAAAAAAAATTAAAGCCAAGACTTTTCATCCAATTTAAGGCCGCGTATGATATCACCTATTGCATGGAGATCTATAGAGCAATGGAGGAATCGGGATTTCGTCAACATTGACACAGCTATATGGCCTTTCTTTGGAAAGTCTTCGGTCCCGTTTGCGATGACGGACTATGGTGACGAAGATTCAACCGAGGACTATACAAGCAGTACAGCAACATAGACCTGGTCAAAAAAAACCTCAGCATTGGAGTGTAAGATGGCTGTACATGTGGAGCGTATGGACACTAACATTCTGGCTCGCAGAGTCTCAATTCCCAGGCAGACGTCGGACGCAGTATAGGATGACCTCGCCTAAAGTGTCGCGAACAAGTAGAAAGCGTGGGGTATTTGAAGTTATTGTTCAGTGGCCAGTGCGTAGAGTTAGCATCGAATTATGCTGTTGATCGCTCCATTTGTAAGATACGCTTTCAAATGTTTAAAATCGGAGCACCAGTTCTTAAGACACTCGCGTGATAATATTAAAGGCAAAAATCTTATTTCGATTTTAAGTCATATAGCTCATTTTAAAAAAAGCAAAAAGCACCTATCAGTTATCCTAAAATTGAAACTGCGAGAATGATCGCTGATTTTTCTAGATATACATCCACTGCCGCTCATTATATCTATTGGAGAATCTACGAAAACACCTTTATAATCATGCAAGAATGAATACCCACATTCACTAATTAACCATCTTAGGCATCTTTTTAAAACTAGATTTTCACCATAAATCGATTACACGATCCGATGAATCCACTTCTTGAATAAATATCCGGTTAGTCAACAAATCGACGTCACCTTATCACAGATCACCTGTGTCCAAGTTAATGACCGAAGCGACTATATATCTCCTCCTAAATGTTTTGCGGAAATTATGCAAATCGTTCTTACATACCCCAAAGCCGTAACTTATGAAAACTAAAAGTGCCTTCCTATTCAAGAAGATCGCTCAAGGCGATAAACAAAAAACAAAACTCTATCAAGCTCGAATTATTGTCGAATAGCATGCTCGAAAAGTTGACTTAGTCGAGAAAAAAAAATATTGGTCACTGGTTGTATACATAAATACAACAAAACAGATAAACGCTGCTTTAAATATATTTCGTAATCCATGATTCCAGCAACATTCGCACAGAAAACCAAACACATGTGAGTACGAAGCAGAAGTGGCTACTGGCTAACTAGTGAGGGTCTCTCAGGCTCGACGCTCGAGTCTGAATATTATCAATTTTAATAGAACCGGTTCCATTGTTGTTTCGACTCTTTCCATATAGGTTCCCTGTCCGTCCCCGTCATCATCCCATCTACATTCAACTGTCCTAGGCTTAAGTCTGATTGTGGTGAGTCAGTCCGAGCGTTGGAATCGTAGTCTGTAGCCTGTGCGCGATTTTATTATGCTTTTGAGTGGAATCGTACTATGACTATCTATGAATGTTTCTTTGAACTGGAATCGGGTTTTCGGTTTCGCTTTGTTGAGTTTCGTGCACCAGTGTTTTTTTTTTTTTTTTGTATCTACAAGTTTGTTTTGTGTATGACGGTTGCTTCCACAGCTTGCTCCGAAAGCAGAATGCAGTGCTCTATGTTAAAAATGCAAATAAGCGTTTGTAGCTATATTTTGTTGTCGAATGTTTGCATTTACTTTTGAATGAGCAGTAGATTTATACACAACTGACGTGTTTACATTGTCAACATCATAACCATCCAACTACAGGTGAATAGATTGCAAATAAATAAAAAAATATATGCGATTACTTTTTGTAGATACAACGGTAGATACATGGTGTTCAGTTTGAAATCTCTCGAAAAATTCTGATTTATTAAAGAGTGCATGCAGAAAGAGATAAGTGTGTCCTTTGAAATATTTATTTTTCATATTTATTGAAGACTAGCATGGGTCGGTTAGACTTTTGTGTGTGCTTATCAGATAAGTATACGGAATTTGAAAAATTTGAAGCTGGTTTAGGTTGGTATCTTTGTGAAGTGTTGAGGTGATTCAGATGGAATTGCATTGCAAATACAAATGGCATGTTCGTATTACAAAACACAATTTAGTTTAGTTGGAATACACAAGTTCAAATTATATTTCTTTACTTGAAGACACTTGTTCAAAAATATAACAGAGAGGACTTATTTTCCTTGCATAGAGTTGGGTGGTTTGGTATTATGTATAACCGAATCTACATATTTTGATAGTGTATTGGCTGCACAAGAGAAACAACTCGGATTCTGCTTTGGCTTCCTAGAATTGCCTAACCTAAGATTATATTTAACTATTCAAATCAAACTGGAACAAAAAAATTGTTGCTAACCACCAGAGATACAAACAAATTGCTTCTATATATAGAAAATATAGTTCTTCGAATCGAAGAAAACGGAATAAAGTGCAAGCCCACCGCTTAAAAATTAAAATGGAGAACACAGTTATTAAATCAGAGGAATCTATTTTCTTTACATTACACTTATATAATGTTATGTTATGTTAGGTCAACAACATGTAACTTCTATTGCGAAATCAGTTGAAGTTTATATAGACCAAAGAGATGCATTTAGCTTTTGTGGGAACAGTGCCCTAGTGGTTAGCTTGTTGCACCACTAAGCGCGTGGTCTCTGGTTCAAATCCCAACAGTGGCAACAATCAAATTATATTTCACTGCCCACCTCATGCGTACACACAAATGAATATAGAAACTAGGTTTGAGGCCCTGTGTTTCAATAACTTTTGGAAGATGTTTCTTCATATACATGTACTACAACGCCAGTTGTTCAGAAGACTTTATTGCTTTTTATCGAAACACAAGAGACGAGATTGCAGGACATGGCAGACAGTCCAACTAACTAGGTTAGGTGAGAGTTTTGGTACATTGTGATACCACGTGGATACTGTCCTTTCTCCTTGTTACCAGTGAGAAAACCATTCTGAGCTTTTAATGAAACGCAGAAGACTTTTCACTTCCGTTTTTGTCAAATCGCTGAGATTTTGAAAGTAAATAGTAAGCTCCAAAATTTGTTTGATAGGGCCGGGGAGTTACAAACGATATGAAGAATTGTTTCTTCTTCCTCTTCGTCTATGCTGCTCTTACAGAAGTCGTTTGAGTGAAGGCTTAGCCTTTCTGCGTGCCTGCATATTAAACAGTGTGCAGTGATGACACTTATGGAGGCGCTAATGTATGGTCTAGCGAGCGAAATCAGTCCCTTGGATCTTCTTAAATCCAGCTTTGGCCAAATTTGTTTGGTTATTTGACACGTCCGCGTCGTCCTGAGATTTGGTTTCCTGTTAGCATGTTGCGTTAGTAAGCTCTTTCATATAGCGGTAGGAATACGTAGCGCACCCGTATCGGGTACAACTGGTAACTTAGTCTCATGTCTGGCGAGTTCATCAGCCTTACAGTGACAACTAACTATGACGTATTCAATAGCAAAATTCCTTTTATTAGAGGAACGAACAAACCAGACGTATTTCCAACAATAATAAATCTATAGTGGTTTAAGAGCAAAGTCTATGAACAAGCATTATCTCGAAGCTCTTTTTTAGCTTTATAAGTTTGTTTTACATGAGCTTTGTGTAGAAATAGAATATGGACTGCTCCCGATTCTATCTGACTGAATAGATTTGTCTATTTTATTGTATTTTTAAACGCTGGAATACCTCAGGGTTCAATTCCCTCACCCACTCTGTTTTTGCTTCAAATTATTGATTTTGTATGCACAAAAAAAAGTTTGGATTTGCCGTTTACAAAGCCTAAGTAGCTACTTAAAAGTTTTTCACAATTCTCTGAAGAAAAATATTGAAGAAATCGCATGACAATGCATCACCATGTCTCAATCGCTTCTTGGTATAAAATGTTTCTGGCCGGGATAATTTTTCATAGCTTGCAAAGAAGTACAAGTTTTGGGCGGTATACTAAAATTATGCAGCTTTATATATGTAGTTTGTTTTTAAAAATACTGTCGTATGCGGTTTTGAAACCAATGCATGGGTATTAGGTATCGGTTTGAACCTCGAGGGAACTTTCTTGGACTACTGTATTCTGGCCAGTTTTGAGCTTTCCTAGCCTTAAACTACACTAAAAAGGGCAGATTGGGTCCCAAAAGGGATTAAGGGATGACCAAACGAAGTCATGTTCCGCGAAGATGACGTACAGCAATCCGATGACCCACAGTATTGTAAGGGACTTCCCGATGTTTACAGTCATGTAAAAGACTCCAAGGAAGACTTTCCAAGAGTAGTTTAAAACAAAGAACAATTTTTTTTTTGTTAATATTACAGTCGATGTAGTTGGAAAGGGCGTCATAAACTCCGAAATACAAAACGCGATTGTGTCAGAGGAGGTGCAAGAAACCATAGCTTGGTTAAAGCTTCGATATTATAGCCATATGTTATAGGTAGGTTTTGCAGAAGTTGAGATCCTTCTCGAAGTGAGGATCTTCCGATTAAAGGCTTTTTTCAGCTTTGTATCACTTGTTCTATAATTGAGGCGTATTAAATATTAGGTTATAAGGTCTATTCAAAGTGTTAACAAAAGACGTAATAAATATGAATTAGTTTTAAAAAAAAAAAAAACAGCTCCAAATATTTTTCTCCAGAAGACCCAATACATTACAGTTATACTAATTGGTGCCCTATTTGGCAGTAAGCCACGGTTTAGAGGGATGTTATAGGTATAGAGAAGTGAAAACAGCATCGCCATGATAGGAACATGTATCTTAATCAGTGGTTCTCCATGGGAGTCCGATAGCCATTAAATTAACGAATAAACTTAAAATTAAATTGCTTGTATAGCTTTACCATAAAAAATGTTAAAATCCTTACGAATTAGTGTACAACTTGATTTTATGACTTTAATGAAGCTGCAAAAACCACATAAAACATGGAAATCTACAGCGAAAACTAGTTCATTAGTCAAATTTCGATCTGTCAACTGTAAAATCATATGATTAGACCTCATTAGTTATTCAATGAGTATACACATCATCCATCGCCTTCAATAAAGGAAATAGAATAAGATCCAGATATAGTCCAACTAATTTATAAGCTCTAAACCAGTTTTAAAACTCAAACCGAATGAAGCGTTTATTCAAAAGCAAACCCTTTGTGTAGGTCTACAACCAAACCACAAAACAACAACAACAACAAATAATACTAACGTGTTTAACTACTTAAGATTAAAAAGATTCTGTTGCCCGCAAAATGAAATGCATCTCCCTTCTGGTCTAACTATTTATTCACAGATCCGTACAAAAAAGGAAATTAATACCTACTCACAAAAAAAAAAAAAAACAATAACACACGGATGCTAGAGAAGCTTTGTGCCTTCTTCTTCCCATGTATGGGTACTTAAAGGTTTCAGATTTAAAGTGGAAAGATACGTGATAAAGATACAGGCAGATAGATACAAACGAGATAGAATTACACCAAAAACAGACGTAAACGACATTGCTGGCTGCAAAATTCTCCGAAATGGATCAGAAGCAGTGAAATAATAAAAAAGACGAACAAATGTCGACATTAAATAACAAAAGGGACGAGGTGAAATACAAAAATAAAATAAAAAAAAAAACACCAACGACATGTTCTTTATCTTCAACCACTTGTCAGATTCTATTTTCAGGAAACAACAGCAAGGTTAAGGTGAACGATCAGGGTGGTGGGCTGGGTAGGTATCTTTAATTAATATTTCTCCATGTTTACAAGACACATGAAGGCTGGTAATACTCGCTGGTTGTTTGGAAGCATTGTCAGAACTACACCACCACAAACTGTAACCAAATCCATAGCGCATGCTTTAACACCTCGGAACAACAAAGACTGCATTCCCATCTTCCACTTAAATTATGACACATAAGCTCGCACAAAGAACTCAATTATGTTCCATGAAGTAAAATGATATGTGACGACTGACGACGCGGTGTATGAGGAAGATGGTGGATTACTTGGAAACGTAGAGATGAACATAAGTGAATTGCCGCAGACCGCATGAGATTCTGAGCATATGGTCGACTGAGTCTTATAATAAAATTGTAGTTTTTATGCGAGCCCTTAATTCTGAGTGCATCTAGATAATATAATAATTATTGCAGAACATGAATTCTTTATGAGAACGTGATGAATAGTGTGACAGAATGGCGTGCCTGATTTAGTGAATTTATGCGAAGCCGAAAGAAATTATGAACCACCAAAGAATGGTGGCCAGTGCAGCTAACGAGTTGTCAAATGAATGGTGAAACTAGCTTTATGCTAAATACTTTGTGCAGCCGAATGTGACATTATTAAGTACGCTTTAATGGTAAAATTTAATCTTTAGATTTCTATTCTGTGACAGAACTAATATATGTTGTAGGCGTATTTTTGCATTCGGTGCATTTGAAAATCCTTTATTTCTTCTAGGGTGGGTGCATACTTTTTCCAAAATTTGAGGACGAAATTAATTGTTTTTACAGAATCTAAATTAGATTAAATGACAAGTTGACACTCTGCGAACGGAGAATAAGTAACTATAATCAGATAATGTGACATTCCATACATATGCACATAAAGAAAGAGCCGATTAAAATTTGCTTATTTCTGAACTCAGAAATTAAGACATAATGTCCACAAACTTAACATGAACAATACTGTTTTTGAAGTTAAACTAGAGTTGAAGTACTAGGGTTCCACTTTTGTGGAATGTATTTAAAGTTTGAAAGTTAGGCAAGGTATTCGTGAAAAATACGAGATATTTTCTTCTGCCAAACTAAAAAGCTTAGCACCTACAGTGTTGGGAAATATAATAGAAACAATGACAGACACAATAGTAAACAAACAGCTGTAGCTCAGCTGGGACTGGGACAATTTCATGTGATTGGATGAAGCAAAGATAAATTTGTTCGGATATGATGAAAAAATGTACGTGAGACGACCAAACAATTCCGAATTTGACGCAAAGTGCACAAAAAAGACAGTAAAGCACGGTGGAGGTAACCTTATGATTTGGGGCAGCTTTTCCGCATCTGGTGTTGGGCCACTTTTCTGGATAAAGGACAAAATGTGTCCTGTGGACTACGTCAATATCCTAAATATGGTAATACTACCATTTGCTTAAGGGGATATGCCGCTAAAATGGGAGTCCATGCAGGATAATGATCCCAAGCATTCCTTGAAACTATAGCAAATCAATGGTTCCAAATCAAAATTGGTGTTTTGGAATGGTCTTCACAATCCCCCGATGTAAATCCGATACACTTGTGGGACGTTCTTCTAACGCAATATGGGAGAATGTTAAGCCAGCAATATAGAAGAATCGTGGTCCAAAATACAGGAAGCGTGGTGGTCTATACCTGCCGAGACATGTGCCATCTTAGTTCATTCCATGGGACGAAGATGGGAGCTGCAGTGATTAAAAGCAAAGGTGCTACGAACAAGTACTAAAACCACACACAGAACTTTCAATATAAAGTAATTCATTACATGAAAAAAGTAACAATTTTAATTTTGTTTCTTTTATTTTTTCCAGGCTTAAATTGTCCAAAACTGATTTTTAAATTTGGTTACTTATTAAAAACTAAAATTGACATTTGTTGATATTAGGATAACCTAAGGAACGAAGTAATATTATATATTTAATATATCTTTGCCTTCACGTTTTCATTATTTTTATATTAAAAAGTTCAAAACTAAATTGTTTCTATTTTTTTTCAACACTATATCGCTGCCTTACATTGACAGTGGCATAAGTCAAAAATCTCTAGTTTTACAGGACAGAGCTTTTAATTTTTTGATTTCATGTTGTTGGGGGTATGTTGATACTGGCATAACTGCCCTCTGGCGGAAAACCGATGGAAATAGCAATGTGCCATTTTACAGGGAAAAGAAATAAAGGAAATTTTTAGTCTTTTTGTACAACAAAACCAAATTTCATAATTTTTGATATATACTTTTGATAGCTGATACAATTTTGAATTTTAAATTAAAAAACAGAAAACATATGAGACCCAGAAGTCGAATTTAAAACTAATTTTTTTTAAACCGAAAATAATGGGTACTTGACAGGTGTATTTTTCGGGTGGTTCAGTTCAGAACGCAGAAAATCTTTTGCAATTGTCAATTGATATGGCTGTGCGAATGAGGAATGGGTTCCGCTTTTGTGGAATGTATTTCAACATTAAAGCAAAACATTTGGTAATTTTTGGAAAATTTAGCGAATGGTCTATTTATTGCTTTGAATTAGACTTTCAATACGAAAAGATTGATAAACTAAGGTCCGTTCAGGATGAATTGAAAAAAATTGCATTAAGTAGACAGCATTCGCTTAGCTATATGAATGGAACTTAGAGCGAGTATTAATATACACAGCGATTGATATTGTGGTAGCCGTATTAATGTGGATGAACAAATCGTTGGTCGTTTTGTGCAAACAATTCTTCGGTCACGTTTGCTTTGAGTAGGTCTGAAGAAAGATTCAACCAATACCTTACCGAGCTGTACAGCGACATGGACCTGGTCAAAAAAAAAAAAAAAACTCCGCATTGTACGTTTAAGATGACTACAAGACATATAGAATGAATGGAAACCAATGCTCCGGCAAACAGCTTCTTCGATTCCCATACAGATGGCAGACGCAGTAGGGGAAAACCTAGTTTTAAGTGCGCAACTGATGGCAGTTAGCAAGGGATCGGGCTAATTTGAGAGGTTTTGTTGATTGAAGCCCAGGTTCAACCCGGAACCTGTAGTGCCACTTAAGGAAGCAAGTGGTAACTGTAAATCATATTTCTGAAACATAAATTGTGAATGATTCAGTTAACTCACTCGAGAAAACGGGAAAATTTCGAGACTTTCGTAATCAAAATAAAGGTCAAAACTGATTTTTATGGTATTGTGACGATTCAGCTATGATGGAAAAATGTATCAAAAAATTATTTGGAAAGACGTTGTGAAGCGCTTTAGAGAAAAACAATGTTTGCCAACAAGAGTTCCCAAATAGATTCTCCTCCAACTCATATAGCAGAAAGCACAAAAAAGTGTCACATAGCCCACGGAATTTATATACCCGTATAATTTGCTAGCAGAGCAGACATCAATCCGTTAGATGTAATTTAAGATCTTAAAATTATCTTCATATGCAATGGACCGATATCATTACCAGAACTTGATTTTCGTACCCGAACATACGATTGTCGATATCCACAGGAGATTTTTTATTTATACGGAATGCGTTTGTAGTACCCACTATTATAAATCTATAATTCAATTTTCGAAGAAAAAAAAAACGCACATTAGAGAAGCTATGTTTGGGGCCGTATATGGCAGCTTAATGTCTAATATTTATTTATAGTATTGTATGCCCCGTCAAAACCTAATATTTATTTTTAATATGGCATAGTAAACAATCTTTAACATTTTCCATTAAATCAAGTGATACAATTTTATATATGCTTACCAACATTCAAAACAATTAGAAAGATTTTAGGCTTACCTAGAAGAAATAAACAAAAAAACATTAAAAAAAATATTTTAATTAAAAAAAAAACAAATATTTAAAATTCATTTTATAATTTAGTTATTTTAAGTTTTACACCAGATGGTATGTGGAAATTACTACACAGGTTATAAGTTTTGTTGATATTATACCTATAATAGGTATCTGGACTAAGGAAAGTTATTATTTTATCCTTTAAAAAAGCTCTTTTTTAAGTATATATCGTAGTTGAGACACAGTCGATGCTGAGGATATGGAAAAACCACTTCTGCAGACGGTCACTTCTCCGCTGTCAGGCAGAACGAACAACTCAATAATGACGACGACGCGAAAACTACCAACCACCCGACCTAAGTGAAGTGAAGATAGAAATATCTAAACTCAAGCTTAACAAGGCTGCAGGAAATGTCGCCCTTCCCACCGATTTTTATTAAGCCGGTGGAAGTGATTTTGTAAGTAACATTCACCAACTCATAAGCTTATTTGGTCGGATGAAAGTATGTCTGAATAATAGAACCTCAACAATGATTGCCCGATCCACATAAAAGCAGACTGCGCCAACTACAGAGGCATAGGTCTCCTCAACATCGTCTACAAACCGTTTAACAACAAACTGATCGGCCCTTATCAGTGTTGTCCTAGTCCAGGAAGTCCACAACTGATCAAATCTTCACACTTTAGCAGATCCCGAAAAAACCAAGAAGTCCAAATCGATACCCACCACCTATTCATCGATTTCAAAGCTGTATACGACAACATTTATAGAGATGAACTTTACAGAGCCATGTCTAGTTTTGGTAAACCGTCCAAACTCGTCCGTCTGTGTAGGATGACGATGGAGAATTCTCGCTGTTTAATCTGGGTCGGAAACGACTTCACGATGCACTTTCATTTGACTTCTTAAATCCGATTCTTGAGAGGGTTGTGCAATTGAAAAATATAACTTCGAGGCAGTATGGGACTTTGTCTACCTCGGCTCCGGTATTAACTATGGCAACAACATCTCGTCAGAAATTAAACGAAGAATTACCCTTGCCAACCGCTGTTTCTTCAGGCTAAGAAGGCAATTTAGAAGTAAAACCCTCACTCGAATTACTAAGGAGATCCAATATAAGACCCTGATCATAAATAAATCCTTGGTTAATTCGAGAGGAAAATTCTTCGAAAGATCATCCGTCCCGGATCATGGAGACGAAGATTCAACCAAGGGCGTTTAAGATGACCTAGGACATGTGGAACGAATGGACACCAATACTCCACTGGATACGCAGTCTTCGATTCAAAGCCAGACGTCGGACGTAGTAGAGGAAGACCTCGCCTTAAGTGGCGTGCTCAAGTAGAAACCAAGTGCGCCACTGGAGGCAGTACTCTTAGGACCGGGCCAATTGGCAGAAGATGCCCGCAATAAATTAATGTCTGAAACACATTGAGATGAACATTAACAGATTTTTAGGATAAAGCAAGTCCTAAAATTTGCTGTTGATGTCGATGTTGTTAATGTGTCTGTCACCATACAAAATACACTACACCGCCTATACAAATCGTGCTGTTGATGTCGATGTGGATGTTGCTTTTGCTGTGTCAATGGACGTGTTCCAGATTCCAGAATTAGTAAGATATCTAAGATAAAGCTCTGTTCTAATGATCAATCGATTATTTGAACAAAGCTTTATTTAAGATATCTTACTAAATCCGACATCCGGGACACGGCCAATGAGTTTCTGGCATATCCTCATACTCTCTAAATGGTCATTATTGACATTTAAATGAGTTCTTTAAATTACTTCAGTTTAGAAAAGCATTAACCTTTGTATGTTACCCCAAAAACATCTGCGTTATATTGGATTTTAATGACACGAAAAAAAAATAATTTCAACAACAAAACAAACACACACCAAAAGTAATACACATAAAATAGGAAAACATCATCAATCCTTTTCAAGTATTTTTGGGAGTGCTCCTCTATATAGACTAACGAGACAGTCACCGCAAAGTCAAACAGAAAAGCTGAAAACACTTTGGTGGAATGATAACACAGACAATGACTCGATTCTCGATGACGCTGCGCTGCCAGTACACACATCCTGTCTGAGTGGGTGTGTCCTATAAGTTTGCCTTTATATGGGTTTCTTTGTTGTTGTTTTTTTACTCTTTGTGCTACTGCTATGCTGGTTGTTCATTAGGCTGGAAAGACGCTCCTCCCTGTTAAGAGGCTGTCCCAAGGAATATTTCCGCCTCAGATTTGGAGTTTCTGCATGACTCCCAACTTTTCTGATGCTGAGCTTATCAGCAAACAAATTGTATGTGTGCCAGTTCTGCATTGAATACGTTCTTACGGCAAACGGACATCGCGTCGTCGTCGTCGTCGTCGTCTTCGTTGTGGTGGCACAAAATGATTAACCACAATGCGATCGCGTGCGGCACACGGTTGGAATGCGATGAGAATATCATTATCGTGCAATACCCAGACATTTGGTGTAATTTTGATTGATGGGCAATTATTTCCAGAGAACAGAAAGAAGGGTTATGGTCTTGTGAAATTTGTTTCTTCTACTGCAAGGTTTTAAAAGAAAGGCAATTTTATTTATACAAACATAAATTCACTTAAAAGTTTAAACACTTATACAAAATGTCATACACCTATACTGCGCTGGATCGAATTAAAAATTCAAAGCGCATGTTCAGCTGTCAAACTTTTTTTTTGTGTCTGCAAACCTCTGCCAAATGTCTATTCAACAATTTTACGATTTCCCATAACAATAAATTACCGGGTCTCGATCGAACAAAATAAAACAAAACTATCTGACTTTACAAAGTGAAAAAAAAAGATATCCCTAGTTCCATTTAGAGCTGTCATAAAAATGCAAATGTTCTGAGCAAGGTTTGGCACCTTGCGTCTGCGCCGCACCATCAAGAACCAATAAAGGTCAATCACTCGTTAAATGTATATTATTTAAAATCACGTTAAAATTCGTGATTTCTTATTTTGCAAATAAATTCATGGTGGGTGGGCACATCAATTATTCATTTGACAGATGTACAAGACACCACTTCGAGTGTCAGTGTCAAATGAGATTAATGATTGAGTGTCAAAACTAAATTGATGTCGTTATTTCCTAATTTTTTAGGGAAAAAGGAAGGAGGTTGATGTTGTAGTAGATTCCGTGAAGATACCTATGGTAACTATACTTGTCCTAAAAAAGAACTTAAATGTATCGTTTAACGGCTTTCATTTCGGTTCAATAAAATTAAGTCATTAAGGATTTACGTTTCTGCTGCATTAAAGTCAACAAAGCGCTTTGATCTACCTAGAGGCCATTCTCAGATAATTTTGACAATGACCGAGTACCCAGATAGAAAACAAGAAATCACACATTTAAATAAATGGCAACACGTTGGGAAGGTCTAACAATAGAAGATAACATTGATCGAAGACGCTGTTGATTGCTTTGTTGGAAGAGTAGACAGAGACGCACTTATTCCAAATCAATGTCCTCAGATCATTGACAGTAATGACCTGTTTGGGGGGTTTGAGTTTAGGAACGTCTTGGTTTGATTTCCAGGCGTAGCAATACCTTTATGCTTTAGCACAGTCACTCCTCTCGTTATGTTCTAACAAATCATCCGAGTAGTAGGAAAGAAAAGATTATCTTAACTCAGTCATTCAAATTCGCCGTAAAACAGGAGGCCCTGCCGTGCAAGGAGTAAACAAGCACACATGAATGGTTCTGCGAAAAAGTTAGTCCCAATTTTTTTTTTTTTTTGTATTTTTGGGTTTATAAGAAATATTGATTTTAAAGTGCGGATTTCGGAATCAAGAACTTTATCCCGAGAAAAACGCATTTCATGTAGGAATTTGGCTTTCTTTTGGACGAAATCTGACCGGAGTACGGCGAAGAGATCGTATTTGGGAGAATAACGTAAAACCAACGGATATTTTGTTATTCAGATGAGTTGATAGTGGCCATATTTTTGAAGCTACATCTGTCAAATTGGCTGTGGACGAACATAGCGTTCAACAATACATGCTAATGATAAAATTGGGCAACGGTATCCGCTCGCTTTGCCTACCGAGAGGACTCTTCTGGTGGATAAATTTGCATCCACTGGTTCAGTAAACGATAAACCAACACCCGTACGTCGACAAAAGGCAAGATCCGCCGAACGGACATTGCCGCTGTCCGTGAGAGTGGCAGCAGAACCCGAGACAGACGACTTCGCGTCGCTCAAAAGAACTTGGCCTTTCGCAGACCACAGACCAATTATCTTATTTGGGACGATACGAATGCACATCGACCATCAACGAAGAGCGCTATAGGTTGATGATTACCTTTTTTTAGCCTAAGTTGAATGATATTGGCACCAACGAAAAGTATTTTTAACAGGACTATGTTGCGTGCCACACAGCTCACGCCACATTGGAAATTCTATACAAGCTATTCGAGGACATGGCCATCTCACGTTATGATGTGAACTGGCCACCGATAACGTGCGATTTGACCCTGTTAGAGTTTTTCTTGTGGGGTTTTCTTAAGTCGCTGGTCTATGCGACAAAGCTCTGAGCTTTCCATGGCTTCCATTGGACATTTCGGATGCACGCCACGCAGAGAAGCCGCGCGAACACTTGAACGATGTTATATTTCATACATAATGGGATCGATAGGCCTTCAAATGCATAAACAAAACAACACACACATTGTTTATACCCTATCCCATAGGGGTTTATTAGTATTGATGCATAGATTGTAACATAGAGAAATAATTTAGCTAGATATTCCTTAAAATAACGGATGGTTACATTTTAAGGCCTATGTTAAATGTAAACCACACCTAAACGTCAAGTTTCCTGCATTTCATTTGACATTTCTCAATTTCAGACCAACTCAATTTGAACCAAGGAAAGATACACAATCGAGCAACGCGTAAAAGTTATTCAGGTTTCGTATGAAAATAGGCGTTCAAATCAAAATGCATATAATGTACTTCGTAATTTTTTCTGTCAATTTAATAGTCCAAATGTTCGTACAATCGTAAAAATCGTTCAAAAATTTGAGCAAACCGGGTCTGTAGGAGATGTGAAAATACCAGTGCATGCTCGTACAGCTCGTACTGCAGAAAATATTGCTGCTTTTCGCGATAGTGTGGCTGAAGAGCCGTCCACCTCAACTCGTTTTCGTGCCCAACAATTGCACCTTTCACGCTCGTCGTTGATGAACATTATGCATATAAAGACTTGCATTTACACGCTTACAGGGTGCAATTGACTCAAGAACTAAAGCCTCTTGACCATTTCAATCGCCGTCAATGGTCTCAGAATGGTGGCAAGAAATGGCAACAGTGGACGATCAATTTTCGAAGAAAATCATCTTCAGTGTTGAGGCACATTTTCACCTCCGTGGATTCAGCAAAGAGTGACTGTTTGGTGCGGTTATGGGCGGCGGCATAATCGGGCCGTTTTTTTTTTCCAAAATGAGGCCGGTCAGGCAGTTACTGTGAATGGTATTCGCTATCGTGAGATGGTAACGAAATTTTTATGACCCGAATTGAAAGATATGGATGTAGACGAAATGTGGTTTCAATATTAAGGTGCCACTTTCCACACGGCTAACGAAAAAATGGCTCTTTTGCGCGACAAATTATCTCACGTGGTGGCGATGTCAATTGGCCGCCAAGATCATGTGATCTGACACCGTTGGACTTCTTTCTTTGGGGTTATTTGAAAGAAAAGGTGTACTTCGATAAGCCAGCAACAATTTAAGAGCTAAAGTTTGAGATAATTCGGCACATTAACGGCATAGAACCTCAATTATGCCTCAGCGTCATCGAAAATTTGGACCATCGGATGGAGGTGTACCGCCGAGGTCGCGGCGGTCATTTGGCCGATATTTTGTTCCATTCATAATTGAACCATACTAATATTATCATAATAAAAATAAATGACAATAATTTCCTAAATAATTTGTATTTTATTCAAATTCAACATGGGCCCTTAAAATTAAACCACCCTTTATATGGATCGAGTCAGAAGCCCTAGCTGAATCGATTGAGCCATGTCTGCCTGACCGTCCGTTCGCCCGTCTGTCGGTTCGTCACCAATTTGTGGGCCTTAAGTTTTGAGCTAGGATAATGAAATTTGGTACACACGATCCTTGTCCGTGCCACCAGAACAAGTGTAAAAAATTTCAAAATCGGCCAACTGCCACGCCCCATTTTTATAAAAACGTTGTTTTTGGCCAAACGTAAGAAAAATTTCAAAAAGTGACTGAAAAAAATATTTTGACAATCCTTATATCTGTATTTTGGCCATACAAAGTTTTTTGCTACGCCGCACGCAGAATTTTGAAAAAAAAATTTCGAGTTAAATACATACTTCCATAATAACAATATAAATATTTCGTCTTTGGATCATTTTAACACTTTTTGGGTTCGTTTTCTTACAAAAAAACATTTGAATGCCCTACACCATTTCATATGCCATTGAAAAACATCGCTTTTTGTCGAAGCAAAGAATGACATACATTAGAGGTAGACAAAATTAATCAATGGATGGAAATTTAGCCAGTCTGGTCATGTAACTGAACCAAAATTATAAATCCCAATAAAGCAATTATTGTTGCATTAGGGATTTAAGTTTTGAGTATTTTGATGCGCAGATTTTAGTTTTATTTATTATATACACCATCGAAATTACAAGCTACGTCACAAGAAATTTATACCTCAGCTGGCCAAGAAATACACCTGTTCTTTTCGCAGTATAGAAAAATGGGATGCAAAAAAGGAAGATGATGTAAACTCCATTACAATTTTTGCAGATATTGACATGGGGTCAGGGTTGGCTTCTTCTCCGAAACAGAAAATCTAATTTTTCGAGACGAAATTCTTACCAGTGAAGCTCCAATTTAACCATAATAAAGCGAGGACCCCCAAAAGCACTTGTAAAATATTTTTGCTATTAAAATAAAATCAAAGCTTGTAAAACGATGTCGCGAAGTACTACAAGTTATTGGCACAGAACATAATGCCGGGAAATGAAGAATCGGGCGAACTAACTAGCTACACGTTGTAAAACCAAGCTATTAGTTGCAGCAAATGTAAGGTGAAGCGAGCGGCAATCTTGTGTATCATAATAAAATCAAATGATCTCTACAAATGCTACAGCAAAGAAGAGGCGCATGATGATAAACCACGCTTCCTTTGTCACCAACCTATTGTATCCAATGATTTAATACTTCATTCCATTCATGATATAGAAGAACTTTCCGACAATAACAGTATTGCTTCATTAACTCTTGGGCAGATCAGAGAACCTCAGCTTATAAAAATAAATAATAACAAAATCAATATTAGGCATAAATATGAGGAGTCCTATAACATCTCCAACCCGATTTTGACAAGTATCCTCTTTAATCCTTTCGTTCCCTCTTTTCTTTATGGTCGCAAACCCGGAATGTGGAAAAATAGAAAGAGAAAGGCGGCGATTCGCCACCAAGGAATACTGCTGAATATAAAAAAAAACGAGTTCAACTCACCAGACTGTTCGTTCGTAAAGTAAATAATCGCAAATTAACATAACAACAGAAAACTAAGGAATGAGACAGACGATGGAGTAAAATACTTTAATGTTTCTGCGGGAATTCCACAAGGCTCAGTACTCAGTCCGCTTCTATGAATATTATTTATGACGAAGTCTTGCGATTAGATTTACCAGTGTTAAAATAAAATCGCGACTTAAAGTCAACAGCCATCGAGAAAGCTATAATCCGCATAAAGAATTGGCTAGATACAGCAGGGATAGAACTGATAAACTTGCATGATGATAGGCAACTACAAGAGTCGTTGAAAGTTTGATCTTTAGTTTGCAGTCACATACTGGCTGATAACATCAGGATCAGGTATGTGGATCATGAATTCTATTAGCGCGTGGGTTAATGGTATCTTAAGAAGATTCCCCAATTCCCTAACGCAATCCGCAAAATATAATTTTAAAAATTACGAAATGGGTGCGTACATGGCCAGGCCATAGTATGATAAAATCCTTACAAAAGGTTGGTAAGTCTAGTAGAAACCTTGAACGCAGCAAAACATGTGATTAATATGGGAAAAAACATAACATAACTGCGCAAACTTTAGTTCCTAAGTATGCGCATAATATTTGAACGTCAGTCCACAACTGATCAAATCTTCATTCATCCTAGAACAAAACCCAGGAGCCAGGAAGTCTACCTATGCATCAATTTAAAATTCTATAAATTCGAACTCTACAGAGACTTTCCCAGTTTTAGTATGACGGCCAAGCACGTCCGTGTGTGCAGGATGACGATTGAAAATGTTCGCTTTGTTTGTGACATTGTTTATCTCGCTTCCACTATTAACTCTGACAACGACTTTTCGTTAGAACTAAAACGAAGAATAACTATTGTCAACCTCTGTTTATTTGAGATAAGCAGGTAATCAATTAATTAAGCCCTCACTCGAACAGCTAAGTAGGTCCTATTCGTCCGTCCTTTTTCGCGCTTTCATATTCGAATGTAGTAAATTTGATTCCGCTTCTAAAATAGGGATTAAAAAAAAATTATTTTCGGATAACTGTTTTTTTTTTCGAAAAGAAATACAGAGAAGGGCCCAGGATAAATCACATAACAACAATTATCCAGAAGTATCAAATCAGCAGGGCTCTAATCACGTAAGAAAATAACGATTTCACGATGTTGTTTAGGCGATTTTTTTAGGTAACATCAGGTGGCATCAGTTAATCGGATTTGTCTAGACGACATCGTCAAAACAACTTAAGCCCACATATAACTTAATAAGCATTTCAACGCAGATGAAGATCTATCTTTTGACCACACCGTTCTATACAATCGGCACGACAATCTGGGTTCCAATCGCGTCATTTTAGTCCAGATACCTACCTATTTCCTTCATTCAGAAAAAAAGACTTGGGCACACGGGTCTATTCGACTTGGAAACTGATGAGGGTGTCGATCTAACCTTAACCTTGCGATGGGGTATAAATTCCGCAGCTGGTTAGTGGGATTGACAGAAATGTAAGATGAGGTCCATATTCAACATGGGCTGTGCCGCCACCTAATTAAGTCTGAAAGTTTAGTTGCTGCTATCTAAACTAGCCAAATATGTCTGTCAATATATGACTTTATAAACTTATTGAACCACTAAAATTAATTGGTCTCAATAAGTTCCAACAAAACAAAATCCATTGCCACATCAACGAAGACAACACAACAATGACGAATAGATAAATCAAAGCAAGGCTCTATTTAAAGACCTATATATCTGTGAAAAGCCCAAACTCTTGTAACATAAATTTTAACTTCAAATATTAAAGCACTATAAAAGAACCACTCAATCATGTCGGCCCAACCTCTCTTCCAATATGATAACCTAAATCAACAAAATATATGCCGTCCGAGACGACTTGCCAAAGACTCAACGCCGGCCGTATTAATTTTATTTACCTTATTTTTCAAAAAAAAAAAAAAAAAAGAAAAAAAAAGATAGCCTATAGCCTGATAACAATCCAATACAAGTGTGATTCTAAAATATGTGCCGTCACACACAGTACAACTCTAACGCACTTTCATGTTTCAAGTCATCGCCGATAACAAAGTTTACTCTTAACCTCAATTCACCCCACAGAAAGTCCCTATCAGTAGTAGCGACGCCTGGCCGACTCTAATCGACTTTAGAGCATATTTTCTATTTTTATGTTATTTTCGCCATGGAAGTGAACATACACACGTACATTTAGAATATCCTATGTCCATAACACGGATAGTGATCCGGCATGCGATGGCATGCATGCTTGTGTGAATGCGGTAGGCAAACTTTTGTCCATGAGTATGTGCATTGTGCATTAGTGCACACTTTTTGGAAACTTTTCATTGGTAAGCAACTCGTGGTGTATTAAAAAAATAAAAGGAAACAACGAACAGAGGGGATAGAGAATACAAGAGGGCAAAAAAGAATAAATGAATAATGTTCCTCTGGATAGATCTTTTACTGTGGACTTGTGCAAATGTAGTTTTAAATGCTTTTATGCAACGTAACTGGGAGTGGTGTGGTTTGGAATATTTGGTTGTTGCTTCTTTTTTTTAAAAGTAAGCGAATGCTGGTTTATTGTCATGGAACCAACTGGTCAGTGTGTTTTGAGCTTGATAGTGGATGCACTTTAGGAGAGACTAAGTGATACGTATTAGCATTAAAAATAAATGATGTTAATCTTTTTAGTAACTTTGAACTTCCCAACCACTCATTAAATAAGGAATTTATTACTTTAACTTCATTAACTAAATTTTTGACCAACTTATGTTATGTTAAAGTTTGCAGGGATGTGTTTATAAATACTGGGTTGGCCATATTTTATGTCGGTATGCAATCATTGAACAACTTTGATATTTTCCAACCGATTGACTTGAGTAGACATGTTTTGGAAACGTAAATTTTACCATGAATCGCTTCACACCGAAACAATGTGCCGAAATAGCGACGCTACACACTGAAAAGTTGTGTTAACTAAACGTGCAAATCGTCGAAAATATCGTTGCCACCAGGCAAGTTTCATGTCAAATTTTGTTGAACACAGGACAGTGGTAGCTCCTCGACATATCAGTGAACCATATTGCAGCGCGTATTGAAGGTTGATTGCATTCATTTCCATTGGCATTTTCGGAAGCAAAGTAGGATTATGGGCCAAGACACTCTCTGGCGCCGTTAACAAGCAAAATTGCTACATTTCTGAAATGGAAAATCCACACCAGATCCATGAAACAGCATTACATGACCAAAAAGTGACTGTTGGGCCGTAGCGTCATTAGCGCCAAAGGCATTATTGGGCCATTTTTCTTCAGAAAAGGCGAAACAGACTATGGGATTCGATATCGGTGGACGATTCAAGATCGAGCGCCATGGCGCACTGCAAATCAATCAAACATTTCCTGAACGTGTTCTGTCAAAAAATTGCCACATAGATCTCCAAACTTGACCGAAATCATATACCGGCCGTGATCCTCGAAAAAGGAGTTGAAAACGCAGCATAAAGGAAAGATTTTGCTTTGGTCATACAGCCGGCAACTTGATGACGAAATTAAATAGAAACATATGAGAAGGTTTAATACCCCATCCTATCTCTTCCCATCTTAAAAACCATAATATCCCAAAAAGGGTGTGTGCCTAAATGAATTATTGGGATGAAATATTCAAAATGGCATTGTCAGAATATATTTTTCAGGCACATAAGTGTTCGCAGTATAAAACAAACATATAATACAGAACACATAAGTTGGAACGCTCTGTTTGCAAGCCAAAGTTAAAATGTACAAAACTCACGAACGTGTGGGCCTTTTAAGTGCTCCTTTGATAGGGCTCACTCACGAGCATTCGTTAAAGTACCCTGATTGAAATGCCCTAATTTGTACATTGTCGAATATGTGATTAATAGAAGTATCCCCGCTAAGTGTCTCAAGCTCTTGAGGAACCGAGCTCATGCTGGATAAGCGGCTGTCCTTTAAAGCTGAGCAATGGAACAGTTACAAACTCTATCTGCTCTTCACCTCTACAGCGTGCCTATTTCCAGTTTATAATCCGAGGAGCACCTGGATTTGGGTTCTATCGAAAAAGACTTTGATTTTTTGTTGTCAAATTCGGATCACGTACTACGGGTTTATGGGTTTAGTGCTGTACCAATGTTTATCCAATGTTATCGTAACTCAATTAATAAAACGTTTATCGGTATTATAGCTTGGTAACACCTTCCGGTCCACTAGTAGTATATTGGTTCAGCTCTGAGCCGCATATGATGACTCATAGAGCTCTAAATGTTTTTTCTCTGAGTCGTTCCATGATGAAAAAAGTACCATGATATAAGAGATAACAATTCCACAATTACGCGAATCGAAATGTAGTACATAGTCATAAGATCGGAGTAACCAAAGCATCACAAGCGTCACACTCAGTTCAGATGCCAAATTAGCGGCTGCAAAACTAAGTTAACTTTTTTAAGCTTGCAGATATCTACCAAGGTTCATTTCCTCTGTACAGCATCAGTAAATCCATGACTTGAATATGTGTTCTCATTTGGAGTCGGGCCCTAAAACATGAACTGAACTTTGGACTTTATTCATTGACGAGTGATAAGCATCAAAGACGATAAATCCCTTATTTCCATACTACAACCTTTAGCTTAACGCTTTTTCCTGATGTTCAGAAGAGGTAGAAGAAGTCCTTAGATTTGTGACATTTGAACGACTTTTAAGCAAGCATTTGCAGGACCTAGGCGTATAGGTAAAAGAAAAAACCTATCGGGGTCGATTCGACACTCTACAGTCTACATATGTTTATAATTGCATAGGTTGGCGTTGTGTTAATTGTATTTGGAATAACTGTTAAAAATGAATAATGGTTGCACTCATTTGGATTCTTAAAATAATGAATGCTGAATGTTCAGCCCATGTTTGCATTATGGGGAGACAATTTTAAATTTAGAATTTTGTTTCCCACAGTTGCAACTCCATTAAAAATTGTCAAAGAAAACAGAAACAAAAAACTTCGGCACTAAATTAAGTTACAACAACGTGTGAAAAGACACGCTGTTAGCGTGTAAATTAATCACTCCTAATTAAAGACTATACAATGCCATAGACAAGGTTTGTGCCGCTAATGATTGCGTCCGTTCTATTCGCATGTAAATTGCTTTCGGAATATTATCTGTCAATCAAATGAGGGGGGAAGGGCAATATATTTCATTTTGAGGACGTTACTGAACAGTGATCATATATTTCCAGAAAGGGAACAAGGAATTTTGTATAACTACTTTAGATATAGAATTGGGCCCAATTGCATTTATATTCATAGGTATATGGCCAAATTATTTTTTGTTACTTTTTTTTTTAATATTATTTCTTAAAACCGTATTGTCAACTGAACATACAAGGCTTAAAGATTTTCAGATAGATATCACTGACAATTGTCTTCATAAACAAAAAAAAAACTGGCTAATGTATGGACTTCTGAATGGTCAGCATGCTTCAATTTGTAAGTGTGTAGGGACAAATATTTCCTACATATATATGGGATCCTTGATTCGGATTTTGAACAACTGAAGTGTTTTAACTGTCCCATATCTTGCAAAAGTCTAAAAGTTTCATTTGAAGCTTCATAAATCTGCCATTCATAATCGTCGCTTAATCGCATTTCAACTTCTCGAAGAACCAAAACACATAAACCAAATATTTATAAGAACTTTTATCTTTTTCTCACTTCTCACAACCACTTCGTCAATAAAAACCGAGGTGTATATACTATCAATATCGTTGACAAGAAAAAATATCGTTATAATTTATGGTTCATTTTCTGGGGCTGACCTTTGTTTAAGCAAAGAGATGTCAATATTTGCAAAAATCCGCGTCCACTTTATTAAAAGCAGCAAGTCATGGTTCAATAAACAATGCGAACAACTTAAAGCATTGGAAAAAATAGTTTAGACCATGTGCTCAGATCCACTTGAAGTGAGAATATTTGTCAGCGGAAATAGCCACAAAAAATCCTTACAACAAAAGAAGAATGAGCAATGTCCGACATGTCCGCTAGGATCATGGTAATGCGATCATTAGCTACAACACAAAAATGGAAAAGGCCTACTTTACACTCACGGATGACTTAGTTTTTCATTTGATAATAAGATACATCCTGAGCGACTTGGACTGTAATAAAGTTACTCCACCTGATGTTTCCAATTGCATCTAAGAAATCCGAACAAGCAGAATTTTCACCTGATCTTGAAGATTATTTTCCAAAGAAAATAGATGCCTCAAAAATTACAGACCCATTTCTTTACTAGCCATTCCTTCAAAGGTAATGGAAAAATCAATCAACACCAAGATTTTGTTCACCCTAAAAAATCATTGAAGTGCGGGTGAACGAATTGAGCCTTAAAGTATTCCAGAATTTCTAGTTAATCTATTAAAATATACATAGTCCGCAGCTACTTGGAGCCATCTGATCTTAAAAAGATAAAGACTTCTCTTGTCAGCTTGCATAACAAAGCTATGTGCCAAATTTGATCAAAACATCTGATGCCATGGTAACCCACCCACTCTATATTCAATGATTTTTTAGGGTGAACAAAGATTCGTATTTTTAGTTTTGAAGAAGATAGTTGTAGGAATGTGCATCAAGGTGAACTTTGCTAATAAAGGCTGTATTTACGCTTACGTTCCGACGGGCTCTTGCACAAAACTAATAAGCGATTACCGAAGAACAATTATAAAATCGTGATGGGACATTTTAAGTCAAAGGTAGGTAAAGAGGTATGTCAGGCCCCTTGAACAGAGATGGTGGCGGATGAACCGAAAGGTCAACGTCAGAGCTTAGTCCCGTAGTGGATACTGATGGCCCCGTGTCCTAGGGGTATATAATAAATTAGAACTGGCCCTCCAGATTGGGGGTTGTGCTTTGGGTTAGCTACCCACCCATGGAAAAAACTATTGTTACGAAGCAACCAATAGCCTCGGAAAGGACTGATATTACTGTTGACGACCCTGTTTAACGAAAAAAGGACAGAGAAGTTCGTATCTGCACCTGGAATGTGAGAACATTGAACAGGAGAGGTGCAGGCGAACAACTAGCAGAAGCCATAAGCTGTACAAAGCAGACATTACTGCCATCCAGGAAACACGATGGGATGAGCTGGGCAAAAAGAGGATGAAAAACTGTGACATCTACTATGGACCGTGTTATAGTGAGAAGAAACAGCCACTATTCGGATGCGGATTTGTTATAAGTGCCAGACTTAGGCAAGAAGTCTTATGTTTCCAAGACATTAGCGAGCGCATTGTAACAATCCGCATCAAGGCCAAATTCGCCAACATAAGCCTTATATGCGCTAAAATCGTGCTGGGAGATTTTAACGCAAAGGTAGCCTACACGACAACACGTCTGGTAACGGACTAAGGCTAATTGACTTCGCTACGGAACGAAATGCCACCATAGCCAGCACATGGTTTCCTCACCTCGATATCGATAAGGGGACATGGCGGTCTCCAGTTCAACGAACAGTTGACCAAATTGATCACACTGCTATATACAAGAGGTACGCATCCATAGTATTTTGGATGTCCGAACATTCCGAGGGGCTAACATCGACTCGGACAGCCAAGGTAAGGATTCGGATAACCACCACACCACAACAAAACAAAAATACTGTGAAAAAATTTAATGTCGAAAGACTGCAATCGCCAAAGACCGCCAAGACCTTCGCGCAACGCGTATCCCTTAACCTCTCGATTCACACAATACCACCAGAATCTAATGTCGAAGAACAATGGCAGCGATGCAACAAGCCATTAGATCCTCCGCCACTGATGTGCTAGGTTTCTCGCGGCCACCAGCAAGAAACCCCTGGTTTGATGAGGAATGCCGACAGATGCTCGCAGCCAAGAACGAGGCCTACAAGGCTAAGCTGCAGTTGAATACGAGAGCTGCTATTGATCTCGATAGGCAAAGAAGAAGGGAAGAACACCTGCTTTTCATAAAGAAGAAAAAAGAGCAAGAAAAGCGCGCGATCGAGGATATAGAGAGGTGCAACTCCAGGACGTCAAAGCCAAGGATATAAGGCTTGAACAGAATCCTGTCGAGATGCACAAGGAAATATCGTAGTTGAGACACAGTCGATGCTGAGGATATGGAAGAACCACTTCTGCAGACTGTTAAACGGCGATGACGAACCATTTAATATTGGCAACGGCAGCGAAAACTGCCAAGCACCCGACCTAAGTAAAGTGAGGATAGCAATATCTAAACTCAAGCTTAATAAGGCCGCCGGAAATGACGGTCTTCCCGCTGAGCTTTATAAAGCTGGCGGAGATGACTTGGTAAGTTACATCCACCAACTCATAAGCCAAACCTGGTCGGCTGAAAGTATGCCTGAAGAATGGAACCTCACCGACACATTCGATACCAAAAAAGGATTTAGACAAGGCGATGCGCTGTCATGTGACTTCTTCAATTTGATTCTTGAAAGGATTGTGCATAACTCCCGAGACTCAATGAAGAAATCCTTGTTCGATTCGAGAGAAAAATTCTTCGGAAAATCTTCGGTCCTGTTTGCGGGCTATGGAGACGAAGATGCCTACGACATACGACAGCATTTATATGAACGAACTATACAGAGCCATGTCAGTTTTGTGTCATATCCGAATGGTTTTTTTAATAAACAATTATTCCACACACTAGATTGTTTTTTTCTTATTGCCATCCCCGTCTGTAACAAATTCAATCATAAGATGGCTTCTAATTCTTGACATTTGATGCAGTTCATAAACATAGCTGTCAAAATAGGAATACGGTGGAATATAATCTATAGCATCTCTAAGGGCGCTCTTTAAACGTTAAAGGATCGCCGAAAAGATTATTAAAAATCTTAATTAAGCTGTTTAGCGTTTTTGTTAAACTGTCCACTACGAAAAACTGGTACCTCTTTAAGCACACGTTGATTTTGTGGCGAATTTTTAACAAATTCAACTTCGTTTCCTATATTACATTCTAAATGAAGTCATCATATCGACTGCTCTGATTTTGTCAATTTGTCTGCTTGGGCAGTTTTAGAGGCTTTTCATTATTTTTATATTCAAATGTAATTCTATTTAGCATTAATTACCAACATTGTGCACATGATAGTAATTAACGCACACCCAGCCTAGCAGAACTTTTTACACATATTCGTACGTGTCTGTATTTACATCCTCCTATTTGATGTACCCCTCCCTGAGAGCGAGAGACATGTTTTTGCTTTCCTCAGTCCTCAACCTCATTGAAAATCTAGTCTTGCGCACAATTGTATTTAGGAGACTTACGGTTCGGGTTGCGATGCGGCGTGCTTTGGTGGGTTCGGGTGTTGGTCGGCAACTTAATTTGCCTTTACGTTGCAGTTCGGCGGAATATTTTCCAATGTAACCACATGCTGGGATTTGTTCGTTCGCATTGCTATCTGCTGCGGTTGAGTACGTTGACTTGCTGCGATGCATTTTAAAATATTTTTAGTTTGGATGCAGTTCAATGAAAAATACACGCTCTATGAATATCTATATGGATATATGGATGCAAATAAACGGACAACACAACAAAATAGCAACAGCCCTTTGGGGGAGGCCAAGGCTGAACCGAAATGTGTTCTCCGTGATATGAATTTCAACTTTTTCCATTATTGGATAGGTCGTTCAACGGCAATATTGGGATCAAATAGCTCTAGTGTTGAACCAGATGAAAGCGGATTTCTTTCGGGAATGTATTAAGCAAGTGGTTCCAGGTTGAAATTATGAAAGTAGAAGAGACTAACATTTTATTTCTAACTGGTCCACTTCTTGCAAGAGTCTGGTAAACATTCAAGAGTCTACAACTTGCATCAAATGCCTTTGAAACTGCCTTTCGGAATCGGCGTTAAATTGTGGATATTTTTAGTAAATTGTATCTTCAAACTTTAAAACTGCCAATTAATGGAAAAGTTAGGTTTTAGGCCACGTATGGACCAGGAAAGCCTAAGAATTGTGTGTCCTAATGTTCGAATAGCATAATTATGTTCTTCTATTCATATGACTAGCTCCAAACAAATAATTAAAGTGCTCTTACTGTTCTTAAAAGCATCACTTGCTTATTAGGTATACAAAATAGATAGTTTGGAGCAATTGACAAAAATAAGGGTGTATCTAAATCTGCTTTCTCTGAATATACACATGGAGGAATTGGCTGACAAAAACGTATTGAGTAGATAAATATAATTAAGCCTAATGGAAACATTTTTGTTTGTAGGTCGAAAAGCAATAGCTGTTATAAAGGTAAAATTAGAAAGGAGGCCTGAAATAACGCTTCATTTGGTAAGCCTATGGATACGGAATTGAAATCCTTTTAACGTGAGAAGCCCGCCACTCTGGTATAGGCGCTAACCAGACGACTGGGCATAAGTGGAGTAACGAAGTTACGTAAGCGGGACTGACTACAGAACTGGAAAACGGAGCAACAAAGTCTTATATTACTTTCAGGGAAAGTATTGACATTACATCACTCCTAACAGTGATCAAAAGGAAAAGAAGAAAGGAAGCTCACAATCCCGGGTTACCTCCACAAAAAGGATATCACCCATAATGACTCATTTGAGGCTGTCGCGGTGTAGAGGATCTTCTTCTGTTTCGATCTTGAACCGATATAATGGTTTTATTATTTAGCAATACAGGATAGATAGAGCAAATTCTCAGATATATTGATTTAAAACATGCTAGGTTGATAGAACAACCAACAAAAATATCAGACAACAGTTCGGATACGGGAGCGTCTCAGGAATTTTGATGCTGATAATGATGATGATGATATTTGATATCCAATTTCAGAAGATTTGAGGCCATATCTCAGAAATGGTGCTTTCGATGGTGATCAACAGACTGGAATCGTTATTGGCTTTTGCACTTGGGCTTCATGTGCAGATCCATGGAGATAATATGCCGTCACGTGATTCAACAATCTCCATCGAAGATTTTTGGATCACAGGTAAAGATTTTCTGCGCACACCGAGCTCGGCGGAGACGATATTTGCATCTGTGCCTGTGAAAGTAGTTCCATAAGTTCAAATACGTTGACTTCATTGGCTTGCCCAATGGTGTTTCATTTCAAGACGAAATGAAACACTAAAACATAATTTTAGGAATAACTTAATTTTAGAAATACATTAATGAGAATTATCTGGAGTAATTGGAATGCGAAATTTTGCCGCATATATCCAACTTTCTTGGTCTACCGTTCTATAAATCTTTTTTATACTAGTCGTGTTCCACGTACGAGCCCCTTTGAAGATTTTCCTCCGCTGGGATAATTTTATTCAGTCGAACAACATTCTTAACAGAGAGCAACTTTTTCAATAAAAAAAAATTCTTTCTTTTAGCAAAATGGGTGTTATTTATGCATATCGCACTAAATTTCCCTTTTCCAAGTGAGTAATTGTGTTTGACTTATCTCGTAGATGCCGAAAGCCGAAGGTATTTGTAAGTGGAACACGCCTACTGATTGCGGTAATAAATGTTCATATTCCTTAGGTGTTAGTCGTTGCATTAATAAATGCCAAACAATACTGAATAAAAAAATGGTGTCAGGTGGCTAAGTGTTGCCATATTGACAAACATCCCACACGAAATTTCGGTGGGCAGTTCCACGTTTACGCATACAAACAAACTGTTCCTTAGGACATAACTATTCAAATAAGTTGATACTAAAAATTAATTTAAATAAAATCAAAGCTTGAATCTTTTAATTTAAACAAAAAACACCGATTACCATATTCCTATGTTACGCAATATGCAAATTTAAAGGCAAAATTAAAAGTATTCTATATACACAATGTACACAAATACCGGTTTGTATTTTCTGTATACATTGTTGGCACTCTCCCTTTTTTCGCAGCAAACTGATTTTAAAAAAAAGCTCTTATAAAAAAAAAACAAAATCAACAATTAGGTATGTGCCAGCAAAAGAAACAGAACTCCTAACTCATAAAAAAGAATTTCATTTGGCAAACCTAAATTATACAAAATCCTTCTCCTCTATATACCCTTTCGAACGTAATCCTTCCAAAATTGTGGAGATACATGACAGTCTCGGTAGGATAGCATTTAAATGCCGGGGAGCATATACACATCGGGCACATAATGGGAGATAGGACTACGACTGGAAGGTGAAGTTTGGCGATTTTTTTCTTGTTTGTTTTTGTTCTTTAGGCGTCTACATAGGACCACATGCCGTTAACTTTAGTCGAAAGTAGATTAGTTTAAGTCTTTTTCACTTTTTCGTCTGTCTCAATGTAATTAATCGATTTACGATTATATTGGTGTTGAATATGAAATCGAAAGAACGGCATGGCGATATTTCGACAATTTTCTGTTACCCTGGCTTTTGACTTTATATTATAACTACCTTCGGATACACGAAATCAAAACAGTGAAATCAAATCAGAGTTGTCACATGAAAGTTAATCTTAATGGAACCAAGAGATAGCTAATCTACAAAGCAAGTCTCATAAATCGTCAATATTATCACAGCTAACTAGAAATTTGGCCACCCATCAAGATCTACAGAAACAGCACAAATGTTTAAGTAATGGTCTGAAACAAGCCATTTGGAAATGTAAAAGGAACATATTTAATAAACTTTACCAGTAAGAAGACCATAAATCCTAGGGATACTTTTTACAGGACATTCATGGTCAGTGGTCACACAATATGTTCACTTGCCCCTTTCTTATGCAACAATAATAATAATGCCAGTATTATTTCTACCACAAACACCACAGATCCCACATCTCACGCAAATGGATCTTCTGAAAGTATGCAGACTATTCGGCGGAACTGGACTGGTCCTTAAAATATCCATCATAACAAACAAAGAAACCTTTGTGATTACCTGGTAACAAGTGATTATCAGAAAAGGTTTATCACAGATCAATGGAACGTCCGCAAAATTTGATGAAAAGAAAAGCCCAGTAGACGAGCCTTTGTCATATCATTCCATATGTTTGCTAGACACGCAATGGGATTATTAGAACGAATAATGTGTAACCGTCTGTCTGGAAGTGGCAGTTGATGTACATACTCTTAAACCAATTTATTCAAGAAATGTCCATTCTAAAATAGATTCTAAGGCAGTCTAAGGAGAAAACTGCTGCTATCTAAACACAAAAATCTCTTGAGTATTATCCATTTTCAAGAATAGCTAATCTCATATCAACCGTACGAAATCGCGATAACACTGTAGGGCTCAGCATCATCCAAGAACTCATGCACACATGAATTTTTGTGAGAATAAACAAGTCCCTGGGTTGTAACGAATCTGTTGTGCCAAAAATGTGTTTGTATTTGTGGTAACCTTCGACTTTCTTTGTGTTTCCAGAAAGACAAGTTAGCCCTTTTAAATTCTATATCATCCCAACTGGAGGTATTTCAAAGTTTTAATATAGATGTCTCAATTGCATCATACTATCGAAACTTTATGTATAACTTTTCCAAATGGCGGCAACTCTTAGTTTTATTTTGTTATTTGTGAAGTTATCAGATGCCGAATAAGCGTGGAACATGGAACACTAAAAACCACAAGATTACGCATTTAACAGCGACCTGAACAATGCAGTTCCAAAAGCCTTCTTCTTACTTAACCAGCAAACAAAGAAACCAGCTTTCAGAAAAAAGTATTTCCGCCAATATTAATCTACAACAATTCAAGATCAGAGTCAAAAAAAACATCTACAAGCATCACATTAGGACAATCCTTGAGCGTTATATATTCCCTTCACGTTATTGTTTTTACTAGTGTTCAATGTTCGTCATTGATTTTAGCGCAGATTTACTGTCCTTCCAGGTGATCTCGAAAAGACTGCAACAACACGTGACGGACATATCTATCATCATAAGCGATCAGAACGGATAATTAATCGAACAAAATTTGCACTTCTTGGGCCCTGAAATACATGTATATCATTGACAAAAAGGCATTTCATTAACAATGCATTGGACGCCATTTCCTCTGGAGGTGTCATCGGGCCTATCTTTTTTAAGGGGTGACATTGTATTCTTTGATTGGAAAACTATACAGAACCAAGGTCATTGTAGCCAGAAATTAATGAATTGGGAATGAAACCAAAAGCTTTCATGAGGCCAGTACAACCGCAAACACTACCGGGCTATAAGAATGTGATTCCCAATCAAGTGTCTCTACTTGGCGATTTTGACTGTCAGGCAAGATCGTACGACCACCTGGGCTATTTCCATTGGAGTTTCTTGCAGTCACTAGTCTTTGTTTTTCAAAAACGATATTGAAAATAATATCCGACTGGGTGTATCGCTTAGAACCCCATTGGAACTCGAAGTCGCTGTTGACTCATTTATCAATACCATCCAAAAAGCAGCATGGAATAATACTCCTCAACAGAACAAAATAGTGAGCTATAGTAAAATTAAGTACCCCCGTGAAATACAATATTTAGTAAGACAAAAAAGAAAAGCTCGTAAAAGATGGCACCAAACTCGTGCCCCGCAAGATAAAACACATCTCAATCGGTTGAGTAATTTGCTATCAAATTCGATTAAATACTTTAAAAACCATTCAGTAGAAACTTATCTGCAAAGCCTAACCGCTGGAAAGGAATCGAATTATTCGCTCTGGAAAGCAATTAGAGTCATAAAACGGCCAAAAATCGCTGTGCCGCCCATTAGGGTAACTCAAGACGTTTGGGCAAAGAGCGATAAGGAAAAAGCTGACGTTTTTGCCTCACATCTTGAGGAAACATTTAAGCCATTTGATGGTCCGGCGCAAAATGAAAACATTAATATATTCGAGAGTACAACAGATAATAACATAGTAAGATATGCAAGTATTGCCGAGCTTAAACGGGAAATACAGAAACTAAAGCCTAAAAAAGCTCCGGGTTATGACCTGATTACAGGAGAACTTCTTAAAATGTTGCCTCGGAAAGCATTAACTAAGCTTCTTTTTATTATAAATGCAGCAATCAGATTAGAATACATACCAAGACAGTGGAAAGTCGCGGAAGTGATTATGGTTCTAAAACCAGGAAAATCACCGAATGAAATAAAATCTTACAGGCCTATTTCACTTCTTCCAATCATTTCAAAAGTTTTTGAACGGATATTACTCGGTCGCTTACACCCCATAATTGAACAGAAACGTCTTTTACCTGACCATCAATTTGGGTTTAGAAGTAAACATTCAACGGTGGACCAAGTACATCGAATTACAGATGTAATTGAGAAAGCTTTCGAAGAAAAGAAAATTTGTTCAGCCGTATTTCTTGACGTGTCGCAAGCTTTTGACAAGGTGTGGCACAAAGGCCTTACTTATAAACTAAGTCAAGTTTTGCCAGAACAATTATATAAAATCCTCGTGTCGTATCTTGAGCATAGACTCTTCCGTGTGAAACTTGGAAGCGAATATTCCGTGTTCAAAGAAATAATGGCAGGCGTGCCGCAAGGAAGCGTCCTTGGACCAATCCTGTACCTCATATTCACTCGTGATATCCCACAAACAAACGATACAAACGTTTGCTGACGATACTGCTATACTAGCAGTTGCCACAACAATAGAGGAAACAAATATTAAATTACAAAACGCTCTTAACGAGGTTAATGAATGGACTAAATCCTGGCGGATTGCACTTAATGAGAGCAAATCGATCCATGTAGATTTTTCGTATAAACGGACAAACAATTTGCCTGTATTTCTAAATACGGTTCGAGTCCCGTTTGCAAATGAAGCGAAATATCTCGGTATGACACTCGATGCAAAATTAAAATGGAAGTCGCATGTAAAAAAGAAATGCGAAGAACTTAAGAATAAATACAGAGAACTGTACTGGTTGCTCGGAAAATATTCGAAGCTTAACCTTGATAACAAGCTGCTATTATACAAGCAAGTGCTAAAACCGGTTTGGACATATGGTATACAACTATGGGGTTGTACCAGTGAAACGAATCTAAACATTTTACAAACTTTTGAAAACAAAATGTTAAGATCATTCGTCAATGCGCCGTGGTACATAAGGAACGAAGATCTACGCAGAGATCTGGGTATTCCCGCGGTTAAAGATGAAACAAAAAATTTTGCACGAAAACATAAAAAACGTTTATTAGGACACGTTAACACAACAGTCCTCCAAATTCTGGACGAAACAAATATATTGCGGCGTCTTCAAAGAACTAAACCCTTAGATTTGGCCCGATAATAACAAACCGCGCTATAATTGCGGAAAAGCAGGAACTCTCACAGGAAAGTTACCTGCCAAACATATTATATAATCGTGATAAAAAAATTGCTGGATAAGTCGAATACTTAGTTGCAATAGAAATACCAAATGGGTGGTGGTTTTAGTGAGTAAAAATCTCACACTACTTTGGGCACGTGCTCATCGTGTCTATGAAGATTTCCACCAGCCCACGGAAAAAAAAAAAAAAAAAAAAAAAAAAAAAAAAAAAAAAACTAGTCTTTGAGAATAAGCCATAAGCTCTGGAAGCTCTCAAAATGAAAGAATGCGAGAATTTATCACCCGAAAAACTATTGAAAATATGATAAATCAACATTTTTTAACAAACATTAGGAGTGTTTTTGATCCAGCCTGAATAAAATACGAATTCTGTGCAGATCGTTCAAGATCATACGATCTTCAGTTTTTGTATAAAATGTTTCTGCTCACATTATACGACAGGCATTCACAACTCTACTTTTGTTGTACCGTCGCGGTCGTTATAAAAAATTGTTGTGGGTTTTTACTTTATATTTACTATACAACAGCCTTCCCGTCAATTTGTGACATTCCATCTTTCGTTCCCTAAGAATTCATCTTGTACAATTTCCTTTTCTATTAATTTTTTTAACAAAACAGTCGCCTGCTCGTGATACTCAAAACAAATTAGGTACCGTCCAAATATACAAAGAGTCTGTGCTGCAAGGGTATGTTTAGACGGAGTGGGAGGTGTTTTCCAAACAACTACCAAACCGTCATCGAACCGAAAACTAAAGCGATACCGATAACGTCAGCCTCTCTTTACTACTTCACGTGGTTTTCATTGCTTTTTTTACCCATTCTTTGTTCGCCTATTGTTTCTCATTCAATTCAAATTGTATTATTTTTTTTGCTTTTTCGTTTTGCTGATATTATTCAATTTCGTCGGGTGTGCTGTCTCGTTTTTGCCGTCGCAACATTTTCATTTTTACTTTCGTCTTGTTTTGCTCTCGCGCGACTCGAGTTTTATGTGTCTCGTCTCGATCTCGCTGTACACTAGCGCACTCTTGTACTTTATTGTGTAATCGCCCACATGATTTATATCATAATCGCGTACTCTCCTCCGCGCGGTACGCCAGCAGGAAGAATAGTAGTCAAACTATGAGTGAATTCGAACGAGTAGGCACAGATAAATCGTAAGTAGCATAACCATACCATACGGATACGAGTACGAGATACGAAACGAATACGAACAAAAAGTGAAATACAACTGAACTGTGAAATATGCAAGTGAGAGGGAGAGGATAACAGAAACCGGTTGTTGGAAACCACGAGCCAGACGAAACAAATCACACTCACTCTTCAACGATAAATGAGGCATGAAGGAGGAAGCGACGACGGCAAGCAAAGCAGCGAGCAGCAGCACCATCGACCATCATATCATGGCAATATAAGGGGAGCTTTATTCTGGGGGTATTTTTATTTTTCGTTGGGTAGAGCGAACAGTTCCATTCCATACATTTGGCGGCCCATGCAATGTTATTATCTGTGATTCCAGCAGTGAGCAGCACACCAGCTTGACCGCGCTGTAGCTACGGCGAGGCGATGTGCAATACAAATTGAGAATGTGTGCGCATTTGGTTGTGTGGGAGAGCTAGTTGTGCAAATGTAGTGGTTGAGTGGTTCTCGGTTAGGTAGGTATGTGTTCTGTGAATGTATGCATTTTGGATTATTATTTTTGGGACAGTGTTGTATTTGTTAGAATGTTTGTGTTTCTGTATTTCGTTTTTTTTTTTCTTACAAAGGGACCATGAGAAGAAAGGAAATGCAATGAACAGAAAAGAGTTGCAATTAATAAACACAAATATAACTTGCTACCCACATACATATATTACAAGTATAATTAGTTAGTTTTGAATCATATAATGTGGATTCGTAATCGTACACTTTTTTATAAAGTTCACATTTCGTGAAAGGTGCCGATTAGGGGAATCAGCGTTTTTATTGACACTTTGACAGCCAAATTGCACTTGCAATGCATGCAATATGACTCAATTACAAACGACCTACAAAATTTGTAGGCATGTATTGTGGAAGAAGTGTATTCGACATACCAACGAATATTAGGTAGGGGGGTTAAGATTTTCTTACAAAAACATACCTACCTACGTTTTTATGAGGCAAAATCGATTTGACGATTAAGGACCATTTGCACCAACGCATTTATTCAACAATTTCAGGATTTTTGTTGTGGATTTCCGACAGCTAAACTCGGATTGGTTGAATAAATGCACTGGTGTAGGTGAATTTTTGTGGCGGTAGGATGTATTAACCACATGTAGCGGAATATGTAGGCAAAGCACAAATGTACCTACCTACATTTATAGAAATAAACGTCAATTTCATCCCAATTATAAACAATATTCAAAGACAAGGCTCAGTTGGTGACCTTTCAGTTTTGTAATTGCTGGTTCAGCGGAAACCAGGCCCGAAAACGCCACGCGGCGAAATTGTCGTCCGCGATTTGTCGTTCAATGGAATATAGGTATACGGAGGATGTTAATGGTGAACAAACTAACGCGAAAAAATCGCGAGGACGTCGTCAAAAGTGCAGCGATTTATTAAATTTGACTGTCTGTAGCGATTTTTGTCATTGTCGCGAGCTGGTTGTGTGTGATTTTTTGTTTGTTTGCATTGACAGACAAAAATAAGTAGACGTCATTCTTCTTTGTTGCGGGAATAGATAGTGTTGAGTGTAATAAATAAGAATATATTTTTTTGTAGAGTGTAATTAAAAATGACGTTGGCGGATTTACTAACTGATTTTGTTGAAAAGTATCCCACTTGGTGTACATTTGGTGGTAACAAAAAGGCACATCAGAGCTACATGGTTTCATGATGAACCGCCACCTCTACCTTGGTGTACCTACATTTGTGTCTTTTTCGACAAGATATAATATTTCGTTGAAACATTTAATTAGAACTCAAAATATATACATGTAGCTAATCGGCCCTATCGAGTTATCCGTCGGAGCGGAAAATTCTCCGATTTTGTACGATTCGGAGGATTTAGCTTCGAGATATTTTTCCGAAAGGCGGTTTGGAATATTTCTCCGACATTTTGTAACGCGTTGCGTTGAAGTGCATTCAGGTGCATTTTTCGTGCAATGACAGCTAAGTGTCATTCTTTTTCCGATTTCCTCCGACACAAATTCTTCGCGGAATTTATTTACGAATTGTAGTGAAGTGAAGCCGTCGCATTTGTGTAGTATTTTCTTTCGATAACACATACCTACCTCGAATGAAATTTAAACCTCCGACGAAGTATGCGTTGCGGAAAATTGTCCGCTCCGACGGATACCTCGATAGGGCTGAATATGTTGTTGTCGCCACATGCGCAGTTGCAAATTTATAGTATTTACTAAAATTAATATTCCTGTCCACGTCGCTGTCTCAATGAGTTTGAGGAATTATGTCATTTCTTTTACTGAAAATTAACCTTAAATTAAATCTCGGGATGACAGGGAACATAACCCGGATTTATTAAAGGAACCTACATAACCGAATGTGTATCCAACAATGAAGTCGATGTGATTGCTAATGACATTAATAAAGCTTTCGATAATATAAATATAGCACGAATTTAATTTGTTTAAACTTAAGACCCTAGGGTTTCTACCGAGTTTAATTGCTTGGAACAAATCCAATCTTTTAGAACACCAATCCAATGTTCTGTTCAGATCGGATTCCCCTCTGGATGTGGCTATCTGGAGTTCCTCAAGGTAGCCAGCATTGTGCTTTGATCAGCACATTACCTCCTGCGATTAGTCTTAATCTGATTTTACCTTTCAACCTGGTGCCACATATTTCCCTGGAGCTCAATGTCATCAAATACCAGGCCATGACCCGTATGCGTCTATTAAAACTGTGGCGAACATGCCCCTTCTTTCCTTTTCTTGCATTATTGTTGTGTTTTTTTTTATAGAGAACTTCGCTGTAATATTATTATATATCTAAGGTCTCCAACCCTTATGTCACAAAATCTCCCTTTTTCATATTTGTTAGAACTTTGCTTGTATATACAAACCAAGTATGGTCGCCTTATCACGATACCCATTTCCTTCAAATTGAGTCTCTAACGCAGTGTCATAAAGTGTCAATAAAAATCAAATTTCATAATGACTGGACGATAAGGAATAGCAAAATAGAAACAAATTCGAAACAAGGAATGGAAATATTACAAAGTCAGAATTTAATTTCGGACGCTATAAGTCACTTTAAATAAAATACCTAGGAGTCTAGAGAAAATTAATGTAGTTGTAGTACCATTACAACTATAAGTGATAGCACTTATGTGTAGTTGAGGACCAGGAGGGCATGTAAACAAATACCCACAAACAATTAACCATTTGATGAATCTAAAGATTGAGCTTTAAATTCAGACAACAAATCAATGCCTGTGATAACAATCAATTAACTTAAGAAATTTCTCTGGAGTACACAAACTTTGATTGGAAATACTTTCGTGATTCAATTGAACAATTTTACGCAGAAGAATTCTTTCAGATTCATTACCCGTGGAAAAGTTTTTTAAGAATATTATGCGATCTCAAGTACTTCATGCGACAAACTGCAAATTGATTGTGAAAATGACATCAAGCTGATTTCTTTTTTCAGAACATTTTTGAGCTGACAGCTGGAGTGTTATTTTAAATCAGCGTTGGATGTGGTGATTATTGACGAGCTTAAATGCATTAAAAAAAGGGACAAAAACAATATTATAATCAACAGTGTACTTCGCGACAATGTCTGTGTCAAATGAATAAAAGAAAACAAAAATGACAGGTAGCATACTTGAAACGGCTACAACGTTTTTAGCTGTAATGCGTACTCTATGTAGTTCTACACTCTTTGCCAGTATTCTTGTCATTTACAAATTTAATTAAATTGGTTAATTCAATATACCCTACCCTTGTGTGTTATCTGTAAAGGTGGAGATACCCTAAAGGTTGGGGCAACTTTCACGCATTTATTTAGCTAACTGGTGTAAGCTGGATAAAATGCACCATTAAAAGCGGTGCAGCCTGCAGGGAAATAACTTCATGGGCAATAACATCACATCTAGTGATAAATAACTTCACTTTGTTTGTGAAGTTATTTCCCACTGAAGATGAGCAATAACTGCACCGTAAATTTGTCTATTATAACTAGAAAGCAAATATGAAATGGAGTTATTTATATGGTTTTTGTATAATTTTATTAACATTTACATTGAGAAAATAAAACTGAAAAATCGCGTGCTTTGGGTGTTTGCAAACATTAAATGCGTACGCCCAACCTAGCCCGCAACCCTAATCTAACAGTGAGTCCAAACAGGGGGTTGCAGGGGGCATTGGGGCCCACACATATTCAAACATTCCATACACCCAAATTCGCTCTGAATTCGGTTTTATTTCCCAAGCAGTGTTCGGCGTTATTTCACTCTGTCATTGTTATTTCACTCTGTCATTTTTATTTCATTCTGTCATTGTAAAGACGCGACGCGACGGTTCTTAAATTATCATAAAATGTTAAGAGAAATTATTTCCCACAAAAGAGTAAAGAAAAGTTTTTGTGTGAAAAATAGGAATAACGTTTATAAGCTTATTTGATTTTACTTTAAGACAAACATATAACAGTCACTCAAATAGCTACCCTTGTTTTTAAAATCACAAAACAAATTCAACAGTTGTATTTACTTGTCAAAATATATTATGTCAACTAGAAAAGTGCTACTAAATTACCAACGGTTTTTTGTCTGATTTGTATAATTTTTATTTGAAAAAAAAAACCGAATGAAACGAATTTATTTAATATATAGTATATTATTGTTTTTGTTGGTTTCATCATTCATATTAGTTCATATTATATTAACTATTACAACCTGTAAAAATCGATAATTCAATGGATCAATCGTTTTTTTTTTAAACACACATACGGTATCACACAGAACCGCGGAAAACTGAGGGAAATGTTTTCGAAAACTTCTTTATGTTTTCACACTCAAGATCAACCGGATTTCGTTGACGTTTAAAAAAAAAAAGAAATAATGAATTTCGTTCATAAAGTTTACTTAATGTACTCACATAATTTTTAAATCACATTTAAATATAAAGTCATTTAAGAAAAGAAATTCTAATTAATTTGTTGCAAATATAAAAAAAAATTATGAAAAAATATTGAAAAAATATGACACCAAAATGTTCCCGATAAAACAAATTAATTTGTATTTCAGATGAGTTGTGGAATACACGTCTGGAAAGTATCAAAAGGTGTGTTCGATCCAACAACAACCAATGAGATCTGCAAAGCGGTTTTTAAGCCGGTTACGTTGTAGACTAACGGAAACCACAGGATCACCTAAGCAAGGTGTAGATTCGGTGAATGGGCCCAAAAAAAGATTGCCGTTCATTCAAATTTTCATAAGCGAATTTTGTTTAGCGATGAAACTTACTTTTGGTTGAATGGATACGTCAATGATGATAATCCTCAAATGTATGTTGAGACACCGTTACATCCACAAAAACTGACTGTTTGGTGCGCTTTATGGCTTGGTGGAATATTTGGTCCGTACTTTTTTAAAAACGATGCCGGCCAGAACGTTACAGTCAATGGTGACCGCTAAAGAGACATAATTACTGACTTTTTCGTTCATCAATTGAACACCCATGATGTGCAGGAGCTGTGGTTTTAACAAGACGAAGCAACATGTCACACAGCTCGTGCCACAATTGATTTGTTGAAGGAAATGTTCGGTGAGCGCATAATTTCGCATTTTAGTCCTGTGAATTGGCCTCCAAGACCGTGCGATTTAACCCCGCTTGAATATTTTACGAGGGTATATGTGAAGTCGGTAGTCCACGCCGTAAGTCCGAAACGATTAACCACTTGAAGCACAACATTCGCCCCCTTATTGCCGATATAGGGTAGAGTTGCCTTATTCCGGCCGTCTCCACTTTTCGGCCACCTGTCATAAAAAGCGTCGTAATTAGTGAAACTGTTGTCGTACTTCTCTGGTTCGAATTCTAATATGATCTGTCATCTCTCTTTTGTTAGTTTCAACATTTTCCGTTCCATTATGCACCTATACTATGACACTTTTTAGGTCATTAGTTGTGCGATCTCGTCGGGACACGTTTGTGTTAAGTTTTGCTACCGAAAAGTTTTAGTGAGACATTGTTCCAGAATAAGTGTTTGTTTTGAAATATTGGTGGGTAAGTGTTTTTTATGAGTTTTTATTTGTTTATTAAGCTATATTTTATATAAATTTACCTTAAAAAGTAAACAAATGTTTATGTTTGCGATATTTTCAAGGGGGCCGGTAAAAGGACACACAAAAAACCCGTGTTGCCTTTTTTCGGCCACCCCGGCCGGAGATAGGAAACCACAACAAAATCGTAGTATAGAGTATGGTTCCAGTATTCGGCCCCCTGTTTCTATTATAAAAACAAGATGGCCGAATACTGGAAACTTTGTTTCCTTATTTCGGCCACCTTGAAAATATGAACTAAATTAACAAGCAATGTATTTATTCAGGGGGCTGAGTATAGGAGCCAAGGTGGCCGAAATTGGGATCCTAGGGGCCGAATACAGGAAAATATGAGTTTTTTTCATAAAAACGAAGAAAAATATTGTTTTACATTGAAATATTATTGTTTTATTTTTGTATATCTCTTAAGAAATATCAAATCAACAATATGAAAAAAAAAACAATGTAAAAAACTTAACAATTCAAGACTCAATGACAAGTTTTGTAGGAAAATCGCGTTAAGGGGCCGGCAATAGGCAACTCTACCCTACGGCCACAAATGTTGGAAGTAGTAGTAGTAGAAGATTTATTGAGACTTCAAGATTTTTACAATAAATATTTTTGTCTTACATAAATTATTATTTATAAAGCCGACTTGGAATTGGTCTGGCTGTCACAGAGAGATTTCAAATTTGACATGGTTTGACGAAAAAGAAAGGTTTAATAAAACTGGACAGTGTTCAATGAAGTTAAACATGTTCGCTCAATAGAAACATGATAGATCGTATGGGACTTAGAAATGTTGTAAAGTCATCGAAAATTGGACGGACCTCCAGATTAGACTACGTCCGAGCCAGCCGTCATATGCCAGAAATAAAATTTGAATTATAACGCCAGAAGATTTTCTTTCGAATAAAGTAAATTTCGTGTCAATTTAAAAAAAAAATAATCATCTTTGTTTTAATCCATTTCAAAGTTCTATACCTCTAAAGGTATATAGTTTTCGAAAACTAAAAACTTCAGTTTACATGGGAGGGAGGGTTCCATTTTTTTTTTGCAAAAAAATACGTTTTCAGTTTGGTGTGAATCCTGTTTATCGGATAGGTTTAAAAAATAAATAATCTACCACTTTCAAAAACGCAAATATAGCCCTCGGTATATATTTGTTACATGAGGTAATTACACCTACAAACCAATAGAAAATAAACATTATCTACATGTTTAGGAAATTGTCATCACAAGACCAATAACTCAACACAAGATTGCACATTATCTATATTTACGTAGAATTACAGCATCGCAGGTCAACCAACTCGTAAGATGCTCCTATAGCAAAACCAACAGCAGCAGATCATCGACGCAGCTTTGATATAAATTCGCTCAGAGTCAACCTAGAACACGTACGAGGAAAAGAGATAAAAAAATCTCGAAAATAATTCGAATTGAGAGAATCTTCCTTTTTGCAATTGTGTTGTGAGTGCGCGAATGCCATAGCAATATAGCTACAGCATTTCAATGTGTTTATGTCGCCTTTCATGTGCATATCCATACATGCACATTGCACATACTATAAACACACACGAATGCAATTCCATATTAAAAAAAATTAATTTCAATACGAAAGGGTAACAACAATTTACCTTGCAATTGACATTTCAAAACAAAGCACAACATAAACCACAAAAAAAACAACAATTCGCACACATCGTATCGACAACCAATTACCATTTATACATATCGATATACATATACGATGGTAATGTAAACAATACTATTGTTATGAGGAAAAAAATTACAACTGAATGAAATCACATTGAGAAAATAAATAATAAAAGAGCTTTCGTCTCGTGAGTAAACGAATCGATGTCATAGTAATTGAAATTATCTTCTTCTCCTCTATTTCGGTTGAGACATTTCGTCTTACTATACACATACGTCCTCCACCTATAGTTACAAGTAGGAATTTTCCTTTGTTTTCTTTTTGAAATTCTGGGATGTAATTGAAACATAGATCTTATAATTTAAAAAATTAAAGACAAGCCAACTATATTGCGACTAATTGGGATATTATTAAATTCCTAATCCTGGTTGGGAACAATCATACAACGATAACGGTATCTACTCATTCTGTAACGTTAAACAAAGATAATCTTTACTGACTAAAACGATATTTAATACAGATTTACTAACGAATATCATTCGAAACGAGTACTAATAAGCACTATTACGTTAAACGATTATCGTTGAAATTATCTCATTATAAAACGATAACGATGCTAGTAGGGAAAATTAAAACCCTTTAGAGTTTAACGTTTTCTGGAATTTGTGTGGACTTTTGGCAATCCTAAATTGGTGTGAAAATAATTGAACTTCGGTTTAGTTAGGGAACATTTTGCATATGCCTTTCCCATTTTTTTCATAATCGCTCTTTTTCATGACTATCTATTACTTCCTGCTAGTTTCACAAACCGAAATAGAATCCAACTTCGTGATTTAGTGTATTATTTACCTACCTCCTCGTGGTGGTGCCTGGAAACAGCATGTATAACTTCCCATCTTTACAGCCCATAACAAGTGCGAGCATTCTATCGTTTTAGTCTGGAAAACGTGCGTTAAGAGTTATTTCAAGTTGCTATGTTAAGAGAAGTTAAACTTGTGTTTTTGACATTGTGCACATTATTAAAGAGCAGTTATTGTACACTTTGCTGCACACGAATCGTTCTATATATTTTATATATAAAAGCAAGGGAACATTTCAATAACATCATTTTCACAACTCAACATTTTTCAAAAACTTAATTTTACTTGCTTGGGCCCTGTTTGGTGCGGTTTATTGGCATGCGGCATCATAGGGTCATATTTCTTTATAAAATGTGAAAGGAGCGCGTGTTACTGTCAATGGAGATCGCTACAGAGCAATGATCAATGAATTTATGTTACCGAACATTCAAGATATTGGTGTAGTTTTCTTTTCTCTTACAGCTAACGAATCAATCAATCGCTTTATTAAGGGAAACGTTCGAATGAAACATTATCTCAAAAATAGTTTTGTCAATTGGCCACCAAGATCTTGTGATTTGACAACACTGAATTGAATGTAAAATCTCTGGTTTACGATTGATGCTTTGGAAGCCAACGAAACTCGTGTTATTCATGGAACACCGGCTGATGTGCTTGAAAAAGTGGTATAAAATTGACCCCAAAGAATGGACCATTGTTTTATTTAAAAAAAAAATCAGGAAGTTCTTATTGGCACCCTATACCTGCATTTTATATTTTCTTGTACAAACAGAAAATGACATACAAACCAACAAATGTAAATGGTCTGGTAAAACAAAACAGATCTCTATAAAGTATCTACTTCCTTCAATACTAAATACAAGGTAAGCCAAAAGAAGTCATCCTATGTTGTTTGGCCCTTCAGAATATCGGTTGTGGATCGCGCAGTGTGGCCCGTTGCTCCGTCTTGTTGAAACCACATGTCCTCATTCTTCCAATTGCGACAGAAAAAAACTTTTTCGGTTTACATGTCCATATAGCGCTCGTGGATTTTTGGTGCCCCAGAAGCGATAGTTTTGCTTGGTAACGTACCAGCTGAGGTGGACATGAGCCTCATCGCTCATTACGATTTTGGTCGAACTTCGTCCTCGAGATTGAGGATGGCTTGGGCGTAGGTTACACGCGTTTGGTGGTCGACAGGCTGCAGCTGATGCACGGACTGGCCTTTGTACGGGAACATGCGCAAGTCTTTGACCAAAATTCGCCTAAGGGACGACCGGCTGATGGCTAATTGCGAGGCACAGCGTCTGGTCGATGTTTATGGCGACAGCTCGACATCCTCGTCAACAGAGGCGATATTCTCGGCACAACGGGCGCTCCGGGGCCGGCCACTATTAGCAACGTCTCGTGTGGTCCCATACTCTTCAAGGTTCGTGGCCAAACGGCGCAGTGTTTGCGCAGTCATTGCGGACGGCCGGGAATCGGCGACGGAATTAGTGCTGCGCCAACACTACAGACGAATTGTTACGCAAAAAAATAAACACGATTATTCCGCGTTCTTGGGGAGTGTATCGGCTTGTTCACTTGTATTCTACATCTGTCTACCCCACAAATGTCAAAACAGGTTTGACATTGGCGGCCATTTGCAAAAATAAGATCATCTTCCAATAGGGTGATCACTTTTGGCCCACCTTGTACATACGTATACCAAATGTCAAAAATTATACACGGTACACAATTTAAGCGTGTTTAAGAGAAAAGGTCATATCTGGCAATAGTGGCCCATTTAGAGTTGCAAATCTGCTTCTCCATTAATTTGGGTGTACGAAGTTATATTGTTGTCACAAAGATTGGGACCTCCTGTTTAACGACTCCGTACGGTAAATTTAAGAAAATTGTCATGACAATTTTATACTCTCGAATGCTTGTGAGATCTTAACAAGAGGTTAGGCAGTGAAAAGAAAGTAGGTGTTGTTGCTTTCGAGATTTGATCCTGGAACCGGCTGAACCGTGGCGAAGAACCCCTACTCTACTCCGAAAATTCGATATGCAGTCAATAAAAAAAATAAGAAGTAGAGTGGGTATCATCATATCACAAACGGGTCACAGAGGTCGTATTAATATGATCAGTACAGAGAGATTCCGGAGTAGAGTACGTATTGTCAATATCATACAAGTATACAACGTATGGGCTCCTTTTCTGAAGCTGAGATATACAATTAGATAAGCTCTGCGCGCAATACAGCGGAATACGTAGACGTCTTATAGTTGTTTTAAATGCGACAATGGGCATAGACTTAGACGGTACCTAAGACTCCGCAATAAATTACGAACATTGGAGAACACCAAAAGTGTTCGCTGCTATATAATAGGTCTGTTCGCGTACTTTTTCAGTAAAAATTAGTAAATTCTCAAAATTCTTGGAGTGGGGGTAAATTATCTCAGAAAGAGACAAAATTACCAATAAGTACGGGAACGCGTTTAAGTAAAAAACAGTAAAATTATATATTTTGTATGCCTTTTAAAGAACGAATGACATAAATCACCTGTCAAAACAAGCAAGTTGTCACTTTTAGATACCAACTGACAGTTTACTGATTTTAACCAACAGAAATTTCTGCAGTAAATTTTTTTACAGATTTTTATGGAGGGGTAGTTTTTTGCTCTCTCGTGAGCTGTCTCTTTTACATATTTTTGCGTACGGGAACGGCAATAAGTAAAAATCAGTAAGAGTCAGTAAATATTATTATGTACGGGAACAGACCTAATACTAGCCAAGGGTTATTTGGAGGTGGTTCAGTTTGTTTTAAACAAATGCACAAAGCTTAACTTAACAGCAGTGTTTGATAGTCGTATGGCCCTAGTTCAAGCGCTCTTTGATATAAAAGACAAGATAGAACTGATTTTTAAAATAATTAACATTTTTGTCCTTAAAATCACCATAGTGAGAGTTGACTATACGAAAGATTAATGTCAAAGCGTAACAGTCCAAAAAGTGAGAAATACAATTAACGAATTAGTTTTCATTTAAATGAAATAACAAACATCACTTTAGAAAAATTAATATTGATTATTAAAAAACAAAAACTGATGTTCTGCGAAAGTTGTAATAAAAAGTAAAATATTCTAGGGTAAACTGTTTGAAAGCTTTTTTTAATAACCAACTTAAAATTGAATTAATTTGTAAAAAAAAATGTGTAAACATCGAAAAATGTCTAATGATGGTTTTAATTGATAGCTATAAATAGGGCATTTGCGGCAAGATTACAAATATGACGCTTTTACAGAAACTATACTAATATATTGACTAAATGGATAGTAATTTTTAAAGTACACTCCTAATCTTTTTGAGTCCCATTAAACTATTTTATTACGAGTATGTGCGTCCAAAATCTAAAAACCATCAATCAAATCATAAATTGTTCAAATTACTGATTTGTCTTGCTGATATTCATTGGATTATGGACGGTTTTTTCATAAACTGTTTATAGTTATCTATTTCTGGTTCGAAATCCGATGTGTTGGAAAAGATAACGAGTTTGTTTCTGTTTGGAAATGACAATTTGCGAAAGTTGTCAAGTCAAGGCGTGTGGACATCTAGTGGTATAAAAACATTTTTGACTAAAATTTAATACTCTGATGCCAAAAGAGTATTTTCGGGAACTTGAAATTGGCGCTCTTAACACTTGCGTGTGGGTTGAAATGCATTTCAGTGGAAGCCGAGTGCAAACTACGCAGCACATTTTTGCTCTTTTATTGGCAGTCATGCACACAGCAAATATAATATTGTATGAATTTATAAATAAATATACAGCGTCCACAACACAATTCATCCAATCTTCATGACCTTTAATGTAATGATGATTTCGAATCCCAAATTTGAGAATCTTCTTATGATATGTAGAGATTGGACAGCGAAAGGTTTATTATCTTAGCGATTTCAACAAGGAATTACTGATTCACTAGGCCTATCTATAGTTACGCACATTTTTTTCATCTTTTTGATACTTATAGTTGCTACAAAGAGCACGCCTAAAACATCTATGTAGGTAGTTACTCGTTTTTGATTTCAATGTACGTACCTACCGTTTGAATGCCAAAAAACGGTTAAAAAAAGGCCTATAAAATTGAGGCTGCATCTGATACATTCCACAAAACAGCTGACATCAAAACAAATAATTTGTTTTCCTGAAACATTTCAGTTTTAGTTTTGTTTTCATATTTAAAAAAAAAAAATAATAAATGAATTATTACATGTTTAAATAAAAACAAAGCTTTCAATCGCCAATACGTGATTATGCTTTTAGTTCTAATTTAAAACATATATATTTATTATCAAATAAAATCTAGTCGATGATCGGTGTAAAAACGAGAAGTAGATTTCGAAATCTTTTCGTCTTTAAATCGGTTTTTTGATCGGCGGGATACTGTTTCAGGTGAGAACCATTATATGTATGTGCCCTTGATGTCATGCTTTATCATTTTCAAAAACAAATCCTGCCCCTTATGAAACAAACAGGGTATGTATTCTTGCAATCTTATTTTTTCACGAATATTAATTTGATCCACACTTTGTAAGACCGGCATTATATCTAATCCTTGTATTCAAATATATTGTTTTTTTATAAAATGGTCGACAAAGATTATAATCACAGGATAAGTAAATCGGTTTGTGTTTGACTGTTAAATTTGTTTAAATAAATGCTCAATATTATGGTTTTTATTCATAATGATCGAACCATATACATACAGCATTTCACGAATCGGAATAAATCCTCGAAATGTAAGTCTTTTTCAAAATTTTAAGCAAACTCAGTTTTTTTTTAATACGACTTCCAGATATTCACCAATTTCTGCAGAAATTTAATTTATGGAAACAACATTCTCACCAGAAGCGAGAGAATATAATTATGATGAATTTCTTTCATAAAATGTCAAAGATAACCCGCGGAACCATTTTAGCAGAGAAAGTAAGAAGTTGGCCGCGGTGTAGTGGTATTTTGTTCGCCTGTTGTGTGGAAGGTTGCACGTTCAATCGTAGCAAACTTCTATGAAACCGTAATTCTTAGAAATAAAAATAAAAAGTTCGGTACCTAGTTATTCGCCTAAAGAGTATACACCAGCGCTACCACTTTACTTCAATTGAAGCAGATCTGCTTCCTTTATTTTTTATTTATTAAAATCTACTTCCTACTTCGCACCATCCTCAAAATACTGAAATCTGCTTCAATTTAAAAATCTCTCTTTCAATTTTACGAAAAAAGACCAAATCTACTTCTTTTTTCTTTATTTCACTCTAGTGAATTTGGCGTTTACTTTTATGAGTTAACAATAGATTCGTAAAAAAATGTACACCTGAAACAGGTGTTGTGAGCTTTTGGAATTAAAACAATAATAAAAAATACCGTCGAGAAAACAATGCTTCAAGAAGTTTCCTATTTTTGCCCCATAGTTTCGCCGTAGCAGAACGTAAGTTCGCTGAAATGAACTGTATCAAATACTAAACCACCAACTCACTCCTCTGCGGAACTGTGGAAAGCATTATGCTCTGCAAGGAACTCATGAAACAAGAAAATGTAGGTAAGGAACGAAATATTTGTTCCACCGAAAAGTTGTTGATTTATTTTCAAAAACATTAGTTAGTAGATGGGAAGTATATTATAAATAAATGAAAAACCAATACCAATGCCAATTTAAAGATTATTTTTTGTACCTAGAGATTAAAATCTTTTTTATTTATTTTTAATACTGTGATACTTGTGAGAACATAATAATACCTAAATAATTTTAATGATCCTTTTTATAAAAAAAATTAATTACTCAAGTACCTTAACATGGAGTATATTTTTTGTTTTTTAGTTAAATTAATATTTTATTAAATGAATTAATAATTAATATGTAGAATATTAAGTTAGGTTTTTGTTATTACTTATTTTGTTTAAACATATCAAAGGTAGAATTAAACATTTATTATAAATATGATGTCTTAAAGAATTTTTTTTAATTTTCGTTTCTCTTATTATCTTTAATAATTAAAAAAAAAAACTAATAAAATATAATTTATATAAAAATGGTTCATTTTGAAATCTACTTCGATTTTTTACAATCTGCTTCCCTTTTTTCCTGAAATCTACTTCAACATTTTTTCCGAAAGTGGTAGCGCTGGTATACACCAACTTGACAGTTCTGCGAATGTTAGTTCGGACACCACTCATAGAGGAGTATCCTATGCAGCCCTCACTGTGTTAAAGACATTACCCATTTAGAACGCGCAATTATAAATATATAAAAAAAATATCAAGACAACAAATTTTAGTCTCAGCAAATTGAAGTCTGCGGTTGTTTAGGTGAAAAATTACGTTCCACTTACAGATTTTTCGGAAATCTCGGAGGAATCCGTTGGTAAAACTGAGCTATTGTGCAACAGAGCACAAGCAGTGACTCAATGATCCGAAATCGGGACTTCTGCCAGTGTAAGAGTTATGTCAAGAGCCATTGTCATTAATTTCTTATTGCTTCTTTAAATGCCAAATAAAAGCAAAAAAGGAGACCTTACATCAAATTAATTGTGTGTCAATAAATCGCCAATATTCACCAATTCGAAATTCCCTTTCATGAATTCATCTCTTAAATTTGTTAAAATTATACAGTTAAATTAATTTCAAATTCCACCATCTGCACTATTTCCCGTTTATTTCATTTTTATTTGGTGAATTTACCTGTCAGAGGATTCCGAAGAATCGTAACGATCCGAACAGCGTTTCTTCTTATTCCTATCGTCTGTGGTTGCGTGTTCCGTTTTTTCAGTTGTCGATGATTGACGTTTCTTGTTATTATCCACATTGGTTGATTGTTGTTTTGCGGCAGCGGTTGCACTTGGAACCGTACCCGGCAACATTGGAAAGCCGAAATTTTGATTTTTTCCTTTAGGATTTGATTTCTTATTACTAGCACTACTATTTGCGAACTTATTGCTTTGTATGGGAAGCACCATTGGTGGCGGAGCACAAATAATTGCAGCACTTTTCGATGCTAACGGTTTGAGTTGCCTCATTGTCGGCGGCAGTGGTGGTGCTTGTGCGGCAACTACAGGTGTTGTCGATGACACTGACACTGAGGATTTACACTTTCCACTTTTTAACATTTTTATTGAAACTTCATTCGTGTCGAATTTTTTCATTTTATTTTGCACCGTTAGACTTGACGAAGACAATAGTGGGGAGGGGGTTGAGAACATATCAAAATTTCCCGTATTTAAACTATTATTTGGCAGCACCATTGTTATGGTTGCTAATGACGGTGATGGTGATATCGATGATGACGATAATGGTGTTAATAATGGCGGTGATGATGATGATGATATTGATGATGATGATGAAGTAACCGATAACGACGGTGTAAAGGATAATGCAGCACCATTCATATCACTAGCTCCGCAAATTATTTGAATTGTTTTTTCACTTTTTGTTGATGGGATGGTTGAGGACGACAATGGAGGAGGAAGTGAAGAATAACCGGAAGCGCATCTTTTTTCACAAGCACTACTACTAGTGTAAGTAGTATTTATTTCACTACTACCGAACATCACGATTGGTTTTTTGTTGTTGCACTCAAATTGTGCCAGAGGTAAACTTATCGATTTTTCACATTTTTGATTTTCAGTTGCAACAGCAGATGTCGCTAGAACCGCAGACACGGAAGCTGCTATAGACGTTGTCACATCAACCACCGAATTCGAATGAGAATTTTTATCGATTTGCGTACGATTGCTTAGATTTACGTTACTACAACTAGTATTTCGATTTATCATAAAATTATTATTACTACTGCTTAATTTTAATTGATCAAATGCAGAAAGTACCGGTAACCCGGAAGCAGTCTCGTCATCTGCCATGTTGACGGTGTTATATTTTTTCTCGTAAACGCGGTCAATCGTTTTTCTCTATTATGTTGCCGTTTTTAGTTTATTTTTGTTGTTTTATTTAAAGGATATCCGCTTTTTTAACGATTTATCGCCGTCGCTTCATTTGTCATGGGGTGGTGTCGGTGAATTACCGTTATGCGATTAGGCACCATTTATAACTAGCGAATACTCGTTACCGTAGTATAAAGATACGTACGAGTTGAAATTTAATGTCGATTACATGTAGGTAGGTGCGAAACAGAACATAAAACAAGAACTTTTTTGTTTGCTTAACTCAAACGCGGAAAATGTTTTTAGAACGAAAATTAAAACAAAGATCGGTAACCGAAACCGAATGGTGTGCGAATGTGCTCAGTACAAGAACGCTCAGCGAAGAATGAAGTACATAAAGTGCATAGCATGCACAGCAGGCACACTGGGCGACGATGATGAGTACGCGCGAGCGGAATATGCCAGCCGCCTTTGTGGCTTGTCGAGCTTTTTCTCTCTCTTCTTGTGTTTTTTTATTATTATTTTTTTTTACAAATATTTTTACGAAAAATGTGTGGATTTTAATTATTTTTGTTTTGTTTGAAGTTTGTGCATTTCTATTGTGCACACACCTTGAGGTTTATGCCGTCACTATCGCTACATGCGGTTGTATAGTTATTTGCATAAAATGGCACTGAACTCTTGTATGGGTATGCTTTTCCGTTTTCGTAGTGTTTAAGTGAGTAACATAATTGTGTGTGTGCACAAGATGGAGAGAAACAGTCCTATGGGCGTGCGAGTGAGAACACGTCACTCTTAATCCGATTGTCTCTGTCAAACTCACATGCAAATGCCGTCAGTGAATCAAAGTTCCATTTCACATGTCAAAAAGCGAGGAATTCTACGAAAATATTGCTTTTTTGTTTGCATTCAATTACCGGTTTTGGATAATTTATTTTATTTTTTGTTTCTTTCGTATTGATGCAGCACCAAATTCATTTTCACTTTATCCACAATTCACCACAACCTGTCAGACGCGATGGAATAAAATTCATGGCACACACTTTTCACTAGATCAATCATAATTAAAAAGAGCCGTTTCGGTGGGGGGGTTGGCGAATGGCGAGATCCAGTCGATGAATGTCAGACCGTAAACATTCCGATGGACAAGGGCTTCTAATTCTGTATTTTTCCTTTACATACACACACACGTAACTCATTTAAAAAGAAATCGAAATTTGTGCCATCAATTTCTTATTATCCAAGCAACTAACCAAACAAAACAAAAAACACAACAGCGACCGCTCCACTCACAACGACATGAGACGACGCACTGGCCGAACGGTGGCGGCTACAGGAAGCTTCAGCGCGCCTAGCTAGACCGACTACAAGTTCTTAGTATATAAATTCAAGTTTTCCGTGGAACACGTTCTGATTGGAACTAAGTTTGTGTGTGGTGTTTATAATTTTTTTTCCATTTAGATGAGAAGAATTTCATTTGATTAGATACGTGCAAGTGCGAGAGAGAAGTTTAATATTATGAAACTAACAAGTGATTGTAGACTGGCAGCACTGTCGAGTTGTGGATGGTATTCATCGAATTTAGGTGGATGGTTGTGATATGTAATGTTGTGGATGATTTTCTATTGCGTCAAATCATGTCTAGGTGGTGTTAGTGCGGGCTGGGGCTATTAATGCAGGCGGATGTGAACTTACAGTGAGATGTAGATATGTAACTTATCTAGTACAAAAAAGGCAGAAGTAATTGATTTTTTAAATGAAATGTAAAATGGGTAGATTCCAGCTATTTTGATGTTATTTAATGAGAAATTAGTCGGGTAATGTTTTTGCTGTCAAAATGTTTCTGAATGACTGTTAAAAAGTCGAAGTATCAATCGTACAATTAAGATGCCCTAAAATGCTACGGACATTACTGCCCTCAAGGAAGAAAATCTTACCTTTTTGTACCAGTCAGATTCAGTGACTATTTGCTGGCAAATTTTAATTTAGAAACCAACAGGATAGAATCTTGTGTTTCGACGACATCAGCGATTCCTTACATTCACTCACCCCACTGGAGGAAAAGAATAACTTCACTAGGAACTATAGATCTATGAACTTTTCGACAGAACGTACCAGCAACTGCCGAAATACTGTGCCAAAGGGCTGTAATCAAATGAACAGATCAGACCATTGCAGAATCCGAATCCCTCAAACGATTATTGTCAAGTTCCCACCTCTTATGTTTACCAATGGAGACGAATGTTCCCTGTTTCTCATGCCCATAAAAAACACCTGATTAGACAAAGAATGACGACAGATGCTCGAAGGCAAGAATGAGGCTTCGCGTCAATGCTGCATGTGAGGACATGTGATACAAAGAGGGAATTATATGGAAAGGACAGGAGAAAGACACAAGAAGAAACAAAACTTCAAGATGAATGATGTAGAAAAGTGAAACTTTACAAAAGGTGCAACGACTGAGCTAGAGATACAAGTGCCAATAAGGCAAAATCTTAGGGAGCGTATCGCAATCCCGCTTTTTATAATCCCGAAAAAAAAAATACCGCTTTCTAAAATACCGCTTTTTTAAATCCCGACTTTTAAAATCACTCATATTCAATATCCCGATCTACTATAATCCCGCTTTTTAAAATCCCGTCTAATCCCGCCAAGTTCGTTTTTTATACACAAGTTAAAGTAAATGAAAAGTTAAATTTGAGTACGCGCTATAAAATAAATTATTTAAAGGAGAAAACTAATAAGTACAATAGGTTACAAGCAGAGTACCGCCCACAATATACAACTAAACTAAGGTATATATATATGTATTATGTAACTGTCTTGTTATGAAAAAATTAATATTTTGTTTATTGTTTAGCATTTCTTGATTGCAATTGAAGTGCACAATTCTTTATTACGTTATATTTGTTAATGTATGTTTAAATATTTTTTTCTTTTTTAAAAATGTTGTTACTATCCCGCTTTTGCAATCAAAACCAGTTGTGCGGTATAATAACAAACGGGATTATAGAAAACGGGATAGTAAGAAACGGGATTATAAAAAGCGGGATTATAAAATAGCGGGATTTTAAAAACAGGATTATAAAAAGCGGGATTAAAAAGTCGGGATTTTAAGAACGGGATTATAAAAAGCGGGATATCGTACCCAACCCAAAATCTTAGTTGTGTCATAGTCGATACTGGAAATATAGGAGATCCAGTTTTGAAATCTCGTCGTATTTATCTTAGCCCATGACCAATAAATATCAACAAGTACCTTTTAAGTCATGATCGTGATGCAGATAAAAACCAAATTCACGTACAGCGGTTGTTATCGTATATACAAACATTTTGGGGGTGGACACAATCCTTATCATGCGGTTAAAATAACAAAAAAACCTATTGTCTAGGAATTTCTGACTTAAATGAGTAAAGGCCCTGGTTATATTGGTTTTGAGGACGTCGGTCGATTGCGGCATATTGGATAAGACCAGCGACTTCCCAGAACCCTAACGGTGTCAAATCGCACGATTTCAATTTAAGTCACCTTCGCGATAAATCTTGCATGCTGAATGTCCACGGTGGAGTTCTCTGTGTGGCAAGTACCACCGCGACGCAAGTAAACAGCTACAATATAAGCCAACATCTGAGGCACAATCTTCCATAAATCAGTGCAACGACTAGCAAACGCCGCCAAAATTGACGTCATTGGTTGGACTCAAAGGGATGTAATAGCCACGTTTGCTAGTATAGAGAAGGAAGCGGTAAAAATGTGTTAAGCAGTAAATGGGGTTAAAGACTAACCCCCTTATTCATCAGATTTCACTAAAACACATCTCAACGGTTGTATAGTTATACAGTGCATAAGTATTTATACAGCCTCTATTCAGGGTCGCACAATTTCTTATTCATAACACGTTTCCCCATCCATACAGGGCTTGTGTCAAATAAATTACCAAAAAGCTCGGCAGAGTTACCAAGGGATAATTTTTATGGTTGCGAAACTCATGGTGACAAATTTATTTTCTTTATTTCTATAACATATTGATGACTTATGTTGACTCAATAACATCGTTTACAATGTTGAGTCTGTAGGTAAAGAATTGCCATTTGAACAAATTAAGCAGTGGAACACAACTGCTAAAAAAAAATACCCTGGATGATTTTTTTTTCAACTTACAATTAAACCTTTGGTAACCTTGATGCTCAGCCGTCCATGTATACAGAAATAAAAAAATATTATATACCCTCAGACGCGTTTAGGATGTGCTGCCTCTTTCCAATGTTGTATAAGTTTTATGAATAAGGTTTTTGCGTTTAGATGCATTTTAAGGAGTGCATAACTTTATACACTCCATATAATAAGTTTATGAATAAGGCTTTAAGTATATGCTGTCAACACGAAAGGACACACAACATCGACGAATTGAACAGAACGTCACCATTGACAGATAAAACTTTGAGGTAGTACGGGACTTGTGTCTTCCTCGGGTCCGCTACTGACTCTGACAACAACTTCTCGTCAGATGTGTTTGCTTTTTGAGCTCAGTTTTTTTAAATATCGAATAAAACTAAATTGTTCATCATATATTCAAAATTTTTATTGTAATCGATAAATAGGCCTTTGCCATTTATGTTTGAAAGACAACTTCATGTAAATGTTATCCGCGGCTCCGTTTCAAATGGTCCATTCGGAAGGTCCAATTTTGCGTCACTCAGCCAACTGGGATAAAAACAAAAAACTCGCGTATCATGGCTCGATATCGTTCGCCGTTGGCGGTAACGTTTCTTCACCGGTCGTCTGTAAAGAAAAAAAAAACACCAAACTGTCGTTTTTCTCGGGATGCATCGGTAATTCTTGTATGGCATGTGGCTGTTCATCACTCCAGATGCAACATTTTTGCTTATTTACGTATCCGTTGAGCCAGAAATGAACCTCATCGCTGAACACAATTTTTCGATAACACATTTTTTAAAACACTATCAGATATGTGTCGTAGCGAGCTTAATACAAGAGCATCTACGAGCAGAGATTTGCCACAGCATATAATATGCATCCACAGGCTCATCATTCAGTGCATTTGTAAGTGGGACATAACAAAACACAGAAGTTATTTTGACGTCACTAACAAAATAAATAAACGATGAAATTAAACTTTATTTTTGTATTATTAACAAAACAAAAAAAAAATATACATACACTTATTACGACTCTAGAATACAATTACGCAAAGTGTTTTTTAAACTTCTTTTACTAACATGCAGTTCAACTACATCGCTATTTTTATTTTATTTTTTTTCACAGAGCACGAATTTTGATAATAAATTTCAATAATTTGTAATAGTTGTTCGCTGTCTTTCCACGATTAAATGGCAGAGTATACTGAAAACTTTTAACTTTGACAGATGACGTTTGGACGCCATTACTAACCTCCCAACATGAAAAACTTAACTCTTAAAAAATCACCCGTTACCAGTATTACTGTTTGCAATAAATCCACATAATTAGTTTTAGCCCAAATATCACTAAGCGGAACTTTCAGTTTTGGCCAATAACGGAAAATCATTATTATTCACATAAACACGATTCCTTTAAATTTCGGAGTAAACGTTCGTATGAACACATTTCGATATTATTTATATCATTTTAAGCATCAGTAGTCAAAATGCTTATGATTTGATCGAACGCCCAATTCGCTGTAAAAGAGAAAGTTGCGTACGACCCAATCGTGCACCCCCACTCGTTTTTATCTAGATCACTTTTTTTTTTGCTCTAGATCAATTATTTTCGTTTTCGAATGGGATAAAAAAAGTAGGCACTCTTTTATTGATCTAGATCAGTTTTGAAAAATCTCGATTCCAAGTGAGAATTTCACTCACATGCGAGAACACAAAAACATTTGACACCTGACTTATGTCAGTTTGAAGTTTGCATTTCGCAGTTTGATTTGTGTTTTATTTAGAGTTTTTTTTTAAATAAAATATGTTTATTTAAAGAAAAAATGGAATCAACATTAAATAAATTATTGGAATATTCTTCCTCATCATCTGCATCAAGCTACAGATTTTTGGATTTCCACAAAAACAATGAATGAGGAATCATTGTTTACAACATATCAATGTTTTTATGTTCGAATGAGACGAGTAAAATCTGAAATCTGATAGCGTTTTCGATTGGGATACAAAAAGCACTCTTTTTATACTCTAGAACACTTTTTTACTCTACTCAATTTTTTCGTTTTCGAGTGGGATACAAAAAGCACTCTTTTTTTACTCTAGAGTACTGGATTCCAAGTGAGATTTACACCAACATAAACCAACACAAAAACATTTAACATATGACTTAATCTGCCGTAGCGAGGTATTCGTCGGAGCGGAAAATTTTCCGCAACGCATAATTCGTCGGAGATTCAAATTCCATTCGAGGTATTTGCCATCGGAAAGAAATACTACACAGATGCGACGACGAAGCTCGTACTGTTCAGGGGTGGTTTTTTCCAATGAGCTCGCCCTGGAAACACAAATTCAAACGATTAGTACGAAAATTACTTAAATAAATAGTTTTATATAATTACATACATTTTTCTATTACTCCACTTCACTTCGTAAACAAATTCCGCGACGAATTTGTGTCGGAGGAAATCGGAAAAAGAATTGCACTTAGCTGTCAAAAATTGAACAAAAAATGCTCTTGAACGCACTTCAACGCAGTTCGCTGGGATGCGTTACGAAATGTCGGATACATATTCCGAACAGCTTTTCGGAAGAATACCTCGAAGCAAAAATCATCGGAATCGTACAAAATCGGAGAATTTTCCGCTCCGACGGATACCTCGCTAGGGCCGAATATGTCAAGCTTTGTTTTGACACCAACTCGCCAATGGTTGAATTTACAAAAAAGCCGCAATGAGTAAAAGAAAATTTCAAATGATGGTTTTCATTGATAGCTAATCGGCCCTATCGAGGTATCCGTCGGAGCGGAAAATTCTCCGATTTCGTACGATTCGGAGGATTTTTGCTTCGAGGTATTCCTCCGAAGAGCTGTTCGGAACATTTCTCCGACACTTTGTAACGCACTCCGGCGAATTGCGTTGAGGTGCATTTTTCATGCGATTTTTGACAACTAAGTGCCATTCTTTCTCCGAGTTCCTCCGACACAAATTCTTTGCGGAATTTGTTTACGAATTGTAGTGAAGTGAACCCGCCGCATTTGGGAAGATTTTTTTTCCGATGACACATACCTCGAATGGAATTTTAACCTCCGACGAAGTATGCGTTGCGGAAAATTGTCCGCTCCGACGGATACCTCGATAGGGCTGAATAGCTATAATTGCGACCTAAAGTTAAACAATAAGCTGTCAAATGGCACGCTACACACACAAAACCAGGGGTGGAATCGGCTAAGGTGATAGTTGATTGTCGCTTTGTTGATTGTCGTTTTTGATTATCAACTCTTCTTTGCTCTGCGTAAAGCGATCACAAAAAAATGATTCATTATTGGCAGCACTTAGGATTTGGAACGTCACTTCCTTGCCGACGCTGTCATTCCGAGCAACTGATAGGTATAATTTTATTCGGTGTTTATATTATGAAAAATGAAAGTCAACTTAGCGTACTAAAATGTCAACAAAATAGAATAAATTTGCATTTTTTTAATGACTGCAGCAGTATTTTCAGCCACCGTACTTTGACCCATTGGTGCAGCCCAATCAGCCCCAACTTGTTGAAGTTTCAAGACATATTCCTCAGGTTTCTTCTTATTAGTTGGAAATTGTTGTAATTATTTTCTTCATTTTCCTCTCTGTTTGAGTAGAAAAGTTCCAATGAAGTAAACATTGCACTTCACGAATTTTCACTTTCACTTAAAGTTTTTTTATTTTAATTTATTCAATATTTTCTTTTATCACTAAATTATTTGGTGAAGAAGATTTCCCTGCAGCTTCTACCTATGAAAATCACACAAATGTATGAAAGCGACACCTAAATAGCTGTCGCATGAAATTGATCGCAAAAAAGCGATTGTCAATTTGATAATCACCTTACGTGGAGGTAAAGCGATGATTTTGATTGTCAACTATCAACTATCACCTTAGCCGATACCGCCCCAGAGTTACATCTTTAATGTTCGATTGGGACGGTTAAATCTGAAATCAGAGAGTAAATCTAAAAATCCCAATCGAAAACGCTATAAGAGTGATCCGGTCAAGTTCCTTCGCGTTTCGTTCGTCGGACAGTTTATTTATTTCAACTTCGCATTAAAGTAAAAAGTTGCATAACTTCTTCATAAATAAAATCCACTTTATTCTTGCCCTTTTGTACCGATCATCTTAACGTGTATCTACCCTAGTTACTTCTATTTACATATGTATAATATACAATTTAATATAACAAACAAAAATACACTTATATGTAAAATAAAAAAATACTGTTGAATTGTGCAAACAAATTTAACTATGTGCATTATTAATTAATCTATTCAATAAAAAAGTTTAAATAATACAATTTACTTTAAAATATTGGTTGAATATCAATTAGAAGCAGTAAAAAAATAAATAGCTATAAAATTGGTTTTGGTGGACTTTGTATAAGACTGGACGTTGTTTGAAAAAAAGCGCATGTGTAATTCATCGAATCCATGTTAGCTGCAACGATTTTTAGTATGACTTTCTTTCAGAACACTGTTAGGTGTATGTAACAACCAAATGTGACCATTTGACAGTTGACTTATCTTTTTGTAAAGTCATCACTGAAATTTACAAAAACTATTATGCTAGCGCTGAAAAATGCTACGTCCATGTTGAGGTTGGTATTATTCCTTCTCTGCTTGTGCCAGGTGGTGTTAGAACTTCTTGTGTCAAAAACTCCATTGGAATGTTCACAAGGAATCCCTTATTGTAAATTAAAAAAAATATACACATTATAAACTCATGTATATACTCAATAAAATTGTTTATTCTTACTTGAATATTTTTAATCATCTTTGTTGCCATTTCTGGATCAGTCTTACACATAGCTGGCTGTTCGTTGTACTTCTTTAAGCTGGCAAAAGTCTTAACAAAGTCATTTGGCACGCATCGAAACACTTCATCATAGATTTCTGTGTTTCTTGCCGAAATTCGGCGCCAAGTTCCGTTCCAGAATTGATCTATCACTGGATCTACAATGTCGATTCGTACACGATCCGGATCAGGCTCTAAAAGTCCTAAAGCAGAAATTAAATTTATTGAAATTTGTTCCAAATATGTAATTTTATAGATCAGTACCTAAGTGCTCCTTGAATAGATACTTTCTCAGTCGACCTGCGAACACACCACTGGGGAACTTTTCGCCATTCATGCGGCCATCTTCAAACTCTTGGTCCTATTGATTAACAAAGAATAAATGGTACTGCAAAGGAATTGTATGTTTTATGTGAATTACCGTTATAATTGCTGCAATTTCTGAATCCCTTTTTCCGATCAGTGATCGATCGTTAATATTTGCTGATCCACAGATCACTATGCGATCATCAGCGATCAGCAGCTTCGAGTGGACATATATCAACTCGGTGATTGGAATGTTATTCAATTGAGAATGATTGCGAAGACTATGAAATGAAATGTACTCATGGGCATTCTCGATACCCACATCCTTTAGACGAGCCAGGATCGACGACCTTCCCCTAAAAACAAATCATTTTTATTAACATCTTCAAAAAGCGGCCACTATTTAGTTAGAAACCTTGAAATCGATGCATAATTCCAATGAGTTATAGCTCTGACAGCATTGCCCGTTGTCCCGCCAACATCGCCCTCAAAACCTGGCAACAAAGGCATCACAACGAACACTCGGAATGTTTTCCTCTCCCTAAAAGTTTTCAAAAGTTCACATAGTTAGGACTGGTATAAGATTGTAAACCTACCTGTGAGCTCGTACGATTCTCTTAAACAGGGTTTCACCAATTTGATTGCGGACATTGCTATACGAACCGGTTACTCCAAGTTGCATTGTTATGAAAAATTGATTTTCAATGTAAATGTAGTGCTGGGCTTTTGTGATTGTCTGAATGTAGGCATCATGTATGCTCTGTTCGACTAGGTCAGACTCAATAAAGCCACAACTCCATGACGATATGCTCCGTAGAAGCTGACAGCTAACGCGGTTCAGTTTGGTTTTTATGAAATTTGGATTCACTTTAATGTTGTTGTAGGACATTGGCATGAGATAGGGAAAAGACTGAAAAAATAAGAACGGATTTATTAATTGTTTTATTTTTAAACCGTTCTCAGTGGTTAGTTCGTTGGACTTTTAAAATCTGTGTATTGGTGATAGGTCATCAATCACAAAATCGTGCTAATTTGTTTTTCTTTTAAATTCTAGATAATTGCTGCCCTTTGGCTTTTGCGAAATGGGCTACTAGATGACGTCAAATTCGTCAGTGTAACACATACCTCATTGGAGAGACCGGAAATTTTGCTCAATTTCCTAAGACTGAAATTTGTTAGATTCGTTTTTGTTTCCTCACCCTTTTATTTTGTATGTGTCATTATTACAGGCTGGAACGTACGGAAACTATTGTTTGACAATGTTGTTTCAATGCATGAAAAAATAGTTCAGCTGAGGCAGTAGAGTTTCCTTCTCTCTCAGGGATCCAGACCTAGACCGCGCTTATTTATTTACACAACATTCTATAGTTTCTGACATTTTAATCGTTAAACGAATTATGGCTGGAACACAATCACGCTTTTGTGCGTTGCGTTTGGCTGACGCACCTGGTTCAACCATATGAAATAAATTTTATCTATCACAATGTATCTTTGCCTGGCGTTGAGCTTCAACCACAAAATGAAAAACGTAAAATCTTAACCGTAAAGTTGCTGCAAGGCGCCGTGGGTCAAAGTGAAGGTTGGAAAAAATGTGTATTGTCAAAAAATTGTTGTTGTTTTCTGGGATTTTCTCTGAAAGGGTTGTGGAGTACAAGTAAATATGTCAAAGCATGCGTAAAGCACGTCGGCAAAGCGAAGCTTCAAAGTGTGATTGTGGTTTAGCCATTAAAGGTTCGCTGGGCTGGGTGACAGTGCGGATGTCTTACAGATGGCAGGCGATTGCACTTCGACAGGAATGAACACTTCGGGGTTGAGCCAAAATCGTTCCTCTGGATGAATGGGTGAAAATCGGGCATTTTATGGAAGTGATTAGACTGGTGGCACATTAACCATGTGTTGTTATTGAAATAAAAATAAAATAAAAATTGCGCAGTATTTCTATTAACCACTGATGCAAAAGATGGATATATATATATATATAAAAAGAAAAACCTTCGTATATAATCTGGTATTTTATTATAACGTTGACAGAATGGCTGAACGACAGCAGAAGCTAGTAATCTGTATTGCAAATGACAGTACTTGACAGCTGTTACTTCTGCGTGGATGTTAAGCATTTGAAAAATCGAAGGCTTCCATTGGCCGTGTTTTGGAATTCAGATTTAGTAAGAAAACTTAGAAGCTCTATTCTCATTGGTCTAAACAGTTGATTGCCCAATGAGAACAGTAATCCAAGAAATTTTACTATCTAAATCTGAAATCCGGAACACGGCCATTACCAAGATGTGAAAAAGACTTGATAATTTTTGTTACATGTGCTACACAGGTTGTTTTGTTTTTGGGCCACAGTTATAGCGAACGCATAGTAACAATCCGCATCAAGGCCAAATTCGCCAACATAAGCCTTATATGCGCCCACGCTCCGACGGAAGAAAAAGATGATATAGCTAAGGATTGCTTCTACGAGCTCCTCGACAAAACCTATGAGCGACTACCGAAGTACGATGTTAAAATCGTGCTGGGAGATTTTAACGCAAAGGTAGGAAGAGAAGACATCTTTAGAAGTATTGTCGGAAAACAAAGCCTACACGACAACACGTCTGGTAACGGACTTAGGCTAATTGATTTCGCTACGGAACGAAATGCCACTATAGCCAGCACACGGTTTCCTCACCTCGATATCCATAAGGGGACATGGCGGTCTCCAGATCAACGAACGGTCAACCAAATTGATCACATTGCGATAGATAAGAGGCACGCATCCAGTATTTTGGATGTCCGAACATTCCGAGGAGCTAACATCGACCTTGTAGCAGCCAAGGTAAGAATGCGGATATCCACCACGCCACAACAATCCAGAAATACTGTGAAAAAATTTAATGTCGGAAGACTGCAATCGCAAGAGACCGCCAAGACCTTCGCACAACGAGTATGCCTTAACCTCTCGATTAACACCATACCACCAGCATCGAATGTCGAAGAGCAATGGCAACGATGCCAACAGGCCATTAGATCAGCCGCAACTGATGTGCTAGGTTTCTCGCGCCCACCAGCAAGAAACCCCTGGTTTGATGAGGAATGCCGACAGATGCTCGCAGCCAAGAACGAGGCCTACAAGGCTAAGCTGCAGGTGAAGACGAGAGCTGCCATTGAGCTCTATAGGCAAAGAAGAAGGGAAGAACATCGGCTTTTCAGCAAGAAGAAAAAAAAGAAAGAAAAGCGCGCGATCGAGGATATAGAGAGGTGCCACTCCAGGAACGATGTTCGTAAGTTTTACCAAAGTGTAAAACGTCAAAGCCAAGGATACAAGGCTCGAACAGAATCCTGTCGAGATGAACAAGGAAATATTGTAGTTGAGACACAGTCGATGCTGAGGATATGGAAGAACCACTTCTGCAGACTGTTAAACGGCGATGACGAACTACATTCCGCTGTCAGGCAGAACGAACCATTCAATATTGGCAACGACAGCGAAAACTGCCAACCACCCGACCTGAGTGAAGTGAGGATAGCAATATCTAAACTCAAGCTTAATAAGGCTGCCGGAAATGACGGCCTTCCCGCTGAGCTCTATAAGGCCGGCGGAGATGACTTGGTAAGTAACATCCACCAACTCATAAGCCAAATCTGGTCGGATGAAAATATGCCTGAAGAATGGAACCTCAGCATCGTTTGCCCGATCCACAAAAAAGGAGACCCTCTGAACTGCGCCAACTACAGAGGCATAAGTCTCCTCAACATCGCCTACAAGATCCTATCTGCCGTAATATGTGAACGCCTGAAACCGTTTACCAACAACCTGATTGGCCCTTATCAGTGTGGTTTTAGGCCAGGAAAGTCCACAACCGATCAAATTTTCACACTTCGGCAGATCCTGGAAAAAACTCAAGAAGTCCAAATTGATACCCACCACCTATTCATCGATTTCAAAGCCGCATATGACAGCATTTATAGAGACGAACTGTACAGAGCCATGTCTTGTTTTGGTATACCGCCCAAACTCGTCCGTTTGTGTAGGATGACGATGGAGAATTCTCGCTGCTCCATCAGGGTCGGAAACGACCTCACCGACACATTCGATACCAAAAAAGGATTTAGGCAAGGCGATGCGCTGTCATGTGACTTCTTTAATCTGATTCTTGAGAGAATTGTGCAAAACTCCAAAGCCAACACCAGAGGCACAATTTTCCAAAAGTCGGTGCAACTACTAGCATACGCTGACGATATTGACATCATTGGTAGGACTCAACGTGATGTCATAGCCACGTTTGCTAGTATAGAGAAGGAAGCGGCGAAAATGGGTTTAGCAGTAAATGAGGGTAAGACTAAGTATATGCTGTCAACACGAAAGGACACACAACATCGACGAATTGGACAGAACGTCACCATTGACAGATATAACTTTGAGGTAGTACGGGACTTTGTCTACCTCGGCTCCGCTATTAACTCTGACAACAACATCTCGTCAGAAATTAAACGAAGAATTACTCTTGCCAACCGCTGTTTCTTCGGGCTAAGAAGGCAATTTAGTAGTAAAGCCCTCACTCGAACTACTAAGGAGATCCTATATAAGACCCTGATCATCCCAGTCCTGCTCTACGGCGCTGAAGCATGGACCGTATCAAAAGCGGATGAAGAAATCCTTGGTAGATTCGAGAGGAAAATTCTTCGAAAAATCTTCGGTTCCGTTTGCGTTGACGGGCTATGGAGACGAAGATTCAACCAAGAACTATACGAGCTGTACAGCGACATACCCCTGGTCAAAAAACTCCGCATTGGACGTTTAAGATGGCTAGGACATGTAGAACGAATGGACACCAATACTCCGGCTCGCAGAGTCTACGATTCCCAGCCAGACGTCGGACGCAGTAGAGGAAGACCTCGCCTTAAGTGGCGCGCACATGTGGAAACCGACCTCAACCAACTTGGAGTGCGCAACTGGAGGCAGTTAGCTAAGGACCGGGCTAATTGGAGAGGCATGTTGGTTGAGGCCCAGGTTCATTCCGGACTGTAGCGCCACTTAAGTAAGTAAGTAAATTATAGCTATCATTAAAAACCATCAGTTGAAATTTTTACTCATTGCGGCTTTATTTTAAATTCAACCATTGGCGAGTTGGTGTCAAAACAAAGCCTATGAATTTTAGAACATGATTATGCAAAAATATTTTAATTTCTAAATATAGTTTTCGCAGAAAATCACTTTTTAGTTTTCACTAAGCACAAAAAACACGAATCAAACTGCGAAATGCAAATTTCAAACTGGGATATAAGTCAGATGTCAAATGTTTTTGTGTTGGTGCATGTAGGTGTAAATCTCACTTCGAATCGAGATTCTTCAAAAGTGCTCTAGAGTAAAAATACCGCTTTTTGTATCCCAATCGAGAACACTATAAGTCTGCACTCAATAGAGTACATCGGATAAATGGCCGCCACGGCTTTGCTGGAAAGTACGTACCTACACTTTTATTGTAATTTTCTATGACCGTTTCGTATAAATGTGTCTGAATTTCATTAATACACCGCCCAATTTCCTTTTTCAAGTCGTTGCTGGCCGTGGGCTTGTTTGAATATTTCTCGACTTCAAAAAAAAAAAACCCAAAGAAAAAAGGCCAATGGCGTTAAATCACAAGACCAAAATGGCCAAAAAAAACGGCCGATTACACGATTAGGAAATGACTCATGCAGTAATTGAATTGTTTCTCTGGCAGTATGGCATGTGTCACAGTTTTGTTGAACCCACATGTTGGTCACATCCATATCTTGTAATTTAGGTACCACCAAAAACTGGGTTGTCATGTCACGATAACGAACACCATTATTTGTTACTGCCTGACTAGGCGCATTTTCGAATAGATGCACCAAGCCCAAAATCCGCACCAAACATTTCTTTCTCAATAATTACTCGTGTGTTTTCCGAACCCCAAACGCGACCATTTTGTCGATTAACTATGCCATCAATATGAAAATGAACATCATCACTGAAGATGATTTTGTTCAAAAAATCAACATTAGGTCTGTTCCCGTACTTTTTCAGTAAAAATTAGTAAATTCTCAAATTTCTTGGAGTGGGGGTAAATTATCTCAGAAAGAGACAAAATTACCAAAAAGTACGGGAACGCGTTTAAGTAAAAAACAATAAAATTTTATATTTTGTATGCCTTTTAAAGAACAAATGACATAAATCACCTGTCAAAACAAGCGAGTTGTCATTTTAGATACGAACCAACAGTTTACTGTTTTTTACCAACAGAAATTTCTGCAGTAAATTTTTTTACGGATTTTTATGGAGGGGTGGTGTTTTGCTCTCTCGTGAGCTCTCTCTTTTACTTATTTTTGCGTACGGGAACGGCAATAAGTAAAAATCAGTAAAAATCAGCAAGAATCAGTAAGAATCAGTAAATATTATTTTGTACGGGAACAGACCTATTATTTTTAAAATATAGCTTAACAAAATATTCTTTCGTATAGCTCTTCATTTTTACTAACCCCGAACTGTCAGCTGTCACATTTTTTTTCTGTTGGGAACACAGTACTATTAAATGGAGCAAAATTTAAATTTTGCGGGAATATATGCCCAACAGAAGCTTCCGCGATATCTATTCAGATACGGATGTTAGATTTCAATTTCTCCGAATAATTGCTTAATTTGTATACTTTTGGTAACTTACCTGATTATCGCGCATTTTTTCCAACTTTGTCGCATTCCACCGCTCAATAAAATGCCTTGCAACATCCCTGGCTGAACTTGCTACCACCATTATTCCAACATCATGCCATGGCATCCGAGGTGTTGTCGTTCGATCAACCAAATCGACAAAAGGTGCATCCAAATTTACAAAATCCTTCATGATAAAGTTGGAGTAATCTTTTCCAAACCAATATTTGGCATTTCCACAGTAATCGTCAAGGACTTGCGTTTGATAAGGTGTTGGATCCTCTAATCCACCTCTGTGTCCCTCAATTAATTCCTCAGCTGAGAAGGCCATACTTTTCGTATCAATTTCTGGTGATTTCTGGCCATCACAGGTTTTTTCTCCACCCTCGATGAGAGTAAGTCGATTCACTAACTCCTTGCCCTTTTTCATTGCATTGTCTGTTAATTTTTCTAACATGTTTTTTCTCACCATCTCTGGTGTATTTAACTTCATGCCTTCTTCTACAGCGTCTTCAGGTGGTCTGTATTCTGGCAGGACTAACTTTTCCCCCGGTTCCAGAACATGTAATACAACTTCTTGTTCGTGCTCTTGTAAGTCCGTGTTCACATTTCGAGATGACTTTCTGGATCCAAAAGCCGAATCATCATCGTTGAAAAATGATTTCTTTGGAAGGCTTCCAGTAACGCTGGACGTTGAAATGCTGCCGAGATCGGTTAATCGATGTCGAAAATCGTCCCAGCGACCATAACATAGATCGATGCCACCAAGGAAGGCGTATGTCTGATCGACAACCACAATTTTTTCGTGATGTGTCCAGAAAAAGACACCAACACGAGCATGGTCAGGATGTCGCATGACCTGTGGAGAAATGAGCTTTGTGTTATTTTTTTTTACAAATGAATTTCGAGGATGTGCTTACCTTAATATTCTCATGCGTGTTAACAAGCCTCTGTTTACTGTAGTAACTATTGATACCGAGTGCCATTTCAAACTCTTTAAAGAGCATCACAAATATTCTAATTCCCTGGGACTGTAAATATTAGAATAAGAATACAGTATATAAGATCGACTTGATTTCTTATAAAAATACTGGAAGCAATATAAGCCTTAAAAATAATGTTATGTCGTTGGAAAGGTATTATGGAGAGGATATGCACGATATAATTTCCATGTATGTATATTATTTTAAGGAGTTGCAGTTACAAAAACAATGACCGTGATTTTTGTTTCTATCTGTCAGCTGATTAGAATAATCCAAAGATACGGATTATTTTCAGTGACACTTAATCTTAAACTTACCGCTTTTCTATGCAGGATCTTGTCCAATCTCCAGTAATCTCCATCGATTGCAGGACGTTTCATGTAAATTTCCGGGCTTAACCACCAATCAGCAATATAAATTTCTGAAGTCGCTCCCTCTAACGCATCTGCTACTGCACTCATATAACTCGAACCATCGACAAACCAACTCGCTTGCGCCGTATTTCGCAAAGGTGCATATGACAAATGTGGATTGGGATATGTAAAGTCTCTTGCTAAAAGAAAATAAAGAGCCCATGTCAACATTACACTTTCAAGGCGTACATCATCATTATATCGCACCGTAGTGATTGGCAGTTTGTTTCAAAAAAGACATCCATTCCTTCGCTTTCCGTCTGGTCCAACATTTCAGAACGATATGTCGATTGTTTGTTAAAATTTGTAAACCTTTACGCATACCTGTTTGGTATATACCCGTTGATACATCAAATCCTTGGTCAAATAATATCACAGCTCTGTTCGAAAATAAAACGATCGTTAAATTAGTTACATTGAATGTTAACGATGAGACCTTCCCAACCTAATTTCACCGTCACTTGGTCGGATATAGCCGAAGCATGTTTCTTTTACAAAGAACCATCGATTCCTCCATTTACCACAAAGAACATCTGAACAAAAGTAATTACAACGCACACAACACTTGTGGTGGAAACATCCAAAACAATTACAGCCAGCTTGTCCAGGGCGGGTGGAACCGGTTCGCTTGAGGATGGGTCCTTCTTTACCTTTAATACCAACACCGGACACAAAAGACACGTTGGATACTTCGACGAAGTTCAGCTGTAAGAAAAGAAAACCATATTTTATAAAAACGCCTCTCGTGTATTGGAACATCATTATCAAAAATTGGATTAATATTTAGGAAAAAATCAGAGAATCTTTAATATCTTATATTATGATGAAATCAAAAATCATTTTAACTGTCCAGTGTCTGTCTGAAATCCCTGCTGGAGGCTTCAAAGCTGGCTGATTTACTTCAAAATCAGTATACTATGTTTTGAACGGTACCTACGTTATAACGCTATTTGGCAAAACCCTTAAAATTGTCTAAACCAATTTTGATTATGGTTGACAATATCTATATATATAAAAATGAAACCCGTTTTCCGTTGTCACGACATAACATGAAAACGGCTTGACCAATTTGGCTGATTTTTTTTTGTAGTTTTCTAATACTCTGTACAAGGTTCTTACGGAAAAAAATATTGAGAATATCTCTCAGGTCAGCTTTGAGAAAATAAATACTACTAACACTAAAATACTATTACGGACCCTAAAACGAAACAGTACCCGGGCGAAGCCGGGCCGGGCAGCTAGTTATTAATATAAAAAATCACCAATTACTCGTGAACTATATTGTCTTGCTGAATAAAATTGAAAAGCAATGTTTGCTTATGCCTAATAATCAGTATTAGCTTAAAATACTCTTGACAGAATTTTCAGTTTTGGCAAAATGGAAAAATTGCAACTTTCTGCCGCATGTACCCTTCCACTGATTTCTATTAAACTCAGAATTAAGAGTTCTTATAATCAAAATTCAAAATGTAAAATCTAGCAAATACATACAACCCAATCGTGCACCCACCACTCGTTTACTGAGATTTCATGTAACTGTTTCACTTCGATTTTCAGATATTCTTTAATGCATGTACATTCGCCTGGCAGGCGTCAACTATTTTTTTTTATCAACAATTCGTGAGTGACTTTCAATTTTGTTGCTCTGACTAGTGGATGCCCTGTTGTCTGGTAGGTGCCTATGCCTATATCAACTGTTGTTTTTGAAACTGACATCTAAAACCAGGACACCCGCACCAAAAGGCCAACATTTAAATCAGTTAGCCAAATTCCCCGTCCAGGCACTTCGTCGGCAACGCTATATTACTAGAACCAGAACTGCAGTTTTGCCCGAAATTAGACATTAGTTTGTCTTCACCGTAGTTAATGTGATTTTTTCAACACTTTCAAAATACAAAAGCATCTATTCAAATTGGTTCAAACATGATCAACGTGAAATATCAATACCATTTTATGAACAAATATGCTTTTGGTTAAATCTTCAACTTCAGCTAATTCAATTTTGATTGATATCTCCTCATCCGTCCAACCGGCTAACATGGGGTTCAATTTGTTAAAATATAACAATGAATGGTCCTTTAAGTTTAAATAACTAATTTTTTGGGACACAGGTACAATAAAAAAGGTGGCACAATAATAACGGGTTTTTATAGACCGACTAGGTATAAGCAAACAGTTTGCCCGTAAATAACTCTTTTAGGCGACAACTGGCTATTTATTGAGTTGCTTGTTGTGAAAATTGCCTTTTTATACGGACGTATCTCTGGAGCGGGAGTGTTTTCCGAATCACTAAAGCTAAACAGGAATTTTCGTCTTCGTGAGCACAGCAGTGTCTTCCAGGCGGAGATATTGGCAGTAGCAGAGGCAGCGAAAGCCACCTCTACGCAAGCGATACCACTATCTTTATTGAGCGTCAGGCTGCAATTAATGCAATCTCAGCTGTCCAAATAAAGTCCATGCTTGTGGCGGGATGTCGCGAAGAGCTGAAAGCTGAATGTTCTTGGCGTCCAACATAATGTAATTGCTGATTTACTGGCAAGGAAAGTATCTGCCACCAGCATTGATCAGGCAGATTAGTCTGTCAAACCGCCACTATGTGACCTCAAACACTAGATATCGCCAAAAACAGGCGAAACTGCCTCCCCAACTGTAAAACATCCAAGAGGGTGGCCCGAGTATGACAAAGCCAGAACCAAAAAACTTCTTCGAAGAAACAGGAAATCGAATACATACATAAATCAAAACAATAACGTTTTTCACAGCCCCTGCATTGTACTGGATCTGATCGTTCGTGTCTGTAATATTAAAGTTTTGAAAACATCCGTTCGGAATATCGCACTCCGATTTCTAGTCTACTAGAACATAAAGGATGATTTATTAGCATGGATTATAATAAATATTTTTTCTCAAACCACACAGCTATTATAATTAAAATTAAAAAAAAATTGATACAACTTACCGTCTCATGATGACACCGATATAAACTTATATTTAATAAATTATATAAATATTCCTCTAATTGCTTAATTCTACTTGGCAATGATTCCACAGTGATCAATGATTCTGGCCGATTTGGAAATCTAGGCAGTTTTCGTTTTTTCTTAATTCGTGCTACAGTTGTCGTTGAGCCCATATTACTCATGTGCATTGCACCGCTTATTGTTCCCACTGTACCGTTATTACTAAAACTACTATTTGGTTTTTCATCCATTTGTATGGCGACTTTTTTGATTGTTGCTCGTTTCTCCTTATGACTACGCATGGGGAAGGGAAAATTCAACGAAGCTCGAAATACCCTGAGCTGTTGATGAAGGCTACTGAAGTGTTTGTAACGTTTTTTAATAGTCCAAGTGAAAGGTCCATGTGTCAACTCGATAGTGTATCTAGAATGTTAAGTAAAGCTAATTATATGCTCCGATTCGGTGTAGAAATGTATTTACAAATTCGGATTCAGCAAATGTGTGGTTATGCTTCGCTCAATATCAATGATCCTTACTTGGACTTCTACGCCTGGGATAAAAACTTTCCTTTGAAAGGAATTAAATTTCACACTAGGGCTGTACAAGGAGATGAATGGAATATCCGAAATCGTAGGTAAACCATCTACTTCCTCATCATCTGTATCCTTGCGTTCGACTAGAACAGGTTTATCACCTACACTCGAGAGAATCGTTACGGAGTCAGGAAATGCCAGCGCTTCGTCGTATTCTGAATCGATAATGGAGAATTGAAATTCGGGAACACAGCCTACACTCCTGTTGTCGGCATCCTCATCATCTTCATCGTATCTTGGCTCAGTAGTCGAATTGTGAGGATGATATTGCATTTCGCTACCATCGTCGTGCACCATTGCTGGATTTGAGTTACCACTGTTGGTGTAGTAGGCGTAGTCTGTTAAGAAAACAAAATTAACAATTAACAATTAAAGCTTATTAATCAAATTGTGTTATATTTATATTGGCCTTTAAATAATTTACAATGCTTCTCGATATATTTCTATCTGCTTGGAATTATTTTATCACACTTGTCCGTAATGTAGTCGTGGTTGACTCATGTATAATAAATTAAATGCCTTATCGTGATGTTACAATAAATGATTATATTCATTGTTTACGGTTATTTGTTGGTACGCTATTCATATAAATCAATATCAAATTTTCTGTCATTATAAGCGTTTGGTTATATTGTAGACAAACAAGAACTCCTTCGACATGGTCCGTCTGTCCGAAATGGTCTCCCCAGCCTAAACGGCTTGACCGATTTTATTCGAATTTCGTATCCATACTATAAGCACATTAGTTCCAACAAAACTGCATACCCAGTTTTTTTTCTAGAAAATCCATATAACGGATATTGTCATTCAGGCCATATAAAGAAAATTGTTAATTTCTCGGAAACTACCATGTCAAATTGAATGAAATTTAATATATGTATATCCTACTATTATAGTTTTAAACAATTCCACATAATTAGTTGTAGCCCAACTATCACTAAACAGAATTTTAAGTTTTGGCCAATAACGAAAAATAATTATTATTCACATAGACACCGATTCCTTCAAATTTCGGAGTAAACGTTCGTATAATCACCTTTCGACATTATTTATATCATTTTAAGCATTAATAATCAAAATGCGTTTTATTTGATCTAATGCCTCGCTGTGAAAGAGAAAGTTGTGTACGACCCAGTCGTGCACCCACCACTCGTTTAAAACAGTAATCAGAAATCAGTCATTTCAATATATGCATTTTGGCAAAAAACTTATTGTGCAATATTTTTCTAGAAGCTTTGTTATTCATTTCTATCAACATCTTTAGTCATTATCGAGATAATATTGTTTTAAGAAAACCTTTGTATGGGAGATACCATTCATTTTTCAACTGGAATCGCAATTCCAAAAACACCGCTTTAGGACCAACAACATATGTATAGCCGAAATTTCATTCAAATCGATGGAGTAGTTTGAGCTCCGATCTCAATAACAAACTACAGTCTGCAGACATACATTCTTTAAAAACTACCTACCTCAAAACATAAGAATTTGTATAAAACTCAACTTTGAATTTTCATGCCATCACAATATATACTACGTATACCTACTGCATGAAGTAAAATTTACTTAGTTTTTTCTAGAAAATTCATATAACGGATTTTTGCATTAAGACCATACAAAGAACATTATCAATTTGTCGAAGACTATTTTGTCAAATTAAATGACTTTTAATTTATATACTTCTTTTACTGTTTGCAAAAATTCCACATATGCAATCGCTTCAAAACACATTAGCCTTTGTTTTGGTTTTCTATTTTTTTAAGGTTTTTTTCGGATAACTTACTTTGCGCCTGATTGGCGTTAAAATTTGACGTCCATTTACATTTACATACATTCTTTAAAAACTACCTACCTCAAGACATAAGAATTTGTATAAAACTCAACTTTGAATTTTCATGCCATCACAATATTATACTACGTATACCTACTGCATGAAGTAAAATTGGACTTTGGAAAATACGATGCAACCTGAACAACTACACTGTTGGAAAGTCACTGGATCTGACAGCACCGCCCGCATAGCACCCTACCTTGCACTTCTTATTTGCAGATTTGTTTATACCCCATCCCATAGGGGTATATTAGTTTTGATACATAGTTTGTAACATAGAGAAATAATTCAGCTACATAGACCTCAAAGTATATGGATCGACTCAGAATCGAAAACTGAGTCGATTAAGCCATGTCTGTCCGTCCGTCCGTACGTCACCAGTTTTTGGGCCTTAAATTTTGAGCTAGAATGATGAAATTTGGTACACGTGGTCTTTGTTGCTCTCAGCAGAACAAGTGTAAACATTTTTGAAATCCGCCCACTACCACGCCCCTTTTCAGAAAAACGTAGTTTTTGGCCAAACGGTAAGGAATTTTAAAAAAGTGCCTGAGAAACGTAGTTAGACAATCGTAATATCTATATTTCGTTCATATAGAGCTTTTTGCCACGCCGACTTTTTGGGGCGTTTTTAATAAAACACGTTTTACAGGAGGAAAACGATGTGTTTTGTCAAACAACCAAAGATTCTGATAAACTGTTTGAACAATCTGTTGTGACAGTGTCATTTTCTATATTATAGGCCCACTTTTTGGAGATATTAATTTTTAGAATGGGATGGGATAGGGTATTCAACGATCCGCACAGCGGATTGTAGCCTTCTCATATGTTTTTATTGTATGATCGACACGTTTTTAAAAGTGGTTACAGAATTATTCGAGTTCATCCGATTCTCATAAAGGAAAGAGAATGTTTGGCTCCCAACTGTAAATTTATTGCTTTTTATCCGTTCTTTTAAAGTTAAAAAAAAAACAATTCACGCCGATATTGTTGATTCTCAGCGATCGGCAGTACGGCTTCCGAACAAAACATAGCCGCTAACCTATGTAACCCATTTTGGAATATTATCCATAAAACAACATGAGCTTTTGCAAACCTTTTAATCGAGTTTAGCACAAAACTTTGTTAGCCAAATTGACACCATATGTGCTGGCTTTTTTTAAGAAAAGATCTCTAAACGGATCAGTTTTCTCATATATGTACTCTACTAACGACGTTTAAAAGACAACCTACAACCGTATTTTTCGTTTCGCAAATGGAAATACTTAAAAATGGAAATACTCAAAAATTGGTTGTTGGAATTCCGTCCGTCTGTCGGTAATGGTCGGTCCAGCCTGAACGGCTTGACCGGATTTCTTCAAACTTCGTATCCATGGTTTTTTGGTCATAATTCGAAGTCCCTTTTTTACTTTTAGCCATATAAAAATTATTCATAACCTCAATTTTCTCGAATACGTCGCTAACGTTTTTGATTAAACTTTATACATATTAGTTCAAACAAAACTGCATACTTAGTTTTTTTTCTAGAAAATTCATGTAACGGATTTTTGCATTTAGACCATACAAAGAACATTATCAATTTGTCGAAGACTATTTTGTCAAATTAAATGACATTTAATTTATAAACTACTTTTAGGTACTGTTTGCAAAAATTCAACATATGCAATCGCTTCAAAACACATTAGCCTTTGTTTTGGTTTTCTATTTTTTTAAGTTTTTTTCGGATAATTTACTTTGAGCCTGATTGGCGTTAAAATTTGACGTCCATTTACTTAACATGTTTTGTTCTGTTTGATGGGGTTTTTGTTAATTGACGTTCCGGTAGTAAACGCTATACTGTAAATCACATAGTGGACCAATACAAAATTTAGACATGTGGAGTGAGGCATAGATCATTTTCAACAAATAATTCGGTATGTCAAGGAAATGGATAATCATTTGCAATATGAATTACGGCAGATTATTCGATGACAAATTTTACTTCTTCGGAAAAGCCATGTATCCGACAAGATTTTCAAAAGACACGTCATTAGATTATTACTCGGATTGTCAAGTGCATTAACATGTGTCTCCGGCTATCTATATCAAATCGAATTTACTACAAAAACATATGAGAAGGCTACAATCCGCTGTGCGGATCGTTGAATACCCTGTCCCATCCCATCCTTAAAATTAATATCAACTTTATGGCAATGAAATACAGACAATGACATTTTCACAACATATTGTTTAGACAGTTTATGAAAACCTTTTGTGGTTAGACAAAAAACAACGTATTTCTATTACTAATGCCTTGGGATGGGGTATACAAATGGTTTTTGTAGGAAAACGCCCCCAAAAGTCGGACGAAATTTCATTAAAGTTTCTGCATCAAAAGTTTTTTCAAATATTTGAAAATTTTACCGAAAAAGGTATTATTTCTAAAAACGCTTTTCTAAAAAGTGGGCGTGGTAGTGGCCGGATTTTGAATATGTTTACACTTGTTCGAATAGCGCACGTACAAGGAACACATATACCAAATTTAATTATCCTATAGCTTAAAATTTAAGGCCTAATAATCGGTGACCCACAGACGGACGCACGGACAGACATGGCTCATTCGACTCAGCTAGGTATTCTGAGTCGATCCATATGCTTTGAGATATAGCTAGCTAAATTATTTCTCTATGTATAAAAACTAATATACCCCTATAGGATAAGGTATAAAAAAGTTAATTGTAGCAGAAAATAATAACAGCCAAGAACTATAAAAAAGTAATCGCTTTTCTATGACACAGCATAAACAAGCAGTAGTAGGTTAATAATGGACGGGTTCTATTGTTTGATAAATGACCTACACACGCTTGATTATTTGCAATAAAAGCTTGGAAATATACAACTGAAATGATTTCATTCCAGTTTTAATTGAATGCGCTATACCAATAAGCAATAATAACTGCCTTTTATAATTACATTATCTAGTAGGTTTTTCTTCCACGTGTCATTTATTAATTGATTTAATTTATCAGTCAAACTGAATAAAATTCCGAAAAATGCGCAATTGACATTTATCTATCAGTCTTTTATGACTTTTCTGTTAATGCTGTATTTATAGGTCAGTATTACTGATTTATAGCAATGTGTTATACGATAAGAGTTAGTGCCACCAAAAATGTATCTAGTAATCGCATTAGACCGGTATTAAAAGAGATACTATTATCATATCATCATAATCGATAGACATAGTAGCGATAGTTTATCATTTGTGTAAATCATTTTTTACCGTGTAGGTATATGGTTCAAGTACAGAGTAGTGTTAATGTTGTAATCTGAATAACCGTGTGTTTTTGTTAGATTGGGGCTCTGGTTTAGTTTATTGTTTGTTTACATATTCATTTTAGTTAATGAGCATATATGTTTGTATCTACGTATTAAGATATGGTTTTTTTTAAATTGTGGAATATTTATAGTATCAGTGCGGAGATTTCCCTGGTGGTTATTCGATAAAATCAGCAAACGATGCGTAAAATAAATAAATGTAGGAATCCGCATTTCTTAATTATAAAATAAATAAGATAATTTTGTTGAAAAGATAAAGATAACAATAGGTAAATAATTGTGTACGAATAGTTTACGCAGCATATCACATGCCTCTAAGTGTGACGATATGCTAAACAACATTTAAGAAAATGTCGCCTGATGTCGTAATGTTTCCAGAAAACGTAATTCTTTTCTTTTTAAATCTTTTTTTTAGCTAATCAGCTTAGTATTACAATGAAGAAAGGACCTGACCAGGACCATTTGATTATGCCTACACCTTACTACGTTTTCATGTATAAAAATAACATGTGTTACGAAGCAAACACTGCCATCTACAGCTGCAATATGTTCTGCAGCAAACACAATATACTGTTCACACAGTTGATCAAAATCATTCATGGTTCAAAATAAAACGACGATTTTCTATTGCATATACTATGGGGTATCGTTTTGTTAAGAAAACGCCCCCAAAAATGGGCGTGGGATAATATGGTCGAAGGACGAAATGTTCATATTATCAAAGCCAATGATCCTGCATCGAACGTTTTTTCAAATATTTTAAAAATGTACCGAAAAACGTTTTTTTATAAAAAACGCAAAAAAACTTTATATAGACGAACTATAGATATTGAGATTCTGTAAATTTGTTGTTCAGACACTTTTTCGAATTTCAATTTCAATTTCAATTTCAATTTTTTTTTTACACTTGTTCTGCTGGGAGCAACAAAGAGCACGTGTATAATAGTTTTGATACATAGTTTGTGACATAGAGCAATAATTTAGCTAGCTGTACTTCAAAGTATATGGATCGATTCAGAACCGCTAACTGTCCTGAGCCATGTCTGTCTGTCCGTCCGTCCGTCCGTCTTAGCCTTAAATTTTGAGCTAGGATAATGAAATTTGTTATGATCCTCGTCCGTGCCTACAGAACAAGTGTAAAATTTTCAATATCCGCGCACTGCCACGCCCACTTTTAAGAATAACGTAATTTTTGGTCAAATGGTAGGGAATTTTGAAAAAGTTTTTGGACAAGATATTTAGGCAATCCTAATATCTATCTTCCGTCTATATAACATTTTTTGCCACGCCCACTTTTTTAAGAAAAAAACGCTCGATGCAAAAACATTAACAGAGGGAATAAAACATTTCGTCCATAAATCATTTTAACCCATGTCCACTTTTTGGATGCGTTTTCTTACAAAAACTCCATAGCATATGCAGGAGAAAAACGTTGTTTTGCGTCGAACCATATATTTCATTGCCATAAAGCCCACATTTCGGGGATATTTTATTTTACGGATGGGATGGGATAGGGTATTCAACGATCCGAACAGCGGATTGTATCCTTCTTACCATTTCGATATCAAGTAGTTGATCAGAATATATGATTTGTATTAAATAAGATGGTATCCAGCTTGAAAACAGCAAACTACACTGATGGATCAAAAAAGGAAATCGGGTTAGGTATTCCGCTTCGTTGACAAAAGATAGATTTTTGAGTCAATTTACCAAAGACCAATACAAACAAATAAAAATACAAATTTTTGGCGCAACAGGCTCGTTAGTACCCAGGGCCTAGCTTTCTCACAACCATTCATGTGTGCGTGTGTACTTCTTGCACGATGGCGGGACCTCCTGTTTTATGCCGACTCCGAACGGCTAAGTTGAGATAAGCTATTCTTGACAATTGATACTACTCGGATGATTTGTCAGATCATCACGAGAGGAGGGCCAGTGAAAAATCATTTAGGTGTTGCTACGGCTGGGAATCGAACCCAGACCTCCTGCACGGCAGTTCATCGCACTAACCATCGCACCACTGAGCCCTCAAAGACCAATAGAAAAACTAAAAATGTGCTGACTGCAATTGAAGGACATGTGGAAATTGTATAATGACAAAGAAAATGTCATTTGGTCTTTACTTGACAAAAAAAACGAGTGGTGGGTGCACGACTGGGTCGTACGCAACTTTCTCTTTCACAGCAAGTTGGGCGTTAGATCTAATCATAAGCATTTTGATTATTGATGCTAAAATGATATAAATAATGTCGAAATGTATTTATACGAATTTTTACTCCAAAATTTGAAGGAATCGATGTCAATGTGAAAAATAATGATTTTCCGTTTTTGGCCAAAACTGAAAATTCCGTTTAGTAATAGTTGGGCTAAAACTAATTATCTGGAATTGCTTCAAGCTGTAATAGTAGTATATGTATTAAATTTCATTCAATTTGACACAATAGTTTGCGAGATATTAACAATTTTCTTTATATGGCCTAAATGACAAAATCCGTTATATGGATTTTCTCGAAAAAACTGGGTATGCAGTTTTGTTGGAACTAATATGGTTATAGTATATATAAAGTTTAATCAAAATCGTTAGAGCCGTTTTCGAGAAAATTGAGGTTATGTGTAATTTTTATATGGCAGGTACCAGTTTTAACATGGCTAAAAGCAAACAAAAAAAAATGGCCTAGAATTATGACCAAACCAAGCTTGGATACGAAGTTTGAAGAAAATCGGTCAAGCCGTTTAGGCTGGGGAGACCGTCACGGACAGACGGACCGACGGACCGACGGACCGACGGACGGAATTCCAAAAACCACTTTTTTAGGCTCCGCTATCATCGTAATGTTAGAATCAATCAAAATCTCGAGGTCGAAAATTTTCACGAAAACAATATCTTTCTCTTTGTAAGAGAAAGTTAAAAATTGTTATCTTGAAATGTTCTTTGTCTATTCAAATATACCAAACTGACGATCGCCGTGTAATGGTCTGAGAATTTTGAAAAGAAAGAAAATAATGACAAATGAGGTTTAAACAGGCTGGGTTCTAAAACATAATGAAATTATAGGAAACAAAAACGCAGAGGCGCTAGTCAGATCTTCAAGCTGCGATTTACTATTTTAGAGCAGAACACAAACATGAAATTTCTTTGGCAGGAATTTAACGGTAGTAAATCAAACAAGCTTATAACTCTGATAAGCGAAAGTGGTAAGAGTCATCACAGGATATAATCTGTTAAATAGGTTATCTAGTGTAGTAAGGGTAAGTAGTATGCATCATTAAGAAGGGAGTATAGCAATACCGATCAAAGAGGACTTCTCACATCAACTACATATGTCACTGCTTCGCTATAAGCAATGACCTAAAATAAAACTACTTGGCAGACGCTATTATAGCTATTGCTGCTACGAGCGGGTGGAGCGATTATCTCTTTCAGACAGTCGGATCAACACAAAATTGTCTCACATAAGTGCTCCTATGTCTTTAATGAATATGACCCCGAATCCTACCCATCTATATGAATGGTGTTAAAATTGACGTATGCGGAAGTGTTTTCCGAAAAAAAATAAATCCTAACAGCACATTACACCTCTCTGACTACAACAGTGACTTCCAACCAAAAATAATGGCAGTAGTAGTGCCAGCCAAAGTGACCTCAATGTTGGCGATACAAAAGATATGATATCATCATTTATATTCAGGCTGGAAGAAACGGGAAATCTGTTTCGATGCTGGTTACTCATCATTTATTTGACTCAACTTACTTAAAATTCATAAATTGAAAATGTATCTTACACATGATGACCTTTGTAGAGGTTGCGGTGATGAAGAAAAACACGAGGTGTGCCTTGTAGCTATCAGAGAATTGTCATCTTCAAAAATAAAAGATACGGTTGTCCTTAAAAGATCACTAACTTGCAGAACATTAACAGCAATTCGGATTAAGGAATGAAACCTTTACCATGAGAGCAATTAAAGTCGTAGTTGAAACAGCGGCCGGCACAATACAGGGAAAAATATTGAATGCTCCATGAAATAGTGTGCTGTGAATATCATTCAATGGTTTTAATGGTTTTAATTTAAACTAAATGTTATAATACAAGCATTAGGAAATAAGAGGGTACCACCCTACCTAATAAAAATTATGATAGACTACATCAGACACCGAATACTGCTATGTAACACGTACCACGGATTGAAAAAGTACAGAGTGACTGGTGGTGTACCACAGTGATCGGTGCTGGGCCCCCTACTGTGGAACGTCATGTATAATAACGTGCTGCGACTCCCAATACACGAAGAGTTGCAAATGGTTGGTTTTGCTGATGATATATCAATCGTGGTTTCAGCCAAACTGTTTGTAGATGTCGAGAGATTAGAAATGCAAACATAATTATCGTCCGGGAATATAAGAGAGAGAGACAGTATCGTTTACACACAATCTGACTCTGACAACCCATATTGAATACCTTGGAGATATTTAAAGAAAACCTTTCGAATGTTAGTTTTAAAGTGGTGCTCAAGCGCGCGTTATGCCAAACATTAGTAAAGGCACAGCCGTAGTCTATTATTGGCAAGAGTATGCCTCTCATACATGGGCTAGAGCTGAGAGCTTGTTGTCCCTAGCAAAAATTATTCCGGTCGATAATAGTCGAGAAAATAAAAGCAAAATTGATAGAACTCGAATTATAGTGCAGATTGGCATACCAATTCATACCACAAAAATTATTCCATGGTTTAAATAACGACATGAAGAATGTGACTTCTATCTAACTCAGTTCTTCACGGGACATGGTGGATGTTTCTGCTTATATTTGCACAAATACAACCAAGATAATAACCAACACTGCCGCCCTTATGCACAGACTTAAAAAGTGTTGAATATGTCATTTCTAGCGCCCACGTTTTTTAAATGAAAGAGACTCATTCCAGGAATAACCTCGTTAGGGAAATGTTTTATATGCATGGAATGGGGCTACTAAATATGTAACCGACATAATAAAGAAACTTCGTGACATTGAAAGGCAGAGGAATGCGAAAGCATTGCATTCAAGAACAATGTAGTGAAAGTGAACAGCTTTGTCTAAAATAAACAAGACGTATAGACAAATAGATGGCAAGGAGAACCTGATGGTTGGGTGTTGTAGAACGTCAAGAAGTCTTATGTTTCCAAGATATTAGCGAACATATTGTAACAATCCTCATCAAGGCCAAATTCACCAAGATAAGACTTCTATGCGCTCACGCTCCGACAGAGGAAAAAGATGATTTAACAAAGGATTGCTTCTACGAGCTCCTTGACAAAACCTATGAGCGACTACCGAAGTACGATGTTAAAATCGTGCTGCGAGATTTTAACGCAATGGTAGGAAGAGAAGACATCTTAAGCAGTATTGTCGGAAAACATAGCCTACACGACAACACGTCTGGTAACGGACTTAGGCTAATTGATTTCGCTCGGAACGAAATTCCACTATAGCCAGCACACGGTTTCCTCACCTCTATATCCATAAGGGGACATGGCGGTCTCCAGATCAAGGAACAGAAGACCAAATTGATCACATTGCAAAACACAAGAGGCACGCACCCAGTATTTTGGATGTCCGAACATTCCGAGGGGCTAACATCGACTCGGACCACTACCTTGTTGCAGCCAAGGTAAGAATGCAGACATCCACCACGCCACAACAAACCAGAAATATAGTGAAAAAATGTAATCTCGAAAGACTGCAGTCGCAAGAGACCGCCAAAGCCTTCGCCTTGCTCGCAGCCAAGAACGAGGCTTACATGGCTAAGCTGCAGGTGAAGACGAGGGCTGCCATTGAACTCTATAGGCAAAGAAGAAGGGAAGAACACCGGCTTTTCAGAAAGAAGAAAAAGAGCAAGAAAAGCGCGCGATCGAGAATATAGAGAGATGTCACTCCAGGAACGATGTTCGTAAGTTTTACCAAAGTGTAAAACGTCAAAGCCAAGGATACAAGGCTCTAACAGACTCCTGTCGAGATGAAAAAGGAAATATCGTAGTTAAACCACATCTGCAGACTGTTAAATGGCAAAGGAGACGAACTATATAGAGCCATGTCTAGTTTTGGTATACCACCCAAACACGTCCGTTTGTGCATAATGATGATGGATAATTTTCGCTACTCCATCAGGGTTGGAAACGACCTCACCAACACATTCGATACCAAAAAAGGATTTAGGCAAGGCGATGCACTGTCATGTGACTTTTTTAATCTGATTCTTGACTGGATTGTGCGAAGCTCTCGAGCCAACATCTGAAGCAAAATCTTCCATAAATCGGTGCAACTTGGTCGGACTCAACGGGATGTCATAGCCACGTTTGCTAGTATAGAGAAGGAAGCGGTAAAAATGGGTTGAGCAGTAAATGAGGGTAAGGCTTAGTATATATGCTATCCACACGAAAGGACACACAACATCGACGAATTGGACATAACGTCACCATTGACAGATATAACTTTGAGGTAGTATACGAAACTTTGTCTACCTCGGTTCCGCTAATATCTCTGACAATAACATCTCGTCAGAAATTAAACGAAGAATTATTCTTGCCAACCGCTGTTTCTTCGGGCTAAGAAGGTAATTTAGTAGTAAAGCCCTCACTCGAACTACTAAGGAGATCCTATATAAGACCCTGATCATGCCAGTCCTGACCTACGGCGCTGAAGCATGGACCGTATAAAAAACGGATGAAGAAATCTCTCGAATCTCTATTTTTTATCGCAGATCTGCAGGACTTAAGTTGAGCGTTAATACATATTTTTATAATTTACACGCACTCAAAGCGTATGAAGACGGAAGAGTCGCACTCCTACATCGCATACATTATGAAACCATCACACTGCGGCCATCCCTTAAATAATATGGCCAATATCTATAATGCCGATTCCAAAAAAATACTCTGGATATTCAATTTTTCCAGTCGATCAGCCTACGTGCACAGACCGACAGAAGGACATAATTGCCGGACCCACTTTTTTCAGGCTCCTCCATAATCATAATGTTTGTCACGATAGCAATGAATCCTTTATTAGGAGCAAGTAAAAATTAAATTAATATAAATATACACGTACAAAGCCGGGTAATTTGTGTGTGTGAAGTTTTTTTTTGCAACATAGAATGGCCGATTTCGAACGACAATTTGAAAAGCTTCGAACGATAGTTTTATATGGATGTTTGGGGCATTGATAAAAAGTAGAACCAGGGACCCCGTGCTTAGTAGTCCAACTAAGGCCACTGCACCCATACTAGCTAGGGAGGAAATAAATAGTGTTTATAATCTACTTTTGTAGTTTATTAGTTACCCTCACGTTAAAAGCATTCACATGGACCTGGGCGCCATTGCCTGGGTTCTTTTTCCGTGCTACAACTTGTTCGGATTGTTTATTGAATATTACATGTTAAATCTGGATTTTTAGGCTTTTGGTGACCTTGCCCAATTAATGCGATCTTTTTGCCAAAACAAAGGTTGCTTAGGATAAATATATTGTTCATGAAGAAGGCACTTGACTTAAAATTAAATGGAAATTATTTGACTACACTTGATGCACGTTTTAGATTTGCAATTTCTTTATTTATTTTAAATGAAAATCTATGTCATTACATCGTATGTTATCTAGCCTATAAAAACTTTAATTAATGACTCTGTCAGTCACAACATAGTCATGTGATAACATTTATCAGTTTTAAAATAAAACTTAATGAATAGCAAACAAGAAATTTAAAGAGATTTGTCAGTAGAGTGAATCATATTAGGTGTAGTGTAAAGTCCCACAACTGTCAAGCCCATTCTTTTTAAGTACCATCATTCAGTATAAAATGTAGGGCGTGATAATATTGTAAAAATTAAATTGCACGTATACTATTGCGGTTGTAAAATTGGGAAAAATATAAAGAACTACCACAAGCGTAGATTTATTCTGTATGAATCATGGCAAATAGTCGTAGGTATACAAGTCATCTGTCCTTTTTCTATTATCAATCACTTAAAGTTGATAACACAATCAACTTGTGCTACAAAACCATTCGAAATTACAATTAATGTATCTACGTACTTGAATTGTTTAGCCTACCGATTTTGACAACGTATTTTTGTTTATTTCTATTATTGTAAGATATACAATTCAAATCAAAGTTCAAATATACTTTATTGTTTAACAAACCGCCATTTTCGTTAGGCATTATTATTTAGAGCTGTGGTTTAAAATATTTATAACTGCAATCTATTTTAAATTGATTGCTAGCAAAAATACATGTACCTACATAATCAAACACTTTATCGCAGTTGAAGAAGGAAGTTTGCTCTTGTTAAGAACACTTTTGATAATTAAATGTATGCCTTTCATAATAAACTGTGAATAGAAATAGCTAGACAGCAAATTGAATAAAAGCTGTTACGGGAAATATAGACATCAAATCTGTTGGAAATCACTAATGTGATAGCTGATAGCTTATTTTCTCTTATAGTCCAATGTAATGATCACACATGGTAAACAAATAATTTGAAAGAGCATCAATGATCAGTTCATCCTTAATTGTCCATTGATTCCGTAAGATCAGGGACGATTCCCCGACCAAATTGGAACAGATAATGGATTTGAGCGCTCAATACTCCAAAAATACACCAAAAAGACGAATTACAGCAGCTGTACCCGCGGTCTTATTCTTTCGGTCATTACCCAAATCTCAAGGCGATTTGTGGAAGTTAGTACAAATGCCGATAATACACCTTTAAAGCCACTTCCCTGATAAAAGATCAGCTAAGCCGTGTTTAAACTGTTACAGCTTGTCTAATTATAGGATAACCATTCATTCGTGAATAATACGCCATGATAATTCAATTTCTCTGCCTGTTTTAATGGAACATCACTAATATGTGGAGCGGATAGATCAGGATTTCTGCAAACCACAAAAAAACTATCCCGATTCAATACAAACTTAAAAAAAACTTTCAAGTACGCACTGAAGTTCTATTTAAAATCAGCAATTCGTCGGCGAAGAGTAGATGATTTCTACTTAAGTTCCACAAAGGATATATTTGTCTCAGCCGAAACGCTGCAACATCGAATTCATATACATAATGAAATGGATAAGGATAAAATGAAACCTTGAAAAAGTGCTACGGTTATTGTAAAAGGTGTTTTCTAATAACGTTCTTTACTCAAATACAGTATTTTCTATTTTCTTTATTTCCCCATTAGCAGAGAAATCCAAATAACATACTGCAATACACTCCAGAGCTTACCTCGGGGATCCAATCGAATGTTTTGATCTAAACGCCTCTAATAAAATGAAATACTTATTAAATATCCGTAGTAATATTTCTCACTTATTTAATGTAAGATGTCCCTAAAAGATGTCATTTGAAGCAATGGGAGGCTTCAAGCAGCTGTACCAGGTCGTAAATCTCTTACGAAAGTTATTTGTGGCGAGAACTGCAGAACGGCTTCATATATTGTACCCATTTCTAGGTTTGTAAAACCATGAAAATGCAACACCTACTCATCGTATTCAGAATAGACCAAAACTCTCTTTCCAATTTCTTCGATCCAAGATTCAAAGTGAAGAGTAATTGATTATGTTTCCGGAATGATCAATGCAGAAAGAAAAATTTCAACAGTTAAGGTCCAGTTATATCTATCTTTCAAAAATCTCATCATTCAAAAACCTCATTGTGGCTTTTTTTATAAAGCGAAGCTTAAACGAAGCCTATGAATTTTAGAACACGATTTTCCAAAAATATTTTAATATTTGATTTAAGTTTTCTCAATGTTTGTCATTTCACCCAATGAAACAACATTTTCCAATGATTCCTATTATCAGCTACCGAAGTCAAATTTAAATTCCATCATGTTTTGTGTTGCAGTAAAGTTGATCAATTGATAGCTATAACTGAACCCTTAACTTTATTTTATCTCCAACTCGTAAATGATTCGATTTAAAAAAAAATGAATGAAATTTCTTCTCCATGATAGCAATAACTGGACCTTAGGTTCAACTGGGATCTGGTGGAGTGAAACCGCTGAAAAAGAAGATGAAATGTCAATGATGAACCTATCGTGATCACTACAGCCAAACACATCGAATTGCTTCGAATGCAGTGTTCCTTTCGATTTCTTAGCAACAACATCTATATATTAAAGTATATCTATCTCTATGTTACAAAATATGTATCAAAACGAATATACCCCTATGGGATAGGGTATTATTAACTACAAACTATTGTATCAGTTATTTAAAATAGCTGTTTAGTGCATCGCTACTTTGGTTAGTAAATAGTCAACCAAATTATTCTTATTTCACAACTTATTTAGTTTGCCTATTCTGGATATATGAATAATCAGCAGAAAACAAACTAAATTCAAACAATTTTGAAGTCTCACGACTACCTATAAAGATTTACAACCAAAAGGCAATAAGTAATAAGTATGATTTTTCATTCTAATTGCATTGTCGTGATCATCGAATACAAGAACTTGTTTAAAGCTTGATTAGCAATACAAATTGTATTTGATTTTGTGTCTATACCTACCAACATAACAAGTCCAAACTAGTAAAGCTAATCAAATAATCGGTTTCCAAATTATTTATAAATGCAACAGAGAAAAATAAATGTCGTGACTGATAATAGTTATCAACAAAGTTTAATGCACTTGTGAGCTTTATAAATTTGTCATTTTTATGGCGAGCAATAGAGTTTTCCATTAGTAAGCAAGTGAGAACTGTTTAAAAATACATTCTGAGAGTTCTCTAGCATTATTTTTTCTTTTTGATTTAATTCAGAAGATTCAAAAAGCTTCTAATATATCTTGCAAGTCTCTTTAGATAATTTAATTAACTGGATTTTGTTTGATCCAGGCATAACACTTTCAAAAACTTATTTTAGACCAATGGAAAGCGCTGTTGAATATGTACACGCACACTGTAATGGTTGTGAGTTCTAATAAGCCAAATAATAAATTTTAAATTTTTATTTTTATAATAAATTGTTAGTTACAATTTTTTGGCGCAACATTCTCGTTAGCAACCATTCATGTGTGCGTGTGTACTTCTTGTAAGATTGTGCGACTTCCTACTTCATTCCGCCTCCGAATGGCTAAGTTTAGTTACGCTTTTTTTGACAATTGATACTACTCGGATGATTCGTCAAATCATCACGAGAGGAAGGCCAGTTAAAAATCATTAAGGTGTTGCTACGGCTGGGATTTGAACCCAGACCTTCTGCGCTGCAGTTCATCGCGCCACTGAGCCCGTCTAATAAGCCAGTTGCGGAAAAAAATACACCATTATCTAAAGTATACGGTAGCGTTTAAAATCTTAGTTAGCTTGAATAAATGAAATATTCCGCTGGGGTCATTGCCATATACGTATTAGTGTATTCGCTTTAAAATCTAACAGCAGAGCTCAATCACTTGACGGATAACAAGTATGTACCTATAACGGGCGCACGTTGTCCTGGGTACTTATGCCGTAAGTCGAATATCGTCTGACGCTCTCATTTCGGCAATATGCCTGCATCACGTTACATCAATATTCATCTATCGACTAGGAAAGATAATTTCGACGTTTCAATATTTGCATCACGTAATCGTCAAATGGCATAGTATTATTGTTTGTTAGATATGTATACAAAAATTGCCACTTTTATGATTTTTAAAGGACCAATTTAATTGTTATATTTTATTGATAAGTACACAACCTTTTGAATGTTTTACATCACCAAAAAATCAGTAGATAAACAATACATGTTGATACTAACGGGTGATCCATGTAGAGATACTTTTTTCAATAGCATTTTTTGGCAGATCACGTGTGAGTCGTGTCATGCTGTCATGCGAACGTTTTTGTTTAGTATTGTTTGGCATTTCATAATGGAAAGACTTACGCGTGAACAACGTTTACAAATAATTGTTCATAATCGGCCTACTGAGCGTACTATTCGCAACACCATCACCCATTTTGAGACCCAGCATTCATTATTGGATAATATTCGACCGAATAGACCACGTCCAGCACGCTGTGAAGAAAATATAGCGGCCGTAGCTGAGAGTATACACGAAGACCGTAGAGAGTCGATTCGGCGCCGTTCGCAGCAACTCGGACTGACGTATGGAACGACTTGGCGCATTTTACGTCAAGATCATAAATTGAAAGCGTACAAAATACAGCTTCTGCAACAACTGAAGCCGCTCGACCTTCCCAAGCGACATCGCTTTGCTCTATGGGCTCTTGAAATGTTCCAAGAAGATCCGACGTTTTCGAGACAAATTTTGTTTAGCGATGAGGCCCATTTCTGGCTCAATGGGTATGTAAACAAACAAAATTGCCGCATTTGGGACGAAGAGCAACCTGAAGAGATTGAAGAACTGCCGGTGCCGAACTGCCGAACTGGTTTGTGGGCCGGTGGAATCATCGGTCCATATTTCTTTAAAAATTATGCCGGTGCGAACGTAACCGTCAATGGCGACCGTTATCGTGCCATGATAACCGACTATTTGATGCCTGAAATTGAAGCTCGTGATCTCGGCGACATTTGGTTTCAGCAAGACGGCGCCACTTCCCACACATCGCATCAATCAATGGACTTATTGAGAGAACATTTCGGTGAGCACATAATTTCACGTTTTGGGCCAGACGTGTGATATCACACCGTTAGACTTTTTCCTGTGGGGATATGTAAAGTCAAAAGCTTATGACGACAAACCCGCTTCGATTCAGGCCTTGGAGGAAAACATCACGCGTGTCATTCGCCAGTTACCAGTCGAAATGCTCGAACGAGTGATCGAAAATTGGACTCAACGGATGGACCATCTGCGACGTAGCAACGGCCAACATTTGATAGACATAATCTTCAAAAAATAAATGCCAAAGAATGTTCTTTCAAATGATAATAAACATTCTTCATTATATTTGAATTTTCTGTGTTTTTTTTTTTCTTTAAACATTAGGGAACCTCGAAATGGATCACCCTTTATTAGGTGGGTTCTACTTGTGGATGCGTTCGAGATCTCCAAAAAATCAATAAGTAGAACACGAATCCACACTAAAAAAAAACTAAAATCTGTATAGCTGGTTATTTTTGATGTATTCATCATTATCATAAGATGCGAAGTAAGAAAATTTATGCTTGACAGAAAATTTGCCCTCTGCTGAGAATGTTGTTGCACATAATAAAACAATTTTAGCTGAGCAATTGAGAAACATCTCAAAGGGATCCGTAAATGGAACATGACTGATGTTTTCTGAAGTACTAATTTGATGTAATAATATTTTTATTTTTAAATCACAACATCAATTAGATGTTTCGAACTGTTTATCATTAAAGATGTTTATTGTGGGTTCAGTGGCCTAGTGGTAAGTGCGTTGAACTTATTCGTCCCTGGTTCGAATCCCGATAGTGCCAACACTCAAGTTTTGTTCGGTCCCACACCTCTTACGAAAGTCTGACAAACATCCAAGAATAACACTATCATGTGAAGCTTGTCAATTGCCCTTCGGATTCAGCGCTAAATAGGAGGTTTTCTTCTTTGTGTTGAAAATAATAACTTCAGGTTCAGTTGTAATAGTCCCTGACAAAACGTTGCAATCTCTAAAGAATGTTGGAAATAAAATTGGTAATATGGTGTAAAAGTGTAGAAGAAAATAAGTCATTTTCAGATCCGAAATCCTACCATGAACTATGCTTATATTTAGATCCGTTTGTGTAAATTTGAATAAACATGGATGTGGGTCTCTACGAAAGCTCAATGTCTGCATATTAAGAAAGTTGTAAACAAAACAAATTTCGTAAAGGTTTCATCACGCAAAATTTCAGGTGCTGAAATAATGAAAACTGTCAAACGATGAATGCCGAGACAATTATTTAATTCTTTAAAGATCTAAGATTGTGTAGAAGATTGTATTCTTTAGTTTTTCGTCTCTTTGGTATTAATACTAACTTTTACGTTTTATATATTACTTTGCGAAACTGTACTTTTCTTTGAAATTGAGAGAATTTTATGGATTTTAGGGATTTGACAGTTCTCAAGCCTTCTTTAACATAACTATACGAACGAATCTTTAAATAGATGTTTCATACAATTTTGTTTACCAATAAGAAATTTGCTTTTCTTTATTTAGCCAGGTGTTGGTTATCTATTTTTTTTTTGTGACTTGAAAATTTGTGTTGATAACCTGCGTTCTATTTATTATTTCAGTTCATATTCAGTTATGTCAAGATTTTGCGAAACTGCTACTGGGTGCTGGGTTCTCATGGCTTAATGCCTAATGCCTGAATCACATTGACAAAGCAACATCCACATCCACATCAACATTAATATATTTGTTTTAACATTATTATATCATACATTTGCTGATGAAAGTTGTTAATGTGTGAGACCTGATGCAGCATACAAAATCTTTTTTTTTCTGTTAATGACGATGCTGAAATTGCTGTGTCAATGTCTAAAAAACATTCCGTAAAGGGATTACCGATATCGTTTCGACGGTAATCTTGCATTGCGTGGCATCAATAATCGCTTTTGCTTTCGGTGAAATCGCGATATAAGCTTCACGAAAATCAATAATTGTCAAATCGCAGACGATTATTGAGCGATTGCGACAGCATATTTCATGATTTTTAAAGTCATCAATAGCTTCACTTTATGTTTTAGAATGTTACAGACAATAATGATCTGTAACATTTATAATCAATGTTCAAATTCCGGCATTTAAAATTGATTTTGTATTTCATATATATGATACCATTGTCACATACTTTCATTTTGCAATTTTTAATGGAATTTGGCGACACAAAACACAAAAGAAAAATACAATACAAATGACATTAACGACAGTTTATACCTATGACATCTAATGAATAGTTTGAGAATAACTTACACCTGTTAGAGAGTATCTGAAATAAACGATTGGTGATACTATATATGTCGAGTTACGTTAAACCAAAGAGTATAGTGCACATCTCATACAACGAACATTTTCTATGTGGGGTACTGATGGCCGCGTTCCGGATTTAAGATTTAGTAAGATATCTTGTATGAAGCTCTGTTCTCATTGGTCAATCGAACATTTTGACCAATGAGAACAGAGCTTAATCTAAGATATCTTACTAAATCTGAAAACCGTATCGCGGCTATTGATACGCCAGCATCAAACAACAGCATAGCCCAGTGATAAGGGAAGTTACTTCCCTTATCTCTGGCATAGCCGATGCATACGAATGACGAAAATTCCCCTTCGCCCATTAACGCCCGCGTCTGAAACGGCTACAACATTTTTAGCTGTGATGCGTACCCTATGTAGTTCTTACTCTTTGGTTAAACACATTGATGACGATCTCGCTAACGACTACCGTTTGGGTGTTTAATCGTTTTCAAAGTAATGAAATGATTCCCAGGTTATTTGATAACGTCGCGGTCGTTTCTACTTTGCTCACGTTCGTCACACGTTGCATGGGCGTCATGTATGCCAATAGTATCTGTTTATATGCTGAGACAGCAATGTCAAAATATTCATTCTATTCCATATAACCTGGAATGTTGAATCTGGAATAATACGTCTGCCGAAGAACAAGCCGGACAAATACAGTTTACGATATTCTCCGGAAATAAAATAATTGATCAAGGAAAAAGGAAACCACATAAAAATGGCAACAGAGTCATGCTCCGTAATATAAAGCACATTTGAATTTGCTGTATAATTTGTTGAAGAATGCTATTAAGGACTTTAAGAATCGTGCGATAGGATCCTACCATGAAAGAAAGGGTCTAATTATTTACTTTAAAAACTGTAAAAGGCACCAAGAGGACCCAAAATCCGCCAATTAGAATAAATCAATAGGACCATTCGATGGTCAAGCGCTTTAAATCAATATCAATAGGACGGAACTGTCATTCGACAATTTAGAACTCTCAAGAGCAACGTTAAGATAACTCAAACATGAGATCGGGCATCTTAAACCTAAGAAAGCTCCTAGTTATGATATGATCACCGGAGAAGTTCTCAAAGAAACGCATTAATTAAGCCTCTCCATATTATAAATGCGCTCAGGTTAAAACACGTGCTTCCATTGTATCCTTACACGACACTTATATAGGATGTGCTATATGACATTTGCAGAAGTTATTTTGACATGAAAAAGCAGGAGAACATTCTTTAAATGTACGTTCATTAAAAGTATTTTGAATTTTTCATAGATTTCAATTTGTTTTCTGAAAGATTTTTTTTAAACAAACATTGACAGAGCAATTTTACGTTTATAGGAGAAAAAATTTGTTTTTATAGGTGAAAAAAAGTAATGTTTGATTTGACATAACTCTGTTGGACGTCATTTAAAATAGCATTTCAGCGGAATGCTGAATTTCAGAATGTGAAATTGTATGGTGGAATGCTTCGGCTGAAATCACGAATTTCGCTGAAATGACTTAATTCGACTCGGTGGCAACGTACTATTAGCCTGGATTATTATCCAGTCTTTACACCCTTAGCCTGGATAGAAAATGTGCTACCAAACCTATTTTTTTATTTTCAATTGTTATCGAGAACGGTGCGTTGAAAATGCTAAAGTTGCAAAAAATAGGTGGCAAATCAATGTTTTATGAAATAATTTGATGAGCAAATATTATATTTGCTTTGAATCTAAAATTACAATATTACAATTAGTGTAAAAGTAAATAAAATGAAAAAAAAAAAAGGGTTTTTTTTGCAAAACAAAAAAAAAATAATCAGCAAAAATTGCAACTCCAAAATGCCACCTGTTGGCATTTAGGTATTTCATTCTCAGTGGTACCAGATCACCGATTAGCGTTTTTTCTTCTCATTTTTATTTAATAGACCAAAAAAACATTCCTAATAAAGTCTTATAACACAGTGAGCTCCGATAATTCAATAATCATTTCATTGGTAACAACAATTTTGATTAACATAAGACCGCGTCAAATATTGACAATGGGAATGTGAAACTGATATACCTTCCCACCCTACATTTATTGACTCCAATTAGCTATTATGACGCCGTATATATAGCCAGGTCGAAAATGTTAAAATTTGTTTATGGTAATGTCATTTGTGTGTTATATCTGCGACTGCATAGTTATTTTTTTTATAAATGAAAACCAAAAGTGAGTCAAATATGATTAACTTGTGATCCACCAGAGTTCTTAACATAAATTTTATGCACTTCAATTATAGCGATGTACTTTGAGAACTTGCTAAAACCAATTTCAATTTGGAACAGAACATAAAACTATCGATTCTTTATGCTTCAAAACGCAGTCACTCTCGATTTTATTTCAAAATATGGTAAATAGTGATGAAGAAGAAATTGATTTTCCATTTTAAATCTTGTAAGGATTCTAAACGATCAGTAATCAGTTATGTATATCAAATAAATTCAAATTTATTACATTGTATTTTACACATTTTAGTTTATAAAAATAGCCCGTAGCACGAATGTCATTATTTGATGTTTTTCTTAACGGACTGTCTTGATACATACAAAAACCATCTAAAATAAAAAGTCATAACATATGAACATGGCATATGAAAATGAAAATAACATATAAAGAATTAGAAGCACAATGGTTAAGAATTAACGTGAGACAAGTTAGAATTATACGAAGCGACTGTGCACCATCACAACATAACCCGGTAAAGGTCAGCGAACTAAACACAAGAGCATAATTCACTTTCAGCCGTATTTATTAGATTTCCTTAGGCGGGGTCTCAGAGGTTGCCTAGTTAGGCATGCCTAAATATTTAGGTTGCCTCTAGGCAACGTTGCTTAAATTCTTATTTATAATCGATTTTCCATTGCTGCCTAACTAGGCGAAGTTTATGTCAAATAAAGTAGTAGTATTTACAAATCTAGTATAAAAAATTAAGATTCTTGTACTTTGTTTACATCAGATTTTCTTTTTTTTTTTGGGTTTGACAGCATATGTTATTTGTAAACAAATATCTTAAAGGAAGAACATGGAGCTATATGGGCAATGTTATATTACTGTTCGGAATCAGTTTGAGGATTCAACAGTGGAGTGAAAAGAATGTTGGAGCAGGCATAGCACCCATCATCGAGTAAGCGTTTTGTATATTTTTGGTCTCCTACTAGTTGGAGAATTCATAATATTCACTACACATAAATCATTTACAAGTGAAATGAAGCATGATTCCATTCTTATGAAAATATTTTCACTTTATTGCAAACCACCACCCAAAATCTCAAAATAAATTTCCAGATTGAAATTCTCGTAAACGTCAAAATGAAAATGAAATGAAAATTCCTTAGGCAGCCTCTAGGCAGCCTTTAGGCAGGGTTCGCTCGCGCTTAAGTTAGGCGGCCTTTAGGCAACGTTGCCTAAATGTGAAAATCGATTATAAATACCGATTTTGCACTTAGGCAGTACTTAAAGGTTGCCTAAAGTTAGGCAACCTCTAAAATACTTTTATAAATACGGCTGTTTGTTTTCAATTATTTCTGTCACAAATGTTCAACCCTATCGTGAAAATAATATTTCACATTCCTGTTCTTTTAGGAAGCCTTGAATCAGTAGAGGAACTGTCAGTTTGTAGGGTAATTCAGACCAGAGATCCCACTTACATACCAGTTTTTCTTGTTATTCATCTGTTAATAAACAAGTGTTATCACAGTACTTAATTGAAAAACCTTGGTTATTCCCAGATTAGTTAGTCCACAGATTATTCATTGAAAAAGACTTTCTTATCAATACTGGGAAAATATTTAATAAAAATATTAAATGGATATTCGTTATTTGGTTATTTAAAATAGACCACACATATGGTACAAGTGCGCATGAACTACTCGTGCAACTCTCGTCTGAAACACCAAAGGAAATCGTTCCTTAGGTTTAACACACCTAGTATTGACGTTAGTTTCTAATCTCCTAAAAAAAATCCTTATAATGATATGTACCTGGCATATATTAAAAAGCTTTGGCCTTGGCCTCTTTCATTTAGTGAGAAAGTTTATGATAATAATTTAATCAAATTGATATTCCACCATCAGTGGGATTTTTGCTAAATATTCATAAATATTTCCCCAAGACAGTTTTATTTATTTTTAGTTTTTTTTATCAGATACTTTTACTCACTACTTGGCGAATTTTAAATCGTATTCATACACATTCATTATAATCCAGTTCTATTGACGTTACCACAAGAAAACAAGTCCCGAAACTCAGATGACAGATCGCAAACAAAACACCACGAAGCACAAATGTCTCTGATTAGAAATATTTCACTTCTTCGAAAGATGTGGATAGCAATCTTTTGTAAACTGAATAGAGTTACGTGTGTAAACAAAATAAAATAAAAAAAGAAAATGGTAGCAACATACGTGACCTATTAACACTTTTTATTGGAACTTATAATTGTAGGCCACATTTTTCTCTTTGACATCGAGAATTGTAATTCGGTAAAAGAAATCAACACCTCCGAAATGGGAGCAAATTGTAACATCACAGCACATCTTTCACACTTTGTTATTAGCTTAATGATATTAATAATGGTTGGAAACACTTTTACATAATTTAAATAAGAGAAAGAAGCACTTATTAATTATTTTTTTTGTTATTTAGCCAATTAAAACAATCACTAGTAAGTAGACCAAAACACACACCGACACCGTATTTAATAACAACGAAATGCGAAAAACCCGCTGATGACGTTGGCGCTGACATTAAGTTGAAGCAACTTTTTTTTGCTTATCGTTTGCCAATGAAATTTGAAGGAAATTATGTTTTTTTATAAATCAAGGAAAGCCCATTAATTTGTAGGAAATACGTTGTTTTTTTTTTATTAAATTTTTACCCATGCTAGCTATTAATTGAGAAATGCTCCGACGATGACGTCGAAACTCTGGTGGCTGGCTGTCATCCATCGCAACAAAAGGCGACAATCACACAGCAGATACAACAACGACGACGGCGACGACCACGATACAATCAACACCGATTGCCAATTCTCGAGTGAGACTCACTTCTAAAGTGGTGGCAGTATTTCTTTTTTTGGCGAATTAACGTTAGCCATGAAACCTTTTGACAGCCGCTGCTGGCAGATAATTACGTCACTTCTTTACCGCTGAGAGTGACTTAAACTACATTAAAGTGAATAAAATTAATTTGATGTTTTACACGCCGAAAGAGAGAGTTAAAGCAAAGACGAAGACCACGGCGAAAAAAGCACAAGCAACGGCTAATAGGTATAAATAAACGTTAAAATACGCGAAAAAACTATCTTTTAAATTTTGACGGATACCGCGAGCCAATGATTTTGTGTGCAGTTAGACCGCACTTAAAGGCTATTTAAGCGTTAATAACATTTATATTGCCTATTATATTTTAAGTTACTCAGTTATGATGAAGCTCTTATCACTGAATAGGTACCTTTTATAATTTTTTTTTATTAAATGGGTGTATCTTATCAGAAAACTGAGAGATAAGAATGCGCGCTAATATTATGGCTAGAAGGTGTAGGTACTTTAAATAAAAACACACAAGAATTATTAATTTATTATTATGAGCAGGTAGGTAGGTACCGAGATTTTTGATGATTTTCTGACTGTCGCTCAGGCAGCTTTCGGTTGACCTTTGTATTGAATCACGAATTTGTATTAAAACAACGGTCGCACAATCACTATCTATACTCAACGAACTGTTGCACACCCGAGCAAATACTGAAAAGCAATACAAAAGTCAAATGTTCACATAGGAGCGATTTTCTCGAATACACAGAACTCAGTTACAGTGCTATTATTCCATAACAAAACGGCACTATACCCAACAGGAACTGACAACTGAATTCTATAATGGAGCGCACATAAGACGAGAATACACATTTACAAGTCGTGTTTATTATAAATATCCAAGTTTTCTTTTTATTTTCCCCAAGGTGAAGTACTTAAGTTCGTTAAGTCAAACGATGACGTCGCGACAGCATAGAGTGGGGAGTGGGAGCATTACAGAAAAAAAAACGAAAAGAAAACCAAACATATTGCGTACAGCTACACCAAATAGCAACAAAACACAACCAGTTGGTTTATTGACTTTATGTACATACAGAACGAAACATCAGCATGGCGAATGAACAGAACATACGAAGAAATCAAATCTCAGCACGACCGAATAATGTGATACCCTATAAAAGCTCCAATAGAATACATTCAAGTTATTTCGTCGTGTTCACGGACAACTTCGTCGACTGGAAATGGTTATATGGGGTTATATTGCGTATATCAAAAAAAGCGCTTGGGAAGTCAACGATACTGACCCGGGTTTAAATCAGAGATCAAGTTACTTGATAACTTGATCTCTGGGTTGAATATTGAGAGGTATTACTAGTAGGACCTTATCGTTATGTTAGTTTTGCTTGTGTATGAAGAACTTTCAAGTCGTGGTGGGTGTTAAATTACTTGTCATTATAATTCAAATATCATACCACGGCGGTAATTCACTAAAAAGTGAAAAGTGATTTTTACGATAATGGCCTACTCATTTACAAAAAAAAAAAAAGTTTGACATCAAGGTTGCGTGTAAAGATACACTATCCCGTAAAAATGCTGGTAGTAATACCCTGGGTGAAATAAATGATAGTCACGAAATCATGAATCATGACAAAGGGCGATTATGGAAAACGAGAAAGTATAAAAAATATGTTGCAAACCAACTTTACTTCTATTTTTCAACGGGGTGAACCTGCGAGCCGAAGTAATGGTATCCATTCGTTCTACATGTCCTTGCCATCTTAAACATCCAATGCGGAGTTTTTTTTTAACTACGAGCTGTACAGCTCGTATAGTTCTTAGTTGAATGTTCGTCTCCATAGCTCGTCAACGCAAACGGGACCAAAAATTGTTCGCAGAATTTTGCTCTCAAATCGACCAAGGATTTCTTCATCCACTTTTGATACGGTCCATGCTTACGATCTTAGCCTTACTGCTTAACCCATTTTTCCGCCTCCTTCTCCATCTTCGACCAATGTTGTCAATATCGTCGGCGTATGCAAGTAGTTGCACCGATATATGGAAGATTGTGGCTCTGGTGTTGGCTCTAAAGTTTTGCACAATCAGAAAGATTTGTTGTTGAACTAAGCGTCTCCTTATTTTGATAAGGCAAACGATGCTATTTTTTCATTCTTCAGGCATACTTTCATACGACCAAATTTCATGGTGAATGTAACTTACCAAGTCATCTCCTACTTTATAAAGCTCGGCATAATTTCATCGTTTACTGATTTTGTTAGTGTTGTAAAACTTAATAACTTCTATGTTCTGTTATGTCCCACTAACAAATGCACTAAATGATGAGCCTGTGGATGCATATTATATGCTGTGGCAAATCTCTGCTCGTGGATGATGCTTGTATTAAGCTCGCTACGACACAGATCTGATAGTGTTAAAAAAAAAAAAAAAAATAAAGGCAGTTATTTCCGGCAGCCTTGTTAAGCTTGGTCGGGTGGTTGGTAGTTTTCATTGTCGTCGCCAATACTGAATGGTTCGTTCTGCCTGACAGCAGAATATTGGTCGTCATCGCTGTTTAACAGTCTGCAGAAGTGGTTCTTCCATATCCTCAGCATCAACTCTGTCTCAAATACGATATTTCCCCGTTCATCTCGACAGGATTCTGTTCAAGACTTGTATCCTCGGCTTTTACGTTTTACACTTTGATTAAACTTGCGAACATCATTCATGAAGTGGAACCTCTCTATATCCTCGATCGCGCGCTTTTCTTGCTATATATTGGGTTATATTATTTTTGACATTAAGTGTGGAACATATAGAAATAATTTCGATAGTTATACATCAAAGTATATGGATCGATTCAGAATCGCTAGCTGAGTCGATCTAGCCATGCCTGTCCGTATGTCAGTCCGTCCGTGTGTCACCGATTTTTGGGCCTTTAATTTTAAGCTAGAGTATTGAAATTTGTAGCCTTGTCTTATGTTTTTTTGAGATAGCTTGGAACAGTTGGACTAGTGGATAGAGTTTTTCGGAGTCTAGACTCCTTGGAAGTCTCTTCTATTTTATCACAAGAGTCTCCAGGGTTTGCGCTTGGACTTCCTTAGTTCCTTTTTGTATATTGATATGGATTATTTGTTGGAGATCCAGTTATAAGATTAATTCAAGCTTTTAGCTTTATTGAAAAGTTTTCTTCACTTCTGACTAAGCATTCCTAGATTTTCAGATCACCATGGAGGTTTTTGTTTCCCTCTAGGTTTCCTTAGTGGACAAGAGGATGACAGTGATTCGTTAAAAGCGGAAGTTAGCTTATCAACAAGTTTGTTAAGCTCCTGGGTACTGCTAGGAGGGCTAAGTTGAGCAGGCAAACTAATCTTTTCATAGTTTTCCTCAATTTTGCAAGTCGGGTTTTCGATGATTTCGAAAAATCATGATCATCTAGACCGAATTGTATGTATCTGTGATTCTGTGGTCGGAAAAATAGTACTCACTAAATACCTTAAAATCTTTGATCATGTGATGGATGTAATTTGAGACAAGCGTGATGTCAAGGACTTCTTGTCTATTGCTGGTGATGAATGTTGGTTTATTACCTTTGTTGCATAGCAAGAGATTTGTAAAACGTAATAAAAAAGTAACTCACCTCGTTCGTTTATTTCAGAACTGTCCCAGATTGTGTGGTGTGCGTTAGCATCACTTCCTAGGATGAGTCCAGCTTTTCATCTCTCTGCATCTACGATCGTATTTGATAGGTTTTCCTTAGCGAAGGGTCCCACATGGTCATGGGCGAGATAGGCCGAAACCTGTACTTCTGAGCTTTTACTTCCAGTTGTGCTACGGTTATATCTCGATCTCTGTAATTGGAGAGTAAATAAACAGTTAGGCTACTCTTTAAGAGTATACAGGATCTTGATTACCCTTGTCCTTCGTATACAGGAGAGTATAGTCTTGATTCTACATACCAGATCGTGGACGACCCAAGGTTCCTGGATCAAGACAATCAGACCTTTCGAGGTATCCGTCGGAGCAGACAATTTTCCGCAACGCATACTTCGTCGGAGGTTTCAACACAATTCGCCGGGATGCGTTACAAAATGTCGAAGAAATATTCCGAACAGCTTTTCGGAAGAATACATCGAAGCAAAAATCATCCGAATCTTACAAAATCGGAGAATTTTCCGCTTCGACGGATACCTCGATAGGGCCGAATCCCGAATGTCTTCTCCGTGTGTTGTTACTGTCCCATCCTTAAAATTAATATCCCCAAAAAGTGGGCTTTATGGGGATATAATATAAATGGTTTTTGTAGAAAATCGCCCCCAAAAAGTAGGTGTGAGTTAATGATTTAAAATGATCTATAGACCAAATGTTTATATTATTATAGCCAACGATTTTACATCAACAGATTTTTTATTCTTTTTAAAATTTAAAAGAAAAAAACACCACAATGCTCAAGCTTAGATTTGTAAAATCTTATTTTTAGTTCAGGCCTTGAGGACCTTGCTCCTTATTTAGTTATTGCTCTCCAAATTCTAAATACAATTCCGGTTACGGTAGCTTCAGGAGAACGTAGTTTTTCTAAACTTAAAATTATTAAAAATTATATCAGGACAACAATGACTCAATAGAGATTGGTAGGCTTTCTTTACACTATGATGACCTTATTTCTGAATTTGCAAAGACAAAGGCCAGAAAAATAAGCTTTCTAGTTTAAATGTCCCCTCTGTCCATTTCTTTGCTGCATTTTATTTAACGGGTTTTACTCTTTTTTCCTTCAAAAAATTGCTCAAGTTCTCAAAATGAAGTTTCGTAGAATTTTTATTTTGAACATTTAGGTATTTACATATTAAATATATAAATTTTTTTTAATTTGTATTTATTTATTTATTTAAATTGTTGTAAATACATTAAATTAAAACATAACACATACTCATACTCATACATTCAAGTAGATATATAAAAGTACTTATTTACCGGGGATACCTCAATAATAAAACGCATTGAAAGTCTACCTCCTGGGTTATGTGAAAGGATTTTTTTTGTGTATCAGTGTGTTTATGTATGTACATATGTATTTGCGCAAATATAAAAAGTGAGTTTTCTAAAAATCTTTCACAGGGTGCAGTTTGGCTGGGGCCGGCCCTGGTTGTTAGACGGTGAAGAAGTGTGACCGAAGCCGTTTTGGAGTGGTGGAGATTAATCTGTGTTAATCGCAGCATTTTTGTTAACATGTTCTGACAAAGATTTTGTTCTCGCCTCTCGGGGAAAATGTATTCCTTGGAATTCGAAGCATCGGCGCACCACTTTTCTTCCGCTGGTCTTAATAAAAACTATGACGAAAGTTATAGCTCCAGCTGGTTCAAGTAAACCGAATCGAAATCGCATATAACAGGTGGGTAGAATATATTGGCTATTTTTTTGGAATATATATATATATGAGTGTTGAAGGTTAGAAAAAAAGTTTTTTAACTTTCTCTTACAAAGAGAAAGATATTGTTTTCGTGAAAATTTTCGACCTCGAGATTTTGATTGATTCTAACATTACGATGATAGCGGAGCCTAAAAAAGTGGTTTTTGGAATTCCGTCCGTCGGTCCGTCGGTCCGTGACGGTCTCCCCAGCCTAAACGGCTTGACCGATTTTCTTCAAACTTCGTATCCAAGCTTGTTTTGGTCATATTTCTAGGCCATTTTTTTGTTTGCTTTTAGCCATGTTAAAACTGGTACCTGCCATATAAAAATTACACATTACCTCAATTTTCTCGAAAACGGCTTTAACGATTTTGATTAAACTTTATATATACTAACAATATTAGTTCCAACAAAACTGTATAACCAGTTTCTTCGAGAAAATCCATATAACGGATTTTGTCATTTAGGCCATATAAAGAAAATTGTTAATATCTCGCAAACTATTGTGTCAAATTGAATGAAATTTAATACATATACTACTATTACAGCTTGAAGCAATTCCACATAATTAGTTTTAGCCCAACTATTACCAAACGGAATTTTCAGTTTTGGCCAAAAACGGAAAATCATTATTTTTCACATTGACATCGATTCCTTCAAATTTTGGAGTAAAACGTTCGTAACGGGTGATTTTTTAGCTGGTTTGGTTTTGGCAACACTGGTTTTGACAGCTGACGTGTGTTTAGTACCTTGTGTCACTGTCAAACAGCTTCAGTTTGGTTTGCAATTTAACCATGGATCGTCTTACAAATGAACAACGCTTGCAAATTATTGAATTTTACTATCAAAATTCGTGCTCGGTTCGAAATGTTCATCGCGCGCTGCTTCCATTTTATGATCGGCATTCTCGACCTTCTGAGCAGTCTATTCGGAAGATTGTGACCAAATTTCGCACCAAATTTACTTTGTTGGACATTAAACCACCAACACGTTTACGTACTGTGCGTAGTGAAGAAAATATTGCGGCCGTATCAGCTAGTGTGACAGAAGACCGCGAAATGTCGATTCGGCGCCGTTCCCAGCAGTTAGGCCTTTGTTACAGCACTACGTGGAAAATTTTGCGGAAGGATTTGGGCGTAAAGCCTTTTAAGATACAGCTGGTGCAAGAACTAAAGCCAGCCGACCTACCACAACGCCGAATTTTTGGTGAATGGGCTCTTGGAAAGCTGGCCGAGGATCCGCTTTTTTATCGAAAAATTGTGTTCAGCGATTAGGCTCATTTTTGGTTGAATGGGTACGTAAATAAGCAAAATTGCCGCATTTGGAGTGAAGATTAGCCAGAAGCATTGCAACAGCTACCAATGCATCCCGAAAAAGCCACTGTTTGGTGCGGTTTATGGGCCGGCGGCATTATTGGGCCATATTTCTTCAAAGATGATGCGAATCGCAGCGTTACTGTCAATAGTGAACGCTACCGAGCGATGATAACAAACTTTTTTTTGCCCGAAATGGAAGTTCTTGACTTGCATGATATGTGGTTTCAACAAGACGGTGCCACATGCCACACAGCACGCGAAACAATGGCGCAATTGCGAGGCGAGTTTGGTAAACAGTTAATTTCACGTTTCGGGCCGGTCAATTGGCCGCCTAGATCGTGCAATTTGACACCATTAGATCATTTTTTGTGGGGGTATGTCAAGGCTAATGTCTATAGGGACAAGCCCGCTTCGATTGACGCACTGGAAGCCAACATCCATGCATTCATTCGTGAGATACCGGCCGATATGTGTGAAAGAGTATGCCAAAATTGGACTCAGCGGATGGGCTACCTGAGACGCAGCCGCGGTCAACATTTGCATGAAATTATCTTTAAACATTAAATTGCAAGGTTCAAACTATCGATTCAAATAAATATTTCATTCATTTTTTTCGATTTTTTTGTGTTTTTTTTTTTGTAAAAAAGTTCTAAACCTCTTAAAAAATCACCCGTTATAAACACATTTCGACATTATTTATATCATTTTTAGCACGACCCAGTCGTGCACCCACCACTCGTTTTTTATTTGCAAATAGTCAGTAAAATATTATTGAGTGTGTCCCAGTACCCAGGGCCTAGCTTACCACCTCCTTTTATGACAACTCCGAACGGCTAAGTTGAGATAAGCTTTTCTTGACAATTGATATTACTCCGATGATTTGTCAGATCGTAACCAGAGGAGGGCCAGTGAAAGATCATCTAGGTGTTGCTACGGCTGGGAATCGAATCTAATAGTACGTTTAAACCGAACCGAAACTCGTCATTTCATTAACGAAATTCAACATTTGAAAATAGCGTTCCCACAAAAAAAAGGCATTCCAACTGTCAAAACATTATTTTTTCACTGGACCTTCTCTGAAAAATCATCCGAGTATCAAGCCCTGCCAAGAAAAGCTTATATGAACTCAACCGTTCGGCATAAAATTGGATTTATGAATAGTTTTGAGAAAAGCTGTGCCTGTGTACTAACGATCGTGCTACCCCAAAACAATAATTGTAGGTATTTGTTTTTTTATGTATGGGATCAATAAAGCAAATACCAGGTACAACGGGTATCCCGCAAATACCATATCAGCACCAACATAAGTATCCTTCATTCCTTACACGACACTCTAAAAGATTTTTTTTTTAAACAAACATTGACAGAGCAAGTTGATTTTTATAGGAGGAAAGATATTGTTTTTATAGGAATAAAAAGTAATGTTTGATTTGACATAATTCGGTTGGACCTAGTTTGAAATTTTCATTAATTCATCGCACTGCAAATGGAATTCATGTGACAATAATAGCCGTGTAAAAAACATCCTCCAAATCTATATAGGATTAGCAAACAATTTATGTGTAAAATACAACAACACCTATACTACGTTCTCACTGGGGTGCAAATGAGTTTATTTGTAATTTCACCAAAAAGGTGTTCTCACTAAGTTTTCGAATTACGTTTGACAACTGGCTATATTTCACAATGTGTATCTTCGTGAATCTGTAGCTTGAAGTTGAATAGAGGGCAACTGCATGCAAGAAATGTTTCTCTCTTTTCACAGCGATGCAAGATACCAGCTACATATATGCATTCTGGGAAGGTCTTTAGAAAAAAAACACGCCTAATGTTATAAAATCTGTATGCAGTGCGAAATTCGCACCCTTATGGGTGAATATTTTCTGAACACCTCCATTGTGTGGTACTGAATGCGCCCACCGGAATGCCTCGAATAGGTAGTGCTCTCTGTCAACACCACTTCTCGAACAATCAACAAACCGCGAGAACTTCGGAGAATATGCTATCTCTTTCTAGATCAGTATGAGGAGTACTTCTTACTTACTTAAGTGGCGCTACAGTCCGGGACGAACCTGGGCCTCAACCAACATGCCTCTCCAATTAGCCCGGTCCTTAGCTAACTACCTCCAGTTGCGCACTCCAAGTTGGTTGAGGTCGGTTTCTACTTGTGCGCGCCACTTATGACGAGGTCTTCCTCTACTGCGTCCGACGTCTGGCTGGGAATCGAGGACTCTGCGAGTCGGAGTATTGGTGTCCATTCTTTCTACATGTCCTAGCCATCTTAAACATACAATACAGAGTTTTTTGAATAGAGTATGTCGCTGTACAGCTCGTATAGTTCGTGGTTGAATCTTCGTCTCCATAGCCCGTCAACGCAAACGGGACCGAAGATTTTCCGAAGAATTTTTCTCTCGAATCGACCAAGGATTTCTTCATCTGCTTTTGATTTTGATCAGCGCCGTAGAGCAGGACTGGGATGATCAGGGTCTTATATAGGATCTCCTTAGTAGTTCGAGTGAGGGCTTTACTACTAAATTGCCTTCTTAGCCCGAAGAAACAGCGATTGGCAAGAGTAATTCTTCGTTTGATTTCTGACGAGATGTTATTGTCAGAGTTAATGGCGGAGCCGAGGTAGACAAAGTCCCGTACTACCTCAAAGTTATATCTGTCAATGGTGACGTTCTGTCCAATTCGTCGATGTTGTGTGTCCTTCGTTCGTGTTGACAGCATATACTTTGTCTTACCCTCATTTACTGCAAAACCTATTTTTGCCGCTTCCTTCTCTATACTAGCAAACGTGGCTATGACATCACGTTGAGTCCTACCAATGATGTCAATATCGTCGGCGTATGCTAGTAGTTGCACCGATTTTTGAAAAATTGTGCCTCTGGTGCTGGCTCGGGAGTTTTGCACAATCCTCTCAAGAATCAAATTGAAGAAGTCACATGACAGCGGATCGCCTTGCCTAAATCCTTTTTTGGTATCGAATGTGTCGGTGAGGTCGTTTCCGACCCTGATGGTGCAGCGAGAATTCTCCATCGTCATCCTACATAAACGGACGAGTTTGGGCGGTATACAAAAACTAGACATGGCTCTATAGTTCGTCTCTATAAATGCTGTCGTATGCGGCTTTGAAATCAATAAATAGGTGGTGGGTATCGATTTGGACTTCTTGGGTTTTTTCCAGGATCTGCCAAAGTGTGAAAATTTGATCTATTTTGGACTTTGCTGGCCTAAAACCACACTGATAAGGGCCGATCAGGTTGTTGGTAAACGGTTTAAAGCGTTCACATATTACGGCAGATAGGATCTTGTAAGCGATGTTGAGTAGACTTATGCCTCTGTAGTTGGCGCAGTTCAGAGGGTTTCTTTTTTTGTGGATCGGGCAAACGATGCTGAGGTTCCATTCTTCAGGCATGCTTTCAACCGACCAAATTTGGGTTATGAGTTGGTGGATGTTGCTTACCAAGTCATCTCCGCCAGCTTTATAAAGCTCAGCGGGAAGGTCGTCATTTCCGGCGGCCTTATTAAGCTCGACTGTGTCTCAACTACGATATTTCCTTGTTCATCCGACAGGATTCTGTTCGAGCCTTGTATCCTTGGCTTTGACATTTTACACTTTGGTAAAATTTGCGAACATCCTTCCTGGAGTGGCACCTCTCTATATCCTCGATCGCGATTTTTCTTGCTCTTTTTTCTTCTTTCTGAAAAGCCGGTTTTCTTTGCCCATAGAGCTCAATGGCAGCTCTCATCTTCACCTGCAGCTTAGCCTTGTAGGCCTCGTTCTTGGCTGCGAGCATCTGTCGGCATTCCTCATCAAACCAGGGGTTTCTTGCTGGTGGCCGCGAGAAACCTAGCACATCAGTTGCGGCTATTCTAATGGCTTGTTGGCATCGTTGCCATTGTTCTTCGACATTAGATGCTGGTGGTATGTTGTGAGTCGAGAGGCTAAGGGATATGCGTTGCGCGAAGGTCTTGGCTGTCTCTGGCGATTGCAGTCTTTCGACATTAAATTTTTTCACAGTATTTCGTTTTTTTTTGTGGCGTGGTGGATATCCGAATCCTTACTTTGGCTACAACAAGGTAGTGGTCCGAGTCTATGTTAGCCCCTCGGAATGTTCGGACATCCAAAATACTGGATGCGTGCCTCTTGTCTATTGCAATGTGATCAATTTGGTTGACTGTTCGTTGATCTGGAGACCGCCATGTCCCCTTGGGGATATTGAGGTGAGGAAACCGTGTGCTGGCTATAGTGGCATTTCGTTCCGTAGCGAAGTCAATTAGCCTATATCCGTTACCAGACGTGTTGTCGTGTAGGCTATATTTTCCGACAGTACTGCTAAAGATGTCTTCTCTTTCTACCTTTGCGTTAAAATCTCCCAGCACGATTTTAACATCGTACTTTGGTAGTCGCTCCTAGGTTTTGTCGAGGAGCTCGTAGAAGCAATCCTTAGTTATATCATATTTTTCCTACGTCGGAGCATAAGCGCATATAAGGCTTATGTTGGCGAATTTGGCCTTGATGCGGATTGTTACAATACGTTCGCTAATGTCTTGAAAACATAAGACTTTTTGCCTAAGTCTGGCACTTACAACATATCCGCATCCTAAATTCCTAAAATTCCGATTAAAAATATGTCGAAGACAAAGCAGGCCATAATCGAAAAACCTAATTTTTCACAAACTACGCGGCCATCAGATATCCGTTCGGATCTTGTACATCCAAAACCAAATGTACAAACGTATGCTCAAGCTACAGTATCCAATAACGCCCAAAAGAATATCTCACCTGACCCAGTTTCAAATGTATTTTCGATTATTCTTTCAAAACTTGAGGAACAAAGCAAAACGAATAAACTTATTTTTGACAGGCTCGTTAAGCTCGAAAATAGTAGTCGCAATAGAAGTACCCCACCTTTAACATGAATATATTGCTTAAAATTCTTACGTTGAATGCCAATGGCCTTTGGCAAAAACTTGGAGAACTTGAATTATTTATGGAGGAAAAAGATATAGACATCTGTTTAATATCCGAAACTCACGCAAAAAGTAATTCGAACTTAAAAATTAAAGGTTACCTCAACTATCATGCTCTACATCCATCGAATAAGGCTAGAGGTGGAGCCTCACTATATATTAAAGAGTGTATCGAACATTCGATTGATCTTAAACTAGAAATCGAAACAATGCAAGTTAGCTCTATACAAATCAAAAGCAGACAATCCTTTCTGAAGATATCGTCTATTTACTGCCCACCACGATGCAAGGTTGAGAAAATTGACTTTGAAAACTTGCTTAATTCCCTTGGACAACGTTTTGTCATCGCAAATGCAAAATGCAAAACATACATTCTGGGGATCTAGATGCATATCACAGAAAGGTAGGATGCTTTATGATGTAGGTAGAAAGTACAATACCGAATTTCATTCTACGGGAAAACCAACTTACTGGCCAACTGATGTTAGAAATATACCGGATTTGATCGATTTTTTCATTGTAAAAGGTCTGCCGTCCAATCGAATCAAAGTTGAAGAATGCTTTGATCTTTCCTCTGATCATTCTCCAGTCATTTTAACAACGAGCGAGTCACTGATTATAAATGAAAAACCACCCAGATTAACAAACGCCAAAACCAACTGGGAAGGTTTCAAAAACGATATTGAAAATAATATCCGACTGGGTGTATCGCTTAGAACCCCATTGGAACTCGAAGTCGCTGTTGACTCATTTATCAATACCATCCAAAAAGCAGCATGGAATAATACTCCTCAACAGAACAAAATTGTGAGCTATAGTAAAATTAAGTACCCCCGAGAAATACAAGATTTAGTAAGACAAAAAAGAAAAGCTCGTAAAAGATGGCACCAAACTCGTGCCCCGCAAGATAAAACACAAAACACAGCGCAAAATGAAAACATTAATATATTCGAGACTACAACCGATAATAATATAGTAAGATATGCAAATATTGCCGAGCTTAAACGGGAAATACAGAAACTAAAGCCTAAAAAAGCTCCGGGTTATGACCTGATTACAGGAGAACTTTTTAATATGTTGCCTCGGAAAGCATTAACTAAGCTTCTTTTTATTATAAATGCAGCAATTAGATTAGAATACATACCAAGACAGTGGAAAGTCGCGGAAGTGATTATGGTTCTAAAACCAGGAAAATCACTGAATGAAATAAAATCTTATAATGCGATATACATATTAATACTAAGAGAGTGTGTAAAATTATAAAATTGGAAAAAAAATTAAAATTGATAACCAGTGTCATTGCAAATATATAAATATAAATGGTCTATAGACGAAATGTTCATATTAATATTTCCAATGATTCTGCATCGAATTTTTTTTGAAAATTTTAAAATTTGACTTGGAAAAGTTTTTTTTATTGAAAACGCCGCCAAAAAGTGGGCGTGGCAAAAACATCATATATAGACGAAGTATAGATATTATGATTTTCTAAATACATATGTTGTTTAGAAACTTTTTCCAAATTCCATACAGTTTGGCCAAAAAATACATTTTTCTTAAAAGGCCCCGTAGCAGTAGGAGGATTTCAAATTTTTTTACACTTATTCTGCTGGGAACAACAAAAAGCACGTGTATATCTATTCTATTTATTCACTATATTTGTTGACAGTTCGCTCTTGTCATTGAATGTCGAAAATAATTGGATTATTAAATATTAAAATTAAAATACTATTAATAAATAAAAATGTTTTACGCTAATTACCTATTTCTGCGAGAATTGGCCATCATCTTCTTCAAGCAGCGAATACGAAGAAGAAGAATACATGTTGAATTCAACAAATGGGACAACAGCGACTTCATCTATCGTTTTCGTATCTCAGAACGGATGAAAATAATGGTTCTTGGTTCTTGAATAACGGATTTTGCCGTACGACAAGAGACGGTAGTGTACATTGCGAATTGGTTCGAATTAATTAGTTTTTGATATATTCTTGTTGTTTTCTTGCAATCGGATTTATTCAACTGGCGTATGCAGATTTCATTGGAGTTAGCATCACAACAGTGCACTATGTGTTAAAACGTGTGTCTAGAGCTATAACCCATCTTGCTCCACGATTCATTCATATGCCGGAAACGCAAAGGGAACGTTTGATGGCAGCAAGTGACTTTTTCGCTTAAGACAAATTCCCTCGAACAATTGGCGTGATATATTGCACACATATCCGCATTCAGTCGCCAGGTGGAACCGATCGTAAGGGATGGTTCTCCCTAAACATCTAGACGGTGTCCGCTGCGAATTTCAAAATAAACGATATCACTCGTTGTTAGGTATTGTGCTCGTATAATTAATACAAATTTCAAATACATTTTTTTAATATTTTCTTCTTGAAAAGGGATCAATGCATGCTCAGAGCATTTTCAATATTTCGGGCTTAAAAAAACTATTCGAATAAAGCGAGTTCGGGCATTTCATTCTTACACAAATACTAGCTACCTTGCAACGAAATTCCTGAATGTCACAAACGCTATTAAAAGTCTATTCAACGAATCGCAGATTCGGACTCGAAACTACGTCGAACGTTCGTACGGCATTTGGAAGAGGCGATTTCCAGTGTTGGCCACTGGCCACCAAAGATGCTGCTTTTCTTCTGCAAATTCTTGTGTTTAACTTGGTGCTGGGATTTCCTCCGATTCCCTTCTACGCCGGCTGTATTTTCTCCTGCATATGTTATGGGGTAGTGTATAAAAATGTTTTTTTATATAAAAACGCGCCCAAAAAGTGGGCGTGGATTAAAATGGTCTATAGACGAAATGTTCATATTAATATTACCAATGATTCTGCAACCGGAAAGTTTTTTTTATTGAAAACACCCCAACAAAACTTTATATAGACGAAATATAAATATTAAGATTGTCTAAATATGTTGTTCAGAAACTTTTTCAAAATTCCTTATCCTTACGGTTGGCCAAAAACTACATTTTATATTAAAAGGGGGCGTGGCAAAAATGTTTTCACTTGTTCTGCTGGGGGCAATAATATATAATATATGTACTTGACTCCACTATCGTTTAGTTCCGCAACGATGCAAAACCGATTAAAGATTAAAATATAAACAACGTTTTACTTGCTAACAAAATTAAATCTCAGGTGAATTTGGATCAGCGTCAATAAATGAACATGTATTTAAATTCATAATAACTACTCACTTATCGGCCTCTCCCAACCCGTGAAGAGTCTCTGCCTGAGACACTGCAGGTTTCCATCCTCTACGATCCCGGGCTCGCTGATTCCAGCGCTCTGGCATCCGCGATGGCTTGGTCTTTGAAACGGAGGTTCGGTCTTCCTTGCCTTCTCGAACCTGTGGGCTGGGAATCGAAGATCCTCTTAGCTGGAGCATTATTGTCCATTCGCTCGATGTGGCCGAGCCAATGTAGTCGACGTGTTTTGGCCTTTTGAACTATATTGGCATCTTGGTACAGCTCATAAAGTTCGCGGTTATATCTTTTCCTCCATTCGGCACTCACCGCCATAAACCAGAACTGGCAGGATAAGGGTTTTGTAGAGCACACATTTCGTCCTTCCAGTTAGAAGTTTTGAACCCAGTGGTTTCGCCAAACCGAAGTATCAACGGTTAACTCCAATCATGACGTTTTGTCCTAGGTGGTGGACAGATGCTTCTTTGTTTGTTGATAGCATGTACATGGTCTTGTCCTCATTTACTTAATGCCAACGGATTTCGCATGTTCTTCAATCAGCTGCAGCGCGTGTTTTCCAGCGTCACGCGACACAGCTGAATCAGTTTTGCCGGGATTCCGAATTCGGCCATCGCCATATAGAGCTTCTGACGATGTATGCTATCATACGCGGCTTTGTAGTCGATGAATAGGTGGTGAGTTTCGACTTGGAATTCGTTGGTCTTTTCTAGGATTTGCCTCAGTGTGAACATTTGGACTATAGTCGATCTGCCGGGCTGGAAGCCACACTGGTACGTGCCGATTAGTGTGTTGCAGAACGGTTTTAGACGGTCACACAGCAAGTTGGATAGAATCTTCTATGCGACGTTTAGCAGGAATATGCCTCGATAGTTCTTGCAAGACATAGGATCGCCTTTTTTGTAGATGGGGCATATGGAGCTGATAGTCCAGTCATCGGGCATGTATTCTTCCACCCATACTTGGTTGATGGGTTGATGATTCGGTGCATGCTCCCTATCAAAACATCACCACCGTACTAAAAAAGCTCCGCTGGTAAGCCATCGGAGCCTGCGGCCTTGTTGTTATTTTATATTATTTTTATTCTTTTACTCTTTTTTATAGCTAGGCCAAATTCTTGTATACTAGGTGGTGAAACTAGTTCTTCATTGACTGGACGAGGGTTCTTTTCTTGCCCTATCACTCCCTCTACATGATGCCCATTAAGAGGCTACTGGAAATGCTGCTTAAACACATCTACTATTCCCTGCACTTCGGTGACTAGGTTTCCTTCGCTGTATCGAAGAGCCTGCGTTCCGGTTTTGTAGTCAGCAGCCAGTTGCTTGGCCTTTTTATGTAACCTCCAGATGTTGTTACAATCGCGCGACTCTTCGATCTCTTTGAGCTGAGACGCTGCGTAAGCCTTCTTCTTTCTACGCAGAGTTTTCTTTTCCTCCATTCTCCTGGCTCTATACTCTTCTCTCGCTGCCCTTGTTTTGCGCTGCAACCATTTCTTGTGTGCATCTTCTGTCACCTTTGCACGCATTCATCATCATGCCACGGGCTCTTTCTCGGGGGTGGCAACTCCCAACCTGGAGGACCGGGCCCTTGTTTTGACCCTAGGACAGCGGGCCGGAAATGAGTGGGATATGCTGCCGTTAACCCATTGAGGGCTCCTCCGACACCACTCTTTTCCAACACCCTGGCTTAGTATTGGAATACGTATAGACCTGTTGTACGTCGAAGCAGCTCATATAGGGATTGCACTTAACAGTTCGATCGATCTAACTGCAGCTGTAGGCACCACCGTTGATTCCTCCGCTGTCACCTGAGAGTGAGTACCTTAGTGAGAGGATACTCCTCCCACTCTCTCGCTCGCTGCGACCAACAGGGGTTAGTTACCCCATCTCCAGTCGAGTTACTAGGCACCCACCAGTCACCAGCGCAGAGTAGAGGTGAGAGCAGGAGTTGATAGTGAGAGGCTAAAGTGAAAGCGCTTATGTTCTTATGTAATCGCATCACTACCCTTAAAAACATAATTCATAATTGTATACCTATATTCTGTTCCTACCAGAGATGGCAGAGTAGTTTAGGTGAGGTAATCTACTCGATTAACTACATGCCTGATTTGTTTCATTTACTACCTACATTTGTTACGTGTGCTACCTACATATAAAACGTTAAATTTCAAATTTCATGGGCATATACATATCCATGGAGATGGAATTGGATTCACCCAGAATCAAAAAACGTGCGAATTGTAGATGTGTTCCATGCACTAAAGCAAAGAAACCAGTCTGTGTCATAGAAATATCTGGATCATGAATACAAATTATGATAAATTAGTTTACATATTTTCTATTGTTGTTGTAATTTGAGATTTGTGAATTTAACTATGCGTCCGAGGCCTGGATACTGTGGTGTTCTTAAAAACGATAATTGGTAGCGCATTCATCGCAGAGTGTCCTATTCACCAATAATTATGGAGTTTTCTTTCTCCCGATAAGTTAGGCATGTTTCTTTTTAAATTGTTTATCGTTTGTTGTGATTAGGCTCACAAATCTCAAACAATTTACAATTTATTTATTTTGAATATTAACCGCATTTTATTCAATTAATTTAAAATAAATTATTCTGTGAAAAAGCAACCCAAAATACATTTTGACAGTTACCACCACGTCTACTACCTTTTCCTACGTTAACTACCTTTAACTACATTAACTAGCTCTGTTGCGTAGCAGACGTAACAAATGTAGCTATTCAAAAAAAGTGTCATTTCTGCCATCTCTGGTACCTACCGATTACTTTGTCGTCAACATTAGCAGTACTTTTCAGATCTTTAAGGGTACAATGGACCCTTGGCAGCATCATTGGAAATTTTCTTTTACTTCTTGGGGCTTTGTTTTTATAAATTCAACCATTGGCGAGTTGGTGTCAAAATAAAGCTTATGAATTTTAGAACATGATTATACAAACAAATTTTAATTGTAGTTATCGCAGAAAATCAGCCCTTAGGGCCCAGTTATAGCCATCACTGAAAAACATCAATGGAAATTTTCTTTTACTTCTTGCGGTTTTTTCATAAATTCAATCATTGGCGTGTTGGTGTCAAAACAAAGCTTATGAATTATAGAACGTGATTATCTAAACATATTTTAATTATTAATTGTAGTTATCGCAGAAAATCACTTTTTATTTTTCACTGATCATGACTTATTTCTGTGAAGTAATGTTTGCCTACGATAGAGTTGTTCAGCACAACGTCAGTGTCAATGACAAACTGACAGCATCTGTAGGAAAACATACACATTTGACATTTGTATGAAGGCAAATTAATTGGCAAGGGACAGGGGTTGTTTTTTGAACATTTTTAAAATTGCTTTAAAATTGTGTAAAAGTGCTTAATGAGAACAGAACAATTTATAAACAAAATAAAAATATTCAGAGTTGTTGTTGTTGTTTGTGAAAACAAGCACATAATAATCTTTACTACACGAAAACTAATCAACTTTGTTTGCACTCGGATTTATGTTCACGCTTTGCAATGGCACTGGTTATCAATTTCACTCTTTTTATTTCTATTTTATAATTATACACACTCTCTTAGTATTGTTATGTATTTATAATTTGAGTTTCACTTTGAACAACTTATATTTTCATATATCAAAGCAAATTATCCAAAAATGAGTACTCCCGCCATATAAAATATCACATTGTTTTCCTCCAAGCGATTTTGACGTTTCAAAAAAAGAGACAACGCACTTGGGAGGGAGATAGTCTCATGAACAACTCTATTCCTATAAACAGCTATGGAGGTAAAATTTCAATTCCATCATATTTTGGGTTTAACATTATCAGATCTGTGTCGTAGCGAGCTTAATACAAGCAGCATCTACGAGCAGAGATTTGCCACAGCATATAATATGCATCCACAGGCTCATCATTTAGTGCATTTGTTAGTGGGACATAACAGGACATAGAAGTTATTAAGTTTGACAACACTAACAAAATCAGTAATTTACTTAAATTGTAATTTCATAGTAAACGATGAAATTACAATTTAGATATTTTAAACACTTCTGATTTTTTGGGTTTTCTTAGATTCTTTATTGGGTTTCTTAATATTACCCTAACTCTAACCAGCTACGTCGGCGTCCTCTACAATACCACGCAATTTTCCGTCGTCTCGCTTCTTCTTTGCTAGCCACGTCACTCGTATTCGCTGATGTTACATCCAGATGGCGTGATAGATTAAGGTGCGTTTACAATACTTATTACATTATAATACAGAGGGCGTCATATTCTATACATTAGGGTGTATTTACAATATTTATTACATTACAACTCGGCTAATCTGACTAAATGATCGCCCTCGATCAATTATTAGTTATTATTTTTCAAAAGAAACTTAAGTTGATGGTGTGTGCCCTCTACAGTCAGGCACCACAGCACCCGAATTCGGAACGGGTGTTACCCATCTACGTAGGCGCACAGCCTCGACGACACCGTCATATGGTAACTGTGTCAACTGGCAATTTTCAACATCTCTTATAACATATCGGTCATTTGGCAAGACTTTATGTATAACATAGGGTCCTCGATATTTTTGAAGAAACTTTTTATTTATTCCTACAGTGGTGTCAATATGCCTCACAACTACAAACTCGCCAAGTGAATAAACCTTAGCCGGCACACTATGCTGAAGAAAGTATTTTTCATTATAGTCTTGTGACTTTTCTATAGCCCTTAAGGCCTGTGTTCGGATCTTATTAAAATCGCGTTCCGTTCCGCGGTTAAAACTATCATCCAAATGTTCAGTAAGCTCGTCCACAATCGTGCCACGCTGTTCCACTCCAAAGAGCAATTTACTAGGTGATTCCTTCGTAGAACTATGTATAGTGTTGTTGATGGCATATTCAACCTCAGACAATTTATTTGACCAGTCTGCATGATTCACAGGCTCACTTATCTTACTTAACATGGCTTTGATCACACGATTCACCCTCTCGACTTGGCCGTTAGCTTGAGGGGATGCCACGGCTACTTTTATGTGATCGATATTGTTCCTAAGCAGGTAATTTGAAAATTCTAAAGAGGTAAAGCAAGTGCCACGATCCGTGATAACACGCCTTGGCCGACTGTAATAACTAAAGTACTTTTCCATTGATGCACATACCTCTTTGGTACTCGTCGAATTGACTGGGTACAAACGCACAAATTTTGTAAAAGCATCGATAATAACCAAAATATGCTTTCGTTTCGATGTTAGAACAGGTAATGGTCCAAAATGGTATAGATGAAGTGTGTCAAATGGATTTGGATTCTTAGGAATGCTATGAATATTGTGTTCATTAATTCGAGCCGGCGCAGAGTATATTATGCACTTAATGCAATTTTTAATAAAATGATCAATCTTGTTCCTCATACCCGGAAACCAATAATTTTTCCGTATTTGATTGTAGCATTTGTCAATTCCAAGATTAAATTATTTTTGTCATTACGTTTTATTTGTTTTAGATGAATATTAAACATCTGTAAAAAGTCACGTCCCAAAATCAACGGCAATGTCACCAAGTTATCTGGAAGGACGAAAACTGGTATTTTATTAACTGTATTTCGAAATTTAATGTAAATCTGTATAATACCGTATGAACAAATCTTGGTTCTTCCAACTCCAGAATACTTGGTTGCCTTTAACACTTTGGGAATATTAATACTGCTTGGAACAATGGAACGTCGGATAATGCTAATTGCGCTACCGGTATCAAACAAAGAAAAAACATTCATAGGTTTAGTGCATCTAACCTGGTCAACTGAAAAGGCAACACTTACCATCTGCATGGCGCTTATGGCACCAGCCACTTCATCATCACTATCCTGATCAGCTAACATCTGAGTGACAGCGGCAACAATACGTTGGTGTTTCCTTTGCGCTTTTGGACAGTTGTAGTGCAGATGACCAACTTCACCACAGTTGAAACATGCGTTAGCTGGTCTCGGTGGCTTGGGACAATTACTCTTATAGTGTCCAAATTTGCTGCAATTATAACATCTGACATCGGAAAGGTTCAGCCGCTTGACAGCGGTGTGTGACTGCGGCTTACTGGTAACAGTGGTTGTTTTACCAGCGATTTGTTTTGACTGCAGATTGATGTGGAACATTGATGACCGCTTCTGTTCGTACCGATCGAGTTTCGCCAACAATTCCGAAAACGTTTTGCAGTCATTTATCAGCGTTATAGTAGAGCTATCATCATTGAAACCGTCAATTATGAATGTAAGCAATTCATCCTCGGGAATATCAATTTTTGCAGCCGTTGACTTCATGGCGATAACAAACTCCAAACACGACTCCCCTGGGCGAATTTTGCGATTCTCCAGCTGACGATAAACATCGCGATGCGTGACTTGTCGTCCGAATGTTTCAATCAAAGATGTCTTTAGCTGCTGATAGTTGACGACACCCAAAGTATTTAAGAACTCCTTCGCAGTGTCCTTAAGCATACGGCGCACACCCAAACACATCTCGTCCGGCGTAAAAGAGCGTGTTGAAGTGTATTGCTCATATTCGTTAAACCACTTGCGAATGTCGTAGTTGTTTTTTCCAGTGAATGGGTTGAGTGCGTTCTCTAAATGGTCAAAGTTCACTACGCGATGAATACGGCTACCTGGCATGTCACTTTCGTCGCACTGCATTGCACGTATTTGCTGTTGTAGCAATGCTACCTCATGCTGCATTTTCAACACTTTCAGCTGATTCTCCAAATTTATTATGTCCACTTGAGGTAGCGCGCTAGAAGCGGTGACGGCATGCTCCTTGTTAGCGTCGTTCACAATTTCTGTGTCTACACCAGCGACATCTTCTATGTTCAGGGTTTCGTGTGCAGCTGCAACTTTGTTAATCACGTTGTTCGTTCCCTTCTCCATCAAACCATCGTATAAAGGTCGCAATTGAGCCAGCGTGGCCGTCGATGGGAATTCCACTTCAGCAGAATTCAGTGCATCCACTAAGAACTGCCTCGTTAGCCTTTGGTTCGCCATTGTTTATAAAAATATTTTATTAAAACTTTTATTTATTTTATTTACTTTGAGTTAACCCCACACCTGAGTTTTAAACACTTCTGATTTTTTGGGTTTTCTTAGATTCTTTATTGGGTTTCTTAATATTACCCTAACTCTAACCAGCTACGTCGGCGTCCTCTACAATACCACGCAATTTTCCGTCGTCTCGCTTCTTCTTTGCTAGCCACGTCACTCGTATTCGCTGATGTTACATCCAGATGGCGTGATAGATTAAGGTGCGTTTACAATACTTATTACATTATAATACAGAGGGCGTCATATTCTATACATTAGGGTGTACTTACAATATTTATTACATTACAATATCTAACAATTTTACTTACACTTATTACGACTCTAGCATACAATTTCGCAGAGTATTTTTTAAACTACATTTACTTACATGTAGTTCAACTACATCGTTATTTTTATTGTATACCCTACTCATAAGACTAATGGCCTCATGCATACCATAGTTCTGTTTATGATTAGGTATATGTAATATATTTAATCTACGCAGGTTGTAGGAACCTCCCCAGGTATTAAAACCAATGGCACTTAAAAGATCAGGAGCATCAATTTGTCCTGATAATAACTGGTGTAAGAAAACCATGTCATTGTTAAGTCTACGTTGAGACAAAGGCAATAGTTGCAGCAGTTTAATTCGACACCTATACGGAGGCAAATTGTGTAGATCATCCCATGGAAGTCCTCTCAAAGCAAATCTTATGAATTTACGTTGGACTGATTCAATTCTATTCGAATGAACTACATAGAAGGGTGTCCAAACTTGTGAGACATACTCCAAGTGAGGGCGAACTAGACAATTATAGAGTGAAAGAGTGACATATGGGTCATTAAACTCTTTTGACCACCTTTTTATATATCCTAACATAGAGTTGGATTTATTGACGATAACGTTAATGTGTTTATTAAACTCCATTTTGGGATCAAAATAAACACCAAGATTTTGAAAACTGTCTACTCGACAGAGAGTATGCCCGGATAGAGTATATTTAAAATTACATGGAGCGCGTTTTCGTGAAAATGACATATGCTGGCACTTTGTAGGGTTCAGATTCAAACCGTTTTTAAGACACCATATGGTAAAACTATTTAAATCGGTTTGTAGTGAAAGCGAATCGTTTAAATCTCCTACACATTTGAAAATTTTCATATCATCAGCATATATCAATATTTTGCTATCTCGAATACAGGCTTTTACATCGTTAATTGCAAGTATAAATAAAATTGGTCCCAAATGACTTCCTTGAGGTACTCCAGATTGAGCAACAAAAGGGTTGGACTTGGAACCTCTAAATTTTACTTGTTGATATGATTTAACCCAATTTATGAAAACTGGAAGGAATCCATACGCCTTAAGTTTAAAAATTATGGTGTTATGTGATAACTGGTCAAATGCTTTGGAGAAGTCAGTGTATATACAATCGACTTCTTTTTTATTTTCCAAATTATTGGAACAATGATGCAATGATGATGAAGTTAATAGATTTGTTACAGTGGATCGATGTTTAACAAATCCATGCTGTTCTTCACAGATAATGTTTCGACACAGGATTACCAATTTATCACAAATAATATGTTCAAATAACTTAGGAATGCAAGTTAGTTTTGAGATAGGTCTATAATTAGAGATATCTCCTCGCTCGCCTTTTTTAAAAAAAGGTGTTATAAATGCACTTTTCCATTGGATTGGGAATACTCCTGAGGCAAGGGAGCTTTCAAACATTTACTTAAGGTATGGCAAAAGAGCATCTTTGCATTGCTTTACGACTATTGGTGAGATTCCATCGGGCCCCGCAGAATAATCATCGTTTAATGAAGATATATATGTAAGTAGTGTCTCATCGTCAAATGTAACATTGCTGAAACTAACTTGAGGACAGTCATTAAGATAACTGAAATAATCCTCGTCTAAGACTGGAGGGGTATCAATAAATGATTTAATGAAGCTCTCTGAGAATAAGTTTGACACAATTAGAGAGCTCGATGTTTTTGAATTATTTTGCGGGTTCAATTGTTGAGTGTGTCAGAGCTATTTCAGGTTCTGGTCGTTAATTGTAATCGACAAGAGTGTTAATCACTCCACGACGTATGGGGTCGGAACAGTACCCACTTAAAGGTTTATTTGAGTGGAGAATAATTGAAAAGATTAATGGATATCAGGAAAACTGCATGCTTAAGCGATAAAACGGTTTTTAACGATTAGAGAGTATTATAATTTATACTGTAAACAATTTTTCACCACTCAGAAGCCGTAAAGGGCCTTAGGATATGTGACTTACTGAAACACTTGGATATGTTGAACAGTGCTCCCATGCTGGATACTCCCCATCCCTCAGTGGCACATGATATGTTTTCTATTCTCTTAGCTTATAAGCTATGTTTTCTATCATGCAGCTTAGTTTTTTTTTTCAAAAGGGACTATAGACGTTTATTGCCAATATCACTCTGGCACAATCTCTAACGTTGTAGCATTTTCACTTATCATATGTTATAGTGTCAATTAATCTCTGTGGTGTTGAATGCCGATAACACCTATCAACCCGCTAGTGATGGGCTAAGATCCAAGTGGCCAGTTTATCCACTTTTTCGTTCCGTTCCTCAGCAGTGATGTAGAGAGTTACGATTTATAGCCTTGAATGATAAGAGGCACTTTGTAACGTAATACGCGATTACAGCGCTAAAATCGATCGGTTTAATAACAGACGATGTGTGTTCAATTTCTGATAATTCCATCGATAGTACAGCCTTTGCTGCTTCTTATACACGTAAATCTCAGCTATAGAAACAAACTACATTAGTCAAAAGAACTGGTTTATAGACAATCGGCCCTAGCGAGGTATCCGTCGGAGCGGAAAATTCTCCGATTTTGTACGATTCCGATGATTTTTGCCTCGAGGTATTCTTCCGAAAAGCTGTTCGGAATATTTCTCCGACATTTCGTAACGCATCCCAGCGAATTGCGTTGAAGTGCGTTCAGGAGCATTTTTTGTTCAATTTTTGACAGCTAAGTGCAATTCTTTTTCCGATTTCCTCCGACACAAATTCGTCGCGGAATTTGTTTACGAAGTGAAGTGGAGTAATAGAAAAATGTATGTAATTATATAAAACTATTTATTTAAGTAATTTTCGTACTAATCGTTTGAATTTGTGTTTCCAGGGCGAACTCAATGGAAAAAACCACCCCTGAACAGTACGAGCTTCGTCGTCGCATTTGTGTAGTATTTCTTTCCGATGGCAAATACCTCGAATGGAATTTGAATCTCCGACGAATTATGCGTTGCGGAAAATTTTCCGCTCCGACGAATACCTCGCTAGGGCAGAATACCTCTATGAAGATACCCACTTTTAACCCTTTCTCTGATTACGTTTAAACCGTGTCAGTTTCAACGGTGTAAACATATCGAACAAGAACTAATTTGTTTAGGTCAGTGCTCCAATAATTTAGGCGACCTAAACTAAAATAAATTTAACTTAACCTTGCGTTAGATGTCAGCATAAATTCAATTGAACTGGTATGTCGCCAGAAATTAGCTTATTAGATCACATTTTCGTTTGACTTCCTCTGCGAATTTGGTCCTTTAAACGTTTGTTTCTATTTTTAGTACATAATTGGTAATTGATTTCGAAAATACACTACGACTAAATTTACAGCTGTAAAAAAAATTGAAATTTCACGGGCAATGCAAGAAATGTCTGATGAAGTATAGATAACTTAAAAGTCAGAAACTAAAATATTTAGTGCCATCCCAAATATAGTTCACGGTGTAAACGTCTTCAAGTCGTCTGGGAATATGGGTATACCTATATTGAAACCATAAAGTAAAAGTGAAAGGAAGACGTGGGTGGTGACATGCACAATTTTTATACCCTATCCCATAGTGTATCTATATTAGTTTTGATATATAGTTTGTAACATAGAAATAATTTAGCTACATATACATACCTCCAAGTATATGGATCGACTCAGAATTACTAGCTGAGTCGATTAAGCCATGTCTGTCTGTCCGTCCGTCCGACTGTAGGTCACCGAGATTTTGGGTATGGTATTTAGGATTCTTGTGCAGTGGAGCAAAACAAGTGTAATTTTTTTTTAAAAATCCGCCCACTACCACGCCCCCTTCTTAGAAAAACGTAGTTTTTCGCTAATCCGTATACTTACTTAGACAATCTCAATGTCTTTATTCCCTACCCCATAGCATTCGCAGGAGAAAAACGTTGTTTTTTGTTCCAATGAAGTTGTTCAATGATAGCTATAACTGAGCCCTAAGGGCATAAAACATGATGGAATTGAAATTTTCCCCCCCATAGATACCTATAGGATTAATGGGAACGACAAACATTACTTCACAGAAATAAATCTTGATCAGTGAAAAATAAAAAGTGATTTTCTGCGATAACTACAATTAAAAATTAAAATATGTTTGGATAATCACGTTCTATAATTCATAAGCTTTGTTTTGACACCAACTCGCCAATGATTGAATTTATGAAAAAACCACAAGAAGTAAAACAAAATTTCCAATGATGTTTTTCAATGATAGCTATAACTGGGCCTTTAGGGCTCAGTTATAACAAATTCATTGGAACACAAAACATGATGGAATTGAAATTTTACCTAAATAGCTGCTTATAGGAATCGTAGGAAAATTTCATTTCGGTGGAACGGCAAACATTACTTCACAAAAATAAATCATGATCATTGAAAAATAAAAAGTGATTTTCTGGGATAACTACAATTGAAAATTAAAATATGTTTGGATAATCATGTTCTAGAATTCATAAGCTTTGTTTTGACACCAACTCACCTATGATTGAATTTATAAAAAAAACCACAAGAAGTAAAAGAAAATTTCTAATGATGTTTATAATGATATCTATAGGTAACTGGGCCCTAAGGGCCCATCTAAAACATCTAACCCCATGTGAGCTATAACCGCAGCCTTGGGCTCAAGGGTAATTGTTTAGTAGTGATTTCAGTGACAGAATTTTCTAATGATTACTAGAGTTTCATCATGTTTCGTGTTTCAATGATGCTATTCCATGACATCTAAAACTATTATTATAATACCAATTTTTTTTCTACAAAACTGTGCTCTAGACAATATAGGTCTATTATAAATCATCTTTATATGCCATAAAAACATTGAATATCGAAATTATTATTTATTTTTTAAATGGAATAAATATGTATATTTTCAATATAATTTATATTGCATCAATTTATATTGTCAGTCGTACTTCCTCAAAGGAATGCAAACAAACCATTAGCGGTACTTTTCTACTCATTAATGCAGACTCATCCTTATTTTGTTTTTGTAATAATTATATAAAATTGGTATTTACTTAAATATATAGAAATCCTATTTTGTTGTTTGAGTAGTGAATAAAAGTTGAAATATACTGCAATAAAACACTCGGTTCTCGATTTCCTACCATATGCGAATACTTATACGTCTTATAAAATTATATATAATATACACTTAAATCCTTCCTCTTAGTACACAAAATGAAAAATCCCAGTATCACAAGTGAATTTCCGAACAACAAAATACCCATTCCATCAGTCATTTCGTATTCAGGAACAAAGAAGAAATTGGTTCTTTGGTTCTTTCTTTTATGGTTGGAATACTAATACATAGTGTGTGGTATTTAAATCGTATTAGGGAACAGCATCAATTTTTTTATGTATAATCTGATCAGAGATAAAGATCATCTCTGACCTGCATTCTTATTAAAATATCATGTAAGCAATATTATGTGATTCTACTTTGTGTAAAATTTAGTTTGTAGTTAACTTTGTCTGGGCAATATTTTCTTTTCATTGCGGGTATGTTCGATTATTTTGACCAAAGGTTTTATATTTTAAGCATACAATCGGCGAACAAGAAAATTGAAAATTGTATACTGAAAAGTGAGTCAGTAAAAAAATATTTAGGGATTAGCTGTTTTTGTATATTCAAGATTATACAAAAATATTTAATTTCTTCGCAGAAAATCCATTTTTATTTTTCACTTTTGAAGATTTATTTTTTTGAAGTAATGTTTGTCTTTCCACCGAACTGAAAACTGAACCCTTGAGTACAGCTATAGCTATCATTGAAAACCCTCACTCGAAATTATAGTTTACAAGCTGGCCCGTCAAACGTTGTTTTGCCATTATCAAATGGAATGACCGCCTACAGCGCCACCTTTTTTTTTTTACTAAACCTTCGCGGAGCAATTACGAACAAATCCGCAGAAGGAAGTATCCAATTTGGTCCAGTCGTTTTCAAGTTTTAAGCATCCGAACAAACCAAGATCCATTTTTATATATATAGATTTTTTGTGGCTTTTTTTATAAATTTAATCATTAGCGAGATGGTTTCAAAACGAAGATTATGAAAACATAATTACCCACAAAGCTAATATAACTGGACCACCTGTTCAGTTTCAATATCTTAGTCTATAAAGATTACGAAAAAAACAAGCATATTGTAATCAACGAAATTGCATTTTGAATTAAAACACCGAATGCACCTTGTTAATTTCTCATTCTTTCAATAGCTTGTTGAATGATATAATTCAAAAAAACCATGCTCACGCATTTCTACTGACTCATTAAAGTGGCGAAGGCAATATCTTGAAAAAAAAAAAAACGTTTTTATACGTTCAATCTGATTTATATGCAGGTGACCAAACAGGTTCAGTGAGCAGGTGACCAAACAATTGAAAAGTACTCTAAAACATATCTCACTAAAGAACACTGCAAGCTTTGAAGAGTTTGTATGTCTGAAAAAATCCTTGCTGTTCCTTTTAATAAATCCATTAAGTTAACTCTCTTTGGATATATTGTACTGTCTATGTGTTTATTGAAATTTAATCAAGCGTAAACCCAAGTCTTTAATTTCTTCAAAAGTGTTTATTAAATATACCCACTTATGGAATTCCAATAGAATGTAGGTCACAAAATTACGAAACATTATATTTCCCGAAGTTCAGTTGCAAGTTATTACAATTACACAAATCCGTAACTGCATCTATAATAACCTGCAGCATATGGCGCAATCGGGTACAGAATTACTCTACAAAAAAAGTCCAGGCATCTGCAAACCTCAGACATTTACCCTTGAATCGAACTGCATCGAAGATGTAATTTCAATTCTTATTTAATGTTTCCTATTACTTAGGTAGGTAAGGTGCAATCCATTTGTTAGGTATTGAATGGATACGAAATGCTTCTGAATTGTGCAGTTTATGGTCTACACGATCAAAAACCTTAACGAAAACTATAAAAATTACATCAACCTTCTTCTATTGCCGTTAAGGCAAGTCGTCCTGCCGTGTAGTTAATATGAAATGAATTTTGATCCTCATGGCGCACATCTTTGCTCTTGAATGATACAAATGCAAAACTATTATGCCTATATAGAAACAAATTAAACAAACAGAAATTTTTATTTATTTAATTGCATTCTGCATTAAACTCTATCCAAAGGAAGAAATCTCCCAGTATGGCTGCAGTTATAGCTATCATTAAACAACTTTATTGAAACAAAACACGTGGTGGAATTAAAATTTTACCTCCATAGCTGCTTAGAGGAATCATTGGAAAATTCCATTTCATTTCGGTGGAACGACAAACATTGCTTCACAAAAATAAATCATGATCAGTGAAAAATAAAAAGCGATTTTCTGCGATAACTATAAAATTCATAAGCATTGTTTTGACACCAACACGCCAATGGTTAACTTTATAAAAAACCCGCAATGAGTATAAGAAAATTTTAAATGATGGTTTTCAATGATAGCTTTAACCGCACCCATAAAAAGTGAATTTAGTTTTACAAATTAATAAAAAATCTATTGTTTTGACACCAACTCGCTTTATAGCTCGATAGCTTTAACCGCACCCATAAAAGGTGAATTTAGTTTTACAAATTTATAAAAAAAAAAAAACCTATTGTTTGCAAGCCTATTGTTTGAGCCCTTAGGCCCAGTTATAGCTATCATTGAAAAACATCATTGAAAATTTTCTTTTACTTCTTGCGGTTTTTTTTTATAAATTCAATCATTGGCTAGTTGGTGTCAAAACAAAGCTTATAAATTTTAGAACATGATTATCCAAACACATTTTAATTTTTAATGTTTTGTGTTCCAATGATGTTATTCAATGATAGCTATAGCTATATTTTTACTTCTTTTACTTCTTGTGTTTTTTTTAATAAATTCAATCATTGGCGAGTTAGTGTCAAAACAAAGCTTATGAATTTTCATTACAATGAAAACCCAATTTTGCTCATTTCTTCGCTGTCTGTCATTAATCTTTTGCATGATCAGCTCTAACCTCAAGGATACCTAATTGTTTAGTAGTGATTTCAGTGACAGAATCTTCTAATGATTACTAGAGTTTCATCATGTTTTGTATTTCAATGATAACGAAATAAATACAGAAATTGAATATAGAATTTATATATTATTAAATAAAATTTATATTACAACATTTTATATTGCCGTCGTACTTCTCCAAAGGAATGCAAGCAAATCATTAGCGGTACGTTTTAACTTATTAATTCAGACTCACCCTAATTTTGAAAGTGAAACCATGATGATGTATAAATATATCATTCTCGTTCCTTCTCGTGGTTTCTAAGCGGAACGAAAATGAATTTTGATCCTCATCCAGTATCACGTGAATTTAACTACAAAATACCCATTGTGCGCCATTTTCTGTTGGGAAGTTTTTTTTGTTAGCATTCCATCAGTCATTTTGTGTTCGTATTGAGGAGCAAAGAAATTGCTTCTTTGGTTTTTTCTTTTATGGTTGAAATGGAAATTCATAGTATGTGATATTACATATTAATCGTATTAGTATTTTTATTTTATTATATTATATTTTCTGTATAATCTGCATTCGTATTAAAATATCATGTAAGCAATATATGTGATTCAATTTGTCTGTATAAAATTTAGTTCGTAGTTTACTTTTTGTTGACGATATACCTATTCTTTGCATTGCGGGTTGGTGTGTTCAATTGTTTTTAAATCTTTATGCCTTATAGTAAATACAAACATATTTTTCTTTTATTATTAATTGCAGTTTACGCTATATTTTGATAAATCATTCTGCAAAACTATTAAACAAACATAAATATTTATTTATTGTATGATACCCTTCCACTTAAAGGAAGAAATATCCCAGTATTACAAGTGAATATGTATTAATAAAAAAAAACCCATTCTTCCATTTTGTGTTGGGTGGTTTTATTTTAAGCATTCCATTGAGTAACAGGAAAACTGGTACTTTATAAAATTATAAAAGTGGATCAGTAAAAACTATTATGTATTTTTTTCGTATAAAAAATAAATAAATTCCATAAGTGTTTTTTGCAATTCCGTCCATATGTGCGTCGGTCCGTAATGGTCTCTCCAGCCTAAACGGCTTGACCAATTATCTCTAATCTTCGTATCTAAAAAAAAAAAATTATAAAAAACTTCAATATCCTCGAAAACGGTTCCAAAGATTTTGACTTAACTTGATATATACTATTTGCATATTAGTTCTTACAAAACTGCATATCCATTTACGAGAAAATCCATATAATGGATTTTTTTGCATTTAGGCCATAGTTTTGACCCAACTATCCCTAAACGGAATTTTCAGTTTTGGCCAATAACGGAAAATCATTATTATTCACATAGACAACGGAGTAAATATTCGAAGGTATAATCACATTTCGTCATTATTTATATAACGGTATAATCAAAATGAATATTATTGTTTATTTTGATAAATTATGAAAATCGTCAAATTTATGCTTGGTCCTACTCGCTGTAAAAGAGAAAGTTGCGTACGACCCAGTCGTGAACCAACCACTCGTTTATTAAAGTTTTCGCATAAAATCAAGATTTATTTTTCTGAAGTAATGTTTGTCATTCAACGCACATTCGTTCCAATGCAGTGTGTATACTTCTTCCTTTGTTCCTATCTGTCACTAGTCTTTTGTATGACCAACCAAAACCTCAAGTTTGGTTCATAACCCACTGTGGTTACTTTAATGACAAAACTTTCCAGTGATTGCTATAACAATTTTCTAAAGTAAAAGTTCAGTTCAATCATGTTGCCTTTTAAGCATTCCATGCAAATGAAACACATTCGTTCCTATGATGTATGTTCACTTGTTCATTTGCTCTAATCTGTCATTATGATAAATCCAACCCAAGTATGGTTCATCCACCGCTGTGGTGATTTTAATGATGGGGCTTTCCAATGAATGCTATAACCAATTTCTCAAGTGAAATTTCAATTCAATCATGTTTTGTATTCCAAAGATGGATACTAGTTGGAACTTGGAACATGCTGAAATCTAACAGAACCGCTTCATATTTTTGTGTATCGATATTTACGTTTTTGCTTGGTGTAGGCAAATTTCGATTGACGATTTCTGCTAACATGAAATTGAAACGGCGCAATTATCTCTTTTTGTTTCACATGAAATTTACCATCTCAATGGGGGATGACTTTTATTCCAGGCGAAATAAAATGAATTTGAAATTATTAGCGGTACTTTTTGTGCATCAATTCAGACTCGCCCTTATATTTGAAGTGAAACTATTAAAACGCATATATATTTCATTTTCTTTCGTTCGTAAGCGAAATGAAAATGAATTTTGATCCAAATGGCTGCGGTTATAGCTAGAATTGAAAACCATAGTTTGAAATTTTATTTTACTCATTTGTGTCAAAACAAAGCTTATGACTTTTAGAACATAATTATCTAAAAATATTTTAATGTTTAATTATAGTTATCGCAGAAAATCACTTTTTATTTTTCACTGATCACGAGTTATTTTTATGAAGTAATGTTTGTCGTTCCACCGAAATGAAACGGAATTTTCATTTTCACTTCACAAAAATAAATCTTTATCAGTGCAAAATAAAATGTGATTTTCTGCGAAAACCATAATTAAAAATTTAAATATTTTTGGATAATCATGCTCAAAAATTCATAAGCTTCATAAACTTGAATTTATAAAAGAGCCGCAATGGGTAAAAGAAAATTTCATGATGGTTTTCAATGATAGCTATAACCGCAGCCTTACGAATTATGCAACCCCCTGTATTTAGAAATAGTAGCAATACATTTTTAAACAAATAAATAGCTAAAATATACAGAAATCATATAGCTAGTTTCAGTTTTAAAAAAATGCAATGAAAACTAAATCTCTTTTTCACTTCTCGTTTCTTGTCTTCATATCATATACTCAAATGTATGCGTCATAGAATTGTTCATAATTATTAACTGTTAGGTACAATCAGTTTATTTTTCCTCATCACACAAAGAACGAAATATCCCAGTATAACAAGTAAATTTACCTATATACCTACTTCTAAAACAACAAAATACCCATTATGCGCCATTTTCCGTTGGGTAATTTTATTTTTAGCATTCCATTAGTCATTTCGTACCGAGGAACAACAAAGAAATTGGGTCTTTCTTTTGTGGTTGGAATGGAAGTTCATAGTGCTTGCAAGTAAAATCGTTTAAGTAAATGTTTTTTTCTGTTTTATCTAAATTTGTATTATAATATTATGTAAGTAATATATGTTATTCAGCTTGTCCGTATTAAACTTAGTTCGTAGTTTTCTTTGCACAGACGATCTTTTAATGCATTGCGGGTATGTTCGATTATTTAGAACCGTCATGCCATTTAGTAAATACATACATACTGCGCCTCAGCTCAAAAGTATGTATTTAGGTAGGTAGGTACAGTTTGTTTATGTTTGCTTAAGGAATTGATGGTGGCGTAGCGACAAATCAATTGTAGGTTATGATTGGATTGGATTTTTTTTGTATGTGATGGGTGCTAAGGCGGTGTTGATATTGGAATATCTCTTTATAATCTTTCCCCTTATTGTTAAGCTCTGGGGATGTTGTACGTAAATCAAAGGATAGGTTTGTTAAATTTTGACGAACCTGAATTTAACAATTACATGCTGCAGTTTGCGAAGTATTAATAACCTATGCAATAAGCATAAAAAATTGGGGCTGGTCGGCAATGTAGTTATTTATACGATTTTCTGAAAGTCTTCAGAGGGAGTATTTTCCTTAGCCATTAACTATTTAAGTTGACTTTAAGATGTTGCCATTTTTCGTCAAATCGAGGAATTTTATTTTTAAACCGACTTAAATCTGTGTAAAAACTATGAAATTAATTTTTATATTACAGGTATATTTTGTAACAAGTAGAACTAAAACAATAAACAAAAGCCATTAATTTTTTTTATCTTTTAAAGAAATGAGATATAAGTAAAAATTAAAAGATAAATCTTACAATACTGTGATAAATATCGTAGCTAATAAGAGTGACTTACTGATAATCCGATATGTTCGACAAATCCGTAGGTAAGTGGAACAAGATTTCTTGCATGACAAACCAAAGATTTTTTTCAATATGCTCATTTTGTTGGATTCGTCTTCTCACCCTTTCTGCTAAATGATGGGAATTCATCATTATTATTAGTTATGAAGTAAGTTAACTGTTGATTCCGAGCCATCAAATGGGTCATCAAATGGGTCGCATATTTGTTGTTTCTGTAAATAAAACATTTTTGCTTGTAAGAAGAACAAAATTACCTAAAACTGAATAAACATACCGCAAGGCACCTTTAGGTTCTGAAACAGACTTAATTTGCCGAAAACACGAAATCGACGAATTAAATTAAAGGTAATTTTATTTTTAAAGCATTTCTCTAATTTGATATATAGAATATTAAATACAATTTATCTTCTATGTAGGATGGTCAAAGGGCGGTAAGAACCAAGATTTCTTTGATTGGGCTAGGGGTTTTCTTGCTAACGTTTAAGGCGGGAATGTTTTCTCTAAAAATTGGCTTAAAAGTTAAAACGAACAACAAAATAACAAGAGTTATATAGCTTTCGTTCCATTATTTTATTTTTAAATGCAATTATATCTATCAGAGAAAATACTTTCAAACTCAAGATTTTTGATTTTATCTTCGTGAATCCTTAATTTCATAATTGTAATTTTATTACGTGCGAAAGATTATAATTTTACGATGACGTTTCATGAACGACCATAAAACTGCACCACTAAATAATGCTGTAACCCACTGAATTGAATCTCATTTTAGTAATTTATTTATTGATAGAATTTTGTTCCTATTGTTTCCGTTCTCAATAATTGTTTTCAGTTCAGCGCATACGTTTGATGTGTGAAAGTGACTGATTAAATGTCAAAATAGCATCTCAAAAGTTTACCATCTCAGTTTACGCACCCAATTCCTGTGAGAAAATTCCTATATTGTTGGAAAAGTTTTCCTATACAAATTTTGACAGTTCATTTATCACGTCGTAATTTTATCACGTTTACAACGTTTACGACGACTTTCCGACGTTGCATGAATACCCCCTTTATTTTGCCTTTTCGCGTTTTCAGTAAAAAAAAAAAGGATTTCAGTTAGATTTTAGATAAATTTGAAAAAAAAAAAAAATCTTTCGATGAAACTACTCCGATTTTATTGCTATGAACATTTCGTCTACAGATCATTTAAATCCTACCATCCACATTTTGGGGGAGTTTTTTTTTATTTTTTTTTAGTAAATTAGTAGGTTGAAAATGTTGTTGTTTTTCTTAAAATTATTATAAAGATAATTCATAAATTTAATGATTGTGTGATGCATAGTGGTGCTTCAAGAAAATTTCAAAATGCCGAATAAAGTGTATTTAGGCATATTTTAATAAAAAAAACGGTAATTTTTAAAAATAACAAAATTTTCACGAAAGGAATGCGTGACTTGTTTATAAGACAAGACACAGATATGTGTATTTAACATTTTATTTAGAACGGTTTGTGTTGGTCAATATTTTTTAATGTATTGGTTTTTTTTGGAAAAAATTTCAAACGATTTTTATCAAATTTCATAGCAAAGCTAGCATTAATAAGTTCAACTTACTAAATTTTGTTCTAAACAATTATTATAGCTGAAGTTGAATATTCAACTTAAAAAATAAGTGTATGTTTCCATCTACTATATATATACCACATTACCACATGTTAGATAACTCATCCTTTTAGAAGGGCTTTAGCGCCGTTACTTCCAGTTATTTCCTGAAAATGACAACTATAGTAATGCACTTAATTGCAGTTTAGAGAAATTGGATTTCTTCAAACTTAATGTCAAACACTTACTCTTAATTCTTCCTGAAATGTGTCACAATTCATTAACTTTCACATTTGTTCGCATTTTTTAGTCAAATTAAAAAAAAATCGATATGACTTTAATATTTATTTCAATGTCCCTATAAATTTTACTATCGGGAATTTTGAGGGACGTCCACCTTCTCTTCGGCTTAGAAACAAATAGCAATATGAGTAACAACAAAAAAGTTTGACATTTTTTCTACCTTAGATTTAAGGTATTTATCGAAGTACAGTATTGTTGCTCAGAGGTCAAATCCTTAATTTGAACACGATTCCTCATTTGGTGAGGTGGAGATTTTCTGCAACATGCCGAAACCATATATGTCCTTTCTGCTATAAGGGAAAAGCTGTTTAGTTTGTATATATCATGAAGGTAATCAATCATTATTATTAGCTGCGATTTATGGATACTATTGGTGACAGAAAAAGTTTCTTTCTGTTAATAACGTTATTCTCTGAGAAATTCGTAGCCCGGGATTTATACTGCTGAAAATAAATAAACTCCAAAAAATATAATGCATTTTGTCCATCATGTATGCAGGTATTTTGCAATATCGATCCACTTAACGGACGCGACTCAGATATGGTTACATGTTTATATGTCAATATCGATTTGACGCTAAAGATAATTAATAATGGAGTTTCGTATGTTGAGATCCCCTTGGGGTAAGGTTAACAAGCAACGCACATTTTTTCGTTGTGCAAAGCGAAATTCCGATGAGTGGTTCCATTTTATGCTGGTATTTTGCTTTTGCTACTTGCTAGTTATTTACTTCCACTTTAAGTGCTCATGAACGCCGTGACTATACACACACAAAATTACCATTAGAATAAAACTGCCTAGTTTTAACTGTTAAAACGAGCTGAAATCTAAACCAACCCATCATATTTTTGTGTCTCTGAAACCGATTTAAACACCCCACTTGGAGAGGCGAATTTCAAACGATGATTTTACTAAAATTCTGATGAACATACATTGTAACTTAGCAGCTTTTGCACTCAGCTTACCTCATACAAAGTATACCTGTTTTGTTGGAGAAGATTTTTAATACACTGGCCCTCCGCACACGAGACTCTGAGTTCAACTCCTCCATAAGACCATACTCCAAGCGCACACGAGATTAATTTGGCCAGCAGAACAAATTGTTTACATGCACCCCTTATCATCGTGTTAGTATTTATATCGAAATCGGCATTTGCCTTGAGTAATTTTGACAATTTGACAAGCTCTTAGGTTTGTTTGAGAGTCTATTCAACTACATTGATGTTGACTGTTCGGCTCACAAAACGCGTACGAGAAACGAATGACATACAATTTTTTTCAGACCTAAAATGTTGAAAAAATTGGTTTTCAACCTTGTTCTACCGCAGAAACTCGGTTGAAGAATTTCAACAATTTCTCTTCGCATACCTCTGCCCCCCGCCCACAAAAGCGGTTGCATACCAACTGAACTCATCTCGTGTGCGGATGCCCAATGAACATGTATCCAAGCACAAACATTGTGACTTAGCGGACTCTGCAGTCAACAGAATATACTAAAAAATATTGCGATATAAACTTAATTCCTAAACGCTTACTGAAACGTCAGTGTTAGGCATGTGGCGTGCAAATTAAAACAACATTTACATCACCAACCCAACTGATGCTTTGCAGTGTGATGGCAGTGTTGCAAATCATCAAAAAGAATCATTCAGTCACAATGTTATTATTTAATAACGCATAAATAAATAAATAACTTATAACGCATTCCACAGTCACTTCACAAATGAATGCTGATAACAGCAACTTACAGTTTGACAATTTACTTGTTTGATAAATTACGTATTTTCTTACGGAGGTATACAAAAGCGTTAAGTCGAAAAGACATTTAGGGTGATCGAGAAAACTTTTTCCCATTCAGCAATGTAAATCAAATTGCTGATTGGGAAAAAATCCATAGCGAAAAGAATTCCCGATAACCCTAATTGGTACAGAAAAATCCACGCTTATATCGTCATTAAAGCACTTTTTTTATATGCCTTTGTCGATGTAGTGTGCCAAAAGGAGTGTTCCACTTACAGGTCCATCGGAGATCTCCGAAAGGGGAACGCGACTGGCGATTACTCACTTAAAAAAGCGAATATTTTCTGCGAAATGGTGAGACCGAAATTTGTAGGTTTCATCTACCCACATTTTCTGCTGAAAGAGTAGAAACAATTCCGTAACTTTGAGAACGATTATCACTCAGACGGTGGTCGAGACCACATAAGCAATCGCTCAATAATCTTCTGTGATTTGACGATTATTGTTTTAAGTGAAGCAAATAAAGTGATATCGCCGTCAGCAAAAACGTCGTGATGAAAGATGGACCGTCGAAATGTTATCTCCAAACGATAATCACTTTACGGAATAAGGGCCCTGGTTATCATGAAGAATTTATCATTATAATAAGCTCCCACGTAAGGAAACTGTTTTTTGTCAGAAAAAGTTCCCTCTGCTAAAAACGTTCCCATTGACTTATTATATATGGACTGCTAGTGATTTTTTCATTTTTATACTCTTCTGCGAGAAAATATGTTCCAAAACAGCACAGGCGCCACTGTTTCACTGTGGATTAGCAAAGAAACAAATGCCGCCGGCAAGCTTAACTTTCCTTGTGCGAAGAGATTTATTTCGTAGCGTCATCTATTCAAAAGATGGAAAATTACAAAGGGTGATTTCAAATCAATTCTGTAATAACAATACATTTCTTTCCTTATTGACCCATAAAATGAACAAGTTTTGTAAATTTTGTTCTTACTAATGGTTTATGATCATTTACAACAATTTTTTTGCAATGTTTTTTTTAGCTTACTTAGTTTTCCGCAGTGAAACAGTGGCGTGTCTCTTGTTGTTTTGGAAAAACTAGAGGTCCATATATAATAACAATAAGTCAATGGTTGTTCCACTTAAATTGAAAAATATCAGCGGAGAACAACATTCACACCAGAATCGAACAACATACGCTTAACTAACTGCACAAGGAATGCACATAGTAACAATAAATTCTGTTAATGAAACGTCAAAAATAACTCGTTGTAGGTACCCTTTTACAGACAGGGACCAGCATAGTTTGATCTCAGCAAATTAAAAAGTCCTCGGTTCCTGGTTTGTTCTTTTTTTCTATATGAATGTAAAAGAATATTAATTTGTTAACCCTTTTTTTGCTTTTCCATAATATGTTTTTTGCATATTTGAATTCTTCAATATAGCCTTAAAATAACATCTTCTCCATTACATTTCGAAAAGCAGCTCATAACCTCAAATTATCTCGTACCTGTCACCAAGACAACACATGTGTTCCACATTCTCAGATGTTCTCATGCACACTCTCATCAACGCCTATATATGTGCCTATTTGAATCATCCAAACAATTGTTTTTCATTATCCAATTGTTTATTGTTTTTAATAAATAATGACAGTCATTAATTTTTTACCTGCTTTAATTAAGTTTTTCATTTATAATTTATTAAACAACTGCGCAACACGCAGCTACGCCATTTTATATATAGAAAATTCCCTATATTTTGTTCTAATATCATTCATACCAACCGGTACTGCGTTTCTTTTTTCATCGTTTCCGCGCAGCAGCCATGAAATGGCACTGCAACGCCTGCCTTCTGACAGTTCTGCAGATAGAAAAGTGCCAAGTTCGCTCCTCGCCGTATCAAAAATATAACGCAAAGCAACTGATCACACACATGAAAGTAAATTTCAGTCAACACCTTTTTATCAATTCATTCGATTAAATTAAATGGAATTCAGTGCGTAAAATATGTGAAGCAAATTCTGTGATTATTGAAAGTGATTTTCTTATTTCGAAACAAAATGAAAAAGCAAGGTTAACACTGACGGCGGTGGTTGGTGATTCTCTAAACCGAGGTAATTTTTTTTTGCCTAACCAATACAATAATTGCGATTTTTAATATTTTATTTGCTTGTACACAGTGTGAAGGATGTACACATTTCATTATTATAATCAAAGATGGTGTGCTGAATTTTTATTTAGTGATTTTGTGATTGTGGGCAGAAGTACCTAGTTGGTTGGTATTTATTTTGTTTTCTCGCGGCAAGGTGGTATATGTTTTTGTTTTGTCTCTTGTTTGTTGCCCTGGCCAGGAAGGTAGGTAAATGGTGTATAGTGTAGTTGGACCAATTTTTATATGTGTAGATAAAGAGTTTCATCCATGGAATTGATATTGTCGGTGTCGCCCATTTTGTGATATTTGTGTTTCGTTCTCGTGCTACTTCAGTTTCCGTTCGATGATCAGGTGAAGACACTTGTGTTTGTTCGTTTTGAACTACTGAACATGCGCAACAGGATAAAAATAGCGGTCTTGTCAATGTAAATCGGAAAGTGTCAATTCAAAGTGAGAGTAATTATTAATTAAGTTAAATCAAAAATTTTAATAATTTCAGTTTGTTTAATGCAATCGGTCGTATATTAAATTATTATTTAACTAGACCTACTGTTATACTGACAGTTTGTTCTTAAGGCACATAATATTCAAATTCAATCAGACAGTTAATGATTTCAAATCGATTAAAACAAAAATATTTTATTGAGCAGGAACTACAAAATTTGATTAAACAAATTTAAAATAAAATAATTTATATAAAAAAGGAGTGGATTTGGGCTATGAAGACATAAATCCCAACTTTTCCATTAATTAAAAACTTCGAATGGCAAGCTTATGAAGCTTTTGTGGACAGCCAGTTTTATACTCTTTTACACTATTGGGAGCTGACTTGGGGAGTGACTTGGTTAGTAGTCTCATCAGAGTTGAAGTCATTTTATTCATAACGAGCTATAGGATTGGCCCTACCGAGGTATCCGATTTTAACCGAATCGGGAAATTTTTGCAGCGAGATATTTTTACGAACAGCTGTTCGTAACATTTTTCTGATACTTTGTAAAGCACATCGGCGATAAACTTTGATACAGCTTCGTATAGGTAGTTTTTCTTCCTGAATGTGTCCCCAGTGTATTGTCAAATGATAAAAACATTTAATACAATTTGAGCTTCCAACCGAAGATGGGTGTTTCTGTACTTTTGCTTTAAATTCGGTATATTGTACCTATTGTGAAATACAATTTTATGGAAGAATTCCGGGAACGTTGTTAAGTTAAATTATTATTATTATTTTTAAGGACAAATGACAAAACACAGTCAGGACACTCAAGTTAAAATTTGTTTTTATAAAATTATTATTCTCTTGTAATTATTTTTGTGGGCAGGAACGGTATAAGTACAAATCTATAAAAAATAATGTTATAAGGCAACAAAACTATTTATTGCATTTTCAGACTGATATTAAACTCAAATGAATACCTATGAATGTTCGTGACTTATTCCGAACAATTATGTAAACATTATGTGTACGAAATCTGTTCTCCTATTGCAGGTAGGTAGGTATTTACATTACTATTACAACTTTCATACATAGGAACGGATTTTCAAGGAATAATAAAAAAAATCTATTTCTTGAAAGATCATAAAAATAAAAATGCAAAGATTAAACTTTTATTTTTTCAAATAGATCGAAGTTCATTGAAATTATATTTAGATATATAGACAATGTTCTTGACGGCGTTTCTTGAATAAAGCTTTAGCTCCAAAGACTGTCAACACAAACGGGATCAAAGATTTTTCCATGCTTCGCCGCCGATATCATATAATCCTTAAGCGGCCCTTACACGGTCAATCAATTGACATCATGCATGGTGTATGTGTGGATTGACGATACCCCTTACACAGTTCAATCGATTGGCCTGAACATTTGACAGTTTTCGTGGTGTACGGAATATGTTTTCCCTTCCGCAACAGGAAGTAATTACGTCAATCCAACCCTTAAACACATCAATAATGCAAAATCAAACTTGTTTTGATTTTCGTCTATCAGACTTCACCAAATGTGTTGTGATATATACATTTTCACAAATACATATTAGTGATTGATGTCAATCGATTGACAATTTAAGGGCCGCTTTAAACCGAAAGTTCCGTTTTCCGATGACAGTGTTTAGTTTTTGATTATATTTTTAGCTTCTTAAGAAGTTCGGAGTCGTATATTCTTTATTATATGAGTTCCTCAGACACATGGCTAAATATTCGACTAAATATATTAATTACCTAATAGCAGAACCCGGCGAAAATTGTATCGTCGCGGTTCCAAGCAACCCATAAGGTCTAGTGGATTGGTCTGTGCGATATCCGCCTAAAGTCTCTCAACTTGAACTTATTAACATATTGCTAACCTGCCCGGCTTTGGGTGTAGTATAGGATATTCGTAACTTTAGTGAAGGAATTTCGAAGAGTTCTTCTTTAACTCCATAATTCGAGATAAGGATAGTACGCCACCAATATGATTCCAATTATTTTTTTACTTTTACATATGCACTTAGCAGTGCATATATTTGACAGCCTAAGCACTTTATTTATTCATGAATCGGGAGTTTATTTTCAGCCGTTTCTGCCTTTTTAAATATAATCACATTATATAATTACAACATGTAGCTTCAGAGAAATAAAATACTTACCTATTTCTATGCCTGTCATCAGTTCTTCAATTACTAACCAACATTTTTATGTTTAGCCTTTCAGGTGGACAATTTTAAAATAAATCAACCATTGCTACTCAATACGGCAATATTGTTCATCACACAATGAAGCTATCCGCCACACAAGCAAAGACATTTCGTCGCATACAGCGGAGGCATAAAGTTTCGTCAGCGTTTCTCCTGCGTAATATGCCTGCTATTTTAAAATTCGTTCAATACGCCATTACACCACACATTGTTCTCAAATGTAAACTCATTCGTAGACGAAATCGTGTTTTTCTGCGCCACAATCACCCCCGAAAATTGATTTTTGATCCGTCACAGTTAAAGAAACGCAAACGTGCGAAACGCATCCACTCGCAATGGTCCAAACGCATGGTGATGCATCTGAAGCGTTACTATGTGCCCGAGCTTGAAGAGGCTGAAATGGCAGAAGAAGCAAATGAGGATGAACCAACCCCACCAATCACGGATGCCAAGTTGCCCGAAAAAGTCGTTACCGAACAGATGAAGCAGCAGCTGGAATTGCTTAATACTGGTATTCGAAGAACTCAATGTTTTCAGAAAATCAGGAAAGAATTGCAGCTAAAAAGTACTGATTGCACAGATTCGCCTACGAGGGATGATATTAAATATATGGTTGATAAAAACTATATGGATGATTTAAAAAATGACGCTGATCCGAAAGAATTGGCGAATGGATTTGACACCCCATTGAATGTAGATGAAATTGTTAACGATGCAGATGAGCAAGATTCTACTGGTTCAACTAAGCCTCCAATGAGATTGAGTTCTGAAAATGTCGATGGCAACTTCATCGATGCACTCCTCTCAATAGTAAATAGTGCTACAGACAGTAAGAGCAATACCCCGCAGTGCACCACAATGGAGCCACCAAAAAAGCAATCTTCAACAATCACTGCCAACCGCTTAGTCGTGGGTGACGATGAAAATTCTAACAGTTCAAGTGACTTCTTGGGATTTGACGACAATGAACGTATTTCGGGAAGTATGCACCTGGATCAAAAACATAATGGAAACAAGACGGGCGAGGCGATATTTATAAGCGATTTTCTGGATACGTACATGCGTGATAATTCCCTGGGAAGTTCAGCAGTAGTGAAGACTCCTGTGCGTCGGCCGAATAATGGTTTAGTTGCTAACAAGTCCACCCCGCCAAAGTTAGACATGCCTGCTCTACCAGAAGAACTGCTAGGTGTGCGCACTGTAGCCGAAAGGCGAACCTTCTTCCAAAAATCAAAAAACGTAAAGTTTTGCTTGATAAAGAACGTAAACACCATTTACCATGAATTACGACGGTGTGTAAAGGGTCAGCGGATCAATAAGCCCGCAATCGAAACACTTCTGATGTCAAACTCCGTTCCGTTGACCAGAGATGGGTGGAAAGCAGCTACATGGCTCCTCACCGATGTAGGAAACCACTACTTTCAACGTATATCTATTGATGGAGAACATGTCGATTTGTATGGATGCCGTGGGAATAGTCCAAGAAAATTCCGCCGACCACAGACAAGCCGAGTTAAAAATTCCTCACCGCTATGCAAGGACGATTGCATCGATCGAATTATCTTTCGTGCACTTCGACCGATTCGTACTCTAGAAAGACGTTCAAAACTAGGTGATGCCTTAATGAATGTCACATACAAAGCATGTCCGCTTTCACAAAAAATTGTACAACTCGCGAAGGATGAAGAAGAGCCGGTCTATCAAAACTTAAAAATTATGCGAATGCCTCAGGTAGAGCTAGAGGTATTTCCTCAATTACAAAAACCTCTCAATGATATAGCAAAACGATATTTGCAGCTGATTTTACCCTACGATGGAATCTCTCGCGAATGGGCTGAATTCTCGGTTTCTACGTTATTAGAACGTCAGAAAATGGAGGCGACAACATCAGGAGCACATTCCTCGTTTACTTTTAAATTGCCATATAGAAATGATCGCGATAGTGTGCTGGTTCGTCGGATGCACGATCGTTCGGAGAAGTTCGATAATTCGGAGTTTTCATTTCGCAAAGAAGTCGATGAGCGGAGTGCCAATGACGATACACCTGATCTGTTGGCGAAGGAGTGTGCTGATGTACTAACGGATATATTAAATTCTGTAGCGATTAGTTGTAGTGAAAACTCATTCATAAAAAATGACCCCGACAACATTTACGAGTACAAGATTAGTGAAGATGATGTGATAAAGGCAAAGTCGGTCAAAAAGCCACCGGAACTCCACCACCATCAACAGTATAAGAAGCAGACCAAACTTATGTAAGTTTTAGAAAGAAGAATATTCCCTTGTTGAATACTTTCTAATAAATTGTATGTGTATGTAAATGTTGTGTATATTTTAGGATGGAACTGAAGCGACTCAATGCGACTATCATTGACGCAGCATCATCTAAGACGGAAGAAGGTAATACATTCACTAGGATGTCTTTATATTTCATAGCATTTGTTCACTTAATACCGTGGTTTCTAGACAAGACCTCAACTAAACATATTGCCCGGGGTCTTAGTTGGTATTTCAGCATTGGTGTTTTGTATTTAATAGCCCCCACCTAAGGTTAGATTTCACATTACTACATTTACCGTCTAGACGTCGTTTAGACGTCTATTCTTTAACTAGACAAGATTCGTTCAAGAGTCTGCGAATTATAAACAAACACAAAAAAATAGCAACACCCTTAATTAGCCCAGGCAGCCACCCATGGAGTAAGTCTACACTACACACAATATCTTTCTTATCTCTCTCTTTCTTCCTCTTCTGTAACGCTTGGACTGTGCTACAGAACAGAACAGAAAAATGTATTTATTACCCCTTGACGGATAGTCTTCTTGTCGCGAGAATTGTATTTCTCTGATCTGGGAGGCTATCTGTTCATTTTTTTACGAAGGATTTTCTTCTTTTCTTTCGGCTCGATGTGCATCATCATTTTGGTGCCTCATATCACGGCCATATATGCCTATATTACCTAAAACAGGCTTATTGGTGAACTGATTTGAATTCATAGCTTACCTAGTACTACAGCTGAATTGTTGAATGCTTGAATGTTGAATTGTTATTCGAGCAATAACAAAAAGCAAGTCAAAGGAGCATGTGATACTGCCAATGGAGATACAGAGCAATTTCAATGCACTTTTATTAATTCACGATATTGTTGTAGCTGACTTGTAGTTTCAACAGGATGGTGCTATATGTCATACACCTAACGAATCAATCGCTTTCGATAAAAACATCATCTCAAGAAATGGTCCACCAAGATCTTGTGATTTGACATCATTTATGGAATACCAGCCGATATGCTTGAAAGAGTGGTCGAAAATTGAACCCACAGAATGGAAAATTTAAGAGTTCGTCGTGGGCAACATTTGAAGCAAATTATTTTTAAACATTAAATGGCATGAACATCAACATAAGATTGTCCTTGTCTTATTAAAAAAAAGTCAAGAAGCTCTTAACTATATCAGGAATAAGATTGTTATAACCGGACGCCTTTTCTCATTTGTAGTTTGCATGATATTATTGTCTCATCGTATTGGTATTTAGCTCGCACGTATACTTGCCCACTAGGTTAGGTTAGGTTAGATGGGCTGTTGACGCTCGGGCGAGTCGTCAAACACGCATAGGCCTACGTGGGCCCATACCGATACCCTGCGAAGAAGTATCCCGAAAAAGAGAAAGCGGATACCTGGTTAAGTTCGCTTGTGATACTTATGCGGTGCTGGTCTGTGTTGCTCCTTCGGCCTCAAAGAGGTAGTTGCTCCATCCTGATCTGCAACAAAAACGGACTATCAGCGCTATTTGGATAGTCGTTAGGTCACTAAGATCATCGAAGTAAAGGCTGCCTAGTAATTTAAATCGACTGCCACTGACCCCAGGGCAGTGGCATAGCAGGTGTGAGATATCTTCTTCGACGTCGGGGTCGCTGCATTTCCTGCAAAGTTGGTTCGCACCAGTTAGTTTTATCTTATTAAGAGTGCTTACCCAACAGGTTGTGACCTGTTATCACTCTCACCGCTATAGAAATGGAAGCTCTATTCAAAGCTAATAGCTTGTTTGATTTGCTGCCGCTTAATTCTGGCCAGAGAGCTTTTGTGTGTGTACAAGTGATTGTATTTTGCCATCTTGTTATGGTTGCTTTTTGAGTGTGCTTGGTTACTTCATGTTTTTTTAGATGCTAGCGGGGGATTGACCCTTTTATCAGCTAGGGAAATCCAGCTGGACTTGCCCACTAAATTAAGTGCCGTTACAATAGGAATGAACTTCATAGTTGTATCATAGTAGTGCCAGATTCTTACTGACTTAAAACAGGGGCCATATTTAAAAAAAAAAAACGAATATCATTAAAGTTCCATTACGTAAAAAATGTATCATTCTAAGTTATACGATACTCGTAATTTCTCGTTTTACACAATCGCACTCTTTCGTGACTCGTTTATTTCTGTATCGTTTACTTGCCACTCGTTTCGTTTTATTTAATAGAGCCCCAGCTTCCTCCGATATGAATTATTAGTTACTGCAACTAAAAATGTCTTATCATGCTTTTTTCTATCAGGAATTTTAAAACTTTTGGCAGGTTATTTTCCATTGGAAGATCCTGCATGGTACGCAACTTAGGCGAGGTTATTGCTTATCTCGCCAAGCCCAAAGGTTTCGTTATTTGTAGTTGGCGCAATAAATTGCTTTCATTTACAATGTTTAATGCATTATTGTTAATATGTCCAATTAGTCGGTTTCTATGCTTTAGCGCCAAACTTAAAGTTACAGCATTGATTGTAGGAATATTTCGAGATCCCTATGGATGGCGTCGTTTCTAGTTTTTAGTTTCTAGAAAATTTTGTAAGATATTAGCATTTGTCTTCTTTGTACAACCAAAAAGTGTATGACGTAGGTCCACAACGGCTTTAGCACTTGCTTGTAAAAAGCAGTTTGTTACCGGTACTGAGCTGAGAATGTTTTCCGAGTAGCCAATACATTTCTCTATATATAATTTCGAGTTCTTTACGTTTCATTTTCACTTGCGAATTCCATTTCAACTTTGTATCGAGTGTCATTTCTAGGTATTTGGCTTCGTTTATAAAAGGTATTCCTCCGAGTTAAGGAAAATTTGCAAATCTCTAGTTTTCTTATAGGCGAAATTTAAGTGAACAGATTTAGTTTCGTTGAGGGCGATCCGCCAGTCCCTGTCCATTCATTGACTTTATTTAGTACCGTTTTGCAGTCGTTTCTTTGATCGTTTTAACTACTGCTAGGATAGCGGTGTCATCGGCAAACGTAGCAAGAGTTGTGTCATCTTCTTTCGGTATATCACGAGTATATAACAGGACAACAGGTAGAGAACCGGTCCAAGAACACTTCTTGCGGGCGGTTGAAAGTTTCACACTTCAAAGGTTGACCACATTCCTTAATTGAGGGCAATGATACAGAAACCCTTACGGGTAAAATAAACAAACAAACAAAACGACGGAAGAGCTTTCTTTAGGCTCCGAGTATTCGTTTCCATGTCTAACACGGAAGAGTCTATTCTCGAGATATGATTATAGGATTATAGGAGAATTTACATTTTAAGCCATCGTGTCATACCTTATCAAAGGCTTGCGAGACGTCCGGGAATGCGCTTAAGCATATCATTTTTTCTTTTGAATTCGTAACGGGAACAAAATCTTGGTTGGCAGGATTAATTCTTCGTTTAATTCTGTTTCGTGTAGGCTTTGGTTACTAAAGCGTAAGCTTTGGTTCCTAAAGTTTATTTCATGATTTTAACATCAATTCTGTCCAAAAAAAAACCCTTTTATACAAATTTGCGAATAAAATGTCTTTTTTTCTTTTAAGACTGTAGCACATGTGATAAAGAAATCTGCAAGCTTGGATGTGTCTGTGCCAGTCTAAACGAAGGAACTACTGTGCGACAGCATTGTGGCAAACAACGGTGTGTACTAGACTGCAATTGCAAATGTCCCAGTGTTATGCGCTTAGAAACTGATGTGAGCTGGATGATCTAATATCCGAGTTGTAGATGATTTTAAACTTTGTCATTTTAGGGTCGTACAATAACTACGGAGGATGCATTCATGCTTCGGCGCCAAGCAACAGCTAAACTTGCTCGCATGGAAAAAGAATTCACTTCCACAGTTGTTCTTACGGGAAGTGAAACTCTACTCATTAACGAATCGCAATATGCCAAAAAGCGACGTTGCACGAAAGTCCCCAAACGCTATGGTGACTTTGTCGATCCAGATGAGCCGAATTTTAATGACAACAAAAAAACAAAAAGAATAGAACCGCCTAAATCGGTGTATATTCCACGTGAACCGATTTTGGTTAAGGACAAAATCTATCAGCGACTAAATCATTGCTCGGTTAATATTAAGAGACTACGTGATGTTGATGATCTAGCACCATGGTGCATGGTTCATATGGTGTATAGGTGCCATTGTAAAGGCCAGGCGATCGTTGGAAATCCAATTGTTTTGGAAAAGCAGGAAGACCAATCGGACGAAGGAACGACAATAGATGAATCCCTTGGGTCGCTCAACACCCGTTCATTCTATTCGTTTGAAAAGAATGATTTGTCTAAAACGAAGCAAAAGTCTATCAGTTCTGAGATCGAAACATACGATTCGGATACTAGTGATTCAGGGTCCCTTTACAAGACGTATGTGACTAAAGCACCTGCCCAAAATCAACAGAAACCGGAGACAAGGGGTCGCAAGCCTGATATTGATTGTATTGGTGTATATATGAATGCTCAGGCAAACCACTGTCGTCGTGTTGTACCCATACCTAAGAATACTTACCTTAGACGAAATAGAAAGCGTGTGGCACGCATTCAATTGTTTATTGCTGAGAATGAGACTGATCAGACCAAATTAAGTTTAAATGAGCATGTTCTTAGGTCTGTTTACTATCACAAAAATAACACAAATGCAGTGATGGGTAAAATTGCACAGCCGAGAAATGAGTTTACTCTTAAAACAGAAGAAACCGCCCCGCTAACATATGCAAATGTCAGGAATAGAAAAACTTACCAGTCAACATCCGCAGAAAAGCACAAGCCACACGAAGATGACAATGAACGCCTAGCTAAAAGGCGACGTCGAATGATAAGTCAGTCCAGCACAGAAGAAGGAGCATCACTGCTTCGTGTTAATCACTACAAAAATGCAAAAAGACATGAAAAGCCTACAACTTCTGTGAATGATTATCCAAATTCGGACCTCCATAATACATCAACTTTAGAAACAATTCAATCACCAGAACCACCACAAGAACAAATAATAGTACCGAAAATATTACAAGTCTGTTCGCTTAATGCACAAGCAGCAGAAATGTGTGCAGATAATGCCCCTTCTGTGGCAGCAGGTATTTGCCAGCAAATGAAAGAATCAGATGCCTGCATAGAAAATGTCGATTCGCATGAATTTAAGAACTTATTCCAAATCGTGATTAAAAACATGAACAATTTGGTCAGTAAAAAGATGCAGGATATCGATTTGGCACTGAGAAGAGAAAGCAAGGCTATTCCAATGCCAAATGAGGAAATTCTTTGCATCATACGATGGCGCAATTTTCTGGAAGCCTTTACGGATGGCTGTGTATACTTGTGGGAAGTGCGAACCATGGACATGACATTTCTAGCGGCAACGATACGCAATATAATGCCGCTTGTTGTAAACGCTTTAAGTGTAGTTAATATTCGGGCACTGCCGAAAGATGGTCTACCCCTATTGGGGAAAATGCTTATTGATCAAGTTAGCAATACAGTTACAGATGGGCTTGCTGTGGTACGTATATCTTTTGAATTTATTTAAAATCGAACTTCAAATGTCGATAGTGTAACACATAGTAATATAATGTTAGGATCTACAAATTCTATAATCTTTTCTTTATTTTTACAGGTAATGCAAGGATATAAGTTGTACTGGTTCGTAAAAGGCTTTTTGCGTCCTGACAAGACACGCGTCTGTCCAAAACCGACGCCGGAAACTCACCCACTGCTCACTAAAAAGATAAACGTCCTTTGTCGGCTCTTGATGACCCAACAAGTAAACGACTTCAAAAAGAGACAGGAAAACTCAATGAATCTACCATTAGAACAATCAAACTCACTAATAACCCAGTCAAATGTTCTTTTGGAGCAACCATGTAACTTACAACCAGTAGTACAACAATCTATGCTACCAGAATCTGGACCTGCATCACCGCGAAAACCGCACAATGTGGCGCCAAAAGTTAAAGTTCTGCCGATGCAAAGAAATATATCTGATGAAGCTAAGAATATACTGGAGCAAATGTTAACTCAAGCATACGGTCTTGTTCGCAGTAACATATCCTTCAGAAAACTGCGCCAGTCTGAGCTCAAGGAGCTTTGTAACCCAGCTAGCGTACGCGATGATCACCAATGGCTTGTTTTGGACATTAGGAATGATTTTTCGCATATTTTCATCCCAGAACTTGGGGATTTGTTGACGCTGGATCGAGTTTTTAAGGTGATGACCTACTCAGTTAGTAAAAATCGTATCGTAAAGATGCAATTTGGGCAGAAATCGTTATTCAACGTTTACGTTACACCGGTGTCGCATAGAAAATTGTACTTTGGTCCGTTTCGGAATTCCTTTTTGGCACCAAAGTTGGTTTTGTTCCAGAGTGTCAATGGACAAATGATGTTGCGTGAGGTTTACGAGTCGAGGCATAATGTCGCAATGAAGACGGACAAGACATGCGCGTTTTGGTTAACCCAAAGGCGTGGAAATTTGTATTTTGATGTCGAGCCAGAAGTTTTACAAACAACAATTCCAAATTCATTTAACAATGACATTCATGAGATTGTGGACGACGATGATGTTTCCCCAATTCCAAGTACTGAACTTGCCGATACTGTTCAGGAGGATATTGTGGTTGTTCAAAACATACCCGTACTCGACGAAAAAGAACCTGAGCAGCTATCTGACACAACTCGACCGCATACGGAGGATGACGATGATTGTATGATTATTGAAGATTCTGTTAACCCACAAACTCTGCCAGTAAACAAGCCCGTCGTCACGCCAACTCCTGAAAGAATTAACTTTACAATATCCTATGGAGGAGACAATTCATCTTTGGTTGTCGTTCATAACGATGGTGAAATTTTTCACGATGGAGTGCAGAAAGCTGCTCAAAATTCGTTTACAATGTTATCTCCTGAATTTGTGATGAGCAGTGAGTCAACGGGTCAACAGAGTCAAAATCTTTTACTACCTCTTAATCCGACTGAAAGTATGAAACCTCAAGAACTACCAACTGTCATTACAATCCCAACAATTGAGGTGGTTACTCCATCGATTGATATTCCTGCTCCTAATTCATCGGAACCAAAGTTGTCGGTGCCGGTGAAACTTTCTAAATCAAGTGTATCTTCAATATCAACACTTGGTCCATCCGCAACGAAGGTGCCATTAAAACAAACACTTACTCCATCGGTTACAAAGATGACAATACCGGCTAAATTTCCTGAAACAAAATTACCTCAACCGACTCCCGTAACAACACCTGCAGTAGAAGAAGCTACAAAGGAGTCAACTACCGTCCCTTCATCAGCACAAGCCGGCGAGGTCCAGAATTCAGCTGATGAAACCGAAAGTCACAAAACAGATGCGAATATTCAAAATATTAAATCAGCTGCAATAAAATGGAATAGGAACGTAACTATTACAAAATTATCCGTGGATAGTGAAGGAAATGAAACTAAAACTGTTTGTCTCACGTCAAATCCAAAGCAAGTTTCACCTTCTCAATCTCAAAATACTATAACTGTAGTGAGCACATCCACGGGAAAAGTTGTTATTAAAAATCAACCATCAATTGACGTCGCTAGCATGAAAGCAAATGCACTCTCACAAATACGACCGATTGGAACTCGTCAAATAGTCGCAAGGGCAACAGCACCGAACACTTATCGCAATCCCAACAATCCACACGCCAATCAAATGCATGCTAAACCGAATATTCCACAGATTCGACCAGTATCTGCTCAACAATGTAAGCCGAACACCATCCGAAAAGTACTCCCCGTCATTCATGGCTGTTCTGTTCCTGGGCAACGTCCAACTTCGCATGGCGGGCTCTCAGTTCGAACACCAACAGCCATAAATACTCTGGTCCGAACTGTGCAACCGCAGCAATTGATTCGAAACCTAGCGCCAGCCACAACGACTTCTCCACTGCAACCTACGAATGCATCGTCACGAATGCGAGTTTCAACAACACTTCCAGCATCCGTCAACCGTGTTCCTGGTTCCGCCCCGAACACCTTTAAATTTAGCCCAAACGCGGTGTTTTTGAAAAAGACACCCAATTCAGCTTTATCGGCAAACACCAAGGGTGTTCAGCAACCTCCACAATCAAGAAGGATTATAACATCCGTAAACGTTGAAGGTCCAACACAAAGTAAAATCAGAAAACTAATAACCGGTCTTGCACAGTCGCAAACCGATCCATTGGAAATTTCCCCAGAATCAGACACTGCCGTCAATCAAATATTACAGCACAAATTGCCAAACCAAACGGGTAGCACCAAGCCTAACGGACAAGTATTAATTGGTTCACCTGGTACGACGACAGACGCCATTGGCATTGCAGTTAAAAGAAACTCAACGGGGACAGTTGTCAATCGTAAACCGGCTCAACTAATACCAGCTAAACAGAGTCCTCAAGTGACGACAGGCTCCGCAACTATTGTAACACCGGTGAGTAGCTCGTCGCCATCCAAAGGGATACCAATCGAGTTGCCGCGGTTGAAGAAGTTTGCAATAATAGGTTCGGCAAATACAACCGTCATTACACCAATGACGCGTCCGACAGGAGAGAAAAACGCCACCGAATCACCATCAAATGCAACTTCAAGTGATAGTGCAGTCGCACAGAAGAAGAAAGTAGTTCTTGCAAGCGGAGTGAGCAAGCGTCCTTCTATAGGAACAGCAGCAGCTGTTGCATCTACGAATTCATCACCTACTCCCGCTAGTATTTCTAAAACCATAATGAAAGTTATAACGCCAACTGGTTCGAATAAACCAAAAACTGCGAATCCAATTTCCATATCACAGCCCATAGAATACGGGTATTTCTTTGGGAACATCGAGGGTCTGCCGAAATTTGTTGTTAAGCGATCCAACGATGACTACCTAATTAAGGTGCCAAACTTTAATGGAATATTGAAGCTGACAGGCTTGGCAACAGTGCACAATTACTTAAACCAGTGAGTATCTACAGTTTTGCGTAGTTCTATTTATCAGTATAATGTTCCAAATTTCCTGTTTTGCGTTGTTTCTGCACATTTTTCTGACTGCTATAACCGATGTCTAAATCCATCGGTGTCGGTTATAGCAATCAAGAAAATCCATGTAAAAAAGGGGCGTCATGATATTTGCATGCGTTGGATCCTAATTTACTACTAGCTTTAATTTTAGTTTAGTAAATCTTGTGAGCTTGATAGAAGAACAACCAAAGTTTATAATTATTAATTTTTCTTACAGGTACATAATACAAAAATGTGGAAAAACAACAGCAGATCTGAAAAACATCAAATGGACATTCAAAATACAAGACCGATCAAAATTGAATAACCTGAATCAATCAAATGCATTTAATGTGAAACCTGCCAATACTAATACCAAATTTCAAAAGGTAAGTTGCGAATATGGCTAGGTTTTTCCTCCATTTGATTTTGGGAAACAAGAAATAGTATTTATTACCGGTTCGAAGGTTTTTGCTTGACCACACATTATATACAAAATTATACTGTGAGATGATTTTTTTGATCGATATTTAATTTGTTTGGGGGTAAAAATGTTTATTACACATGTCTACACTACACATTTAAAAATTACATTTCTGATCTACTTATAAGTAAAAACATTGTTCTGATCTACTTTTTAGTAAATTCATTGTAATCAGAATCCTAAATTAATTAGTTGGGCTCTAGTTATAGCCATCTATCATTCAAACGCCAGGATTAAACTGAAATTTTGTTTAACAATAGCACGGTAAACAGAAATACCAAGGTATGGTGACTTAATTGTGCAGGCCCCAGTTGAAGCTATCATTAGCTTTGTTTAGTATATATTTTTCCCGCGGACTAGTGGAAATCTTCTATAGACGCTATGAGGACCATCGGCGCTTTGGAGGACGGTAACGTGTCCTAATAAACGAATTTTTATGTTTTCGTGCTAAACTGGTCGTTATATTTTTAGCGAAGTGAATGACCAGATATCCATGGAGTTCTTCGTTTTTTTGTACTACGGCGCATTGACGAATGATCTTAACATTTTGTTTTCACAAGAATACCCTACTTGTACTAGTGAAACCAATTTTAACAATTTATTAAATTCGTTGCACTAGTACAACCAGGGTGTTTTTTTAGAGTGATAGGAGGAAAATAGAGGGAAAATGACCAACATTTTTTTTTTTTTTATCTCACAAATTTCATGGCATTTTATGTTTAAAAATAATGTCTGGCGTATGGCCTCCACGACTGCTCCTTATGAACGCCATCCTGTCGGTCCTACACACTTTTTCGAGGATATGATTTCGTGAATAGTGCGTCTAATCCGTAAAATCAAACGAACGAGGTGGCCAATTCAGAGGTCCATTTCTTGAGATGATTCGGTCACCAAATGTTTGGCTCAACAAATGAGGAATAAAAGACAAATGAATCGATGACGTTTTCGGCATGCAAACCGCACCAAACCGTGATTTTTTCGGGATGTAATGGGGTCTCAAGAGTCTCATGGGAATTTAGCTCACTCCAAAAATGAAAATTCTGATTGTTTACATCCTGAAGATGATTTAACTATAAAAAAAAATTGTTTAACTTCTAGTTGATTCTCAGCCCATTCACCGAACACATGACACAATTAATGGTTCGCTGGCTTTAATTCTTGCACCACTGCACTAGTTGGATCTTATATGCATGTAGGCCGAGATCTTTCCTCAAAATTTTCCAAGTAGTGGACGGGCAGAGACCGAGTTGCTTAGAACGGCGTCGGATCGATATATTCGGGTCCTCTGCCACACTCACGACTACAGCGGCGAGGGCTTCTTTTGTAAATCGATACCGTAGATTTAGATGAATATTATCAAAAAGAGTAAATGTGGTCATAAGTCGATCCATAGTATTGCTATTAACCGCTCAGATGGACGATTATGCGCACCGTAAACTTGACGAAGTGCTCTTTAAGTCGGAGTGCGGATTTTGGAAATAAATTTTCACGATTTGTAAACGTTGTTCTGGGTTAAGTCTTTCCATGGTGATTTGCCAAAGTATATTGAAAAAAAAGTCAAACACACTTCATTACTAGTACATCTAGTTCGACAGTTATCCCTATCGGAGGTTCTATATCTCTAAAAAAAACTCCATTTATTTAGATTTCGTATTTTTATTGAGTTTAAGCTTCGAGTATTTTCCGAGAAACCAGTAGGTTTCTTTGTATTTTTTTTAAGTTCTTCGCATTTCTCTTTAACTTGCGATTTTTATTTTAATTCTCCGTCGAGAGTTATTTCGTGATATTTTTTTTTCATTTGCAAACGGGACTCGAACCGTATTTATAAATGCAGGAAGTTGTTTGTTCGTTTATATCAAAAACCTACATGAATCGATTTGCTCTCGTTAAGTGCATCCTCTACGATTCATCGACTTTGTTAAGAGTGCTTTGTAATTTCATGTTTGTTTCCTCTACTGTTGTGCCAATTACTAGTGTAGTAGAATCGTCAGCAAAAGTACAAACTTTGTGTCGTTTAGTTCTTGTATATCAATTGTAAATAACAGTTACAAGAGTGGTCCAAGGACGCTTCCTTTCGGTACACCTGCCTTTATTTTTTGGAAATCCGAATATACTAAAGAATCGACACGAGGATTTCATATAATTGTTCAGACAGAAACTCAAAATCCCAATGCAATAAATGCGTTCTAATAAAAAAAAACATATGAGAAGACTACAAACCGCTGTGCGGTACGTTGAATACCCTTAAAATTAATATCCCCAAAAAGTGGGCTTTATGGGGAAAAACGTGTTCTAGATTGCCCAGCTCTGCATATTTTAGCCTAAATCACAAAACCTGTACTTTTCGGTTCTTAAAACACATCATTTAAATTTTAATTTTGAAAATTCAATGAAAATTCAAAGCTCATTAATTTCCGATCTTGACAGCATAATTAAATGGGGTAAACACAATGCTGTTTATTGTTATCTAAGCGAAACCAAAATTTTCGGCCATTATCCATGAATGGCACTTGCATCGCCGAAACCGAAAAACTTTCCATGCTCGGTATGTGTGTTAGTAACGACCTTCGTTGCAACGACCACAACTGGCCTCAATATATAAAGCGTATATACGCCTCAAACTTGAGTTCAACGCCCACATCTGGTCAGGTGCAGCAAAAACATCATTGCACCTACTGGATAGGATACAAAAGCGTGCGATAAAACTGATAGGAGATCCTACCGTAGCGAACTCTATAGTATCGCTTGAACATCGTAGGAATATCTCTTGCCTAACACTTTTTTACCGCTATTTTAACAGGAAATGCTTAATCGAAATAGCCAGGTGCATTCCGCCCCTTCAAACATTCAACCGTAATACTCGCCATGCCATGAATGCTAATCAATTCACCGTCAAGCCTATCTTCGGACTTACTATGAAATATAGAGATGCATTCCTAAACCGAACAACACGAATATGGAATGCTTTACCAAATGCATTGCATAACCAAATTCCCTTATGAAAAGAATTAAGTGATCGTGCAGTTATAAAATTATGCTGCGCTGTTCATTTCAAGTCTTTCAAACTTTCTTTTAATACAATGGATGAGCATTTAGAATTGAATACATCAAACCAATCATTCGTGTCTTTTTAAACGCAGAACATTTAAATGAGCTCCTAAATGTAAGTATCGCCTTATGGAGAAATGGATCAATGGATCGAAACAGAAAGCATATTATACTTTCTGTCGATTACTTTGTTTTACTTTGAGATATTTGCTCTTCTTACTGGTGCGGCATTAATTATTTTAATGTTATTATTAGTGAAATAAGATTGATATTTTTTTCATAAGGTCGCATGAATCAAAAATGAATGGTTGTTTTCGGTAGTTCTCTTCGTACAGAAACATTTGTTGGTGCCATGTCTTAGCCTTTTTCTAATTTTTTTCTTGTCCGGTGTATTATGACACCTATAAGCAGCACATAACCATTTTTTAATTAATAAATATAAATTTTCCAATCGCAAGACACAACTATAATTATTCCAATAAACAACTCAGCTTGTCAAACTCTGAGAAAGAGTGGCGACCCACCCCAAGCAAAATGACGATTCACGTGAATATTGTCAACACACCTTATATATCTATAGATCCCCCGCACACACACTACAACGATTTGGATGGCCCGGTTGCCTTCAAACTAAAGTATCGGCCAGCTGCTAATCAGTATAGCGGAAAAGCAATTCGCGCACACTACCGATTTTTTAGTCTGTCGATTGCTCATTTTGCTCCGAACTGTGGCCATTGATTTTTCTTTTTCCTCGTTTTTTTTTTTATAATAAAGAAATAATAATATTTCTAGAACTTTCATATGGCGAACGCTCTATGCAAAATCCAATTACCAAACAAGCAAATCTTTCGAGACCAATCGGCCGACTGTTGTATAGTGTGCCCACTCACCACCAACCCGACAAAACTATCGGCCGATAGAAAATGTGTAGTGTTCGGGGGTTCTTAGAGTACTTTAACCTGAAAAACTAAAAATGCGATAATTAGTTGTCCTCAAAAGTTCATAAATGTGCGGTAGAAATAGAGTGAGTGAGAGAATTGACCCTTGAGGTTCCCCAGCGTTTGTAGAGAATTTGCCATCCACAGCTACTTCATTTATCTTCTTTTAAGAAAGTTTTCCATCAAGCCGCACAGTATTTTAGGATGTCCGTGTAATAGCAAAGCCCTGTGCGAACTTGATCGATAGACTTGTAAATATTCAGGCCAATAGCTGATTGATTGATTGATTGATTCTACAAGATTTTCCAGACCGGATGTCTATAAAGTTTACATAACATAGCAGGTAATTGAAACATTAAAATAGCATTTCAAAGTTTATGTCCAATAGTAAAATATTTTAAAATCAGCGATTGTATATTCCTCTTAAACATTGCTCTCCTATGAGAATTCTGTACAATTTTTTTTATAATGGGTGATCCATTTCGCGGTTCCCTACTTTTTTAAAGAAAAAAACACAGAAATTTCAAATTTAATGGAGAATGTTTATTATCATTTGAAAGAACATTCTTTGGCATTTATTTTTTGAAGATTATGTCTATCAAATGATGGCCGTTGCTACGTCGCAGATGGTCCATCCGTTGAGTCCAATTTTCGATCACTCGTTCGAGCATTTCGACTGGTAACTGGCGAATGTCACGCGTGATGTTTTCCTCCAAGGCCTGAATCGAAGCGGGTTTGTCGGCATAAGCTTTTGACTTTACATATCCCCACAGGAAAAAGTCTAACGGTGTGATATCACACGATCTTGGTGGCCAATCGACCGGCCCAAAACGTGAAATTATGAGTTCACCGAAATGTTCTCTCAATAAGTCCATTGATTGATGCGATGTGTGGGAAGTGGCGCCGTCTTGCTGAAAGCAAATGTCGCCAAGATCACGATCTTCAATTTCAGGCATCAAATAGTCGGTTATCATGGCCGAGTTGCTGCGAACGGCGCCGAATCGACTCTCTACGGTCCCCGTGTACACTCTCAGCTACGGCCGCTATATTTTCTTCACAGCGTGGACGTGGTCTATTCGGTCGAATATTAACCAATAATGAATGCTGGGTCTCAAAATGGGTGCTGGTGTTGCGAATAGTACACTCAGTAGGCCGATTATGTTGACCATAAGTTGAGCGAAGTGCACGAAACACATTCCTCACAGAACGTGAATTTTCATAATAAAGTTGAACAATTTGTAAACGTTGTTCACGCGTAAGTCTATCCATTATGAAATGCCAAACAATACTAAACAAAAATAACATGACAGCATGACACGACTCACACGTGATCTGTCAAAAAAAGGCTATTGAAAAAAGTATCTCTACTTGGATCACCCTTTATAGTCCGTACCAATTCAGTTGGCCAACGGTCGATTGCGCAGAGAGAGGATTTAAGAGAACAAAAATGACGCGAAAGAGATTTAATCACTAAGCGTTTTTGCCTGTAATTTACAATGCCTAACCCAACTTTACAATGCTTAGAACTAAAATGCTGTTGAATATCTAAATAAACTTAATTTTTTATTATGAGGTCGACTTTTATACATTTCTACCTAGAAGTCCGATTGTATTTGAAAGGGTTCCCAACCATTTTTATGGTTGAACATTTCGTGGTTTAGCGCCAGGTACCTGTATGGGTGGTGTGCTTGGTTTGCATTCAATTTATGATGTTTGATTTTAAGTAAAGTTGACATATAATGATCTATATTTTTCCTCCGCTCCAAATTTCAGTATAAAGAAAGGAAAATGAAGAAACCACCCTCAGCAGCGTTACCAGATTTAGCAGTTTCCTGCGATTTTAGCAGTTTTTGATCATGAAAATGACCTGCAGCAGTTTTTTTAGCATTTTCTTAAATTGTAGCATTTTTTAGCAGTTTTCAAACAAAAAAAAATGTGTACATGTTTTTAATTGTTTGAGCGACGGTAAACACGAATACACGATCATCTTCAAGAAAAATGATCCCAAAGAAGAAATGCAAATACGCAGAGTTAGGGTCAGAAACAAAACAAAGTAAACACAGTTGTTTATATGGGTAGTGTCGGTGTGGTGGATACCTATTGATGTAACTGTGTAGCATTTGCAAAAGGAAAGGGTGCAGATAGTTATTATATTATTTACATAGACATTGTTTGGACAACGACACTCAATCCAAATTGTGTATTTATTAAATGCGTATGTCACTCGGTTGCTCTAGCTGTCAGTCATGCCAGTAAGAAATTGCCAAGATCCAATTGGTCAAAGATGTCTAATCATACTTTTCTCAAAGTAGTAAAAGACAACGAGAATTTTTACAATTCCAAGAGTTTTTTGAAACAGAAAAGCATAGGATTTTGCGCCACTAAGACATTAGATGGCTATCGCTAAAACTAATACCCCCTAAAAGTTAGCATGGCTTAAAACACGATGGGGATTACATATAGAAAATGACAATGTCACAACAAATTTTACGGTTCTACAAAAGACAAGGTTTTTCTCCTGCATATGTTATGGGGTAATGTATAAAAATGGTTTTTATATAAAAACGCCCCCAAAAAGTGGGCGTGGGTTAAAATGGTCAATAGACGAAATGTTCATATTAATATTACTAATGATTCTGCATCAATTTTTTTTCGAAAAATTAAAAATTTGACCGAAAACAGTTTTTTTTATTGAAAACGCCCCCAAAAAGTGGGCGTGGCAAAAAAGTTTATGGTGACGAAATATAGATATTCAGATTGTCTAAATGTGTTGTTCAGAATTTTTTTTTAAAATTCCTTACGGTTTGGCCAAAAACTGAGTTTTTTTGAATAGGGGGCGTGTTCTGTAGGCACGGACGAGAATCCTATATACCTAATTTCATTACCCTAGCTCAAAATTTAAGGCCTAAAAATCGGTGATGTACAGACGGACGGACGGACAGACAGACATGGCTTAATCGGCTCAGCTAGCGATTCTAACTAATATACCCCTATGGGATATGGTAAAAAACCGAATTTCTCAAGGAAAAATCGATCGCAGTTTTTTTAGCATTTTTTTACGCTTCCATCTAGCAGGTTTTGCAGTTTTTCGTCCTTACTTTAGCAGGTTTAAAAAAATTTATCTGGTAACGCTGACCCTCAGTGAGATCGCGACAGCGATCTTGAACACAACGGCAGGGTATACGTCGTTTTTTATTAAGGCTCCGCCCATTTTCGTCTCTTTTTGCTTGTTTTTGCAATTTTAAGAGTTTGTAAAATAAATTTTAAGAGACCTGCGCAGTAGAGTGGCCAACTGTTTTGGTACGGATTATACATGTGGAGTGCGCAGAAAAACGTTTACATTTTTCGATAGCTCTTTACATATTCTCTATATCTTTTTGACTTGTCAACTGCTGTCGCAATATGGGTCCAGGGTTCCCACTTGCATACGAGTTTTTTTTAAATTATTCTTGCAACAACTTAATATTCAAAAAAAGATTACAGCACAATGGTCCACAGATCATCCATTTAATATGACTCTCTCAATAACACGGGTGTTAATATTTTTGGTGAAACATAACTTCTTATACAATTCAACTTTCTAAACCATAGATTCATCATTTTTTTTCACCGCCCCCTTCATAAAAGCAATTGATAAAATACCGATTTAGCTTTATTAAAATTCAAATAAGAACATTTCAATGAGATGGATGTGCCTGGTGAATATTTGTAAGTTCCACAATATCTGGTTCAATTAAATAAAGTCGTAAGTCACCACCCCGCTCCGTTATTTGCAGTTTATTCCTGTTCTTTGTAAGTAGGGTAACTACTGCACTGAAACCGCACTCAGGTAAGTATAAAGAAGGAAATGCAATAATAATTGTTTGAACAATTTTCTATAAACTAAGGTACAGGGCTGGTATTTGTTTCTGGAGCCAGAACTGCTGGTATCCGATTTTAAACTTTAAATTTGTTCTAATTCATCCTTATTGGCAGATATTGCTGCTAAGTTTTAAAAGTTTTTCATATTTTCACCACTGCCTTAGTTATGTCTGAAGAGATTAAGCCTTTCCACAATAGCAACAATAACGTTATTTGATTTTATTAGGTTAATGTGGTCACCTTGCAGATGGAGATTGACATCGTTAAATCTTTTAAATACGTCTATCTTATAACCAATAATTAATAATTTAATTAAGTTGTTTCGCAGTTCGTTGTCTCTAATTTCTAGAAATTCTAAAACAGTTTCGAACAGATTAAAAAAAAACCGAGTCAAACAGGAACCTTTTTAGACCCTTATGCAACAGCAAATTGATTGTATCTACCGCCACAGGGGGGTGGTAGGGACCACTCTGGGAACCATTGGTAATGCATTTCTTAACCAAACAAAAGTTTTTATTGGCAACTCTACTGAGATGTTCTTGTTACTTAAACAGATAATTGTAATAGATTTTCTGTTTTTGGTACTTTATTATACACAAACTATCCAGTAACAGCTGTGTTACTTTGTGCATTTACTATATTTGCATTCCGACTGCGTATTTGCATTACTTCTTTGTGGTAATTTCTTGAGATGATCGTGCTAAACAAACTTTCGTGCTGCTGTATTGTACCTACAACCGAAAATAACAAGGTTATGCACTCCTTAAAATGCCTCTAAGGCCCGGTTTTTCAGTGCTGAGTTAACTCTGAGTTAACCTAGAGTTTACTAACACTGGAATAAATTTAATCCAGAGTTAACTCACGAAGCAGTTTTTCAGTGCAGGATTAAATTTGAATCTATTTATGGAAATTTGATTTGGTAGCACTCATGTTTTATCGATTTTGCCGTCAAAAAGTTATGAAAATGTATAGGATCTGGAACAGCTTAGTTATAAGCTGTTTGGGGACTTTTTCCCCGAGCAAATGAAAATGCTTTTGTCGCGATCTTCTTAAAACAGTTAATTTCAATTTTGAAAACAGTTTCGAGTCGCTGAGATATGAATCTGAATATATCGTACACGTATTTAGTTTACAAAAATTTAATAAAATGTCCGCATAAATGGAATTGAAAATAATTGTTTGCTTGGTATTTATCATGTCAAAATCATCTGATTATTTAATCCCAGATACCTTGATTAATACCCTGGACGATTCTTTTTTCAACTCTCGAACCTCTGGTAACCCTGATGCTCAGCCGTCTGTGTATACAGAAATAAAACAAAATATAAATACAGGCACTATTCAACCATCGTTTAGGATATGCAGCCTCTATTCAACGTTGTATAAGTTTAATGAATAAGATTTTTGCATTTAGAGGCATTTTAAAGAGTACATAGTTATACACACCTTATAATGAGTTTATGAATAAGGCTGCATGAATAGAGGGTCCATATGGTTGAGTAGTGCCTGTATATGGCTATTTTAAGTGTTTTATCTCCGTTTGTTACGAAAGGCTGAGCTTCAGGGTTACCAATGACACAATTTTAAGGCGCAAAAAATATTGTCCAAAAGCAAAAGTAGGTCTTTTTGTATTTTTGCAGTTTTGTTTTTTTTTTTCTCGGTTTAATTTATTCAAATGATAATTCTTTATCTACACAGCCAACATTGTAAACGATGTTATTGAGTCAACAGAAGTCACCATAATGTTATAAAACTGTAGAAAACAATGTTTCGCAAGCATTACAATTAACACTTGGTAACTCTGCCGAGCTGTGGAAAAGCTAATTGTGATGACCCATGATACAACTAAGCAAATGTCATCTTCGCGTTTTTAATTAAGTCTCATTCTGCTCATTCTACGTCATCGACACTCATTTTTTTGACGTTTTGTAATTAAGCCTTTGGTAAAGTATCGCATGTGGTGAGGCAGTGAAAAAACTTGAAATCCAATAGACCAACAACTTATACAGTGTTGTATGTCTTATTCATAATTGGTTATATCAGTGGTTTTAGCCAAATGGTTGTATAGCTATCTAATGCAAAGTAGTGGCACAAATTCTTACCCATTAAAAAATTACACCCTTCCCATATTAATTACACAATGTTTATGAATATACAGGTCAGGAATCTATTGCAATTAGCAGTTTTCTAATTAGAGGCATTTAAGGGGGTACGTATATAAATATAGTTATACACTCCTTACAATATTAATAAGGCTGTATACAGGCGGTTGAAGATGTTTTAGTTAATTCTCATAAATAAATAAACTTTCCTATTTATCAAAATCTTTGTTTTCTGTTGCTCTTTATTTGTTAACGAAGGTGAACGGGTAAAAAAGTGTGCCTTTCAACATAGGGCTTCTTAAACCTCGTTATTTATATTGAAATGGACACTCGATTTCTTACCCTTGATTTTTGCTAATAACGACTTAGTATGAATAAACGTGTGATTAACTAACTTACAGCCTCTGGAATTCGATATATTTTTCCGATATCGATGACCTGCTATGTGAGAATAGAGGTCACAAACATGACACAATAAAAGCGATTTATAATTATAAGACATTATCTATACCGTTCCACACTTCAGTATATATATATACATTATAATTTGCAGGTTATTCCAATTAAACGAACTGAACCAACAGCGGCTTCGTCATCAACATCAACGACGGCTACAACAGTTGCAAATAACAATGCAAAGTCTCTAGTTCCGCCTGCTAAAAAGTTTAGCTCTGTAATTTTAGTGGATGATGAATAAGAATAGTTATAAAAATCATGTTATTTTAGTTATGTTTTTCTTTTGAAATTAAAATTATTATAATTACATTCAGATGTATTAAAAAATACTATAGGTATTATAAGGTTGTATAATAGCTTCATATATTATTTATTATCTGATGGCATAAGATTTAATATTAAAGCTCGCGAATAAATTAGAAAAAAGAAATTAGAAATAAAGCTATTTCTTTGTAAATATATAAGACTAAAATAATTTTTTCATTCAGCATTTCACAGAACCGACATTAAAAAAAATTTCATCGTTGCAATAAAACACACATTTTTAATAGGGGTTACCAGTATTGTCGGAAAATACAGACTAGGCGATACCACGTCTGACAACGGACTTAGGATAATTGACTACTATAGCCAGCCCATGGATGACTTCGTAAGTAACATATACCAACTCATAAGCCAAATCTGTTCGGAGTATGCCGGAAGATCCATAAAGAAAAGGAGACCCTCTGAACTGCGCCAACTAAAGAGGCATAAGTCTCCTAAACATCGCCTACAAGATCATAGCAGTCGTAATATGTGAACGCCTGAAACTGTTTATCAACAACCTGATCGGCCTTTATCATTGTGGTTTTAGGCCAGGAAAGTCCACAACTTCACACTTCGGCAGATCCTGGAAAAAAACGAGAAGTCCAAGAAGTCGATACCCATCACCTATTCATCGATTTCAAAGCCGCATACGACAGAAATTATAGAGACGAACTATACAGAGCCATGTCTAGTTTTGGTATACCTCCCAAACTCGTCCGTTTGTGCAGGATGACGATGGAGAATTCTCGATGCTCTATCAGGGTCGGAAATGACCTCATTGACACATTCGATACCAAAATAGCATTTAAGCAAGGCGTTGCACTATCATGTGACTTCTTTTTGATTCCTAAGAGGAGATCCACCAGGGGTAGACCGGTGCAACTACTAGCAACGCCGACGATATTGACATCATTGGTCCGACTCAACGGGATGTCAGCCACGTTTGCTAGTATAGGGAAGGAATCGGAAAAAATGGGCTTAGCAGTGAATGGGGATAAGACTAAGTATATGCTGTCAACACGAAAGGTCACACAACATCGACGAGTTGCACATAACCATTTACAGAGATAACAGTGAAGTAGTACGGGACTTTGTTTACCTAGGCTCCACTATTAACTCTGTTGTTGACAGAGTGTACCTCTGTTGTTGACAGAGTTAATAACCGTTATAAATTAAAAGAAGAATTACTCTTGCCAACCGCTGTTTCTTCGGGCTAAGAAGACAATTCAATACTATAGAAGACCCTAAACCCTGATCATCCCAGTTCTGCTCTTCGGCGCTGAAGCATGTATCCTATCCAAAGTGGATGAAGAAATCCTTAATCGGTTTAAAAGAAAAATTCTTTGAAAAATCTTCGGTCACATTTGCGTTGACGGGCTATGGAGACGCAGATTCAACCAAGAACTATAAGATAGAGACATGCCACTAGCTAAAAAAATCTGCATTGGACGTTTAACATGGCTAGGAAATGTAGAACGAATGGCCACCAATAGTCTTCGATTCTTAGCCAGACGTCGGACGCAGTAGAGGAAGACCTCGCATTAAGTGGCGCACACAAGTAGAAACCGAAATCAACCAACTTGGAGTTCGCAACTGGGTGCAGTTTGCAGTTAGCTGATGACCGGGATTATGATCGGAGAGGGATTTTGCTTAAGGCCTAGGTTCATCCTGACTGTAACGCCACTTACGTAACTAAGTTCGCAGAACGCGTATCCCTTTACCTCTCGATCTAAACCATACCACAAGCATCTAATGTAGAAGAACATTGGCAACGATTTCAACAAGCTCTTAGATCCGCCGCAAATGATGTGCAAGGTGTCTCGCGCCCACTAGCAAGTAATCCCTGGGTAGATGAAGAATACCGACAGATTCTCGAAACCAAAAACGAGACCTACAAGGCAAAGCTGCAGGTAAGAACTACCATTGAGCTCCATAGTAAAAAGAAGAAGGAAAGAACACAAGCTTTTCAGAACGAAGAAAAATGAGCAAGAAAAGCACGTGATCGAAGATCCTGCCATTCCAGGATATATGGATACAAGGGACAAACAGAATTCTGTCGACATGAACTAGGAAACATCATAGTTGAGACACAGTCGATGCTAGGAGTATGGATGAACTACTTCTACAGATCGTTAAACGACGATGACAAACAATCTCCCGCTGTCAGGCAGTACGCACCATTTCATACTGGTGACGACAGCAAAAACTACCAACCACCCGACCTAACCGAAATGAGGATAGCAATATCTAAAAAAGAAAGTTTAACACGGCTGCTGAAAATAACGGCCTTCCCGCCGAGCTGTTTAGGTATTTCGCGCCCAAAGTCGTCCATCTATGCAGGATGACGATGGAGAATTCTAACTACTCAGGGTGGGAAACGACCTCACCTTAACATTTGATACCAAAAAGTGACGTTTTTAACATCATTTTTGAGAGGATTCTGCAAAACTCCTGAACCAAAACCATCTTTCATAAATTGAGGCAACTTCCAGCATGCGCCGAAGATATTGTTATCTTTTCTATACAGCAACGTTTGTTAGTATAGAGAAGGAAGTGCAAAAAATGGGTTGAACAGTTAATCAGGGTAAGTCCATGTATATGATGTCACAACGAAAGGACACAACATCGACGAATTGCACAGAAAGCCAACATTGACAGATACTTTGAGGTAGTAAGGGACTTTGTCTATCTCGGCTCCGCTATTTACTCTGACAACAACTTATCAGAAGTAAAACGAAGAATTACTCATGCCAACCGCTGTTTCTTCGGTTAGAGTGGTTGTCACCGATTCGCACACATTCACTAGTGTTTGATCCATTGCTTTACCACGTGGATCTTGTTCATTCGCCACCGAAAATAGAACAGAAACATAAAAAAAATCACTTTGACATCAAAAACGTGTGAGAGGTGACGTCTACAAACTTCGAAAAACAGAACTTACAACGATATAAAAAAAATTGCAACTTTCGGTACGAAGAAATGCAAAAATTGCAAAATAAAAAGTAATATTTCGGCAAATGAAATCATTTTATATTAAAATAAAAAGATCTAAAAAAATAAAAATAAGCGATGTTATTGTAGTTTATTGATATCTTTTTTTTATGAAGTATTTAACTGAAAACCCCAGCAAATTGGAAGTAATTAGCATTAAAAAAAAAACAAAGTTTCGGTTTCGGTTGCTCGGTGGGTTTGGCCCTTAAGGAGGCAATTTAGTAGTAAAGCTGTCACTCGAACTACTAAGGAGATCCTATATAAGACCCTAATCACACCAGTCCTTTCCTTCGGCTCGGAGGTATATTCTTCGGAATATCTTCGGTCACGTTTGCGTTGACCACCAGCTCTATTTGCAATGCAACGATTGCTTTAATTTGCGCTCTAAATCTGCAGTAAAAAATCCTATGCGCTGTCAGCCTTATTCATAAACTCCTTAATAGGAATGTATAAAGTGATGCACTCCGTAAAATGCCTCTAAACGCAAAAAACCTTATTCATTTAAATGTATACAACGTTGAATAAAGGCTGCATTACCTGAATAGTTCCTATATAAGGGTATTTTCTTTTTTTTATTTCAGTATACAAAAACGGCTGAGCATCGTCCAGGGTATTTTTTTATTTTAACAGTTGTGTTTTACGGTTTAAATTATTTAAATGGTAATTTTTCATACATACAGACTGAACGTTGTAAAATATAAAAATATGCCTTGGTAACTCTGCCGAGCTGTGGAACAGCCAATTCTAATAAATTTCCCTATTTATGGTAATTTATTTGACACAAACCCTGTATAACTATTATTGGGAAAATATTTGATGAATAAGAATTTGTGCGACCATGAATATATGTATATAGCTATACAACCGTTGAGGTGTGCTTTGGTAAATTTTAATGAATAAGGGGGTATAGGTATAACTCCAAAATTAAGTTTTTTCAAAATCTATGGGAAACGCCTTAAATCAAACAAAGCAATTTCAAATAAATTTCAGTTCACTAATATGCCCCGATATATCTTACGAACAGAACTTTTCATTTCAATTATCACATAAAATGGAAACAGATCAACCGCATCCCAACCCAAAACGTTCACATTATTTTGTTCCATTTTCTTATTCCATTTCTAAGCATTTGACGGTGGAGGAACGTCAACAAAAATCAGCTGACTTTCAGCTGCAACGCGCATCTTTAATATTTCTGTTGACGAAGTGAGTTCGGACGACTTGCTAAGTTGCTGCACATTTACAACTAAAGAATAATATATCTGTGCAAATAATTGCATAATTAATTACTGCTGTCTAAGCAAAACAAACACTTCAACTATACAGCAGATAATTTTGCAGTAATCAAGTCGTTATTCGTCAACTAAAGCACGAGGGCAACCTCAAAAGCCGTAAATTAATCGCATTTTTTTCTTGACAACTATTAACAACGTTTCTAAAGAGGCTGTTAATCGTGAGTGTAATATAGCTAGCTATCTCAGTGAATCGAAATCTCCAACTAGATAAGGAAGTATTTAAACTGTATCGTTCGTCGTCAATACGTTCATTATTTACACGCATTATAGAGACGATGGTGAAAAGCGATTCCACCAAGTATTTGCGACTGCAGGATATTCCGACATTGTGTCAACAGCACTGTAAAATAAAAGATCCCCAACGTGTTGAGAAAATTATCAATGAGCTAATGCAGGGTGGCGTTGATCGACTGCAAGTGGTCTCTGATTTCGATTACACTATAACCAAGCAAAAAACGACGGATGGAGCTAGAGTGTTGACAAGTTTTGGCATATTGAATGCATGTAAATCATTGCCAGCATCTTTTGTTGAGGAAACAAAGAAGCTATACGATAAGTATCGCCCAATCGAGTTGGATCCTCGCATGCCAATGGAGGATAAGGTGAACTATATGATCGAATGGTGGAGGAAAACTGGAAATTTGCTTGTGTAAGTAATTTTGTATGTGGAAATACTGATTTGTTTTATTGTTTGTGAATATATAAATATAGTAACTTCCCTGTATATAAATAATAAGAACTTCTCAGCCAAATTAATGAGTTTGACCTTTGTGACCAACCTAATTTACGGAAATCAAGTGGGGGGCCTAACGTAACAAGTACACTACCTTACTTATCACTTTGTTGATAAGATTGCAACACTATTAGATTTAAATTAACTTTGATAATTCACTATTAATTCAATATAAACAATAAATCCAGAAGCTAGTGCAATCAGATATTGAAGTTGTAGTTTAAGTACATCCCGCACTAAAATGCCACCTTAAGACAAAGAAGTACAACAACAGTAAATTGCACAATATAGAAAAGCTAGACACTAGACTCATTATCCTTGTTTTACTTGCTCGCATTGCTCTTTAACTTAACGTTTATGCTAGATTAGGATTGATGCCTTGTTGACCTTTAAATGAGTCGTCAAGTTCACGCCTCCAGGGGTCATTAATGGAACCTGACAAAATATATAAAGCCAAAAGGAGGAGTGAGTGGGTGATACGGAAATTGTTTATTTTTGTTGTGTTCCGCCTGTCGATCCATTCTGACATTTTGCAGAAGTCGACAATCTGTTGCCCTGTTGGTTTCGTAAATGCTATCGGGAAGTTAGTAATTTTTTTTCTATAATCCCATTATGTCCTACCATGTACCTTATTCTGATAGCTTATATTCTTAAGCTCTATTGAGGGCTTTACCTTTTTAGTCCTAAGAAACAGCGGTTAGCAAGAGAAAATCTTCGGTTTAGTTCTGACATGATGTTGGTGTCAGAGTTAATACCGGAGCCGAGGTGGACAAAGTTCCTTACATACTTACTTACTTAAGTGGCGCTACAGTCCGAAATGAACCTCAACCAACATGCCTCTCCACTTAGTTCGGTCCTTAGCAAACTGCCTCCAATTGCGCACTCCAAGTTGGTTGAGGTCCGTTTCTACTTGTGCGCCACTTAAGGCGAGGTCTTCCTTTACTGCGTCTGAAGTCTGGCTGGGAATCGAAGACTCTGCGAGCCGGAGTATTGGTGTCCATTCGTCTTAACCATCTTTAACTTCCAACGCTGAGTTTTTTTGACCAGGGGTATGTCGCTATACAGCTCGTATAGTTCTTGGTTGAATCTTCGTCTCCATAGCCCGTCAATGCAAATGGGACCGAAGATTTTTCAAAGAATTTTCCTCTCCAATCGACCAAGGATATCTTCATCCGCTTTGATACGGTCCATGCTTTAGTGCCGTAGAGCAGGACTTTGATGATCAGGGTCTTATATAGGATCTCCTTAGTAGTTCGAGTGAGGGCTTTACTACTAAATTGCCTTCTTAGCCCGAAGAAACAGCGAGTTTGGGCGGTATACCAAAACTAGATATGGCACTGTATAGTTCGCCTCTATAAATGCTGTCGTATGCGGCTTTGAAATCGATAGATAGATGGTGGGTATCGATTTGGACTTCTTGGGTTTCCTTACTACCTCGAAGTAATATCTGTCAATGGTGACTTTCTGTCCAATTCGTCGATGTAGTGTGTCCTTTCGTGGTGACAGCATATACTTTTTTAACCTCATTAACAGTTAAACCCATTTCACTTCCTTATACCAGCAAACGTTGCTATTATTATACACGTCCTTGAAGCCGATGAAATTATGATGTATTTCGACTTGAAATTCCTTGGTCTTTTCCAGTATTTGCAATATATGCAACATTTAGCAAGAATATGCCTCGGTAGTTGGTACAAGACATGGGATCACCTTTTTTGTAGATGGGACATATGGAGCCGATATTCCAGTCAGCAAACATCCTTCTATCCATGCAAACTTTTTTGATGCACACTTCTGTGGCAACACCGTCATATTTGAAGAGTTCTACTGGTAATCCATCACAATCGGCTGCCTTGCTGTTCTTCAGTTTTTTGATGACTGTTCTAACTTCTTTAATACTGGGAGGGTGCTTTACCTCTTTGTTGACCCGGAGGTGGGCCAGTTTTTGGTTGCATTCTCTCTCGACATCATGCGGCAGCTGCTGGAAATGCTGCCTGAATACGTCTACAATTCCCGTTAGTGACTAGGTTGCCATTGCTATTTCGTAGAAACTGCGTTTCTACTTTGAAACCAGCTGGAAATTGTTTGGCTTTTTTGTAGAATTGACGGATTTACTTCTTTTCGCGAGACTCGTCGATTTCCCTGAGCTGGGAGTCTGCGTGACTTCTTTTTTTTTTTTTCCTACGCAGGGTTTTTGCGTTTTATTGCCGAGATAACAGAAGAGGCACATATCACCTCTTCTGTCATCACGTTTTGGTTATTGGTTTCGGCTCCTTCTTTAATGATATTGTGGTATTGTATCTACTAGTTGCTGATATTGGTGGATAATGAGGATACAGCGGGGAGTCTCCCACTCACTTGTTCTTTGTAGACTCTGGCAATCTCCGGATCACTTAGTTGACCAAATTGAAGTCGATTTTCTTACACCATTCGCAGCTTCTTCAAATCGTATAGTCTGGATCTCAATTTGGTTGCGAAGAGAACGTGGTCAGAGTCGAAGATTTCCCCGAATGTGTGTACATCCAGGATGTTGGATGTATCCTTCGGAAAACATGTACGATTGGACCGGTGCTCATAGATGCTGTGGTTCTTAACCAACTGCTGACAAGAGTAATACTTCGTTTGATTTTAAACAGATGTTGTCCCGTCAATGTCAGGATTACTCAATTCAAACCTTTACTTCGCTTTACTACAGTTAATACACATTTTGAGTTCACTTTGGTAATCTGTATATAAACGTCCTACACCACATTTAGCTTATACCTGATAAATATCTTTGCAAGGTGTATGGTTAAATCTCCAACATTTAAAAAACCCTCATGTCGTTTAAGTTTTCATAGACTGAAGATATATCCCACGCCTTTCGAACAAGGGCACTTCTCACCGCTACGACGCCGAATGACGCGAATTTCAAAAGTCGAAGTTATTTTACAAGACCCTGTAGAATTTCTTAAATAGACTATGTACACTCAAAAATAAATAAGACATAGAAAATGACACGACCGTTATGACCGGTCATCAAATGTATCAGTTAATTGAGTTTCAGTTATCACTAATTTATCAATGTCTTCACTGTCCGCCATACATTGCAAATGTTTAAATTTATTGTAAAGACGTTGCATGTTAAAATAAAAAAAATTCTAAATTATTTGATTTCTAATATTCAGAACGCTGATTTTTTTCTAGACAAACAGGAGAATTAATACCATTGGCCCCCTTTTTTTTTAATTGATTTTACCACACATTTTTTCTACTTACTTACTTACTTAAGTGGCGCTACAGTCCGAACCTGGGCCTCAACCAACATGCCTCTCCATTTAGCCCGGTCCTTAGATAACTGCCTCCAGTTGCGCACTCCAAGTTGGTTGAGGTCGGTTTCTACTTGTGCGCGCCACTTAAGGCGAGGTCTTCCTCTACTGCGTCCGACGTCTGGCTGGGAATCGAAGACTCTGCGAACCGGAGTATTGGTGTCCATTCTTTCTACATGTCCTAGCCATCTTAAACGTCCAATGCGGAGTTTTTTGACTAGGGGTATGTCGCTGTACAGCTCGTATAGTTCGTGGTTGAATCTTCGTCTCCATAGCCCGTCAACGCAAACGGGACCGAAGATTTTCCGAAGAATTTTTCTCGCTTTTGATACGGTCCATGCTTCAGCGCCGTAGAGCAGGACTGGGATGATCAGGGTCTTATATAGGATCTCCTTAGTAGTTCGAGTGAGTGCTTTACTACTAAATTGCCTTCTTAGCCCGAAGAAACAGCGATCAATCTTCGTTTGATTTCTGACGAGATGTTGTTGTCAGAGTTGATAGCGGGGCCGAGGTAGACAAAGTCCCGTACTACCTGAAAGTTACATCTGTCAATGGTGACGTTCTGTCCAATTCGTCGATGTTGTGTGTCCTTTCGTGTTGACATATATACTTATTCTTACCCTCATTTACTGCTAAACCCATTTTTGCCGCTTCCTTCTCTATAGTAGCAAACGTGGCTATGACATTACGTTGAGTCCTACCAATGATGTCAATATCGTAGGCGTTTTCTAGTAGTTGCACCGATTTTTGGAAAATTGTGCCTCTGGTGTTGGCTCGGGAGTTTTGCACAATCCTCTCAAGAATCAAATTAAAGAAATCACATGACAGCGCATCGACCTTGCCTAAATCCTGTTTTGGTATCAAATGTGTCGGTGAGGTCGTTTCCGACCCTGATGGAGCAGCGAGAATTCTCCATCGTCATCCTACCCAAACGGACGAGTTTGGGCGGTATACCAAAACTAGACATGGCTCTGTATAGTTCGTCTCTATAAATGCTGTCGTATGCGGCTTTGAAATCGATAAATAGGTGGTGGGTACCGATTTGGACTTCTTGGGTTTTTTGCAGGATCTGCCGAAGTGCGAAAAGTATTTATGCACGAGGTTATTTTTATAATATATATTTTATAACATTGCTTTTAAGTCTTTTTAATTGTAACCATGCTCACATGTTAAGTAAATATATCTTCCTAACTTACTTACTTAAGTGACGCTACAGTCCGCTTTATATCCGGCCTCAATTAGCATGCCTCTCAAATTATCCCGGTGCTTAGCTAACTGCATCCACTTGCGATATTAAATTTGATTGAGTTTGGTTTCTACTTATGCACGTCATGCATTCTTTGTTGCTTCCATGGTTTGCTTGGATATGCATCGCTAGCTGATGAAACTTTATTTGCGCTACATTGTCTAAAAGCTTTCAACTTGCTTGCTTTGCAATGAATTTGAGATTTTCTGAAAGACAAGTATAAGTCATATAACATAGAGGTGGCATGCTATGTTAGATCTAATATAAGCACACAGATCAGCCTTAAAACGGAGAAGTGCATAAAGTTTGTAGTCAGGGCACATCTGATTGTATATACTTACCAGAACAATATATATTTGAACTGTTTTCAACAATTTGACAACAAATTGTGCAAAGAATCGTGTTATTATGTCTCGCATTGTCGAGTTTCTTCAAGACAGCTTCAACTTGTCCCTGCCTGCCCTTCATCTCTTTTTTTATGGTTACAAAATGTTGAAAGTTCGATCTAAGAATATTATAAACAGCCTTAATTTTACCCGATCCTCATCCCACAACCAATTCTGAAATTTCTAAAAAAAAAATGCCATGATTTGTGAGCTTTCAACTAAGTGGGCTAGCCGCACCCTCAAATTATCCGATAGCGCAAAATATTTGGGTGTTATTCTTGACAGAAAACTCAACAGGAAGCTTAATGTGTGCGAACGCATAAAAAAGGCCACAATAGCTTTCTATACATGTAACCGAATATTCGGTTATGCCAAGTTTGAATATGAGTGGGGACATGCAACCCCCTACTTGGGCTCACTGTTGGATGTTGGTTGCGTGCGAGGTTGTCGAATAGACTGTACTTATGAATTTGTTGGCAATGTTTCAGTTTACATAGCGCAATAAAGCCAAATTGGTATTATTTCGTTTTTAAAACCGAAATAAAGCCAAATTTGGTCTTATTTCGTTTGGCCTTATTTCACGTCACCGTGCGGCCGTTAGAGAAGGAGAAGAAAAAGAGTGTTCACTATCACCTACTCTATGGGTGTTCGTTTTATTCGAACATTTTTCAAGTTTTGGATGAGTAACTATCGAACTTTTCATTTTTTTGATTTATGGTTTCATAGATTTTTGTCTCTGAATGAACGCGCAACCTTCCACTCAACAGGCAAACACATTACCGCTGCACCGCGGCTACCCGCTGTTTATGTCAATTGCAAACAAAATGAAAATTTTACTGGTTGTTACTTAAACGCGTTCCCGTACTTTTTCATAAATTTCATTTTCTGAGAAAATGTTGCAAGAAATTTGAAAGTTTACTAATTTTTATTGTTCTGACTAACAGCGTTATGTTGCAAATATGTTTTTTCTTATATTCCAAATACAGAATTTTATTATGGTTTATGTTTTGCTTTATTCATCTCGGCAGTTTTCTGTCGGAAACAATTATTACTGTTTTGACGTTTTTTTCTGTTGGAATGCCATTCGATCAATATTCATGACTGGCGAGTAAATTTACTACAAGAGGACATTGCTGGAAAGCGGAAACTTTTGGCTTACTATATCCCTTTTTAGACATCGTATTTTGTCGTAATGCTACGGTATCCACTGTTCTTAAGTGTCGTTATCACACTTTTTAAAGAGCTTTTTACGAATGTGTCCCATTTTAATGAACACACTCGCTCTACAACTCATGTAAACAACTAGCTGTGCAGTTCAGAGTAATTAAAAAAAGGTTTTTACTAAAACTAAGAAGGGAACTTCAAAAGAGTTTAAACTGTCAAAATCGAAAGTTATAAATATTTTACAACTTAAAAGTACGTGCATAGAAGGGCATACTAGATCGTCCAACTTAGACTCATGAACCAGGTAAACCATTAATAGTGGACGCTTTGTCGCAGTTGTTAATACTAATGGTGTTGTTCGGGCCATACCATCGCAATTCTTAGACATCAGTGACATCATTTAATAATATCCATCATTTTCGAGTAAAAATGTATTACTTTATAGGAAGGTGTGGATCACTTAAAACACACCAGCCAACTGGAAAACCTGTCAAGCATCCCATGGGCAAAATAGTCAAATAATCCGAAATTTATTAGTCTAAAAAAGCCTCACCAAGTGGTAATTGAACGCAAAGGTAGGAAGAGAAGCCATCTTTAGCAGTATTGTTTGAAAACCAAGCCTACACGACAAAACGTCTGGCAACAGACTTAGGCTAATTGACTTCGCTACGGAACAAAGCCAGCACAAGGTTTCCTCACCTCGATATCCATAAGGCAACATGGCGGTCTCCAGATCAAAGAACGGCCAACCAAATTGATCACATTGGGATAGACAAGAGACACGCATCCAGTATTTTGGATGTCTGACCATTCCGAGGGGCTAACATCGACTAGGACCACTACCTTGTTGCAGCCAAGGTAAGAATGTGGATATCCATCACGCCACAACAAACCAGAAATACTGTAAAAAAGGTAATGTCGAAAGACTGCAATCGCAAGAGACGGCCAAGGCCTACGCGTAATGCGTATCCCTTTACCTCTCGATTAACACCATACCACCAGCACCGAATGTCGAAGAACAATGGCAACGATGCCAACTAGTCATTAGATCACCGCAACTGATATGATTTGTTTCTCGCGCCCACCAGCAAGAAACCCTTGGTTTGATGAGGTATGCCGACAGATGCTAGCAGCCAATGACGAGTCCTACAAGGCTAAGCTGCAGTTGATGGCGAGAGCTGCCATTCAGCTCTATAAGCAGAACGAAACATTTAATATTGGCGACGACATTGAAAACTACCAGCCACCCGACCTAAGTAAAGTGAGGATAGCAATATCTAAACTCAAGCGTAACAAGGCTGCCAGAAAGGACGGCCTTCCGCCGATCTTTATAAAGCTTGGTAAGTAACTCCACCAACTTATAAGCCAAATCTGGCAGATGAAAGTATGCCTGGAGAATGGAACCTCAGCATCGAGACCCTTTGAACTGCGCCAACTACAGAGGCATTAGTCTTCTGAACATCGCCTACAAGATCATATCTGCCGTAATATGTGAACGCCTGACACACACCCTTATCAGTGTGGTTTAAGGCCAGGAAAGTCCACAACTGATCAAATCTTCACACTTCGGCAGATCCTGAAAACAAACCTAAGAAGTCCAAATCGTTCATCGGTTTCAAAGCCGCATACGACAGCATTTATAGAGATGAACTATACAAAGCCATGTCTAGTTTTGGTATACCGCCCAAACTCGTCCGTTTGTTCAGGATGATGATGGAGAATTCTCGCTGCTCCATCAAGGTTGGAAACGACCTCACCGTCACATTCGATACCAAAAAAGGATTGATTGATTGATTTTAATTAGCACATCCACATCCACAACATCGACGAATTGGACATATAGCATTGAGGTAGTGTGGGTATTTGTCTACCTACGCTCCGCTATTAACTCTGACCACTACATCTCGTCAGAAATTAAACGAGGAATTACTCTTGCCAAACGCTGTTTCTTAGGCTCAGACGGCAATTCAGTAGTAATGCCCTCATTCGAACTACGGAGATCCTATATAAGACTCTGATTATAATAGTCCTGCTCTACTATAAGGCCGGCGCTGAAGAATGGATCGTATCAAAAGTGGATGAAGATATCCTTGGTCGATTTGAGAGGAAAATTCATTCAAATATTCATGCCCGGTTCGGGTTGACGGGCTATGGAGACTAAGATTCAACCAAGAACTATACGAGCTGTACAGTGACATGCCCCTAGTCAAAAAACACCACATTGGACGTTTAAGATGGCGGTAGAACGAATAAACACCAATATTGCGGCTCGAAGAGTCTTCGAATAAAAGGCAGACGTCGGACGCTGTAGAGGAAGACCTTGCCTCAAGTGGCGCACAAGTAGAACTGGAGGCAGTTAGCTAAAGACCGGGATATTGGAGAGGCATGTTGTTTGAGGCCCAGGTTAATTCCGGACTGTAACGCCACTTAAGTAAGTTATTAAGAAGATGGGGATCTTCAAATCAAAAAAATGTCAATCAAATTGATCTCATTTCTATAGACAAGAGACACACGTTTAGTATTTTGTATGTCCGAATATTGCAAGAGCTAACAACGGTACGGGCCACTAGCTCGTTGCAGCCAAGGAGGATATGGGGATATCCACCATATAACAACAACAATGCGAAATACTGTGAAAAAAAATTATGTCGAAAGACTGCAATTGGAAAGACCGCCCAGATCTTTGCAGAACGCAGAATCTACATTTTTCGATTAATAAATCTAATATCGAAGACCAATGATGACGATGTCAAAAATCCAGAAGATCAGTTTAAACAAATACCCACCAGCAATAAAAATGAGTCCTACCAGGCAAAGCTGAAGCAGAAGACTGCGATTAAACTATATAAGCAAAGATGAAGGGGAGAACAACGCCTTTTTAGAAAGAAGAAAAAAGAGTAAGAAACGCCAATCCAAGGAGTTCTACCAAAGCCAGGGATACAAGGCTCGATAATTCCGAATGAACAAGGGTAACAAACATTTCGAAATTCACGAGCTATACAAAACTCCGCATTGGATGATAAAGATGGCAAGAACATGTACAGCGAATGAACAGCAATATCCGAGGCAGAGTAGAGGAAGACCTCGCTTTAAGTGCCGTGCCGTAACTAACCTCAACCAACTTGAATTTCGCAACTGGAGGTAGTTAGCTATGGACTGGGCTAATTGGAGAGTTACGTTCGTTGAGGCCTAGATTCATTCCGAATTTTATCGCCACTTAAGTATGTTATTTGTAAGGACAGATCGGAACTGTTGGTTACATAGTAAGTTTGTTCCAGATATTCATCTGCTTCCGTTTAGGTATTGAACAATGGTTATGAATTGGCCTGGTCTCAGTGCATCATTTTAGAGGATAAGAACTTGGGATGGTGTTTGTGAACGTAATGAATGAGTGTTCTAAAAATTCAATTGGTGTACCATTACCATAAGAAAATTCACTCCCATCCCACAAATTGTCATTTTCGCCATACGCATACGGCATACCTATTAACAAGTCATTTATTTATTTTTATTTGCTATTTCAGAGGCTTTCCATTAGATCAGGAAGAAATCGACAAAATTGCATTCGACTGCAAAGATTACTTACGTGATCACACCCGTGAACTTTTCGCGTCACTCAATCGTCTCGATGTACCAGTTTTGGTGTTTTCCGCTGGATTAGGAAACTCAGTAGTCTCCGTTTTGAAACACGCCAAAGTCATGTATCCCAATGTGAAAGTTATCTCGAATTTCCTTCAGTACAAGGGTGAAATGTTGAACGGTTTTCAGGAGCCCATGATCCATACATTTAATAAAAATGAAACAGCTCTAGAAGGCAGCGACTATTATGACTTGGTCCACAGCAGAGATCACATAATAGTTATGGGTGATTCAATTGGCGACGCCGGAATGGCTGACGGTGTTCCCAGTTCATCGCATATAATTAAAATCGGATTTCTCTTCGATCACGTAAGTACAGAACGCAAATTGTGCAATTCCACCATCAAGTGTAACCGTTTTTATTTTTTCAGATTGAAGAAAATCTAGACAAATACATGGATGCATTCGACATTGTCCTCATCGATGATCAAACTATGGATGTACCACGTGCTCTTTTGGAAATCATTGAAAATAATAATTAAGTTGATTGCTGTTGGATCAACTTTCAATTCAGTATCAAAGTACTTTCAAAATATGCTCAATAGAAGATTAGTTAGATGTGTTTTTGTTGTGCTATTTATAAGTTAGTTGTCCAAGACAAACAATTTTTTTTATTTTCACAAACTACAATCGTTTGAATTTATGGACAGAGGCAGGCTATGAACGAAAGCACACGCATCATTTTAACAAAACAAAATAACTTGTGTGTGTTTACAATAGAATTTGATTTGATTTTGTTGACAAAATAAAGAAACTATTTGCAAGAACATTAACCTAACTATGTTTTTTGTTTCATTATTTCAGCAGAAGTAGAAGAAAGCAAGATCGAGATCGTGGGTATAGATAGTTGTCATTGCAGCATTGATGTTTAAACGTTTTGCCAAAAGGCCCAAATCTAATGTAGTCGAGATGAATACAAAACACTTTGGCAGAGTTGTAATAGGCGATGAGGAGTAAAAAAAGCGCCGTTGGGTAAAACCAAAGAGTATAGAACTACATAGAGTACGCATCACAGCTAAAAATGTTGTTGCCGTTTCAGACGCGGGCGGTAAGTGGAAGGGGAATCTTCGTCGTTCGTATGCATCAGCTACGATGTTGTTTGATGCCGGGGTAGCAATGTGAACACTAGGGTATCAATATCAGTACCCCACATAGTAAATTTTCGTTGTTTGAGATGCCCACTCTATGTAGTTCTATACTCTTTGTTAGAACGTAACTGTTTAATCGACTATTTTATACATATTTCATATATCAAACAATCATTATCCGTAGTTTGATCAACAGACATATACCAGTTTCTTCTTATTGTTAGGATTAGGTTTGATGGGCTGTTGACGATCAAGTGAGCCGTAAAACTCTCATAGGCCTGCGTGGGCCCATAGCGATACCCTTTGTTGAAGAATTTGTTGCCTGAAAAAGAATGTTGTGCTTGAGTAAAGTGTGATACTTATGTGATTTGCGCTGCTTTAAAGAGATTTACAGCAGAATCGGATGATGCTGATTGTTTCTGGCTCCAGCAAGTCCTCGTATTAGAAGCTACCAAGGAGTTTTTTTTTACGGATGTTGCTGATCGCGGTTCAGTGACACAGTAGGTGAGTGATGTCCTTCTCGACGTCTGGATTTTCGCATTTCCTGCATAGTTGATGTGTGTCAGTTAATTTGATTTTATGGGAGTGCTTACACAACAGATTATGACCTGTCATCACTCTCACCGCTATAGAAATAGAAGCTCTATTCAGAGCTATTAGCTGTTTAATTTACCATCGCTTAAATCCGGTGTGTGTTATTTATTTTTTTTTTTTTTAAGCAAGTTGGGTCTAACTCTACTATCGCATAAGGAGATGCAAATAGACGATCCTAGTCTGTCTAGCTCGTCTGATTTCTCATTTCCTAGAATGCTTACTTACTTACTTTAGTGGCGCTACAGTCCGGAATGAACCTGGGCCTCAACCAACATGCCTCTCCAATTAGCCCGGTCCTTAGCTAACTGCCTCCAGTTGCGCACTCCAAGTTGGTTGAGGTCGGTTTCCACTTGTGCGCGCCACTTAAGGCGAGGTCTTCCTCTACTGCGTCCGACGTCTGGCTGGGAATCGAAGACTCTGCGAGCCGGAATATTGGTGTCCATTCGTTCTACATGACCTAGCCATCTTAAAAGTGCAATGCGAAGTTTTTTGACCAGGGGCATGTCGCTGTACAGCTCGTATAGTTCTTGGTTGAATCTTCGTCTCCATAGCCCGTCAACGCAAACGGGACCGAAGATTTTCCGAAGAATTTTCCTCTCGAATCTACCAAGGATTTCTTCATCCGCTCTTGATACGGTCCATGCTTCAGCGCCGTAGAGCAGGACTGGGATGATCAGGGTCTTATATAGGATCTCCTTAGTAGTTCGAGTGAGGGCTTTACTACTAAATTGCCTTCTTAGTCCGAAGAAACAGCGGTTGGCAAGAGTAATTCTTCGTTTAATTTCTGACGAGATGTTGTCAGAGTTAATAGCGGAGCCGAGGTAGACAAAGTCCCGTACTACCTCAAAGTTATATCTGTCAATGGTGACGTTCTGTCCAATTCGTCGATGTTGTGAGTCCTTTCGTGATGACAGCATATACTTAGTCTTACCCTCATTTACTGCTAAACCCATTTTCGCCGCTTCCTTCTCTATACTAGCAAACGTGGCTATGACATCACGTTGAGTCCTACCAATGATGTCAATATCGTCAGCGTATGCTAGTAGTTGCACCGACTTTTGGAAAATTGTGCCTCTGGTGTTGGCTTTGGAGTTTTGAACAATTCTCTCAAGAATCAGATTAAAGAAGTCACATGACAGCGCATCGCCTTGCCTAAATCCTTTTTTGGTATCGAATGTGTCGGTGAGGTCGTTTCCGACCCTGATGGAGCAGCGAGAATTCTCTATCGTCATCCTACACAAACGGACGAGTTTGGGCGGTATACCAAAACTAGACATGGCTCTGTACAGTTCGTCTCTATAAATGCTGCCATATGCGGCTTTGAAATCGATGAATAGGTGGTGGGTATCGATTTGGACTTCTTGAGTTTTTTCCAGGATCTGCCGAAGTGTGAAAATTTGATCGGTTGTGGACTTTCCTGGCCTAAAACCACACTGATAAGGGCCAATCAGGTTGTTGGTAAACGGTTTCAGGCGTTCACATATTACGGCAGATAGGATCTTGTAGGCGATGTTGAGGAGACTTATGCCTCTGTAGTTGGCGCAGTTCAGAGGGTCTCCTTTTTTGTGGATCGGGCAAACGATGCTGAGGTTCCATTCTTCAGGCATATTTTCATCCGACCAGATTTGGCTTATGAGTTGGTGGATGTTACTTACCAAGTCATCTCCGCCGGCCTTATAGAGCTCAGCGGGAAGGCCGTCATTTCCGGCAGCCTTATTAAGCTTGAGTTTAGATATTGCTATCCTCACTTCACTCAGGTCGGGTGGTTGGCAGTCTTCGCTGTCGTTGCCAATATTGAATGGTTCGTTCTGCCTGACAGCGGAATGTTGTTCGTCATCGCCGTTTAACAGTCTGCAGAAGTGGTTCTTCCATATCCTCAGCATCGACTGTGTCTCAACTACAATATTTCCTTGTTCATCTCGACAGGATTCTGTTCGAGCCTTGTATCCTTGGCTTTGACGTTTTACACTTTGGTAAAACTTGCGAACATCGTTCCTGGAGTGGCACCTCTCTATATCCTCGATCGCGCGCTTTTCTTGCTCTTTTTTCTTCTTGCTGAAAAGCCGATGTTCTTCCCTTCTTTTTTGCCTATAGAGCTCAATGGCAGCTCTCGTCTTCACCTGCAGCTTAGACTTGTAGGCCTCGTTCTTGGCTGCGAGCATCTGTCGGCATTCCTCATCAAACCAGGGGTTTCTTGCTGGTGGGCGCGAGAAACCTAGCACATCAGTTGCGGCTGATCTAATGGCCTGTTGGCATCGTTGCCATTGCTCTTCGACATTCGATGCTGGTGGTATGGTGTTAATCGAGAGGTTAAGGGATACGCGTTGTGCGAAGGTCTTGGCGGTCTCTTGCGATTGCAGTCTTCCGACATTAAATTTTTTCACAGTATTTCTGGATTGTTGTGGCGTGGTGGATATCCGCATTCTTACCTTGGCTGCTACAAGGTAGTGATCCGAGTCGATGTTAGCTCCTCGGAATGTTCGGACATCCAAAATACTGGATGCGTGCCTTTTATCTATCGCAATGTGATCAATTTGGTTGACCGTTCGTTGATCTGGAGACCGCCATGTCCCCTTATGGATATCGAGGTGAGGAAATCGTGTGCTGGCTATAGTGGCATTTCGTTCCGTAGCGAAATCAATTAGCCTAAGTCCGTTACCAGACGTGTTGTCGTGTAGGCTATGTTTTCCGACAATACTTCTAAAGATGTCTTCTCTTCCTACCTTTGCGTTAAAATCTCCCAGCACGATTTTAACATCGTACTTCGGTAGTCGCTCATATGTTTTGTCGAGGAGCTCGTAGAAGCAATCCTTAGCTATATCATCTTTTTCTTCCGTCGGAGCGTGAGCGCATATAAGGCTTATGTTGGCGAATTTGGCCTTGATGCGGATTGTTACTATGCGTTCGCTAATGTCTTGGAAACATAAGACTTCTTGCCTAAGTCTGGCACTTATAACAAATCCGCATCCGAATAGTCGCTGTTTCTGCTCACTATAATTTCCTAGAATGCACCCAGATAATTTGGACTCTATTCTGGTTACATATAGCCTTTAGCTCTGTGCGGCAGCGTCCAACTACTCCTGATTTCACTATGTTAGATGCCAGAGCTTTTATGGTCGCTTGACTATCTACGTAGATGGAAATGTCCTCTTGTGATATGTGTAATACTCTATACGATTCGGCAGCTTCGAGTATGGCTGGGATTTCTGCTTGGAATACATTGCACGAGGGACTTCATCGGAGTAGACCCCAGAGCTCACTCCTATTTCCATTTTAAACCCATCGATGTAAATTGCTATTTCAGTGCTTGATACCACATTCTTTGACATCCAATCGTCTCTACTTGGTATTCTGATTGAGTAATTAATGTCAAAATCGTGATATGGGATGGTGTAGTCAGATGTCCCATTCTCGTATGACCAAAGGGTTTGATATATAGGTTACCCGTCTTTTTGAGACGGGCTGCGCCATTCGCTGCTGTGTCATTGAAGGACAGACTCGGTGGTGCGATGATTAGTGCGATGGTTAGTGCGATGAACTGCCGCGCAGAAGGTCTGGGTTCGATTCACAGCCGTAGCAACACCTCGTGATGATCTGACAAATCATCCGTTTAGTATCAATTGTCAAGAAAAGCTTATCTCAACTTAGCCGTTCGGATTTTGCATAAAACAAGAGGTCCCGCCATCGTGCAAGAAGTACACACACACACAATTATGGTTGTGAGAAAGCTATGCCCTGGGTACTAACGAGCCTGTTGCACCAAAAACTTTTTTTTTTTTTTTTTTTAACACTATCAGATCTGTGTCGTAGCGAGCTTAATACAAGCATCATCTACGAGCAGAGATTTGCCACAGCATATAATATGCATCCACAGGCTCATCATTTAGTGCATTTGTTAGTGGGACATAACAGAACATAGAAGTTATTAAGTTTTACAACACTAACAAAATCAGTAAACGATGAAATTACAATTTAGCTGTTTAACAATTTACATACAACTAATTACGACTCTAGCATACAATTTCGCAGAGTATTTTTTAAACTACTTTTACTAACATGTAGTTCAACTACATCGTTATTTTTATTGTATACCCTACTCATACGACTAATGGCCTCATGCATACCATAGTTCTTTTTATGATTAGGTATATGTAATATATTTAATCTACGCAGGTTGTAGGAACCTCCCCGGGTATTAAAACCAATGGCACTTAAAAGATCAGGAGCATCAATTTGTCCTGATAATAATTGGTGTAAGAAAACCATGTCATTGTTAAGTCTACGTTGAGACAAAGGTAATAGTTGCAGCAGTTTAATTCGACACCTATACGGAGGCAAATTGTGTAGATCATCCCATGGAAGTCCTCTCAAAGCAAATCTTATGAATTTACGTTGGACTGATTCAATTCTATTCGAATGAACTACATAGAAGGGTGTCCAAACTTGTGAGGCATACTCCAAGTGAGGGCGAACTAGGCAATTATAGAGTGAAAGAGTGACATATGGGTCAGTAAACTCTTTTGACCACCTTTTTATAAATCCTAACATAGAGTTGGATTTATTGACGATAACGTTAATGTGTTTATTGAACTCCATTTTGGGATCAAAATAAACACCAAGATCTTTAAAGCTGTCTACACGACAGAGAGTGTGTCCAGATAGAGTATATTTAAAATTACATGGAGCGCGTTTTCGTGAAAATGACATATGCTGGCACTTTGTAGGGTTCAGATTCAAACCGTTTTTAAGACACCATATGGTAAAACTATTTAAATCGGCTTGTAGTGAAAGCGAATCGTTTAAATCTCCTACACATTTGAAAATTTTCATATCATCAGCATAAATCAATATTTTGCTATCTCGAATACAGGCTTTTACATCGTTAATTGCAAGTATAAATAAAATCGGTCCCAAATGACTTCCTTGAGGTACTCCAGATTGAGCAACAAAAGGGTTGGACTTGGAACCTCTAAATTTTACTTGGTATGTTCTCAATGAGAGATATGATTTAACCCAATTTATGAAACCAGGAGGAAATCCATACGCCTTAAGTTTAAAAATTATGGTGTGATGTGATAACTGGTCAAATGCTTTGGAGAAGTCAGTGTATATACAATCTAATTCTTTTTTATTTTCCAAACTATTGGAACAATGATGCATAAAAGTTAATAGATTTGTTACAGTGGATCGATGTTTAACAAAGCCATGCTGTTCTTCACAGATAATGTTTCGACACAAGAATACCAATTTATCACAAATAATATGTTCAAATAACTTAGGAATGCAAGATAGTTTAGAGATAGGTCTATAATTAGAGATATCTCCTCGCTCGCCTTTTTTAAAAACAGGTGTTATAAATGCACTTTTCCATTGGGTTGGGAATACTCCTGTGGCAAGGGAGCTTTCAAACATATACTTAAGGTATGGCAAAAGAGCATCTTTGCATTGCTTTACGACTATTGGTGGGATTCCATCGGGCCCTGCAGAATAATCATTGTTTAATGAAGATATATATTTAAGTAGTGTCTCATTGTCAAATGTAACATTGCTGAAACTAACTTGAGGACAGTCATTGAGATAACTGAAATAATCCTCGTCTAAGACTGGAGGGGTATCAATAAATGATTTACTGAAGCTCTCTGCGAATAAGTTTGACACAATTAGAGAGCTCGATGTTTTTGAATTATTGGAAGAGAAGTTGGCTGGGTACCCATCCGTTTTTCTCTTCGAATTGACAAATCCCCAAAAGCGTTTTGGGTCACTTTTAAGAGCGTTCTCCATATTGACTATATAGCCATTATATAAACTACTAGACATCGCAGAGAATTCATTAAAGTAATTCAAGTACTTATCATAGTCGTATTGATTTTGGCTTTTAACAAAATTATTCCAGGCCCGGTTTCGTCTGTTTCGAAGAGATTTAAGCTCTTTCGTGTACCATGGGTGCTGGACTTGGGCATTTTTAGAATGCCTGACTGGGATAGTTTTATCCATGCAATCTTTTATTATAAGATAGAAATTTTTAACAGCTTCTTCTAAATTGGAGAAGCCGTCAATCTTCATATTAGAAATAATAATTGCTTCAGATAGCCTTTGAAAGTTTGCTTTCCGAAAGTCAAAAGAGTACGAACGATCGTACGAGTCAGCGTTTTCGTACAGATGTCCGCCTATGTCAATGAAAATATCTAGTGGAGGATGATTTTTATCTATGTTAGTAATGCTGGTACTAGATTCTAATACTGCAGTACTAACAGAGTCAGAAGAAAAAACTAAATCGAGAATTCGATTATTATGATTTTTTATACAGCTAATTTGCTGTAAGTCAAATGATAAAATGTTATCAAGTAATAATAGCTCTTGCTGTGCAGAAACTTCTGATGGTATAAAATGAGGTTCTCCCTCTGAAGGCACCCATTCAATGTGTGGTAAGTTGAAATCGCCCAGTAACAAAATAGTACTGTCACAACAAGATAAGTCAAAGATGTATTCTAATGCCTTCGATAGCTCGGAATACAGAATGGATAGACGATATGAAGGAATGTATGCATTTGCAACATAGAGATATTTATTTCCAATTGTTATCTTAACACAGATTATTTCAATGTTAAGAGGGAATGGAAATTCTATTTTCTCAGAGGTAAGATGACTGCGAACTGCTGTAAGAACACCTCCACCAAGCGCTTTTAGGTCATTTATATGGCGGTCACTCCTATATACTGAGAACTCATGATTAAAGAGTTCCGAGTCAAGTATACTGGCGTTAAGCCACGTTTCTGTCAAGGAGAATATATCATGAGAAAAGGCTTGGGAATTAAGAAACAATGTTTTAGTTTTTGTTCGGAGCCCTCTTACATTTTGGTAGTAGAGGGACAGTCGGTAGAGTTTTTTGATGCTGAGTTAACTCCGCGTTTAGCTCTACGTGGCCTAAACTCATTGACAATAGTGTTTAAAGGCCATGAGTCAGTGTCGCATACTTTATCAAATACATTTGGAGGTACTACTATTTTAAACGATGAAACGAAACTATCCTGTTTGCTAATTTTTGTACATTTAATAGAAGTACCTGTAGGGACTAGATTTTTTGAAAATAAGTGACTAATCACGTCTTCGGAGGAAATGCTTGGTTTCAGGCGTGATATAAAGATCGATCTAGGTTTTGGTATCGATTCAATTGATGAAGCAGATGCAGTCACTGTTGGAACTACACTAGATGATGGGATAGTAGGAGAAGTATTGGTTGGAGGCGACCCAACTGACAGATTTGGAACCAAATTATTTTTAATTTGATCCTGACTTCTGAGATTAGATCGTTTAGCTGTCGGATGAGCCGTTGATGAGTTGGTGTCACGCTTACGCTTGTACTTGTCATTGATTGGTAAGTCAATTGGTGGGAGGTTTAGGATTGGTTCCAAATCTACTGTGGGACTGCTGCACATAGCTACTGTTGTCAGTAGGCATGCTGTTCTGTATACCTTTGTTAGTGCAATCATATGCCTCGTCTTTTTCATGACATTCCACCAGACTAGGCAGCCATAAGTAAGGATTGATCTGACAACAGCCGTGTATAGCCATTTCGTGACCTTCAGGAAGGGGCGCCAATGTTTGCTTTTTTAACCCTTTAGTTAGTATTTAGATTCCAGTTTAGCTTGCTATCAAGTATTACTCCCAAGTATTTTGCACTCGCAGACAGTTAGAGGGTGGACCCTTCCAGAGTTGGTGCCGTAAACTCTGTGATCGATCTCTTGTTAGTATAGAGGACTTGTTAGATTTTCTTTGGATTTATACCCAAGCCGCAAGTTTCGGACCATCTACGGAGTATGTTTATGCCTGTTTGCATGATTACGCTTAGAGTCAATGGGAATTTCCCATATGCCATGAGGACCACATCGTCTGCATAAGCCCCTGTTTTTATTGCAGTGAATTTGAGTCTCTTCAATGCTTCGTTGACTACAAGTAGCCAAAGATGTGGGAATAGAGCACCCTCTGTGGACTACCTCTTGTCGGTGTTATCCTTTTGGTGCAATCTTCAAGTGAGGATGAAATGATATGTTTTTTATGTCTGGATATAATCCAATTACTAATGACAATTTTTGTTCTTGCTTTTTTAAGTGCTTTCTCGATAGCATCCGTTTTACGTTTTTGAAGGCTCCTTCTATGTCTAGGAAGGCTGCTAGTGTGTAGGTAGCCTGGATCCAAATTACTACGTTTTTGAATGCCTAGGAGTCTCCAGTGTTTTAAGTAGGAATGAGGATAAGTTTAATGGCCTATAATCTTTCGCCGTAGTGTGGCTGCATTTCTCTGCTTTTGGTATGAATATCAAATTGACTTCACGCACCGCTTTGGTGAGATATTTCAACTTTAGACATTCACGGAAGATGTTAACTAATGTTGGTAGTTTTTTGAATGATCATGGGGGTTATGCCGACGGGGCCTCCTGTAATAGGGCTCAAAGGTGTTAATGGTCCATACAATGGAGTTGTCTTCAGATATGCAGTTAGGTTCTCAGTTACAATTTGTGATGTCGACATCCTATATTTTGTTGCAGTTTGGAAAATGAGTATGAAGGAGTAGATCTAATTTCTCAGAGCTAGATTCTGTCCATTTTTTCTGAGAATTTCTGAAAACTTGGGCTGTTTGCTTCTTTTGAAAGTATTTTTCTTAATCTGGCAGATTCGTTGTTGTCTTCAATACTGTTGCAAAAAACTCTCCAGGCTTTCCTTTTGGCCGTTCTTATATGTTTTTTGAATCTACTTAGACTGGTTTTGAAGAGATTCCAGTCTGTTACATTGTTTGTCCTCTTTGCCGTCTTGAAGAGTTCGCTCGATTCCTTGTGGCGATTGGCAAGCTCATTGGACCACCAATGATTTTATTTCTTGCTATTTTTACATTTTTAGTATTTAACTTAGCCAAAGACAACGTTTAGGTTCCGAAAAACGGATGCCTTGACCTTTGACAGATGGTTCAAACATCTCCGTTATCACCCTGTTATAGGACGGAAAATAAGCGTTTTGACGCCTGAGCATTTCCAACAATCTCTCCTTTGGGATGGCAGGACCCGGAATGAATATCTTAGGAGCAGATGGGGAACTTTATGCTCCAGCATTGTTAGGATTAATACTGAGGTTTGGAAAGGTAAAATGAGGTAGGCGATGATCTTTTCTCATTACACTCAGGTCAGTGTAGACTCATTTGGATGGCCATTTGGTGTCCACGTGTGTTTGTAACTATTTCCTTTGTTCCGCTAATGTGCACCTGGTCCATTTCTGGACTTTCAAACACTGTTACAAAGCAGAAAGTAATGAATGGGGAATAGATCTGTATGGTCATGGCAAAAATATTTTCGAAAAACACTTTTTCTTAATTTATTGCGACTTGGACACTTTCGTCGAAAACGATTTCCTATTTCCTCGATATAGTTTGTAATCGTTCTTGGATCGTTCATATGTGAAAAGGGAATCCTACAAGTTTTTTGACGATATCCAGTATTTCTCGTCTCACCCTGTTGAATTCTGCTGGCATTCCTCTGACTTACAATCATGGATTTTATTATCGATTTCGATAATTTGTCCTGCATTGAAGCAGCTCTAGCTGGCTTTGGTACTGCACAATCTCTGCTAGCTAAGGGCAAAGGGACGAAATGTGGTTTTATGCTTTAGAGTTTCGGAAAACAATTTGAATACTAAGGTATATGAGGATACACCTTGAATCCATGGTGAAGTTGAGAATTAGTCAGCTTAACTAATTCTCAACGCACTTCTAGCTGCCAATATTTCCATTTAACGTTTTAATGGTTACTTGCCTACTTAAATGGCGGAATGAACCTTGGCATCAACTAACATGCCCACCAATCAACCGGGTTCTTAGCTAACTACCTGCTGTTGTGTTGTGCACTTCAAGTTAGTTGAGATCGTTTTCTACTTGCGCGCGCCACTTAAGGCTAGGTCTTTACCTGTTGCTTCCGACGTCTGGCTTTGAATCGAAGACTGCGAGCCGGAGTATTGGTGTCCATTTGCTCTACATTCTCTAGTCATATCAAACATCCGAAACGGTGTTTTTAGACAAGGTCACGTCGCTGTACAGTTCGTATAGTTCGTGCTTGAATCTTCATCTCCACAGCACGTCTACGTAACCGAGACCGATGATTTTCCGAATATTATACAATTATACTGGTCCGTTGCCAGATGATGTCGTGTCGTGTAGGCTTTCACCTTTTTCTTCCGTGGAAGTGCTCACATAACTGTTATGTTGGCGAATTTGACCTTGATGCGGATTGTTTCAATGCGTTCGTTAACGTCTTCAAAGCATATTACTTCTTGGCTAAGTCTGGCACTTTAAAAAAATCCACATCGCTGTTTCTGCTCACTATAAAACGGATCGTAGTAGCTTTCACATCCCATCGCATTTTATGGGTGGCAGTAATGTCTGCTTTGTAGCAGCATAAGGCTTCCGCTAGTTGTTCCGGTGCACATCTTCTATTTAATGTTTGCAAATTACAGTTGATAACAACTAACGTGCTTGTCCTTTTTTCGTTTAGCATGTTTGTCAACGATGAAATCAGTCCTTTCTGAGGCTGTTAGTTGCTTCGTAACAAAAATTGTCTACGTGATTTGGTAGTTAGCCCAAAGCACAACCCTCAACCTGGACCAGGCCAGTGTGTTCACCGGAGGACAGCAGGCCGAATATTCAGTTCCAGTCAATATTACCAGACTTTTTATAATGTCTCTGTTTTTCATCTTGTTAGCAACACTAGCACTTTAAGTTTAGAAAGTCAAATTAGATTGGATGAGACCAGTATCCAATGGTTACCACTGGGATGGGGTAAAAAACACAGTTTATCTGTAGTCGATGTAACAATAACTGGACCTTGCCAAGTTAACGCCGATCAGAGTTCGCCCTAGTTCTAAAACACCCAAACATAACATGCTAAATAGGAAAGCTAAACTAAGGAAACTAACAACGTACAGGTTAATAATTTAAACGCTTTCAAGTATTATAACTAAATTGCTAATTAGTTTGACGACTAGGTGAGATCATTGAAAAAAAAACAATATAATGAAATATCTGGAATTTTCGGATCATACTGGTTCTCATACCTAGATTCTCCCTTAACATTTGTATGTGCTAAACTATTATTATTGCCTGTTTAACGCCGTAACAACAAATTTGAGAAGCTTCTCATAACAGTGCTACTCTCGGATGTTTTTCAGACTTTGCACGAGGTGGAGCAGTGAATCCCTTTCGGGATTTGAACCAGGGACCCCGGGCTAGTCCAACGCACTAACTACTAGGTCACAAAACCCATTGTAAGGATCAACAAGATCATGCTTCCCGAGTTTGTTAGTAGATGAAATTTGAATTCTATCGTTGGATTCATTAAAGTGAGTGGACAGGGTGGTAGACGATTTTTCCCTTTTGTATACCCTATCCAATAGGGGTATATTTGTTTTGATTTGATCGTTTGTAACATAGAGAATTAATTTAGATTTCTATATATGGATCGACTCAGAAACGCTAGCTGAGAGTCATGTCTGTCTCTCTGTACGTCAACGATTTTAAGGCCTTAAATTAATTATATAAATATAAGCTCCTTGTCCATTCCTACGAATAATTGTAACAAATTTCCAAATCCGCCCACTTTTCAGAAAATCAAAGTTTTGGCCAAACTGTAAGGAATTTTGGGAAAGTGTTTGAGCAAGATATTCAGACAATGTGATTCCTTATAAAAATTTCATCCATGTAACGTTTTTAGCCAATCCCACTGCTTTAGAATATTAATATGAATAATGGGATGTGATAGGGTATTATACGATTTTTTGGCATTTATGATGCGAAGAACACAATCCAGTGCTTATATTTTTTGTCGCGGCTTTTGCTATAAACATTTTTTTTGGATGCACCTTCAGATTCACTTCATATGTCACCCGACTAATGTTATTAATTGTTAAGGACGAATACAGCAAGGGTTCTTCAATTAATTTATTAGTAAGTAGACAGTAGTGCACTTTTTAGTGCACTTTTTAGTGTGTTTTTTTTTGCAATCCTAACAGTATCGGCACTTAGCTCTTCAGTATTTTGTTTGTGTGTTTCTCTTTCACTATATTACTCTTTCATTACGTTTGCTTTTGTCTATAATTTGGGTTTTGTTTTAGCGACTAATAATACAAAGTTATTTCTTGTAATTCTTTACAGTGATCTACAGACTACAGAGTGGTGATGCGTACTTTCATTTTTACAATTAATTGTTCTGCTGCTGCTAAAAGTGGTTGCACAAAAAAAGTGAGGTACTGTGGAAATTGTGTTGGAGCTATAGAATGCATAATGAGATGTTTGGTGTGAAGAATAAGGCTTTTTTTAGGATGAACCTTTGAATAACGGTAAGTCGATATACAAATTATTTTACTTTTATGTTAACAAATTTTATTTGATTTGACAACTGGTTTTTGTTGCGCGACTTAGATGGTCATCTACCGATTTTTCAACCTTATAGATAAGGTACTTCAAATAAACAATATTTTAATTTAAAACCATTGAATATAAACAATTTTAAAATCAACCCGGCACAAACAAAAATCAATTTTGTTGCTTACCAAATTAAACATGCATATGCATCGTGTAATAGCCTCATAGTTGGTTTTATGAGATTCCACATTAACAAATTTCGCTCTCTAAGCGATTCTTTGGGAGCATACAAATTAATAAGCGAAATCAAATCCGGTGAAACAACATGATAATTTAGAATATCGCGAAGAAACATGATACAAGATGCTTTACGTCTGAAACTTAATGTTTGCAAGCCAATTTGTTCACATCTTTTATCGTAACTAGGCAATTCTTCAAACGTAAATAATTTACGGAATTCATATCTCCTGAAATTTGTCTGAACACTTTCTAATCTAAGTGCCTGCATTACATATGGCGAATCCCATATGATGGATGTCAGGATGTGTATTCCAACGGCGCGCGGCCTGACTAACGAGCAGTATATAGTTTAAAGGCTAAATACTTCTCGGAAGTCCTTGCAATTTCGTTCTAGAAATCCTAACATTGAGTTTGATTTTGCTATAGTGTAATCATAATGAGAAGAAAATTTTAATTGTTTGTCAAATATGACCCCGAGTTCTTTAACTTCTTCCGTACGCTGAAGTCTAAGATCGTTCATATAATAATCATCTATTATAGGTGCATTTATGCGGAATGCTGTAAACATTTTACATTTCGAGATGTTAAGCTCCATAGCGTTATTATTACATCCTGCCGACAAACTATTTATATCAGACTGAAACCGGATACAGTCTGTTATATTACTTATTCGAGATTTTAAATCGTTCGCGAAAGTTAAAACGTTGCAAAAATTAAAAATATCATGAACGTCATTTAGAAACAAAATAAAAAGCAATGGGCCTAAGTGGCTACCTTGCGGGACAACGGATGTTACATCGATTTCGCGAGAAGTATAACCATCGATCATAACCATTTGTTTTCTGTTTGTTAAATAATTATGATAAATAAGAAATGAAAACCCAACGACTTTAGTTTTGATAAATGTAGTGTGTGGTGCACTCTATCAGAGGCTTTTGTAAAGTCAGTGTAAAGTATATCAACTTTGAAACGTTCCTCAAAGCTGTTAAATACATAATTAGTTAACAAAGGGAAATTTGTAGCACAGGATCTACCTCGAATAAAACCATGTTGATTATTCGAGATTACCTCTTTTACTACGAAGGAATGCTTCTCCTTAACAATGCTTTCAAACAATTCAGGAATTGCAGAAAGCTTCGTTTTTATGGATTGGAGTAACATAAGAATATTTTCATTCTTCTAAAAACATTCCGGTTTAAATAAAATTTTTAACGGACCGGCAAAAGACGAAAAACAATTTTTTAATATTACCTCTGGTATACCGTCCGGGACCAGGGTTTCTGTTCAATTTTATTTTATTTGACGCGTTTGTTAGGTCTTCAACCGAAAATTGTATCAAACCGACATCTAGTAACTCCGGAATACCTAAATAATGGTTTTGCGTTAAGTGCACCCGAGATTTATTATATATTGATTCAAAAAAAAAACAGCAAATAAATCTCAAGTACTCGTCAAATCATTTGAACTTACATTTTCAAACTCCATAACCTTAGGTAAACCTGAGGTATTTCGTTTACCGATGACTCAACAGACAAAACGACTTGCGGCTGTTTTGTTAATTAAAAAATGTTTATACGATTTTATCTTGACATTTCGCAAGTTTGTCAATCTTTTATTTGACCACGGAATTGTAAACCGATTTTTTTGACGCGGTTTAGGTACAAATAATTCAAAACCGGAATTGATTTTTTCTAAAAATTTATTATAATTATCTTCCAATTTGGACGATTATAATAATTAATCCCAATTAATACTATTTAAATAACTCTCAAGTGCAACAAAATTTGTTTTTGCGAAATTATATGTTACAGCGGAATTAATTTTATTAGAACGAGCAAAATTTATAAAATTTAATTGTAAAAGTAAAGCTTTATGATGAATACTATTTGAGTCAATAGTATCCAATGATTCCATAATGTTAAAATTAACTTGATTATTTAAAAAGATCAAATCCAGAATTCTATTTAAGCTATTCCGAATATTGTTAATTTGAAATAAATCTACTGATAGAAGTCCATCAATGACTACATGCTCGAATTTGATATTGAATGGTATTAAGTCACCATCCACTTTAGCAGAGATAGCAGGGAGCAACACATGTAAAGAGCAGCTATCAGTATTAGCGATTTGATCACTGAGATCAGGGGCCTGTTTTTGTAAGCAGAAACTCTAGTTATAAGTTAAAAATGACTTCTTGTACAATACTAACTTGTTGTTTCGTGGTACAGGTCCCAGGTCGGTAAAAATCGACTTCGATGCTCTTTCTGATTTGAAGGCTGTGCATACGCACTAATTTTGAGTAGGCGGGGATTTACATTGACCTGTTGGTGAATGCTATAGAAGTGTTTGCTATTATAGTACAGAACTTTAAATCAAAATTTATAATTAAATATAACTAAACTAACGTTTATTATTATCGAAAATATATAAAACGAGTAATGGATGCACGAATATTCGCAAGATCGAATACCAACCGTACGAGAATTTAACGATTTGCATAGTTTAGTCAACACAAATAATAACATTCATTTTGTTTATTGATGTTATCTATGAATATATAGATAGCGTGGAATTTTCCAAAACTGAAAAAAAGGACCGATTGTTTTGTTGATATATTTTAGCACAATTATATTAATACCATAATTATATACTGGTTTAAGAACAATATTTTGTTTAATTTTGATGCGGACAAATTTGCACGAAGTTCTGTACCGACGCGACCTTTTAAAAAAAGCCATTATTTTTCCTCCACCAGATAAGAGGGACCTCTTTTCTGCCAAGTCGTTTTTTGCTGAGGTATCGTTGAACTTCTACAATCGCGGATGTTGTAGCATTTGCGACAGGCTGTAATTTACTGAATTTGCTTTCAAAATCTGCTCAATATTCTGATTCCGAATCTGATTCGTTTTCCTGATCATGAGATCAATGTTATTATGTTTACGTTTGCAGCAACACAATTTGTCTGTGATTATGGGGGTTTTGTCTTCAAAGGCAAGCTGCTTAAATCGAGGATCTTAGAACGTGATTTAATCTATTGTCGTTCTTAATTCGACATTTAAGTACCTGCCGTTCTTTTTAAATTGTCTAACAATTTATTAGCCATATTTTTAATATTTTTTGTCTTTCCTTCCATGATGTTTTTTTGAGTAACTTTTATTAGGCCTGATGAAATTGGTATAATTTTACTCGCTGTAAGATAATCTTCACCATGCATTTCCCTTGTGGCTCTTTCAAGAGGACGCAACGAATTGCAAATCTCCTCGGCAATGCACTTCTTTCAGAAAAATAAAACGTTCACTCATGTAAAACGTGGAATTCCAGCGAGTCTTGACATTAATAACTGACAATTGTTGTTGTTTGCCTAGCATGACTTGACTTAGCTGGAGCTTTTAATATTTTAATTGAGGACTTCTTTAAATGTGGTTCACCTCCTCTTAATTTTTGTTAGAGTCAGGCTTACCTCATCTCTATTATCTACAATCTCAATTTTTATCGGAACCTGAAAGGCTATGTAAATGATAGTCCTTAACACCTTATCCATTGTTCTGGGTACTTAAACACACTTGAACGCGTAAGTTTAATATGTGTGCAAAGCATCCATATTGCCTTTTTCCTATATCGGTTTTTACAGCCATGGTCATCTGTTATGGGCTCAGTGGCGCGATGGTTAGTGCGATGAACTGCCGCGCAGGAGGTCTGGGTTCGATCCCCAGCCGTAGCAACACCTAAATGATTTTTCACTGGCCCTCCACTCGTGATGATCTGACAAATCATCCGAGTAGTATCAATTGTCAAGAATAGCTTATCTCAACTTAGCCGTTCGGAGTCGGCATAAAACAGGAGGTCCGCCATCGTGCAAGAAGTACACACGCACACATGAATGGTTGTGAGAAAGCTAGGCCCTGGGTGCTAACGAGCCTGTTGCGCCAAAAATTTGTATTTTTGGTCATCCGTTATGATGATTAAAACATTATCAGCTATTCCCCGCGATACAAGGACTTTGTTTATTATTTCATATTTTGTTTCTTATTTAATGCACTCTAAAACATATGCTTCATGTATGATGTATCATGTTGAAATCATCATCAATAAAATGAGCAGTAACTCCAAGGTAGCTATGTTTTTTAACAGAGGGCCAATGATCTGTTGTTATTCAAACACTTTTAAGTTTTAACCGATTGTAATTTTGCTGCTTCATAATCACGACACCCATCGTACATGCTATTTAAAAGTGAATTAGATACATACTCGGGTAATGCGGGTAATTCGTAATTCGATAAAGTTGTTTTTACAAATGTATTTAACCTTCTGTCCTTGACCATTGAGAAAGGCTTATAATCGTATAAGAACAAACACATTAAAGCCTGTTCATATTGTTGCTTTTGGGTCAAGGACATCTTTTTAGTGATAAAGGATTTATGCTCTGATATCTGGATCTAGATACATGCTGTGATGGAGATGATCTTGTACCATCGGTTTCAGTCAAGTCATCATTTTCGTTATCAATTTGATGCGATAAAACTAACACACACACAACATGAAGGATTTTCTTCAGATCGCATTGAAATGGTCGGATGTTTTACTGAGATTATAAATGTCTTGTAAGACAGGCTCGACTTGCATATATTTCAACTTGCAATTTTTTCTGGTTTTTGCACAAAATGCAACCAAATGTCCAAATGTTTCTTTTCGAGCTATTGAAGTAAATATTGAGCACTTTTACATTTAAATAGGATAAATAACCCACGTTATTTAATTTATTGACACACAAAATCAAAATGGAGCGAACTTAACATACTCATAAATTTATAGAAGAATAATGCAAATTTACCGCACGCAATTAAAAGTGAGCAAGATGTATTCGGTTTTGTCTAGAGCTGTAAAAGTAACGAACGTATGTATGACTATACCCGTGACAAAGATATCGTTGATTTCGTTACTACTGTACGTTCGATACAAATCATATCATTTACATATGAAAGCAGCAGCACACCACTCAAGCGTTCGCAAATTGTCTGCTCATGCTTCCTGCTTCTGCTTTCAGTGATTCATTGTGTTTGCTCAATAAATAGCAGTGAGCAGTTTGTAAAAACAAAAATATGTTCATTGTTCATAGCATATTTTCATGCTCAATTGCTCACTCGATGTATGTATCTGTAGGGCGTTACCTTATGAGTTAATTATTTCTTGTCTGTTGTATTTATCTTTCGTCTGAATGCCGCGCCGTGCATATACGTTTCGATTCGTTAAGGTATATGGTTAAACAGTAAAAAAAAAAGAGCAGTGAGCAATTGAGTATGCATTATGATGAGCAATCGCTATTGATTGATAGCAGTTATCGCATGAGCAGTCTCACCCCTTACATTCTAAACGGGCTCTTGACCCGTTGACAAGGCTATTCTATTCTTTTCAATCCCGGATACGCTAATTCACTTATTAAGTCCAAAAGCTTTGGCATCCGCGATCGCTTGAACCTTGTCGCTTAAACCTGAAGGCTGGGATTCGAACATTCTTTTGGCAGAATAAATTTTTCACATTCGCTCGATGTGGCCGAAGTAATGCTTGCGAATATTTGTTCTGTTTTCCTGCTTATTGTCCATTACTTGGCGCAGTAATAGGACTTTTAGGATTAGTCCGGTAACTAACATTTGGACGAAGCCAAAACAGAATCGGTTTATTAGGGACAGCCTTCGTCGTATCATTACTAACACATCATTCGTGGGGTTGATATTGACTCCGAGGTATATGAACTTTTAATTAACACATAATTGTGCGTCGACAGTGTGTGGTAATAGCACATATGTTATTTGACCAATTTATTTCACCTCTTTATCAATTTGATGTCAATATCATCTTCGCATCTCAGTAGCTGGAAAGATTTATTGAAGATAGTACCTTTCGTATTTATACCTGCCCTATGCACTATTACAGAGATAAGGGAAGTTAAAGAGATACCAAACTTCTGGATTTGCCTACAAGCTTGAACTCACCAAAAAACCATAACTCAAACATGTGTGCGTGAGTTATGGTATTCACCAATTTTCTCCAGTTTTCCACCTGCTCTTCACCGACCTTTCCTAAAAACTTCAGCCAAAATAGGGAAAATTTGTTGTGTCATCACAAAGTTATGGTTTTCCACCACAAAGTTACGGTTTTCGAACTGCGCATGCGCAAGTGAGTGCATCCGACAAAAATATTAGGGGTATTCATGCAACGTCGGAAAGTCGTCGTAAACGTTGTAAACGTGATAAAATTACGACGTGATAAATGAACTGTCAAAATTTGTATGGGAAATCTTTTCCAACGATATCGGAATTTTCTCACAGGAATTGGGTGCGTAAACTGAGATGGTAAACGTTGTAAACTTTTCAAATGCTATTTTGACATTTAATCAGTCACTTTCACACATCAAACATCTGCGTTAAACTGAAGAAAATTATCGAGAACGGAAAGAGAACAACAAGAACAAAATTCTATCAATAAATAAATTACTAAAATGAGATTTAATTCAGTGGGTTCCCGTATTATTTAGTGGTGCAGTTTTAGGGTGGTTCATGAAACGTCGTCGTAAAATTATAATCTTTCGTTTCTTTTTGTTTTTTTTTCTCGCCTCCAGCGCTACCACCATTTTTCTGTGTGATTTTAAAATTTCCACAATTGCGAAAAAATATTATGCCAATTGAAATGTCAAAACAAAAATAAATCCACCACACTACTAAACAGCTGTTAATGAAAATGTCCAAACCCAAAATTGTTCGTCTGCTGAATTCTTTCAATCGGAAATACATGTATTCACAGACAGGAGTGCATTGGTGATGGATTACAACAAAAACAACCAACTTTTGCCGGGATTCAGGGTGAGAGAGGTAGAAGTTTGGTATCTCTTTACTTCCCTTATCTCTGCACTATTATATCCTGTGCGAAATTGTAGAAATCGCATGACAACGCGTCTCCCAGTCGGAATCCAGTACATATATTTTTGGAAAAGTTCAGATGAGCTATTTCCAAACGGAACGTTGTACGCGTGACATAGTAGGTGTGACGTGTGAGACCTCTTCTTCGACGTCTGGGTCGCTGCATTTCCTGCAAAGTTGGTTCGCACCAGTCAGTTTTATCTTATTGGAGTGCTTAACTGCTTACCCAACAGGTTGTGACCTGTTATCACTCTCACCGCTATAGAAATGGATGCTCTGTTCAAAGCTATTAGCTTGTTCGATTTGCTGCCGCTTAACTCCGGCCAGAGATATTTTGTGTGTATACAAGTGATTGTATTTTGCCATCTTGTTATGGTTGCTTTTTGAGTGTGCTTGGTTACTTCATGTTTTTTAGATGCTAGCGGGTGATTGCCCCTTTTATCAGTTAGGGAAATGCAACTGGACGATCCTAGTCTAGCCAGTTCGTCTGCTTTCTCATTTCCTAAATTGTCATTATGTCCTGGCACCCAGATAATTTGGACTTTGTTCTGGTTACAAAGAGCCTTCAGCTCTTCGCGGCAGCGATGATGAAATTTCGTATATAGACTCTCTGTTCGACGAAGAAGAGGTGTTAACATTTTTAAAATCCGCCCACTACCACGCGCAGTTTTTAAATAAGCGTCTTTTCTGAGCAATCCATAAACAAATTTACAAAAGTGTATGAGAAAGATATTTAGACTATGACATTGCCTAATTCTTTTGAGCATTTTATTAAAAAAAAGGATTTACGGCAAAAGTTTTGTAAAATTCGAGAAAGATATTTAGACTATGACATTGCCTAATTCTTTTGAGCATTTTATTAAAAAAACATATGAGAGGCTACAATCCGCTGTGCGGCTCGTTGAATACCCTATCCCATCCCACCTTAAAATTAATATCCTCAAAATATAGGCCTCATGGCGACGAAATACAGAAAATGACATTGTCACAATATATTGCTCAGACAGTTTATCAAAATCTTTTGTGGTTCGACAAAAAACAACGTATTTCTATTGCTAATGCCTTGGGATGGGGCAATCAAATGGTTTTTGTAAGAAAACGCCCCCAAAAATTTTTTTCGAAAGTTTTAAAATTTGGACGAAAAGCGTTTTTTGCTAAAAACGCCCCCAAAAAGTGGGCGTGGCAAAAAACTTTGTATAACCGAAATATAGATATTAGGATTGTCTAAATATGCTGCTCAGACACTTTTTTGAAATTCCTTACCGTTTGGCTTTTAACTACGTTTTTCTAAAAGGGGGCGTGGCAGTGGGCGGATTTCAAAAATTTTTACACTTGTTCTGCTTCGTCAGCCAAAGAGTCTATATACCAAATTTCAACACTCTAGCTCAAAATTTAAGGCCCAAAAATCGGTGACACACAGATGGACGGACGGACGGACGGACGGACGGACGGGCGGACAGACAGACATGGCTTAATCGACTCAGCTAGCGATTCTGAATCGATCCATATACTTTGAGGTATATGTATCGAAATTATTTCTCTATGTTACAAACTTAATGTCAAAACTAATATACCCCCCTATGGGATAGGGTATAAAAACATATGAGAGGCTACAATCCGCTATGCGGATCGTTGAATACCCTATCCCATCCCAACCTTTAAATTAATATCCTCAAAATATAGGCCTTATGGCAAAGAAAAACAGAAAATGACATTGTCACAATATATTGCTCAGACAGTTTCTCAAAATCTTTTGTGGTTCGACAAAAAACAACGTATTTCTATTGCTAATGCCTTGGGATGGGGTATACAAATGGTTTTTGTAAGAAAACGCCCCCAAAATGTGGGCGTAGGTGAAAATGATCTATAGACAAAATGTTTATATTACCATTGCGGAAGTATTTGCATCAAACATTTTTTCGAAAGTTTTAATTTTTGGACAAAAAGCGTTTTTTACTAAAAACGCCCCCAAAAAGTGGGCGTGGCAAAAAACTTTGTATGAACGAAATATAGATATTAGGATTGTCTAAATATGCTACTCAGACACTTTTTTGAAATTCCTTACGGTTTGGCCAAAAAATAAGTTTTCCTAAAAAGGGGGCGTGGCAGTGGGCGGATTTCAAAAATTTTTACACTTGTTCTGGTGGCACGGACGAGGATCCTATATACCAAATTTCATTATCCTAGCTCAAAATTTAAGGCCCAAAAACCGCTGACGAACAGACAGACGGACGGACGGACGGACGGACGGACGGACGGACGGACGGACGGACGGACGGACGGACGGACGGACGGACGGACAGACAGACATGGCTAATTCGACTCAGCTAGCGATTCTGAGTCGATCCATATACTTTGAGGTATATGTAGCTAAATTATTTCTCTATGTTACAAACTAAGTATCAAAACTAATATACCCCTATGGGATAGGGTATAAAAAGGATTTTCGGCAAAAGTTTTGTAAAATTCGAAAAAGTCTTGATGAAAATACTTCGATATCTACATATGTAAGATGCATTTCGTCGATATATCATTTTAATATTATTTTATATTATATCATTTAAGGGGGGTTTTGAAAAAAAAAAAACCATTTGTATACCCTATCCCAATAGCATATTCAATAAAAAAAAAACGTTGTTTTGACGAACCATAAAAGGTTTTTTTAAAATGTCTGAGCAATATATTATGAAAATTCTACTCCCACTTTTTGAGGATGTTTAAGTTAAGGATAATGTGATAGGGTATTCAAAGATATGTTTTTTTTTGAAAACATTACATCGTTTTAATGAAGACGATGAAATTGTCTAAATTTCTCAAACCAGATACATTCGTTTGTCAGCGACCGTATCTATAGGAAGGGCTGGTGGGAATTATAGACACGATGAGCACGGGCCCAAAACCACCACCCATTTTGTATTTCTATTGCAACTAAGTATTCGACTTATCCAGCAATTTTTTTATCACGAGTATATAATATGTTTGGCAGGTAACTTTCCTTTGAGAGTTCCTGCTTTTCCGCAATTTATAGCGCGGTTTGTTATTATCGGGCCAAATCTAAGGGTTTAGTTCTTTGAAGACGCCGCAATATACATGTTTCGTCAAGAATTTGGAGGACTGTTGTGTTAACGTGTCCTAATAAACGTTTTTTATGTTTTCGTGCAAAATTTTTTGTTTCATCTTTAACCGCGGGAATACCCAGATCTCTGCGTAGATCTTCGTTCCTTACGTACCACGGCGCATTGACGAATGATCTTAACATTTTGTTTTCAAAAGTTTGTAAAATGTTTAGATTCGTTTCACTGGTACCATATGTCCAAACCGGTTTTAGCACTTGCTTGTATAATAGCAGCTTGTTATCAAGGTTAAGCTTCGAATATTTTCCGAGCAACCAGTACAGTTCTCTGTATTTATTCTTAAGTTCTTCGCATTTCTTTTTTACATGCGACTTCCATCTTAATTTTGCATCGAGTGTCATACCGAGATATTTCGCTTCAATACGTTCAATACAATCGATCACAAGTGTGCCTTAATTTTCGGGTAATCTAAAAACAAATTTAACAACATATAAAAATAATTCCCCTGCTTTTAATTGAGATAACCCGGTCGAATCAAAGAATTTAATTGTACTCGATATGATTTAGTAAATTCGTTTGGGGAAGCACGACTTACGACCAAGAGTCACAAGTTAAGAGACACATAAAATGACGTATTTTCTGACTATCCACCAATACTCTAAGTAAGCAACGGATTAGATTTAAGCAACTTTAATCTAAATCACAACAATAAGTCGAAAAAACTTGCTAGTTAGTACCTGACTGCTTTAGTACAATTATATGTTTGCGAAACTTTTAATCATAAAGTGCAACAGATTTAACGCAATAAAGATAATTGTCCATCGAGCATGGAAAGTAAATAAAATATAGATAAGTGCTAGACTCAACCTAAGAAGTTTATTATGAGTCAATGAGCACTTCTGCTTCTTAAATTGAGAAGTTCAAGGTAGTTTTGTGGCATAGTTGAATGTAAGCAAAAAGCAGTTATTCAAAAGTAAATTGCGAGTGCCAAATAGTTGTAGTGGTAATCTGGCCTCAAGGCACTATATTTGCAACACACCCTGCTCGTCGATATCAATGAAATAGTATGCCATTGTGCAGATCAGTATGATTGAGAGCGGCATGATGCGGCAGCCAACCAACCAGCTGATGTAATACCTGTACGCAGCTCACAGCATTCACAGTTTGCCATAAACATGTGACTAACTCCACAACATTGACTTAAATACACCCGATTGAAATACGGTGGATTTGCTGGCTTGCAAGTTTTAAACTCTTAACTGGCAGTCGTTAATCAGCCGCCGCGTAACAAAGAACGCAATCTGAAGAAAAAGTCAATCTAAAGATACAATTTTCAACATTTTGTTCATATAAAAAAAATCAACATTTCGCTTTATAAAAGGTACTATAGAAAAAAGTTGCATCAGACAGTGATATACTTTTACCACTTAAATACTTATACCTAAATACAAACAAAAAAAAGTTTTGCCTGTAAATCGGTTTCCATGATTTTGAAATATTTTCTGTAATTAAGCAAAAAAGGAGATTGTGCATATTAAAAAAAAAGGTCTTAACCATTCGAATTATTTTTATTCAAGTGGATTATGAAAAAAGTGATAGCAATTTCTTGAAATTTTAACAACAAGGTTTGCTAAACATTTCGTGGCAATACAAAACGTTGAACTCGGTTTAGTATATTTGTATTTGCACTCATCGAGCTCTATTTCATATTTTGCTTTGATTAAACATTTTAAGGTTAATGGTTGTATGTTAATTAAATATAGGTACATGATTTACTCGTTTGAATTTTTCTCAAAAGTTGAGCTTAGCTAATTTAAATATCTATATGGAATGCATTTGTATTTATATTTTTACTAAGTACATACTATATAATTTTTTCTTAAAATGGTAATTGTTAAACTTAGTTTCAAATCAATGTACTAACTGAACTGTCAGTACAGTCCGGTATGGACCTGGGCTTCAAACAACGTGTCCCGGCTTTAGCCCGGTCCTCTACTAACTGCCTCCAGTTGCACACGCTTCAATTTGGTTGTGATCAGTTGGCTGGAAATCGAAGATTCTGCGAGCCGGAGTATCTATTGGTGTCAATTCGCTCTGCTTGTTCTAGCCATTTTAAACATTCAATGGGACCAGGTCTATGTTGCTTACTACTCGTAAAGATTTAGGTGGAATCTTCTATATCAATTGTCAAATGAGACCGATGATTTCCAGAAGAATTATTTTTTTTAACGAATAAGGATATCTTTTGTGCAGGATTTCTTCATCCACTTTTGATACAGTTAATGCTTTGGCGCCGTAGAGCAAGACTGTGATGATCAGGGTCTTATATAGGACCTTCTTGATTATTCAAGTGACATTCTGTCCAATTCGCCGATCCTTCTACTCCTCCAAATAATTCGTCGTCATTCTCTGTTAAAACCATTTCCCCCATTAATCTTTCTTTACCTGCAAAAGTGACTGTGACATCATGTTGAGTCCGTCCAATGATGTCAAATATCGTCGGCGTATGCTTATATTTAAACAGATTTATGGAATATTGTTCCTCTAGTATTGGCTCAGGAGTTTTGCACAATCCTCCTAAGAATTATGTTAAGCAAGTCAAATGTCAATGCGTCACTTCGTTTAAATTTTTTTTGGGAATCGAAGGTTTCAGTAAGATTGTTGCCCTGATGGACATCGAAAATTCTCCATTGTCATCCTGCACTGGCGGACGAGTTTGGCATACTAAAACTAGTTATGACTCTGTATAGTTCGTCTCTATAAATGATGTCGTATGTGCCTTTGAAATCGATGATAAGCTGGTAGGTATCGATTATGACTTCATGAATTTTTTTTTCCAGGATCTGTCCAAGTGTGACGATTTGATATTTTCTCATTTTTTATCTTTCTGAAAATCCGGTATTCCTTTGCTATAAAGCTCTCATCTTCACCTACATTTTTAGTTGTAGTTGTAGGTCTCGTTCATGGCTGTCTGCATTCGTCGTCAAACTATTTTTTTTTTTGACATCGTTGCCATTGGTCTCCCCCATTCGATGTTTTTGTAACGGTATTAATGGTTCTGTGTTCTCAAAAGTTTGGGCAGTCTCTTGCGAATGCAGTCTTTCGCCAATAATTTTTCCAGTAATTCGCATTTGTTGTGGCGTGGTGGATATCCCGAATTCTTACCTTGACTGCAACAAAGTGCTGGTCCGAGTTGGTTATAGAACTCGGAATGTTTGGACGTCAAAAATTATTGTACGCGTTTCTCTTGTTTTTCACAATGAGATCAATTTGATTGACCGTTTGGGGATCTGGAGACGGCCATCTTAAATAATGGATATCAAGGTGAGGAAACCGTGTGCTGACAATTCCGCAACAAAGTCATGTAGGCTCATGTGTCCTCTCTTCCTACCATTGCGATAAAAATACCGAGAACTATTTTAACATCGTACTTTGATTGCCTCTCATATGTTTTGTCAGAGAATAGCGAATCCGATTTTGATGTAGAATGTGACATTCCATTCGCTGATGTCCTGTAATCAGTGCTTTCGGATTATTTTGGTTGCTTTGGTGCTGTCCTTTCTCTTTTCAATGTTCAAGTGGCTTAACTAGCCATTGAAATTGCTATACATATGTCTTTTTCTCCGAATATGTCAGAGAACCTCATGTAGGTTTTTTTTTTACTTCGGAGACGCCATCATTGATTCCATCCTATGAATTTGTCCGCTGCCGTATATGGTGTTGTTTTTTAGGACCTTTCCTCTATCTAAATTTTCTTCGCGAGCCGTAGTTGAATTCTCACCAATCCTGCATATCTGTATAGAGTTCCTCTATCCACCACACGGACGCGTTCGTCTTGAGACTAAATTTGCTTCGCGAGCCGTAGTTGATTTCTCACCAGTCCTGCATATCTGTATAGAGTTTCTGTATCCACCACACGGACCCGTTCGTCTTGAGACTAGAATCTCCAATAGGAAGCACCCGCATCGCGATGTTAAAACTCTTCCTTTCTTAAGCTTATAAAATGTAAATACGCCTACTACTATAATTTGTTACATGTTGCTTATTTTGAGAAGCACAATGGATTGCAAAATGTTTCCGCAATTTAACTGGGTATGGGAAGATTATAATCATACACCTGACACACCAAACACATAAAGTACGTAAATAGTTGTCCGATAAACGGTAGATACAATTTTACGACATAACGTTTAAAAATAATTAAATATAGATACAACAAAATTACGCGTAATTGCATCTTTGTTGTACATTTTGTAATTCACTACAAAATGATAAGGTGTGCGAATTTCCGAACTGTTGCTAAATATATGTTATCTCTGTTGCATATTTTATGTTTATCATTTTGATGATAGAATAATCTGTAATTCGCATTATCTAAGTACGTTTCGAGTAAACTTCAATAACATGAGATATCTAATAAACTTTTTCACATTCTAAAGTCTTAAAAAACAGAATTGCTTAACAATCTTGAATATATGCATATCGAAAATTGTAGATTTGATTAAAATTAAGCTATAAGCTCGATGAAACTAATTAAGTCGGTCTGGTCATGCGGACAGGAAATTCGTTCGCGATAAAATAAATACAGATCTATCCAATGTCACCGATTCACTATATTTGAAAAAAAAATAATCTAAATTGTGATTGCACTCATTTTGTTTAAAAATATAAAGAACTAAAAATAAATTGCAAAGTTTTTATTGTGAGAATGCTCTATTGTTATGTTTTACAATGCTATCTAATCCAATTCCAGTTAAAACTGAATGTTAGTGCTATTCAAGTTAAGCTGGGAGCGATTTATTGATTAACTTACAATGCCGGATAAATTGAAGAAGTACGTCATTCATGTCATATTCATCTATGCTAGGGTTTCTTTGTAGATCAAAATGAACGCGAATCCATTTAGTACATGTGTGGTTTAAGCTTCACCAAATGGTTTGCACTTTATCACCCTGCAATTATATGTCCGAAGAATTCATCCTTGAGGGTTCGGTTGGCATCCAGTTGCCAGTTTCAAGTTTTTTGTCAGTTTGAAATGTCTCTCTTCGCACCTACCTAAAGTTTCACATTCGACTATATCTTACCATGCGATTGCTAGTTGGTAGATAAAATATATCCTCTAATACAAGAACCACCTCATTATGATGATAAAGGTCGTTGTCATGTTTACTTTACATTCATGCTAAAGGGACTCCTTCCGCACTGAGGGACTCTTCCTGATACAAGGCAGCTTTCATCCTCTTGGTAGCTTCCTGCCCAAGCGCTCTGATATCCGCGATCACTTGACATTTAAATTAGGGATTCAGCTTTCCTTGTCATCTCGAACCTGGGATTCGATGATTCTCTTGGCTGAATGTCCATCCGCTTTATGTGGCCGAGTCAATGAAGACGTCGTATTTTAACCATTTATAATATATACACATCATGATACGGCTCAAAAAGTTAGCTGTTTATTGCCCAGCACTCGGCGCCGTATAGTAGGAGCAGTAAGATTAGGTTCCGTAGCGGCTTAACCAATGATTTCGACATCGTCTTCATATCCCAGCAGCTGGAAAGATTTAATAAAGAAAGTACTTTTCAAGTTAATCGCCTCCCTACTATCCGTTCCAGCACGAGATCAAGAAATCGCATGAGAGCGCGTATCTTTATAGCAATACGGAAATTATCGAAAAGTTCAGATGGATTTCTCTCATCACAGCGTGTCTTCTAGTGTTAGATAACGCAGCGTTATCCACTTTGATGAAAACTCGCTTTCCGTCAACGTTCTTTAGAGCTTTAGGCGGCCTTATAGTCGATGAGATGATTATTTATCTCGACTTGAAATTGGTCTTTCCAATTCGTTCTGTCCAATTCGTCGATGCTTGGTGTCCTTTTGTATTGACAGTATATACTTAGTCTTACCCTCATTTACTGCTAAACTTATTTTTGCCACTTCCTTCTCTATACTAGCAGTCAGTCAGCGTATGCTAGTAGTTGCACCGATTTTTGAAAAATTGTGCCTCTGGTGTTGGCTCGGGAGTTTTGCACAATTCTCTCAAGAATTAAGTTAAAGACGTCACAAGACAGCGCATCGCCTTGCCTTAATCCTTTTTTGGTATCGAATGTGTCGGTAAGGTCGTTTCCGACCCTGATGGAGCAGCGAGAATTCTTCATCGTCATCCTACACAAACGACAGGTTTGGGCGGTATACCAAAACAAGACATAGCTCTGTATAGTTCGTCTCTATATGTGCTGTCTTATGCGGCTTTGAAATCGATAAATAGGTGGTGGGTATCAATTTGGAAAATTTGATCGGTTGTGGACTTTCCTGGCCTAAAACCACACTGATAAGGGCCGATCAGGTTGTTGGTAAACGGTTTCAGGCGTTCACATATTACGGCATATAGAATCTTGTAGGCGATGTTGAGGAGACTTATGCCTCTGTAGTTGGCTCAGTTCAGAGAGTCTCCTTTTTTGTGGATCGGGCAAACGATGCTGAGGGTCCATTCTTAAGGTTTACTTTCATCCGACCAGATTTGCCTTTTGAGTTGGTGGTTGTTACTTACTAAGTCATCTCCGCCAGCTTTATAAAGCTCAGCGGGAAGGCCGTCATTACCGGCGGCCTCATTAAGCTTGAGTTTAGATATTGCTATTCTCACTTCAGTTAGGTCGGGTGGTTGGTAGTTTTCTCTGTCATTGCCAATATTGAATGGTTTGTTCTACTTGACGGCGGAATGTTAGTCGTCATCGCCGTTTAACAGTCTGCAGAAGGGGTTCTGCCATATCATCAGCATCGACTGTGTCTCAACTAAGATAATTCCTTGATCATCTCGACAGGATTCTGTTAGAGGCTTGTATCCTTGGCTTTGGCGTTTTACACTTTGCGAATATAGTTCCTGGAGTTCCTCTCTACATCCTCGATCGCGAGCTTTTCTTGCTCTTATTTCTTCTTTCTGAAAAGCCGGTGTTCTTCCCTTCTTTTCTGCCTATAGAGCTCAATATCAGCGCTCGTCTTCACCTGCAGCTTAGCCTTGTAGGCCTCGTTCTTGTCTGCGAGCATCTGTCGACATTCCTCATCAAACCAGGGGTTTCTTGCTGGTGGCCGCAAGAAACCTACCACATCAGTTGCGGCTGATCTAATGGCTTGTTGGCATCTTTGCCATTGTTCTTCGACATAAGATACTGGTGGTATGGTGTGAATAGAGAGGTTAAGGGATACACGTTGCGCGAAGGTCTTGCCGGTCTCTGGCGATTGCAGTCTTTCGACATTAATTTTGTTCACAGTATATCTGGTTTGTTGTGGCGTGGTGGATATCCGCATTCTTACCTTTGCTGCAACCAGGTAGTGGTCCGAGTCGATGTTAGGCCCTCGGAATGTTCGGACATCCAAAATACTGGATGCTTGCCTCTTGTCTATCTCAATGTGATCAATTTGGTTGACTGTTCGTTGATCTGGAGACCCCCATGTCCCCTTATGGATATCGAGGTGAGGAAACCGTGTGCTGGCTATAGTGGCATTTGGTTCCGTAATGTCTGCTTTGTAGCAGTTTAGGACTTCCGCTAGTTGTCCGCCTGCACATTTTCTGTTTAATTTTCTCACATTCCAACTGCAGATACGAAGGGCCAGTTCCCATTTTTTAAATACCCTGGGACACGATGCCATCAGTATCCACTACGGGATTGAGCGCTGCCGTTGGCCTTTCGGTTCATCCGCCATCATCTCTGTTCAGGGGCCTGACTTACGCTTGAGATTCCTAAATAACCTGTTATCCGAATATGACGAAGCAGCTCATATAAGTTCGCCTGGAACGGCAGGTTGGGTATTCATTCTGTGCCATTCTGGCCAGGGTGTTTATAGTGTTGCTGTTATTCGTCTTATCGTTTAGAAAGTCAAATCCGATTGGATGAGACCAGTACCCAATGGTTACCACTTGGAGGTAAAAATAAGCACATTTGATGTGTAGTCAGAGTTACAAGCACTGGGCATTGCCAAGTTAAAGCCAATCAGGGTCTACCCTCGTTTTACCATAACACCATTAGCATCTAATGTCTAATATAAAGTTGCCATTCCATCGGCAGCAAATAATGTCATGGTTTCTCTTGCCCACCAGCAGGAATCCTTTGGTTTGACGATAAGGGCCTACAATGGCGCAGGCGAATACCAGCCGCTGAAAACTCTCATTGGGCTGCGATACAAGATTTATCGATGTGAAACTCTATGAACGATGTTCGTAAGTTTTACCAAAATGTAAAACTTCAAAGCTAGGTATACAAGACCAGAATCCTGACTACATAAACAAGGAAAAATTACAGTTGTGTCACAGTCGATGCTAAATAGACTAAAAGGAGCAAAATAGTAAAATAGAATAATTCATCTTCTCTGTACCCGACTAAGATGGGGACTGGTAGCCACTATAGCTCTACAGACAGCCAATTCTGGATTACAGCAAAAAAAAGCCTTAGATTTAACCTGTGCAAGGTTCTCATTACATTCAAAGTTGAAATAAGCGACTAGGATCAACACTTCAGATTTTCTATTTTATACCCGCTTAGGGATGTAAAGCTAATAAAATATGTAGTTTGTGTTGATATTTTCGTTTTGACATTTTTTTATGAAACTAGTTTCAAATTTTTATTTTGGTTTTTGGGGTCTAATTTCATGTCATATTTGAACGTAAAAAAAGGGTTTGGAAAAATATGGGCTTACTTTGCAAAAAGGGAAGGCCATATGTTCGAATATTGCCATTGTCGGTGTTAACTTTTGGGGTACTATGTATAACCCTTTTTATTCTAGTCTTGCTTTACGGCGTTGAAGTGTGGGTCGTATCAAAAGCAGATGAAGAAGTCCTTGGTTGTTTTGAGCTGACGATGGTGATGATGATGTAGAGACGTCCAGCAGAGTCTTCGCTTCTCAGCAGATGGTTAAATTAGTAAAAGAAGACCTCGTCCTAATTGGCACCAACCGAAACCTACTTTAAAGTACGCAACTTAAGTTAGCTAATGAGCGTAGTAATTAATGACTAATGTAGGTCCAGGTTCACCCCAGACCATAGCGCCACTAACGTAAGTAATACCGGCTTCAAAGTCACCCACAACTAGATGAGTTCTGTCGAAGTTTTCATAAAAACACATCTATTAACAGAACATTATGCAAACTAATATGCTAATGAATACAGTTGTGATAGCCTCGCAAACCTTCCGTTTCCGTGTCTACATCACATGTGCAATTTACGACATTCAGCTTTGTTTATAATATCCTTACGTTTATAATTTTAAATTATATATGCAAACACTAAAGTCTTACAAACTGTAATTTGTACAACAAATGACGTGCAATTTGCTTTGAAATCTACTTCAAAACAAAAAAAACATTTGGTCATCAATTAGTCTGAATCACTGTCTATTTGTTTTTGTAATCATGTGTATTTGTTGTTGTTTTTTTTGACATTGCCAAATGTTATTCACCTTACCCTCGCTGGAGTAACACACACCAATATTCAGTAGCATGATGCCGATACCTTGCGACGTCTTGAATATTTAAGTACGCACGCTATCAAGATGCAGGTATACCCACATTAACAACCTTTCAAATATCTTCCGGTTTCGGTTTTTACCAAGACTGATTCTGACAGGTTTTGACAATGTTCTCATCACGTTTTATGTGTAATTTTATGCCGTTTGTATGCTATTCGCATGCAGCGTGTGCTTTTTTTCGCTTAATCAATGCAAGCTCAGCTTGTTGGGATCAATGGCTGGATAAAATTATTATGTGCGTTCAATGATGAATGATTTTATGCTTCATTAGGGAAATACTTGGACAGACTACCTTGGCAGAATTACAATGTCATTTGAAATCAAAAACGTCATGAAGGAGACACCAAAATGACGCTTTGCCCGCTTAATAAGTGGGTGAAGTTAATTACTCAGGTATACTTTTATATGGCACTTCATATGGCACTGGGTGAAGACGAAATAAGGTGCGTGGGTATAAAATAAATTATATGTTTGGCGTTAGGCCTTTAAACCAAATGTTCATAAGTGTATGCACAGTTTGATGTTCTTGTGGCACCCGGTTATCTGATAGATCCATCCTCATATTCAAAAGATGACAACATTTGATAAACGAAATAGGGAAATTAAAATTAAGGCGTGTTTCAGGGGAAACAAAATTTAAAATTCTTAAGCTCTTTTATAAACTAGTATCCATGCAAATACTTCTCAATGTTGTTAGATTAAATTAAATACAATGTTAATCATAATCTTGTTCTTCTGGATTGTTGTCATAAGTGCCTTTGAAACCACTGTTGAATCATGTTTTTAATTTACTACTTCTGTGAATTGAGGATGTGGTATTAGGATGACTGCTAACCCATGTTTTTATGATATTACTGTGTCGAATAAGAATATATAATAATATATATGGGATATATAGGACTTGAAGTGATATGAATTCTATTTCATTATACATTTCTTCGATTCGGTTCGGAATCTTGATATGATAACGACATTCAATTGTTTGCTACCCTAGTGCAATAGGGACACTCAAAATTTGTTTGCTTATAGCGGCCATGTTGTATAAAATCTAACTAACCGAGTTTAAGTTGACAAACGTTTTTCCATAAAATAATTCCATTTTCACGGTATAAATTAGATTGAGGTTCTACATTATCTACATATATGTATAGGATGGATTCACGACTGGGTGGTACGTAACTTTCTCTTTCACTGCGAGGAAAGCGTGTATTCAAGTACTAAGCATGCAAGAATTTTTAGATTTTCATAGTTTGGCAAACATATAGAAAACCCTTTATATTAATTTGGTATTGGTGTTAAAACTTTAAAGATATAAATTATCTGGAACTATATATATAAGAACTTGTATTTGGGAGTTTTGAGTAAATTGGTCTCCATGTAAATTATAATGATTTCCCGTTATTGGCCAAAACTGAAAATTCCATTAAGGAATAGTTGCGCCAAAAATAATTGTGTGGAACTTAAAAGTAACTCATTACGTTAAAACTGAATTTGACTAAATAGTTTGCGAGAGATTAACAATTCAATAAATAGACGAAATCTAAAAATCCGTTGTTAGCATTTTCTGAAAAACCTACTATGTTAGTTAATTTGCTATTAAATAGCCGGATTATCAACACAACACTGGGTGGTGCTTCGACCAGAAGACATGTCAGTAGAGGGACCCCGCAAATTGGGGTCCTGTCCCCTCTTCTTTGGAAATTAGTGGTAAACGAGCTTTTACTTATCCTGGAAGCAGATGGATGCCACGTGATTGCCTACGCGGATGACGTCGCTATCGCTGTCTCAGGGAAACACCTGAATATACTCAAGGAGCTTTACCAAAACTCACTACATAAACTTTCCAAATGGGCGGTCAGATGTGGACTGGGTGTCAACCCACAGAAGACTGAACTGGTCCTTTTCACTAGAAAAGATAAAATTCCGTCACTAAACGGAATCGAACTAGTCTTCTCAGACAAAGCAAAATACCTGGGACTTATTATTGACAGGAAGCATAACTGGAAGCTAAACAGAATAGGAAGATTAAAGAAAGCGAAGGCAGCACTTTATTCCTGCAAGAAAGCCATAGGCTTGAAATGGTGAATGCAACCTCGTATCACGCATTGGCTCTATATATCGGTTATAACCGATACTTCTTTATGGAGTACTATTATGGTGGACAGAAATAAATAGAAATAGCTTTAAACAGCAAGAAACTGGCCAAGGTGCAGAGAGCTGCGTGTCTGTGCATCGGTGGCGCACTCCGTACAACACCCTCTGCCAAGGATATTAGCATTTTCTAGGACAGCCAAGCGGCCATCAAATCCCTGGAATCGGTCTTAACAAATTCAAAGACGGCCCTAGATTGCCGACCATCTCTGCAGGAGATGTCAACGCATTTTTACATTCGTCTATGCTGGGTGCCTAGGCATAGTGACATTCCAGGGAACGCAACATGCTAACAGCAAATCAAACCTCAGATGGAGTCTTGGCACGACGTGTCAAACAACCAAACAAATTTGGCCAAAGCTAGATTTGAGAAGATCGCAGGTACTGATTTCGCTTGATAGACCGTATATTTGCGATACCATAGGCGTCATCACGGGACACTGCTTAATAGGTAGGCATGCAGAAAGGCTAGGCCTTTTCTAAAACGACTTCTGTAGGAGCTGCATGGACGAGGAGGAGGAGTAAACAGTACTTGATCTCCTTTGTAACTGCCCGGCCCTATCAAACAAAAGGAAGCTATATCATGGAGCTTACTATTTTCAAAATATCAGTGATTTGGCAAAAACCGAAGTGAAAACCTCCTCCGCTTCATCAAAAGCTCAGAATGGTTTACCCACGGATAGTAAGGAGATTGGACAAGATCCACGTGGTATCACAACGGACCAAAATGGTCTAAGTGTGCTGGAGCCACTCTAACCTAACCTAACCTACTATGGTATATATGTTAAGTTTAAGCAAAATCGTTAGATACCGTTGGATAAGAATAAAAAAAATTAACTAGAATTTTTTGAAGAAAATTAATCCAGCAGTTATGTCTGGGGAAGTAATTACGAACAGACGGACCGACGCGACGGGCGAAATCACTGGAACCACTTTTTGGGTAGCCCTATCATTGTAATTCAAGGATCAATCAAAATCTATAGGTCGTACATTGATATGAAAGTGTGCGCTTGCACACTTAGACCAGAAAAGGTCCGTCGATCTGTCGACTTTTCCTAATACGAATTCGTTTGCGTAAGTTAGCCATTCCAAGCTAACTATAAAGCGGAGAAGGTTTCTGACATTAATATTAGCCAGCTCACCTAGATTGTCAACGAATTAGTCTCCTAGATGGAGTTTTCTTTTGTTGGAGAGAGCTGAGCAAGAGCAGAGAAAGTGAGTAATACACTTCTTCTCATGATCGTCCAAACAGCTTCGTAATGTTGCATGTAGGCCTAGATGGCAATGTCTTATAAGGGCAGCGATGATGGTACTGATGTTTAATCCGTTCAGCATTATCAAGCATAGAGGGCGTTTCAGATTATAATTCGGCCAGAGTTGCTTGGGTATTAGACACGTTGTGCCGTCACCATCTGCGGTTTGCTTTCTTGATGGCATCCAGTTTGTTTAGTGATGTAGTAGTGATATGTAGCGAGGGGTATACCTAACTTTTCTACTGGCGGTAGAATATCTAGGTTAGTGACATGTCTTGCAAGCTCATCCGCCTTACAGTTCCCTGCTATATCTCTGTGACCCGATACCCAGAAGAGGTGTATATTAGAGTGTTTGCTATCTCATTAAGAGATAGTCGGCATTCGTGGGCTGATTTTGATATAAATGTCACTGAATGTCACTAAAGAAATGTTAAAAACAGTCTATTTCCATGTATGAGATATATATATATTTAATTTGGTCCTTAGGACTAGTTTTGTAATACAACATCAATTAAGTGGCTTCCTCTACTGACCAAAGCAACAGGTGAAATCTCTGGCGGACAAATGTTAGGCTTATGACATTAAGGGTATCTACTTTCATCGATTCTTCACTCTTTCATACTTTGTCAGATCTTGTATATGAAAATAGACCAACCTTTAAGCGGAGATTTTCATGTACATAATTAGTTGGTAGCCAGTAGGAAATTTGTCGATGGAGTTTGTGTTTCTGTTAGGCCTTTCTTTTTGTAGATTATAGTGTACGCAGTGGACATTTACATATATTCCAGACGTAATTCAGTCTCAATTTTGTTGTTGGTGTTAGTGTTAACATTGGTTTTGGTTTCATTTTTTCTCTCATGTTTTTTTTTTACCATGGAGATTGAATGGATAATGAGTTTACCTTCTGAATTGTTTATTTCAGGATGAATGAAACGTTGTACAACGTTTCAATTACACAAGCAATAAGACAAGGCGCTCTGTCAGTTTTAATAAGCTGAAACGATTTTTACGATACTTTTTGCTTACTGTCTCAGACTGTCTGTGTTTAATTCTCAGTCATAGAAAAACAAAAAATGTCTCTTCACTGGTCCTCCTCTTGCGATGATCTGAACATTCACAATATGGTTGCGGTTTGAAAACATTTCGAGAGCCGTCCAACAGATGGAAGCATACCCAATTTCATTGCAATTATCCTTCAACAAGTAGTGGCTTTTTTGACGCGGTTAAATGTCTTGCAGACCCAGGTAATTCTGATTCTTCGAGTTTGAGCGCGGGACTTTGTATTTCCCTCTGCCCAGTTGGTGATCACTGAAAAGCCTTTTAAGGGTATTAAAGTACGGCTATTGCCATGATATCTGCGTAGATAATCACATTGTAGCCTACTTATTCCATGGTAGCTAGTAGCTCGACCTCTCATTATGCGGATGAGATTCTCCCAATTAATCATCAACATGTAGCACTAAAAGCGCATCTACGGACTTGAAAACTGTTTGACAAAAACTCACTTCTTGGTTGAAAACCATATATTATTGTGTATAGAATTGACGTTTTAAATATTCATATTCAAACGTTTCCTTTTTAGTACATTTAAATGCCCATTTAACTCTATTAGACTCCTCAAGAATTATTCGATTCCTTAGTAAATAATATATAGTACCTAGATGATTTAAACTATTGAAGATGGTGAGCGAACTACATTTTCAGACACCCAATCTGTAAGTTTTATTGATGAAATTAAAATTCCACAAGCAAAGTCGTAATATCAACGTTTTATGTTTCTTATTTTCGTAAGGGGTAATTAAATTCATCAATCAATTTTAATCAATGTTATGGCTTAGTTTTACTTAAATAATCAGCGTGTTTTATTTTTACTCCTCTGGTAAAAATTAAAAAAAAAATGTTTGCTTTAATAATTGATGGACAAAATAATAATTAAGAGTAGTATTGATTTACACTCCAAACAATAAACATAAAACTAATTTATTTTAATCACCTTTCTGGGTTATCGCAAATAAAATTTAATGTTTGCTTGTGTGCGTTTCATTAAAAGCTGAGTTTAAAGTCTGACGTGTTTTTAAAATTATAATTATCAAAAATAATGTCATAATGTGAGCTTGTCAAATGTCATTCTGCTTCTACATTTATGTTGGACACCTAAAAAACGTGGTATTATACTGAATATTTGACCAATTTCCGAACGCAGCGTGAACTTCGACAGACTTCGTCCTGTGACACTTTTTGAAATACCGCGTTTAAAACAACAAACCACAAAGACCTTGTCAGTCTAAAGCTAACATTAAAAAAGAAATAACCAATTTGGAGTCAGACTATTTAATTCCACTTGTCATGATCCTTTGGTGGTGATTTGAGCGACCTCATTTTTTCATTTTTAACTTTCTCTTACAAAGAGAAAGGTATTGTTTTCGTAAAAATTTCGACCTTGAGATTTTGATTGACTTTGAGAATATTATTGTGTTAAATTGAATGAAATTTAATTTATGTACTACTATTATTGTTTGCAACGATTCCAATTAGTTTTGGCCCAACTTCCCCTAAACGGAATTTTCAGTTTTGGCCAATTATACACACCGATTATAGACACCGATTCCTTCAAATTCCGGAATAAACGTTCGTATAATCACATTTCGATATTATTTATATCATTTTTAGCATCAATATTCAAAATTAATATTATTGTGTATTTTGACCAAATTATAAAATCGTCAAATTTTCTCATGCTTGGCATTTGATCAAACGCCCAACTAGTTGTGAACGAGAAAGTTGCGTATGACCCAGTCATGCACCCACCACTGGTTTTAACTTAAAGCCATCAATTGTACACCTTTTAGATTGCAATTTTCATATTTTGAATGTTACATCACACATTAACAAAGTCGCAAGTACTGGTGTAGGTGGCGCTACAGTTCGTAGTGTTTCTTAGGCTCAAACAATAGGACCCCTCAACAGACCGGTCTTGCCACGATTGGCGATTTCTGATGTGTTAACATTTCAATGGTCCTTTTGGATAGAGCTATATAGAGAGCTCGTAGCAACAAATAGTCATCTTTACCCATCTGTCGTTAATTTTTATATAAAGCTAGGCCAATCCATTTCCCAACATTTGTGTACCGTTTTATTTAGGCTGTATACTGTATATGTTTTGATACCAATTTATTACAATGTTTCATTCAATAAAGAGATTTCCTACAAATCTTTGTCGATCTAAAAGTTGGAGATTTAAAGAAAAACGAGTGGTGGGTGCTCGACTGGGTCGTTTGCAACTTTCTCTTTCACTGTGAGGTAGGCGTATGATTAAACATGCGAGAATTTGACGATTTGCATACTTTGACCAAAATACAAAAGAACATTCATTTTGGTTATTGATGTTAAAAAATATATAAATAATGTGAAACTGTCAGTAGAAGAACTTTTATTCTGCAACTTAAAAGAATCGGAAATCGGTGTCCATGTGAATTATAATGATTTTCCGTTTTTGGCCAAAACTTGAAAAATACTTTAACAACTTTCTCGGCTAAAACTTATTATATGGCATTGTTACAAACAATAATAGTAACTTACTTACTTACTTACTTACTTAAGTGGCGCTACAGTCCGGAATGAACCTGGGCCTCAACCAACATGCCTCTCCAATTAGCCCGGTCCTTAGCTAACTGCCTCCAGTTGCGCACTCCAAGTTGGTTGAGGTCGGTTTCCACTTGTGCGCGCCACTTAAGGCGAGGTCTTCCTCTACTGCGTCCGACGTCTGGCTGGGAATCGAAGACTCTGCGAGCCGGAGTATTGGTGTCCATTCGTTCTACATGTCCTAGCCATCTTAAACGTCCAATGCGGAGTTTTTTGACCAGGGGCATGTCGCTGTACAGCTCGTATAGTTCTTGGTTGAATCTTCGTCTCCATAGCCCGTCAACGCAAACGGGACCGAAGATTTTTCGAAGAATTTTCCTCTCGAATCTACCAAGGATTTCTTCATCCGCTTTTGATACGGTCCATGCTTCAGCGCCGTAGAGCAGGACTGGGATGATCAGGGTCTTATATAGGATCTCCTTAGTAGTTCGAGTGAGGGCTTTACTACTAAATTGCCTTCTTAGCCCAAAGAAACAGCGGTTGGCAAGAGTAATTCTTCGTTTAATTTCTGACGAGATGTTGTTGTCAGAGTTAATAGCGGAGCCGAGGTAGACAAAGTCCCGTACTACCTCAAAGTTATATCTGTCAATGGTGACGTTCTGTCCAATTCGTCGATGTTGTGTGTCCTTTCGTGTTGACAGCATATACTTAGTCTTACCCTCATTTACTACTAAACCCATTTTCGCCGCTTCCTTCTCTATACTAGCAAACGTGGCTATGATAATAGTAACACAGATATTTAATTTCATTGAAGTTGACCAAGTAGTTTGCGGGAAATTGACAATTTTCCTTACATGGCCTAAATCCAAAAATCCGTTACATGGATTTTCTCTAAAAAAATGGGTATACAGTTTTATTGGAACTACTGTATTTATAGTATATGTTAAGTTTTATCAAAATCGTTGGAGCCGTTTTCGAGAAAATTGACTTTATGGGTGATTTTCATATGGGAGGTACCGTCAAGGAGTATAGAACTACGAATAGTACGCATCTCATACAACAAAAATTTACTATGTGGAGTACTGATATTGATACCCCAGTGTTCACATTGGTACCCCAGCATCAAACATAAGCATAGCCGACGCATAACAAACGACGACAATTTTCCTTCGCACTTACCGCGCGCGTCTGAAATGGTTACAATTTGTTTAGCTGTGATGCGTACTCTATGTTGTTTTATAATCTTTGGTACCGTTAAAAAAATGGCTAAGAGTAAAAAACATATGAGAAGGCTACAATCCGCTGTGCGAATCGTTTATAATTGAAATAAATATTCCCCAAAGTGATATTGTCAGTACCAAGATGTACAGATATTTTATCTAAATCTTTAAGGCTGAAAAAACACATTTTGAAAATGTTTACTTTCAAATTTTGTCACTCTAGTTCAAAATTTAAGGCCCAAAATCGGTGACACACAGACGGACGATTCTAAGTCGATCCATATACTTCATTCTTCAAGGAATATATATCGAAATTATTTCTCTTAATTACAAACTTAATGTCAAAACTAATATACCCCGGGATAGGGTATAAAATGGCATAGAAAACATCATAGTTATGTTAGAATCAATCAAAATTTCGAGGACGACATTTTTACAAAAGGAATATCTTCAAGGGTTGTTTACGATTTGCTGTTTTTTAAAGTGTCGATATAAAAAAAATCGACCGTCATAAAATTGATAATGATTACACGAACAGTGTTAATTTAATCATTCAAATAGAGCATTCCTGTTTTATTTTACTAAACCCATTTTCGCCGCTTCCTTCTCTATACTAGCAAACGTGGCTATGATAATAGTAACACAGATATTTAATTTCATTGAAGTTGACCAAGTAGTTTGCGGGAAATTGACAATTTTCCTTACATGGCCTAAATCCAAAAATCCGTTACATGGATTTTCTCTAAAAAAATGGGTATACAGTTTTATTGGAACTACTGTATTTATAGTATATGTTAAGTTTTATCAAAATCGTTGGAGCCGTTTTCGAGAAAATTGACTTTATGGGTGATTTTCATATGGGAGGTACCGTCAAGGAGTATAGAACTACGAATAGTACGCATCTCATACAACAAAAATTTACTATGTGGAGTACTGATATTGATACCCCAGTGTTCACATTGGTACCCCAGCATCAAACATAAGCATAGCCGACGCATAACAAACGACGACAATTTTCCTTCGCACTTACCGCGCGCGTCTGAAATGGTTACAATTTGTTTAGCTGTGATGCGTACTCTATGTTGTTTTATAATCTTTGGTACCGTTAAAAAAATGGCTAAGAGTAAAAAACATATGAGAAGGCTACAATCCGCTGTGCGAATCGTTTATAATTGAAATAAATATTCCCCAAAGTGATATTGTCAGTACCAAGATGTACAGATATTTTATCTAAATCTTTAAGGCTGAAAAAACACATTTTGAAAATGTTTACTTTCAAATTTTGTCACTCTAGTTCAAAATTTAAGGCCCAAAATCGGTGACACACAGACGGACGATTCTAAGTCGATCCATATACTTCATTCTTCAAGGAATATATATCGAAATTATTTCTCTTAATTACAAACTTAATGTCAAAACTAATATACCCCGGGATAGGGTATAAAATGGCATAGAAAACATCATAGTTATGTTAGAATCAATCAAAATTTCGAGGACGACATTTTTACAAAAGGAATATCTTCAAGGGTTGTTTACGATTTGCTGTTTTTTAAAGTGTCGATATAAAAAAATCGACCGTCATAAAATTGATAATGATTACACGAACAGTGTTAATTTAATCATTCAAATAGAGCATTCCTGTTTTATTTTAGATAAAAGTCGACATTTTTACCGACAACTTTTCAATCAACACTTTGATGGTCTGGATTTTAAACTGTCAACTTTTTTTTTGTCGACCAAACTACGGTCGACATTTTAAAAGAAGATGAAAGTTATATTTGTCCAGTCGACATTTTTCTGTCGACCATTCGTACACTTCCCTATTTTGAAGATCATCTAAATGGTGTTTTTATTAAAGGTATGCAAATTTAATATGAAATAAAACACTAAATCTAATGTTAATGTTTATGATGGATAATTTTATGCCATTGATGTTTTAATATGATATCATATACACGCCACTGCTATATCGAATGAAGCGCAATGATGAAATCCGATTTTTAACAACTTAATCGAACAACGGGGCCGTATATCATCAATAACACGGCAAATGTTGACATCAAAGACGTCCAACGTCTCTTGTTATTCTATGCCGATAGTGACTTCACATACCCCCAAAGAAAGTAGGTAATCTAAAGATATGAGATCACTGGATCGTGAAGGCCATTTCACAGATCCATTAAATTGATGGTTTCGCACTTCGCGTGGCATGTTGCGCCATCTTGTTGAAAGAAAGCTCTGTGACTTCAATGCCTTTCAAGTGGCAATCTTAATTTGGCCGGCATCGTCCTTAAAGAAATATGGGGCTATGATTCCACCAGTGAGTTTTAATGGTTGTAAGGGCGTCTCGTAAAAGGAGTCTGGGTTTTCTCCACTACAAATTCGGCAATTTTGCTTGTTTACATTTCCATTTAACCAAAAATGGGCCTCATCGGAGAATAACATTTTGCGTTGAAAGCGATTATCAATTTGAAAGTGAGGATCAATGGGCCCATTCACCGAACCCAGGACGTGTATAATGACGCTTTTTCAACTCCTGCACAATCTGGAGCTAAGATCTTTCCGTAAAATATTCCACAAAATGGATTCGAATCAATACTGCACCTGTCTGCACTTCACAAAGGCAATCAATTCTTCTGTTTGATTCAACTCATTCCGAATAACTTGCTCAGATGGAAGATTATATCGACCGTTAAATGATCTATTCATCGTAAACGCAAAACTTATCCCAAATAAACTGTCGAATTGACAATCTGTAGAAACAGTGTTGCCAGTTTAAAAACCAAACATTTCAAAATAACACCCTTTTCCAGTGGTATTGGTCGTCTTTAAACAGAGATGAGTAAGTACAGTCCTTGTTTTGAGGTTAAAGTCCAATCATGAAAACAGAGTTCTGGTGGTGTAAATCAAGTTTTAGCTCTTAAAATGTAACTTATTTGGGTGATTGAAATAACAACAACAAATTGTGTATTGGTTAGAATTAAAGCTATTTCGGACATTACCAAGTGTCCTCTTCAGATTCCTTCTAATAGTTAGTATCGCTAATTATTGAACGTTCAGTTCTCTGTATAATTATTGGAACAACCTTTTTCCTAACCAGGGATTGAACTTGTTATACCTGACCTAGTGAGCCAAGATCCTACCACTTGCGCTACTGAGGTCTTGATTTGAGGAGAGTCGAATTGTTTAATCGAATCAACTGAAAGGCTGGAAACTAGCATTTTTCTTGTTTATACATATTTTGTTGTTTTTTCTGTCATTTGTTCCTATTTTTCTGTCATTTGTTCCTATTTTGTGAGCCAAGATCCTACCACTTGCGCTACTGAGGTCTTGATTTGAGGAGAGTCGAATTGTTTAATCGAATGAACTGAAAGGCTGGAAACTAGCATTTTTCTTGTTTATACATATTTTGTTGTTTTTTTCTGTCATTTGTTCCTATTTTTTTCCTCTGTCTTCAGTATACTGGAATATTTCCTCAGATTTTTCAACTTAAATTATTTTAGTCGGCTCTGCTCTCATTTGGCAACAGAGGGTACGTGTGGTATCAATCTGAACCATTTCTATATTCTCCATTTCGATTTGAAATCAACCAGATTTTCCTTCCTCATTTGTACAAGGTGGCTCAAAATAAAGGTTATATTTAGTGGATATATTAAAAATGAATATTTATTAAATATTAAAGTTTGTACACAATTTATTTTTTAAAAGTAATATCGTCCAAATGTAAACCCTCGCCTTCGCGGCACTAACTTAGTGGAATAGTAAAATTGCTTTTAAACACTTTAGGCAATTTGGGCACTAAGAAGTCTTTAACACCCCCGTATAACGCTCTGAATTCACTGTAACTACAAGTCCCCTTTCATCTTTAAAAATGTAAGGGCTAATAATTCCTCGCAATTCTGATGATTGTGTTTCGGATTTGTTGCACTACAGTAGCAACAGTTTTATTCACGTGTATATTTTTGATGATGATTTTGCTAAAGGTTTAAAAGAGCTCAATTGCCTGCGTACGAAGTCAACCCTCTTATTCACGTGTCTATTAAGATGAAAATGAGGTTAATTTGAAAATAAGATGTTGGTAAACGTTGAAAAGAATTCAATGTCTAATGTATCAATGCACCAATCGAGTTTTACAGGGTGTGCTTATAGGTCTTTGTGCAAAATACACTGCAGTGATGGTCTATGTACATTTAAGGCACTTGCTCCATAGCGATCGTTATCGCTAGATAGAGCTAGGCAACTGATTGACACACTCCCTGCACATCATCGAATATAGACTTCGATGCACTTTAGCGTTTATAGAGTACATATCTGATGAAACGCAATCCGACACTACTTGTAAAGATCTTTCATTTAGAAAATTGTCATCCAGGCGGACAGTATTTGAGCTATTCCCGGTTCTATAGCTTACCAGGTCACCATTTGAGCTTTTCTTTCAGAACCCTTTTGCCAATCGCTTAATAATCCATTTCTTTCGAGGTAATCAACAAATATGGTGTTTTGGATAGTAAAGTATGGATAGTAAAGAAATGGGTCTGTAGGATTCAGACATGCATATTCATTCTTTTATGTGGGTTAAGAAGTTGTGCTAAAAGTAAAATATCGGCATCAACGGCCCATAAACGACCTCAAACTTATCTTCTCCATTTATTTGTGTGTGCAAAGTAATCTTTTTGGCACACACGATTTGGCCGATTCCGAACTTTAAATTTGAGAAGCCTCTCATCACAGTTTAGCACCTACTCTTGGGTGTTTATAAGGTTTCTGCAAGAATTTGGGGCAGTACAAAATCAGTCCGCCGTGCTTAGTAGTCCTACGCACTAACCTAACCAGTAGGTAAATTAAAATGGCAAAACATTCTCGTTAGTACCCAATGCCTAGCTTTTTCTCACAACCATTCATGTGTGCGTGTGTACATCTTGCACCATTGCGGGACCTCCTGTTTTATGCCGAATTCGAACGTCTAAGTTGAGATAAGCTTTTTCTTGGCAATTGATACTACTCAGAAAATTTGTCAGATCATTACGAGGAGTGCCAGTGAAAATCATTTAGGTGTTGCGGCAGCTCATCGCAATAACCATCGCTCCACTGAGTTGCCACTAGTCCACTATGCATTAGAAGCATTTGAAATTTAAAATCCCCTGGAGTACAACTTGACGCCATAAAGGTGTAGTAAAATTCATTCTATTTATTTTGCATGAATTTAGCAATTTATGGAATGATTCAATATGCGCTTCAGCTGCTCCATTCACTTTTGGTTCTCCCCTCCTTATCTACCAAGCTCCGAAACGTAGTAAAAAAACTTCATGGAGTTTAGGATGATGTGGTGTTATCTCACCGGCCTATAAAAGAGAGGGACCCTACTACCACCTCACCTTAGAAAAAAATCGCGGGAATGGCTTAAGAATTTCCCCTGATGCAAATTCACAAAATTCGCGAAAAAGAATTTGTTTAAACGTCTTACCTTTTTTTCTGCATGGTATTGGACTTATTTAATTTGTCCAAAATATGACATTTTTGTCGGTGATTCATATAAGCTCAAAACTACCATTGATCTTTGACAATCTATTAACGTAAAAACATTTCATGTGATTAGAAACAACATGTTTTGAGATCTGCAAACCACGTAGGTTAAATGTTTTGTTTTTGTTTCACATCGGATTCAGTTGTCTGGCCTCGACCGTTTATAAACTTGTGACATACGTGCTCGGTGTACAAAACAAAGCCATAATGTTGGGAGAAAACATTGATCATATACATTTCTAGAAACATTCAAAAGAAGTTGTGCCAATAATATTGACTTCAAAGGTCTTAATGAATCACACAAAATGTGTTCTGCCCCTGGAATACAAGTTGACGACATAAAGCTGTAGTAAAAATAATTCCATTATTTTTGCATTGAATTGGGAATATCTCAATTGAAGTCAAATATGCACTTCAGTACAGGTCAGAATTAAGAATTTTGCCTTAGTGGAGCAGCTCATAGTAGAATATTCCTTGCCAATCACACCAAACACTCGGCACAACCTTCCTGGCATTTATTCTTGGCTTCGCCTCCGTTTGCTACGGAAATAGTTATTCCAGATTTTAATTCGGTCCATCGAGCTTCTTTTGTATCCAACCTTATTCTGAAGGTCCCAAACGGTTGTTAGTGCAATGCTCCTGGGCGAAACAGTTTACGGTCAGACTTGACGATTTCCATGATTTTGTCTACATTTTCTATAATTAGTCTTCCAGAGCGTGATGCCTCGTACATCGTTGACATCGAAATTATCAAAACAGAATTGACGAAACCAAAACTGCGAGTGATTGGCTGTTACAGTTCCAGGACCATAACACTATTTACATTTTCAGTCCCTGGTTTATGTTTTCACTGAAATACTGTAATTCATGCAAAAAGAAAACTGAGTTAACCAATCATAAAACGGTAGTAAAAGTACGCCTGTAGGACGTATACAACACGAAATACATATTGCTAGCCAGGGAACTCATTCCGTAACTTTCAAAATGATAATAATCACTATGATGGAGACTTTCTGGTTACGAACCGTGTAGTTTGTATACACGGTCGTGCACACACTCAATATAAAAATTACATGCTACGTACTCCTTTACTATCGTTAACGATTATCGTTTTGAAGGTTACGGAATAAGTACCCAAATCTTGTTCGTAATCAGCACAGCGAACGTACATCGGGAATGTTATCGAGATGACTTCTGTTGCTGTAAGAATGAGTGGTATATTTGTTCGGAGATGTTGTTATACGAAGTTTACGTTGACTGTCGTATCAGACCACGGATGTTGCAGAATTAAGTAAAAATGTTGGTTTTAACGTTGTTACTGGTTGGTGTTAGTTTTCCTGGCATGTTTATCCTCCTTATGTAACTAATCCAGGATGTGTCATCATTTATTTTGGTTCTCCCCCTTATATGACAAACTTCGAAAAGTAGTAAAAAGATCTTCACGGAGTCCATAGGATGATGTGGTTACCTTTAAAAATGTAGGAATGGCTTAAGAATTTACTCTCATGCAAATTCACTAAATTTAACCTACTCTTTACCATTTTTTCCGCATGATATTGGACTTCTATAATTTTTCCAAAATATGTCATTTTAGTTGGTGCTACATAACAGCAAAAAAATTACCATTGATCTTTGACAACCTATTCACGTAATAATATTCCATGTGATTAGAAACCACGTGAGTTAAATGTTTTGTTTTCTTTTGCATCGGATTCAGTTGAGTCTGGCCTTGACCGTTTATAAACTTGTGACATACGTGCTCCGTGTACAAAATAAAGCCACAATGTTGGAGGAAAACATTGATCATACCCATTTCCCAGAAACATGGAAATGAATTTGTATCGATAATATTTACTTAAAAGATCTTAATGAACCACACAAAATGTGTCCTGGATACTACCCTATATCGCAATTGGCTAGTTGATGGACATAGATAATACTTTTCTCAATAAGAATTAAAAAAAAATAGCGATTCCTAATCTTGATTTATTATTAAAGTATAAAGTAGTACTTGTATTTAATCTTAACACCGCTTTACTACCCTTAACGATCGTTAAAATCTTATCGCTGATTTTTTTATTCACAAATTTCAGCGAAAAAAATCCTAAAAACCCAAGATAGAGATTTTACACTTACATTTGTATTATAAAGTTAAAAAAAAATAAAACCCACTAGAATACATACAACACATTGAGATATGGTACCTGCCTATCAGTGTAAACGTCATGTTCATTGAAATGTTGAGTGTTAAATAAAAACGATTAACACATCAGTTGCCGGCTTAAAATTAATCGATCGTGTTTAGTCTTCGGTTGGCGTTTAGTTAGTTCGGTTCATCTTGGATATTATTTTTACAATTAAAGGTAATGTTGGTGATGTCGCTAATCATATAAATATTGCAGAAAGTACTGTTGTTTTATTTTAAATATTTGTATGCGTAAAAATTGCAATATTTTTTAAATGAATATTCTAAATGAAACGCGACAGTATTGTATGATGAAGTTAAAATGCAGTGATTAAACATGTATTTTCGATCAGTGTTAAATGGAGTTGAAATTTACCGTTTATAGTAGTGATCAATTAAAAAAAAGCTTGCCGTTTAGTTATAAAACACAAACTATATTTTTTTGAATTTTTTTTTTAATATTTTCCTATAGTTTGATACCAAATTATTTGTTATTGGTGATTGTGATAATATCTTTTTTTAAATATTAAAGTTGAACAACTAAGTCCAGAACACATAATTTATTTAAAGCGTATAATAACGAAACGTTCTTCCAGGATAAAAAAGGATTTAATAGTGTTTAATTTTTTTTTTTTGAAAACAAGCAGAAACGATTTTTGCAGACTAAAAATTTACTTCAAAAAATTACAAACTAATTGAGGTCTGATTTATTCACTCTCCATTAAGTTTAAATCGTTTTTGAAATTTAAAATCTTTTAATATTTAAATTTGTAAAATTGCAATGGAGATTTCAAATTAAAACGGGTAGTGCTCATCGAGACTTTTAGAGCGCTTTAATTTATTCACCATTAGCGTTGACTTTCAGTTTTTAAACTTGATTATTATCCTTTATTGAAATGTGAGAGTGGCTTTTGGAAAATGACAATCTATTTTTGTTGGATTAAAATGATGTAGAAAATACACTTGCTGTCCAATTTATATTGCCAGAGTTAATAAATGTGAAATATTGTGATGATGGACATTTCTTCTAACAACTACATTAAAATCGACGAGATTTATAGTTTTCTCTAGAATGGTAAATGAAGACAGATGAACAGAATTGTGGGAAAAACTTTTTTTTAGTTTGATTTCGAATTTATTCCAAATTTAATAAAAACAATAGGGTTTTCTTTAATGAAAAAGTTAAAAATAGTTACATCTCGATTGTTTAATATCTTTTTGTTTCAGAATTATACTCCTTTCTAACTTAGCGTCGATATTTTTATATTGTGCAACTCAAATTTAATTTTGTAATGGAATTGAATGATTTCCGATAAGACACGTTTAGTCGTTGAGAATTTTTTTTACAATTTGCCCTATATACAAAAATACGGTATTTGGGTTTTTTGGAACCCTGTTTTTTTTTGTCAAAAAAATACACATTTTTGTTATTGGGCCATATTTATTAATATTATTAATGATAATATTCGCGTTAAGGTCACTCAATATCGTTAGAGCCGTTTTTGAGAAACTTCGATTTTATTAAGGATGTACCGTTCCTTTTCAACCTATAATGCCAATTTTAATAATCAGTCTGTTATTAATCCAAAAAACTTGTGTATCGAATTTAAAGTAAATCGGCCGTCTACTTGTGATCGTGATGTTAGGTTTGATTAATATCTCGAATTCTATTTTTTTATGAAATTAATACTTGCCGTGTAGTATTTAAAAATGATCACATTTTGATATATTTTAGATGTAAACATTTTTATGTTTTCTTACAAATCACTGCTTATAATTTCGAGACGGTTTAAATTTAAATGTAAAATCCACTTAACAGCCATATCACGTCATAATGTGAACTGACTGTCATTTTGTTGGATATAAAAAACAAAATGGGGTCTCTGTTTTCATGGAAAGTGTACTTGAAGGAATAAAATTGAAAAAAATGATATCTTGGTCAAATGATCACCTCCTGAATTGATGTAATTTGTGCTCATTTTACGGGATTTTGAATTGCCATTGAAGAAGTATTGGTGATTTCTTCTTCAATTTTGGCTTTTAAGGGCCAAACCCACCGAGCAACCGAAACCGAAACTTCGTTTTATTTTTTCATTTTTCTGTTCAATTATGACATTTCATTCCCACCGAACATAGCACAGAAACTGAAAAAAAAATTAAACGTCACATTTGACATTCAGTGAATTCAGAATGCGGATCTTTAAAAAAAAGAAAATTTTATTATATGTTGCGTTATATTTTGTAATGCTGAAAAGAACAAAACGTTCCAAATATTGGATTCATCCCCTAAATCGAGACCGTAAAATTAATGGAGAATTCTACCGAATCTCAACAAAATTGGAGGAGTATCCGGCCCGGTATTTCCGATATTTCCGTATGAACGTCAGAAAAGTGACGTCTGCGAACTTCGGCAAACAGAAATTACAACGATGAAAAAAAAAGTTGCAAGTTTCGGTACGATGAATTGCAAAACTGCAAAATGAAAAAGTAAAATTTCGGTACGGAAAAAAAATAAAATCGTTTTATATCAAAATAAAAAGACTTTAAGAAATAAAAATAGATGAGATTAGTGTGGTTTATTAATATCTTTTATTTAAGAAGTATTTTTAACTGAAAAACACATCAAATTTTAAGTAATTAGCAGTTTAAAAAAAAATTAAAAACAAAGTTTCGGTTTCGGTTGCTCGGTGGGTTTGGCCCTTTAAAAGTGGCATGGTTTGTGGATTGTTGTGGTAAACGAGAAGTTTCAAGAAGCCCAAAAGGAAAAAGTCTGGAGAAATTCACGAGGCTTTCAAACAACATCCTGGAATTAGGTGTGTATCACTCCCTTAGTTAATGTTGGCTTAATTTTCTATATTGCACTTGACGTCATTTACAAAAATGTGACACTTGACATTATTTAAAAAATGTTGGTAAATTCAAGTTATAACATCAGGCGTGTTTATTCACAATCATTAGCAATATAGATTACCGAGGAAAATTAAACAACTCTAATCATCCAATAAATTTTAAATCAGGATCGTGATCCAGAAAATAATCAGGATCATGTACAGCGTTTGTTTCTCATAAAACCCAATGATCTTTATATATCATCATCATCATAAATGTTGAATGATTAGGTTCATAAAACAAGCCATGCTAACGTTACGGCTGAGAACCTGAAAAGAGAGGTCTAAACGATGACTTTATTTTTCTGGAAGCGATGTCTTTTATAAACTATAAGTCCTGAACATTTCTTCTTGTTTTAAGGGACATCAAGTTTATTATCCGACACCATAATTCATAAGACGTTTGTATACGTTCAAATCAAGGTGTTGCTACTTTTAGTAATAGGTGTTGCTACTTTTAGTAATAGCCCACTGTATCCACTCAGTGTGTTGCTTTTTTGAATAATAATATTATTTTTGAATAATAAAGTTTATCCCAATATTGATCTTAAAATGTAGCTTATAAATTCAAATATTTTTTTTAGAAAGAAATGATTGCCTCACCATAGTAAAATTAATTCTTTTCTGTTCCAACTTTTTCGTGTCTCTATAATTAAGACCTTAGCCTATCCGAATTCATTATAAATTTGGAGAGCCTAAGTACTTATGCCGCCATTTTTTATTTTTTTTTTCAAATTCAGATTCGCCATTTTTTTTTCAAATTCAGATTCAAGCTTGAAGCTATCGAAATTTATATGGAATTGGACATTTTACAAGATTTATTTTTTTAATGCACGTAGTTAGGGGTCCAGTTATAGCTGTCACTGAAAATCTACATTTTACAAATTTTTTAAATTTTGCGTCATTTTTATGAATTAAATCATTGGCGAGTTTTTTTTTTTTCAAAACGAAACATGAATTTTTAAAAAAGTTTATTCAAAAATAATAAATTTATTAATTTATAATTAATATAAACTTTCATAGGAAAAAAAACTTGTTGTTTTTCATTGATCATGAATAATGATATATTTGTAAGTTGATGATGTCTGTATACTTCTTCGTTTGTTCAAATCTATCACTAGTCTTATCAATAATAGTCTGAAGTATGGTTCATTCACCACTGTGACAGAATTTTCCAATTATTGCTATAACCAACTTCTCAAGTAAAATGTCACTTTCAAGCCATCATGTTTAGTGTTCTTTTCAATGACAACTATAACTAGACCCTTAGTCTATGCTGCAATGAGGTTAATGATCTAGACAAGACAAAAGCTGTCAATATTCGCACCAGTTAACTGACAATGGTTGTCGCACTATCTCATTATCGATAAAAAAAACTGTAGGCACCTACAGCTGGGGAGCTTATACTTAGCTACATACCTATTATACCTCAGTTTTTCTTACTTCACTTTTTTTGACTTACTTTTGCACTCTTCAGGTACATCAAGTTCAAATAAAACTATCGCTATAGTTGTGCGTACCGACTAATGAACATTACCATCAATCATACTTAAATGAATCAGTGCTAATGTTGTCTATTAAAAATATTGACAAACATTTGGGGACATTTCTTCAAAATTGGCCAAAATTGATTGCAAAATTAAATAATAATTTAAATAATTTTGGAATGAAAAGAAAGTATCAGACAAGAAAGGACTTTTCCTTAAAAAATCTACCAATCTTCCGTTTTATAAAATTTGTTCGTTCTCTATAGTAAATGTAGTCCATGGACAGCTTTTAGCCCGATAACATGTCGGTTTATTGAAAAGTTATCTACCTCCCATGACAAAACGATTTTTCATAAACACCTTCTGTTTGTTTTCTATGTCTCATATAAAATTGTCTGCGAATGAGAACAACTAGCACAATTAAACAAAAAAAAAAGTTTTGTTTGTTACTTTCATATAGATATATTATTTATACCTATGCAACCTTTAAGATACCGATCTAAATCAATATAATACCATCGATCATCGTTAAAAAACACTCCAACGACGATTATCAGAGTTGTAAATAGGAATGATTTAACACAAGCGTATTGGTAGTTGACAGTTGTTAGTAAAGGTTAGTTATTGCCTACCTTGTGAGTTGCTTTATCTTACATCTTTTATGGGAATGTACTAAATTTATTAAATCATAAAGGTGCTATATTCATAAATGAATGGATGTTTATGTTGATAAATTGCAGCCACAAACAATTTCATAACCCTTGGGTAATACCAATGCCTTGTGAATAACTGAATTAGAAACGAGCTCTTTATATTGTTAAAGACCATTATTACGGTCAAACTGCGGCATTTAAAATTGCTTTTGTATTTAAAGTATATAAAACCATTTCTAATCTGCTGTAATTTCGAGATACTGGAATAGGCGTGTTTTTTTCTTAATCTTAAGGTGCGTTAAAATGCAAATCTATATATGCTTAGAAAACAATTTACATGTAAAATACAAAAATACCTTAGCCTATATAGATTTTGTAATTATCCAGTCTTATATCTCAGTGAAATGGCTCAAAATTACAGAATCCAGTAATGAAACATTGAACAAAAACCCATATATAGGGTGTTGTTTTAGAGGTTTACAATTTTGAAATTTGGAATGATGATAACCCTCAAGTGTATGTTGAGTCACCGTTATATCCATAAAAACTTACTGTTTGATGTGCTTTATGGCGCACATCAACAACAAGATGGCGCAAAATGTCACACAGCTCGTGACACAATTGATTTTTTGAAGGAAACGTTCGGTGTGCGCATAATTTCGCATTTTGTTCCTGTGAATTATGATCTAAGACCGTGCGATTTAACGCCGCTTTACTATTTTTGGGGGGATATGTGAAGTCGGTAGTCTACAACGATAAGCCCGAAACGATTGACCACTTGGAGGACAACATTCGCCGCGTTATTGTCGATATACGGCCACAAATGTTGGAAACAAATCATCGAAATTTAGACCCCCAGATTGTACTACTTCCGAACCAGACGTGGCGGTCAATGCCAGAAATCATATTTAAATAATAATGCCAGAAGATTGTCTTGCGAATAAAGTAAATTTCATGTCAATTTAAAAAAATCATCTTTGTCTTATTTCTTTTCAAAGTTCTATGCCTCTATAAACCACCCTTTAAATAATTTTTTAAACGTTAATTTTCATCGTAGAGAAGAAAGCGCCCAATGACGCCGCCGGCATGAAACCTCACCAAACAGGGCCTTTTTGTTGATAAAGTGCTGTTTCATGATGGCTAAGCCACAATCACACTTTGAAGCTTCGCTTTGCCGACGTGCTTTACGCATGCTTTGACATATTTACTTGTACTCCACAACCCTTTCAGAGAAAATCCCAGAAAACAACAACAATTTTTTTGACAATATACACTTTTTCCAACCTTCACTTTGACCAACGGCGCTTTGCAGCAACTTTACGTTAAGATTTTACGTATTTCATTTTGTGGTTGAAGCTCAACGCCAGGCAAAGATACATTGTGATAGATAAAATTGATTTCATATGGTGGAACTAGGTGCGTCAGCCAAACGCAACGCATCAAAGCGTGATTGTGTTCCAGCCATGAAGCACATTAGGTTTCTCACCTGTCCAGTAACGCATAATTTGCTTATTGACGAAGCCGTTTAACCGTTTAACCAAAAATGGGCTTCATCGCTTAAGATGATTTAGCGATGTCCATCATGTCCAGAGCCCAATTCGAGAACGTACGTCACTTCTTATGTGGTCTTAGTTTATGAGTCAGCTTGATCTTGTAAGGGTGTAGGGGAGGCTCAATTTAAAAAAAGCCGTTAAATTGGCGGATTTGGTTCGTTTCGACCTACTCGGAATTTCGGTAGTAAATTTTAATTATTTTTACCGCGTAGAAGCTCTCGGTTCGATTCCGAAACGTAGCAACACCTAAATGATTTTTCACTTGCCCTCATATTTGAAGTTGACAAGTCGCTAATGAAAGAACCTTAACATAGTCTCCTTTTAAAAAAGGTTTACATAAATATATATGCCATAATACGCAAAGATGGTAAGCCCAGAAATATTATACCAAAGATTACAGATTTGTTTTGTTTTAAAATCGTTTAAAAGACTGTTGGATATCCATATTTTTAGCAACAAATCCCGATCTAATGTTGAAATGTCTCGTACCAATACTTAGCGTACACTAAACAATAAAAAAATGTCTCTGAATACACTCACCGTGCTTTTAAGGCGTTATCAATCCAGCCTTGCCTTACTTGTACGGCATGGATGATGACAAATAGGCATATTTACTGAAATATAAGGACTGGTTTACTGACGATTACAGCCTCTAGAGGAACTCCCCAAGTAAGGGGACTTATTCATAATAAGGGTTTTTGATAGTAAATTGTTGGTCAAGCTTGAGTATAGTGTTATCACTATATTTCTAATGGAGATGGCATAAATCTTCTTCTTACGCACAGTGGAAAAAGGCTTAACGAGAATATGTGATTGGGCCAACAAAAGCAGGCGTATGGTAATTCCGTAAAAAACGAGGAAGTCCCCTTCATAGAAAGAAAGTGAAGGAATCATCGCCGATATCACATTATATATTCCAAGCTTAGGTGCAAAAAAAGAAAGTTCAGCTCAAACGATAATGTTAGAAGTATTTTAGATAATGTCGCGTATATAATGTGTCCTAGGCCACTTAGTCCCAGTTTTTCATTGCTAAGTTAAGTCTGAATGAAATCATATCAATTAATATAGAGCTAACTTACCAACGTCTTTGGGTTAATTCATGTTTTTTACATTAATCCATTTACAAATACCCAGAATCTATCTTCATTAAGGTTCTGGGTATTTGTATATGGATAGTCATAAAGAGTCTTGAACCTAATACATAGAAATTGGAGAATATACGAAGTCTGTTACATCACTTATATGCATATTCAGATGGTAGCAACTCAGCATATTGTGGCCAGTAATTATATCTACAAGAGTCGTAAGGGTTTCCTACTTCTTTGAAAGATTAACCGCTGGCTTTTAAGCTTATATAACGGCCATACAGGTCTGAACCTCGCTCCACCTTTGTGTGAACGAAAGGTGGAGTTCACCTAGATCACCCTAGGGTATTTGTATATGGATTGATGTATGTCTGACATATTATCCACTTAAACCTTACCATATATTTTTGATTTTATGATAAGCGCTATTATTGGTCTCTGCTTGACCTCTGCTTGGGGTCATCCAACAGTGATTGCGAGGTTTGGTGAATGAATATTTGGTAGTGTCATATGGGACCATTATGTAATTTTATTTATAAATGTTTTTTTTTTTAAATATCTGGAATAAAATCTGGCGATTGTTTTTCGCTTGGTAATCATTTTGAAATGTTTGAAATATTTCAGCACGCTATTTTAGGCGCACATAAAGATATCTTATCTATTAATCAAAAAAATACCAAAACGTTTCACGTGACATTTTACAACTTCGTCTAAACACCTGATACTAACAAAATAGCTGTGACGTAGACACTGTTTACTAAAAATACATCGCTATTTCCTTCAATTCAGCTTCCATACTCATCGGAACAATTAAACTCCGGAACTTCCTCTAGGGCCAATTTGTGTCATGTAAATAGAACATTTTTACATGACAAAATATTGTTCTCAGAAACGCTGTTGCGGTGCTTTAATTAATTAATTTGTTTTCATTCAATTCAAAACTGTATTATAGTGTATGCTATTATGAAATGATGCAGTCTATTGCTCTGTACATGTCTAGATACAAACATTATCTAGAACTACAGCTTAACCCAATCGAAAGATTTAATCATAATCAAGCGAATTTTTGCGATTAACCCAAGAAACAATAAATACTTGGATTTATTTAGTATTAATCGTGGAAGCATGAATGCCCCGATTACCATCGCTCCGATAACAATATACAACTTCACAGCCAATAAATCAGAAGAATAATTTTATTACCTACTGAGATATAAATAAAGCAGCAACGAAATATAACAGAATCATAAAAATAACACTTCACACTTTTCAAACAATTTTTTTGTTTAATTCGTTTCAGATGGCGGATAACGATTCAACATCGAAGGAGAAGTCCGGTTCAGTATTTACACTGAGTGAGTTCAGTTCAAAGTAAGTTGGATTTTTAAGATATTTTGATGTCAAAGAAATTAATTTTCTTATCACTCATATGAGTGATGCAAAAAAAGAAAAAAAAAATGGTGGCGCAACAGGCTGGTTACCTCAACCATTCATCCGTGTGTACTTCTTGCATGCTGAGTTGAGATAAAATTTCTGTGATAATCAATTCAACTCAAATGACATGACAAGATCATTGCGAGGTTTGCCAAGGTTGGGAATCAAACCCAGACACTAGATAAAAATGTTTAAATCTAACTTACCATTAACTGGTTATCTAGATTAAAAAAAGGCCAAAACTGAATTTAATTTTTAAACTTTCAAAGAAAATGTAAAAAACTTTGATTCATGCAATATGGTTTTATTTCGCTAATAAGCCTCGAATGGCCGCCATTTAAATTGCGTGTTTGGGCGCAATTTTGTGTTTCGTGCCACGCACTGCAGTAGGCTTGGCTGGATTTCGTGCATTTTACTATACGGATAGTTTCCTTCAACTCCATGATAGACTACGGGTTATTACCATGGACTTTACTCTTGAAGTACCCGTACTTAAAGACGTGGGTTTTCACGCAAACTTCGTTCCACGCCTGAATGTTTTCGGTGGTCTTTGATGTTCTGCTGGGACCTGGCTGAATCATTTGGGTGCTTGGCCTAGCAAGACAACGAAAAAAACAAGAACAATGTTAATTAAAGAACATAAGGAATTCAATATCTAGTGAGAATAATGTGCCTGTTTGGTTTTGCATAATGATTGTATATCTGGTTGAATTTGGGACAACTGCAACCGATTATATGTCTCTGCATCGAGGCGGGATCTATATTTTGTTTTGGTTCCAACGTAGGCGGAGAATCCTGATTCGCACATGTATGTTGTTGCAAACGGCAGAAGAATTATTTTGGCTCTGTCTGACAAAATTTTGAATTCGTCCTTCAACATACACCAGAATTCTGATAAAGACTTCTTAGTTTCAAAATTTGCCTTTAAAGAAGAATCTGATGTCAAATCAATTAAGCACTCAAACTGCAACGATGTCAGAGATGCTGGCTTTTCCAACGCGGTGAAGTACGGGTCTGCAACCTACACATTTTCTTTAATGTTTGAATGGTATTCTTCCGGAAAGTAGCTTTGGAAGTTTTCGAGCAAACTTAGCAGATGTAAATGAAACTCATTTAAAATGTCGTCAGGAATACCCAAATCTATTTCCTCTTTACATTCGCTGACCATTGGGAAGCTGTCTAGGTTTCGATTTCGATTTGTCGCCCAAATCAAAGTTGTCGTTCATAAGAAAGGTTCTGACTTCAGCCCTCATTTCGAAAAGCCGCGTCAGTGTTTTGCCGCGAGAAAGCCACCTTACTTCTGCGTGAAGAAGTAAAGACGTATGTAGACCACCCATTTCATCGCACAATACTTTGAATAGCCTTGAATTCTTAGGTCGAGATTTAATAAAGTTAATTATTTTCACGCTTTCGTCTAAGACCTCTTTTAAGGAGAGTGGCATTTTTTTCATTGCAAGGGCATGGCGGTGTAGAACGCAGTGACTGCTGCATTCCTTGGCATTTTGTTTTATTCTTGAGACGGCACCGGACGTTTTTCCAGTCATGGCCTTGGCACCGTCTGTGCACACATCCACGCAGTTAACCCATCGGATATCATTGACAATAAAGAAGTTGTCTATTAATTTAAAAATGTCAGCACCAGTTGTTGTAGTTTCCAACGGCTTGCAGAAAAGCAGATCTTCTTGAAAGGACTGTTAGTATTGGTAGCGCACAAATACTATTAAAATAGCCAACCCTGCAACATCTGTTGATTCATCCATTTGCAGCGAAAATTTTGTGACTTTTATTCGCGAAAGTAAAGTAGTTTTGACATTCTCTGCTAAGTCTCCGATTCTTCGTGATATTGTGTTATTTGACAAAGGAACAGTGTCAACTATTTTTTTGGCCTTTTCACCCAACATACACTCAACAATGTCCTTAACGCATGGCTTGATTAAGTTTTCAGCGATTGTATGGGCTTCGCCAGTTTGCGCAACTCGGAAACTCACTAAGTAGGACGCCATCAACGCATTTTCGTTCACTGTCTTTGAGTGGTTAGTAATAATTGTTTGAGATTTTGTAAGTTCACCATACTTCCTTTTAAAAAAATCAATCGGTTTGCTTTTGCAATCTGGATGAATCCCCTCAAAATGACGTTTCATTTTTGCTGGAAACATCGCACTATTCGGTAACACTTTGCCGCAAATTACGCATTGGGGTTTGTTGTCACTTGTCTCAGCAAATCCAAGATTTAAATATGAATCGTGGTACTTCCTTTTTACTGTTTTTTTTCTGCAGTACTAATCACCACAGAACTAGTACTAGCCACATTGTCTGCCTCAAATTCTTCAGAAAGCTCTGACGCCGCTGTCTCTATTGCGTCATTTCCCGTGGCTCTAGAATAGAACAATAAATGGAAAACGAGCAAATTCACAAATCTGAATTGAGGATAACAACAGAAAAAAATATTATAAATCCAACAAAACGCATCTAATACAAATGCGGTTATAGGAAACTTCCCATTATGAAATAAACAAACCTGTATTATGTACCTGCCAGTTGCTGACTCTTTAGTAACTACTGGGGGTGCTGTTAAGGAGCTTTCAGCGGTTATTTTAAATGACCCAGACTTTAGCCAGCGATCCATAGTACCTATTATTTTTGATCTCTCACGATCTTTTGATATTTTCACGTCTATAGATCCACAGAGTCACATCAATGTACAAAAAAAAACAAATAAAAAGTAAAATTCACGCACAAGCAAAATATAGATTAAATACACCGCACTACGATTCGTTTTAACCTGTATAAATAGATACCGACCCAACAAAAACCGTCTATTGGGCGCGTTTAAAACCAGAGAAACGTCGTCCCAGTACAAATTTCAGTTAGCGTCAGCGTATATGGTCGTCTCTGGTACGTCTCTTTAATAATTTTCATTTGTCGGGAATTCCCACATCTTTTTACACGAATTATTTTTTAGTTTGTTTGTATATATTGATTTCTTTTAAATGAGCATTTCAAATTCGATTGCTGCGATTAAAATGACAAGTTCAGAAGCACAAAATGAAATAGTCACTAGTGTAATGGAATTTTGCTATTTCGTTTTTTTTTTTATTTTGCCGCGGAGCACCAGGATATCCTTCGCGGAGCGCACTTTGGGAAACGCTGCTCCAGTCTATTTGTAAACACTTCCAAAACCCGCTCATTTCCCCGCCCATTTTTCTTATAAACGTCATTTTTGGACGTAAAGAAAGAAAAATAATTTTTTAAAAAAAAATCTGAGAAGATATTTAGACAATCTGAATATATATTTCTCGTCTATATACTGTTTTTTGCTACACCCATACTTTATGGGTGTTTTTATCGAAAAACATTTGGAGGATAAATTATAAGGAAATTCGAAAAAAAGTTTCGATGAAAATACTCAGATAATATTGATATGAACATTTGGCCTTTCGATTTATTTTAACTCACGTCTACTTTTTGGGGCTGTTTTCCTATAGCACATATTATGACATTTTCAGACGAAACAAGGTACCCATATCAAACCTTGGTTCGTCTGAAAATTTTAGACTAGGGTTCATAATTATATTTAAACATTTTAACGACACCCAGTTTAAAGGGATACGTGATAGGGTACAATTCGCACAGCGGATTGTTGCCTTCTCTTAGATTTTTTATGATGTGATATCGTTGTAGGATAACAATTGTACGTAAGATAGTAAAACTGCATTCAGAGCGTATCAGATGTTTAAACAAACTCTTTATGTCATATTTATAAAACAAACCTTTTAAACAAAACACACGTTTACTAATCTTTGTTATGTTTTTCTCATTTCAAGAGCCGAGTTAACTGAAAAGGGTTGCATTGGAGATGATGATTACCATCCGTTTGATCACCGAGATAAAGTCAATGGTGGCAGTACGAGTGGTGCATTGGCTCACTTGCTTAAGAGCTCCCTGGGAACTGGTATCTTAGCCATGCCCATGGCATTCTACAATGCTGGCTTACTCTTTGGCATGATTGGAACATTGGTTGTGGGATTCTTATGCACGCATTGTGTCCGGATTTTGGTAAGATTTTCAAATTATATAATCCCCACGCAGGGGGGGCACATCAAATATCCCAGTTGCTTATAATATAAAACTTCATTTTTAGATTTAGGTATTTTTAATTATGAGTTATATATGTCTTAATTGCATGTAATGAGAATTTTATGACCGATATAAACACGTTTTTGGAACATGATTAAATATAACGTGATAAAAAAGTACTTTCTGCTTAAATGTGCCGACTGGAATTTCGGGTAATCATGAACTAATCTCTCTGTTCTGATTAGGTAGCATAAAGAAACACCCTGGATAGAAGTTAGTTATATTCATTCATTGCAAAATGTATTCGGTGGTATAGTGTACTTGTAGTTGTAGGTAGATCATATACGAACAATTTTATTGTTGTTGCGTATACCTATATAAGTATCTTTTTGAAATGAATCAAATCCTCTTCGGTTTCTGGTTCTTAGGCCAAGAACTGTAGTGTCCGCGATGGATTGATACACCGTATAGGTAAAACTTGTCAAACATTCTTTTATTTAAGATTTCCTCTGCATAAGTGCTTATTGTCTTAGATCCTCTTGACTGAGCAATCGCTATGTCATTTACCCAATGTGTCCTAGATAACACATTTATCTTGCTTTTTCTGCAGAATATATGCAATATTGGTGCAGCAACCTGATATGATCTTAACACTCTCATACTACACTACATTGCTACTATTTCCTATGTGGCTTGGCCGTTGGATTTTATTTTGTCTTTATATTTTCCCAACAGCTCTGACCTGTAGACTTGTCAACGTAGTCCTAAATATGTTTATTTATATGACGATCATCGACGAAAAAAATGCTGTCTAATTCACACCACACAGTCACTTTTAGTAAAGGCAATGAAACCTCTTGAAGCATATGTGGGTTTGTTGTTGACAAACAACGCAATAATTAAGCTGAAGATAATTTTTCGATGAAATTCAGGATTTTCTTCAAACTTTTGAAGCAAATCAAGGGGCTCTGTTAGAGAAATAATTTTGCTACATATACCTCAAAGTTTTTGGCCAAACCGTAAAGAATTTTAAAAAAGTGTCTGACCAGCATATTTAGAGAATCGTAATATTTATATTTCGTCAATATAAAGTTTTTTGCCACGCCCACTTTTTGGTTTTGTTTTTATAAAAAAACGTTTTCTGGTCAAATTTTAAAATTTTCGAAAAAAACATTTCGTCAATAGACCGTTTAAACCCACGCCCACTTTTTGGGGGCGTTTTCTTACAAAATCCCTTTGTATGCCCTACCCCAAGGCATATGCAATAGAAAAACGTTGGTTTTTGTCGAACCATAAAAGAATTTGATAAACCTTCTGAACAATATGTTGTGACAACGTCATTTTCAATACTTTATGACCATAAAGACCACATTTTGGGGATATTAATTTTAAGGATGGGATGGGATAGGGTATTAAACGATCCGCATAGCGGATTGTAGCCTTCTCATATGTTTTCGTTTAGCCTAGTCATCAACGATAAAATCAGTATTTTCTAAGGCTTTTGGTTGCTTTAGAAAAATTATTTTTGTTTGATATCATTGAGTATGCTTTTATTTGAGCAGGGCGTATACCTTGTCGGATTATCAACACCCACGCTTATAAGCTTTGTATGTAGTCAAAGTTTCAACCACCTGTTTTACGTAAACCATCCATGGGACTAATTTTTATTTCCATTTTTAGCTATAAGCAAATTGGCCGATAATGCAGCACGGGAATTTGACGTACCTTACCAAAGTTCATTACTTTGGGTTTTCCTTGTTTACCTGCTGTAATGACCAATGTATTTATTATTTCCTCATACACTTGAATGTCTGGTACTCAAATTATTATTAATGTCTAGTCGATGCAATAAAAGTACACTCATTCAGCCTAGACACCGGATGGTAATAAAACGAGTATAAGGTCCGATAATATTCTTGATTTACACTTATTAATTTATTTTATTTAATAAATAGTCGAAACCACTTGAGGTACACAATTCAGTGTCATAATTTTTGATTGCCAAAGAATAAGATGATATAGCTATGTTGTCGATTTAGTTATCACTCAATCATGAAAGCAAACAATCCGTTGTCAAGTAAATTTTGATAAATATATCTAGGTTTTATGGTTATGTCCACATCAAGACGAAAAAAGGGAGAGTGTTTGGGAGCACTTGTGGTATGTAGTGCTATTTGACGTGCCTATATTTTACCAGTGTTTACAAAAAATGACAAAAAATATTAATCTGTCAGTTAAGCTGACCTCTGATAGGTGAAATTTTTTGTTCAGATAAGTGGATCCTGAATAGCTGGTAAATGTCTTTTTATTATCAAAATAAAGTTTAAAAAGCATATTTATACAATTAATGTATGAGCATAACAATAACATATCGAATAATTTAATAATTTAATTTATATTAAGTATCACCAAAAAGTTTTTTTTTTAATCAAAATTTGTTTTTTTTAAAAACATTCAACTTTTTTCAAGAACATCTTATTTTTTACTCCCAAAGGGGTTATAAACAAATGAAATAAAAGAAAGTGTTTGTTTTAAAATGCTAAAACCTTTAATTTACATGATTTCGATATTTTTTATGGAAACGCCTTAAGGAATAAGTTTCTTTAAACTATTTATTGAATATTTGTTTCCTATTGGTGTGGCCAAAGATTTTATCAGTGCATATTTTAAAAAAATGTAAATTTCATCTGCTTTTTGCACCAAAGTTATCAAATTATCAAAGCTCAAAATTTAAGACCATAAAATCAGTTATAGGGCTATAAATCAACTCATGCTTGGCATCTGATTCGACCCTTAAGATAAGAATACCACGAATTGTAGTTTTCTTTGAGTTTATTTTTTACATGTGCACTTAAACTCAACGTTTTGTATGAAAATCATAGCTACTGCAACCCCGACCTTCTGAACTTCTATCAGCAAAGACTCGAGCAGATAATTTACGCAAAATGCTATTTTGATAGAAAATACAGATGATTTTGATTTTTCGTTTTTTTATTGATTCATAGAGTATACAGTTTTGGGTTATGTATGGGATAGCACATCGGATAAATCGCCGCCATGACTTTGTTGGCAAGTACCTACTCTTTTATTTGAATTTTCTATGACCGTTTCGTATCTATAAATGTGGATGATTTTCATTAATACACCGCCCAATTTCCTCTTTCAAGGCATTGATTTGTAGTGGTCTTGTTTGTGAAGACCTGACTTAAAAAAAAAAAAACAAAGAAAAACGTGTAATCGCATTAAATAGCAAGATCTGGATGGCCAACTCTAATCGCAAAAACGGCCGATTACACGATTAGGAAATAACTCATGCAGTTATTGTGTTGTTTCTCTGGCTATATGGTACCTTATTGTTGAAACATATGTTGCTCACATCCATATCTTGTAATTTAGGCAATAAAAACTGGGTTATCATGACACGATAACAAACACCATTAATTGTTACTGCCTGACCAGCTATTTTAGAAGAAGAATTGTCCGATAATGCCTCCAGCCCAAAATCCGCAACAAACAGTCACGCGTTGTGGATGCCTTTCTTTCTCAACAATTACTCGTGGGTTTTCTGAACCCCAAATGCGAGATTTTTGACGATTAAAGAAGCCATCAATATGAAAATGGGCTTCAATATTGAAGATGATTTTGTTCGAAGAATAAGCATCTACTTGTTGTTCCAAAATCCATTCAACGAGCTCTCTTTTTGCGCCGCATGCTCAGTAGTCTTCAGCTCTTGAGTCAATTGAACTTTATAAGCATGACGTTTCAAGGGAGAATTCGCTGTAGAGAGCTTCTTCAATTCTTGACCACGGTGCCGAATGATGTTCCTGGACTGCTAACAAGTAATAATCTCGCTAACTGCTTCGAGCTTTTCTGTTGAACGACTTGTGACAGGACACCCAGTGTCCTAATTGATCCAGTCTCCCTGAATTTTTCATTTATTCTCTTTATTCTTTTTTGTACGAAAATTGCGGACTATAGCTGACTAACCTTTATTATTTTTAAAATATTGCTCAACAATGAAAATGCATTGTCATTTCATATAACGTTCCATTTATACTAATCCTGAACTTTCAGCTGTCACATTGTTATCATATTTTGCGTTCGCAACACAGTACTATTAAATGGCGTGAATTATGTGACACACTTTAAAAAGATGCTTTAAAAGCCAAAACGAAATCATCTCCAGAAGACGACATTTGACGAATCTAAAATTGAGTATAAACTTCGACAAAGGGTTAACAAACATTAGCAAACATATTGGTGCTTTGCTTCAGGGTTATGAGTTCGCCTTATTATGGAAAAGTTCATATTCTCTGAAACCCATTCCATCCCATTTTGAATATAATGGTGCCAAAAAAAAGGACTTGGGTTTAATTTTTGTCAGGTTGAAATGTAGAAGCCATACTTTTAAATATTTTTTCCAAACTAAACACAAATTTTTACAATATTTTCTAAATACATTTTTAAGAAAACGCGAAAAAAATGGACGATTATTATAATTAAAAGAACTACAACGAGACTAGAAAATTTATATGTCTGAAGCCTTTGTCCCTATGTATGGAATCATCGTGTATGTCAAAATCCTTCAACTACATAGTAGGTTTATGACCTTAATTCGTTCGAGTATACAACCATAAGGCATTTCATTTTCGACCTGTGGGTATTGCTTGCTCATGGAGTAAATCGCCACTACATCCAAAATCTTTCCTATCACTCTCTTTCTTCCCCTGTTCTAACGCCCGAACTGTGGTAAAACATATATTTTAGCATTGCGCTGCCAAATTTTGATGCACATAGAAAAGCCCCGATATTATTTTTTGTTAATTTATTATGTGGTATGGGTAATTACTATTCATTATCCCAGGATGTGTTACCAAGACATTTAGTTTTCACCCTTTGTCTAATGTCTAATGTACTTCACTAAGCTTGGATCGTAAGGCTTTGTGGTTATCTTAACTACTGCAGGATATTTGGTACGTTTGACATCTGACTTTAGTTTTTAGGCTTCCCTCTATTTCATCATACTGTTTATTAAAAAATTCATCAACAAACCTTTTATAATCGGGTTTTCCACTAAATATTGTCGAGGATTATTGCAAATCGCTATCACTTCATATGCCTTAATACTTAATTCATTTTGTTACGGCTTAACAATAACCCAATCTTTATTCGACACAAATAACTAATATCTGATTAGATATTTAGAAAATCAAGCACAGAAGCAATCTTTCTAAATGACAGAATATATACAATATTGATACCATCATTATTCGAGCAATTAAATGTCACACACTAGTAGTTTGAAAGGATTTATTGAGATTCAATTGTCAATAAAATCATTAGTTTGACAATATAAAGTGTGTGATTAAATTTTTTTACAAAGCCAATTGACATTATGAAGCTTTGATTGCGCGTATACAAAAAGCAATACTTGCTCTATTAGGAATATAAAAAATGGGTTTATTGATATCGGTCTTGTTTTTTTTTGCAAATCCAGATGGGATTGGGTAAAAACGATAATTCGATATGTACTGTACAGAAACTACGGATTATCTGTCGTTTTTACGAAAATTGTCAACTATCATTCGTCCAAGTAGTTAAAGAACTGGGAAATTGAGCTCTGGATTTGCAATAATGTAGGCGATGATTAACACTAGATACGAATAACTTTCAATGCTGACAACCACAGCTTATTATGCATTTTCTGGTATATTATTAGAATGCTTCCGCTGAGTTATCCATTTAATGGCTTCACACACATTGTAATTGAAATTATAACTTTAATCACAAATTCTTTGAGCAGCAGGCTCTTTTAGGACCCAGGACCTATCATTTTTCTTACATGTGTTCGTGTATACTTTTTGTACGGTAATATTTACAGTTTTATGCCGATTCGCAGAAAATAAGTTAAAATACAATTTTCATGAAAGTTGATATTTCTCGGATGATTTATCAGATCAATGCTGGATGAGGACCATTTAGCAACAAATGTCACGTGTACTTAGTTTTTTTTGTTGGTAAAGTAAAATTTAATTTTTTACTTTTCTATATCATTTATTCACTTCTTTATCCCTGTGATTAACTTAATTTTTATAAAGCCTCTCACCCTAGTAACAATGGAATAAGGGTCAAACGGATACACAAAATAGTCAAACACTGGAATAAAACTTTTTTTGAAAATGTCAAATTGTTCTTGTATTTGATGTTTGGTTTCTTTTTTTTACATCTAGTTGTTAGTTGTTAAAGCAAATTCACAAAGCCAATTTGAAAACAAAATGTGCAAATGATCTCATATTTTAGACATAAATGCATTGCAACTCTAAAAAATGTACAGGCTCCAGACGTTAGTTATTCATGCATTTTTTTTAATAAACTCTTATTTTGGACTCCAGGTACCTCCAAACATGAAAATTTATTAAAATCCGAACTTCGAACTAGGTTTTAAAGGTTTAAGTCGTTTACCAATCACTCACAGTGCAGTTCAGTCGATGGGATGTTCAGCTTGAAAGACTGGATTTAATTTATCTAAAAATTGTATCTAAAAATATTGTACAAAATACAATGTTGATATATCTAAGAATTAACACCTTTTACATATGTTTGCGGTAGACTATGCTAATTATTTTTCAATAAAGAAGCTTGACCAAAACTGACAGACAAATGTCCCAAATGAGATGAGAAAAACAATTCAAATGAACACAAATAAAATGTAATGTACATATTGTGACGTGATTGACGTAGGAGTTTGTTGACTCTATTGTTTACTTTCGGGAGTGCCAACATACTAAATTGTGCCATATGCATACCATCACTTTTGCAATTAATTTACACCTTTGGACCCCGTGGTTTGGTAAATTACGATAACGATTTGTTTACGTATGTGGAAATAATATAAAAATTTGACAAAATAACTCTCAGAATTCGTATGTTTATTTTTATCTCTGGAATTAGGGTTTTAAACTTTCTTTTAGGAGTTTAATAAATAAAAGTTTTTGTTTTTGTATAACGTGATGTTGCTTGACTATGCTGGCCTAAAACCACACTGATAAGGGCCGACCAGGTTGTTTGTAAACGGTTTCAGGCGTTCACATATTACGCAGATAGGATCTTGTAGGCGATGTTGAGGAGACTTAGGCCTCTGTAGTTGGCGCAGTTTAGAGGGTCTCCTTTTTTGTGGATCGGGCAAACGATGCTGAGGTTCCATTCTTCAGACATACGTTCATCCGAGCAGATTTGGCTTATGAGTTGGTGGATGTTACTTACCAAGTCATCTCCGCCAGCTTTATAAAGCTCAGCGGGAAGGCCGTCATTTCCGGAGGCCTTATTAAGCTTGAGTTTAAATATTGCTATCCTCACTTCACTTAGGTCGGGTGGTTGGCAGTTTTCGCTGCCGTTGCCAATATTAAATGGTTCGTTCTGCCTGACAGCGAAATGTTGTTCGTCATCACCGTTTGACAGTATGCATAAGTGGTTCTTCCATATCGTCAGCATCGACTGTGTCTCAACTACGATATTTTCTTGTTTATCTCGACAGGATTCTGTTCGAGACTTGTATCCTTGGCTTTGACATTTTACACTTTGGTAAAATTTGCGAACATCCTTCCTGGAGTGGCACCTCTAAATATCCTCGATCGCGCTTTTTCTTGATCTTGCTCTTTTTTCTTCTTTCTGAAAAGCAGGTGTTCTTCCCTTCTTCTTTGCCTATAGCACTCAAGCTCTCTTTTTTCACCTGCAGCTTAGCCTTGTAGGCCTCGTTCTTGGCTGTGAGCATCTGTCGGCATTCCTTATCAAACCAGGGGTTTCTTACTGGTGGGCGCGAGAAACCTAGCACATCATTTGCGGCTGATCTAATGGCTTTTTGGCATCGTTGCCATTGTTCTTCGACATTCGATGCTGGTGGTATGGTGTGAATCGATTGATTAAGGGATACGCGTTGCACGAAGTCCTTGGCGGTCCCTTGCGATTGCAGTCTTTCGACATTAAATGTTTTCACAGTATTTCTGGTTTGTTGTGGCGTGTTGGATATACGCATCTTACCGATGTTCGACCTTCTGAATGTTCGGACATCCAAAATACTGCGTGCCTCTTGTCTATCGCAATGTGATCATTTTGGTTGACTGTTCGTTGGTCTGGAGACCGCCATGTTCTCTTATGGATATCGAGGTGAGGAATCCGTGTATTGGATATAGTGGCATTTCGTTCGGTAGCGAAGTTAATTAGCCGAAGTCCGATACCAGACGTGTTGTCGTGTAGGCTTTATTTTCCGACAATACTGCTAAAGATGTATTTTCTTCCTACCTTTGCGTTAAATCTCCCAGCATGATTTTAACGTCGTACTTTGGTAGTCGCTCAGAGGTTTTGTCAAGGTTTTATCCTTAGTTATATTATCTTTTTCCTCCGTCGGAGCATGAGCGCAAATAAGGCTTATGTTGGCGAATTTGGCCTTGATGCGGATTGTTACAATGCGTTCGCTAATGTTTTGAAAACATAAGACTTCTTGCCTTAGTCTGGCACTTATAACAAGTCCGCATCCGAATAGTCGCTGTTTCTGCTCGCTATAACACGGTCCATAAAAGTTGTTACAGTTTTTCATCTTCTTTTTGCCCGGCCCATCCCATCGTATTTCCTGGATGGCAGTAATGTCTTCTTTGTAGCAGTGTAGTTCTTCCGCTAGTTCGCCTGCACCTCTCCAGTTTAATGTTCTCACATTCCAGGTGCCACCATCTCTGTACTGAATTATGTTAATAAGAGTCTAAGAGCAACAGATGCCTGCTAGTTACATCTCTCTATATATAAATACAATATATATTTTGTTGTCGATATTGAAATTTTTGTTGTTGGAAATAGAAGCACTATATTCAAATCCATTAATACAAGAACGAAATGTCATATTCAAGGAATCACATATTAATGCGACTGATATGTTTCTACTTTCCATCGATATATTACTACTTTTGATATATGCTCCAAGAAACACACCTGCTCTCTTTTCCTTACTATGTCTTTCAAGGGCAAACTTCCAACACAATGCCAATCAATTTTTAAAATTCATAAAGGATCATTGATAATGGCTGAAGGCCAATTCAATAACACTCAATTTAACGCTTTTTCCACTTTTGAATGAGTCATTTGTCAATAACAAATCGACAAGTGGAAACGTTACTCCATATGTCAATTACAACAATCTCTATTTAATAGGTTGCACACTCCAGTGAGATGGTATTAACGGATCCCTATACGCCATATAAATCCCAACTCATATACTACTAAAATATCTTGCCAATCATTTCTACTTCGTATTCAACTACCTATAGCATTCGTAAGTAGCTGTAAGTAGCTTCGTCTTCAAGTGGATATCGATAAGAAGCAGAACCTACCTCAAGAACTTTTCCATTCAAGCTGTTTCTTTCTCTTACATAAGTCAAAATTAAGCGTTTGCTTTTAAGCAAAATAAGTTACCTTGACCGAATGTCTGATAAAGCCAACATGCACTCAAATTATCATGGCCAACGATTTTTATTTTATTTCTTAACTGTGATCATTTATAAGATAATCCATAAAGTGAAGTAAATCGATCTTTAGAATAATATTTGTTTGATTTAGATTAACTGCAATCATTCAACAGTACTCGCTGATTAACGTTTGTTTGTTTTGTTTTTATTTAGGTCCAAACATCACATAACATTGCTAGAGATACTAAAGTTACGGCTTTGGGTTTCGCTGAAACTGCTGAAAAGGTCTTTGAAAATGGCCCCAAAAAGCTGCGTCCATGGTCCAACGTTGCACGGTAAGTTCGTTCAGATAAATTATGAAAAGTGTTTGTGTTAGTTGTGGCGCTTGATATTCATTAGGAAGGATTAAAAGCTTGCAAGGCCCCTGATAATATTATGTACTTCAATGATCGATTAGCTATGGTGAGGGCAATCTCACTGCTAATGATAATTTTAATCATTTATTAGTGTGCGTATAGTAATAAGGTTTAAGTAACTGATTTTACTTTTTTTGGGAATTATGGGTTCGATTGTGGGTTCTTCAATCAAACGTATTAAAATTTGAAGTACACCACTTAAAGCGCACTAGCTTAAAAGAAATTATAGTTTTTTTTTGAAATTTCCCAACAACATTAGCAGTCTGTATTAAGATACTCCAACATGCCTTCATATATTTAAATCTTCCAACATCGTCGTTTATATGTCTAGACCGGTTTGACATGTCGATGTTGGCTCATCGACCTTTATAAAAAGGGTATTCGAACCCGATGTCACTACATTCATAACATGTTTTGGAAGTTGATTAGAGACATATGTGACCAAGTGAACATGAACATTGTTCAGAGAAATATTTGCTTGGTATTTGAAAATGTTGCAGATATGTACTCTATTACGAATTATAGCGATCGAAGTTAAAGAATTAAGTTCTGTCACTGAGTATACTAGTAGCAGTGATCGTTTGATCTGTATGTACATCAGAGTTGCGGTCTTCCTAACAGTCTCTAACTTGTCGGCTGAAATTCGAAGAAGCTCTTGGCTGCAGTATCACTGTTCATGCTCTGCTTAATGTTGCTGACATAATACATAGAGTCAACGCATTCTTAAACAAATTTGTTTTGCCAAATCAAAATAGCACCAATTTCCAAGGATTCATTGTCGTAATATTTCAACTACAAAGTTAATCGTGGTCTGCACAATGGCAACCTGCAAGCGATCAATTATACTTTTCGTGTCACATCGGATCTCTATACCGAGAGAAATTTTGTATACTGGAAAGGATAATATGTAGCCCGTGTCACGAGTTATGCCCGATTTCATACCACAGCATAAATGCGTTTCAAAAACACCATTCTATACGTTGCTATGTAATCCCATACGGTACTGCCTGCCAGAGCATTCTTCGTTAGGAACAGGTGTTGACATCACGTCTTTTTCCTCTTATGGTCCAGAATTTCCTTCCTCTTGCCCTCTAATTTGGTTTTCGCACCGCAGGTCTTGCAATATTTTGGCAATGATGCTGTTTGTGTTATCACATGTTTCCCTTATGGATGATTAACACGATACGTGTCGTTGTGGACCTCAGACAAATGCAGAGGTAATTGCAACCATGTGAGAAAAATGTTCACGACAATCGAAACGACAGGAACTGGTAGCCCTACCAAAAGGCGAAAAACCACCAGAGAGGTTTTTATGGTTTGATTTACTACAAAGTTGAGTATGCTATCCATGCTTGGTATATTGGCGACGACAGCGAAAACTACCAACAACTGATTAAATCTTCACACTTTGGCAAATCCTTAAAAAAAACCCAAGAATTCCAAATCGATACCCACCAGCTATTAATCCATTTCAAAGCTGCAGTATTTATATAGTTGAACTATACAGAGCCATGTCTAGTTTTGGTTTACCGCGCAAACTCGTCCATTTGTGCAGGCTGACGATGGAGAATTCTCGCTGCACCATCGGGGTCGGAAACGACCTCACCGACACATTCGATACCAAAAAAGGATTTAGGCAAGGCGATGCGCTGATTTAGGCAAGGCGATGCGCTGTCTTGTGACTTTTTCAATTTGATTCTTGAGAGGATTGTGCAAAACTCCCGAGCCAACACCAGAGACACAATTCTCCAAAAATCGGTACAACTACTAGCATACGCCGACGATATTGACATCATTGGTAGGACTCAACGTGATGTCATAGCCACGTTTGCTAGTATAGAGAAGGAAGCGGCAAAAATGGTTTTAGCAGTAAATGAGGGTAAGACTAAGTATATGCTGTCAACACGAAAGGACATATAACATCGACGAATTGGACAGAACGTCACCATTGACAGATATAAATTTAAGGTAGTACGGGAATTTGTCTACCTCGGCTCCGCTATTAACTATGACATCAACATCTCGTCAGAAATCAAACGAAGAATTACTCTTGCCAATCGCTGTTTCTTCGGGCTAAGAAGGCAATTTAGTAGTAAAGCCCTCAATCGAACTACTAAGGAGATCCTATATAAGACCCTGATCATCCCAGTCCTGCTCTACGGCGCTGAAGCATGCACCGTATCAAAAGCGGATGAAGAAATCCTTGGTCGATTCGAGAGAAAAATTCTTCGGAAAATCTTCGGTCCCGTTTGCGTTGACGGGCTATGGAGACGAAGATTCACCCACGAACTATACGAGCTGTACATACCCCTAGTCAAAAAACTCCGTATTGGACGTTAAAGATGGCTAGGACACTTAGAAATAATGGACACCAATACTCCGGCTCGCAGAGTCTTCGATTCCCAGCCAGACGTCGGACGCAGTAGAGGAAGACCTCGCCTTAAGTGGCGCGCACAAGTAGAAACCGACCTCAACCAACTTGGAGTGCGCAACTGGAGGCAGTTAGCTAAGGACCGGGCTAAGAGGAGAGGCATGTTGTTTCAGGCCCAGGTTCATCCCGGAGAATTCTACTGCTCCATAAGAGTCATTGAAACATATGAAACCAAAAAAGGATTTAAACAAGGAGACGCGACGCACCGTCGAATGACTTCTTTAATCTCATTCTTAAGAGGACTCTGCAAGACTCCCGAGCCAATACCAGAGGCACAATCTTCTATAAATCGGTGCAACTACTAGCATACGCCGACGATATTGACATCATTGGATGTCAAAGCCATGTTTGCTTGTAAACGAAAGAAAGCCGCAAAAATGGGCTTAACTGTTAATGAGAGTAAGACCAAATTTATATGTATTGTCAACTCGAAAGGGCACACAACATCTTCAAATTGGACAGAACTTTACTATTGACAGATATAATTTTGAGGTAGTTCGGATCTTTGTCTACCTTGGCTCCGCTATTAACTCTGACAACAACATCTCGTCAGAAATCAAACGAAGCATTACTCTTGTCAACCGCTATTTCTTCGGGCAATTCAATTTAGTAGTAAAGCCCTCACTCGAACTCGAACCCTGATCACCCCAGTTCTGCTCTATGGCGCTGGCGCATGGACCGTACCAAAAGTGAAATCCTTGGTCATTTTGGGAGAAAAATTCTTCAGAAAATCTTCGGTCCCGTTTGTGTTAACGGGCTATGGAGACGAAGTTTCAACCAAAAATTATACGAGCGGAACAGCGGCTTTCTCCCATGTCAAAAAACTCCGCATTGCACGTTTAAGATGGCTAGGAGAGGTAGAGCGAATGGACAGCAATTCGTTGCTTTAGCCCACTTGGACCTATAAGCGTTAGTAATCTTTTACAATACATAACTAATTCTTAGTAAAAAAGGCTAATAAAATATTTATTTGTTGATAGTGGTCTATTTATTATGTTATGGCAGGCTTGTGTTTTTTTATTTAATTGATAGCCTTAACGGTCATTTAACTCGATATAGTGGTGTAAAGATAAGATTTATACGTTGATTAAGTGTTTACACGTCTAAACGATGATACGTATAAGCCTTTCAATATCGTAACCCTTTTGAACGTGTGTACTTTCCACGACATATCCGTTTTCTATTGTACCCCATTTTATACTGCGGACTTTACTGATTTTATGATTTTATCATTTTAGCAGATGAGAAGTCACATGTTCAGGAATTAAGTGCTGGGTGAATTTCATTAATCCCTGAGCGCTGTTCCTAGTATAGAAAGTAATTTTTTATTTTTTGTAATTTTCTTACCAATTTTTTAATGGGAAAGCAGCTCCTACTTTAATCACGTATTTGTATTGCATTGCTTTAGCTGTGGGGCCTGCACCTTTAAATGATTATACTTTTCTCTGATGTTTGGTTTCCGGTTATAGTTATGAAACCAGGACACATCACATGCTATCATTTTAATCAATCAGCTTGACTCTGAATGTTTTAAAGAAAAAAATGTTGTCCATATAGCAATTTCAAATGCATTGACCAATAAAACAGTTTTCCTTATAAAATTCAGATGATGACTCAAGGTTGGCAACTTTTGTAATCAAGCTTCTGGTATGTTGGTAATGTACATAAACAACATCAATTTTGTAACCGCTTTGCGTTAATTTGTTTTAGATTGGAGATTTGCGCCATAAGGCCGCATTACTGCTATTAACTGCTGCTTCCTTTTGGTTTTCAAGTTCACAGAATTATAACCTGTTATGATAAAGCTCACAGGAATTTAAGAATAACTTTGGTCGTCATTTAAATTTCTTGGAATTCATAAAGCAGATTTATTCATGTAATTCAGGGGGTGACTATATATATCAGATCTTTTAGGTCGATGTGTATATTACTGCTTAGGCAGGTCAGAATTTAAAAAAAAAAAAAAAATATATCAGATCGAAGCACAGTTGATCAATTATTATTTGCTGCGTAGTTCCTAGATTGTTTTAAATTATTTTCAACAGTTATATTTGCTTTTGTGTTCGATGACATTTAGGGGGACCTTTAGAGGTCTAGTCTAATGAGCAAATGAGGTTAAATATGGGTTTTTCCATTTCTTGTCGACGGGCTAATTGTCCCTATGATTTCCTTTTCTAAGACATATGCATTCTTCTTATAGTGTTATGTCCGATCATGTTAACACACGGATATTCAATTATATTTACAATTACCAGACAGTTTTAAGGTTGTGATTATTGGCAGGATGTTAATACTGTCATGATGTGTTTTAATGCTTTTTATGGCAAGCTCTATTCTTCATGGGCGTTGCAGTTATTTTCGAAAACGGGGTTTGGAGCAGCTAGAACATGATATCAATTTCGTGGAGGACAGATTAACAACCAAAACTGCCGTAATGAGAGCTCGTTAATATTATGCCAATATTGAGCTAATTATGGCCGTTTAAGATGTTCCTGGTCACCGCAAAATATCCCATTAGCCCTTGCCAGACTTGCCGACTTTTTACCGACATTTCTTTTCACTATGCTTATAAATATTAGGCTAATTGATTAGTGAAGTAAAGTGCCCTCTACTCAGCTTATTTTCTGTGTTCCCATTGTGATACAAGCAGTTTCATGCATATCGAAGTTAACAGAAAACTATAAAGACAAGATAATGAGATTTTTGAAAGTTCTGTGATGTCTTGGAATCGGACAGTGGCGGAGAAAGTAAGGTTTGTGCTTATATGCCTCGTCGTCACCTAGTTTCATTTTGGACTTCTTTAGAAGTTATGACCTGTGAGTGACCACTATCAAATATATTTATGTCACCAAGAACCCAGCAGATTTTGACATTATCCTATGAGCCAAGAACTGCTCTTTGCGGCAGCAAAAAACTATCCTGGATTTTATTTCAGTAGATGATACTGTACACAATCAGTATCATCTACTGAATAAATGCTGAAAATAACCGCTTGGCTGTCAATAAATATGATAATTTCATCGTGTTGTATTGCCATCATTGACACGCCGCGGCTTGGCAGTGCCACAATCCATCTTTGATTCATGTTTATAGATGGATGTCGATTTATTTTTCGTGGCTTCATTATTGTCGCATTTGTCTCTGCTTGTGCAGATGAATAATTGATGGTTATCCGAGTAGGGAGGCATGTAAACGGAGTTTGCTCTGTTCGTTATGTTATTTAGGGTCTGTTCTAATCGGGATCTAGCAGATTTTTTAGCGCTTTTAGGATCCGATTTCTGTATGTATTCTGTTTTTCGATAGCGACGCGTAACAATTTTTAATTTTAGTTTCACTCTTGAACTTTTCATATGATCAAGTAATGTCAAAATGTCAGTCTAGATTTACATTTTAACATGATGAAGTCTGTTCATAGGAACTGAGAATCTTTCAGTTCATATTTTGGTGTTTTGCGTAAACATCTTGACCTACATTATTATAAGGTAAAATTAACTTTAGAACATTCGAAATACCAAAACTTTTCCTATTGGCCTTTACAAAAGCTTTAAGAAAATCCAGAATTTCATAAAAAAAAACCTTTTAGATATGAAATTTTGGCATAATGGCTTTGTCGATAGCAAAAATATGCGTTATTGGACAAAATCCATTGCATCCACAAAAATTTGCCGTGTGATGTGGTGATTGAACTGTATATTGTATAATTATAAACCATACGAAATTTTGAAAAATGTTGTGTAAACAAAATTACTATGTCTACTTTTTCGATAAGTTAAATTTGGAAATGAGATAAATATTGATTCACATAAATGATTGCAGCGTTCTTAACGTTTCCATCCCTAATGCAGACTACAGACAATTGTGTCCTCTGACAATATCAATGATAATCAATTGTTAAAAATTTAAAAGCAGTTTTATACAAAAGTTTAATTTTCCTTATACGAAACGCATGTTTAGAGCTTTTCGCATTTTAGCAATTATTTTTATTTCAATTGCTATTTTACTCTAATCTAATCCACAGTTTACGTAAAAACGTTTCAATTGCTACTGAATTCCTTTTGATAACTATCTATACAATAAAGTCAAAGAAAAGTGAAGTGTTTTTGCGAAAGAGAAAAATGCGTTAGTCTGGGTTGGAACATTGCTAAAGTAACAAAATTAATGTTGAAAAATGCAACATAAATTCCCTAATACAAAAATATATAGACCATAAAAATACAATGAAATAACGTTGCGGATATCTTAATTACCAGCTTAACATATCACTCAATCATATGACTCAATCGATAACTTCGTTCCACAATAATTTGAATGTTATCACTAATTCAATGTTTCACTTATGTTGGGACAATTGATATGTAAAATATTTTACATATTTTAAAATAATAAACAAAAATGTAGTGTCATACTAATATAGCGTGAGTGTCATACCAACATTAAATTGTGTGTTCAACCGATTTCTTTAACTTTAATAATTTGTTTAATTCCAGAGAATTTGTTGACTACGGTCTAATGAGCACCTACTTTGCAGCATCATGCGTTTACGTTGTCTTCATTGCAACATCTTTTCAAAATGTCATCAATTATGAATGCAATCTTGATTGGGATATAAGGATCTACATCGCAATGGCAGTTGTCCCATGCCTGTTTGTTGGTCAGATCAGGAATCTGAAATACCTCGTCCCATTTTCGGCGATAGCAAACATCTTTATCGTAATCACGTTCGGCATCACTCTGTACTTCATGTTCAACGAGCCCTTGACCTTTTCCGACAAGCCTCTGTTCTCCAGCTGGGGCAGACTACCATTGTTCTTTGCCACCGTGATCTTTGCAATGGAAGGTATTGGTGTAGTTATGCCAGTGGAGAACTCGATGAAGAATCCTAAACAATTTCTTGCATGTCCTGGTGTTCTTAATACCGCTATGATAACTGTCGTAACATTGTATGCCGTTATCGGATTCTTTGGATATGTTAAGTATGGCGAATTCATTGAGGGTAGTATTACGCTGAATTTGGATCAAGGCGATTGGTGAGTTAATTAATTTAATTAAAAAGTGAGTAACTTTTTTAAATGCAATTTTTCATCCTTTTAGGGTTGCTGACACAGCGAAAATCTTGATGGCAATTGCAATCCTATTTACCTTTGGTCTGCAATTCTATGTGCCCAACGATATTTTATGGAAAAAAATTGGACACAAATTCTCGGAAAAAAATCAAAATATCTCGCAGATACTTCTCAGAACTGGAATTATCCTGATTGTTGGTGGTATTGCGGCGGCAATTCCGAATTTGGAACCTTTCATCGGTCTGGTGGGAGCTATCTTCTTTTCGCTATTAGGTGAGTTTACGTTATGTAAATTAAAGTGGGTTAGGATATTATCACGTTACATATAAGGTTCCCCTAGGACGTATGTTTTACATGGGGAAAACCTGTAGAAACCTGTAGTAATAACAATATCATGGTTTAGTGTTGTCATCTCTAAAATATACCACTGCAGTTGTTCGTGGAATACGATTTTACGTTATGTTTTAGGAGTAGTGCGAATATAGTAAATAACGGGTACCTATGCTCTGGAGTCTGTTATTTTTGTTTGACAATCCCATCTGTATTCTAAATTTGTATAAAGTCATCTTACAACACCAAATCATCGAAAGAATTGCACATTCGCATTAGAAGTATCCTCAATCTCAGCTGAGATTTTGCAATTGTCTAATGATAATACGAAAAGTATTTCCATCTGTTGCATTTTATTTAACAAACATATTGAATAAATAAAAAAAAATTAAATATATGGGTTTAACGGCCCATACAACGCCTCAAACCTAGCTTCTCCCTTTATTTGTGTAAGCGAAATTATTATTTTTTCCGCATAGAAGAAGACCTCCTGTTATTGTTATTCACTGAGTGATTTATGAAATATAGTGCAAGAATAAATAAAATTAATAATTTTAATTGAAACCTTAACGTGAAGACATCCACAACAGTACCACTTTCTTTGTGGTATTTGTGGTTGCATCTGTTCCGTTAGGGAATATTGTTGATATGATTGGGGTAGAAGAGCCTTAAATGGTTTTTTAGACAGTGATTAACAATCGTTTTCAGCTTTCTTATTATAGTCCATTTATATGATCTTCATAGAGTTTAGGGATTTTATTATGGCAATAGCTTCATTTTTAGATCATAGGTTTCTCTGTTGCCCTATTCACTTTCAAAATCCCGTACGTCTCGTGCATCAATTTGTCAGTTTTATCCGACGCAGAGGTAAACACATTTATCATGCATACTTGTTCTCTCCCACTGCTAACTATCTTTCTTCATTCTCTCACAATATGTTCAGTTAATTTCACACTGAAAGAATTTGTATATTTCTATTATCTTCAATTCCTGTGTACAGGAGCGTCCCTTCATTTTAGAACGTTGTCAGATGAGAGGTTCTTCTGTAAGCTGGACAGGTAAATAAAAAAGGCATAGCTCATAAATTGCATACAAAATACCTCCTGACCCACCCCTCCGAGCAGTTATGAGGGAGCGTTACGTTTTGCCGAAAATCACTTTCCCTCGTAACGTTTTCCCAAAGTTTTTGCCCGAATTTTCAAAGACTTAGTGCACAAAAATAAATTTCGGGGAATACGTTTGCCCGAATTGGAAATCTACTCCTTTTTTTGGGGATTGACACTATTTTCTTAAAAAGTTTGACTCAAAGTTGAAATTTAAATTTATCTCTTTAAATACAAATTTGAGTTCTGATTCGGTGCTCTAAGCCTACTTAAGTACTTTTATCTGACGGAAAATTTTATTGTTCGTTCTCCGTGATTCTCATCGATTAAATACACTTACAAATGTTACTATTTTTATCTTTATGTTAAATTTCACAGAAACAAAGTATTTTTAAGAGCCAAATTGGGGATATAAATTCATTATTCTTTTTAAAGAATTGATTTTTATATTATATTTAATATAAACTAAGTATATTTAAGAGACACATTTTGTATATGAAATGTATTTATGTAGAAAACTGTTAACTTAGGCGCCTGCTTAATGACTTTACATACCCTGAGTGGAGCAACGAAGTTTCGTGAGCTTGGACTGTCCCCAGAAAGAGAGTTAAAATCCGGATTGAAGCGAAATTGCATATCTACATCGTTAAATCGGTTTTTATATAAAATGTCTGCGAACCAAAAACCTCTGCGTACTTAACAAAACGCAAAAATAGTACATAAAATCGTAAATTGGCACACAATTCCATTTGGTTAATAAATCATCCGTGACCCGTGTTGCCGTCTCTTGTGTTTAATATTAAATGCGTTCTCCGTGATTCTCATCAATTGGAGAAACAAATCCATATGATTTGTATGTAGTCAATGTTGCCATGATATTACTTTGTATGGAAAAGATAGGAAATTTCGGGCGAACGTTATTCGGAAAACGTGTTTCAGGATATCGTTTTTCGTTAAAAAATTATTCGGGATTATGTGATTCGGGCAAACGTTATTCGGGAAAACGTGTTTCAGGATATCGTTTTTCGGTTAAAAACTTTACGGGATTATGTAATTCGGTTAAACGTTATTCGGGAATCTGTTTTTCAGTAAAACGTACCCAACCCGCAGTTATGATAATGATACATCTAGTTGATAGATCAACCTCCAATCCAGCATCATACCAAATAGAACTTAATATTTGTCTATATCATTAAATAAGTCCTTTTTGTGGATCATAATAATACACGATCATATCAGAAAGTGTTGAAGGGTTTACAAACGTCAATTTGGATTTAAACTTTCTCGTACAATATAAGGATATTGTTTTACAAATGTCAATTTGGATTTAAACTTTCTCGTACAATATAAGGATATTGTTTTCATAAACATTCTGATGGTTCGCACGATCCTTTTCGCCCTCACTTGCTCCTCTGACCAATTCATTTTATTAAAACTTCATATATAGGCATTTTTTCTTTCTCCTATATGGAAAGTATTGGTTTTATGAAAAAAAAATCGAACTCGAGATTTTAATCAAACCTTTCATTACTGTTATGGAAATATCGAAAAAAATGGGTCTGGAAATTCGGCATGTCGCGTTGGGGTATGAACCAACTCGTTTTTATTCTAAACCAAAGCATATCTAGGGGGGTCATTCCGTAACTTTGAAAACGATTATCACTCAGACGGTAATCCAGACGATTATTGAGCAATGCCTGTATTATAAGGAAAGGTCTATTTGAAGGTTGATCTGTGAGTAACGATTAGAGAATAAGGCATATTGTTCCCCCAAAATGTGGGCTTTTACATTTTGGGGATTTCAATTCTAAGGATGGGATGGGATAGGGTATTAAACGATCCGCACCATGGATTGTAGCCTTCTCATATGTTTTGTTTACCTTTTGTCATACATTCACATTTTGGTACAGATCATAATGTTAGCGGTTTAATTTTCTCCTTCATTCGCTTTCCTCATACAGGACCAACAATTCAACGAATTCGTTTGAATGTGCTTAATATTTTTGCTCTGTTTTAATGCTTATCGTCCAGCACTCGGTGCATAAAGTAATGATGGTAGGAATAGTGTCCGGTAGAGAAAATATTTGGACTATCGGGCTAAGAGTTTTGATCCCATTTGTTTCGCTAAACTGAAGTATTATCGGTTTCCTAGGGTCAGCCTTCTTCGTATCTCCAATGAGTGTCGTTCGTGAGGTTGACATATAAACGTACCAGTTTACATATTATATTTGTTGTTTTTTTTCTTTTTTTAGGTCTATTTGTTCCAAGTGTTGTTGAATCTGTATACCTCTATCCCGATCGTCTTGGATTCTGGAAATGGAGACTGTGGAAGAACATCATCTTGGCGGTATTCGCTATATTCGCCCTTATCGCTGGCTCTACCGTAAGTATAGAGGAAATCATCAAAATGTATTCATAAATGTTTCGCTGAAATTAGTATTTACGTAAATACATTAGCTTGATAATTAAAATAGGCTGAATTTACTGTATAATGTAATACGTTCGACTTGAGCCTATATCATGGCCACATTTTTTTTAATTAAATTTAACAGAAATGCATATTGTTTGATGTAGATAGTTAACCATTTTCTTGTGTACAATTTTTTTTTATAATTGGCACATAATTTGCCAGAATTTATTAAAATTTTGAGAAATAACAGGACTGGAGCCATTAAAAAAACAAATTTCAAAATTATACAAAAAAATGTTAATAAATACGTTTAAATATTTACAAATTTATTGAGTACGGTAACGATCTTATATGCAATTTACTTTGTCAAAGTTGCAATAAATTAATTAAATCAATGCAGGGACATCAACAAGACAATAAACGGTGCAATATATTGATCAATTATTATAAAAATGTGCTACTTACCAAATAAATGATTTTCAAAATGTTAATACCACTCTTATATAAAAATTAAGCTTTTGTTTTAAATATGGCAAAGGTCAAAAAACCTAGCACTTTATATTCAATTGATCGTACCAAATAAAAAAAGGTTTGGTAATTAATTTTTATAAAATTTGGCGATTGTATATTAATGAACTTAACTGCTGCCATGTTATTTAAGACTCCTTTCTACCATTTGTTCGTTTTGAGAGAAACGAGATAGATTAAGTTTGTATTTGATTGTTGTTATGTAGGTATAAATATTTTAAAATATTTATTTTTTATAATTGTTAATTTTTTAATACTTATAATAAGTGTGTATAATGTCAGAAATTGTAAAATGTTTTTAATACAAAAAATGAAATACTAAAATTGTGAAATAAAATTGCATACAGTTATTAAAATTGTTTATTTTTTTTATTTAACTCGTAAAGTGGTTTTGGTTATTGAATTGTTGTACGACATTGACATCAAGCGTTCGTTTATATTTATGAAATATAAATAAACACGTTGAAATGCGGAAAGTTGGAAGGCGTATGAGAGGCTACTCTTTAAAAATCAAATTTGGAGAACGAAACAAATAATGTGACAAAATATTGAAATTCAATTGTCACCCCGATCCATTCACCCGTTAATGAGTTATACGACGAAATGTGAAAATCAGTTTCCGCCGATGCCTACTATATATGCGAACAAAACACCTTCTCACCCCACCCCTCCTTTCAGTTATGATAACAATATATCCAGGTGGAAGATCAACTCCCAATCCATACCAAATTTCACCCAGATCCATTCACCCGTTATTGAGTTAGTGCTTGGTTACACGAGCGCAAAAAAGAATTACTAACATGATTTTTAACGCAAAACTCATTATCTGAAGATGAGGAAAATGACGAAACTTGGCATTTTGTTCCATCCCTTTCCTTCTTTCTAAAAATCATCCGTTCTCATTCGTGAATTAATTCTTTTTTGCGCTCGTGTAACCAAGCACTTATACGACGAAATGTGAAAATCAGTTTCCGCATATGACTACTGTTTCTTGTGATCGCCTGGTGTTATATTAAAAAAATCGAATTTTGGGGGCAAGATTTTCTATACAAAATCTTGAGTTCCTATATCCTATCTCATAGGGGTATAAAAGTTTTGACATTAAGAGATAAAAATGTCATTTCCGGATGCCTTATTAAGCTTGAGTTTAGATATTGCTATCCTCACTTCACCTAGGTCTGGTGGTTGGCAGTTTTCGCTGCCTTTGCCAATATTAAATGGTTCGTTCTGCCTGACAGCGGAATGTTGTTCGTCATCGCCGTATAACAGTCTGCAGAACTGGTTCTTACATATCCTCAGCGTTGACTGTGTCTCAGCTACGATATTTCCTTGTTCATCTCGACAGGATTCTGTTCGAGCCTTGTATCCTTGGCTTTGACATTTTACACTTTGGTAAAATTTGCGAACATCCTTCCTAGAGTGGCACCTCTCTATATCCTCGATCGCGATTTTTCTTGCTCTTTTTTCTTCTTTCTGAAAAGCCGGTTTTCTTCCCTTCTTCTTTGCCTATAGAGCTCAATGGCAGCTCTCGTCTTCACCTGCAGCTTAGCCTTGTAGGCCTCGTTCTTGGCTGCGAGCATCTGTCGGCATTCCTCATCAAACCAGGGGATTCTTGCTGGTGGCCGCGAGAAACCTGGCACATCAGTTGCGGCTGATCTAATGGCTTGTTGTTTGCCATTGTTCTTCGACATTAGATGCTGGTGGTATGGTGTGAATAGAGTGGTTAAGGGATACACGTTGCGATATCTTTCGACATTAATTTTTTTCACAGTATTTCTGGTTTGTTGTTGTCCCCTCGGAATGTTCGGACATCCAAAATACTGGATGCGTGCCTCTTGTCTTTCGCAATGTGATCAATTTGGTTGACTGTTTGTTGATCTGGAGACCGCCATGAACCGTGTGCTGGCTATAGTGGCAATTCGTTCTGTAGTGAAGTCAAGTAGCCTAAGTCCGTTACCAGACGTGTTGTCGTGTAGGCTACATTTTCCGCCAATACTGGGGGCAAATCACCGCATCCGTGAACGGATGACTCGTCACGTAAAAGTGTGTAATTGGTATTATGTGATACGTTATCGAATAACTCGTAACGTAATGTGGTATTATACCATCCGTGAACGAATACGTAAACGGATGCGTTCTTTCGATAAGTCATTCGATCAGCCAAAAGCATTCGTAATTCGATTTTGGCACGTACACCAAAGATAAACAAAATGTAAGTTGTTTTTATTTACAAGTAAAGTGATTTGAAATGAAAAAAAAAAAACAATTAAAAACACTTTAATAACATGGAAAACACAATTTTCAGGACAAGTAGCACTAAATTGAACGGCACACAAAAAATGTATTGATGATGATGACTGCCGCTTGCCAAGAGGGAAAGTGTGGATGCTATTTGCAATACTGGAGGTACTGCGGTTGATAATTGTTGGTTATTCAAACATAACTTTAAGAGAACCTACTTAAAGATGGTAATACATTTATGTATTCATGTATAGGATGTTTTAAAATATTCGTACACTCTTTCGACAAAGAAAGTGGATTACTTTTATCCCTCACCACTTTCTCATCACTTTTACTCTTCTCAGAAGTACTGAGATAAAAAAATAAAGCACTATCCATTTTGTCATAAATTTGTTTTGATAAAATTTCCGAATGACAACTTTTTGACGTTTAAACTACTACATTTAATCCTTCCAATCTAGTACGACATTTATTACGAATGAAAAATTCCGTTCCGTGAGCATTCGAATGCCGTGATCTCAATGCGGTTGTTCGAAAGATATATCACGCAATTATCGTTCGTACGATTGACAATCCGTTCACGGATGCGGTGATTTGCCCCCAGCTCTTCCTACCTTTGCGTTAAAATCTCCCAGCGCGATTTTAAATCGTACTTGCTCATAGGGTTTGTCGAGGAGCTCGTAGAAGCAATCCTTAGTTATATCAACGCATAAAGGCTTATGTTGGCGAATTTGTCCTTGATGCGGATTGTTACAATGCGTTCGCTAATGTTTTGGAAACATAAGACTTCTTGCCTAAGTCTGGCACTTATATCAAATCCGCATCCAAATAGTCGATGTTTCTGCTCACTATAACACGGTCCATAGTAGATGTCAGTTTTTCATCCTCTTTTTGCCCGGCCCAACCCATCGTATTTCCTGGATGGCAGTAATGTCTGCTTTGTAGCAGTTTAGGGCTTCCGCTAGTTGTTCGCCTGCACTTCTCCTATTTAATGTTCTCACATTGGGCTCTATTACATAAAACGAAACGAACGGCAAGTTTACGAAACAGAATAAGCGATAATCTAGACAAAGCGCGATTGTGTAAAGCGAGAAATATATGACAGCTCAACGAAAACGAAAGCTATACGACTGCCCAATGCCAGTCGTAAGAAATTACGAGTATCGTAAAATCAAGAAAGATACTCGTTTTATGCAATCGAATTTCAACGATATTCGTTTTATAAAATATGGCCCCAGGTGCAGATACGAACGTCGTTGTCCCTTTTTCGTTTAGCAGGGTCGTCAACAGTAATATCAGTCCTTTCCGAGGCTATTGGTTGCTTCTTAACAACGTTTTTTTTCCATTCCCAAAGCACAACCCCCAACCTGGAGGGCCAGTTCCAATTTATTAGATACCCCTAGGACACGGGGCCATCCATATCCACTACGGGATTGAGCGCTGCCGTTGACCCACCCACCATCTCTGTTCAAGGGGCCTAACTTACCCTTGAAATTCCTAGATGACCTGTTGTCCGAATAGGTCGAAGCAGCTTATCTAGGCTCGTCTGGGACTGCAGACCGGGTATAAATTCCGCGCCATTCTGACCAGGGTAGTGCCTGGAAGAAAGGTGTTAATTTGACGAAAGTAAATATGCAACTTTTATTAGGGGCAAGCAGGGGGCACAGAAGTTATGTACTTTTGAAAGTCATCAAAAAAAACATATTACACCTAAATTGAGTAACGGTTTTCACATTAAAACCCGACTAATCTCATACTAAAAAATATATAGAAAATATCTACATACTCGATTCCATCACTCAAATTTCAAAAGTATATATTACAAAAAAAAATTTTGAGGCAATTGCAAATGCAAAAATAAAAGAAAATTTTAACTTTGCTGAAATTGAAAGAAACACTCAACTTTTATGATCGATTTCACCATAAATAAAACAATTTAGAGCAAAAAGTTGGTTGGGATTTAGAGATATAACTTTCAAACCAAATAATAAAAAAAATTGTCCTTGAGATTTTAGGCCAATCCATAGGCCAACCCACTGTGGCGTCATCTTCAATATTTCATCGCCATAAAGCCCACATTTTGGGGATATTAATTTTAAGGATGGGATGGGATAGGGTATTAAACTATCCGCACAGCGGATTGTAGCCTTCTGATATGTTTTTTAAGAGGTTTTTGACTTCTAAACCCCTTAGCAGATATTTGCTACGCTGCTAGATGTGTGGTTGTTCTATAAGCGGATACATTTGCGGGGTGTGTAAGGAAGCAGTGTGGCAATGTTACTACTCTCTATATATAGCTAACAAATGACTTAATGGACTATAATAAAATTAGGTAATGTCACACTTTTTCGGATGATTATTCATGATGTGCAGAACAGCTCCATAGTGATAGAACTCTAAGTGATGAATAACAACACAATTTGCTTTGCTTTTTATTTTATTTATATTTTTTTAAGATTAAACTTTAATTTGTCAGTTACATTTATTGCTTCTGCTTATTGCACTGCGTAACAATCGATTATTCCGAATTAGAAATACCTCCTATGGTATCTGGTCAGCAATTTCAAATCAAACTACGAACCAGAATCGTACAAACATTAAATAAAAAAAACATTAATAGCAAGAAATAAATACGTTACAATACTATATGAATTATAAGAACAATTAACTTTTAACAAATTTAACAAATTGCCTTAGTATGCATTTAGTAATAGAATAGTTCGGGAAAACTGATTTCGTATGTTGGCTTCTGCGGCTGTTGCTGTTGATTCTTGATATCACTTTGGGAAATTTGGCGTTCAATTGCTAGCGAGTTGAAAAGATCATTTAGACGGTTCTGAATAATATCGTGCTGGAAGGAGATAGAAAATGTTAATGTTTTATATATATTAAAAGTGTTCATGTATTTAAGGGTTGGCAATGCAAGGTATTGGTCGTTAACCACCTTGTCTTAGGCTAACTTCTTTATGCATCAAAATATTTTTTAAAAAATCGTGGGGGACCTCATTTTTCATATCTGTTATAGGAAAAAATGAGCCAATACCTACAATCAGCTTATGCATCTACACGTGATCGTAAGATTTAAACTGGCATAGATGCGGGCTAAAGTCTATGACAATGGTACAACAGAAACCATAGGTATACAAGAACGTTGATGCCAAATATTGAAAACCATGGTCAACGAGCCACCGTTAGACCTAAGTCTTTAGCGAAAACCTCTACGAGTGACCCTGCTTTACCTCTGGAAAGCGAGATTCATACGGCAAGCAGTACAGACACATATAAGTGTTCTGACTGCCTGTTGATCATTCAAACAAATATCTACTACATTTTGTTACCCGAGATGAATGAGAGATATGGGAGAAATCGAAAGATGTAGAAGCTAGAATTGTCTCTACTACTTCTGCTGGTTACTTAAGCAATTATAACGTCACCGTGGATCAACAATTTTGAGGTACTTAAGAAGTTTGTCAACAGTCAACACCAAAGTCAAGAATGAAATCATAGAGAAAATCCGACAATCACAATGAGGTGAAAACTCTCAACTTAAAAGTTCAATGGCTTCATTTACAAGCCCTTTTCCAGTTCTAGTGCGCCGCAAATATTAGACCTTGTCGAAAAAAAAACCCCTTGCAAGCTCAAAATAGAGGAGCGCTACCACCTTTAGCATGATATGGATGTATTAAAAGGTATAAATACTGTATTGACTCAGCCTTATTTAGCTAATTAACAATTATTCTTAAGCTAAGAGTTTTAGATAACAAGGAAAACCGAACCTACAGTTTTCGGATCAAGCGATTGCGACTCCCATGGCGCTTGGCCTTAAAAGCGCCGTTTTTAGGATCAAAAAGTTTTTCAACCTCTTCGCCTATTAAGTAAGAACAACAATTCCACCAGTCTTATGCTTATTCAATATGAAACTGAATCTTCAAGTTGGGGTTTGCATTATCAGGATATTTACACAAACGCACACAATTCGTAGAGAAATACAGCTTCGGGTACTGCAAATTTCGAGCTTAGCTGTTTAATGAGAAAAATCTACGCACTGCACAAACTCCTGGATAGACCCAGAGCACTTGGATTCAAAGCAGAGGTCAGGATTAAAGAGGATCGGTTAGAGTGGCTGCCAGCAAGCTCACCAGCACACTTAGGCCAGTTTATGGTCCATTGTGATACCACTTGGGTATTATCCATTCTCTTTGTAACCTGTTGGAAAACTATTCTGAGCTGTTTAATGAAACGGGGGGAACTTCTCACTTCGGTTTTTTGTCAAATCACTGAGATTTTGAAAGAAAGAAAGGGCCGGGCAATTACCAAGAAGATGAAGTATTGTTTTTTATTAGTTTAAGACGGATGGCTGAGTTAGCTGCCATTCGCTTGTCGAGAATATGTCTAGTGCAACCGTGATATAAAGCCAACGAGGTTGCATTCCCCGTTTCATGCATATGGCTTTCTCACAGGAATAAAGTGCGACTGTCGTTTTCTTTACTCTTTCTGTTATGTTCAGCTTAGGAGGATAGACGGCTGGCTTATTTCAGACATAGACAATCTGTGGATCGAGAGCCCGTTAAGTAAGTAAACTAAGTATTCTAATTGTCCATTGAACTGAACCTTCAGTAAGGGGTATACGTTGTCATGGTAGTCCTTACCACGGAGTTATAACAGAGACACAAGAAACTTCGGGCATTGCCAATCAGCTCTTTGATCCAAAATTTATAGCTTAGGTGATTAACGAGAAAAAGCTACACACTGCAAAAAATAAATTTGGCAGCAGTAGCTTGAGAGATACGGTTTGATAGATTTGAACACGCGGTTAATATCCAGTGGTGGCAACCTATGCGGCCATATAGGTACTACCGCTCCTGACGCAGTTTGCTTTCAGTGATCGTATCTAGTGTTGTATGGGCGGTTTTCATTAAAAAAAATAAAAGAACTTAATTATTGCCAATGGATAGGGTTATGATTTGGATAGAGGTATCATAGTCATCTTAAAAAAGTAGTTCAGCCCTCTCATATCTAAGAAGGTCTTATGTAAGACGCTGATCAATCCCACACGACTGGACTGATGCCTACAACAACTCTCAAGCGAGCGGACCATTGTTCAAAGGAGAGCATTAAACAAACGAACTTTACGAGATAGACAGTACCACTGTATATGCTGTACCATCGACGTTAAAACGCATAAGAAGTTTGAAATGGATGCTAAATGTCGAGAGATTGACCAACACTAAGTACTAAAGAGTCATCGCGTAATAAACGCAGTAAAGAACGACTTGCTCAAGCATAAACGACATTTAGAGTGCGCAATTTAAACAGTGCTAACAGGAAATAATATTGATTACAGCCCAAGTTTCCACTGGACTGAGAAGAACATTTTGTTTGGAGCCCTCGACTAAATTTCACATTTTCAGACATTTATAGTATTCATTCTCCGTAACCTCTCACCTTGGGTTCAGTACGTCTAACTAGATCATCAAAATCACTTTCACGGAAGGTCCGTCCAATCTGCAATTGCTTCTCACGTTGCTCCTTCTTAACAGCTTCTGTTGGCTCAGCCAAAGCTCTCTTCATTGACTCAAAGTTATACTCTGGAGCCAGTGTTTTCTGTAAAATAAATGAATTTAGTACAACAATTTGCCTGTCGCATTGCATTGGCTTACCTTTGAAACACCCGGTGAACTGCTGATACTATCCGCATCGTTGTTATACGCTGTTAGATCAGCTGAGCTATTTCTCGTCGGCATGTTGCTAGCCGCCTCAACCCATGAGTGCCGATGTGATGGATTATCCATTTGGTTGAGTGAATATGGACTTCCTGTCTGCAAACGGTTGTAATCCATTCCAGCGTTTTGTAGATTTTCAGATAAAGCGATCTTATCGATAGATAAATGTGGCAAACTTAGATTTAAACTTCCTGTATTTTTCTTTGGATCAATAAGTGGGGGCAAAAAGTGTGAAGCCTCCTCACGCCGGGCATCGACAATCTTCTCCCCATACTCCATAAGGTTGTTAATTCCTGTAACTCGCGCAATAAGACAGAACAGTGCGATCGCAATTGCGTGCAAGTTGCACCTGTGCACATTTCCAAGATCATCGGTTGTTAACGCTATTTGTTGGATTCTATAAGGCAACTAATTAGTATACGTCAATCGGATTATATTTGATATACTTACCCCAAGATAAATAATAAGAATTCCTGTACTGTCTCGCTACTGGCCATCTCAACAATCAACAGCGCAGCTGTGTTATAAACGGAAGCCAATGCCTCGTTACGGTCTGACAGCGCCATACTATCGATAAGGGCCTGCATTATATTGGCACCATACTTGTGGGTGAAGATAATATCCGATCGTGATGGAGGCTCCTGTGATAGAGCAGGATACGGCTTCACCGTAACATTGCTAAGTACATTCTGATTTTGATGGCGATCTAAAAGCGCCTGGAAGATATGCATTACAATGATCCGTGTAGGATCGTGTGGAGCACGAGCCATCTTCAGCAATGGCTGTAAGAACGATGCAGGGAAGGCCTTTTCAAATGACACCGTACTGTATTGGGTGCCAACCTTCAGCAAACTCTTGAGGAGAATGTTTTGCAGCATTTGATCGCCTTTGCTCTTCTTACTCAGGTCAGGCACCGTGTTCATGATGAACAGCATAATCTCAATCTTCTGATAGTCTGGATGGTGGTTGGCAAACTCACCGAGTGCATTTATAAGTGCTTCTTGGTATTGCGATTCTTCTGCGGTTATTTCCGTGGTGGTGCTTACACTTGTCCTCAAATGTGTGAGCAAATTGTTAATGATATCCAATGCGGATGGACCCACACTTTCGCCAGCAGCAATTGCAATGATTTTAGACAGTACGACAGCGAGTGATGTTCTGGTCCTCGGTGATGATTTAAAATTGTTGTCCAGATGCTGCATAAGGGTTTCAACAACTGTGTACGAGTACTGTGGTTGAATTGATATCATCACAATACGGAATGTGTGGATAGCAAATGTGTTCGGCACCCAGAGTTCATGGCGATCCAAATGGCTGTAGGAGAGTAGGGATTTGTTTTTTTATTAATGAAAGTCTAAAATTTTCTCTTCAGACTACTGTCAATTTTGTTTGTTAAGGAGGTTGCAAGGATTAGTAGGTAATTTGTAATGTCGGCGTAACCCGGTATAACCCGATTTATGAACCAGACTTGGACTGACCTACCGAAAAGAAGAATAAATCACTACAACCGAAGGAAAATTAAACAGACGGGACACAATGACTTAGTTTCAGGTAAACTATAACTATTGACTGTAGTCATACCAGGATACTAGCCCGAGTTATATAAGATAAACAATTTCACCAAAGCCTGCCTCGTTGCTAGATTCATATGGCAAATGTCATCACAGGTGGACCGCTGTACTACATGCTCTCCGTTTTAAAGGCATTAAGAGTTTCACTTGGCTAAAGTCACCACACTTGGAACGTATTGGCAGATCTACGAAGGTACTCAGGAAAGACGTAAGAACAGCTAGTGTATATCGGACGCATCTTCTGTTAAAATGTCCCCTTGACAAATAACAAATAAATAGTGCCTTATTCAGCCAAACGATATCTGAGTAAATTATGAAGTTAAATTTCTGCATTTGCACATTCATTTCCGAGGCTGCTTGCCAATTGCTATTAGGGACCCCCGATCATGCACACTACCCGCTCACAGATATCTCTTTAGTGAGTTCACATCCGCAAAAATCTTTTGCTATTAAGGAAAAGGGAGACACTCTAAACTGCACCAACTACAGACGCATAAGTCTCTTCAACATCGACTACAATATCCAATCTGCCGTAATATGTAAACGCCTGAAAACATTCACCAATGACCGCCCGCGTCTGAAACAGCTACAACATTTTTAGCTGTGATGCGTACTCTATAGTTATATACCTCTTTGTCGGCATGTACCAGTGTGATTTTAGGCCAGGAAGTCTACAAATGATCAAATATTCACACTTTGATAAGTCCTGGGAGACCAAATCGATACCCACCAGCTATTCATCGATTTCAAATCCGTATACGAGGTCATTTAGAGAGATAAACTTATTAGAAGAATGTCTAGTTTTGGTATACGATTGATAATTCTCGATACTTCATCAGCGTCGGCAATGACCTTATCGAATACAAAACTCGAGTGGCTCGAATTAAATTCGAACTACTATGCAAATTGTATATAAGAAGGGCATTCCAGTTCTCATTTACGTCGCTGAACCATTGACCGTATAAGCTGTTTTGAGCGAAAAGCTCTTCAGAAAATCTTCGATCCAGTTTTTTTTTGACGAGAGTCGACCAGGAGCTTTACGAGCGTACAGAATAGGTATATGGTGTTGGAAAAAATAGATGTGATCATTTTGTGGCTGAATAATGAGGAGTTCAAGAAACATACGTAGATTAATAATCGTAAGGGGTAACACAATAGATTTTCCAATCAAATAAGATGTACACCGAGAAAAGTTGTTTGCTATGTTCCTTTACTTTGTTGGTTAAGGAATCACCGTTGGTGACTCTTTCGAACCATCACAAGCGAGCTACAATCATCCTTCTAACGACCTTTTAATTCAACAAATGGATTTATAGAAAATGAATATGTACGTCAGTAGTACTAAAATTAAGTGAAAATTTTCAATCTTTTAGTTTGATTCTCAGGCAGTGAACATTTAACTTGGCAGCACAATTGAAGGTCTGTTTGTTCGTGCTGTGTGAAATATGTGTTTGATGTTGTTCTAAAATGATAAGAAGCAGTACAATACCGACCACGGACAGAGACTGCATTCGGATCTTCGCACACGGGCGCATCACAGGTGGACCGCTGTACTACATGCTCTCCGTTTTAAAGGCATTAAGAGTTTCACTTGGCTAAAGTCACCACACTTGGAACGTATTGGCAGATCTACGAAGGTACTCAGGAAAGACATAAGAACAGCTAGTGTATATCGGACGCATCTTCTGTTAAAATTTCCCCTTGACAAATAACAAATAAATAGTGCCTTATTCAGCCAAACGATATCTGAGTAAATTATGAAGTTAAATTTCTGCATTTGCACATTCATTTCCGAGGCTGCTTGCCAATTGCTATTAGGGACCCCCCATCATGCACACTACCCGCTCACAGAAATCTCTTTAGTGAGTTCACATCCGAAAAAAATCTATTGCTATTAAGGAAAATGGAGACACTCTAAACTGCACCAACCACAGACGCATAAGTCTCTTCAACATCGACTACAATATTCAATCTGCCGTAATATGTAAACGCCTGAAATCATTCACCAATGACCTGATCGGCATCAAAGAGGTTTATAACTACAAGAGTGCGCATCACATACAACGAAAATTTACTATGAGGGGTACTGATATTGATACCCCAGTGTGCACATTGCCATGCCAGCATCAAGCAACAGCATAGCAGATGCATACGAACGACGAAAATTCCCCTTCGCACTTACCGCCCGCGTCTGAAACAGCTTCAACATTTTTAGCTGTGATGCGTACTCTATAGTTATATACCTCTTTGTCGGTATGTACCAGTGTGATTTTAGGCCAGGAAGTCTACAAATGATCAAATATTCACACTTTGATAAGTCCTGGAAAAAATCCAAGAAGACCAAATCGATACCTACCAGCTATTCATCGATTTCAAATCCGTATACGAGATCATTTATAGAGACAAACTTATAAGAAGTTACGATTGATAATTTTCGATACTTCATCAGCGTCGGTAATGAGCTTATCGAATACAAAACTCGAGTGGCTCGAATTAAATTCGAACTACTATGCAGATTGTATATAAGAAGGGCATTCCAGTTCTCATTTACGGCGCTGAACCATTGACCGTATAGCTGTTTTGAGCGAAAAGCTCTTCAGAAAATCTTCGATCCAGTTTTTTTTTACGAGAGTCGACCAGGAGCTTTACGAGCGTACAGAATAGGTATATGGTGTTGGAAAATAAAGATGTGATCATTTTGTGGCTGAATAATGAGGAGTTCAAGAAACATACGTAGATTCATAATCGTAAGGGGTAACACAATAGATTTTCCAATCAAATAAGGTGTACACCGAGAAAAGTTGTTTGCTATGTTCCTTAACTTTGTTGGTTAAGGAATCACCGTTTAAAATCGGTTACTCTTTCGAACCATCACAAGCGAGCTACAATCATCCCTCTAACGACCGTTTAATTCAACAAATGGATTTATAGGAAATGAATATGTACATCAGTAGTACTAAAATTAAGTGAAAATTTTCAATCTTTTAGTTTGATTCTCAGGCAGTGAACATTTAACTTGGCAGCACAATTGAAGGTCTGTTTGTTCGTGCTGTGTGAAATATGTGTTTGATGTTGTTCTAAAATGATAAGAAGCAGTACCATACCGACCACGGACAGAGACTGCATTTGGATCTTCGCACACGGGCGCTACTCAAAAACTGGAATCTCTACCAGCGATACTCTTTGAATACGAATGTAATGGTAAAAATTAGGCACATCCAAAAAGATGCTATTGGTATGAAAATGGTTACAAATACCAAAAAGAGGTGACAGAAAAGGCATATACCGAGGAGCTACAACGTAAATCCCGGGAAGCGCCGCAAGACTATAGAGAAAAAATAAGAGAACACGCAGCACCGCAGGTTAGTGGAATTGAACAGTCTCGTGGTAAGAAAAACATCCGTCAATTCTCAGCATTTGCAAGAGCTGCTAAATGGCTATGATTGATATCCACCTCCAGTCAACGTAAGGACAACCTCCAGTCAACGTAGACACAACCCTCCCTTTCACTATACAAGAAATCAGAGCAGTCACCACCATGGCCACTCTTCTGATGGATTACCAGCGATACTCTTTGAATACGAAGGTAATGGACATGCACCAAACCATAATCCAACTCTGATTAAACCAATTACCGAACTGTCATTGCCGAAGTATTCAGTAAAATCAACATTTTCATCATAAAGTACACGAAGGAACAACATTTACAAATAATTCGAATTTACTACCGGTTGCAACTTTAAAAGCGTTAACACCAATTTTCGACCGTAATTCTCGTTCCAATAGACAAGCAACACATAGTCTAGTGAAAAAATGAGTCAGAATATTCGCTGCCTTATGTTGCCGTGCCAGTGAGTCTACGTTTTACGATACTAACGGAGAATATTGCTGCCGTAGAGGCGTCCATCGCAAACGAACCAAATCAGCCAATTTCGCTGCGTTCTTAAGAATAGGGCATCTCCCAGACCACATAATGGCGAATTTTGCGTATGGGCTTGACCTACACCCTGGACTTGGCCTACAAGCTGAATCATGAATTAAAGCAAAATGAAGAATTCCACCGCAAAACCATCTTCAATAAGCAAAAATTTGCGTTACTGGACAAGTGAGAACACTTCATCCGGAAATAGTCACTGTTTGGTGCGGTATTCATTCCGGTGCGGTGACGTCATTGGGCCATTTTTTGTCGTCGATAAAAATGACCGTTACGGTAATTGGTATCCGCTAAAGATACACGTTGGAACGTTATTTCTTTCAGAAATTGCTTAAATTGGACATCAGCGATATGTGGTTCCAACAAGACGGTGCCACAAGCCAAACAGCGGGTGCAACAATCGAGTTATTGAAGTCTCACTTCAGTAAACGTGTTTTCTCGAGAAATAAAACCATTGATTTGCCACCCAGATCATGCCATTGCAAAATATTGCTTACAAGATCCAACCCAACGTACTGTGAAGTCTTTCTGCAATACACATATTTGGACATACCAGTATGGCTTACGGCAGACTTACTTTGGGCCGAATTTGTACACCAAGGGAAATCCCCGAAAGGACTAACGAATTTCAAGTCAAGACTCGTCATCTTATCATCGACTTTAAGGCCGCGTATGATAGCTCCACCTGCCTGGAAGACCGAATTTTTCGAAGTTAATACAGATATGTCCCTAACACTGGAGGACACCCAAAATCTTCCAAACTTGTAAGGAAGAAGATGTGCTGACGATATTTATATTCAACACATATACCTCGAATTACACCGATCAATACACCCAACTCGAAAGTTGCACTGCTTGGTCTACTGGGTCCCAATCCTACCAGTTCTACTTTACGGCGCCGGGTTCATTCACAAATGAAAAATTGCGGGGAATGTGAATGGAAAAGAAGATACAACCGCAAGATCTCAGTTATAAGCTGTACCAAAATGTGACGCCAGGGCGCTAGGACTGAACGATTGGCAGCAGAGTTCCCAGGGCCATAGTGTTTCATAGTGTTCCGTATGTATACAACAGTTAACTCCACGACACGAGCCTATGATTGGAAGTGAAGAACCTGACCGACCCTGGCAAATTGTTGGTGTGGACCTATTTTTTTATAAATCCGTACCTTATTTAGTAGTTAGCGACTATTTCTCTAGGTACCCCGAGATCGCGCTCTTAGAAAACCAAACCACACATTGCATAATTAACCATATGAAATCAATCTTTAGCAGACATGGTGTACCGGAAATAGTAAGATCAGATAATGGTGGACAATTTCAAATTATAAATCAATCTACATTTTTTAAATTCGGAAATGAATGGGGCTTTCAACACATTACTTCATCGCCGAGATATTCCCAAAGCAAAAATAGTAAATCACTTTTGAAAAAGAACAACGATCCTTACATTGCTTTGATGGAGTACAGATCGACACCTTTAGCGAACGGCCTCTCACCAGCAGAGATGTTAATGGGCAGAAGGATTCGTTCACTTTTACCTATCGATGGGAATCAACTTCGTCCAGGAGGTACAGGAGATCACTTTCAGAAAGCTATAGCTAAAGCTAGAAAGATAAAAAACTTAAGGAAAAGCAATGTGTCGATTACAATAAACGCCATGGTGTTATAGAACGGGAGGAATTTAAACCTGGGGACGTAGTTTGGATCAGAGATATTGGACTATGGGGCCGTATACATAAATTGGCTGACACTCCAAGGTCGTACTTTATTGAAACTAATCGTGGGATTTTCCGCCGGAATTCGCACCATTTAGTTCATGGAAGATGTAAGGAGGTACCATACGTGCCAGGGGAAGTAAAAGTCACAGAAATAGTAACCGATAAAGAAACATCAACATACAATCATTCGACGCCAAGTTCCGTTTTAAAGCAAACTCCTTCCGGGTCAGCAACTGAGGGGAATTTAGCGAGGACTACCAGAAGTGAAGAGCAATTGGGAGTGACAACAAGATACGGACGTGTTGTCAAGAAACCTGATCGATATATTCCATAGCTACATTAATATTGCATTTGAAAATTTTTTAGTCTCATTAATTATTGAATTATTTTTATTTAATTTTTGTTTGAATTATATATATTAAGCATTTTGAATTAAGGAAAAAAAAACTGGAAAGGGGGATGTTGTATATATGTGTATTATGTCAACACATATGTACTTGTTAATGTGAATTGTTATAATAGGTCTGTTCCCGTACAAAATAATATTTACTGATTCTTACTGATTTTTACTTATTGCCGTTCCCGTACGCAAAAATAAGTAAAAGAGACAGCTCACGAGAGAGCAAAAAACTACCCCTCCATAAACATCTGTAAAAAAATTTACTGCAGAAATTTCTGTTGGTAAAAATCAGTAAACTCTCAGTTGGTATCTAATAGTGACAACTCGCTTGTTTTGACAGGTGATTTATGTCATTTGTTCTTTAAAAGGCATACACAATATATAATTTTACTGATTTTTACTTAAACGCGTTCCCGTACTTTTTGGTAATTTTGTCTCTTTCTGAGATAATTTACCCCCACTTCAAGAAATTTGAGAATTTACTAATTTTTACTGAAAAAGTACGGGAACAGACCTAATGAATTAATACTCTCTCTCCAGCGATTCTTGTATAATATGTTATGAATAAAGTCAGTTGCATTTAGACTCTCGAGAGGTGCGTTTCATATTAACTCGGATTCCTATACTCAACAAAGAGTATGGATGTCTGCTTTGTCTCAGGCAGAGACCCTCAACGTGTCGGGAGCAATAGCAAAAGAAATTCATTTAGAATGTCGTGTGGTTTCAATCCAATAAAACATCATTGAACGAACAATGTGCACTATAACTGTTTTACCTGTAATCTTATCAGAACAAAAAATGACGCATATCAGCTGAGTCATTCAATAGGAACGAAACGTAATACAAAAATCCTATTGTGGCTACTGTATGCGTATTAATTTTCGTATTCTACAAATATGATAAGATCAAGGAGTGTGTTGGCTAGGTGTAAACATTTCGAAGAAATCCTAAACATACGAAGAGGAAGAAGAGGGAGACATGCGAAAGAGATGTGAATGAGTACGAGGGAGATTTACCTAGCCTTGTATTACTTTCAGATTTATTTTTTGATATATAGAAAGTGAATAAGACCCTTCTACTGGTATTTGGACTTAGGTTGGAAGCCGTTAGGTCGCAATACTTTGAAGTCTCTGGTGAAAACGTATTTTTGGGCTTTGAAGCCAGTTTTACTTTGTGGTATTGTGGGGTATCCACAGACGTTCAGCTTCAACGCCGAAGGTTCAGAGCCCAGTAATGGTCGCTACTACACTGGACAACCTTCTTACTTAAGGGTAGGTGTCCCATGCAAAAATAGGTTGGAGTTTTGCGCTAAATTGTGTAGCGCTCACAATTTTCCGAATATTTAAATGAAATAAACGGTGATCGATTGGAAATATGTTAAGCAAAGTACTTGTTTAGCATTTAAAAAACATTTAAATATCTTTGAGCCTCAAAACCGCCTGACATGTAGAAAAACCATACAAATAAGTTAGATGCTAATTGCGTTCCATTTTTATCTCTTTATATACATATTTTTTATTTTTTTTCTACAGACAATAGATTTGCGCAGATAACACCGGTCGTTTTTTGTTGTGAATTTTAGTATTTATCCCGAAAAAAATGCACAAAACTATGAAAAATAAGGTAAATTTACAAAGTTTAACTAGATATAACTTCTAAAGTATAAAAGGTAACGAAGTCAAATTAGCTTTTTTACAAAGCTAATAGATATGTGCAGATACTGTTTTTTTTTTTTTTTTTTAATTTTGTACAGTAATTTTTTGGTGACAAAATGGAAAAAAGGTGGTTTTTTTTTTAAACGTTTTGGGTTTTTTGGCTGGGAAATCGATAGTTATATTTCCTAATTTTTGGAAATAATTTTTTAACCAAGCGACAATATATAGGGCACAACGAACCGGTCTTAAAAACATGTTTTTTTTCTTCTAACATATTTAAATATGCAATTCAATATGACATTATTTGCAATGCCGCTGTGAAAAAAGGACAACCAAAATGATTCCGACATATTTTTTTTATTTTTTTTTGGTATTTGTATTATTTAATTCAAAATACAAAATAGTTTTTTTCCACACGGTTTTTCAAATTTTGATGTTAGAAAAGTGGTCTATTTTACGTTTTTTACATAAAAAAAGATCGAATTCACGCACACAAAGAAGTTTGTTTCAAAATAATGTCACTAGGTGGTGAGTTGGTGACATTCTCTTTTCATTATTCTCTTCTGTAAATACAGGCACTAGGCAGGCGAGATTGTTATTATGTATGTATCTTTTGTTTACCTTTTCGGGTAGACTTGATGAAAGTTCGTGTGGACTTCACGTGGACATGGTACAGATCGTTACATTATTGAAATGTTTGCTATCGCTGCTGATGAAAAAAAGTCACAGAAATAGTAACCGATAAAGAAACATCAACATACAATCATTCGACGCCAAGTTCCGTTTTAAAGCAAACTCCTTCCGGGTCAGCAACTGAGGGGAATTTAGCGAGGACTACCAGAAGTGAAGAGCAATTGGGAGTGACAACAAGATACGGACGTGTTGTCAAGAAACCTGATCGATATATTCCATAGCTACATTAATATTGCATTTGAAAATTTTTTAGTCTCATTAATTATTGAATTATTTTTATTTAATTTTTGTTTGAATTATATATATTAAGCATTTTGAATTTAGGAAAAAAAAACTGGAAAGGGGGATGTTGTATATATGTGTATTATGTCAACACATATGTACTTGTTAATGTGAATTGTTATAATAGGTCTGTTCCCGTACAAAATAATATTTACTGATTCTTACTGATTTTTACTTATTGCCGTTCCCGTACGCAAAAATAAGTAAAAGAGACAGCTCACGAGAGAGCAAAAAACTACCCCTCCATAAACATCTGTAAAAAAATTTACTGCAGAAATTTCTGTTGGTAAAAATCAGTAAACTGTCAGTTGGTATCTAATAGTGACAACTCGCTTGTTTTGACAGGTGATTTATGTCATTTGTTCTTTAAAAGGCATACACAATATATAATTTTACTGATTTTTACTTAAACGCGTTCCCGTACTTTTTGGTAATTTTGTCTCTTTCTGAGATAATTTACCCCCACTTCAAGAAATTTGAGAATTTACTAATTTTTACTGAAAAAGTACGGGAACAGACCTAATGAATTAATACTCTCTCTCCAGCGATTCTTGTATAATATGTTATGAATAAAGTCAGTTGCATTTAGACTCTCGAGAGGTGCGTTTCATATTAACTCGGATTCCTATACTCAACAAAGAGTATGGATGTCTGCTTTGTCTCAGGCAGAGACCCTCAACGTGTCGGGAGCAATAGCAAAAGAAATTCATTTAGAATGTCGTGTGGTTTCAATCCAATAAAACATCATTGAACGAACAATGTGCACTATAACTGTTTTACCTGTAATCTTATCAGAACAAAAAATGACGCATATCAGCTGAGTCATTCAATAGGAACGAAACGTAATACAAAAATCCTATTGTGGCTACTGTATGCGTATTAATTTTCGTATTCTACAAATATGATAAGATCAAGGAGTGTGTTGGCTAGGTGTAAACATTTCGAAGAAATCCTAAACATACGAAGAGGAAGAAGAGGGAGACATGCGAAAGAGATGTGAATGAGTACGAGGGAGATTTACCTAGCCTTGTATTACTTTCAGATTTATTTTTTGATATATAGAAAGTGAATAAGACCCTTCTACTGGTATTTGGACTTAGGTTGGAAGCCGTTAGGTCGCAATACTTTGAAGTCTCTGGTGAAAACGTATTTTTGGGCTTTGAAGCCAGTTTTACTTTGTGGTATTGTGGGGTATCCACAGACGTTCAGCTTCAACGCCGAAGGTTCAGAGCCCAGTAATGGTCGCTACTACACTGGACAACCTTCTTACTTAAGGGTAGGTGTCCCATGCAAAAATAGGTTGGAGTTTTGCGCTAAATTGTGTAGCGCTCACAATTTTCCGAATATTTAAATGAAATAAACGGTGATCGATTGGAAATATGTTAAGCAAAGTACTTGTTTAGCATTTAAAAAACATTTAAATATCTTTGAGCCTCAAAACCGCCTGACATGTAGAAAAACCATACAAATAAGTTAGATGCTAATTGCGTTCCATTTTTATCTCTTTATATACATATTTTTTATTTTTTTTCTACAGACAATAGATTTGCGCAGATAACACCGGTCGTTTTTTGTTGTGAATTTTAGTATTTATCCCGAAAAAAATGCACAAAACTATGAAAAATAAGGTAAATTTACAAAGTTTAACTAGATATAACTTCTAAAGTATAAAAGGTAACGAAGTCAAATTAGCTTTTTTACAAAGCTAATAGATATGTGCAGATACTGTTTTTTTTTTTTTTTTAATTTTGTACAGTAATTTTTTGGTGACAAAATGGAAAAAAGGTGGTTTTTTTTTTAAACGTTTTGGGTTTTTTGGCTGGGAAATCGATAGTTATATTTCCTAATTTTTGGAAATAATTTTTTAACCAAGCGACAATATATAGGGCACAACGAACCGGTCTTAAAAACATGTTTTTTTTCTTCTAACATATTTAAATATGCAATTCAATATGACATTATTTGCAATGCCGCTGTGAAAAAAGGACAACCAAAATGATTCCGACATATTTTTTTTATTTTTTTTTGGTATTTGTATTATTTAATTCAAAATACAAAATAGTTTTTTTCCACACGGTTTTTCAAATTTTGATGTTAGAAAAGTGGTCTATTTTACGTTTTTTACATAAAAAAAGATCGAATTCACGCACACAAAGAAGTTTGTTTCAAAATAATGTCACTAGGTGGTGAGTTGGTGACATTCTCTTTTCATTATTCTCTTCTGTAAATACAGGCACTAGGCAGGCGAGATTGTTATTATGTATGTATCTTTTGTTTACCTTTTCGGGTAGACTTGATGAAAGTTCGTGTGGACTTCACGTGGACATGGTACAGATCGTTACATTATTGAAATGTTTGCTATCGCTGCTGATGAATTGTTTTGTATGCGTATGTTTGCACGTGACAGAAAGGGTTGAGTGGGAAGTAAGTCAAAGTGTAGGTACTTGTGTGTATAATTTTGATAATTTTTGTGAATAGTAAAGTGTTGTTTACTGTGTTATTTTTTTGCGTCAAATTCATTTGTGACACAACTTAAAAAAAAAATTTAATTGTTTATGTTATATTTTATATTGTATATACATATGTATATTATATGTATATATATATAATGTCTGAACAACATTTTTACAGAATATCAATATCTATATTTCATACATATAAAGTTTTTTGACACGCCCACTTTTTGGGGGCGTTTTTAGTAAAAAAACGTTTTTCGGTAGGTACATTTTTTAAAATAACGGGTCTGCCATTGGTGAAATACAGCTGCACATAATCGATAATGTGCTTAAAAATTGGACCGATCGTGTAGGCTACTGCATGGCCAGCCGAGGCAGCCATTTGAATGAAATTATTTTCCATTATTAACCGGAAGGATTGTACTTTCAAATAAAAAAAGAAATTTGAGAAAATATTCAGTAGTTTTTTTTATAGCATTTTCAAAAAAAAAAAAGTTATTTGGCGGACCCCTTATTTGAAAAAAACTTTTGATGCAGGATTATTGGTTATGATTATATAAACATTTCGGTATTAGATCATTTTAACTCACGCCCACTTTTTGGGGGCCGTTTGTATACCCTACCCCATAGCATATGAAGGAGAAAAACGTTGTTTTTTGTCGAACAACAAAAGATTCTGATAAACTGTTTGAACTATGTCATTTTCTATATTATATTTATTAAATTTATTTGATTTTTTATTTACTAATTTAATTTTCCGAAACTTTACAATTTACATATTGATTGAAGGTATGTTGTAAAAAATCGTGTTTCGGAAGATCTTTCTTCAACGTCAACAACATTGACGAACGTTGAAATTGAAAGTGATCACGTAAAACATCAGGGTCAGGAATTTGAAATTCCTATGGAGGTGGACATTACAGTGAAGGACAACTGTAGTTTTGTTCCGGAGGGCAGGCGTATAATTGATTTAAATACATTTCTCAATAGTTTAAAAAACATTTCGCTGCACGGAAAAACGTTTTCGTTTTTTTTTTAAATTCGACTCAAATAGTATTTGTTTGGTGAATTTGACACCTTGAACCTACAAAAATTAATTATAGCGGTTAAATTAACTTTCGTAAACTTCTTTTTTTTATATAAGGTGCTTAGGTACCTTCATAACGAGCATTGATAGAAGATGGGGTGACAATTACCTAGATAAATATCTATCATTTTTTGTTATTTGATTTGAAAAATTTCATCCTACTATTGTTGCGACGAGAATCAGTAGCACTATTGTCTACCGTCCTATTATTTGAGTAATCGAATTTTCATCCAAACAAGTGTTTTCCTACATCCCATAAATTAAGAAAAAAGTTAACCTAGGTAAGGTTTACACATTTTTTTATAAGATATACAATGAAAACCTCAAAAACTGCTTTTACACCTCGCTGCGCGGCAGCCAGCAACAATTTTATCATTTTATTATTTTTTCACAATACATATTCACATTCACACCAAATCTGAAAGAAAATTACAAAACAAAATATGTACACCAAACCAACCCTCAACTTGATTTTTTTCCTTCTCTTTCCATATTTGTTTTCAAGTTATTTGCTTGGTGTCTGTATATTGCATATGTAGGTAGGTAGGTATATGTAATATTAGTCTGCTCTGCGCTTGCTACTTTTTGTCTTTTCCTTCAGTTTTCGTTTGCGTTGAAGCAAAGAGCACATGAGTAAAATTAAAGAGAGCTTACCAACACATTCAAATGCATTTACATGAAATTTGAGTTGGTCGGTCTGGGACACCTACCCTTAATATGGTTATAAGGTCATATATCCTTGTCGAGTTCTAACCTGACATATGTCTCTTGATATGGGACACCTGGTTAAGTTTCTCAAACTGGGTTTGGCTGTTATAATCTTATATTAGAAATTTTCTTTAATGAGTAAGAATAGTGATCGATCGTTCGTTCTGGCATTTCAGTACTCATTTGGATGATGTGGATGCAGAAATATTTGCATTAATAGCGACTTGGCTGTCAACAAAAATTGAGCGATACAAGTTAGTAAGGAGTCGGGCATAATGGTATACTAACAACTTTTAGCTGATGTGCCTTCCGTTACAATAATAACAATTCGATCGTATAGCATTTTCGTTAGCAAATGGACCACAATTGATCCACTAATGAATGTTGAGTATGAAATAGAAACCCCTTACCCATCAACAGAAAGACGTTCTCACCATAGCACGCCTGAAGCCGTTTAGCAACAACCTAATCGGCCCTTATCAGTCTGGTTTTAGGCCAGGAAAGTCCACAACTGATCAAATCTTCACGCATCGGCAGATCCTGGAAAACCCCAAGAAGTCCAAATCGATACCCACCATCTGTTCATCGATTTCAAAGCCGCATACGAAAGCATTTATAGAGACGAACTATACAGAAACATGTCTAGTTTTTGTGTACTGCCCAATCTCGTCCATCTGTGCAGGGTCGGAAACGACCTCACCGATACATTCGATACGATGACGATGCACTGTCATGGGACTTCATTAATTAGATTCTTAAGAGGATTGTGCAAAACTCCCGAGCCAACACAAGAGGCACAATTTTCCAAAAATCGGTGCAACTACTAGCATACGCCGACGATATTGACACCAGTGGTAGGACCCGAGGTGGTGTCATAGCCACGTTTGTTTGTATAGAGGAAAAATCGGCAAAAATAGGTTTAGAAGTAAATGATTATCCCAGTCCTGCTCTACGGCGCTGAAGCATGGACCGTATCAAAAGTGGATGAAGAAATCCCTGGTTGATTTGAAGCAAAAATAAAACTCCGCACTGGACGTTTAAGATGGCTAGGACATTTAGAACGAATGGACACCAATACTCCGGCTCGCAGTCTGCAATTCCCACCAATACGTCGGACGCAGTAGAGGAAGACCTCGCATTAAGTGGCGCGCACAAGTAGAAACCGACCTCAACCAACATGGAGTGCGCAACTGTAGGCAGTTAGCTAAGGACCGGGCTATTTGGAGGGGCATGTTGCTTGAGGCTCAGGTTCATTCCGGACTATAGCACCTCTTAAGTAAGTAAATGGACGTAGTTATTTTAATATTGACGAATCTGATAAATTTAAATATTCCTATGAGGAAGCCTAAGAGCTCACAAGCCACAAAGAAGAATCAAGCATTTCCATGAGCTAGGAATTGCGACGGGAGGAGGAAGAAGAGGAAAGAGGAGGAAAGAGGAGGAAAGAGAAACTGTGTCTTTTCTTCGTCAATTGCTTTAGCGAAAAAGAGCTTGGTTGCAAGAATCTACGTCTTCCATTCACCCTAAGTTCCACTCATGCTAATAAGAAAAACAAATATGATTCCACTAACAAAAAGAAAAGATGACACCTTAAGCAGATAAATTTGCTAAAGATACCCTTAAAGGGACATGATGCTGTCTGAATCAACGAAATCCTTATCATTCACTTTCAATGAAATTTCTTTTAAGACAAACTTACGTTAGAAGCGGCTTCAGTACCGATCGGATGTGTCCGAACGACGCGCGACCAACTAGCTCTCTTAATACTGTTTCAGCCAACATTGGCGGTGTTTGTTCTGTTGGGTCCTCGGTTGGTGTCAAATCGCCAAACTAAAACGAGATCCATAATCGAACAACTTTCAAATTGATATCTCCATTCAGTTCATACCTGCATGTTGAACATCAACGATGGGACAATCTTCTCCATGTGCTGTTTCTCCCAGATATTTTCCACCAGATCATCGGATACCGTCTTTCGAATAACTCCCTGCAAACCTTTTATACCTGCTAAACGTATGCTATCCCTTAGCTCAATGTTGTCATGATTGCCATGACACATTGATGAAAACTTAGAAATAAAAAAGTCATAGCGACGATGATATGATGGAGTATCTTCCTCAATATTGGCGAACTTTACAAACTGCAAAGAGATACATTTTATTAAACATTTGTCTCACAACAGCGTCAACCATGACCTTACCGAGTTTGTAGCCATGATCTGTAGATTTGGATTCGAGTCTTCTAATAGTTTCTGTACCATGCGAAGAAATGATTCAACAAACAGATTCAAGGTTTGTGCATGACATGCCACAAGTAGCAAATCCATTGCTTCCATTGCAATCTCAACGAACCTGAGGAAAGGCAATGTTATTTACAAACAATTTATTCACATACTCCTGGGACTTACTTGTATCGCTTTCGATTGATGTCTTTGGTTGCCTTCTGGTACAGATACTCCCCAATGCGATCCAGCTTGTCCGGAGAACTCAGCGAGTAGAACGTCAACTTTTCCATATTGGACTTGACGAGGCCATCTTCGGGATTTTCTGGGAATATATTGTCGACCAGACGTTTGTAGCGTGGTCGCAGGGCCGAACAGCACCCACAGCAACCTGAGGAGAGTAACAAAATACATTTGTATTCGAACATTGGCCAATCATTAGTAATAAACTAGTTTGTCTGTTTCGAAATCGCTGGGATTCTTATGCAACACAGTACCAGCCACACCATTTGTTTGAAAATGTAAAACTAGATTATCAGACATTAAATGTATATTAACACACCTACCCGACATAATTAGTTAAGAGTGGGTAATTGATCAAAGTTTCCCTACGATGAGATAAGAAAATGATTAGTTTATCCACTCTTTTGTTTTATTTCCCTCCCGTTCGTACTTCGTATACCAGAAAACACTAAAGATGATGTCAAAATTGATCCAAAGTTGACACAACAAACTGAGTACTGACGCATTGACGCATAATGAAGTACTTTCCATTTGACCTGGAAGTATAAAAACTGTGGCTTCCATATTCCAGACTTCGTTGAGTGAACAGCGTTCAAAAAACCCAATTCATGATGACACTTTACCGATTCACCTGGGGTTTAGATTTGCAAGTATTAAATTTATAACTTCTTTAATGGTGTTAGTTTTGTGAGTTTAAATGTAACTTTCAGTGGGGATGGGTTCTCAAGGTATATGAATAGAAGGTAATATACTCAGCGCCGAATTTGTGGTCACGTTCTGCGCATATGTCATTTTTTCACAATATGGCCGACTACTGTGACGGAAAAGGAAATAGTTTGATTCGAATTTTATTTCGTTAAAAGTTCAAGTGTTGCAATAACTGATAAAATTAAAAATGCGTTGTGCTATTTATGGTTGTTCTGTAAACAATCAAAACAAACCATATAATGGGGAAATTTCTTTTCATTCATTCCCAAAACAAACAAAAATGTGCAAGCAGTGGATATTTTTGTGCCAACAAACAGCAAAACGGCGCGAATTTGCTGTAAACATTTTGTGAAAAGTGGTTTTGTGCCAGTCAATCCTTTGTACGAACAGTACGGATTAACTTGAAAGATAAAACGATTAAAAGAAGATGCGGTTCCATCACTTTTGTTGCCATTACAAAAGGAGGAACAAGTTTCAAGTGCACCGAAGTTAAGAATTGTAAACAGATCATTGGTCTCTAGGTAAGTACAACAAAAAAGAAGAAAAAGTACATATTAACCATTATTTTCATTAATTATTCTTACAACTACTAATTTTATTTATTTTAGTGGTCAATTTACAATTATAAATAGCGAAAACAACATGGAACTGGAAGAACCTATGGAGGATTTAGTGCTTGAGTCAGACAAAGTCGACACAAACTGCAGTAACCAACGTTGACTGCAGTACACAAGTTGAAGGACTCAAAATTGACTGCAGTACACAAACTGATGAAATCATTCCGACATATTCTCAGTAAGAACATGATATAATGTTAGTATCATTGCTATAATATTTATATACATATTTTATAGATTACAAGAAGAAATAACAAAGCTAAAACCTCAATGCTGGAAGCAAAAACAAACAATTGATTCCATTCGTCGAATATTTACAAAGGGTCAATTAAAAAAAATAAAATGTCCTCATAAGCGTCCCAAATGGTCATCAGAAGATATTGCTAATGCAATCGCAATACATGCAGCAGTTCCCCGAGCCTACCGATTGTGTTTAAGGAAACAGTATCCACTTCCTGCTGTTATTACTTTAAAAAAGTGGTGCTCAAAAATAAAGGTTTATCCAGGAATCATCCACCCAGTGCTGGATATAATGAAAAATGTGGACATGAAACAAATTGACAAAATTTGCGTTCTTTCATTTGATGAGATGAAAGTGAAAGAAACAATAGTTTATGACAAGCGCAAGAGTGAAACGCTTAAAGCTGCGCAATATGTACAAGTATCACTTATCATTATACGTGGATTGTTTGGAAATTGGAAGCAACCAATGTTTTACGATTTTGACCAACGAATGACCAAAGATATACTATTTAGTATTATCGATGTTCTAAACGTGTGCAGTTATCATCTCAGATATCGGAGGGACGAAACAAGGTTTACTACATGAACTCCAAATCACGATTACAAATACGTTTTTCCCGAATCCAACCGATCCATCAAAGCACATTTATGTATTTGCTGATGTGCCTCATCTTGAAAAATTAATTCGAAACAATTTTATTTATCATGGCGGTTTTATTTTGGACGGACAACTTATCTCTAAAGGAATCATTGAAGAACTGATTTCGAAAACTAATGATAAGTCTGATTTAAGTATTGCTTATAAAATATCGCTAACCAATTTGAATGTTAAAGGTGCAGAGCGTCAGAAAGTAAAGCTGACAACTAAATTGTTTTCCCACACCATCTCTAAAGCTATTTTGCGCTCTGGAAGTTTGGGTGACCTTAGTTCCGAAGGTTGGCTGGAGTGTTCTGAATTTTTCAAACAGGTATTAATCACTATTTTCTCTTAAAATCTAGTCTTAATTCATGTATATCACATTTAAGGTAAATGATTGGTTTGGTTGTCTTAATGTGAGAGTTCCATACCAGGACAGTCGCGAAAGAGTTCAGGGTGTTGGGCTTTCAGAATCTCTCCAATTCGATATTATTGATAAAATGACGGAAGTAATGCTGAATATGAGAGTTAAAGGAAAATTTAACAAAAAGGAAAAGAAAAATGGCAATAACTTTTTTATAAACAATTTATTTAATGTATTAGTTTTAAGTGTGTATACGTGGAAAGACATAGTTTAAGTTTTGAAGTCTAGTTAGTTTTAAGTGTTTTTGTTAGCATGTAAGAATTCTGTATTATAAATAAAAAGACTGCATAAAGAATGAAAAAAAAATAAATTACAAAAAGAATTCAAGTATTTTACTCATGTACTGAGCACCTTCGTATCGTTGAATTTGTTTCTAGATATCTCCATACTCCATTCAAATTTAGTGGTAATAATTACGAACAGCCCAAGATATTAAGAAAACAAGGTAGTGTGTATATGGAATGTGCCTTACTTTGACCGAAAGTAAACACAATTGTCAGTCATATTGAATCAAATATCCTATATCTAAACCAATTTTTCGATACACATGATTTTTCCATTTTCTATCTCTAATTTACTTCCACTACACAGTCACATTATTAGATTTTTAATCCAACTAGTATTTCGGAAGTTGGTTTCCAATTTGAATGTGCCTTACTCTAACCGAAAGTACATCATATGAAAAAATAGTCACAACAGTCCGCCATCTTGGATTTTTTCTCTGTTTACTTTTGTTGACATATGCGCAATATAATATTACCTTCTCTTTATATACCTTGATGGGTTCTAACTGCATGCATGAAATTTCCTGGTATTACATACAAATGTTACCGGCAGAAAAGTGACAGATATACGTTAATCGCAGAAAACACTAGTGTAAATAAGAAAACATACCAAATGTCAAATTCACATTCATGGAGTTGTCGACCTAACTTGCAAGCAAAATGTTTTGAACAATCAGCCTTAAAGGAAGAGCTCTCGTATACAGATAAACTAACACATATAAATGCCATAAAAGTTGAATTTAATACTTGCAAATTTAAGAAAGTAAGCCTCGAGTCGCATACATAAAACTAAAAGTTTCGTTAAATTTGTTATGGAAATAATAGGGGTATTCATGCAACGTCGGAAAGTCGTAAACGTTGTAAACGTGATAAAATTACAACGTAATAAATGAACTGTCAAAATTTGTATGGGAGATCTTTTCCAACAATATCGAAATTTTCTCAGAGGAATTGGGTGCGTAAACTGAGATGGTAAACGTTGTAAACTTTTGAAATGCTATTTTGATATTTAATCAGTTTCCTTCACACATCAAACGTATGCGCTAAACTGAAAAAAAAAAAATTAGTGAGAACGAAAAGAGAACAATAGCAACAAAATTCTATCAATAAATAAATTAATAAAATGAGATTGAATTCAGTGGGTTACCCTATTATTTAGTGGTGCAGTTTTAGGGTCGTTCATGAAACGTCGTCGTAAAATTACAATCTTTCGCACGTAATAAAATTACGACGATGCATGAATACCCTTAATAATGAAAAATGTGATATTTCAAAACCCGTACACTTTTGCAAAGTGCCTGGCCACACGTTCGTGGGATTGAAAGTGATTTAGAAATTGGAATTTTTTTAACACTATCAGATCTGTGTCGTAGCGAGCATAAAGTCTTATTCGTAAACTCATTATAAGGAGTGTATAAAGTTATGCAGCCCTTATAATGCCTCATTGATCAGGCAGACCAATGTACAAACCTATGTGACCTCAAATCACGGGTGTGATGGAAGACACTTAATATCTCCAAAAACAGGTGGAACTCCCTCCCCACCTGTGAAAACCTTATTCATAAAACTTATACAACGTTGACAAGAGATTGAATATCCTATACGCGTCTGATGGGTGAATAGTGCCTGTATAAGGGTATTTTAAGTTTTTTATTTCTGTATACACAGACGACTGAGCATCAGGGTTATCAAAGGTTCAATTGTATGTTGTAACAAATTTTTTGTATTTTAGCAGTTGTGTTTCACGGTTTAATTTATTCAAATGGTATTTCTTTTTCTTTAGACTCAATATTGTAAATGATGTTATTGAGTCAATTTAAGTCAACAAAATGTTTATAAATGTTGGAAACAAAGTTGTCGCCGGGAGTTTCGCAACCACAAAAATTGTCCTTGGTAACTCGTCCGTGCTGTGGAACAGCCAATTGTAAGAGTTTCCCCTCGTTTTGGTAATTTATTTAACACAAACCCTGTATAAATATTATGGTTATGGAAATATTATGTGTGTCCCTGAACAAAGGCTGTATAAATACTTCTGCCCAGTATAACTATACAACCTTTGAGATGTGTTTTAGTGAATTCTAATGAATAAGGGGGAATATATTGTTAACAAAATAAAAAAAAAAAACAATGTAACAAACACTTACTACGACTCTAGCATACAATTGCGCAGAGTATATTTTTAAACTAATACCATAGTTTTGTTTATGATTACTTACTTACTTACTTAAGTGGCGCTACAGTCCGGGATGAACCTGGGCCTCAACCAACATGCCTCTCCAAGTAGCCCGGTCCTTAGCTAACCGCCATCAGTTGCGCACTCCAAGTTGGTTGAGGTCGGTTTCTACTTCTGAGCGCCACTTAAGGCGAGGTCTTCCTCTACTGCGTCCGATGTCTGGCTGGGAATCGAAGACTCTACGAGCCGGAATATTGGTGTCCATTCGCTCTACATGTTCTAGCCATCTTAAACGTCCAATGCGGAGTTTTTCGACCATGGGTATGTCGCTGTACAGCTCGTATAGTTCTTGGTTGAATCTTCGTCTCCATAGCCCGTCAACGCAAACGGGACCGAAGATTTTTCGAAGAATTTTTCTCTCGAATCGACCAAGGATTTCTTCATCCGCTTTTGATACGGTCCATGCTTCAGCGCCGTAGAGCAGGACTGGGATCTCCTAAGTAGTTCCAGTGAGGGCTTTACTACTAAATTGCTTTCTTAGACCGAAGAAACAGCGGTTGGCTGTTTGATTTCGGAAGAGATGTTGTTGTCAGAGTTAATAGCGAAGCCGAGGTAGACAAATTTCTGTAATACCTTAAATTTATATCTGTCAATGGTGACGTTCTGTCCAATTCGTCGATGTTGTGTGTCTTTTCGTGTTGACAGCATATACTTACCCTCATTTACTACTAAACCCATTTTTGCCGCTTCCTTCTCTATACTAGCAAACGTGGCTATGACATCACGTTGAGTCCTATACCAATGATGTCATTATCGTCGGCGTATGCTAGTAGTTGCACCGATTTTTGGAAAATTGAGCCTCTGGTCTGTTTATGATTAGGTATATGTAATAAATTAATTCTACGCAGGTTGTAGAAACCTCCCCGTGTATTAAAACCAATCGCACTTAAAAGATCAGAAGCATCAATTTGTCCTGATAATAATTGGTGTAAGAAAACAATGTCATTGTTAAGTCCACGTTGAGATAAAGGCAACAGTTGCAGCAGTTTAATTCGACAAATATACGGAGGCAAATCGTGTAGATCATCCCATGAAAGTTCTCTCAAAGCAAATCTTATGAATTTACGTTGAACTGATTCAATTCAATTCGTATGAACTACATAGAAGGGTGTCCAAACTTGTGAGGCATACTCCAAGTAAGGGCGAACTAAACAATTATGTATTGGATTTATGCAAAGTTTGAATATTGTGTTGGGGGCCATGCTGCCCCCCTGCAACCCCCCAGCTTGGGCTCACTGTGGGATTTCGGTTGCGTGCGAGGTTGGGTGTATGCTAAATTTCTTTGTATTCATGTTTATTTTTATGCCAAAAATGTTGGGTTTATAATTAGTTTTCTTGAAGAGTTTTGAATAGGATGCCAATTTCAAATGGTCATAACGGATGCGGGTGTGGCCGGGCTTAATTCCGCGCGGGTTATTGCACTCCACCTACACTGAAAATCAACCGAGAATCCATTTCAAAATGAATTCTCGGTGTGGGCATGAACGTTTCACTTCCAAACCATTCATTTTGACAAGAATACTCATTTGTGTGCAGACCTCTATATCATATCGGCACCACAGATTTCATCCAAGTGAAAATACATACTTCATTCCAAAGCCGCTTTTTTGTTTGTGGGATGAACGTTTGGCCAGACACAAAGAAAATGAAAAATGCCATAAGTATTATTGAAACAAAACCCAAAACGTTAACCAAACGTTAAAATAATTGATTTTTCTATTCTTGTCAACGACCAATTGTTATGACGTAGCTGAAATATCGCCAAGATTTTAATTCAAGATCGAGTCCCTCTTCATCTTCACGGCCCCCCACGTACGTTCAAACTCCTAATCCTGAGGGCCAAGAGAACTGATCTTAAATTTAAATATTTGCACTGAAGACAACGTGGAAGCTGTACGGCAGAGTGTTGCAAAGGATCTGCATCAACTCGTCGTCGTTTGAGACAATTGGGCATGTCAAGAACGAACAGTTATAAAGTTGGATCTTTAGACGAACCCATACAAATTCAAACTAATTTGCAGATTAAGCAAGATGGAGCCGCTGCGTAGATTGCTAGGCAAACTATGGACCGTTGTATCTTTTTTTTTTTTTTTTTTTAAATTTAGATTTCCCTTGGCCACGTCGTTTACCAGATTAACCTGCGCCCGACTTTTCTTTTATGTAAATATTTAAAAGACAAAGTGTCTGAAGAATAGTTTGTCCCATCCACAAAAAAAAGAGCCGCTGAACTGCGCTTCCTACAGAGGCATAAGTCTTTTCAATGTCCTATCCTATCTGCCGTAATATATTAACGCCTAAGTGTGAAATCAATATTTTGCCTACCTCGACTCCGGGATTTTGACAATCGCTGTTTCTTTAGGCTAAGAAGCCAATTTATTACTTAAGCCCTAACTCAAACTACTAAGGCGATCCCTTATAAGACCCTAATCATCCCAGTTCTAATGTACAGCGCCTAAGCGTAAACCGTGTTAAAAGCGGATAAAGGAATCCTTTGTCATTATGAGCGAAAAATTATGGAAAATCCCCAATATTATATATTATATTAGTATATTAGTTTTGACATTAAGTTTCTAACATAGAGAAATAATTTCGATAGATATACCTCAAAGTACAAGGTGGCGCAAAAATAACCTTCCGATGTTTTTTGGCTGTAATTTAAAAAAAAATAAAAACTTAAATAGTCACCAATATTCCGCGTTCTGGAGCAGTGTAGCGTAACATTGTTTATTAACGTGTATTTCGCATGTGTTTACTACACAAATGTCAAAACAGAACTGACATTAGGGGCCAATCGGAAATTTATAGCATTTTCTGATAGGAGGATTACTTTTGCGCCACCTTGTATATGGATCGATTCAGAATCGCTAGTTGAGTCGATTTCGCCATGTCTGTCTGTCCGTCCATATGTCCGTCTGTGTGTCACCGATTTTTGGGCCTTACATTTTGAGCTAGAAAGTTGAAATTTGGAATATAGACTCTTTGGCCGACGAAGCAGAACAAGTGTACAAATTTTTGAAATCAGCCCACTGCTACGTCCCCTTTTTAGAAAAAGTGTCTGAGAAACATATTAAGAGAATCTTAATATCTATATTTTGTATCTATATTAACCCACGCCCACTTTTTGGGTTCGTTTTCCTACAAAAACCGTTTTTATACCCTACCCCAAGGCATATGCAATAGAAAAACGTGGTTTTTTGTCGAACCAAAAAAGATTTTGATAAGCCGTCTGAACAATATGTTGTGACAACGTCATTTTCAATATTTTATCGCCATAAAACCCACATTTTGGGGATATTAATTTTAAGGATGGGATGGGATAGGGTATTAAACGATCCGCACAGCGGATTGTAGCCTTCTCATATGTTTTTTTTTAAATTCCTTTTTATTTCAATTTTAAAAATATCTACTAATAACTATAAATATACAAAAATGGTTAAATCTAACTAATCTTTGACAGGTTTTGTGATCTGCATCAGAGCAACGTTTTGCAACATCAGCCTTATATGTGTACACGGCCCTACCGATGAGACTGAATACCATATGAAGGAAGAATTTTACGACCTCCGGAATACTATCCTACAATCATAGGGAAAATATCTTCGGCGGGTTAGTTGGAAAGTACAGCTTCCACGAAACGACAACTGATAATGGCTTCTGACTTTTGACAGGCAATGCAGAAGTATATTATACTGACATCAGCACCACTGGGTTTCCACAAAGCAACCTGGCGATCTTCAGATGGTCGTACCACCAACCAAATCCACCATGTACGTATAGCCTCGAGATACACATCCGACATCCTGGACATATTCAGAGGGGAAAACGAAACCAACTATCCGTCCCCGAAAAGATGCCCGTGGTATGATAAAGAGATGTACACCAAGGCGCTTCAGTCCAAAACACGTGCCGTTAAAGGAAGAGGAAATCGTGTATAGAAAAAATAAGGAACACGTAGCCTCCTTGCTTAGAGAAATTGAAGAGTCTCGCAACAAGAAGAACATTCATTAATTCTACAAAACCAAAAAAAAAAAACAATTGTCCATGCATTCAGGCAGCATTTCCAGCAACTGCTTGAGAATAATATTGTAGGAAACCGGCCCACCTTCATAAAACGAAGAGCATTAAATAAGTTTGTGCAGCCATAAAAAAAAACTGCAAAAAAGCCAATTCTGATAACCAGCAGAACTCTTTAAATACACAGAAGTGTGTTTGCGCAGCGTAAACGGGACCGAACGGATTTTCCGAAGTATTTTTCTATCAAAAAGAGCAAGGATTTCTTCATTCGCTATTGATACGGTCCATGTTTCATGTTTCAGCCCCGTACAGCAGGAATAGGATGAAATGAATCAACAATTATATTGGTAAGACTGTCTAACATAACCAACTTTGTTTTAAATGAATAATTTTGACACTCGGCTTACAGCAAATGTAAATAAATACATATGTAGAGCTACTCGCAGTCATGAATTTTTAATAAAAAAAATGAACAGCAAAAAATATCCAACTTGTAAATATTTAAATGTATGGTCTATGGTAAAACAGACAAAGATTGGGGCCGTATGATTACTTGCCGAACTTTTGCATATTCATGTTTTATTTAATTGATGTTAGCAGACTTTAAAGATGTTTTTACGATTTGAATAATTATTGGTAACGCGAAATATCACTTCCTGTCAGAGATAAAGACTGTTTTTTTTACAGCGGAATGTTGTTGGTTATATGCAATATTCATATTGAATCGGTTGTTTGTTTGTAGGTACTTACTGCATAGCCCAAAATTTAAATAAACCTGCAACGTTCAACCTCAAGTTTGATATTCGCCATTGTTCTATGCCTAGGCCTACTAATATGCACTGCTTTTGCTTCTATATTATGATACGCTGATTCTGGATTTCTAAGCTCTAGTATTTTAATACGATTGGTGGTTTAATCTAGTTATTTTACTATCACCACCACTGTCGCCTCTGCAGCATTGTACGTTCTGTTCCACCTTTCAAACAAACAAATTGCAGTTAACAATCAAGGCCAAATTCGAATATATTATCCCTAAGTGCACATACGCTCCAACAGCAGAAAAATATGACATTGCTAAATATTTTTTCTACGAGCTCCAGGACATAACTTACCGAAGTACGATATTAAAGTCATGCTGTCCGATATAAACGCAAAGGTAGAATGAAAGGGCATCTAAGGCAGTATTGTCATGGACTTCATTGCGGAACGAATAGCAATGGCGGTGTCAGGATCAACAAACGGTCAATCAAGTTGACCACATTGCGATAGTCAAGAGGCACGGATCAAGTATTTTGGCTGGACGAAAATTCCGTCGGGGCCATAATGTTTTAGCAGTGAAGGTAAGCGGATATTTAGCACTACACAAATAATGCTAAATACAGTAAAAACTAATTGTGTTTCGAAAGACTGCAATCGGAATCCAAGACTTTGCAGAAATCTTATTTCTAATCTTTCAATTTATACCATCCAATATTGCAAACCAATGGCAACGATGTCAACAAGTGATAATCTAGACTGATGTGCTATGTTTATCCCACCCACCAACAAAACCCCCCGAGTTTGATTTAGAGTGTAGATAGATGCTCGCAGTCAAGAACAAGGCCTACACGGCATAGACGTAGGTGAAGACGAGTGCCGCCATTGAGCATTATAGGCAAAGAAGGGAAGAACACGGGCTTTCTTAAAAGAACAAAAAAGAGCAGGAAAAGCGTGTGATAGATGCTATAGGCAGATCTCAGTCAAGTATTGGTGTTCGTAAATTTTACAAAAGTGTTAAACGTCAAAAGCTATGGGTACAAGACCCTTACAACTGTCCAACTGTCCAGATAAAAAAGGAAAAATCGTAGTTGGGTCACAATCGATTGTGAAACAAATAGAACAACCACTCCTGCAGACGACGAGCAATCTTCCACTGCAGGGCAAAATGAACCATTCAATTTTGACAACGACAGCGAAAACAACCAGCAACCCGATCTTAATGAAGTAAGGATATCAATAACTAAAATCAAGGCTGCCGAAAACGACGGGCTTCCTGCCAAGTTATAAAAATGTTTCGGAAATGATTTCGTAAGTAACACCCATTAACTCATTAGCAACATTTGATCTGAAGAATGAAACCCTAAGATCGTTTGTCCGATACATAGAAATGGAGACGTTCTGAACTGCGACAACTACTCAACATCGTCTATAAGATATAATCTGCCGTAATATGTGAACGCCTAAACCCATTTACCAACAACCCGATCGTCCTTTATTAGTCTGATCTTCACAAATCTTCACACTTCGGCAGATCCTGGCAAAAACCCAAAAAATCGAAACGCACAACCTAATCATCGATTTCAAAGACGTAGCATTTATAGAGATGAACTATACAGACCCATGTATAGTTTTGATATATCGCCCAAACTTCCTTCTGTGTAGGATGACGATGGAGAATTCTCGCTGCTTCAACGACCTCACCGAAACATTCGATACCAAAAAATGGATTTAGACAAAAAGAAGATCGTGTGAAATCATCATTCTTGAGTGGATTGTGCAAAATGTTTCATAGATCTCTGCAACTACTAGCATACGCCAACAAAATTGACGCCATTTGTCGGAATCAAAGTGATGTTACAGTCACGTTTGGTAGTACAGAAAATGAATCGGAACAAAAGGGCTAACCACTAAATGAGGGTAACACCAAGTATATGCGTTCAACACTAAAGGACATACAACATCTGAACATAGAAGAATTGTACAAAACGTCACCATTGACAAAGGGTATAAGGGACCTTTTTTGCCTAGACTATTGACAACGACATTTCGTCAGCAATAAAATGAAGAATATCACTTGCCAACCGCTATTTTTGGGCTAAGAAGGCAATCTCATCTCTCTTTCTGTCCTCCTGATATTTATGGTATTTTTCGGACGACACTCATGACGATCAGAGAGCATGGCTGAAAGAGATTGTAATATCCACGAAGGATTTTAGTACCTTCTAATTTTTATTTAGTCCCATCATAGGTGTCATCACTTTACACTATAGATATAAGTAATCATCATCTCAGGGCGCCCCTGGAGCATTATGAGTTCATCTTACCTGAATAAAAATTTTAAAAGAATGTAATTGACAAATTACGACAAGAATTGACCCTTTTTGAAAATTACTTCTGCAGGATCTGTATTAACTATCAAGCAGAAGGGACAACTTCTGTTCTTATAAGTCTGGTGGCTTATTGCCTTCTAAATCCCTGGGATTTTTCAAAATCACTTGCCTAAGTAATCTATGTTTAATATGTTTAATTTTAGTGCTGAAGGACGTCTTATTGAAAGTGTTCGTTTGATCTCTTTGATCCCAAAAATATCTAGTAATTTAAAGAAAAATACATATATACTCACAACCAGGGTCGGTGCATTTTTGTGCAAAAGTGTCTAAGAACTCCGGAAGTTCCACAGGTTCAAAGCAACACCTCATTAGTTCCATCCTGTCAACAGGCACGAAATTTGTATAGGCACGATGCTAAAGATTCAAAAATTTGTGCAAAATCCCGTAATATCAATAGATAGCCTTAACATTGCATTTTTCGTAATTAGTATCTTCTAAAGTACGATTATTTTTTATAAACTTTAACCATTGAGAATCAAGAGCTTTTGTTTGTGTTTGCATTCGAATGCCAAACGCCTTAGATTTTTTTTTCACTGACTCATACACTAATTGGCTTATTGGGGGCGGTTCGACCCACGATATTTGACATAATTTTTAAAATTGTGGGTATGCGAGTTTTTAGCTCGCACTAATCTCAATTCAGGACGTTATTTTTTAAGGATAAACTGCAAATATGAGACAGTTTAGTTATAATAGATAAACAAACAATTTGTTTCAAAAGATTGCAGCACAGAAGTCACAAACAGTAGTCCGGATTCTTATTCACGACCAACTGATTTTTCAAAGTAAGCTTTTGCCGCTTATGTCTTTAGAAAGAATTAAGTGGGTTGTTGTCACGTCATTTTCGCCTCACTACGGGAAAGAGGAATTGGACAAAAATCCATGTTGGTCATATGGAATGGTGGTGAAAGCTTTTGGGGTGGTCACATGCGTGGATTCTGACAAGGATTATGTGACGGAATGAAAACCTACCATAACGGAATGGATGTTGTGCTCGTAGGTATTCGTCCGCCAAAGTAGGAGGTAGAAGGAGTCTTGCAAGGTAGTAGTGAATGTAAAGCTTGTTATTATAAGGAAGTAATTGGCACGTGGTATCACTAGTGAGGTTTTAATCAAGGGGTGGGAACTGTCCAGATCACGCATTGCTTGAAAGGTCGTACGTAATTCTGTGAACGTTAAAGTTAGTGGATGTTTCTTTTTTTCACTCTATCGCATGCTTTCAAAGAGCAAACACAATGTAACTTGTAAACTGGTAATTGAACCTTTTGATGTGCTTTTCAGTGTAGCCTTTTGTGGCCTTCATTGGGTATAGTTGGCATCATGGGTATAGTTGTCATCTTTGGGTTTGGGAGCATTAATGCTTTTACTTTTAGCTTTTCGGTTATATTTCATTCACGAGTGTGGGTGACCGTGACCTTAGAGACATATTTTCGCTGTAAGAACGCATGAACTATTTTAACCACGATTACCATTGAATTATGATGAGTTCGGAACACCATTGGGGAGCGTTCCTATGTTATTAAGTGAACAGTGAAAGAGTAACCAATGTTCCTCGGTAACTTGGCAATAAGAAAAAAAGCAAGAGACGGGATGGAGAAAAATTCGAGAAGTTCAACAAATTGTGCACAATTGCTTTTTTTTTTTTTACAAATATAGAACTTTTATTAATAAATACAAAAAAATTAAATAAAATAGCAAATATTTTTGCTTTATTGACATGATACGCGGCTGCGTCTTACGAAAGTCTTTTATCGGTCCTTTTTAGCATAGCCGACTTTAGTAGCTTGGTAGTAGCCAACTGTTTGTGGTTTATCAGAATGTACAAATGACTTGACATACACCTACAAAAAAAGTCATAATGACTCAGATCTCATGACTTAGCCATCCAATTGGAAAGTGCACCTACCATTGATTCGATCACCACGTGTTTGTCTAAATAAAGTAATTGCGTTTGTCCACTATATGACGCCATTCTGTTGAGCATGTTTGTCTCTAGTACCGATGTGCTCAGTGCTGAGATAGAACCTAGTAAAATCAGAGCAACAGTTTGCAATATCTTTCTTATATCTACACATACCGATGAGACTGAAGACCCTACAAGGATGAATTTTACTACCTACTAGAAAGAGCCTGTTAAAAATACGATGTGATCGGAAAGTAAGTTGGAAACGACAATAAATAATGGCTCCGACTTAAGAATCTGCAGTAGCATGTAAAAAAGGGACAAACGTCGAATCTGACCATTTCATTGTCGTTCTCGAAATCAGAGCTCGATTGTCCAACGAGAAACAGAAAAAGAGATTTGGTCTCATTAATGAACCGGAGATTGCCATAGTCTACAAAGAACAAATGAGTAAGAGACCCCCGCTGATATTTGCAAGTACAAAAAAAGTGTTTTAGAGGAGGCACATATCAAGGCAAGACCCGCGTCGCGCGAAAAAAAATATCAATCCAGATGAAGAGAAGGTAAGAAAATACAAAAAAAAAAAGGTAAGGTAAGAAAATCCTCCATATAAAAAGGACAACACGCATCTTACCAGCTGAGGGAAATTGAGAGTCTCCCGACAAGAAGAACAACCGTCAAGTCTAAAAACCCAAACACCAGGTAGCTTTAAAACAAGAATTCAGTCACTCTCGTGCATGGAACTGCAGATGTATTAAGGCAGCTTTTCCAGCAGCTGGTTAATGGGCAAAATGTTTAGAGATGGAGCAAGAAACTCCACGTATTGATGAAGTTTCCACAGCCATAAAAACACTGAACAACAATGTCGCATCTACAACCACTGAAATTCTCGAAGCGAGCAACGATTTTTAAGTAGAGACCATTTTTAAGTCGAGGTATGGTACTCATCGCCTATAGCTCATGCTCGCAGGCAAGAATGTTGCGAAGCCCCAAACTATTAAATATTATATATAACAGTGGTACTCCAGTGATTATACTTCTAGGTTTAGCTAAACTGTTTCGACAATGTCGGAAGATAATCTTACCGAGATGAGTAGAACGATACCGACGACCTATTTATAGATTTAAAAGCCATACAAAGGCGTTTATAGGGACTACATAGACTGAGCCGTATCTTAATATTGCTATGCAGCCAAAATTGGACTGAACCTCACAATTGGCAACTTTAACTTAGCGGTATAAGGGAATTCGTCTACCACGGGTCTGCCAGTACACTTCTCATGACAAACAAATTAAATTCTTGATGTTCTTTTGCCTGTGCGAAGTCATATTTTTGTTACAAAAATAGGATCTCCTGTTTAACGCCTTTTCCGAATAATTGAGAATCTTCTTCAGTTTTTTACTCAGACTTTCGAGGTGGGGCAGAGAATAAAAATTTAGGGTGCTGCACCCACTTTTTCCCTCACGAATGTTAAATTGTAGGATTTAAATTGTTTGAATATTAAGAGCGAATGGACAAACATACTCAGGTTGGAAGAGCCTTCGATTAAAGCAGCATAGGAAGATATCGCATTACTTTTGTGCACAAATCGAATTTAACAAACTGGAAATGCCTAATATTGGACAGTCAGTAAGAAATGGGATTACTCAAGAGGAGTGTAACTTAAATAACTTAATACCTCTAATATATTGAGAATTAACCCTCCCCCTAGTATAAAAATGTTCAGTTAAGTTATCATAAAGCTAAAGAATAATATGGTTAAAAATTTTAATGCATTACCAGCGGAACTCTTAATACACGGAGCTGATATATTGGAAGCTTAACCGCCAATAAATTTAACATAAACAAGGCCTCGTAAGATTACCTTCACCACCTGTATCTGGCTGTGACTAGGTTAGGTTAGGTTGGTGGGTTGATGAGGCAGACGGTGTGTGTCCTCCCCCATCGCTCTCAGGTCAATATAGACCCATTGTGATGCCCGTTGGGGGTCCACTTCTGTGGTTGGTTCATTCATTGTCCCGTTACTGTCCATTGTTGTTAGCCTCTTTCCAGCCATCCAGATGTTGATGCAAACCTGAAAAGATTAGGGAGAGGGATTTCGGATAGATTTCGGTGTCCTCGTGTATTTCTTCATCACCGCAGCCTCTACAGATGTCATCATCTATGAGATGCATTTTCAGTTTGTGGCTTTTTAGTAAGTTGTGTCCAGTAAGAATCCCAACTAAAGTAGAGACAGATTTCCTGTTTCTACGAAGTAGTTTATGGGTTCTGGCTTTGTCATACTCAGGCCACATCCTTTTGGAAGTTTCACAGGTGGGAAGGGAGTTCCACCTGTTTTTGGCAGCGATCAGTGTTTTCTGTCCCACCTGAGATTTGAGGTCGCATAGTGGTGGTTTGACAGACTGGTCTGCTTGGTTAGTGCTGGAGGCAGATCCTTTTCTTGCCAGTTCGTCAGCAACCCAGCAGAGCTTTACATTATGTTGGACGCCAAGAACCTTTAGCTCTTCACGACAACGTTTCACAAGCCGAGATTTTATTTCACAGCAGAGATAGCTTTTATTGCAGCCTGACTGTCAATAAAGATGGTGATATCATCTGGTGGTATGGCCAGCATTGAGGTCGCTTTGGCTGCCTCTGCTACTGCCAATATTTCGGCTTGGAAGACACTGCTGTGCTCAGGGAGACGAAAGGTGCTGTTTAGCTTAAGTGTTTCTGAAAACACTCCAGCTCCAACGCCTACATCCATTTTTGAACCATCAGTGTAGATGGATATGGTTTCGGGGCCCAATTCGTTCCTCTCCCACTCCTCTCTGCTTGGGAGGATGCAGGAGAATGGTCTTTGAAAGTCATGGTGAGGCAGCATGTAGTCAGAGGATACAGCTGAGCCCAGATATCTGTGTTGAATTTGGGCATGTCCTCCTGAGTTCGATTTCCAGCAGTTGAGCTGGCTGATTCTTAGAGCACTTTTGGCTGCAGATTCTTGCATGTAAAGGTCTAGCGGTAGCAGGTTAAGGATGGTTTCCAGTCCCGCTGTTGGCGTGGTTCTCATTGCGCCAGTAGCGCCCACACATGCTATCCTTTGTACCTTTGTCATATTTTTGATAGATGGGTGACTTTATTTGTGGATTGCCACCAGACAAGCCCCCAATATGTTAATATAGGTCTCACAATGGCCGTGTACATCCATAGGATGATCTTGGGGTTCGGACCCCAGTTTTTTCCGAATATTCGATTACACGTATAGAAAGCGACTGTGGCCTTTTTAATGCGCTCGCGCACATTTAGGTTCCAGTTGAGTTTTCTATCAAGAATGACACCCAGATACTTTGCACTATCGGCTAGTTTGAGGGTAGTCCCATCGATAGCCGGTAGGTCGAATATTGGTATATTCCTCTTGTTCGTAAAGAGAACGAGTTCCGTTTTCTGGGGGTTGATGCCAAGCCCACATTGTTTTGTCCACTCGTTGAGAGTTTTCAATGCCCGCTCGAGTAGTTCACTAATAGTGGGTAGGAATTTCCCTTTAACTACATCGTCTGCCTAGGCTATGACTTTTACCCCATTTCGCTGTAGCTTTATGAGGCCTCTCCTTGTCCTATCGTCAGTGTCTCACTGACCCCTGGCGGCGTTGAGGTTGACCGATTTCCTTTGCCTGATGAGTTGTTACTCATCACAGCCCCGGTGAATTCAATCATCCCCAGCTCCTCCTTCGGGTTCTGATTGACGTTTGTGTCCGTCTTGTCCTCTGACCCATCCTTGGTATGGTCTGGAGAGACTGTTCTCCAGTTGGATTGGCCAAGGTCACTCACGACTGGAGGCAATCTCTTCAGCTCACAAACACTCTTATTCTGCGTTACCTCACCACCTAAGGTACGAGCGAGCGGCTCATTCTCTTCTGTGGTGAGATTCTGCAGAATAAGTGTGCTTTTAATGCAGTCTCTTGTTTCGGAGTCTGAAGGGATCATGTCAACTACTAGTGGGTTTGCGCCCGTAACATCGTTGACCGATCCATCCAGCTCTCCTTCAGCTTCGATTCCTGTATCTCCTCTCGGCGAGCGACGAGCGAGCGGCTCGTCAGCTGCTGGGGGGGTATACAAGAGATCATCAGCCATGATTTCGCCTTTGACTTTCGCAGGGTCTGAGGAGACCATTCCTTGTCTTAGCGGGCCAACGCCCTGCATTAAAGGTGGTCCCATCAGTTCCTTCATGCTCGAGGTACTCGGTGCGTTCATTGAGCATGTACGAGCTATCGGCTCATTCTCTGCTAATGTCAGACTTTGTAAAAACTCTTGAGCTTTCTGAAGTCTCAGCCGATCCTTTGCTCCTAGAGTAACTATCTTGCCTAATCTTCTGATCGTCAACTTGCATGATTTTGATTTTGAAATTGATTCAAATACGCGATGCATCTTACTATACAAAATGTTGCATCGCGTGTCCTCCTTTTAAACATGTAGGGTAGAGTCGCCTATTCTCTAACAGTTAACAGACTTTGAATAGTGAAGTGTCTGTAAAAAAAAAGTGCTCACAATAGTCCTAGAAATATAGTTTTGATTTGATTTAAAGAAAAACTCAAATATTCTTAAACTTCATATAGTTGATTTTATTAATTATTGCAATTTATTAACATATCAAGTAAATATGAAAACCAACCAATTTCCCCTATTTTCGAACACTTGTTTCCAATAGCCAAACAACAGGTTTCCTCCTTTCAAACACTTTAGGTAGGTAGGAGTTGGAAAGAATTTTGAAGAAGATGTGCATTGCTCCGGTTGTCCGGGTGGATGATGACTTCAATAAGTAGAAGCAGAAAGCCAGATCTATAAAATTTACTGAGGAGACATTAAAGTCACAGGCTTTGTTTGGAGATCCTTTTTTTAGGGAGGTAGGCAGGTTAGGTTAAGACCATAATATACTTGGTTCATAATAATATGACCTGAGGTATATGAACCATAGACTTTTTTATTAGTTTTTCAATGCGATAAGAACTGGAGTATATGAACCATAAGCATTTCTATAAGCTTCCCAATGCACTAATCTACTGTGTCTAGTGGACAATTCATCATTTAAATCCACTATTAGAGGCACTCTATCAGCCAGTCCACTTTCATTGTAATTCTGGTAGGATTTGGTTTCAGGTAAATACATTGAAGAAGGCCTTGCGCTACATATTGAGTTCTTGTTATTTTCTTGAAATCATACTGGCAAATCTCCGGCAGCCACTAGAACATATTCGGACAATATGTTTTTTCCATCCATGAATAATCACACTGATTTTAAAAGCAGAAGATACGAAGGTGAAGCTTTCAGAGGACCGGATAGGTACAAAGAAGTTGAATAATTGTCGATTTCTTCTTTTCATCCACTTAACTTCTGAAGAAGTCATTTGCATAAATGTCAAAGGCCCGTACAGGTCCTCTCCCGTCATTCTCCCATCACAAAGAAGGGGACCTTCTATTTAACGCCGCAAGAGGTGGAGCACTGAAAAAACGCGCTTACGAGTCAAACGAATTAACCACTAGCACCCATAAGTCTTGCTCCGTGCTTGCTTATTCCGCAGTGTACCTACCATGACTATACCTATTAGGTTGCAACTTCTTCCAACGTTTCAGATCCAGATCTATGTAGAAACCTAGCACAATATACCCCAGATATAACTGAGGATTGATCTGCTAATCGCATGTTTTAGACTACAAGTTTGCTCATATACCAAGACAAGATAGTGGCATGAAAATTTATTCTGGAGTTTAACCTGGTAATGGTATCATTCTGTATTTTGTATCATTATTGGACGAACCAAAGTCGAATAGCCGAGTTAGTAAATATCAATGGGTAGCAGGTGCAACAGAACACTCCTGTGGAGGAAGAAAACTCGCGAGTGCCTTAAGTTTTATTACACATTTTTCTAATATGATCTTGGATTTTTGCAAGTATTTCTGAGCTGCATAAACTTCTTCCATTATATCGCACCAGAATGAGAGATAACACAAAAACGTAAAGTCTTATAAAGCAGATAAGAGTAAAGTTGAAGCCCCTATTGTATCCAAATTTTCCTTTTTAGGATCACAAATTAGTTCAAGAGGTAAAACTATCTTCATGTTCCTTAAATCGGTTAATAGCCTCGTCAAATCACAGATGATTATTGAGCGATTGCTCATGATCCCCCTGTTTATAAACTTATCTAAAGACCTAGGTGTGCTGCCGCTTAATTTCTCAAATTTTTGTTTTTGAGATTGCAGTATTGCAACCTATTAAATGAAAAACGTTTAAATACTGGCTGATCGAGTATAGGAAATTACAAAACTTTTAGTTTCCTTATTTCGAACACAAACGAATATGGTTTTAGAAAATAGGAACACTAATTTTATGTGTGGTTTGTGATACAGAAAGGGGAAAAAAATAATGTTTTCCGATAAGTTAAGGTAGTAAAATGGAAAAAAAACATTTTTTCAACAGTTGTCTATTTGCGAACAGTTGTGTTCGGATTAGGAAACATGGTAAAAATTAGGTTACTTCTCTCGAACAGTCCAAAACCACGAGCTAACTTCAATTTAAATTTGCAAAACATAACGAAATGTTACAAATGAATGCACTAATATCATAAAAACACAGTTGAAGATTCTAACCCGATAAATTTTTTTCTAAAAAAAAACTTTTCCCAAACGTACACTGAAACATTTTTTTAAAGAAAAACAGATCCACCAGATTGAAAACCCATAAGCAACCCATTTTTGTTGACAAGGTAAGTATAAAGGGAATAGGTATAGGAAATTATGAAACGGTGAATTAGCGATAATATAATGACTTTTGCTAAAAGTGTTCAAGAACTGGGGATGTTCGGAAACAGGCAGTCTACAGGAATTCGGGTTCAAGGTATGTATGCTATTATGCGATTTCTTCAATTTTATGTTGGAACAGATGCAATTTAATGAACTAACAGAACCTAATTCTACCAGTCCAAAAGCTGGACGAAAAACATGCAACCAAAACATTACTGGACACTTTTGAACGAATCATTTGTCGTCGATTATTTGTTCTTGTATGGATGAGCTTTATAAGCTCTAAGAATATGTGGATGTAGTCCAAAAGGTTAAATATGTTTAATGCATTCGAAAGGGTACATTGAGTTAATAAATAGCAATGCTCCAGTCAATATTATTGATCCCAGTCTCCAGATTCGAAATGATGAGGAAGACCGAATCTATGGTTCACGGATCAAGCGATCGCAAATGAAAGGCTGCTTAGACTAAATAGCTGGAAGAAGCGTGTCTAGGATTGAGAATTGTAAAAAGTTCACTCAACAGTAAGCCCATTAAAGGGAACAAATAATGTTATGCTGTTGTCACTAGGCCATTTACAGGTACTAAAAATTGCATTAGAAGATGTTAAAAAACGTATACATGTGTACCTATTATGTATTTTTTTGTTAATGGAGTTCTTTGAGTCGTTTGAATCTTCGGAATCTCTTAATTTTGCTAACACCAACTCACAATTAAGGCTTTTTGTAATTTCCAATTCACATCGTCCAGTAAATTCGAAAATATTTCACGAATTCATAAAAGTTCGTGTCTAATAACCTAATCCGCCAAATGGTTCATTATTTATGAGATGATGCGCCCAATTCATTAAATACCGTGCGAAATGTATTTGTATATTTCTCTAATTTGCGCATGCGCAGCCTATAAAACATCTCAAAGCCATTGTCCATTTCACTTTTCGTTTGCAATTGCGTATACCCATTGATCTCGTTAAGCCATCATAAGTCACGCGTCAAGGTAATTGAACATCTACGAGTATACCCTCTCTCTAAACGCGTTCATTCACTAAACAACAATTAAACCCGTTAACCATGAAATTTCTTCTTAAACCGTATGAACAAAACAAAAAAAATCGCAAAGCGACAACAACAACAACTTGAATCTGTCGCCGATTATACCCACAAGTGATCGTGATTCCACATCTTAACTAGGTACTGCTTAAGTCTGTCAAGCCAAGTCAGTACTGCCGCGGTATTCGAATTAATTTAGCATATGAATGGAAAATGAAGTCCATTAATTAATCTCGAAAAAAAAATAATGAATCTTTACAAGTGATTAAATTTGCTCGTCACCATTCCATCGAAGCTTCCGAATTCAGCACACGTTTTGCTTTTGGTCACGTTACTTTACGGAATATACGAGTAGATACAAAGATACATTTGCGTGTTGTATTGGCATGGTAGCGTGTACGAAGTGGAGTGAGTCTAAGCCGCCGCGCCGTGTACATAGCCCACTTAAACAGATGATCAGTATAGGTAACGATCTATAGCGAAAGCTTTAAGTTGCTACCTGCCAGCGGTGCGACACCTGCTCGCCTCTCCACAGTCTGTATGCCGTTGAAAAGACGTTAGTCGAGATTTTCGTTAGTTTACTTTGCAAAAAAAAGCTTCTATTGCGCACTTGTTTGGGGTGTTCCCACAAGAGCTGGTGGTCTGCAGTCGCTATATCCACTGGGGCACAGGCGCAAACACATTATACAGCCAACATAGTGCGGCAAGCAATCGTTAATAGATGTGTAACCAGTTTAGCTTAAAGGTGAAACAGCGTTTTTTTTCGTGATACCTATATCTGGATCCTCTCTCTCTCTGTTGGCAGTCTCTGTCTTAGTGGGCCTTTGTGGTGCCTTTACGCTGCTGTAGTGCTGTCAGCTACAAATAAGATTTTAATGCCAATTGCTATGAGCTTACACAGCGTTGCCACTTCAATAAATAGGAAACAGCTTGGTAGATTTTACAAAAATAAATAAAAACATTCAATTCAAAAGCCGCAACCGATACTGTATGTTTTTAAAGCTATTGATCCTAAGATACGGAAGTGCTCTGTGCTAAAGGCGTCGACGATTTTGAGTTGCATCAAAACTTGTAATCGCATAAGCAATTAATTTATTTATTATTAACTTTCAACAATGTTCAGTTTGGAGTTACAGCAAAACTGGAGACTCCAGAAATATATCCAAAATTTGCACAATATATAAAATCTTTGAGATCTGATATATTTTCATTCAATCATTACCTACCGGACCATCCGCGGTTGTCAGGTATCCCTCCATGAGTTTTCTTCGGAGGACAATCCGAAACGATGTACAGACCAACCCGCGTCTATATCTAAGAACTAAGTATACCCACATTTCATAATATGACAAAAGTCCCGTACTTTTTCTGTTTTCTAATGATAGGCGAACATACCCTACCCACCCATATCTTTTCATACGATCCATGTCGTACGCTCCTATATATATACTCCTTGGCCGCTGGACTTTGAATTTAGCTTTCCTTCAATACTGAATCAATTCCACAGCGTACTTTTTCGTCTTTTCGTTATTGGCCAAAACTGAAAATTCTGTTAAGAGACCTTTAGGCTTAAAATTAAAATTGAAATTATTAGGCATTAATACGAATATCAATAATAACGATGAATTTCAATTTTATTACAGTGGAAAATATAGTTCACGAGAAATTGATGATTTTCAATTTGGATAATATACAAAAATCTGTTATAAGAGGTTTTACGGAAAAACTGAGTATGTACCTACGTAGTCATTTTTCAAATATTTAAGTTAATAATCGTTTTTAGTTTAATCAAAATCATTAGCTTGGTCGTGGACAAACTCTCTATAGGTACGCTAACCATATTTTTCAAAGCAAAATAAATGTTAAAAAAATTATTATTTTTGTTTAGAAACTTTATGTTTTTATTAAAATTTAAAAAAAAAAGCAATACAAACAAAAAACAACATAAATTACAATTCAGTAAAAAAAACAGACTTTGATTATTGTTTCAAATTCATTTTAAGAATGATAGATATTTTTAAAAGTTACACGACACAATAGTTTCAAATATGTAACGGGTGTGTTTTAGAGGTTGGGTTTTCGAATAGAGATAAAACTGACATTTTGTGGTTAAATCGGGCAACTCTAATGTCATTTATGTTCAGTTTAGTTTGCCATTTCATCATGAACAGGTTGGCAAATGAACAACGCTTGCAAATCGTGCAAATTTATTTTGAAAATATTGGTTCGGTTCGCGAAGTTTACCGCAAGCTCCGTCCATTTTATGGTCGACAAAATCGTCCATCAGAGCGTCCATCAGAACGTTTACTCTACGTGATAATATGCATCCGCAGAGACGTCGAACAGTGCGCACCCAAGAAACAGTTACCGTTGTAGAGCAAAGTGTTGAGGAGGACCTGAATGAATCGATTCGCCACCGTGCACAGCAATTGAAGCTTGGTCCATCAACTTTATGGAAGATTTTGCGCAAAGATCTTGGCTGACGACCTTACAAGATCCAGCTTGTGCAAGAATTAAAGCCGTGAGACAATGCAATGCGTCGTGATTTTGGTTTATGGACCGAAAATGAGATTGATCTCGATGCTGTTTTTCATCGCAAAATTTTGTTCAGTGATGAGGCTCATTTTTGGTGAATGGCTATACGTCAACAAGCAAAATTGCCGCATTTGAAAAATGAAGAAAATCCACATGAGACCCTTGAGACGCCATTACATCCACAAAACTGACTGTTTGGTGTGCTCTATGGGCTGGAGGAGTCATTGGGCCATATTTCTTCCGAAATGATGCTAGAGAGAGAGCCATGATAACCGACTATTTTGTTCGCGAATTGGATTCGATGAAACGCATAATTTTGGGGAATGGTCCTGTCAATTGGCCACCAAGATCGTGTGATTTGACACCATTGGATTATTTCCTTTTAGGGATATGTGAAGTCGAACGTCTGCGCCAACAAACCATTAACGTTAGGGGACTTGGAAGCCAATATTCGTGTCGTTGTTGCCGACATACGGCCTCAAATGCTCGAAAAAGTGGTTGAAAATTGGACCTCTAGACTTGGCTTTATTCTAACCAGCCGCGGCGGCCACATGCCCGAAATCATATTTAAACATAAATGGCATAAAATTATCAAACAAAAAAACGATTTTGTGATTCTTGTGTTTTATTTCAATTCCAAGTTCTATAACTATAAACAACAACACCTTTTCCATACTAAATAAATTTGTACAAGCAATATTTTTACATTTAAAGTGAACAAAGATTCGTTTAATTTATTGACACTAATGTATCTTTTTACACAGTATAGTTCATCGAAAATTTCTCCGTCATTTAAAACTAAGTTTTTTTTTTTTATTTTTAACTTTCTCTTACAAAGAGAAAGATATTGTTTTCGTGAAAATTTTCGACCTCGAGATTTTGATTGATTCTAACATTACGATGATAGCGGAGCCTAAAAAAGTGGTTTTTGGAATTCCGTCCGTCGCACACTGGGGCAAGATACCCCTAAAACTGGCATCAATTCATGTGAAGGTTTAGTTATGCTAAAATTAATTTTATTGTGTAAAGATTAGTTGATAGTATATATTTTAACAAAATTTTAATATTTTAGGTCATATTTTATTGCTTAATTAACACTTTACTTACATGAATTTCAAATTTAACACGTGGCAACACACCTTGTGTTTGAATTTTTATTTTATTTTCATTTAGGATATAACAAATAGTTTATATTTATTTATTGATTGTAAATTTCATATCTATATATAGTATTAAGACTGAAATTCAGATGTATCCGATGAGCTTTCATCATCCCTTTCTCCATTGGAACTCTCATTGTTAGATATAACCGGTGAAACAATTAAGTCAAAGACTTCTTTCGGAAAATGTTTAAGTTTCTTCTTCGGAAGTTGTCGGTAGCTGGTTATTAGTGGATCTGATGTTATGAGCATTAAATTGAACACATCCTCGTTACCTTTTTCACGAGAAATTTTTCTGGAATAGTTTTCCCGGTATTTCTTAAAATCCTTGTTCCGTGCCTCTTGAGCTTCCTCTGACAGTTGACCAATTGGAAGCAATGCTGCTGAAATCACATCTGGCCCATGAATCAGTAACTTGTGCATAGTTGAGGGCATGTAAAACCAGGGATATAGGTTTACATAATGTTTTGCTGTATCAAGTGCGAACGCTTTAAATTTCTCAATATTAATGTCGTAGCCACTTGAAATAGCCACCAATAATGTATGAAGTTTTTCGATTAAATTTTGATCAACACGCAAGATTCCGGATGCCACTTCTGCGTTGCTGAAAAATCGCCTCGCAGTGTTACCATCATTTGTGTTTCCGAAACCAGGTTTCGGTTGATCAACTATTAGTCCCATTCGTTCTCTGAACTCCTTTTGTATGCGTGCTTTGTTCGATGCTACTATTTCTTTATCTTCTTTTCGTGTTTGCCATTTTCTTATTGGAAGCTTATAACCCACATGTAAAAGGCACTCAAAAGTTCGAATCCAGCAATGTAGTACAGACAAACCAAAAGACAATGTACTTGCATTGAAGGGTTTTGACAACATTTTGTCGATGGAATTGAAATCCTTGGAACTAGCACCGCAGATGTAACAACGCTGAGTAGAGGCGGTATCAGTCAAAGCGTTACAAACTTTTCCGTCCACCATTGTCAAAATAAATTTATGTGACACTTGTAGAACTTGTTCTCCAATATTAACAGCAGAATGGTATAAGTTTTCAATTTGTTTGTCTATATTTGACTTCTCAGATACTGAGATTTGTGTTGATTCCTTGGTAAAGTTTATTTTTAAAGGACGACAATATCTGGTGGATGAAGGCCGTGGATATTCCAAATTATGTCCTTTTTGTCGGAGTTTCCACAAAATAATTGAAGAGGTACAACTGAGGTTATAAACACGCTGGAATCATTAGCAGCCATTCCAACCGATTTTTGTTTGTAGGAGCTGTGGCCTGAACTGCCATCAAATCCCCACTTTGATATTAAGTGCAAATTGTTTAATTGATCATTTTTCAATGTACCAATGACTTCTTTTTGCGATAGTATCAAACGTTCAGCAGTATGGTTCATTAGAGCTTGAACATTTACTTCCGCTGAAGTAGGAGTAAGTTTAATGTCGTTTCTATTTGGATAACATTTTTTTTGCAGCTTGTACAACTTTATAAGAAGGAAATCTTTCAGGAGCCTTCGCCCTTATTACATTATATTGATGTCTTGTAAGCTGGGCTTCGACAATAACTGAAAGAGCTTCTTCGCCTGACATCTGCTCAATGTCTTTTCCTTTATAATTCTGATACGCTCTTTTATATTCAGTTGCACTTTGAGGTGAACGTATTATGTTCTCCACTAATTCGGATGCAACTGTATGTCCTGAAGCTCGTAAATTCATCTTTGCTTCGAATCCAAGTTGCGAAGTAGACATGTTTCTTCTTATGTTTTCCGTTTTAAAACGTTTGGTTCGTTCCGAACTCTCCTCAAATGATGTCTCCGGGCGGCCGCGGCCTCGCTGTTTTGTTAAAGTACTTTCATATAATTCAAAGCCTATGGATGTCTCAAGCCATTCCTGATTTTTTTCTCTAAACCGAGATTCTTTTCGATTAGCTTGTGACCATCTTGCTTTGAATCTAGCTGAAAACATTGCAATTGTACGGTTAAGTTCATTAAGCCTAATGTCAGGACAATTGGTTCGGTCTTGAAGATGGACCTTTAAAAATTTAATTTTTTCATCCAATTTCTGATATCCTGATGTCTTCATTATATCAAATAACTCCATTCTAGTAAGAAACAAATCCCTTGAATGCTAACCTACAGCAAATTAGAGCGATTTAGATTTATGCAAAAATAAAAAAAAGGCGCAAATATGCGCACCGTTTTTATTTATAAACATATACTACATGAGTCAAGGTATTGCATAATGTTAGAATCTCGGTGTAAAAGCATGTAAAAATATACTTTAGCCTTAATGGCGTATAATGGAGCTTTACATTTTTTTGAAATAAATATGCATATTTTCAAATAATTATAGGAAATTCCTGACTTTAATAACAAATATAACGGCACTTGAAATATGAAGTACATACATGAAGCTGTCGATTCCATGTTATATCAAAATTTTTCCGTTATTTTCACACGAATTATGACCATACAAATAATCGACTATTTAAATCACTTGTTAAAACACACGTGCAAGCTACAACCGCTGTCTAGAGTCGACTAAACGTCAGAGAGTGGGTGGGCATGTAACAAAGTTAATTATGGCCGCGCATCATGCACTTGAATGTAATGTAACGGAATTACAACAGTATTTGCTTATCTTGGTAATTTTTTTTTTTAATTTTTGCCAACATTGGTATATGGATTGCCCCACTGTGCGTCGGTCCGTCGGTCCGTCTGTCCGTAATGGTCTCCCCAGCCTAAACGGCTTGCCCGATTTTCTTCAAACTTCGTATCCAAGCTTGTTTTGGTCATAATTCTAGGCCATTTTTTTTGTTTGCTTTTAGCCATGTTATTAACGGTACCTGCCGTATAAAAATTACACATAACCTCAATTTTCTCGAAAACGGCTCTAACGTTTTTGATTAAACTTTACACATACTATAAGAATATTAGTTCCAACAAAACTGCATACCCAGTTTTTTCGAGAAAATCCATATAACGGATTTTGTCATTCAGGCCTTATAAAAAAAATTGTTAATTTCTCGCAAACTACTATGTCAAATTGAATGAAATTTAATATATATACTACTATAATAGTTTTAAACAATTCCACATAATTAGTTTTAGCCCAACTATCACTTTACGGAATTTTCAGTTTTGGCCAATAACGAATATTAATTATTTTTCATATAGACACCGATTCCATCAAATTACGGAGTAAAAGTTCGTACAATCACATTTCGACATTTTATATAATTTTTAGCATTAATAATCAAAATGCGCACTATTTGATCTAACACCCAACTCACTGTGAAAGAGAATGTTGCGTACGACCCAGTGTGCACCCACCACTCGTTTATTCCGGTGTTTCACGAAGTTAGATCCATTCAATTCCATTGGCAAATATATTGGTGGCATGTTTTGTGAAAATTATTGACTGATTCTCGATACTTCAAAGCGTCGGCGTCGATGTCATTAACCTTTTGCAAATTCAAAAACATAAACGATTCATTTTTCCTTTCGAAAAAAAGCATTTCTTTGATAATCGATGGCACTTCCAGCATTAATCTTGACTCGTCTCGTTGCGCCACCGAGATTGCAATTTATGTTATCAGCACAAATTGCAAGAATCTTTTGGTTTATTTCAAAACTTTCTAATATCTACACATATAATTGCATATCAGAGGTTGATCTACTTCTAACATTTTAACTTGGATACCGTGTGGCTGCGAAGAGTATCCACCTAAAATAAGACATAGTTTTATGCTTCCTTGGTTGGAACAAGCCGTATGAACTGTACAACTGTTGAAAACACTTTGTAACTGATTTTTAGTTTCTGTTTGTGACATTGGAGCGAAAATATTTCTAACAATCGCTTCTCATTTAGTTCTTTTATATCTAGGCAATTAGGCATAACTTTGGTCAAAGCTAAACTTAATGAATTTCGATTTGCAATCGTTTGATCGAAAAGAAAGGTTGTGCTGAATAGAATGATGTGCCCAGTTACCTTCATTTACAGCATTTCCTCTCTCCATAGAGCTGAATATAAAGCTTGGTTAGTAACATACACCAACTCATAAACTACATTTCCCTGAAGATACATTCTTCCACGGAGACCCTTAGAACTGCGCCAACTAGAGAGGAATAAGTCTCCTCAACATCGCCCCATACCGTTATATGTGAACTCCTGAAACCGTTTACCAGCAACCTGATTGCTGCTCAGTGTGATTTTAGCCCAAAAAGGTCCACATTTGCTCAAATCTTCACACTTCGGCAAATCTTGGAAAAAAAAACAAGAAGTTCAAATTTATACCCATCGATCGATTTCAAAGCCGCATACGACAGCGTATATACAGACTAACTATACAGCGCCATGTCTAGTTTTGGTATATTTCCCAAACTCGTCCGTCTGTTCAGGATGACGATAGAGAATTCTCGCTGCTTCATCAGATGGCGCATTATGCAAAAATACCATGCCAACAAACACTAGAGGCATAACTAATAGTATACGACGACGATATTGACATCATTGGTCGGTCTTAACGAAATGACCCAGCCACGTTTTCTAGAAGAAAGCGGCGAAAATGAGTTTAATATGGAATAAAGGTAAGACTAAGTATATATACTGTAAACACGTATATATACTTATATACAACATTGATGAATTGGGCAGAATGTCCATGTAAAATTAAGAGGAAGTAATGAACATTGTCTATCTCGCCTCCGCTATTAACTTTGACAACGACATCTCGAAAGAAATAAAACGTAGAATTACTCTTGCCAACCGTTGCTTCTTTGGGCTAAGAAGACAATTCAGTAGTAAACCCCTTGCTCGAACTACTTAGGAGAGCCTACTTAAGACTCTGATCCTCTCTACGGAAAAGAACAATGGACCGTAAAAAAGAAACGAATGAAAAAATCCTTAATCATTTTGAGCGAAAGTTTCTTCTTCGGTTTCCAGCCAGACGTTGGATCCATTAGTGGAGTATTTCGCCTTAAGTGGCCCACACAAGTAGAAGCCACGCTCAACCATATTTATATGCCCAACTGGAAACAGTTAGCTACGGACTGGGATGATTGGAAAGATATGTTGATTCAGACCCAGGTTAATTTTGGCCTCTTGCGCCACTTAAGTAAGAATAAGTAACAGACTGAGTTCAAGAAGAAAAAAGAAAAGTAGAGACAATTTATTTACGAAACCAATAATGAAAGAAACAAAACCTAATACATATTTCATAATTACACAAGTTCCCCCTTCCCCCACCAATAAATCAACACCATGAATTTTCCCACCAAACAACTTTTTTTTTAAACATTTTGGGAGCAAAATACTCCATCTGGCAACATTGTCTATCATTATTATTTCTCTACTTTACAAACTAATAACCATCTTGCCATTCGAATTGAGAAATGTGGTACCTTCAAGTCAAAATCACAAATTGTGGTAGATCTACCACAACTTTGGTATAATGACAGCGTAGAGCTTACCCCCATGGATAAAGCATCTGTATTTGTTTTCCACTAACTGAGCGAAAAAAAGTTTCAACAAAAATTTAAATCGAAAGTAGTATTTGAGATTGAGATTGCTGAGAGGTAAACTGTTTAAGAGTGGGTTGCGCGCAGTCTCACATTGGACGTGGTCGCGATAACTTTAAGATTCGATTTTTGTTTGGCCATTCACATACCTCTGTATCTGTGCGAAATATATATAAAAACAAAATATTTATAACGACAATTTCATGATTGGAATATCGATGGATGTCTAACGTGAATCGACTGAAATAACGAAAAGATACATACGTATACACATGTATATTATAAGAAATTTTATTATCTACCTACGTTAGTGAACAATTTTATTTCCTCACTAAAGTGTTTTTATTTTTTAAAACGAACCTCCTATAAAAAAAAAAACAAAATCCAACAACTACCATAACAAAACATAAATTTGTTCAATCCTCATTTTCTTCTTCGTTTACCTTGCATTCTCACTTTTTTTTGTAATTGTATCTGGGTAATTGTGTTTACACTGTCGGTATAGTGCATTTATCTTATACGTCGTTAAGTACGAAAATAATAAGATTTAAAACTAAGTTACGTCATTTTCGCATTTAGAAGAAAAGAGAATACGAAATCAAGTGGCGTTTAAAGAATACAAAAAAAAAACGTCGGGGTACCTTTATTTTATTCGCTAATTTGTACTAATTTCCGTGTGTTGCAAGTGTGTTTCCTGTCAAATAATGTCCAAGTAAATGGTGAGTCGTTATTTTTATACTATCTATTGAATATCAGTAATATATAGAACACTAGCTTGGATAAGACTTTTTTTCTGTTGGGATAGTATAACAACAGGTGCTCGTTGACTTACATTTCATTCTTTTAACCGCTCTTGTAGATATCAATCTATTAATAAAACTATAACAATCCTATACAAAAAAATGAATTGTCCATAATTTTATTCAAATATTGATAAGTAGGAGGAATAAGTAGGACATGTATGTATGTACGAGCGTAGAGCTAATGTTTTTCTAATTTCTCTATCATCCCTGTGGGCGTTGTGTGGTTGTGCAGGCTTTCTATAAGAAAATGTCACTGTAGGTAAAATATTGTCAGCATCAAACTGGATTAATACTGGCACCTGCCAGCTGTCAAATATTTGCATTTTAAATGCACCAGATACCTACATCAAACTTGACCTTTCTGATACATCAAGTATCTGCAATGTTTTTTATACATATATATATATATTATTTGAATGTGTTTTTTTTACACAATATTTCCTACGTTTCTTGTACGGATATACAATTTTTTCTTGTTTTCATTTGTCTGTTATAAGACCTTCGTTGACCAAAGCGATTATTTCTAAATGCCTACTTGAAGATACCCACGCTTCTAATTTGTTGTCTATTTGTTGCAAAGCTTAAGTAACGATGGTTATATCTATTAAGTCAGTCTGAAGTTAAGCTTTTGTTGATGTTTTAATTTTTTCATCAGCTAATGATAGATTTTATGGGTTGAAATTAGAACCGTCTAATGAATGCAAAAAACGGTTCCGTATTTAATATTATATATTAGATTTTTCTGAGATCACTAATCATAAGATGAGCTTTTTCTAAACTCAGTGTATCTGTGATGAACAGTTACAAATACATATGAAAAAAAAACATCTAGATTCACATATACATTCTTAGGTATAAAAATGAATTTCAACGTATTGTGTGACTGTCATATTAATAACGAGCAATCCAAATGTGTTTAATTTTTTCAATTCAATGGATGATAATTACTTGCCTCATATATTGTTTTTTTATTTAGCGAGACTTCCGAGCACTTCCGGTCGAACAGCAATAATGATGAGAGTGTTTAGCGCCTAGCTATATGGGTACATATATGGCTTACGCGGTATTCCCAAATGTGGCTTTCATTATTCGTTTATTGTCTTTAGGGTATACATAATTTTTAAAGCTTCAAATAGTATTAAGGGTTTATTATTATCATTTATTTATCAGTACTACAAAGATATCTACTTTTGATTGTTTCCTTTTTTTTTATTTTAAAGCAACGCACAACTTCTATAGACAATGTATATACAGGCTTACCCAAAAACAATCACCCTATCGGATGATGTTATAATTTTTTTAATTTGGCGACAACTGTCAGTTTTGTTTTGATATTTTTTTTAAAGTAATCAGAAGCAGATAACTCGACGACAAGACAACAAGACAACAATTTGGCATTTACGGCCCATATAGAGCTTCAAACCTAAATTCTTCCTACATTTGTGTGTTCGAAGAAGACAGTCATACTCTTGAACCACTGATTAAATGGGTAAAAGAAAAGGCTTGGGCGACTCGTTTGACCTTGGATTTCACCACCGCTACTGAAGACGTTGTGATGGTTCCAATGACGTCTGGAATTGGGCAATACACATTCGGCTCTGCAGTGCATTGGAAATGTTCTTTTACCGTGTGCAGACCACTAATTAGCTACTACATTCGCGTTTAAACTAAGCGCACGTTTTCCTAAACCTCAACCACACAGTGGAAGATTTTTATACCGAAATGTTTAATAAGCGATGATTTTCATTTAAACGGATACGTAAAGAATTGAAATTTGCACTTCTAGGGCACTGAATTCACATAAAAATCATGAATAACCATAACATCACCTCAAGGTCACTGCATGGTGCTTCATTTACGCCGGCAGCAGGCGTCATTTGGCTTAATTTTTCGAGGAACCCTACAATGAGTAACACGGTAACTTAGACTGCTGACCAATATAGAATCATGATTAACAAGTTCAAATTGCTGCTAATTGGGGTGCAACGGTGCAACCGGACACATACCATGCGCGACAATGGTCATATAAAAGGATGGGTTTCCGGTTCGTCTAATGTCTAGTTTTGGCGATTTGCACTGGTCCGCAAAATCTTCAGATTTGAATACTCCGGACTTGATTTTTTGGCGTTTTGTGAATTTGCGATATTAAAGATAATATCCGACAAGCCAAAAGTTCCAGTTCCAAAATTGAAAATGTGGCAAAAAGAGCTGAAATGGTCATCAACAATATGGCGACATTATCTGGCCACCCAGATCTCGAGATTTGACATTTCCGGATTTTTTTTGTTAAGTTATTTGAAAAGCAATGTCTCTGCCAGCAAGCCTAAGACAATTGAAGAGCTCAAGATAATCATTCGTGCTGAAAAACAGATAGAAAACGCAGGAAAAAAGGGACATTTGGCTTTGGTCAATAGAGGCGGCCATTTCCAAATATATACAAAATAAATTGTAAGGGCCCAAATTAAATGAAATATAGAAATCTGTTGTTTTATTTTAAGGTTAATTGATATTCATTAAGAATAAGCCCCTTTTGTTGGCTCGGAAGTTGTATACAATCCATTCAAGAGCAATGTTGAAGAAGTCGCATGACAATTCATCACTTTGTGTAAATACCTTTTGTTATCGAAATTTTGATTAGGTCGTTGCCTACTTTGATACCTTGATCGCTAACAAAATGGTACACATAAATAGATATCTCAGGTGGGTGACAACCTGACAAGTAGGTATTTTTCCCTTGGATACTCCTGAAATCAATTTGATGTCTTCCGAAATCTGATTAAGTCAGCCGTACTGATGTTCTTCAGATAATTAGATTGCAGTATAGGTATCCACCTAGGTTGGGTCTGGTTTGTTCCTCTTCCCCGTCTATTCAGCTTCCACCCAGCCGAAGATTATACATTCCTGGCTATAATGCAGTGCCCCCTGATGATATTCTGGGAAACGGTGTGATCTGGGTAATCTCGTTTAGAGATTTTAGAGATTTCACTAACCTTGATTTAATGATATTGACTACTAGGAAGCTGATACCGACTTGGCTATCGATATAATAATAGTCTAATACATATAAGAAGGCTACAATCTGCTGAGCGAATTATTGAATACCCTATCCCATCCCATCCATTCGATCATATACTGTATCAAAATTCCTTGTCTTGACCAAAATCGACGTTTTGTTCGGACGAACGGACAGACAGACGATCCATATACGATACGGTATAACTATCTAAATTAATTATTTGTGGTGTTTAACATCCGCACGTATCAAAACTATTATACCCCTATGGGATAGGGTATAAACATAGTGAGGGCATCGGCTTGGAAGGCGAAGGTAAGGGTTCGGCAGGTTGAACAGCGCTTCACTTCTAGGCTGCTGGAGTAAATCTCAGAGCTAACTACTTGGTCTGATTTAGATCCTTCTTTGAAGATTGATTGAGATTCATCGTAGATATATGTCTTTGACCTGTTTCCAGTAACTTCTATCCGGAAAGCAGAATTAGTATTAAGATTCAAGTTCTTTTCAAATAAGTAGAAGAAAAGTAGAGGTCTGGAGGATTACGTTTTAGTGTCGGATTTTTGATTTTTCCACTAGTATCTCTCAGAGTTGGTTGTTATTTATCCACACCAGACTGAAATGGGATAGGTTTGTTTCGACCTGAAAGCCCCTTTGTGGGTCCAGTATATGCCCTAATTGGGACCTTAATTGCAATTTAGGGTTCTCTTGTTTGCTTTCCACCAAAAACCGTTTTTATGATGAGTTGGTGTTTACTCATTACCAAGTGATCTTCCGCGGGGTCACCATTTCCAGAAGTCTGGTTGAGTTTAAGCTCGAAACTACATACTATCGTTAGTACATTAATTTGGGTAGAGCCTAGTTTTTGGCACCTACATTAAATGGCTCGTCTTGCTGTATTGCTAGCTATTCCCATTTTAAAGGTTGCAGAGGTTTTTGTCCGGTTTGTTGTTTCTGGAGTGACACCTCTCAATATAATTTGTCTAGCTTTTATTAATTTGCTTATAATAGTCAACAGCAACTCTCTAAGTATGTCTTCACTGCAGCGTTACCTTGTATTTCTCATGTTTGGTTGGGATTTTTTCCAGTTCTAAGTCTATTCGCTTTAATGCATTGTCAGACGTGGTGCCGAATTGGCTTTTTCTTCGGAAAATACTGATAAAGATTCTCCTACCTTGGAGTTAAAATCCCTAGCACGATTTGAATGCTGTATATCTGAACTAGTTTAAAAGTCTTGTCAAAAAAACTGTCCGGCCTAACTGGATGCAGTTTGATTAAATGTTGCGACATACAACCCAATTTCCACTTTTCGAAATCGGAGCTCTATTGCAAAAAGGCCTGTGTTCCCATAGATCTGAGTATTTATATCGCGAATGCCTAAGTAAACCGGTGCAACTGTTGGAAAAACTGCGGAATATCAATTTTGCCAAACAGTAATTGTTTTTCCCTTTGTTCTTCCACCTATCTTAAGTTCAACCACCATGATCGCTTATTTATTCAGTAAGTGGTTAAACATTCGTCATAAATATAATCTAAGCACAAGTAGTGCCTTGCCACAGAAATAAATCAAAATCTGTGAAAGACTCGCTTAAGACCTACTTTCCTTTAAACAAACTGAGAAGAAGACGCAAGCTTTAATTTAAATCCGTTCTACTCTATGAGAATAGTATAATTTACTGAGATATAAATGAACATTGCAGTGGTTGAGACGAACGCAATAATCCGCCCCAGGTATTCGGCCAGTGAAAGGAAGCGACTTAATGATTTATTAATTTGTATAATCCACTAGCTGCCATGCAGTTTAATGAGCATAACTAAATAGCACAACAACAAAAATATCGACGGCGGCACTCTTAATCAATTGGCTTGTGTGAAAAAGAAAGTATCTATATATCTCTTGCTAGGTGGAGTAGCGTAGAACTCTAGCCGAAAATTTCACATACAAAAAGTAGCATCATACAAACAAAACTATCAAATTCAAGTTTCTTTCTTTTACCAATTAGAACAGTTTTCTAAGAGTATTTTGTAGCGGAATTTTGGCAATTGGTTACCAGCAATTATTGTAAGCATGTTATTTATTTTCTTCGGCATATAGGTATCTGATGAATCATTAGTTTAACGAATATTGATGATGATGAGTGTAGTTTTTTTTTCAATGATTATTTGGTTTTATAAAAATGTTCTTCTAAAATCATATAGAAGTTGGTATCAGTTTCTGACCTAGATTAGTATATTCCATTAAATTTAGATTAGATCTTAAAATGTTGATTAGGTTTAGAATATAATTATACAAGGCCTTTCTTTTTATGAGATATTGAAAATAAGTAAAAGAAGTTTTGAATGTAACTACCAATACGTTTTAAGATGAATTCGTTCTTATAGCTCATACTGCTTTGTTTGAGGATTACATAAGTTGGATTCGTTCTTGTCGAGAACAACGTTGGTCTTAAGGTCCGCAGTTATCCTCAAGGTTCGCTGGATTATTGGCATAGACCAGAGATAGAACATAACCTCAAAAAAAAAAGTCCAAGTTTCCTGTTGTAGCTTTCATTGATAAGCTTCATTGGAACACGAAGCATGATGAGAAGTTTGTTACATTTTGAGTTTAGGGTTGATAATAATACAAAGACAAAAGATTGGAACAAACGATGAAGTCAATACACATCGTCAATACACAATACGAATGTGTTTCATTGGGGTGAAATGACAAACATTACTTAAAAAATAAGAAATCTTTATCATTAAAATATAAAAAGTGATTTTCTTGGAAAACTTAAATTAAGAATTAAAATATGTTTGGATATTCATGGGTAAAATTTAACACCAACTCGCAAATGATTTAATTTATAAAAGAGCTGCAAAAAGTAAAAAAAAGTTCAACGATACCTATAACTAAACCCTAAGAGCGTAGATCTTGGTAAAAATGTTTTTTACCGGTCCACCTCTTGCGATGATCTGACATTCATTCTAGTATTAGCTTATTGTGCAAGAAGTGGAAATAAGCTAGGCTCTGGGTATAAACGAGCCCGTTGCGTGATAAATTTGTATATATAATATCAATCAAAATTACGGACGCAGTAGAGGTAGACCTAGCACACATTTAGAAACCGACCTCAACCAACTTAAAGTGCCCAAGTTTATCCAGGACTGCAGCTCCACTTAAGTTAGTAAGCAAACAAAAGTAATAATAAACAGTTAATTTTTCAGTATGCAAATGTGTGGCCATAATCTCTCTTGAATTTCCATATTTGTATATAGCCAAACATAACGCTGTAGCAACACCATGAGATGCCTACAGACATAATTTTTTTAACTCTGCTCTTATAAATTCTTTGAGATCATTGGCAAAAATATATCCTGGCAGTTAGTTTCATTGTTTATATGTTATGTATCAAATCGATTTGCAATTATATTGTTCGTGTAGTTTATAGCTGGACTGTGTCTGTTTCTGTATGTTTTGCATTTGCCTGTCTAGTAAGCCATTCAAATATCACACGTCTAGTGAAAATTTCGCTAAGTTAAAGGTTAAAATCGAAAGTAAAAGAAGAACCGCTGATCTCTGTATAGTGTCCCGTAGGTTCATTGCAGCTTTTGAGAACGAGCTTCAAACATGAGAACAGTATCGATTCCTGATCTTACTTACGACTTGCTTTTTGTTTTACTTGTCGCATGAGAATATGGTGGGGTTACTAAAAATATCTTTTAGCTTTAAAAAGGTGACTTTTTGCCAATTGAAGTGAAATATTGCTGCTATTATAAAGGATGGTTACATTTTAAGGGCCGATGTTGATTTTGAATAAAACATTTTTAGGAAATTATTTAGGAAATTATTGTCATTTTTTTTACTATGATAACATTGGTATGGTTCAATTATGTATGGAACAAAATATAGGCCAAATGGCCGCCGCGACCTCGGCGGCACACCTCTAAATTTTCGATGACGCTGAGGCAGAATTGAGGTTATATGCCGTTAATGTGCCGAATTATTTCATCCTTTAGCTCTTGAATTGTTGCTGGCTTATCGACTTACACCTTTTCTTTCAAATAACCCCAAAGAAAGAAGTCCAACGGTGTCAAATCACATGATCTTGGCGGCCAATTGACTTCGCCACCACGTGAGATAACACGGCCATTGAATTTTTCGCGCAAAAGAGCCATTGTTTCGCTAGCTGTGTGGCAAGTGGCACAATCCTGTTGAAACCACATATCGTACACATCTATATCTTTCAATTCGGACCATAAAAAGTTCGTTATGATCTCACGATAGCGGACACCATTCACAGTAACTGCCTGACTGGCCTCATTTTGGAAAAAAAATACGGCCCGATGATGCCGCCAGCTCATAAACCGCACCAAACAGTCACTCTTTGTGGGTGCATTGGGTTTTCGACAATCACTCTTGGATATCATTCGCAAAAATGAGGCAATTCTGCTTATTGACGAATCCAATGAGGTGAAAATGTGCCTCATCACTGATGATGATTTTCTTCAAAAATTGATCATCCACTTATGCCATTTCTTGCCACCATTCTGACCATTGACGACGCATGAAATGCTCAAGTGGCTTTAGTCCTTGAGTCAATTGCACCTTGTAAGCGTGTAAATGCAAGTCTTTATGTATAATGTTCATCAACGACGAGCATGAGAGGTGCAATTGTTGGGCACGGCGACGAGTTGAGGTGGACGGCTCTTCAGCCACACTATCGCGAACAACAGCAATACTTTCTGCAGTACGAGCTGTACGAGCATGCACTGGTGTTTTTACATCTTCAATTTTTTGCACGATTTTTTCGATTGTACGCACATTTGGACGCCTAAATTGACCGAAAAAACACGAAGTGAACGATATGCATTCGATTTGAATGCCCATTTTCAGAATAAGCCTGAATAACTTTAACGCGTGCTCGATTGTGTATCTTTCCAGTTCAAATTGAGTTAGTCTGAAATTGAGAAATGTCAAAAGAAATGCAGAAAAAATCTTGACGTTTAGGTGTGGCTTACATTCAACATCGGCCCTTAAAATGTAACCACCCGTTACATCTGGTTCAACGATGACGCCCAGAAGATGCATATATTCCACTCATTTATTTACTTTCTCGGTTGCGAAACAGGGTTGACTTGTTGTTTTGATTTAAATAGAGTTTTACTGGCTTTTCTCTGGTTTAAAATAAACTGTTAAATCCTTTACAGGTATTGGATGAATTTGTTCAAAAATGTGCCTCGTGATTTGTTGGCTTCGGTCGGTTTTTAATTCCTTCGAATGCCAAGTCGATCCATTCATTTTTTTTTTCGTTTATCATCAGTTTTCTTTAAGGACCTGAAGTATAATACAGGCCTATACAGGATGTAGTGCAACAAATTGTTAAAAGAACCAAGCAATTTTAAATTTACTTTGCATTTAAATTGGGGGATTAAATTGCGTAGAATCATAATAACCGCAACCCTATGAGGTTTTTATAGAGCAAACTGTTCGTGCAAGCCATTACAACCAAAGAAATCCCTTTTTTATTTCTATTATAACTGTAAGAGGTTTTACGGAAACCTATTTGGGGGTTTTATGTGAATTGATTGAATTTCCTCATGAACTTTTACCTCAGGGTCACCCCTTATGAAACCATAAAAAAATGTCTTAAAAAATATTATAGCTTACATACTTAGACGTTGTACGGTATAAATTGTTTTTTCTTTTTATGAATGTAATGCTTTATTACTCAAAATAGTCCATTAGATCGGTGTTGGATTAGTGTATGGAGGGTTTTGAGTTCAATTCCTGGAAGAAGAAAACAAAAAAATATATTAAAGAACCTTTTAATGAAAGTGCATATGTTTTGAAAATGGTCAACTTCGGTTAATAAGTCTGGCACAAGTATACTAACTAAGGGCTAACAAATCGAAAGCTTTCCAAATTACATCAGTAATACGATATACATGATCGTTGTTTGAAACCATATTTCTAAATTCGAATTGATGATCAGATAGAAATAATGATCTCAAAAACTTCAGAAATATTTGCAAGAAACGAAATGGGTCTATAAGGCTTTATTTCAGTTGATGGATTTCAGTTTTAGAACCAATTTCAATTCTTCAGTTAACGCTTTCCGAGTCAATATATTAAACATTTCTTGTAGCCCGGAGATTTTTTAGCTGAACTTTCTGTATATCCTTTTTAAGCTTTGTAATAGTTTCATGATTGACTACACTATTCTCGGTCGATTTCTTAAGATAAACGGCAAAATCATCAAAATCTTTCCTTATGGCTTTTTGCCAAGATATTTGAGTTACACTAATTAGTAAAGCGACAATTTTTGGCGGCTTTATGATTCAAATTGCCCCCCAGAACCAATTTTTTCAGCTATTAGACTTTCCAGATAAGGACCTACTGCATGCCAACTTCCCGGTAATCCGTTTGTTGATGCTTAGGGTATAAATAATCTGTTAAGAGTCTTTATCAATAGTCTTCTTAAGCAACAGCACCTGGGTGTCCACAGGTTAATGGAATCTTTTCTTACACCTCGTAATCTATGCTCATTTGTCAACTTTAGATTAAGGCCACATAAAGGTGTGGTCAAACACAAAATATGCCAGAAATTTAATGTTTTCCTTATTTAACTTAATGCTAAGATCCGTTTTTCGTTTATATAAAAATAAAATAAAATTACAAACCTCTGGAGAACTCTGGACCTTAAGTATTGAACTCACCCCATATCTTATGAAAATAAAATAAACGTTGTTGATTTTCAAAATTAAAAAAAAATAAGGCATCTTTCCTGTACCGACCATTTGCATTGATTAAATCACCCTGTAAAATAACCCACAACCGCTTCATGACATCATACATTCCAACCTAATTGACATGTAGGTACCAACAACGGATTCAGTTAAATAAAATAACAAATAAACAAAACAAACATAAATATCAACGAGCCAAGTCATCACCCACGTATCAAATTGCATTTATCTACCACAAGCTTACGTCTGGTTAAAAAAATGGGGAAAAAATCGACCTCGAAAATCAATACCAATGGCCTCACAGTCTCCATATTATAACGAAAAACAAATCGATACCTTAAGTCAATTCGATAACAAAATCAAAAATACAAGTTCCTTTTAATTTACCTTTCCATACGGGCCGAACCTTGTTTTTCTTTTGTGGACCAGGACTTACCTACCACCAAAGATGTTATTTATTCGAATCGAACGCGATAGCCACTTGCTTGCAGAGAGCATTGTTTAACAGGTTCATATGCTTGAGTGGTTTGGTTACTCCCTGGCTTTCGGCTGTGGCTACTGGTTACCTGAGGGAACAGAACCAACTCTCCGTCACCATACTCGGGTGCCCCAGGCTTAGTGAAGAAAATCCAAAGTAAAAGTTGCCCAAACTTGGATGGTTTATAGTAATCAAGGATTTTTGTTCTGCTCTCGTGGACCGTCCACTGATGACATCATTTTTTGTTTGCCTTTCATGCCGAATATCGCAGCATCCGCCGCCGGCCACATTGATTTTATGAATTGATATCACTAGCGGGCAAGGTATTCTCTTTTAGGAAATATCTTACAGATACGTTGGTGTGAAGAGAACTGGTTTTCGAATCAGATTTTGATTCGAAGACACCATTTGAAAGTGCTAAATATCTCTGCGAGGTGCGCAAATAAATAAAACTATTCGCACGAAATTGTTTCATCAAAAGAAGGCAGGGAGAGAGTTGATTCGGTATGGGGCGGCAAAAAGACACGGATGTCTTGACGCCATCCTTTAAAAATAAATTTAACCTAGAAAACCTTGCGCAATGATTGTCATCCGACTACTACGTGTCGTGTGATGAGTGAGCGACAAGAATTTTTTACCAAATAAGACTCTCGACGGTCATCAACTTGTCGACATCTCTCTCTCTCTTTTTGAGCTACCGTTTTTTTGTGTGTAGTTCGACGTGTGTCATCTACTCATGCATATGCATATGGTTGATTCGGTCAATACTGCCAAATATGGTTCAATAGCATTGAAGTTGGAGTCGTCATTATCATCGAAACGAATGAACTTTGCTGGAATTTGTGTGGTGAGTCGTGGCCGACGAAAATGGATGTACACTGATGTGTGACGTCTTTATGACACCAACTAAACTGCTCCGTCCCCAACAATTAACACTATTGACAGAGACACTCAGCGTAACTCAGTGCCTATTTCACGTAGTCTAGGTATAGGGTAACTTGATGCCTACGTTGAGTTACTTAATATATTTTGGTGTCGCGACGTTCTTGCTAGTTTTGCACACGTTTGAGTGTACGCATTGTAAGCCAAGGCAAGCTTGAAATCGGACCTTATTGGTAAAGTTACTTCTACGTAAGGTATATTGACGGCGGGGTATACCAAAATCGTTTTAAGCCAAGTCTGTAGATACATTGTATATACGTTCATTTTTTGTAGGTCTACTTATACTATTAGCTATCAATTACTTGTAAATATATTTGAATGTTCCCTTGCGTTGGAATATATTTTCGCCCTGATTTGATCCAAGTGAGTTATGCAATTAAAAAATGAATGTACTCAGGATAACAGGTATTTTTTATGGGTTATTTCAAATAGGGTTATCACCAAAGTCACATCACCTAGGATTTGATGGTCTACTTATTAAAATCTAACAAAAGTAGCAGCATTTAATCCTGGGCAATCGCGCAATTTTAGAACCGATCTTCGTCGTGGCTAAGATAAGCAGTTCGATCTACGAATGTTGTAAATAATTCAGTAAGTGAAATGATGCTTAATTTGGATCGTCAAGACTATACAAAACATATGATTGCACTCCGTCTAACCTGAAGCAAACAAAACGCCAAAACGACGCGTCCGCTAATTTCTTATGCTATCAGAGCCTAAGGCTAAGGATTAATCCTAAAAAGACAAAAAATAATGCACACCAACAACAAAAACGTTTGCGCAGAAGACCATAGAAGACAGGAAGTTTAACTATCTCTGTATTTGTTTGTCACTTGATGGTGGAAAGAGCCGAGACTTCGACTGTTGTGTGGCACTCTAGCAAAATATAGCTTCGCACTGATTAAAAACAGAAGAAACCAAAGTGAAGCCCGTGCTGATATATGCCCTGCGAACCATGATATATACCGAACTTATAACGCTCAAAGAATGCCCCGAGATGATACCGCTGATGCCGGTTATAATCTGCTGTAGATTGTATATTAGTGGAAATACGTCTTGTGAAATTGTAAACCGATTCTGTAACTTAATTGAAATTGTGTTGCTCGTGATGTTGTTAGTTGAACTGTGTGACTATGAGCTGCAGCTGTTGAAGATTGTTCATATGAAACACGTCTATTAATAATTCCGAAGAGCTCTTTTGACCACCTGTCATTTTAGTAGCTCTAATAAAGAGAAAGATTAACTGAAGGTCTTCGCAGAGTTAAAAGGTTGAAGATTTAAGATAAGAGTACAATCGTCTTCAAGGCGGGTAACTCATCTGTGAATAGAATTGAGTAAATTTAGTTAATATTTTGGGCCGAACTTAACATGAGAACAGTATTCAAGTCTTTCTTGTCCTCTGCCAACACCTAGATTTTGTTAATCATCTTCAAGTTCTGACAAACGATTTTCAAACAAAAGTGATTTTTGACGTCGGTGGGAAATAAAGAAGCAGTGCTTCGAATATAAACGTCAGGGAACAATTATTGTACAATTTAATTTCTAAAATCAAATCATTATTCGATTAAGGTTCGCGCTGAAATATTCTTTAGCGATGAAGTATATTTTTGAATGAATGGATGTGTAGCAAAATTTGTCGTTTTTGGAAACATGCCAGTAAACATGAAATTATCAAACCCCAGAAAGTTACATTTTGATGCGGATTTTGGTATGGCGGAATCATCGGCCCGTACTAATGCCAAAAGCAATTTCATGCCATATACGTCAACGGTTAGCGTTCTGGTGGTAAGCTATTTTTGTGGTCGAGGGTACGTGACACGATGCACATGTCACAATGACCTTTCTGCAGTATTAATTTGAGGGTATGGTTATCTTCAGCCGGAGCAATCTGATGAGGCCATCGTGATCGTGCGATTTTACGCATTTAAACTATTTTCTTTGGGGATGCATTAAAACGTTGTCTAAATATTCGAAAAAAAAACTTAAAGTCAACATAACAAATGGCATTCAGAAAATTCAGCTAGAAGTATATGACAAAGTCGTGCCATTAAGTCACGGTGACCGACGTTATATTCCATTCTCGGGCCCGGTTTTTCAGCACTGAGTAAACCATAAGTTAACCCCGGGTCAACTTACCCTAAATTAAATTTTATTTAGAGTTGACTAATTGAGTGGAGGATTAACTTTGACTCTATGAGTGGCGATTCAATATGGTAACACCGATGATTTATCGATTTTGCATTCAAAAAGTTATAGAAATGTATCGAACCTGCAATAGCTCCGTTTTAAGCAGTTTTAAGCTATTTGGTTTCCCTGTTCCTAAAAAAATAAAAATTGTGTTTGGTAACGATTTTCAAGCATTTTTTTCTAAGATAATATTTCAAAGAATTTCCAGTCGCTGAGATCTGACTCTGGATATATCGTACACGTATTCCTTTTGTTATATAACATTTTATTTTCTTATAAAATGTAAACATAAATAGAATTGAAAATAACTGTTCGCTTATTATTTTATCATCTGTCAAAACATCTAATAACTTAATCTAGGGTTAACTCACAAACTTGTTGCGTAAAATTGTTGTTAGTTCTGGATTAAAATTGACTAAAAAACGAGTTAACTTGAGTTAAATCCTGGATCTAGGATGAGTGGATATCTCACAATACCTGTTTTATTTAGAATCAAAAATCGAACGTATACATTTAATTCGAAGAAGGGATTTGTAACTCAAGTCCTCCTTGGCATGAAAAAAACAGCGATGGGAAAGAGAAATTGGTAAAGCTTTGAGAATTTTCTCTCGGCATCCTGTACAGAAAAGGAGCTTGGCAGGTCTTGGTATAGTACGCCCCCATAAATCGTATCATAACTGCCCTCCAAATCAATTTGGACTTCGATTTTTTTCCCTGGATCTGTCGAAGTTTGAAGATTTCATCAGTTGTGTGATGACAAACGCTTCATGCATTATGAGTTGAGAAATGGAAATTGAAAAATGTAGTTATTTAACGTACCACTTAGGAAGAATGGTGCTGCGATCGGTAGAATTCTATGTATATTACAGTAAATACCCAAATACCATTAGCGTGGTATTTCCTTACATATAAGTAGTACATCCGTATACAATAGTATTAATACCACCAGTGTGTCAAAGGTATAAGGGGGTGATCAGTTATTGGTGAATGGTTTCTGGCTTTCACATGTTACAGAAGACATCTTCTCATAGGTTATAGAGAGTACTCTGTAATTGACACAGATTGCTTTTTCTCTTTTGGAACAATTAGCATTCTTCAGGCATATTTCGATCTGACCAAATTTGTCTTACTGGGTTGGTGAATTCACAATATCAACATATCTTTCGTGGCTTAATACAGCTCTGAGTGAAGCCCATAGTTTCTAGCCCGCGTATTAATAGACAACGTGTTGACCTATTGACTACTTATTCACATTTACGAGGTCATTTCTTATAGCTATCCGGATCGCCAAGTCCCCTTATACATAGTTATTTAGATATCGTGTGCAGGCATTTTGTTCCGCAGCAAAGTAAATCAGCTGAAGTCTGTGTTTTTTTTTTCGAAAATACTACGCCAGATGTTCCTTCCGTCTAACAGGGCATTGAAATCACCAACCACTAAAATAACTTTATAATTAAGAATTTCATGAGTTCATAGAAGCAGTCGGTAGTAATGTCACAATTTCTCGCAAAACATCTGGCTCTAAATTGGTGATTTCATTCTCAATATTTGCTGTTAAACTTTGCAAGGTTAGTCTTTTGTTTTTATAAAATCGGGATTTAAAAAAAAAACTAAAAGAAGAAGTTTTGCGCAGTGAAATCTTAAGATTTGGCCAGTTGAAATCGCTTAATAGGAGACTGCAGGTAAATCGTGATTCAAAATCAAAATCACGGGCTGTGTGAAAGGTTGCCCTATCCTGCTTTATCCTCCTCTATCACAAAACTTCGGGAATTCGTTTAACATATTTCTGTAGCATTCGCCAGTTCCGCTAGGGTACCATCGGTGTCTTAAAAAATATAAATGCCAAATAGTGTTTTACTCCAAATGCCACAACAAACTGTCACTTGGAGGGGATGCCCCAGAAATGAAAATCTTGTTTATTCAAACCACTCACATGGAAATGGGCTTTGCCGCTAGTCAATAAGATTTTGGATACTGATGGTCAAGTGAGGGTAAGTTAATCTCACTTGAAAATAAGTTAGAAATTGGTAAATGTTTGCATTTTATAAGGAAACACTTATCATTCGACGCAACGAATGTCTATTGATGACAAATTGCGTGCATCGCTGTCGAGTCGGACGTTCTTGACCATAGCAATTATTTCCTAAGTCGAAAGTGAATTATGCGGTTCGCACTTCTTTAGTCATCTCTAGTGAATCCAATTTGCACGAGACACTCAGCCAAACGTTAAAATGGCGCATATGCTATAGACCGAAAAGGAAAATGCTGAATACGTTAAAACAACAGGCGGAAAACCAGCAGTAACTCTAATTCCGCGGTTTATAGTGGTATATGTTGCAAGCTTAATTAGCTATCTGTCTACAACATAAATGTCAAAGCAAAATGTCAAGTGACAAGTGACGCCATTTGACACATTCACATAATGGCATTACTTTTGCTCTATCTTGTACAAGGTGGCGCAAAAATAACCTTCCGATGTTTTTTGGCTGTAATTTAAAAAAAAATGAAAAACTTGGATTTTTCTTGTGAATTATTTTTATTTGGTCTTTTAATTTTTTTTACATCAAGTCGAGAATATGATGTCATGTAAATGGCCGCCGCCATAGTTGATTGTCATTTGAGCCCTTTTTATGGCATTTTCCATCACTTTGGCCAAAACTTCCGGCGATAGGTCCTCACATTCTTGACTGATATTGTCTTTAAGAGCTGCAAGAGTCTGAGGCTTGTTGACATAAACCCGAGACTTCAAAAAGCCCCACAAAAAGAAGTCTGGAGCGGTCAAATCAGGCGATCTTGCGGGCCAGTGCAAATCGCCAAAACGGGAGATTAGGAGCCCGGGAAATGCATCCTTCAGCATATCGGTTGTGGCACGTGCAGTGTGTGCCGTTGCACCGTCCTGTTGGAACCACATGTTTTCCAATCCCAATTCATCAAGTTGCGGCAAAAAGAACTCGTTGATCATTGCTCTGTAGCGCTCACCATTCACAGTAACCGTTTGGCCCGCGACGTCCAGCGAAAACAGCACACCATACAGTGACTTTGAGCCCCAGTGCCCGAAGCGTAAATTTTGCTTGTTTACGTACCCGCTAAGATGGAAATGGGCCTCATCACTCATGGTTATTTTTGATGAAAAATCATCTTCCTCTTGGTGGTGATTAAGGATGGATTGAGCGTATGTTAGACGCGATTGGCGGTCAGCAGCTAACAGCTGATGTACCGTCTGGACTTTGTACGGAAACATCTTCAAATCCTGTACCAAAATTCGCTGTAAAGACCGTCGACTGATACCCATTTGCGTGGCACGTCGTCTGGTCGATGTCGACGGCGCTTCCATGACATCTTCGGCCACAGCAGCAATATTCTCTGCAGAACGGCTACTCCGGGGTCTGCCGCGCCTGGCAGCATCTCGTGTTGTGCCAGTCTCTTCGAGGCGAGCGGCTAAACGTCGCAGTGTTTCACCAGTAGGCGTTGGACGGCTAGGAAATCTGCGACGAAATTCACGTTGTGCCAAAGTCACCGACCGATTATTGCTCAAATAAATAGTCACCAATATTCCGCGTTCTGGAGCAGTGTAGCATAACATTGTTTATTAACGTGTATTTCGCATGTGTTTACTACACAAATGTCAAAACAGAACTGACATTAGGGGCCAATCGCAAAATTTATAGCATTTTCTGATAGGAGGATTACTTTTGCGCCACCTTTTATAAGGTAAATTACAAATTGATTCGAGTTTAATTACATTTAAATCGTAAATTACGATCATTGCAAATCAAGATGTTTTACACGTTCCACTATACGCTTTGCAGCACAAAGATATTTAAATTAAAGCTGGCGTTCAAAATGTTGTAGTAAAATTTCCGTAGTCGTTCCATCTATTGGCGTTCAAATAATTAATTAATACTTACAATTTTCTTATTGAAAGCTTAACTAAAAGCGCGTTTATGCGAATCGTATTGGAACGATTACATACAACCAAACGCCGCATGGAAATGGTAAGAAGATAACATGCGTATAACATACGTTGGATTTGCTTTTTTGAATTGTTTCATGCATGACTGTGCAATATAATGATACCCAATTGCATATTCTGTTAGCATTTCTTATTTTAGAAGATTTTTCATTTGCCAATTACAAAATGCTCTTTTTTCAGGACTTCCCCCGATGACACATTTTTAACTGACATCGAAAGATGCTACTTGTTCAACGTTATTCACTAAATAGGAAAACATTTCTCACACAAAAATTCGCTTGTCCAGCGATCAGACAGTTCATCATTTCCCCCCAGTTCTCAGGGAAATATCATGGCACGACTTGCCAAACTTGGGATACAATTATGTTATGATTATGTGATGATGATTTACCAATAAAACACATGTACCAAGCTCTAATGCATATAAACTTGCTCCCAGCATCTCGGCGGTTCCATCATCAATTGCTGTCGTACTTAGTGTTTTCTTTTCCGAAGTGAACTTTACTCTTTTCCCGAGTCATTATTGATTGCATTGTGCACAAACGGCTGACTAATCCCTCTAATGCTTGCAGCTATATGGAGGATCCATTGCTAGTCAAATACGATGATGCCACCGAGCAGGAGAGCGAGAGGCACAAGTGTGTGATTTTGGATTGGAGTTTGGACCACGCTTTGAGTTTTGTGGTACATACCATGACATCGTAATGTTTTTCTTTCCTCTTGATCCCTTAACCTTTGGTGAGGTTTCTTGCATTGCAACCGAGGAGAAATGCCCTCGCATATCTACATTTCATAGGAAGCAAGCATTTTCTGATGATGGCTTTTAAAGTGTGACGCAAGCATGAATGAGTTCCGTCCATTCGATTACTACTGAATGGGATCCTCTTAACAGAAAAATCGTGCAGAGATGTACTCGAATTGTTGGTGGTTATGGATAATGGGGGATTTTCATAATAATACGTGAGATTGACATAAATTAGGTATGTGCAAGTGAAGTTCTATCAACAATCTTATAAGCACATGTCTCAGAATGACGTCGCTTATATAATATTCAAGCTTATTATGTGATTCTAAAAATATGTTTAAGAGTAAACTGATACATACATTCTTAGCGTAAAGATTATTTGGACTAAATTCTTGAGTGGATGGAATGCAACCAACTATTCCATTAGGCATTGATTGTTTAAAACCGATGAAACAAAATAAGGCAGGAGACGATGTTCGAGCGATTTCGCTACTCCTATGTTTCTCTTAATATTCTTTAAGTTGCACGCAAACTTGAGTTCAACGCTTATATCTGGTCTCGTGTACCAAAAACAACTTTGCACCTACTATAAAGGATTCAATTATGTTTTTGGTACATAAATTGTTTTAAATAAATTCAGGAAACCTAGAAATCCGCTGAACTTTGGCGATTTCGGATAAAAATGTAAAAAAAAAGTTCGTTACTAATAAAAACTCAGCGCAACATAAGATTTTCAGTTTGTTCGACTTCAGTGCAAATTTATACTCTTCTACTAGCAATTATAAGCTAATAAAATGCATCTTTACCAAAAAATCGAACAACGTAGTTGGTGTTCAAGGTGAAAACCCTGTTCAATTATTGTGTTGCATTTAGAAAAATATTACTGTTGGAAAAAATTCTGATAGTGGATATGTTCTGTTAAATAGTTAAGAACATCATCTTGGTTAAATCAACAGATTGTCATCAATTCGCCAGCTATCTTATATTGAATTTGAAAATTTATTTCGTTGCCAACAACGTTTTTGGAAGCAAGCATGATTTTTGTAATTTTTATCATCGCAAAACCAAAACGATTTTGGTTGTTTTTTTTTTAAATCTTGCATAGTGCGGCTTAATGCATCCAAAGATTTTTTGTGTGCCATCGTGCATTCATCAAACGATCAATTTGCTTTGCAGCAACACTTTAGCCATCGCAGAATTCCTCGAAAGGTTGCAAGTTGGAGTTCCAAAAAGTATGCATGCTCAACGGGTAACTCGAGTGCTGAATGAGCTTCTAACAATGTACATAGCTGCAATACATGATGAACTAAGTGCAATTCCATTTTGCTATGGAGTCGTTGCCAATATCAATGATATTAAAAACATGTTTCTAGTTCCACCGGGAGCATCTACTACTTTCATGAGCGTATCATTGGCATAAAATTTTGTTCCTGATTTTAAAGGGCAACATTTCTTTGACCGGCTTCTCTTAATGCCTCGGAATCGTATTGGATTTCGCGTCTCAACTCTTGATTAAATGCATCGTGCGTTGGGGGATTGGGTATTGTTATTCATAATTATATACATCAAGCACATGTCCGACCATTTGCAAATCTGCATTTATTCTAAGACACATTATGCAATTTTTCTTTCCGTTAAAAGTATAAGAAAACTTTAAAAAGAGATAAATGAAATCGGTAAGGTCGTTCTCAAGTTATGGCTTGAATCTTTGGAGGAACTTTAAAGAGATCGGAATTGGAAAAACAGGGAAATATTCAAGATTATGCTTTCGATTGTGATGAGCTAAATAAAAAATTTACATCTATGTCCACTACCGACCCCACTGACCCATCTAGATCCTACTCGAATACACTCTTGCTTCATCAAACTGATCACCGCTCAAACACCTTCTTTTTTACTGCAACTGACGAAACCAAAGTGCTTGAAAGTTTTCTCAGCACAAAATCATAACTGGTTGGGTTTGATGAAATCCATCCGAACTTTTTGAAAGCAATACTCCCATACTGCCTAAAACACATAACACATGTCTTAAAGTCGGTTCTTATGAACGTCGTTTTTCCTCGTGTATGGAAGTTGCCAAAAATTATTCATATTCCAAAAAAGGGCAATAAGAATGAGTACAGGCCGATCGCAATCTTACCATTTCTCTCGAAAATCTTTGAGAAGATAATGAACTCACAAACACTTGAGTATTTTTCAACTAAACGCAGCTGCACAACAGCTTTATTAAAAGTAGTGAAAGATATAAGGCAAGCGCTAGATAAAAAAAACTCACATTTTTAACTCTGCAATATTTTTCAAAGGCATTCGACACTGATAACCACGATATACTGTGTGGAAAACTCGTAGAACAGTTTAATTTTTCACTATCAGCCGCGAACTTGATCTTATCCTATTTAAGTGGTAGATCATTCGTCGGTAACGACAATATGTCATCTTTTCTTCCCTTGAACAAAGGCGTCCCACAGGGCTCTATTCTGGGACCGCCCTTATTTTCCCTCTACATTAACGAGCTACCAAAATTCACGAAAAAATCGTCCATACATATGTATGCTGATGATGTTCAACTATATAACAGGTGTAGTCTTGGCCTGGTTGAAAATGGTGCGTGTGAAGTTAATGAAGATCTTCATTAAATTTTTCTTTGGGCAGAATCAAACGGTCTTGCTCTTAATCCCAGCAAATCCAAATACCTTATAAAATCTAGGACTAAAGTAGACACGTCGTGCCTACCACCAATCAAACTTAATGGGTTAGATATTGAGTATGTAAATACCGCAAGAAATCTAGGTGTAACTCTCATAAACAACCTGACAAGGGACTATCACATACGTCTTGCAGGATGTAGGACCTAAGGATGCTCTGGGCATCCTAGAATATAAAACCTGTAGCAATAAGAAAAATGATAGCTAACACTCTACTCGTCGCAATTATGCTCTTCGGTTTTGAGATTTTTAATTTAAAAACTAATTTAAAAGATTTTTTTTTTTAAGTGTTAATACTTTACAAATTAATAAATCTAAATCTTAATCTAAGGAAACCACTGATTCATTTCTTATTATAACGATTTTTAAAATATACTCTCTTTTAGAAGAACGTCTTTGTGGAGTTTATAAATGATAGTATTTACATTTTATTTGAAGGCAGCTTTGAGCCACGTTTGCTTTTTGGGAAAGTTTATTTAAAAGAATAAGAAATAGGATAAGATTTCAGAAATTGAGACTTTTCTGTTCTCTAACTCATGTAAAAAAAATGTCAACCACATCTACTTTTTAAGGACGTTAATATTAAAGTAGAAAACGGATCCGATAGAGTATAACAGTTCGTTTCCACCGGACCGAAATTCGTCATTTCATTAACGAAATTCAACATTTGAAAATAGTGTTCCCACCAAAAATAAACGCATTCCAACTGCCAAAACAATTTTTTTTCACTGGATCTCCTCTTGCTATGATCTGAGAAAACATCCGGGTAGTATCAACTGCCATGAAAAGCTTATCTCAACATACCTACTTGTTCTGATTCCCAAAAAATAAGAGCTATTAACGGTTGAGAGAAAAAGCCAAGCCCCGGGTCTAACGATCGTCTTACATCAACAAAATTGATTTTTTTTGTATGTAATCAATAAAGCAAAAATCGGGAAACGGGTATCGAGCAAATCTGGCCCATGTTCAACAATTTCATATGTTGTTATTCCGAAGATATGTCATTTGTAGAAGCTATTTTAAAAGAAAGAGCAATAGGACATCATACGATTGTTCATTAATTATTAAAAGTTTATGCATTTTCTTCTTAAATTTAAATTTGTTTTCCAAATGATTTTTCCAAAACAAATTACAGAGCAGTTTGACGTTTCTGGTAGAAAAAAACTGGTTTTTGAAGGGGAAAAGGGTAATGTTTGATTTGACATAACTCGGTTGGACGTCATTTGAAATAGCATTTCATCGGAATGCCGAATTTCAGAATGTGAAATTATATGGCGGAATGCTTTGCATTTCGGCTGAAATCACGAATTTCGCTGAAATCACGCATTTCGACTCGATGGAAACGTACTATAAGATTCGCGCAAAGGATTGCGTATAATTATCATTTTTTTCCGATAGTGTTTCAAAATTTTTTGTGTAAGACTACTATTCTTAATAGTCAACTTATTTGTTAAATTCTTAAGCTTAAGTAAAAGTTAAGTTTGCGTTTTTTTGTTCATGAAAAATTTTGAGCACAGAATTACTTTTAACTGCACTCAATCACTACTATTCCAATATGCTTTTTCCAAATCTCATGCTGTTTACTTAATTTTTTAAGATTTCTTAAACAAACTTATCAGAAAGTGATATATTTTAGCGTCACTACTCTACACTTGTTAAATAATAGATGAATCAAAGAAATGTCAATCATTTGCAGATGGCTGTATAACACATAATATTGTTATACCCTATCCACCCATCGTGAATGGCATACTGCTATGCCACTGATATGCGATCCGCCTGCATAAGCTTTACTGCTTAACATTTTATCAACTTTTCAATTGAATAAACTTCAAAGAAACGCAGGATTATATTTATTTGAAAAAACATGTTCATCGAATTTGATCATGCACTGAAAAACTTTACAATCCTTTTGCTTTGTTATTTTCATGGTGCTGATGCAGCAGTTACATCGCTTTTAAGCATGTAAGAAGAAACGATAATATAGTCTTCAATAAACACCCCTACAAATTAGTAGGATCAATAAAGCAAAAATAGCCAGTGACGTGCACATCCAATTATGCAGAAAATATTACTTTTTATCAATCAGTGGAACAGAGAAGATTACCAAGAAATTCAATTCGCCATCGCAACTTGAAAGACCACAACAGTGGCGAAAAATATTACTTCGGATATCAGAGCAAAAACAGTGTAACATGCAATAAACTCAGTGGAGTCCAGCGGAAAAAAATTCGAATATTTCTCTTAGCGGGTAAAATAAAATGAAATGAAAATTTTACAGTACATTACAAAACTGGATAGTTATTGTAATGTACTGTCAGCCCTTTCCACTAATCAGTACGGTGACGTAGTACGTTTTGTACTGAGACATTTTCCTATTTTTTCGCTTTTGATTTAAAAAATTATTATTAATGTTTTTCATTAACAAAAATGGCTTCAAAAGTTCAAATGTTGTGCTGAATAATGACAATATCATGCCGATTCTCGGTCCTGGAACATGGGGTAGCCTTCAATTTAAGGTAGCCCAAGCTGTTAAGGACACCATCGATATCGGCTATCCTATCTGACGGTGATCATTTTTTTTTAATTTCAATACAAAGTGGGAGAAGATGCCAACGTCAAGATCGCAGAAGATGTTGTTAAGCGCGAAAATATCTTCATGACCAACAATCAAACAAATCGAACGTATTCCACCAGTAAATAACTAATTAAGTCGAATGCCATCCCTATTTGAATCAGAAATTTTGCAAATCAAGAATGTGTACATTCCGTTGGGTTTACCAAACAACCCATGGGGTAAGCCTGAAGATCCTGTACTGGTAGATGATCCAAGGGTCACTGGCATTGCTTCAAAGTAAAGCAAGACTCTAGCCCAGATCCTTATACGCTATCAACTGCAGCGTGGTAACATAGTCATACTGAAGTCGGTGAATAGGGCACGTATTGCCTCGAACTTTGATTCTTTGGATTCGAGTCGGCCGATGAGGATGTCAAGATCATTTAAAGCTTCGATAGTAATGGCCGTTTTGTCCCTATTTCTAGTGCTTTTTGATATCCCTACCCTACTATCAATTCGAGAACGATGAATACTAAACTCAACATGGCATTACAAAAACCTAGTTTAACCATACGTAGAACGTATGGTTTTAAATAAAAACCTCATTTAAAACTAGAATTAAGCTAGTTATGTAGCTCTTACAGATTCCCTTTATAAAAATGGGTCCTACATAACTCTTACTCCAAATTTATGTTGAAATGAATTAAATAAAACACCAGATCCTCGCTGATCTTAATTGATTATCCACCTTTTATGCCAGACTATCCCACAAACTTTGAAATCCGCTCGTCCTTCTGAAACACTGAAACACTGACTGAAACACTTTCCTAGATTTCTATTAACTTGTTGACTAAAACCGAAAAAAAACATTCCACACAAAATGTTCATCCTGAGTTTTGTGATTTCCTTTTGCTCATTTGATTACCGATTCCCTCTTGCTGTAAAAATTCTCCGACAACAAGTTTCGATTTGTTTGCGATTGCATCCGATATAGTGTCCCGTTTAAAGGCCTATTCAGAATGCATATCTGTAGCTTTTATCTTGCATTGCTTTCAAAAGAGAGATACATTTCTTGCATGAAGTTGCCCTCAGTTCAACTTCCAGCTACAGATTCACAAAGATACACAATGTGTAAGCGCTTACGGGTCGCCTTGTTTTTAACTTTTTACTCAGCTACAGATACTCATTCTGGGCGTCATTTAAGTTTGAGAAACAACTATAAGCGGATTTTCTACTACTCGATTTCCATTTTACTATTTCAGTTGCTGAATCTGAGCGCCCGACCTCAAGGAAATGTCCAGTTGATGCGAGCTGCGCCCATAACCTATAAGTATAGGGGAAAGCAATACGGTAGTAAAATAAAACTATGTTAAGACGATGACGTCTTGATGAAAAGGGAAATGGATTTTTGTAGCAGAGTTATATAGCCTTATATTCTTATTTAGATTGTTTACAAAGTTGACAATTCTATGTTACAACACTAATAACCTAGCCCACTAGCCCACGTTCATTTTAACTAGTGAAAAAAATACTAGGGAAACCTGGTAACGATATCGCGGACAGCTAATAAATGGATGGCTTAACTTTAAATCCTGAGCTCTGTACTATGGATTTGCGGTCCAGGTTTGAGCAGAACTGTAGCGCCATCAACACTGAATAACAAGTATGTTTGTGTCAAACTTCTACACGAAATTTTTATTGGTTCCATTTATTTATTCACCGGGGAGTTTTTTTCATCGCACCCTGAAACATTAATTCTTATATTGCCATTTTACAGTCTTCTCGATTCGCATAATATGGAAATCGAATATCAATAAAAAAAATAGATATATATTCCTGAAGTTCTTTTGTTCTATTTTGTATATTTATATTGTTTAAGGTTATGTTTCAATATGATATAATCATGCTATTTTCGCTATGCAAATTCTGAGCGTTGTAAATTAGTTCCAGATGAAAGCTTTTGTTTGTTTGAATCCTTCAGATATGGCTTTGCCCTTGTTAGATGACATTGACTTTAGCGTGCAGAAGTTATGATGATACATAATAATAAGCATCTTTAGATGCAAATACAAAAGACCGGTTAGATGATAAGACATAGCGGTTCACAGATATTATATGTATAGATATGATATTTCGTTTGTTAGTCATCATGAGGTTTATAGGCGCTTCCCACGAAAATCATAAAATGTTTGTATTTATTGCCTTATTGTTATATTCGCCTGTTTGGAGCTTTCAGTGGAACATAAATAGGTCAGCATCGAAGAAATATGTAGGCGGTTGTAGTGCATGTGAAAATCATAAAAAAATAAATGTAAGAGAAGAGATTTATAGCGCATCTACCATTAAATCATTAAGTATAAATATTTATATTGAATAGCTTAAAAAATTAAGTTCCTCCATTGGCACTATGGGTCTCATACTTAGACAGCTTGCTTCTATAGGTCAATTATTGGTCAAATCGTACTTAAGGTTTTGACCAAACTTAAAATTGCGATTATGGAGAAGTCCATAAATAGGGTCTGTCGAATCTGTCTGTCTATTGATCTGCCGCACTGCAATGATAGCTAGAGTTTAAACCACTAACGGACTTACCTCAAATTTGAGATGGCTTAAAACCTTGATGGATTTTTCGAACTGGATTTATTAGTCCAAAACTACAATCGAAATTTCTCAATTAACCACTTACGAATATTAGGGTTAAGTATTAAACATAACTGCAAAACAAGTTTTTTCTAGAAGAAAAGAAGCAAAAGACGGGTTTTTATAAAGTACAAATCGGCAAACTAGTTGAATGAAAAAAAAATATATTTGGTTTATTAATAAAGTGTGATACAATGTCTCACTTTCAGCCAAAAATAGATTTATGAATCTTATATATAAGTAATTTCAAGTGCAACGCACAAGCAACAAGTACTTACGACCTTGTCGTACACCCAACACTCGTTAATTGATTATGGTATACTCATCCGTACTTGCACGGAACTATTTTGCTACCTACAATCCTACAGCTTTATCTTTTATTGTTCTATATTTATAAAGAAATATAAATGCATAAATAGCTGAAAGTCAATAGGTTTTATTCGCGTACTTTTACAGTAAATCTTTCTTGGAGTTAGGGAGAAATCTTTCCCAGAGAAACAAAATTTACTAAAAAGTATGGAAACGCGTTTAAGTAATATATACTACTTACTTCCTTAAGTGGCGCTACAGTCCAGGATGAACCTGGGCCTCAACCAACATGCCTCTCCAATTAGCCCGGTCCTTAGCTAACTGCTTCCAGTTGCGCACGCCATGATGGTTGAGGTCGGTTTCTACTTGTGCGGGCCACTTAAGGCGAGGTCTTCCTCTACTCCGTCCGACGTCTGGCTGGGAATCAAAGACTCTGCGAGCCGGAGTATTGGTGTCCATTCGTTCTGCATGTCCTAGCCATATTAAACTTCGAATGCGGAGTTTTTTGACCCGGGTATGTAGCTGTAAAGCTCGTATAGTTCGTGGTTGAATCTTCGTCTCCATTAGCCCATCAACGCAAACGAGACCGAAGATTTTTTGAAGAATTTTTCTCTCGAATCGACCAAGGATTTCTTCATCCGCTTTTGATAAGGTCCATGCTTCAGCGATCTCCTTAGTTGTTTGAGTGAGGACTTTACTACTAAATTGCCTTCTTAGCCCAAAGAAACAGCAGTTTTTCCAGGATCTGCCGAAGTATGAATATTTGATCGTTTTTGGACTTCCCTGGCCTAAAACCACACTGATAAGGGCCGAACAGGTTGTTGGTACACGGTTTCAGGCGTTCACATATTACGGCAGATAGGATCTTGTAGGCGATGTTGAGGAGACTTATGCCTCTGTAGTTGGCGCAGTTCACTGGGTCTCCTCTTTTGTGGATCGGGCGAACGATACTGAGGTTCCATTCTTCAGCGTACTTTCATCGGACCAGATTTGGCTTACGAGTTGGTGGATGTTACTTGCCAAGTCAGCTCCACCAGCTTTATAAAGCTCAGCGGGAAGGCCGTCATTTCCGGCGGCCTTATTAAGCTTGAGTTTAGGTATTGCTATCCTCACTTCACTTAGGTCGGGTGGTTGGCAGTTTTCGCTGCCGCTGCCAATATTAAATGGTTCTTTCTGCCTGACAGCGGAATGTTGTTCGTCATCGCCGTTTTACAGTCTGCAAAATTGTTCATCCATATCCTCAGCATCGACTGTGTCTCAACTACGATATTTCCTTGTTCATCTCGACAGGATTCTGTTCGAGCCTCGTATCCTTGGCTTTGACGTTTTACACTTTGGTAAAAGTTGCGAACATCGTTCCTGGAGTGGCACCTCTCTTTATCCTCGATCGCGCGCTTGTTGTTCTTTGATATTTGATGCTGGTGGTATGGTGTGAATCGAGAGATTAAGAGATACGCGTTGCGCGAAGGTCTTGGCGGTCTCTTGCAGTCTTTCGACATTACATTTTTTCACAGTATTTCTATTTTGTTGTGGCTTGCTCGATATCCGCATCCTTACCTTGGCTGCAAAAAGGTTATGGTCCGAGTCGATGTTAGCCCCTCGGAATGTTCGGGCATCCAAAATACTGGATGCGTGCCTCTTGTCTATCGCAATGTGATCAATTTGGTTGACTGTTCGTTGATCTGGAGACCGCCATGTCCCCTTATGGATATCGAGGTGAGGAAACCGTGTGCTGGCTATAGTGGCATTTCGCTCCGTAGCGAAGTCAATTAGCCGAGTCCGTTACCAGACCTGTTGTCGTGTGGTCTATATTTTCCGAAAATACTGTTAAAGATGTCTTCATTTCCTACCTTTGCGTTAAAATTTTGGTAGTCGCTCATAGGTTTTGGCATGGAGCTCGTAGAAGCAATCCATAGTTGTATCAATCTTTTCTTCCGTCAAAGGTGAGCGCATATAAGGCTTATGTTGGCGAATTTGGTCTTGATGCGGATTGTTACAAAGCGTTCGCTAATGTCTTGGAAACATAAGACTTCTTGCCTAAGTCTCGCACTTATAACAAATCCGCATCCGGATAGTTGCTGTTTCTGCTCACTATAACACGATCCATAGTAGATTTCACAATTTTTCATCCTCTTTTTGCCCGGCCCATCCCATCGTATTTCCTAGATGGCAGTAATGTCTTCTTTGTAGCAGTGTAGTTCTTCCGCTAGTTGTTCGCCTGCACCTCTCCTGTTTAATGTTCTCACATTCAATGTGCAGATACGAACGTCGTTGTCCTTTTTTCGTTTAGCAGGCTCGTCAACAGTAATATCAGTCCTTTCCGAGGCTATTAGTTGCTTCGTAACAATGTTTTTTTTTTCCTTGGGTGGGTAGTTAACCCAAAGCACAACCCCCAACCTGGAGGCTAATTCCAATTAATAAGATGGGCCATCTCGCATCCGTATCTACTACGGGATTGAGCGCGGCCTCTGACCTTTCGGTATATCCGCCACCATCTCTGTTCAGGGGGCCTGACTTACCCTTGAAATTCCCTTGAAATTGTCCGAATATGTCGAAGCAGCTTATCTAGGTTCACCTGGGACAGCAGTCCGGGTATTCATTTCGCGTCAATTTGACCAGGGTGATTATAGTGTTGCTGCTTTATGTCTTGTTATCAACACTCGCACTTATCGTTTAGCAAGTCAAATCCGGTTGGCTAAGACCAGTACCCGATGGTAACCACTTGGAGGTAAAAAATAAGCATATTTGATGTGTAGTCAGAGTTCAGAGCACTGGGCATTGCCAAGTGACCCAACATTGCATTGCATTGCTCGTTCTACAACACCCAACTATGATAGGGTTGTAGCATGGGACTATGATTTCGACAGTTGACGATTCCTGGTTTTTATTTAATTACCGCATAAGCACAACCATTTCTTTAATTTAAAGCAGATAATAACGATGGATTCCTTTCAAACGTAGCTTCTCCCTTCATTTGTGTGTGTGAAGTTATTATTTTTGCCACAAAAAAACCGCCTGTTCAACGCCAAATTCGAGAAGCTTCTCATGATAGTGTTACGCTTTGATTATTGTCAAACTTGTCAAAGGTGAAGTAGTGATTTTTATTACTTTTGGGATTTCCAACAATTATCCCGATTAGTAGTTCAATGTACTAAAAACTAGACCAAATACCCCGGACTCTAGTGCCACTTAAGTTAGTCAGATAAAAAAGCCTGGCGTTTGCTCTAATTATTAAGTTCCTCGTTAGTAATAGAAAAATTGTTTTTAGATTGAAAATTGTGTACAGATGTTTTTATTATTCACTTATCTAAAGATCAAACACTTTACACCGAATTGGCTCGGTAAAATTGTAAAACTTTCCAAGACTACTATGCTAATGGCTTAACGTCAGAGTAACATAAGACTACTATAATCTATTTGGAACCACCATCCACACAAAAAAGCCACTAATACCGACAAAAGGAACATAAAATGTAAACATTTTATAACGTTGATGTCTTTAACGACTTTCATTAATTACTCGGGGCGTGAAAACTACCGCACGCGTTCTTCAAATCGTTCTCCGTTCTAAAGCAGATAAAACAACCTTAGTGATTATAAATTAAGGCTCTTGGGATTATGGTGTATCCGTGGCTATGTACAAGCTAAAATAAATCGTATATCTAGTTTGATAGATTGGCACACTTTTCTGTTAAGCTTCACTTGTAGAATGTTATTCGATAACAGCACCCGCTGTAGCGAGATATAAATCTTTTTTTTTTAATTTCTAACACCTCTACCGATTTAATCGTAGTTCTAGTACAATTCCTCCTCCACCTAAGTATGCAATTATTATCCAATCCAGAGGATTAAATCCACACCGGATAGGGTTTGAAAAGCGAAATGCAAAAAAGTATCACAAACGATAAAAACCGATATGATGAAGTATTGCAATCGATAGCAAACATTACAACAACCACGACGTTAGACCTTACCTCAACTTATTTACAAGTGTCTGCGAGGTCCATTGTAGCATGTGGTAGGTCGATATTTTTGCTCCACTCGTATGTTATCAATTTTTATATATGTAGATACAGATACCACTGTGGCCTATTATGTATCTCAAGCACTTGTTGCAGGCTGTAAAAAAAATTCAACTCATTGGACTGCGAATTCGCTGGCTCAATCGGCAAAGATAATTTAGATTAAACAATTGTGATAATATTCAAAAGAAGGATGGCCCTTAGCAATTACACACACACACTATAGCAAAAGGAGGCCGCCAAGAGCTGAGAAAAGAAAAACTATCTTCGAACTTCAATGAAATCTTGACCAAATCGAACGAATACGCCTCATTTTCGACTTATTTGGAGGCGCATACACACATCGATGTATGCCTTCGCCCATAATGGAGCAACTTAGATGCGGTCTATAGTATCTAGTACGTCGTTCGGTATGCTCATCCACAAAAACCGCTGTTGTGTAGTTTTTATCCGCTCAAGCATATTTCTCCCTATTCATGGTATCCGAAGTGGAAATCAATGACTAGATCCAAACCGTGTTATTATAATAGCACCCATGTACACAGTATGCCATGCTATTACCAAAACCAACAACAATGTTGGGCAGGAACCTATCATTTAAGTTGGTGGTGTAGTGGAAGTGCATGGTTTCGATTTCCTTCCTTTCCGTCGCGTTCACAATTTTGAACCATATATAGGAGTGGATATAGCTGCAAGAGTGTCTATATCTTCGGGGTTGAGTGTGTGCCAATTGTAAACACACATTAAGGTGTAATAACCATAAAATTTGTTTGCCTCATTTTTAGATTGCGACTTGTTAAACAGGGTTCATAGTCGGGCGGTCAGTGATGTTACTTGCGGTGGTTCTATTCTTGGCCAACATTTTTTTTCGCATATTTTGTTTGTTTGTTCACATATTCAATCAAGGTGTTGGAAAACACAACGGTCTTGTTATGAGTGTTACAATGGATGGAGGTCGTCCGAGGCACTAAAGGGATACCTGCAATATACAATGTAAGCTAGAAAGGCTAACTGCCAATTTGTGACTTTTGTAGTTGTACATGCTATTGGAGGAATTATAGATTCATGGGTATCATGTGTAGTACTGTTTGGATTTAAGAATGAAATTATAGGCCCAGCTCTTAGAGTGAGGACATGATTACCCTTTCTGAGCATTGGACCGCTATATTTATACCATTTTCATATTGCGTATTCATTTTGATACAGAGCTTGTGAGAAATTGGGAGAAAGTATGTAAAACAACAGTCCGTCACTCTGTGTGTCAGCAGATATTGTACCTTTAGATTTTAGTTATAATGAAGAAATTTTGTATTGTTGAACGGATAAGAACTAACTTGCATACTCAACCTTGCAAACTTAGCCCTGTCCTTTGGGAACTGCCTCCAATTGCGCACTTCAAGTAGGTTGACGTCAGTTTGTACTTGTGCTTACCACTCAAGGCGAGGTCTTTCTATACTGCGTCTGACGTCTAGCTGGGAATTTAAGACTTTGCTAGCCGGAGGATTGGTGTCAATCTGTTCTACATGTCTTAGTCATCATTAATGTAAAATGCTGAGCTTTTTGACCAGGAGACCCTTTGCGCATACAAAAGAGTCTCCTCAACATCGCCTACAAGATCCTATCTGTGAACGCCTGAAACCGTTTACCAACCGTTTTTAGGGCAGGAAAGTCCACAACAAATCTTCACACTTCGGCAGATACTGAAAAAAACCCAAGAAGTCAAAATCGATAGCCACCTTTTCATCGATTTTAAAGTCGCATAAGACATCATTTTTAGAAACGAACTAGACATGACTCTGTCTAGTTCTGGTATACCGCCCAAACTAGTCCGTCTGTACAGGATGACGATGGAGAATTCTCGCTGCTCAATCAGGATCGGAAACGACATCACCGACACATTCGATACCAAAAAAGGATTTAGGCAAGTCACTGTCATGTAACTCGAGTCAACACCAAATGCATAGTCTTCCATAAATCGGTGTAACTACAAGGGTAACCCCAAATATATGCTTTCAACTCGAAAGGACACACAACATCGACGAATTGGACAGAACATAACCATTGACAGATAACTTTGAGGTAGGACGGGACTTTGTCTACGTCGGTACCGCTAATAACTTGACAACAACAACTTGTCAGTATTATTTTTGATAATCGCTGTTTCTTCGGGCTAAGAAGGCAATTTATTATTTAAGCCCTCACTCAAACTACCAAAGATATCCTACACATGTCCCTGATCATTCCGGTCCTGCTCTACGGTACTTGAAGCATGAAATAAATCCTTGGTCGTTTTTGGAGAAAAATTCGTCGAAAAATATTCGTTCCCGTTTGCGTTGACGAAGATTCACCCAAGAACTGTACGAGCTGTACAGCGACATACTCCTAGTAAAAAAAAACTTCGCACTGAATGTTTACAATGGCTAGGATATGTAGAGTGAATGGACACCAATACTCCGGCTTGCAGATTCTTTGATTCCCAGCCAGACGTCGGACGCAGTAGAGGAAGACCTCGCCTTAAGTGTCGCGCACAAGTAGAAACCCACCTCAACCAACAGCAGTTAGCTTAGGACCGGGTTAATTTGGGAGACATGTTGTTTGGGGCGCAGGTTCATTCCGGACTGTAGCGTCACTTAAATAACAAGATATATGCGATTTATAGCTCGTAAAGTTCTTGGTTTAATCTTCATCCCCAAAGCCCGTCAACAGAAGCGACCGATACTTTCTCTATCCGCTTTAGATACGTATTATCACTTCGATTGCAGAGAATTCTGCACAAAGATTGGATTTTTTCAGTTTATAAGGTTCAGATTACAAGCAAACTAAGTCCCACAATCTTGCCGATCTGCTTGGAATTTTCCCAGAGGATCCTTCAAATGGCGGACTTAACATATTTTGTCGTTGTTGTTCCATGTTCGAACATAAAGGGCTGAAATTCTGTCATCATTATTGCAATGAATTGGATTAGCAATTGCAGACAAGGGGGGAATTAATAACGATGAGCCAGAGTGTCGGAAAGAAAATGGGACCTTGAGAGACACCAGCATTTATTTGGTGAGTAACAAACTTGAAATCAAATAAAACAACTTACGTTGAACGTTTCGAGAGGTAGTTTCTAATCCAGAGGAGAAGAGTATTATCGATGCCAAAAACAGGCATTTTCGACAGAAGGGCTTTATGCCTAACACTATCAAATGCTTTTGAAGTGTCAAGTGCAACAATCCACGAAGGTGGATTAATTGGATCCACTTTTCGGTGAAACATATTACACATCGCCAGTGGACCTGTTGCTACGAAAACCATATTATCGGTCATTGAGGAGTTTTCGTGTATCAAGTTAATTCATAATCTGTCGGTCTATTCGCGTTTTCATTTTAATCAGATTTTTTTCCTCAAGGTCGTTTAGTAAGACCCAAGAATAATGCGAAAATAACACCACAAATTCTGTTTCCTATATTGGAAATGTGTTAAAATTTGCAACTAATGTACGAACTTCAACCGTATTAATTTGCATTTTGAATAAAGAAACTTTTAATCGTTCTCTTGACTGCAGTTGAGTTGAATTCATTTAAACTAATTTGTTTAAAACAAAAAATAAATACAAGCATCTTTGCGTAAATGGATTTAAGTAAAGCGGTAAGCTTTTAAATTTTAATTTACGCGATTCATGCTATTCACGGTAGGCTGATCCATTAACATGTCTAAATGAGGTACCTAGCTTTTAATAGAGTTCCCAAAGGTATTATCTACAAAAAGATGTTAATAGACAGGAATTTGTTAGTGTTTAAGACCAGGGTCTAGCAAATTGACAATGGGGGTCGTTTAAAAAAAAACGAATTATGGCTCAAGTAAAGTGTTGTAGTAGAGTAAAAGATAATAAATTAAAATAAAATGAACATTTGGCATCAGAGGCGTCAAAAACCTGTTGCTACGAAAACCGTACTGTCGGTCATTGAGGAGCTTTCTTGAATCAAGATATTTCATAAGCTGTCGGTTTATCAACATTGCCATGACCTTAGAAGAGTACAATTGGTCGATAGTTGGAATTATGGTTATCGTAACTAAATTTAAATTAATTGCGTTAAGCGGTTTGGCTTCCAGCTTTCCGGAGAAGGGCGTTTCTTAGGTTTGATTAAAACATCGAATTCAAAACACTTTTAAATAGTATCAAGTAAAAATAAATAAAACATTTTTACCTGCTATAACCTAATAAAGCGTTTGAATTGTTTAAGGGGAATTATCAGATAAAAATAAACAAATTGTGCCTATACCTGATGATATAGGCGGTGTTGATTGTATTTTATCTACTTGACAAAGTTTGAAAATTAATTTCTAATAGGCATTATTCTACCAATTAAGAATTATATCTTGTTTTAGCATATTAAACTAATTATTTAAATAATATAAAATAAGAGAAGGTGGTTTTTCTTTGCTACTTATGGAGATTTCCTTGCGATTTGAATATGATAACAATTATGTATATTGTATAAGCTATCATTGATTAAGGTCGTCATCATACCTAATTCATTAGATTTTTGAAGAGCTTCGGAATTTACTTGAACACAAACGAACACAACATCAGATGTATAAACAGATTTTAAACAAAAGTTCCATCCACACATGTACATAATTTGTTTTGAATTTCGAATTCCAATCAACATAAACGTATATATTTGAAAAAAAAAATCCTTTCATTTACATATTCCAAATGTATGTATGCTAATACATGCCGTATATCAAACACGTTCAAATTCTCATTTTGTATCTCTAGTTTCTGCCTTCAAAAATAATAAAATAACCGCAAACAAAAACAATGTTGAGTATACCAATGTTCCTTTTATTTATTTCCCAGTGACAGCGAATGTATATGACTGCAAACCTTAACTAATCGTGATATACTCGTAGCGCTAAAAGCCCAACATTATAGTGAGCTGACAAATAAAAAAATAAGTTTTAACTCACGTTTTGTAATTTTACCTAGCACAGTCCGAGTTATGTACCCATACTTTATTTGTTTACGCTTAAACTAATTTACGACATAAATACACCGGAGCCAGAAAAAAAATCTTTTGGATTTATTTTCTTGGTAGACAACCGGTGGCTAACTCTGTTCTGATTTTAATCGGATTTTTTTTTTACCACAAGGTCGGTTAGTAAGACGCAAGAATAATGCGAAATAACACAACAAATCTGTTTCTAATCAATATGGCATATATGATGGGATTAATGGCACTATCCAACTGTTGTCATATTGTATTGGTGTTAAAATTCGCAGCTAATGTACGAACTTCAACCGGATTTGGTAAATGGGATTAATTTGCATTTTGAATAAAGAAACGTTTTATTCATTTTCTTTACTGCAGTTGAGTTGAATTAATTTATACGAATTTGTTTATAACACAAAATAAAAACAAAAATCTTTGCGTAAATGGGTTTTAGTTAAGTAATAATATAATATTCACGGTAGGCTGAGCTTTTAACATACCTAAATGAGGTACTATCTCAATTAATAGAGTTCCCAAAAATATTATCTTCACAAATAATAATAATAGATACAAATTCGAGTTAATATGATCAAGAATATTGCGTCTTTAAATAGCATATTATTATCCACGAGAATTAGCTTAGTATGGAATAAAAACGGACCGATGACCAAAGTCACATTAGAAAAATTGTTGGTCCTATATGCGAGGAAGGCAAACGAAGAAGAAGGCGAACATTCTAAGCTGTACCAAGATGTGGATGTAGTACAGAAGCTAAAAAGACGTTGACTACATTTCCTCGGCCAAGTCGAGTGAATGAACAATGAGAATCGAATTCAATCCTGCAGGCGACCAGAAAGACCGATTCTCCGGTTTGAGGATCAAGCGATCGGGTAATGTCAGAGCGCTTGGACTGAATACCTGAAAGCAACGTGCCCAGCATCGAATAGGCGGACACACTCAAGAGGTAGAGAGCCCGTTAAGTAAATCAAACACTGTTCTACTGCGCCTTCACCTAAGTACACTAAAGTTTCTTAGTTTGGATTTTCATTGCTTACGTCCCGATTATAAATTCCGAACTATGATAATCGCTCCGTTCGGCCACTTCCGTAAATGTGCGAATACCATGAAATTATATTGCTCGACGATGATACCTTTTTTCTCAGTTCCGTTAAGTTTCGTTAGCTTTTCCGAAAAAGCTACCCCTTATTCATATAAAAGTTTGACAGACAACTTTTGTAGCAACAAGTATTTATATGAAAAACAAATTTATCATCTCCCTTGACACCGAAATATAACCAAGACGATTACTTTTGCTTTGTTTCGGTTTTTCAAATTAGATTGAAGTTTTTAGGATTTCAGCTCCCTTCAAGGAAACGAGTACTTTTAGTTTTAAATTACATAAGGGAATTAAAAAATAGAATACGGTATAGAATACACGTGCTAATAAATGGAAAACGTTCAAAGAATACCGAAATTTGGGTAAAGTGAACTCGAGAAACGCAGGGCGAAATCCATATATTTCAAAAGTTGCAAAGTGGGCTTTACTTGATAAGGTGTAATATACGACAATGCGAGTGAATTCACTTCAAGAGTTCAAGGAAAACAACTGATAAAATGGTTAACGTCCTAAAGGCAAAAGTAATCCTAGAGAAGAATAAAAAGAGTTAGTGTAACTCCCACTCTTGTACTCTCAAAATTCAATTCCATATTCATATAATAAATGTTCACATACCGATATAAAAGATGACGCACCCACTATTTGTATTATTTATTTTCAATCATAACCAGCTTATCCATGTAAACGTTTAACTTTACTTTACATGTCCAAATTTCGTCGAGATCTGATATCAGGGCTTGATAACGAGCTCCATTCACCATTTTTAATTAAATACATATGGACCGATGATTGCATAAGTCCATAAACCACTCCAATTCGTTGTTTAGCCTAGATTTGGTAACTCTTCAGCCTCTATGGGTCGTTCTCTAGCCGAATAAGCCGAGTTTGCTTATTGACGTAGAGCGTTAAATTTTGAGCGTGTTGTTCGAACAAGTGTAAAAATTTTCAAAATTCAAACGGTTAAGAATTTTGAAAAAAATGTCTGAATGAGATATTTAGACAACCTCAATATCTATTGTTTGCCAAGTCCACTTTTTGGGGGTGTTTTTAGTAAAAAACGTTTTTCGGTCAACTTTTAAAATATTTGAAAAAACTAAAAAAAAATCGAAAAATATTTCGATACTATCTGAATAAGATGTGGTGACAATGTAATTTTCTTTATTTCTTTCTGATTCATTTTAAGGATGGGGTGGGATAGGGTATTCAACGACCCGCACAGTGAATTTGTAGCGTTCTCATAATGTTTTTTTTGTACTTTCAATCAGTAATTATTTCTGCGAAGAGAAATATTATAATTCTAGCTTGAAATTTCTAGATGTTAAATAACTCACTTTAAGAACGAATTTAACGTTCTTACTTAATTTGTACACCTATCAGAATTATTGTATTTAACACAGATTTATTCACTAAAAATTTAAAAAAACAATAATTCACTAAAATACTAAAACTACTTAAGGACATTCTCTTTGTCTGTTTATGTTTGCTTACCGCTATTAATGAAATAAATTTCTGTCAAAAAATACATAAATCAATAAATTCAAATTGGGCAAAAGTGATTTAATAAAATGGTCTATTGACGTACCACATTTGTTCACTTCCTATTATAATGGCTTATTCTCATAATCCAAAAGCTATTATGTATAACGCTTCAAACATGATCAGCAAACTCCACAAATCAATACTCCATACCTCTTAGATTTATCTTTTATTAGACAATTACTGCATTCAAATACTATACGTGATACCATAAATACAGTAAACACTTCAAGATAAAACTCGTTTTAATTACATACAATTGCCAGCAATTGGCAATACTTCACCACAATGACATTTAGTAAAATGTGGTATCAGACGTCAATAGCTTTCATAACATTGACTTAATTCTCAAATAGGTGCGGTCATCGATCCTTCGTATCCAATTCATTTCAGTGGCGTTATAATATGTAGATGTAAAAAAAACAAAATATTTGTTCACGTATGAAAACATTAATCAAGCTACACAAGCCTTCGAAATGGAAATTCATTTTTATAGAACTTGGGACATTTTGGAAAAATATAACATTTGAAAGGCTTTTTTATTTGTAAGATATTTTGTACTGGTAACGGGTGATTTTTTAAGAGTTAAGTTTTTCGGGTTGGCAGCACTGGTCAAAGTGAAAAGTTTTCAGTATACTCTACATTTAATTATGGAAAGACTTACAAATGAGCAACGATTGCAAATTATTGAAATTTATTATCAAATTTCGTGCTCTGTGAAAAATGTGCACCTTTTGTTACGACCATATTATGGTCCTCATAATCGATCTGGTGAATCAACAATTCGTGCTGTTATCACCAAATTTCGCACCAAATTTACTTTGTTGGACATAAAACCATCGACCCATAAAAAAAGCCTATAAAAATCAAATCAAAAATCAACAGCTTCATGAAAATTCGCTGATTTATCGAAAAATTGTGTTCAGCGGTGATGCTCATTTCTGGCTGAACGGATACGTAAATAAGCCACATGCCATACAAAAATTACCGATGCATCCCGAAAAAACGACAGTTTGGTGTGGTTTATGGGCTGGTGGCATCATCGGTCAATTTTTCTTCAAAGAAGACCGTGGAAGAAAGGTCAACTGTGAACGATGATACGCGACTTTGTTGTTTGCCCCAGTTGGCTGACTTGAACTTTGTTGACATGTGGTTTCATCAAGACGGTGCCACATGCCACACAGCTCGTGAAACAATGCAAATGTTGAGGGATGAATTTGGTAGGCAGCTTATCTCTCGAAATGGCCCTGTGAGTTGGCCGCCAAGATCATGCGATTTAACGGCTCTTGATTATTTCTTGTGGGGTTATGTTAAGTCGTTAGTCTACGTGGCCGAACACGATTGAAGCCTTCCACGATAACATAACACGCGTAATTCGTGGAATACAGCCGACATGCCCGAAAGGTGATGCAAAATGGGACCTTCCGAATGGACCATTTGAAACGAAGCTGCGGACAACATTTACATGAAGTAGTCTTTAAAACGTTAATGGCAAAGGCTTATGTATCGATTGCAATAATATATTACATATATATATGTATAATATTTGATGCAAATTTGATTTAAAAAAAAACTACGCTTGAATAATGAACTTTACAAAGTAGATAATGCTATTAGCAGAGGATTTGAGCAGGACCCAATGGTTTCCCTAAGAAAATCTTCCATCTAAAGAGTCATGTCGAACTGTCCAGTAGTATAATACGAAAACCAGCCTTGAACAACGTGCACAAATCATCAAACTATTGTTTTTAAATAAGTGGTTCATTCGAGAAACTATACATTGCCGAGTCGACTATTATAAGTTTGGTTTAGTGACAAGGTCTCCTGAAAACATCACTCCTGTATAAAAGAATGTACCGAACAACTTGAAGCAGTAAATTCTCGTCTTTAACAAGAACTTGGTCCTTCTGCGATATCAACTTGACGAATAAAGTGGCCTCTGCACCCCTATAAAACCCAAGTAGTACAGGAAATTAAGACAAATGGGAATTTCTAAAGCGGTGAGTTGTAGGTTGAGGCAATTGGAAATTGACCTAAACAATACGACTACGCCAATTTTATGGATGGATGAGTATACAAGCAACATTGCAAATTTGGGAAGATATCAATCCACCAGAAATATTGCATTCCGAGAAAGTCAATGTAGCCTTCTAATATGTTTTTTTTTTTCAATTCGAAGCTGGCATTTTTTTATAATTCCTGCGCAAAGGGATGATACCCTTATAGTGTTTGAGTACAGATAAGGCATTAAGGGAATTGAGTAAAATAAATGAGGAGATACCGATGTGCGTTAAATTTAAATTTAATTTAAATTTATTAACATTAATGACACGGCACAGTATTACCGTCGAAATGTTGTAGGGCGGAATGCATCCGGTTATATTGTTTGAGCGTTTGTTGTTATAATAGCGGTAACAGAGTGTAAGACAGGAGACATTCCTACGACGTTCGAGATTTTGAAGTTTCGCTATGGTCGAGTCCCCTATCGGTTTTATCACACGCTTTTGTATCCTATCTGAGGGCTCAGTGGCGCGATGGTTAGTGCGATGAACTGCCGCGCAAAAGGTCTGGGTTCGATTCCCTGCCGTAGCAACACTTAAATGATTTTTCACTGGCCCTCCTCTCGTGATGAACTGACAAATCATCCGAGTAGTATCAATTGTCAAGAAAGCTTATCTCAAGTTAGCCGTTCGGAGTCGGCATAAAACAGGAGGTCCCGCCAGCGTGCAAGAAGTACACACGCACACATGAATGGTTGTGAGAAAGCTAGGCCCTGGGTACTAACGAGCCTGTTGCGCCAAAAATTTGTATTTTTTTTGTTTTGTTTTTTGTATCCTATCTATAATATGAAGGTGCAAGGATGTTTTTGGTGTACCTGACCATTTGTGGGCGTTAAACTCAAGTTTGGGGCATTCGCCAACGACAAGCACTGCAAATCGATGATAAGAAAAGTTTTATGGGAGTAATTGGATAATATGGTTACGGTTCCAATAGAATGCCGCTAAGTACCACACACATTGGAAAAGAGGACGTTCGAGCGATTTGTGAGCAACAGCAAGAACGACTATTGATCTAACGTGATGCATGATGTACCGTCGAAATGTTATCGTCAAACGATAATCACCTTACGGAATGAGGGCCCAGACCTTAATGCCAGAAAATGTTCTTCCAAATAGAATTGAGTGGGTATGGCGCCTTTGTAAATATGTTTGGCACATTACTGAAAGGGTTGGAGATATTTCAGAAATTTTTTTGGTTAAGTGCATAGGTATTATTGTGTTTAAAGTCACCTGTACCTACGCCACTGTTATTCTTAATGAATTAAGCCTTTTGGAGGTTGTCTAAAACTGCGCAGTTCATTTAAAGTAAAAGAATTCGACATTATTAAACCAATCATTTTGGGTGATCGCAAAGGCAGGTATAAGTAGTTTTGGCCCTTTATTTCCAGTACAAAAAACCCCTTTTGGTATTACCGTATGAACTTAAGATTGGATTGGAACCCTAGTTCATGATTGACATTCTAGATTATGTTATTTAACACCACTGGTTTTCTTTCTAAGGGTATATGAAGAAAATTCAGCCACATTTATGGTCATGTAAAACTTTGACAAAGTGTTCTTTGATGCCTCAAAGTACGATTCTTAAAATCTGCCACCGCTGCTTCGTTTGGAAAAACGTCCAATCATATGAATCAAAGGAAATTTTTAAACCGCGACTGAGCAAGATATTTAAAAAATGTTTTCATTCATAGAGTGGGTTATAATGTGTGAACCGATTTTTCTATCTTTAGAACAGAAAAACCGGTATATATTTGTTTTTATACACTATCCCAGATTAGAAACCAATCCGAATCAAAAACCATGTCTGTCCGTCCGCTCATTCGTTCGTACGTCACCACTTTTTGGACCTTACAAAAAATGTGGTACACGAACTCATTATTACATCAGCAAAACAATTTCAAAATCCGCCCAGCCACTTTTTAGAAAAACTTGGTTTTTTGTCAAGCTTTAAGGAATTTTGAAAAACGTTTAAACATTTAAGAAAATAAAGAAGTAGACTAATTAAATTTGGTACATGGTCCTTTTGGGGTCATTTCATTCACGTCCAAATGAAATCTTAAAAACTATGGATCAGATAACCAGGTAACGCTTGATTCATATTTTCGATTTTGGCTCGTGCCCCACTGCATGAGCCATTTCTGCTTGTACCACATGTTGATCAACCCCATTTCATGTATTAGGCCCGGTTTTTCAGTGCTATATAGAGTAGTTTTTCAGTAAATTTAAATCGAGTTTAATGAGTTAACCCTGGATGAATTGATCAGATGATTTTGAAAGATGATAAAATAGCAAGCTAATAATTATTTTCAATTACATTTATGTCAATATTTTATTAATTTGTTTAGAAAATAAATACGTATACGATGTATTTGAATTCAGATCTCAGCGGCTCGAAATTATTTGAAATATTGAGTTTATTTGTTTTAAGAAAAAAGACTTGTAAGATTGCGACAAAGGCATTTTCATTTGTTTGGGTAAAAGGAAACTAAACAGCTGATAAATATGCTGTTACAGATTCTATAAATTTCGATAACTTTTTGACAGTAAAATCAAAAAATCCTCAGTGTTAGCAAATTGAATCACCATTTTTAGTGTCAAATTTAATATTGTACTGAAAAACTGTTTTATGAGTTAACTCTTGATTTAACTCTGAGTTAACTCAGTACTGAAAAAAAACTGAACTGGTTCAAAAACCATGTGTTTACTGCATGTTATGGCCCATCCTTATAAAAGTTTTATTAATGCACACTTTTTTGGGACATTTTTCTATGCAAATTTTTAAGGAATTCCTTACAAAGTCTGAACAATGTAATCTGACAACGCCAATTTTTTAAATTCTCCATAGTGAAATATATTATAAAGATCCCTACGCATGGTCAATGTTAATTAACAAGTATAATTGACGCCTTTTTTGTCAAGTAATATTGATGGAAAATCACCACCACACGTATCAATGAACATTTTCTAAAAGAATGGACAATATTTATATCCTATCCCAGAAGGGTAGGTATATTCATTTTTATATATAGTTTATAAGATAGAGGAATAATTTAGGAAGATATACCTTAAGGTATTTGGATCAACTCAGAATCGCTAACTGAGTCGATTAAGCCGTTTCTGTCTGCCAGTCCGTCCACCCGTTTGTATGTCACCGATTTTTAGGCCTTACATTTTGAGCTAGGAGAATGAAATTTGGTATAAAGGATCCTTGTACGTTGCTTCAGAACAAGTACCTCTACGATTACTTTTCGCAAATGAAAACATTGACAAATTAAATTGATAAACCCTACACATCATCAATCTAGTAACAGTGAAAATTGACGAAAACCAAATCAATTTTGGTTTTCATCAGTGTAGCAAGGTAACTTGACAAGAACTCTGAAGAGCAGACAAACGATCAATATAACTTGAATGATGACTGATTCAAGTAATATTGAAAAGTAACATTGATCGTGTGTTGTAGGACGCTTAAGATACGCCTTCTTTAAGGGACGTTTAGATTAAATATGGGATAGCATTAGATTTGGTATTAGATTAACACAACGGATTGTAGTATTTTTCTATGTTTATTGAATTTATTTATATCCCACGAGTAAGGTGTATAATTGGCCATTTATGGTCTACCCATATAACAGCAGGAAGACTATCTTGAAGTAGGGTGTCCCTCTTTACAAAAAGTCTTAAGTTTACAAAGAGGTTACACTTTCTAAAATATGCATCACTGAGTGTTTGCTTAATACTTACTTACTTAAGTGGAGCTACAGTCCGGAATGAACATAGGCCTCAACCAACATGCCTCTCTAATTAGCCCGGTCCTAAGCTAACTACCTCCAGTTGCGCACTCCAATTTGGTTGAGGTGGGTCTCTACTTCTCCGCGCCCCTTAAAGCGAGGCCTTGCTCTACTGCGTTCGACGTCTGAATTTGAATCGAAGACTCTGCGAGCCGGAGTATTGGTGTCCATTCGTTATATTCTACATGTCCTAGCCATCTTAAACGTCCAAAGCAGAATTTTTTGTTTAGAGCCATGTCACTGTATAGATCGTATAGTTCGTGGTTGAATCTTCGTCTGCATAGCCCGTCAACGCAAACGTGACCGAAGATATTTGAAGAATTTTCCTCTCGAATCTACCAATGATTTCTTCATCCGCTTTAGATACGGTCCATGCTTCAGCGCCGTAGAGCAGGACTGGGATGATCAGGGTCTTATATAGGATCTCCTTAGTAGTTCTGGTAGGGCTTTACTACTAAATTGCCTTCTTAGCCTAAAGGAACAGCTGTTGGCAAGAAAAAATAGTTCTTCGTTTAATTTCTGACGTGATGTTGTTGTCAGAGTTAATAGCGGAGCCGAGGTAGACAAAGTGTTTACTGAGTGTTTACTATTTCACCATAAATCAAAAATGTACTCAGGAAAAATTTCCCTATTATCATCAATATGATTTCCTCCTCTTCTACACGTGTTTGTCATCGACATTTTAGAAAAAGTTTAGTTATGAAAAATATAATATTGCATGAACACGATCATAAATCATGAACACAAATAGTCAGGAGCGGACATTTTTCCGCAACACATACTTCGTCAGAGGTTCAAATTCCATTCAAGGTATGTGTCATCGAAAAAAATACTACAGAGACTTCACTACAATTCGTAAATAAATTCCGCGAAGAATTTGTGTCGGAAGAAATCGGAAAAGGAATTGCATTTAGCTGGCAAAAATTTCATAAAAAATGCACCTGAACGTCCTTCAACGCAATTCGCCGGGATGCTTTACAAAATGTCGGAGATATATTCCGAACAGTTTTTCGGAAGAATAGCTTAAAGCAAAAATCTCTTACGGATACCTCGATAGGGCCAATGATAAATTATAATTAAGTTTTTGTTATTAATCTTTCCGAAAACTATTCGATATTTTGTATTACTAGAAAATGTAAAGAGAGGGATTTTATTTTTCAATTTATATGAAAAATATGTGAAAAAATCCCTTTTAAGGCAATTGACAAAAAAAAATCTAAAATTTACAAATTTAGCAAGTGGAGAAAATAAAACCCAAATTCTATTGGAAACATGGACTAAGATGCTGATTATCTAAGTACTAACTTGTTAAAATTTTTGTTGCAATCGCCAATTTTGAATTTATCTTTTAAAATTATGTCTAATGTCTCGCTTTAAAATTGCACAACAAAAACCTAGTGATCTTTAATACCAAATTTTATTCAACTTACACAAATAATACATTTTTAGAAATTATTTATAAAGTACTTACGATTTTCTTTAACAAATTGTCCATGTACACTTTTACCTAGAAATAAAAAAAATGAACTAATCAAACCGGACATGCGTGCATGAGTGAAGAAATAAAACATCTAATTTATACATAACACCGAACTTCTTCTAACAAATCCGGAAAATACAAACTTTTTGCCATTCATACATCCGATGTGACTAAAACTGGACTAAGAATCTTCAACAAGCTCACTATCATCATATATATACTACTAAAAAAAAATTAAAAATAAATAAACACAATAAACGCTCATCAGAGCATAATCAAACAATAATCCAATTCTAAAGAAACAGCTCCTGTATATTATTTATTTTAAATTTTCAGAGCACGAGTAGCTGGTAGCTATAACATAAAAAAAATATGTTGCTGTGAGGCACATCAAAAAATACATTTGGGAACTCTCTAAGTAATGGAGGACCAGAACAGGGCTACTCGACCTCTGCAATTGAGCAATTAAATTCGGTATTGTGCTCAATTTTGTTAAAAAAAAAAACTCAGCGAAACGAGGAAAGAACTTATCAAACAGGAATTGTCAGTTTGTTAAGAAGAGAGCTTGGGGACATATTACAAATTACAAAAAAAAAAAATCCTCTCAAATCAAGAATGACTACTCTACCGATTAAAAAATAAAACCAATAACAACATCAGCCACGGAACTCGTTTTCTTACAAATTACTAATTGATTTCGAATGCTTGCAAAGTATATAAAATTAAAAGTTGATCGGTCGTCACACGAATAAGTGTGAAAAACAACAATCCAACCAACCAAACACCAAACACCAAACAAAACAAACGGAAATACATTTTTGAACGAACTGTGAAAAGTACAATGGAAGCTGGTGTACAGCGATCTGATTCCCAAAGACAGCAAGCAAATGGTCCAAGAGTTTCCTTCAATCGAGATGTACATGTTAAAAGAATCGGTTAGTTTAACATTTTTTTAATTAACCATTTTATAGGTCTATATTAACAATCTGGAGGATTCGGAGTGACCAGATTTCCTCCTCGCCATAATAGCATGTAGTTTGAGTATATCCAATCGCATAGTGGTATATTAGTTTTGACACATATCTAGTTTGTTTGCTAAAGATTTACAAACAATTGATAAAAGTGGTAAGCAAAATATTAAGAGAATAATAAAATAGACATTTCGTCTATACGTCATGAACCACGATCACTTTTTGAATCCTAAATAATAGTTTTTATACCCTTTTTATACGTTTTTATACGTTGTCTTATCTTGGCCCTTAATGTTGGATATTTGGGGACAACAGCCACTTAGATCAAATTCAAACTTTATTATTAAATTGTATAAGTTTTTGCCCAGTTGATGCCTATCAACTCCGGCTCTCAGCCTTCCCGTGGCGACCTCTGAGTGCCTAGTACCTTGACCGTAGATAGACTCTCAAACCAGGAAAAAATATTGTTTCGAAACAACTAAGAGCCTCGGAAAGGACTGATTTTATTTTTGAAGATCATGCTAAACGAAGGAAGGACAACTATGTTCGTATCTGCACCTGGAATTTAAGAACATTGAACTGGAGAGGTGCCGGCGAACAACTAGGGGAAGCCCTAAACTGCTTTTGCGCCGTGCAAAAATAGGATAAAAAACTGTGACATCTTCTACGGACCGTGTTAAAGTGAGCAGAAACCGCAACTATTCGAATTGGGGTTTGTTATAAGTTTCAGACTAAGGCAAGAAGTCGTATGTTTTCATGATATTAGCGAACTCATTGTAACAATCCGCATCAAGGCCGAATTTGACAACATAAGCCTTATGTGCGCTAACGACTCGACGGAGAAAAAAAAAGATATAGTGAAAGACTGCTTCTACGAGCTCCTTGATAAAACTTATGAGCCACTACCGAAGTTTAGATGTTTAAATCGTGCTGAGAGATTTTAACGCAAACGTAGGAAGAGAAGACATTAAAAAACACATCCAATAGGACAACACGTCTGGCAACGGACTAAGGCTAATTGACTTTTCTGCACACGGCTTCCATATTCATAACGGGACATAGTGGTCTTCTGATCAACGAACGGTCAACCAAATCGATCACGTTGTGATAGACAAGAGTTACTCATCTAGTATTTTCGATGCCCGAACATTCCGAGGGGCTAACATCGACTCGGAGCACTACCTTTTCGCAGTCAGGGTAAGAATGCGGATATTCACCACGCCACAGCAAATTAAAAATACTGTGAAAAAATGTAATTTCGAAAGACTGCAATTCCAAGATACAAGCTATTAGATCAGCCGCAAATGATGTCCTAGATTTCTCGCGCCCACCAGTCAGAAAGCCAAAAACCAGCCCTATAAGGCTCTGCTGTAGGTGAAGACGAGATTTGCCATTGAGTTCTATAGGCAAAGAAGAAGAGAAGAACATCGGCTTTTCAGAGAGAAAAAAAAGAGCAAGAAGATGTATCGTCAAAGCCAAGGATACAAGGCTCGAACAGATTCCTATCGAGATGAACAAGGAAATATCGTAGTTGAGATACAGTCGACGCTGAGGATATGGAAGAACCAGTTCTGCAGACTGTTAAACGGTGACCACGAACAATCTCGTGCTGTCAGGTAGAACAGACCATTCAATCTTGATGACGACAGCAAAAACTACCAACCACGCGACCTAAGTGAAGTGAGTCCAAGTCTAAACATAAGCTTAACAAAGCTGGCGGAGATGATTTGGTAAGTAACATTCACCAACTCATAAGTAAGAAGTTGGTCGGATGAAAGTATGCCTAAAGAATGGAACCTCAGCATTGTATGTCCGATGCACAAAAAGAGACCCTCTGAACTACGCCAACTACAGAGGCATAAGTTTCCTCAACATCACCTACAAGATCTGTTATTGTGATTATAAGTACTTTTACTCCAGAATTATTTATTCCAGCAATCGGTATTCATATGAATTATAATGATTTTCCGTTATTGCACAAAACCGAAAATTCCGTTAAGAACTATTTGGAATTGTTACAAACAATAACAGTAACAGATATTCAATTTCATTCAATTTGACTAAATAGTTTTCGAGAAATTGACAATTTTCCTTATAGGCCTATACCTTAAAAAAATCCGTTATATTGATAAATATACATACACTATATTTATAGTATGCGTTAAATTTATTCAAAATCGTTAAAGCCGTTTTCGAGAAAATATTAGTTATGTGTAGATTTCATATGGGAGGTACAATTAATAAAATGGCTGAGAGCAATAAATGGCCTAGAATTATAACCAAAAGAACTGCATACACAAATTTCGAAGAAAATTGGGTGAATTAATTTTGTTATCTTTGCTGAAGGAGGGCTATTATATGATATTCGCAGATATGCCTAAGTCTATTGAACATTGCCTACAAGATCTGGTCTTCTTTATTATCTGAACGCCTGAAACCGTTCACTTACATCCTAATCGGGACCTCAGTGTGGTTAAGGTCAGGAAAGTCCACAACTGATTATATCTTCCTAAAAGAACCTAAGACATCCAAATCAATACCCATTGCCTATATTACATTCGCGTTTATAAGCATGAAAAGAGGCATGCATAGTTTTATTATACCGTCCAAACTCGTCTGTCATCGTCATCCCGCTGGTCCATCAAAGTCGGCAAACACAAGATCAGATTTTATTAATATGCAATAAATTAGAATATTAATTGTCAGTTTAATAGCGCTAGCTGCTAATGCTTTAGACGATCACAAGTTCAAATAATACTCTGGCAGGACATCATTTAAGTTATTTAAGATGAATTTTTGATCGATGGAGATCTAAGGCGTTTTTTGTTTTACCCAGATGATTTGTAAAGATTATTGGTTTGTTTGAAAAACAACTCCAGTGCATGAACCTGAGTAGTATCTGGACCACTATCATGAATGATCGAAATTGTTTATATTATGTCGCTGATGTATATGAAGGCTAAGTGGCGCAATGGTTAGTGCGATGAACTGCCGCGCTGAAGGTCTGGATTCGATTCCCAGCCGTATCAACACCTAAATGATTTTTCACTGGCCCTCCTCTCGTGATGATCTGACAAATCATTCGAGTAGTATCAATTATTGTCAAGAATAGCTTATCTCAACATAGCCGTTCGGAGTCGGTATAAAACAGGAGATCCCGCCATCGTGCAAGAAGAACACACGCACACATGAATGGTTGTGAGAAATCTAGGCCCTGTGTACTAACGAGCCTGTTGAGGCAGAAATTTGTATTTTTTTGTATTTTCGCTGGTATACATATATTGCCCGTTGGCAAAAAAGGAGCCCCTTTGAACTGCGCCAACTCCTCAACATCGCCTACAAGATCTACCGTATATGTGAACGCCTGAAGCCATTTGACAACAACCTTAGGCCATGAAAATCCACAACTGATCAAATCTTCACACTTCGGCCGATCCTGAAAAACATTCGAAACATTCGAAAAAAAAACGATTAAGGCAATGCGCTGTCAAGTGGACATCGAAGATTCAACCAAGAACTATGCGAGCTGTACAGACATGCCCGTAGTCAAAAAAACTTCGCATTGGACGTTTAATATGGCTAGGATATGTAGAACGAATGGAAACCAAAACTCCGGCTCATAGTCATCGATTCCCTACCAGACGTGCGTGAGTCGCAGTGGAGGAAGACCTCGCCTTAAGTGGCGCGCACAAGCAGAAACCGACCTCAAACAACTTAAAGTGCGCAACTGGAGGCAATTAGGTAAGGACCGGGCTAATTGGAGAGGCCAGGTTCATTCCGAAATGTAGCGCCACTTCAGTAAGTAAATATATATTATGTTGCCCACGCCTCTTGATACGATTAGTATGGGCGTTGCAGAAGTTTCAGATTTTAATTACTTACTAATTAGCGCTTAAGTTCGGGTAAAGCTGGCTTTTAAGTTATCTTATAATCTCCAGTTGCGCAACTCAGGTTGGTTGACGTCGCTTTCTACCTGTGCGTGCCGTTTGTTAGTAAAAAAAACTTTGTCCGTTAAGCGATCGAAAGTACTAAGATTTGGATCACTTACTGATGATACCTACATGTTCTTTCCCTGATGGAGCAGCGAGAATTCATTATCGTCATCATGCACATGCGGATAACCTTATACGAAAACTTGGCATGGCTCTGTACAGTTCGTCCGTGTAAATACTATCGGACGTGTCTAAAATGGATATTTTGGTACTGGGCATCGATTTGAACATCTTGGGTATGTTCGTGATCTGTTCGAGACTTAAGACTTGATGAGTTGTAGACTTGTATACTTTAATAAGAGCCAATCACAGTTTTAAGGCTTCGCATAGTATGGTAATTGTGCTATTTTAAGAGCAGTTCATGGGGTCACCTTTCTGTCTTTTAGATTTTATTGAATTTTTTTAGGTTTTATTATGTTGGGTTGACTCTTACACGGAAATCAAGACTCATTTTTTTCATAACATCCGTTGACTCTTGGTCTAGTCTTCTTTATCCTGATTTGCTACAATTAACAGATTCACAAGACAGACAATTATAACGCATACACATACACTCCACTTACAACAAGAGAAACAACAGAAAACCTACCAAAATTATTTTTTTAACATAAAAAGCAAACATTGGATTAATTATAAGAGGACAAGGACACATTCCCACCAATATGTAATTTTCACTCGAACATCGACAATACGAATTTTTCGAAGCTTTACGATAGGTTCGAAGCTTTGCGCGGTACTGATATTCTAAGCTCGTCCCTGTTTGGATTTTTATTAGAATTCAATACAAGAAAACTCTTGCCCATGCTCAACATTTATAACTATATCGTGGAATATGCTTGGTAACACTTTAGCCCATCAAACGTAAAATAACACAACCTACGCTAATGTCGAGTTTTGCGAAGAACAGGGAAACAATTACTTTTAATCAATTTAGATCCGTTGTGATGCCTATGTAGCGTGTAAACCTGTTTTTTTAAGAAACCTTAGCCTGTTAGTCTTTAAACCACCCCAAAAGCATTAATAACGTTAAAGACTAAATAAACGGACTTATCGGGAAGTTGTTTCTGGTCCTGGAATATATATTTTTTTTTTGTAGAACTTTACATTTTCAGTTAAAGAGACTCGGAAGTGTGGTATATTCACATGCATCATCTCGATATTACCACAGAAGGGTAGATCCAAACGATAAATTTAGGGTTAGAAAATGTTTTTTTTAAGAACCCAATTAACCTCCCTATATAGTACCACGCCCACATATCCGGTGATTTTGCCGAACCAAAAATAGCACATGACAAACTTTATTTCATAACTTAACCTACCGAAAAATTCGTTTAAAATTAGTTTCAACTTGAAAGTACCAGCTTGAATCTCTGAGACAGTTCACACATGTCCAAATAAATGATGTCTATCTTGGGCTTGCATCATGTTTGACGACATTTCATTCAGTAGACTTTTTTTTACCAGAAACATAAATAGACGAAATAAAAACACAAATTGAACCGCTAACGAGCGATGATAACATCACGATTACTTTTTAAAGATTGCAGTGAGAAAGAGTGACCGAAATTTATTTATTTCTCTACTTAATTTGCAAAGTGGCATTGACGCCCCTCACCATAAGAGAACAAACATCTGCAAGGTTACGAGCTAAGTTTGTCAAAAGTTGACTTTCTGAAATTTGTTTTAGTCTACAATTTGATTGTCTCGAAGTCGTGGGAATTTATTAATGACTGTTGACAATCAATGGTCAACTTCCTAGTCTGCAATAAGAAGTTAACAGGTGTTGCAAATTAGTATGCCAAAGGCGATATCAATCAAATGTTCTAAAAAAATTTAACACAAAAAGACTGTGCTCAAGCTTTAGTGTCCTCCATATAAACAAAATAGTAAACGCAGCCCACATTATGTAAACCGCCCGAAATTGGTTCACACGTACCAACACACATGTGATGGCGGATTATTATTGGATAGCTCATCGCCTGACATCATCTTCAACCTCAGCTCAACTATACAAGGCTCAAATAAAATCGGTTAAAAATATTTTCTGAGTCAATCATTGTTCGCTACTTTATAATCACTCGCCCACTTTGTGGCAATCCAAGTTTACGTACCATAGACAGCGCACAGTGGCAGACAAAATCCGATGGAAAAGTATCGCAAACTAAATACGAAAAAAAAGGTAACAACACTTAAACGTGTATGCACCTTGAATTAAATATAAGGCATATAACTCTCGTGATAGATAGACTTACTGTCACACTGTACAAATATTTTGTTAATCTCGCAAGCGGTTACGTAGGTACTCTGATTCTTGTTTTGTTTTAGCAACTATAGGGTGTCCAATGTGCATAATAAATTTTTGCACATTTTGCAATATTTGAAGGTAGCCTTATGAATGCGAATTTGGATATCTTTTGGTATATCTCTGCATCCACTGTTTATTTTCGAAACAAAGTTGTAATCACCTTGTGTCTCGGTGTTAATCAATATATGCATTTTTTTTCAATTACCGCCTTAAAGGTATCATATTCCTTCTAGTTTACTGCATTCCTACCCTATAAGCATCGACAGTCCCATATGAAAACAGTCCTCCTGATTTCAAATCGCTTTTCTACTAAGGTCAATAAAAACCTAGAGTTGTATTCATGTGATTAGTAAAGGCTGTCTCTCTTCTGCGATTGGATGGGGACGTTGATTGAAATAGCTTCTTTTAGAACTTCGTGGCTTATTTACTTTTAACATGACAGTACCTTCCTTCTTTAAAAACTTCCTCGGATCTTTTGAATGCATTTTCTTTTCCGATCAAGCTTTGTTACTGTTATTGTTACACCAAGCATTTTCATCTAAGCTGTCATTTATTTATGCTTACACTTGTGCACCATGTATCTATCGTGATATGATGATATCGCCATTCAGCTAACGAAATAATCGCTTTTTTAGGGAAACGTTCAATGAAAACATCATCTCAAGGAATTGATCTGTCAATTGACAACCAATCACAGTTGGATAACTTTCAATGGGGATATGTTAAATCTCTTGTGTACGTCAATAAACCCGAAACGACTGAAGTTTTGGAAGCTAACATAACCTATGTTAATATTGGAATACCGGCCGATATGCTTGAAAGAGTGGTCGAAAATTGGACCCACAGTGGACCATTCAATAGTTAATATTGGGCCAAATTTGAAGGAAATTATTTTTAAACATTAAATGGCATGAACCAAACTAATATCTCAAAAAAAGATTTTCCTCAATACATTGCTTTTTTGCGTTTTATTTACCAAAAAATTCAGGAAGTGCTTTTTGGATCACCCTTTATAACTTTCCTTTCAGCATATAGATTGATAATCGTTCCACACTTACGCTTACTTCCTTATTCATAAATGATCCAAGCTAATTAAAAATTTAACACTTTGAAAGGACTAGTTTGAAGGAGGAACTCTTGATGGATCCATTGTCAGGTATGATTGTATGAATAACTTTAGCTTCAAGCAAAGAATCAGGCAGAGGGGATCAGTGGTACGATTATTAGTGCTAGGAAGTCCTGTGCACCAGGTCTAATTTATTGTTACTGATCTGACAAATCATCACACTAGTAATAATACTGGAGAACCGGCATCGTGCAAAAAGTACACACTCACGCATGAATGGTCGTGATAAAATGTTAGTCCCTGTCTTTACGAGACTGTTATTGTATTTCTATTTGTAGAGTACCAAGGACTGTATTGAAGAAAACAAACAAATGGCGCTTTTTGCTGTCAACCTACCTTAATGAGAACTCTTCTGTAATTTCAGCGAGCTTCTTACTCTTGGATGGTTGGATGTTTTAGAACGAGGGTAGACTTTGATTGGCTTTAACTTGGCAATGAACAGTGGTTGTAACTCTGACTACAAATCAACTGTGCTCATTTTGACCTCCAAGTGGTAAACGTCGGGTACTGGTCTCATCCAACCGGATTTGTCTTGCTAAACGATAAGTGCGAGTGTTGATAACAAGAGGTAAAACAGCAAAACTATAATAACCCTGGTCAGAATGGCGCGGAATGAATACCCGGTCTGCCGTCCCACGAGAACCTAGATGAGCTGCTTCGACATATTCGGACAACAGGTCATCTAGGAATCTCAAGGGTAACTCAGGCCCCTTGAACAGAGGTGGTGGCGAATGAACCCAAAACCCAACGGCAGCGCTAAATCCCGTAGTGGAAACTGATGGCCCCGTGTCCTAGGGGTATCTAATAAATTGGAACTTACCCTCCAGGTTGGGGGTTGTGCGTTGGGCTAACTACCCACTTGTTACGAAGCAACTAATAGCCTCGGAGAGGCCGTATTTTATTGTTGACGACCCTGGTAAACGAAAAAAGGACAATGACGTCCGTATTTGCAATTGGAATGTGAGAACATTAAACAGGAGAGGTGCAGGCGAACAACTAGCGAAAGCACTAAACTGCTAAAAAGCAGACATTACCATCGAGGAAAGGCGATGGGATGGGCCGGGCAAAAAGGGGATGAAAAACTGTCTAAAACGTCAAAGCCAAGGATACAAGGCTCGAACAGAATCCTGTCGTGATGAACAAGGAAATATCGTAGTTGAGTTGGAAGAACCAATTCTGCAGACTGTTAAACGGCGATGACGAACAACATTCCGCTGTCAGGCAGAACGAACCATTTAATATTGGCGACGACAGCGAAAACTACTAATCACCCGAACTTAATAAAGTGAGGATAGCAATATCTGAACTCAAGCTCAATAAGGCTGCTGAAAATGGAGATTTTTAAAGCCTGTGGAGATGACTTGGTAAGTAACATCCACCAACTCATAATACAAATCTGGTCGTTTGCCCGACCCACAAAAAAGAAGACCCTCTGAGCTGCGTCAATTACAGAGGCATAAGTCTCCTCAACATCGCATACAAGATCCTATCTGCCGTAATATGTTAACGCCTGAAACCGTTTACCAACAACCTGATCGACCCTTTTCAGTGTAGTTTTAGGCCAGGACAGTCAACAACTGATCAAATCTTCACACTTCGGCAGATCCTGGAAAAAACCCAAGAAGTCCAAATCGATACCCATCACCTATTTATCGATTTCAAAGCCGCATATGACAGCATTTATAGAGACGTACTATACAGAACCATGTCTAGTTTTGGTATACCGTCAAAACTCGTCCGTCTGTGTAGGATGACGATGGAGATGTCTTGCTGCTCCATCAGGGTCGGAAGCGACCTCACCGACACATTCGATACCAAAAATGTGCGATGTGACTTCTTTCATTTTATTATTGAGAGGATTGTGCAGAACTCCCGAGCCAACACCAGAGGCACAATTTTCCAAAAATCGTTGCAACTACTGGCATACGCCGACGATATTGACATCATTGGTAGGACTCAACGTGTTGTCATAGCCACGTTTGCTAGCATTGAGATGGAAGCGGCAAAAATTGGTTAAGCAGTAAATGAGGGTAAGACTTAGTATATGGTGTCAACACGAAAGGAGACACAACATCGACTAATTGGATAGAACATCACCATTGACAGATATAACTTTGAGGTAGTACGGGACTTTGTCTACCTCGGATCCGCTATTAACTCTGACAACAACATCTCGTCAGAAACTAGGCGAGGAATTACTCTTGCCAACCGCTGTTTCTTTAGGCTATGGAGGCAATTTAGTAGTAAAGCCCTCACTCGGATTATTAGGGAGAACCTATATAGAACCCTGATCATCACAGTACAAATTATAACTTTCCATGCTGTACAGCAACATATACCTGGTTCAAAAAGCTCCGCATTGGACGTTTAAGATAGACAGGCTTGCAGGCTCAGCCAGACATCGGACGCAATAGAGGAAGATTTGGCGACCTGAACCAACTTAAAGTGCGCAACTGGAGGCTGTTACCCAAGTACCGAACTCATTGAAAAGCATGTTGGTTGAGGTTCAAGTCATTCCGCACTGTAGCGTAACTATACAGCCGTTTAGAGGTGTTTACGAATTGTATTGAATAAGGTTGATTATCTTCATATTTGTGTTTTGAAAAGTTTTAATCAGATATTTCAAATAAAAGATATTTTAGAAGCATGTAATGTTGACCGATATACATCAACTTAACATTTCAACCACTTTGTTATTTTTAAATGTCAAATTTGGCTATCAGCATGTTTAAAACTGTTTAAAATAAAAAACGAGGACATTTGTTTTAAGAATTACTCGATGGGAGGTATAAAATTGTAGGTCCCTCCAGCGAGCCCGAACGTGCCTTGCCCGTCGGCAATTTTGTTTTTATTTAGTGCTGTATTAGTAGTTGATTGAAGTTTAGAAAGAAATAACGGTATAAGCGATAATAAAACCACCTACGTGGGGGTTCAGACCAATACAAATTGTGCACTAATTTTGACACTGATCAATACGTTTTTAATTGTGATCGGCTCAATTTGGGCTAAGCCCCACACGATGGAATAAATCTGACACGAACTGCTCGTTAATCTGTATAAAAGTCAGAAAATAAAAAAATTCAAAAAATTAAAAACAGATTTATCTCTGTCATTGTGCGCAAAGGGTCTCTAAAACCGTCTTTACAAAGTAACGCGAAAGGTCATATCGCGACCGAACCCATTATCTGGCCACAAGTAGATACGTAAATTGTTGTTCAAGTATATCAAAGACATTACTTAAAAATTAGTTTTTTTTTTGTTGAAAAATAAACAAACAAACAGAGGATAAGATGCCGCACAATTTGCTAAAGATGAATTATAGCTTTTTCTTGTGTGTTTTTGGAGTTCTTCTACCTGTGTTGACGGCATTCATTGATTTGTCTCCGCTCTGACCCCTTTTGGAGTTTCTGAATTAACAAGCTCAGGTGTTGTTGGTCTGGTGTGTATAATTCTTATATAAATGGGCATTTTCTCAGCTCTTCATATCGCCATGCAAAAAAAAGCGGAGGTGTTCTTAAATTACTTATGACTTACAGAGAAACCAGTATGTGTTTGTGTGTGCATATTATTTAATTTTTTTTATGTATCTAATCCGAGATTTTATATGAAGTTTTTTTTTTCGCGGGAGGTTGCAAAAGGTGTTTACTTGACTGCAAAGTTCAATGCGGTTCCGACTGTGGAGCCGGAGCTTGCGTTTTTGTCCGTTTCGGAAGCAAGCTCTGAAATTTAGTTACCTACTATAAAGATATTTTTTCTTCTGTTCTTCGTGTTCTTGTGAATTTTTAATGTGCATTTTAAATTCTTTTTATCGTGTTTGTTTGACGTAGTTTTTTGTGTTCCTCACGTGCGGAAAAATGTAAAAAAATTTAAGAAGTTTAATTGCCCTCTGAAGCTGACTATAGGGTCACAATTTAAAAGGCATTATTAATGTTTGTTTGTATTTTTCTCTGTTACCGTTGACATTGAACTCGAAATGACAAATGAAAATGAAATTAAATCATATTTTCTTGTTCGCGTTTATTTTGATGTCATTTTTTGATTGCGTAGTAAATTAAGTTTCTTAAAGTGAGCAATTTCGTATGATTCTTCGTAAAGATTTTGTTAATGTGAATCAGATATGGATGTGAGAACAAATTAACTATATACGTGAGAAATAACAGACAAATTGGATAGTAATAGTTGCTAATTGTTGCCTTTATTGTTGGAGTGGATTACTAAACTATATCGTGTAAGTTGTTCTTAAGAAATTATCTGTCTGCGAAAAATTGCTTTAATTAAGGGCTTTTAAATTTAACCTTTATGGTAATCGTTATTTGGCTTTCTATCTGATATTTTTAAGAAGGTTGTTGAGAAACGCAAAGAATATATAAATCTGTTCAATAGTTAGGACTCCATGTGTAAATTCGACTACTGTGGTATTAGAACATGAGTAAGTTTATCAAAACCCTCCCTTTTGTTTTATTTGAAAATATAATTTAGAAACACAAAATCTGGGCAAATCCGTTCAGTAGTGTGGGCTGCATGTCTGATTTTTACTTCTTCTCCTTTAAGACATGTAGTAACTTAGAACACAATTGGGAAATACAAATTCTACACAATTGTGTTTAGTAATTTGTACTTTTTTTTGATAATTTGAAAACTGTGATCTTAACCAGGTTCTGTTTTATTTATTTAATTAATTTTTTACTCAACAGCATTTAAAAATTAAGTCTGCTAATATGCCATGTTAGAGTATTCCACAGGCACGTAGCTTGTCATTGATCAAAAATCGTGACATGGCATGTTTTATTCGTTTTTTAATTTTATTTTTAATTTACAGCAACACAATTTTGGCGAATAATTTTATTAAATAATTTACAAACCTCTTGGACAAAAGAGAGATTTACCGGATTAACAGGAAAACTGAAAAACGAAATACTATCGTATATACCCTGTTCATCCTGTCAATGCCAAAGAAAGTCAGGCTAATAAAAAACTTTTTCAATAATAGGATACTGCCCGTCCATAAGCAATTCAACAATTGAAAGGAGACTATGCTACTTTCACCTATTATATCAACTCCAATACGATCATTTAGCTGGTTAAGGGTGATACCATTTGTATAAGAATTCATTTCAAGGAACCTTTCGAGGTCCTTAAATGCCACCTACGTAGTCCAATTCAGTCAGGAACCCATTCGATCGGAAAATAAAACTATTTCCAGCCTAGCCACCATCGAGTCTAATGGGACCATTGGAAATGAATATATATTTCTTTTTGGATTTCCCTTTATATATATATAATAATCCAAAAAGAGCTTCCTGAATTTATTTAAATAAAATCAATGTTTTCCTCAATTCTTTATTTGAGGTGATAGTTTGGTTTATGTCATTTAATGTTTCAAGATAATTTCCTTTAAATGTTGCCCACGAGTAACTCTTAAATTGTTCATTATGTGGGTGCAATTTTCGACCACATATCGGCATATCAGTCGTTTTTCCATGAATAACACGACTTATTTAATGAATGACATGACATTAACATCAATCGTTTTGGTTTTATCGTCGTGAACCAGAGGTTTCACATATTCCCATAGAAAGTATTCCAATTGTGTCAAATCACAAGATCTTGATGTTAAATTAACAGGATCATTTCTTGAGACGATGTTTTCATAGAACGTTTGCCTCAATAAAACTATAAATTCGTTCGTTTTGTGGCATGTAGCGCCATCCTGTGGGAACCACAATTCAGCTACACCAATATCATGAATTTTCGGCAACAAAAATTTACTGAGCATTGCTCTGTAGTGATCTCCATTGACAGTAACATGCGCTCAGCGTTTTTAAAAAAAAATCTGTCAATACTGCCCAAGAAATCGCAGCAAACAATGCATTTTTTGGATTGAATTGGTAGCTGTTGGATTGCCTCTGGCTATTCATCGACCCAAATAAGGCAATTTTGCTTATTAACGTAGGCGTTTAACTAAAACTAAGGTTCGTCGCTTAAAACAATTGGATCATTGTGAAGCTGTTCCAAGGTCCACAAACCGAAATTAAAATGTAAACCAAAAGCAGTCGGCTTCAATTCTTGAACGAGCTGTATTTTGTACCCGTTAAAACCAAGATCACGCTTCAAAAAACGCTACAACAATCCATAAGAAATCCCCAAACCTTGAGAACGGCGACGAATTGATTAATCACGGTCTTCATAAATACTCTCTGCTACTGCAGCAATATTCTCATTATTAAGGGCTCTAGGTACTCTGATTGTTGGTGTTGGATAAATGACAAATAGTGCAAAATTAGTTATTGGAATTAGGTGATGATTTTATGAATGGTGAGTTCAGTAGGACGATTATGATGACCAAAATGTGGTCGAAGAACTCGTTAAGTTTAAACTGAACACTGATTTTGGAAATAAGGATCCAGTTATAGCTATCGTTGAACATTGATGGAATTGATGGAATGAAAACTTTATTTCGTCAGCTGGCTAAAGGAATCATTGGAAAATTTTGTTTTAATTGTATGGAATGACAAACATTACTTCAGAAAAAAAAAGTCTTGATGAACAAAAATTGATTTGCTGCTACAACTTTAAAATTAATTAAAAATTTAAATATTTTTGGATAATCTTGTTTTAAAATTCATAAGCTTTGTTTTAACACCAACTCGCCTATGATTGACACTGGATACTAAGTTTCCACAATTAGTAAGCATTGTTCCGGCGTAAGTCTATTCATGATGAATTTGCAATGCAAAATGAACACAAATATCATATAGACAAGCCAGTCGGGAAATAATATTTGTAAAAAACAACGCTATTGAAAAAAACACCTACTATTTATTAGGTCACCCATTTTAACCTCAGGCTAAGCAACATTAAACGGTGAAAGGACATTACTCAAACTGTTTAAATATCTACTGACATCGGTCAAGTAGTCTTCTTAATGGTGATCATGGAAGTCTGATGAATATCCCCTGAATATACCTACCAGGATCAGCGTTGCCACTTAAGGACTATTTTTTCGCAGTAGATTCTGTGAAAAGGGGCAGTAGATTAATTTTTTTTTGCAGTAAACTTTTATTTCAACCAAAACCAAGTTAATTAACAAAAAAAAATCACTTACGATTTTTTGCTTTGCTCAGCATTTAATTCAACACCGTGAATTTCATTGCAATTTTATACAATGATCTAGATGTCCACTACAAAAATGAAGTAGTTGTGATAAATAAAACCTCGTTGACTACAAACTAATAATGATTAAGGAAGAAGGGTGCTAGTACGAGGCCCCAAAATGACAGATATTTTGTCTAGATTAATTGACATGAATCTCTGTCCTTATTTTATGATTTCACATAAAACATGAACTTTTGAATCATTTTTTTGCAGGAACAAAATTTTATAAAATTAGGTTTCACCAAGCCTTACTTAAGACACATCGTTGAGAATTTTGTCATCCATCGCGCCGAATGGAATGATGTCAGCGATTGAAGTTATGCTTTTGTTGTGAAATCCATTGTTCTGATCAAGTGCACTGATATCTGACGGGATACCATTTAATCCACTCTGCAGTATATTCAGCCTAACATTGCCTTGACGAGTCCTGAGTGGTTAACATCGTGAGACCATTCCCCAGCAGTACCGCACTTTGTCATATGTTTGAACCTACATAAACTTTTCAAAATCGTGATCGGTGGGTTCCATTTCAATGAATTTAAATGGTTCACTAAAAGACTGAAAGCGAAGCTGGACTAAAGCAAGAAATACAACAATACCACCACCGATCAATATTTAACCAAGTTATGCATTCCATTCAATGATTTAAGCAGTCCCGCAGCACACGTTTATAGCTTTGAATGCAAAGCACTCATAACACGACCCTGGGAAGTAGGTACAAGTATAAACATAGTTTGAAGTCTTACTATGTTTTAGCCTTTGTCATGTGAAAGTTGTCCAGCGCAGTGCGGCGGACCTGCAACCGTCCAACTGTTGAGATTTTCTGATAATATGTACCTTTATACAAATTATATGGTAAATGTTGCATGACCTGTCAGTACCAGTAGGTGGTCCAATTTTGCTTATGAGCAGTGACTAGCAAGGTGATGCGAGTATGTTATGTATCCTGGATATTACGCTGACAGGTGCATATTATATGGAAAGCAATTTGTCCAAGTCCTAGTGTGAATGTTTTTTTTTTGTGTTTACTTAAGTCGAGGGGTAATTACAGTTAAAGGCAGTTCAGTTTTAGGTGTAATTAAGACCAAGTTTTGTATTTTTTTAACACAACCATTTACTGTCCTGTATCGATTACTATATTTATGTATTGCAGCATGTATGTAAAATAAAGTGAACCCTTTCCTAACTCAGAGCATTCAAAACCACTCGTACAATTTACTTCCGAGCAAAAATTCACTTTGAATTGCTGCGGTTCAAGAAATGTGAATTAAATTTTTTTCGGCCTTAAATTCTAATGTAATTGTATTGTCTCTCTCGCTCTCTCTGTGTGTCTTCTTTTTTCATCAAACGCATTATAAATTCGTCCTTTAAACACTACCAGATCCATTACGGTCTATAGGACACTTACTTGTTGGTACCTCTAGGCTCAATCCACTTACACACATTAATTCTATTGAAGGAAACAGCCGAAACAGCCAAACAATTCGAATTTCTAGAATACAGAGGAATGTACTAAAAATTAGATATCTCCCCTATTATTATTGTTAATAAGACAACAACTCCACAATACGAAAATAACTTCGCAGTTCCAAAAGACGCCAATTAAAATAGAGAGCAAACCTTTAATATCAGAGGAAGTCAAACATTTTCTTTCTAAGTGTTACACACTTCAGTTAGTTATATCAGGCCTACAAAGTGAAATATCTATTGCTAAACTAAGTTCTCATAAAATATAGTTCTCAATTTTGAAAGTATGCACCCAAAAAATGCGCTGTATGTCCGAACTTGCTGGAATCGATTTCTATACGAATCCCACCAACGACAAATGTGTTAAGAACAGTGCTTCTCATTCATCAGGCTTCCAATTTGTTGCTCTGCGAAGAATTCAAGGAGATCTTCCTATTGATTACAAAATCTCTTTTCTCAGTTACTCAAATCCTCTTTATAAAAGTGACACTTACCCGACTTATAAAACAGGCAGATTACAGCAGATAGGCTCTATCTATCTAAGAACGCCACAATAAGCGTTATACCAAAAATTTAGTTCACCTGAGAGAACTTATAAAAACTCTAGAGTCCAGTGCCATTACATCCAGAAAAAAATAACGGTTTGGCAGGGTGACTCAAAGGTTGTAAGTTTAATCCCAGCAAAAATTCATAAAACCATATTTAAAAAAAATACAAAACTAAAGTTCGGTGGATACTTGCCTTAAGTAACACTAACATTCAAAAAATATTCTTCGAACTTCACGAACACAAGGAAAAGCTAGTTCGGACACAATCTATGTAGTCTCCACTCTTCCAATTCTCTTGAAATTCGCGCCATGATATCAGACTTTTTGTTGCATGAAATTAAAGCCCGTGATATCGATGATATTTGGTTCCAATAAGACGGCATCACTCTCCACACAGACCGTAAAAGCAGGGATACATTACAAGTGCAATTCGATGAAGAGTTAATTTTAGGCTCTGGGGCTGTGAATTGAAAACTTAGATCATATGACATCACACCTCTACACTATTTCCTTTGCCATACCACTTGCGAAAGTCTAAGAAACATCCGAGATTAGACTATCAAAAGAAGCTTCTCAAATTTGACGATCGGAATCGGCGTTAAACTGTACGCCCCATACTTTATAACAAAAATATACTTCGCACGTGTAGTAGTTTTGAGATCCTGCAAGGAACTTATATACCTAATATTTTATGGGTAACCCAGCTACCATGAGGAATTGGAAACTAACATTATTCCCGTCCTTATCATTTTACGAAATGCTCGCATGGTACAAGTTAGACGCAGTTCCGGTCAACATTTTTCAGAAATAATTTTTAATATAATAATAATAATGAAATGTAAAGTGGACTCAGTGGGATGATGTAATTTAGTATGATCAACTTGAAGATGTGGGTTCAATTCCCAGTCGTACGAAGATCAAAATGTTTTTCATTAGCATTATTCTCTCGCGATGATCTGACAAACCATCCAAGTAGTATCCACTAATAAGCTGATCTTTTAGCTGAATCGATTAGGGAAAAAGTAATACCATGAGCCCTAACAAACTTGTTGTGCCAAAAACGTATATTTATATTTTTTTGTAAAAAATAGTTCTTTTGTATAATAATAGGGATGCCTAGAAATTTATTATTTTTTTTTTTAAGTAACGACCACACAATGAATCACCCATTGATTAAATGAGATTTATATCTCTTGTAGTGTATAATAGCTTATAGCTCATATAACAATGTGGCACGTCACCTAAAAAAAATTATAGCGAAACGAAATCTACTTCACTGCTGATGATGACATCCACTTTCCATTTTCGGCTTAAATGCACAAAATGTCAAAAATATATTTTTTCATTCAGAAGAATTAAGTCTGCCTCCATTTCGATTTTTATTTTATTTATGGAAAATTGTGTGTTTCGATTCCCAAAATGTAAAATTAAATAAGCCCACGTTCAAGAACAAATTCATTTTATGGATAATGTCAAAGAACTAGTGGGGGTGTTGTTTCCAAGTATGCAACTACATACATAGCGAACGACCTTTCGCGATTAACCTGGATAGTTAAACACGTAAGTGGAGCCAAGGTGTCATGCAATTAAAGTGCCCCTAATATGGTATACACAATAAAGTAAGTCCCACTACATAGTCTCTTCGTGATTTATAAATTCCAAGTGATGATGCCTTCAATCATCTGTGGATTTACAGAATCACATACGAGTTTTTCGAAGGTGTACTGCACATATGAGTTGACTGTCGCTTTTGATAAAATTGAGTTACATTGTCATTAAAAAATAATATAACTTGTATACATAGATCCACCCTATACAAATACAAAACTCCATGTGATCCAAGGTAGTACAGTATTAAAGAATGGCTACGTCAACAAGCAAAATTGCCGCATTTGGAGTGAAGAGAATCCACATGAGAGCCTTGAGACTCCATTACATCCAAAAAAAGTGACTGTTTGGTGTAGTCATTGGGCCATACTTCTTCCGAAATGATGCTGGAGATTCAGTTACCGTTAACGGAGACTGGTATAGAGCCATGATAATCGACTATTTTGTTCCCGAATTGGATGGCTTGAATGTGGATGAGATGTGGTTCGAACAAGACGGCGCTACATTCCATATGATCGTGTGATTTGACACCATTGGATTATTTTCTTTGGGGATATGTTAAGTCGCTCGTCTACGCCAATAAACCAGTAACGTTAGGGGACTTGGAAGCCAACATTCGTGGCGTTATTGTCGACATACGGCCCAAATGGTCGAAAAAGTGGTTGAAAATTGGACCTCTAAACTTGGCTTTATTCGAACCGACCACATGCCCGAAATTATATTTAAACATCAAATAATAATGAGCAAAAATAAATAGAATATCGATGACTGCGGGTCATTAATAAAGCTCGGTTCAAGCATATATCGAATGCTCATCTTTTAAATTTCACTAAAGGCTTAGTTTTATGGCTTTTTTAATTATTTGGAAAATAAAGTAATATATTACGAAATTAAAAATATAGCCATCAAAGAACCCTGATATTGGGCCGGCAGTTGGTATTGCAGAAATGATTTCATATATATACCTATATAGGTACAGTTTGTAATATTAATCGACTAAATAATATTCCATTTAACTTTTGTAAACATTTGAATTGAGCAAATTTTTACAGCTATCTTCTTCCTCTTTCATTGCAGGTCCACGTTCCAACGAAAACACGAATTACAAAATCGAAACAACTAACCTCCAGCCACCTAGTACCCAACATCTAAGACGCGAACTACCTGCTGATCTATCTGAAGAGGGCATTCGCAAGGAAGCAGCTCTCATCTTAGCACAAGCAGAACGCATTAAATGCAAAGCCGAAGGAGCTAACAGTAGCACCTCCCAGAAATCGAAACGATCCATACCCAACAAATTCCATTCACTACCGTCACGTAAAAAGAAACCCGTTGAGAAACCACTTAGTCGGAGTGTAAGTGACGCCTCATCAAAGAAAAACAAGAAGCCATCAATCTTCAGCATATTTAGCCGCAAAAGCGACTCGAATCTCAATCAGGATCAACGTGTTTCGCGTTTTGCAGAAAGCGGTGGTCGTCGACTAGTTCGCAGCAAAAGTGATGCTGGTTCATATAAGGAGCCTAAAGTACCGAGGAAAAGAATTTCAGAAAAAGAAGAGCAGCTTACTGGCAGCAGCAAACAAATTCCCACACAACTAAGCCCAATTCTTGAAAACGCCCAAAAGGAGGACTATTTCGAGGAGCTTTTTAATAGGGAACGTCGAAAATCAGAAGCCATCACTGCACATGAAAAGAATGCTAACGATTTGAATGATTTTCTAGCCAAATATAACGCTGATCAGAAATCTAGCGGTAATATAGGTTACACCAATCACAAGGATCTAGATCTCGTGCCGTCAAAGCCTATCGCTGAGACTATTTCAGCATTGCAGGAGATTAAGTCAAAGTCTATGGAAGATATGCACAGTTCTCAGCTACCGCAACAGAAACCGACACTTACAAAAGGCCTTACAGTCAATGGAATGGTTAAGCGATTATCCATGGAAAGATTCTCCCCACCGCCCACGATATCTGGTCCCGCATTCTCATATATACGACCAAACGAACAGATCATTTACGCACAGCTAGCAGCTGAAGAAGATAGGCCCGCACGAAGGCCATCTGATTTCAATACACCGCTTAAGGTGAGTCATAACGAAACGGCGACGATGCATCGCCACTCGGTGGACATTTTTGACCACCCGCCTAGTCATCATCATACAAGCAGTAGGGTAACAATAGAATCGCCAACGCACGTCACCATTAGTCCGGCGAGAGAGTCATTTTCGCCAGGACCAACGATGATTCGTATACAACAGACTCGATCGCCGTGGCAGCAACTCAGCCCGCGGAATCTCAGCGACGAAGACGAGGGCCTGGGCATCGAAATGCGCAAAAACTTTGACGATGATCTTCAGCAGCGTTCCTATGATAGGAGAAAAAATTCACCAGAGCAGCCAATAGTTCCAGTCATTCGCAGTGTAACGCCACCAATTCATCGAATGCAACATGAACCTGCCGATGAAATAAATACGTTAAGTCGTCGACGAGCAGTTCTCGAGTCCCGTATCACATCGCGACGCTTTACCCCACCTGAAACGGTCACAATCAAATATCGCGCTTCGCCCGAACAAAATCGATATCGGGAAGAGGTCCACGAGTCAAATCATCGCCAGTACTTGACACCTGAACGAGATGATTACAACCGGTACCATAAGTTACGGTCCGAGGAGATCATGAATAAGTATTCGCCAGAGCGAAGCCATCTGGACATGATCGCACCTAGTAAAGGTTCAACAAATGCCAAGCATACCTCGCGCTATGTTCACACGAAGTACTATGATGACGGGACCGGTGTCGGTGTGAAGGAAACTTACGAACGAGAGGCGAGACTTGATGACCAAGGGAAACCAATTGTTCGAGAATCCCGACGGAGGGAACGTGTTGATTCACCCGGACAATCAATTGAAAATACTGTCTCTCCTGTTGAATATGAACCAAGGAGCTTGGATTCACAAGTGAACTACCGCACTGAAAGGTATCAGTCCTCTCCACAAAACCATGTTCATGTTACCACAATCAGCCATACAAATTCGCTAGATCCAGAGCACTGGCAGGGCAGCCTTAAACGAGACAAACGTCAACAGAGGAGTTTCGACAAGGGAGACTCGGGAATTGAAAATGACTTCCGAAAGGAATCGTTCAATGGAGACGTTAATTCGAAGTAAGTATCTATCATTTATATCTCAAGAAAAAATTGGGGGTGTAGGTACCAGATAAGGGTGACGATGGGTGGACGATTATCAATTTATACAAATGTTCGTATAAACAGGTTCATGACGACTCAAGACTCAGAGTTAATATATTTCCTACAACCATTTATGTGTTGCATGGAACCTTCAATTGTAGGGCAAGTCTGAACGAATAAATTAAGAAAAGTTTGGGAATCGAAACAGGGCTTCTGCGTGACCAACCACTCCGCATAAGGATAATAATTTAAACATTAGGTAGTGCAGAAATTTGCTAGCAAACTTACCCTCAATATCTACCCGTAAGCATTCCAATCATTCTAAGTCCCTTTAAATATGTAGGAGGAATACTTGGCAGAAGTGAATAAGCTAAAGAAGCTAAAAGCTAAAAGCTAAAAGCTTGAACGACCACTAACTAGATCTCCTACAAAGAGACCCTAGCAACATATAAAAAGGAACTGAGGAAGTCCAAGCGCAAATCCTGGAGACACTTCTGCGATAAAAAAGAAGACACATCCCAAGCTTCGGAACTCCTAAAAATACTCTCTACCAGTCCAACTCTTCCCAGCTATCTCAAAAAAACAGATGGCACTTGGATCAGCTCAAGCAAATAGTTCCAGCTTAGAGCTACATTTCCCAGGAGGCTCCGAGGAATCTTTCGAAGATGATATCAATAGAACTAATCTATTGGTCAGTAACTCCCATAGTAATACACAGTTTCAAACCTTTTAAATCCGCGGGGCCTGACGGCATACCAGCCGAGTTACAAAACACTTTTGATCTCATCCTACCATGGGTGGAAGAGTTGTATCGAGCTGGTGTACATTCAGAAGGTAACCCTAATCGGTTTTGCCAGGGTTGAGTGATGCTCATCGATTCCGAAACATGCCTAGAGAGTACGATAACGATATGTGAAACAGTTTGGGTATACGTTTACCCAAAGTGAAGGAACATCTCTTCAGAAAAAGGCGAGAAATTCCATTCTACCCCGCCTGTGGGCCACGATTTTTCTCAGACGGTGTTTGACTCCATATAAGAAAAAAATATGGAAGCATTGTCTGCAGGGGCAACCCACCGTTCAGGTGATACTTTTTAAAATTGTTTCTAGCAATTGTAGGTAACTCAGTTGAAACAATGCTATATCTATGTAATAACAGCTCCAAAGATTTTTCTGAGTTCGAACTAGTTTTTCTTAAGTAAGCTGGAAGGCTCGATAATCCCCACATTTTTATTGAAAATGGCTTCTAATATTGGATGTAGCTTAGTAAAAGCTCCAGTCGTTCAATTCCCCTGACCTCAATCTCTGTTAAAACGGTGCAATGCATTAACCACCGGGAACTTCTTCAGGGTTAATCAAAAAGTATGGGTCTAATGTTGGCCTATGCGAGATTGCGGATACACCCAATCAAACCAAACCGAATTCGAGACATAGCCATTTTCTAGGAATTGGGTCAAGATATGTTATAGGTGAGAAAAAACGATACAACCAAGTATCACGATCTTTGTCAACCATTAGGCCACATGCCTTGTCATATGACCCATGGTCCCTTAATCATACTGTTTCCTGTTTTTGACTATATTTAGGCTTGGCCGGTAAGTTTTGGAGTTCCTGGCCTACGATTCTGAGAAATCCAAATTTCACTACCAAAATTGTGGTTTGCGCCTCCATGTCCGATGTTACGCTGTTACTGCCAAGAGGCGTAAAAGCCCTCACAGTGGGGCATAATGGCATATCCAATTCCGACGATACAAATACGCGCCCTTATGGAGATCGGAAAATGTGAAGCTAGTTCTTGTACCTAGGGTTCAGGCTATCTGAAGTCATTTCAGTCCTATTGTAAATGGGTATTTAGTCCCATTATGAATGACATGGAGGGTTCAGCAGTTAGTGAGAAAAATTTACAGGATCAACATCCAGTTAATTTTGTACTGGATTTCCGAATATCTAATGTGAACTATTATTGGACGATCTTATAGAGTCCTTACATGATTTTTAGAATTCAGACTTTCTTCACAAGGAAAGGAAACAAATCATGCAAATCATGATAATTTACTACCAATTGAAAAAAAAACTAACTTAACATCAAAACTAATATACCCCTATACGGCAGAATACAAAAATCATCATTTATTTCTTTCCAATACCAATGACTAATAATAATTTTGTTTATTACAGATGGCGCAAGCGTACGTTCCACGATGATGTAGCGGCCTGTGAACAGTTCATCAAAAAGGAACGACGTCATACGGAAGGACAGCATCCGCAACGTAAAAGATACGACTATGTATATCGTGAACGCAGTATCGACGATGGCTCGCACTATGACCCACGATTGGATAAATATCCAAAATCTGCAACATCAACTCTTCGCCGAACCAGCAAGGGAAATCATGCTTCTTCGCCAACTAGTCATTCACATATGGAAGATACCCTGAAGCGAAATAAGAAAGTCGGTGGCTTCCAAAAGGTAAAACAGCTCTTCAGTGGCAGTCGGAAGAAGGAAAACGAATCCGATGTTATGGTTAACGGAAAGAGCGAGTCTTCGATGCAAGATGGAATGCCCAAGGACAAGTACATGGTGAAAGAGGAAGAAATGCGTTCAAGGTATCGCGAACATCGCGGCCATCTGAATGACCTACGTGAGCCAAAGGTATGTAAATCAATTATGTTGTATTGACGTTAACTGTATCTGTGACTAATAACATGAACGTGTGTTTGATTGTTTCTTTGCCTGGCCAATAATTTAAGAGGTCACTGGAACATCGAAATGTTGTTGTTGTTTTTTTTTTTGCACTCATTGATATTAATTGTTTTTAGATTTCTGTGTTAGGATTATTTTATTTATGAATTGTGCTTTGACTTGCGTAGGCATTATATGTCTGTATTACACCTTGTTTGGCGAATAGCATATTGTTTGAAGCCAATCTTAGGCTCAAGGTAAATCAGTCAAAATAATATTAAGCTGCACGTGATTCCAGTTATTGGTGAATACCAACCATGTAGTTTTGGAAACAAATACAGGGTTCATTGGTTTTTCAGCGAAACTTTGAATATGTGGTCTTAAATGAATTTGCGATTGTTTGTGTTAGGGTTACTAACATTTAGATGGAAAAAAACCTTGTCTGAACAAAATTCATTGAAAACAATCAGATCTATGAATCTTTGATGATGATTCTTGAAATTTGTTTATACCTGCCTACCATCTAAAAATGACTTAAAAAATATCGTAGGTAGTGCGAAAAATGCTTATGGCACATCAGGTCCGCCAAATAACTTTTTTTTTTGAAAATGCTATAAAAAAAACTACTGAATATTTTCTCAAATTTCTTTTTCTATTTGAAAGTACAATCCTTCCGGTTAATAATGGAAAATAATTTCATTCAAATGGCTGCTTCGGCTGGCCATGCAGTAGCCTACACGATCGGTCCAATTTTTAAGCACATTATCGATTGTGTACAGCTGTATTTCACCAATGGCTTCACGATTATTGTCCTGTAAAGCGTCAATTGTCTCTGGCTTGTCGGCGTAACACTTATCTTTTACGGCACCCCACAAGTAATAGTCCAACGGTGTCAAATCGCAGCTCCGAGGTGGCCAAACGACATCAGCTCTGCGGCTGATAATGCGATCTTCAAAAACAGGGCGCAAAACATTCGGCTGTGTGGCACGTAGCGCCGTCCTGTTGAAACCAAATGTTGCCAATATCCTCCTCTTCAATTTTTGTGAACAAAAATTCGTTCAACATGGCCCGATAACGATCGCCATTGACTGTAACGGCCACTCCAATTATGCCTCTGGACCAAAATCCGAACCAAACAGTGACTCGTTTTGGGTGTATCGGCTTTTCAATGTATGCCTGCGGGTTTTCTTTGCCCCGAATGTGACAATTTTGCTTGTTTACATACACGCCAAGATCAAAATGAGTTCATCTGATTTTTTTGGCAAAATCGGCATCTTCTCTAAGTCGATCGCAGGCCCACTTAGCGAAGCGAAAACGCATTGGATGGTCAGTTGGCTTCAACTCCTGAACCAATTGGACTTTTTATGGCGTCATACCATGGTCTTTATGCAAAATTCGTCTCAATGATGTCTCCGAAATGTTCTATTGTTGAGAACAACGGTGAATTGATGTTGATGGCGCTTCACGCACACTTTTTGCCACAGCAGCAATATTCTCGGGTGTACGCACTGTTTTTGGCTTTTCACGCTTTGGTTTATCGATGAGGATGCCAGTTTCTTTCACTTTTTTCAGAAGATAACGAACATACGGAGCTGACGGTGCTTCTCTTCTTCCAAAATCCATACGCAATTTTCGCACACATTCTGCAACATAACCATGATTTTCAAAGCAAGGTCGCAATATTTCCAAGCGTTGTTCAAGCGTATACACAACCATATTCGTTCAGCGGAAGGATAAAACTAATCATCTGTCAAATCAGACATGAGCTAAGTCACCATTCACGAAATAAGCACTAGTTGAAAAAAAAACGTTAGATGGCGGACCCGTAAGTTTTTTTTTCTAGTAAAATCAACTGCTGCCTTCTTGCGTTCACTGGATCAAAGGATACAGATATTGAAATGATTGTATAAATCTGATATACAGATATTAATTTGAAGCTATGATAATGGAAAGTAGAACTTGTCTCCTGAAACATATTGTGCTGCTTGTCTCCTTGCATATATTTCCTTTGTGTTTACTTATCTACGATGTATAAAAAATGGTGTACCATAATTCACGCAAAATGGAATTTTGATAGAAACTACAGACTTTTAATTAAAAAGCTGTAAGTTTAGGGATATGTATGGAATATGTATATATACGGTTAAATGGCCACCACAGCTTTGTTGGAAAGTACGTATTCTACTATTGAAATTTTTTATGACCGTTTATAAATCTGGCTGAATTTCATTAATACACCGCCCAATTTCCCCTTTCAAGGCGTTTATCTGTCGGGGCTTGTTTGCATAGACCTTTGACCTCAAAAAACCCCGAAGAAAATGTTCAATAGCGTTAAATCGCATGATTCCGAAATCCATTCAACGAACTCTCTTTGAGCTTCATGGTCAGTAGTCTTCAGTTCTTGAGTCAATTGAACTTTGTAAGCATGAAGTTTCAAGTCTGTCGTGAGAATTCGCTGCAGAGAGCTTCTCGAAAAGCCCAATTTTTGACAACTGGACCGAATTGATGTTCCTGGACTCTCAGCAATAGGTACTCTCGCAAACTAATTCTACGTTTTTTGTTGAACGACTTGTGACAGGACACCCAGAGTGTCTAAGATCACTAAAATTCAGGGAGACTGGGTCACCCTGAATTTTTTAATTATTCTCTTTACAATTGATGGTTTTAAATCACTATCACTATTTTTAAAATATTGCTCAACAATAAAAATGCGTGGTTCGTATAGCGCTCCAATTTTACTAGTCCCGAACTGTCAGCTGTCACATTGTTATCTTATTTATGGCAATACAGTAATATTAAATGGCGCAGAATTAAAATTTTGCGTGAATTATGGGACACCTTTTATACGGCACCTTTTGGCAACGGCAGCGAAAACTGCCAACCACCCGACCTGAGTGAAGTGAGGATAGCAATATCTAAACTCAAGCTTAATAAGGCTGCCGGAAATGACGGCCTTCCCGCTGAGCTCTATAAGGCCGGCGGAGATGACTTGGTAAGTAACATCCACCAACTCATAAGCCAAATCTGGTCGGATGAAAATATGCCTGAAGAATGGAACCTCAGCATCGTTTGCCCGATCCACAAAAAAGGAGACCCTCTGAACTGCGCCAACTACAGAGGCATAAGTCTCCTCAACATCGCCTACAAGATCCTATCTGCCGTAATATGTGAACGCCTGAAACCGTTTACCAACAACCTGATTGGCCCTTATCAGTGTGGTTTTAGGCCAGGAAAGTCCACAACCGATCAAATTTTCACACTTCGGCAGATCCTGGAAAAAACTCAAGAAGTCCAAATCGATACCCACCACCTATTCATCGATTTCAAAGCCGCATATGACAGCATTTATAGAGACGAACTGTACAGAGCCATGTCTAGTTTTGGTATACCGCCCAAACTCGTCCGTTTGTGTAGGATGACGATGGAGTATTCTCGCTGCTCCATCAGGGTCGGAAACGACCTCACCGACACATTCGATACCAAAAAAGGATTTAGGCAAGGCGATGCACTGTCATGTGACTTCTTTAATCTGATTCTTGAGAGAATTGTGCAAAACTCCAAAGCCAACACCAGAGGCACAATTTTCCAAAAGTCGGTGCAACTACTAGCATACGCTGACGATATTGACATCATTGGTAGGACTCAACGTGATGTCATAGCCACGTTTGCTAGTATAGAGAAGGAAGCGGCGAAAATGGGTTTAGCAGTAAATGAGGGTAAGACTAAGTATATGCTGTCAACACGAAAGGACACACAACATCGACGAATTGGACAGAACGTCACCATTGACAGATATAACTTTGAGGTAGTACGGGACTTTGTCTACCTCGGCTCCGCTATTAACTCTGACAACAACATCTCGTCAGAAATTAAACGAAGAATTACTCTTGCCAACCGCTGTTTCTTCGGGCTAAGAAGGCAATTTAGTAGTAAAGCCCTCACTCGAACTACTAAGGAGATCCTATATAAGACCCTGATCATCCCAGTCCTGCTCTACGGCGCTGAAGCATGGACCGTATCAAAAGCGGATGAAGAAATCCTTGGTAGATTCGAGAGGAAAATTCTTCGAAAAATCTTCGGTCCCGTTTGCGTTGACGGGCTATGGAGACGAAGATTCAACCAAGAACTATACGAGCTGTACAGCGACATGCCCCTGGTCAAAAAACTCCGCATTGGACGTTTAAGATGGCTAGGACATGTAGAACGAATGGACACCAATACTCCGGCTCGCAGAGTCTTCGATTCCCAGCCAGACGTCGGACGCAGTAGAGGAAGACCTCGCCTTAAGTGGCGCGCACAAGTGGAAACCGACCTCAACCAACTTGGAGTGCGCAACTGGAGGCAGTTAGCTAAGGACCGGGCTAATTGGAGAGGCATGTTGGTTGAGGCCCAGGTTCATTCCGGACTGTAGCGCCACTTAAGTAAGTAAGTAAGCCTAAAAAGCTCAATGTCAGCTCAGCTAAGCCCTGTAGGCCTCGTTCTTGGCTGTAAGCATATTTCTGCATTCTTTATATTTTATGCTGGTGGGCGCGAGAAACCTAGCACAGCAGTCGCGGCTGATAAAGTGACTTGTTGTCATTGTTCTTCCCAGACAGGCCCCAGTGGATTGTTTTTTGTGGACTTATTCCATTGAATGTCGGACACTAGTTTCGACGCTGCATAAATAGTGTCGATCGAAAAACAAACTGATTTTCGGGAATAGTTTTGTTTTCGAATAGGTTGCTTACATTCCAAAAAAAGGCTTATTGACCGGAGATTAGCAGGACTTGTTTTGTCCTTTTTAGGGATAGGATGTACCACCGCTGTTTTCCAATGCACCGGATAGTGAGCATCATTCTTTGCATTGTTAAACAGGTGGTGAAAATATCGACCTGCCAATAGAATGCAGGTGTCTCAATAAGACGTTTTTATTTTTCAGTGATACAAAACGGTAAAACCGTAATTCTTAGATCACCAAGCTTGGAGTTTAGTAGGTAAATAAAAGTGATACCGGAAAGTATACAAGATATAAAAAATTGCATCTATTATTCCTATCCATACGTAGTATACGTAGTTCTCGATCTTGAGTTTGGTTTGCTCACATTTGGTCAGACAGGCTGTGGGTGCTGTGGTGGAAATACAATTTAACATATTGTGCCAGTGAGTCAAGGCACCGGTCGAATTAACAAAAATATTGCAGCCGTAGGTGCTTCAGTTTAAAATTACTCAAATCTTTTTAAGTCATTCCCATAAATTAAGAATCTCTTAAGGCCTGCTCAGAATGCATATCTGTAGCTTGTAAATTCCATCGCTGTCAAAAGAGAGACAGCATGAAGTTGCCCTCTATTCAACTTCAAGCTATACAGATTCACGAAGATACGCATTGTGTAAGCGCTTACGGGTTGCCCTGTTTTTAACTTTTCACTCAACTACAGATACGCATTCTGATCGGCCCTTAAGTCCTCACTACATAAAGATGTATAACCTTTACAGAATCAAATAAATAACAGAAGTCTCTTGATCATTTAAAGCGCCGAAACTTCTTGGATTGAATTCAAAAATTTGAAGAAAATCCTGAATTTCATCGAAAAATCTTCTTCAGCAATGAAGGTTATTTTTGGCTTTGTCCATAAGCAAAATATGCAAATCTATTTGTGCCTTAAGATACTCTATCCACAAAAAGTGACCATATGGATTCTATGCCGGAAGTGTTACGGCCCGTTATTCTTCCTTGATGAAAATGATTTCCAAATTGAAAGAATAACTTTAGCCAGAATTTGATGAATATTCATTCCATGAACCTGACACCAGTGATGTGGTTTCAACAAGATAATGCCACACAGATGGTCAAACAATTGATCTTTTTTAGGAGAAGTTCGATAATCATGTACCTAATCTTGAGAAATTATCCTGTCAAATGGTCACCTTGGATTTTTTTGTAGGCTTACCATAATTCGTTAGTTTATACGAAAAATCCAACAACGTTAGAAAAATATCGAACGCAAAATCGCCAATTTTCCGGCCGAGTGGTGGAAAATTATCTTCGAAGAATCGATCGCATTCATCATGGTCGATATGGTGATAGACGCTAGATCGCATTTCATACTTAAATTTAAGATGCGTAATACTCCTCGCATTCCAGACCGAAAGCTATCTCAAGAACCTATTCTATTAATTTTATATAGAAAATTGTTACGTACAACCATGATCCATCCTCGGTTCCTGTCCCATTTTCCCTGCATGTTTATGGTTTATACTCTTTTTCTCCCCGTAAAACTATGACTCATCAACAAGATAGCCCAAAACCAATAATATATGTATCTTGGCCCAGTGTAAATTTCTTCTTCAAAACATGACAAAGTTCCACAAATAACCAAGACTATTCATTTGAAATGCGAAAAAGAAGACTTACCGACATTGACACTTGGTCATAAATTTCTTTACTACTTCCTATGACTGACATTCTCAAAACAATTCTTAAGAAAACCCACATAGCCAACCCACATTTCTAGCACTATTACTGTATTTAACCAGAAAGGCGAACATTCTTATAATCTCCATCTATCTACTGCTGAAGACCCTCTGTGCGTGTGTGAGCTCGGCGTACGTAGTCGTCTGGCATTAGAATTACATACAATGACTTAATTCTTTCGCAAACGAATAAGACATACACCATCCGTTCTAACTTCGGTAAACAAATAGCAAATCTGACGTAACCGCATTCTGTTATGTACGCTCTCAGAGTCAAGCCTACACATTCATAAAACACTCACCTCACGTCATCGATTCAGAACACTATGCCCACGTTAAGATTTTCCAAATTAAGATTTGTGGGGGTGAAATACCTGTCCTCAAACGAACGATCGTTTTAGTGTATAAGCTTCCAACAAAGCTCAGAGAAACTCAAGACTGTATGCATCTGCACTGAAATTGCGCATGACCAAGCCACGAACACGTCGCTATTGCAAAAGAGAGAAATACTTCTTAAGTGGTAGTGCTGGTAGGTTGGGAGGTATACTCATCTCTTCTTGAAATTCTTTACGGTCACTTGGAGATAGGCCGACTTCCTAGCGCAGCTCGCTGTGATGTAACCACATCAAGTCAACCGCAACCAACTCGAATTGGGATTTCCACGGAAAGCGAAATTACTTCACATCGGAAAAGGGCCTTCCGCTGTTTGAAATACTAACCAACAGTTGACGTGCATTCAACTGTCTGTCCTGTGATGGGAATTAAGTGTCTGCTTGAAGGTCGTTTCAGGCCAGCGTTGGGTCGTTGTGGAATTGAAATCGAACTTGAGAAAGAGTGACGGGCAGAGATAGACAAGCGGGACAGACAATAAGCCACGTTGATGTGGGATATTGTGTTTCTTATTATACAACCCATCTATGGTGGTACTCCTATATAGGGTAGACTTGATCGGTTGCTTAGGCTGCAAAATGGAAGTTCGAGTGTGATGTTGGGGAAGTAATGACAATATAACACGTTTCTCGATAAAAAGTGTGAATAAAATAAGGCTTTAGTTAAAGCTATCATTGAAAAGCATCATTGGAATGCAAAACATGATGGAACGGACGATTAATTTGACAAGATGGTTACAGCAATCATGAGAAAATGCTGTCATTAAAATCACAATTGTGAGGAAACCTATAATTGAGGTTAAGGATCATCATTCTAAAGATTAATGACATCTTGGTAGAGACAAATTGTCTGAGTGGGACGAATGTTGCGTAGAAAAATAAATCTTGATCATTGAGGCCTCAACCAACATGTCCCTAAAATTAGCCCGGTCCTTAGCTATAATTGCCTCCAGTTGCGCACTACTTATGTACGTCACTTAAGGCGAGGTATTCCTCTACTGCGTCCGACGTCCTTCTGGGATTCAAAGACTCTGCCGGAGTATTGGTGTCCATTCGTTCTACATGTCCTAGCCAACTTAAACGTCCAATGCGGATCTTGACAAGGGACGTGTCGCTGTACAGCTCGTATAGTTCTTGGTTGAATCTTTGTCTCCATAGCCCGTCAACGCTAACGGGACCGAAGATTTTTCCAAGATTTTTTCTCTGAAACCGACCAAGGATTTCTTCATCCACATTTTACACGGTACATGCTTTAGACCCGTAGAGCAGGACTTGGAGGATCAGCGTGTTCGAGTGAGGCCTTCTTAGCCCGAAGGAACTGCGATTGGAAAGAGTAATTCTTCGTTTTATTTTTGACCAGATTTTGTTGTCAGAGTTAATAACCGAGCCGAGGTAAGCAAACTCCCGTACTACCTCAAAGTTATATCTTTTAATAGTGACGTTCTGTTCAATTCATCGATGTTGGGTGTCCTTTCGTGTTGACAGCATATACTTAGTCTTACCCTTATTTACATATTTTCGACTTCGTTCTCAATACTAGCAAACGTGGCTATGACATCACGTTGAGTCGTACCAATAATGTCAATATCGTCGCTGTATGCTAGTAGTTGCACCGATTTGTTGAAGATTGTGCATCTGGTTTTGGCTCGGGAGTTTTACACAATCCTCTCAAGAATCGAATTAAATAAATCACGTGACAGTCCATCGCCTTGCCTAAATCCTTTCTTGTATCGATTGCGTCGGTGAGGCCGTTTCCGAACCTGATGGAGCAGCGAGAATTATCAATCGTCATCCTGCACAGACGGACGAGTTTGGGAAGTATACCAAAACTAGAGCTGGCTTTGTATAGTTCCTGTCTATAAACTGTCTTATGCGGCTTTGAAATCGACGAATATGTGGTGGGTATCGATTTGTATTTCTTGGGTTCTTTTTTCCAGGATCTTTTATAGGCGATGTTGAGGAGACTTATGCCTCTGAATTTGACGTACTTCAAAGGCTCTTCTTTTTTGTGAATCGGGCAAATGATGCTTAGGTTCCATTCTTCAGGCTGTATAATGCTTTCATTAAAAATTCAAATATTTTAAAATATGCATGTTTCAAAATTCATTACAAAACCGCAGAAAGTAAAGAAAAAATGAAATTTCCACTGGTTTCCAGTAATAGCTACAGCTACAGTCTTAAAAGAATTTAAGAACTTTATTTTGATCAGCAATTTAATGATCACCATGTCTCTGTTCGTCGATATATCGGATGTTGCAGAGCCATAATGCTTCAAATTATTTCGTCTTTTAGTTCTTGAATAGTTGTTGGGTTATTAGATACACCTCTCTTGTAAATATTCCCAATGAAAGAAGTCCAACGGTGTTAGCTCAAATGCTCGGAGCGGTCAATAGATAAAACTATTTCGGGAGATAATGCGCCCATGGAACTTCTTCAGCAATAAAGTCGCATTTGTAGCAAGTGGGATCATATAGTGTCCAATGTCCATACCCCTAGCCTCAAATAAAGTCGCGAAAGTCACGTTATCAAGGTCATTTGCGGTTTTTGTATTTAAAATATGGAACGATGAATCCGCCGCTTCAAAAACAACACCAAACAATGACTTATGGTGAATGCATTACCAGGTTATCCAGGTTAAACTGTGCCTCATCACTGTAGATTGTTTTTTGCATTAAGTTTGACACCCACTAACTTTTACATCCACTTAAAATGGTTAGTGGGCTCTTTCTCAATTCAATCTTATAAGCCATGGGCTTTGTCAAAAATTAATAAAAAAAACATATGAGAAGGCTACAATCCGCTGTGGAAATCTTCGAATACCCTACCCCATACCATCCTTAAAATGAATATACCCAATAAGTAGGTGCGGCTAAAAACTGAATGGGTATGAAATATAAAAAATTACTTCACAACACATCGTGTTCCTAGTTTATCTAAACCTTGTATCATTCGACAAAAAAACAACTTTTTCTATTACATACATTTGCTATGGGGTAGAGTATACATATGTTTTTCTATAGGAAAAGGCCTCCACAAAGTGGGCGTGGCAAAAATCGTTATATATGTAAACGAAATATAGATATTTAAATTGTCTAAATACCTTATTCAGACACTTTTTTTTAAAATTATTCACGATTTGGCCAAAAAGTAGGTTTTTCTGAAAACACATTCCAATGGGCGGATTTTAAAAATATTTTCAGTATTGGCATCCTTTCGCTATTCACGTCAAAGTCATCGTAAATGTCCAATTTGTTTTTATTTTCACCAGGTTTATAGCGATATACAGATGGAAAAGTTCGTAGTTAAATATTTTTCTCCATAACCCAACACTCGAAACAACTAATGACGTATTTATCTGATTTTGTTATGGTTCATGCTTTACGATCGTAAGCTATGACTAGGATGATCAGTGTATTATGCTCAAGCTTCATAACCACAACAATTTTAAACAGTAATTCTGCATTTAATTTATGAAGAGGTGTCTGTAAGAATTATTAGCGAAATAAATATAGATTAAGTCCCTTATTACTTCAAGATATTTTTGGGTGAAACTGGGCATCAAACAACCTCCCTTTTGAAATCAGTCGGTAGTAATATTCTGTTTAATTTGCCGATGTCGATCCTCCCTTCTTTATACTCGCAAATTTGGTCCGACGTATGATGTCAATATCGACAGCGTATGCTCGTTGCAGAGATTTATGGAAGACTGTCAAGAATAATTTTTAAGAAGTCAGCGGGTTGTTTACGATGTCATCGCCTGACAGGTAGATTGTTCATTACAAAAGTCGAACAGTCTTCAGAGGTAGTTCTACCATATTCTTAGTATAGATAGTGATTCGTCTAAGATTTTTCATTGTTCATAACGACAGGACTCTGTTCGGAAATTGTACAGCTGGCTTTGACAATTTCCACTTTGTTAAAACTTACGAATATCATTCTTGGAGTGGGTGACACCAATATCTTCGATCGCGCGATTTTTTTCTTCATTATGAGATGCCGGTGCTCTTACCTTCTTCTTAGCTTATAATGCTCTAGTGCCGGAAGTGAAATCAATATTGTCTGCATATGCATGTAGAAATGTATGCCCCTGACTTTATGTGTTGTACCAAGATGTGAATGTAGTACACGAAATGTAAAAACACATCGAGCGTATGAACAATAATGCTCCAGCCAAGAGAATCTTTGAATCCCAATTTTTAGGTTCGAGCCGACAACGAAGATCTAACTTCCAGGTAAAGGATCAATTGATCGCGGATGCCAGAGCTTGGATTGAATAACTGAAAGCAACGTTCCCAGGATCTTAAAGGATCGGTCGCAGGCATAGACTCTAAGCAAGGGAGACCTTTAAGTAAAAATGTTGGATATGAAGTAAAAATGTCTCTTGCGATTGCATCCGCTCCTAAATTTACTCATAGTATTAAGCACTTCTTTAAGCTAATAGTATGGCTCCAACCTTTCGGTTAAATAGAAACAACAAGATAAAATAAGCACAATTGATAGTCAAAGTCGGAGGATCTTGCCATATTAACGCCGATATTGCACCCAACAATTAACATTAATTTCAAACTTACACGAGAAGCTTTAGTAATTTACCCTGACTGTTCTACTCGTACCACACTGGTATTGCAATAAATTTGATTCTCTTAGAAGTCCATCTTTTTTAACGGTCAACTCTACACATAATATTTTACTAATCAAACAAATTCTTTCCACTTTCAGACCGGTGTAGATATATCAATGCGGCGTCGGCTATCTACTCCCAAGGCAAGCCCTCTACTCAAACGTACATCATCCGAGACCACACGTGTACGTTCTCCACTTGCAACTAAGAATTCAACTGAAACAAAACCCGAAAAGACGTCATGGTTTAAGTCCATGGATAGGAAGGCAAAAAGCAAATCAAAAGAAAAGGTATAAAGCCCCAATCCATTTAAAAACGATTTTTAATTTGAGTATCCCTTCCTAGTTGGATGCAACATTGAGTATTGAGACTGACTCCAGTCATACTCCTAAACGAAACACCTACCGTTCAACACAACCACCACCAATACCGCCCAAAAATTTCCGTTTCTTTGGTGATACTGATTTGGATTCAAATCCACCAACAGTTTCTAGAATTACTACAACCCCCAAGTAAGCTTTCAATCGTATTGTACTCGTCATGTGTAACCTAACTTTTGTTTGTCAGATCGAGACCTTCTATCTCTACCCTAAATCGAACGCAGAAGTACTCCCAAAGTGCGTACCATCTCGATCGTATCAATCAAACACCTCAATCAGCTGCATCTAGTCGCCTCCGCAGCAATTCTCTTCAGAATCTCGAAGAAGATGGCATAGATGAAATTGACACCCGTAAGCGGCGCCATTACTCCAGATCACGAAACCTCGATGATATTTCCGAAAGTGGCTCAGAGACGGAAGATCAGTACAATAGACAACCGCTTACACCACAAACTCGATCAGTGTCCAGGGATAAATTGGATCGATCACATCGGTACGATGATCGTACAACCAATGAAAGGCATTTAACTGCCTCAACGTCCACGTTAAAAAGAACTCCTGACCGTCCAGCTAATATCGATGTATATAAGCCAGTGGATAAGCCTCCAGCAAAGCCACTTAGGCATAATGATCGACGTTATAACTTAAGGTGAGTTGTAGATAGAGCTTCTAGGCATCAGAATATTTTCAAAGGAGAGTTGATTTTGTAGGGATCCCGACAGACTTCCAGACAGTTCTGGTACTGAGGGCGAATCCAGTATGCAAAGTCAACGTAGCGTTGTATACCTGCATGCAACAACAGTTGGTGCCATACCCCAGCCATATCAAGCCAGTACCCGACGACGTGCGCCATCCCGTGAAGATCTGCGCAAGAACAAGTTGCAACCAATGACTAAATCCGTCTCCCGATCAGTATCGATGCTAGCACCATGGAAACCCAAACACATCAGTGAAGGTTACGAGATCAATTATTCGCAGGAACAAAATGAAAAGGTAAGTGAAATACAAAACAAAATCATATTCTAGTCTTGATGTTGTTTTTGTTTGTATCTTAGGACAAAAAACGCTTATCAACTCTTCCACGAAAAAACACATCCACCCACGCATCAACAAATACCCTCACCAGAACTAAGAAAACCGATCCGCCAGCAAGATTGAGACGACAATCAGCTGGTGCAAAATCCAAGGATGACTTATCATCAATTCGAAATTCGTCGAGCACCAGTGCTCCAAAGTCGAATCTCTCGTCAAACATGGACACCCGCAAAGAGACACTCCGACGGAAGTGAAACCATGTGCGCCGTCAACATATAGATACACTCATTCAAGTTCATTTGTTGTGGACAGTTTTAATATCAGCGATTTAACCAAATAAAATAATAAGATGGCAGATTTAAAATAACATAACAATAACCGGTGCTAATCAGAAAACGTATCAGCGGAGAGTAGCCTTTAGTCAAGCAAATTAAAAAAACAAACACTTTAAAACTAATCTTCACTGATAATCTCGTCAAATTAAATTAAATTTAAAAAAGAAACGCATATATAAATATTTTTATTTTAACTAACATTTTTTTTATATCATAAATAATATAATTTTATATTTTATTTGTTTTCCTATTAATATGGACCGAATTGAGTCCGATCGAAGCATGTTACAAATATTAAAATTAAAATACACGAAAGAGCTTTTTTTTGTATAATCGAAATTTCCAATAAAAAAATACAAATCTATAACAAAACAAATAAGTTGAAGTTTGTAAAAGAATCTAAGGCTGTTCTTCAAAAGAATCTTCTACATGTTGGCGATGACTATTAGTATTTATATCCTTTTAGAGGATGGTTGGGTGGCTGGGCAAACTCCGATTGGCTTTAACTTGGCCAAGCCCAGTCGTTATAACATATCAATCGTGCCTTTACCTCGAAGTGGCTTGGTAACCATCGGATACTGGTTGCATCCATCCCGATTTGACTTGCTGAACTAATAAGTGCGAGTGTTGATAACAAGACAAAAAACTACACAGCCACGGAAAAAAAATTATTTCAAAGCAACCAAGAGCCTCGGAAAGGACTGATTTTAATGATGACGATGCACCTGGAATGTGAGAACATCAAACTGGACAAGTGCAGGCGAACAACCAGTGGAAGCCCTAAGCTGCAACAAAGCAGACATTACTGCCATCCAGGAAATGTGATGGGATGGGCAAAAGAGGATGAAAAACTGTAAAATCTACTTTAGACAGTGTTTTAAGGAGCAAAAACAGCGACTATTCGGATGCGGATTTGTTATATGTACCAGACTTAGGCAAGAAGTCTTATGTTTCCAAGACATTAACGAACGCTTTGTAACAATCCGCATCAAGGCCAAATTCGCCAACATAAACCTTATATCCGCTCTTGCTCCGACTGAGGAAAAAGATGATATAACTAAGGATTGCTTCTACGAGCTACTTGACAAAACATATGAGCGACTATCGAAGTACGATGTTAAAATCGTGCTGAGAGATTTTAACTTAAAGGTAGAAAGAGAAGACATATTTAGCAGCATTTTCGGAAAACATAGCCTACACGACAACACGTATGGTAACGGACTTAGGCTAATTAACTTCTCTGCGGAACGATATACCACTTTACTATACCTAGTGTTGCCAGATGGTATTTGATAAAAGTAGTACATGGGGTTCCAAATCCCGGACTTATACGGACAAATGACGAACAGAAAAAGAGTACAAAATTAGGACAAACAAAAAAATAGTTTTTTTTTAAATGTTTTAATATGGTTCTAAGGTATCGACTTCTTTAACATAAAATAAATAGTTTCACATTTCGACTCCTTGTTGAAGGTGCACTTCCTATATGGAATAAATATATTTAATGTATGTATGCATAACCTGATTATACAATTCACTCCGTTCAGTCGTAGTACACATTTTTAATCCAAATATGTTTACTTTCACATTAAAAACATTTGCTTTGAAGGAGCCAAATCCACCACAATGGCCGTGTTCCGGATTTCTGACTACAACTGAATAAGGTAAAGTAACGCGGAACGCAAAATCTTACCGAATGGTAAGGTAAATGTCAAACTATGACAAACCCTTTATTTTGCAATTTAATTTTATCATATTTTTAGATTTTTATTAACTTCCATCTATTCAGAATAATTATGCTTTATCAGAAAAGTAAAACAGAACTTGAATAATCTATAATATCGAGTAATTTTATTGATATAAAAAAACATCTTAAGGACATGCCGAAGAAAAATCAATTGTTTCACTCATATCTGAGTGCCCATGCGTAAATTTTCAAATTGTTTAGTCAGCCATTTCCCGTCATTTCCCCTAATGTCACGTAACTAAAATGGTCGATTGACCAATGTGAACAGGGCTTCATCATGATGTCTTACTAAAACTGAAACCCGGAACACGGCCAATGATTGTTCTGAGTATTCATTTCTGAATTATTAATTTTGTTGATTTTAGTGATCTCCTAATTATTTTTTATAATATATTAATTAATACAAACTGCCAAGTAGATAAGTGAAAATACCATCCCGGACATATTATTAAAACTATACCGGACGTTCCCCGCAGAGGCAAAAAAGAGTACATGTCCGGGAAAACCCGGACGGATGGCAAGGCTAACTATACCACTTCTGGAGACTGTTAAACGGCGATAACGAACAACATTCCGCTGTCAGGCAGAACGAATCATTTTTTATTGGCAACGGCAGCGAAATCTGCCAACCACCTGACCTAAGTAAAGTGATGATAGCAATATCTAAACTCAAGCTTAATAAGGCCGCCGGAAATGACGGCCTTCCCGCTGAGCTTTATAAAGCTGGCGAAGTTGAATCTGGTCGGATGAATGTATGCTGAAGAATGGAACCTCAGCATCGTTTGTCCGATCCACCAAAAAGGAGACCCTCTGAACTGAACCAACTACAGAGTCATAAGTCTCCACAACATCCCCTACAAGATCCTATATGCCGTAATATGTAAACGCCTGAAACCGTTTATCAACAACCTTTTCGACCCTTTTCAGTTTAGCTTTAGGCCAGGAAAGTCAACAACTGATCAGATCTTCACACTACGGCAGATCCTGGAAAAAACCCAAGAAGTCCAAATCGATACCCACCACCTATTTATCGATTTCAAAGCCGCATACGACAGCATTTATAGAGACGAACTATACAGAGCCATGTCTAGTTTTGGTATACCGCCCAAACTCGTCCATTGGAGAATTCTCGCTGCACCATCAGGGTCGGAAACGACCTCACCGACACATTCGATACCAAAAAAGGATTTAGACAAGGCGATGCGCTGTCTTGTGACTTCTTCAATTTGATTCTTGAGAGGATTGTGCAAAACTCCCGAGGCAACACCAGATACATCCTCATCCCTCTACGGCGCTGAATAATGGACCGTATTAAAAGCGGATGAAGAAATCCTGGGTTGATTCGAGAGAAAAATTCTTCGAAAAATCTTCGGTTCCGTTTGCGTTGACGGGCTATGGAGACGAAGATTCAACCAAGAACTATATTAGTTGTACAGCTACATACCCCTAGTCCAAAAAAACTCCGCATTGGACGTTTAAGATGGCTAGGACATGTAGAACGAATTGACACCAATACTCCGGCTCACAGAGTGTTCGATTCCCAGCCATACGTCGGACGCAGTAGATGAAGACCTCGCCTTAACTTGGCGTGCGCAACTGGAGGCAGTTAGCTAAGGACCGGGCAAATTGGAGAGGCATGTTGGTTGAGGCAAAGGTTCTTCCCGGACTGTAGCGCCACTTAAGTAAGTATGTAAGTATATTGATACTAAGCGGGTCATGTGCTATCACATTCGGATTATACTGTATGACACTCAATACACATTATAACGATCGAACATGAGTCATTGCAATGAACTATCCCAATTGTGACGGTTGACTTTATGTCACATAATGCTTCGTATGATGATTTGTTTCTGGTTATGTTTTGTTGGGTTCACTGCAATATCCTATTCAAGTCCCTGGTCATCGCAGTCCTACTCGCTGAAGCATGGACCGTATCAATAGTGGATGGAAAAATCCGAGGACGTTTTAAGAGAAAAATTCTTCGAAAAATATTCGGTCCCGTTTGCGTTGACGGGCTATGGAGACGAAGATTCAACCAAGAACAATATCAGCTGTACAGCGACATACTCCCAGTCAAAAAACGTTTAAGTTGGTTATAATGTAAATGGACAACAATACTCGGGCACGCAGAGTCGTCGATTTACAGCCAGACTTCGCGTTGGAGGAAGAAGAAGACCTCACGCCTACAAGTGGCGCTTACAAGTAGAAACCGACCTCAATTACCTTTTTCATTCTGGACTGTAGCCTAACTTAAGAAAGTACGCAGTGAGTAGTGTTTAAGTATAAAAATAATTATTCCCACCGAAAGCTTGAGTATATGATGTTAACGTAGACAGTGGGTATATAATAAGGAAAGCAAGTACACTTTGGATTCCGGTAGACAATAGTTAAAAGATACGTTTATACTGGGCCATATTTAGACTTAAACTGTATATTTTAGTTTTAGACTTTTTTTCTTTATTACTATTGAAAAACTGGTAAACTCAAGCGACCGTTATTGATGTAAAGATTCATCCCTGATTATAGCGCCAGCCGATTAAATAAGTGGGTATCAATATTGTATCATTATTTCCAAAACACCAATCTATTTATATCATTGTAGGATCTGCATTAGTTCACAGGTGGTATACTAAAATGAAACAACCTTGGTAATGTTAATACATAACACCAAACCACAATCCAGAAATAAAGTCTAATCTTTGAAAATCTACCATGTGCAATGTAAATCCATTAAAAAAAATAATCACGACGGCACTAGTCGCCAGAATATCAGAGTAATTAGGGCAGTCTCGAGACTACAAATGTTGATGTAAAAAAAATAAATTAAAGTAATTTTCAAAGTGTTCCTCGTTTTTTGAAACACATTTCGTGGTGTTAAAAACTAGAATCTGCAGATAAACAAATCTTCGAACTACGGTGTGGAGAGTCTGAGAGGGGATTTTCTATCTTATGCTCGCCGTTTCTCTCAAACAGCTGACTATTTTCGTAAAATGTTTTATTTTTAAATAATTCGATAGAGATTTTTGTATTTTGAGATAATTTGAAAAACATTTTTTTTATTTGGTTTGTATTCTTCTGTTTCGTTCTTTCTATTTTGGCAACGTATCATCGAACTTTTAAAATGACGACAAAACGAAATAGAAAAAAACGCCAACAACCTATTACTATGTGTCCATACCAAAAATTCTATTTGGGAACGGTGCCAGTAGTGGTATAGAAATTCGTCCGCAATGCATTCGCCGGATTTTGTGTAGTGTGTAACATTTTATAAATTAGTGCAAATCATTTCCTCTAAATAAGTAAATAAATATTTTTTGGACTTTTGTTTTACTAAAGTTTTAAAATTTTTGTTCAAAAATATGCTTAAAAATGTCGGTAAACGTTGACAAGTTACAAAAGGCCTGTTGGAAGATTGATCAAAATGATGAAGGTGAACGTTGCTGATTTTTGAATTTTTTTTTAATAATTCTTAATAGTGTCAAAATGTAAACGCAAAAAGTGACAAAATGAAAATTAAAAATAAATTATTCTCTAAACCTTTTTTAAAATTTTACCGACTTAGTACATATTCATTAATAAGACATGCCAATTTAATGTTAATTATTTTCTTTGTTTTGTTTATCAAATACCACCCCGTTTTAATATGTAAGTGCCAAGAAAATGTTTAGATCGCAGTTTATCTAATCGTTTCGATACAGAATTATATATGCGTTTGTAAGATCATTTATATGCTAACTTATTAAAAATATGATGCATTAAATCATTTAACACTTGATACAAAAAGTTTACCTACACCCATATAATTCATTTTTAACTTTCTCTTACAAAGAGAAAGATATTGTTTTCGTGAAAATTTTCGACCTCGAGATTTTGATTGATTCTAACATTACGATGATAGCGGAGCCTAAAAAAGTGGTTTTTGGAATTCCGTCCGTCGGTCCGTCGGTCCGTAATGGTCTCCCCAGCCTAAACGGCTTGGCCGATTTTCTTCAAACTTCGTATCCAAGCTTATTTTGGTCATAATTCTAGGCCATTTTTTTTGTTTGCTTTTAGCCATGTTATTAACGGTACCTGCCATATAAAAATTACACATAACCTCAATTTTCTCGAAAACGGCTCTAACGATTTTGTTTAAACTTTATACATACTATAAACATATTAGTTCCAACAAAACTGCATACCCAGTTTTTTCGAGAAAATCCATGTAACGGATTTTGTCATTCAGGCCATATAACGAAAATTGTTAATTTCTCGCAAACTATTATGTCAAATTGAATGAAATTTAATATATATACTTCTATAATAGTTTTAAACAATTCCACATAATTATTTTTAGCCCAACTATCACTAAACGGAATTTTCAGTTTTAGCCAATAACGAAAATTAATTATTTTTCACATAGACACCGATTCCTTCAAATTTCGGAATAAACGTTTGTATAATCACAACAACAACATTTTATATAATTTTTAGCATTAATAATCAAAATGCGCACTATTTGATCTAACGCCGAACTCGCTGTGAAAGAGAAAGTTGCGTACGACCCAGTCGTGCACCCACCACTCGTTTAACTTTCTCTTACAAAGAGAAAGATATTGTTTTCGTGAAAATTTTCGACTTCGAGATTTTGATTGATTCTAACATTACGATGATAGCGGAGCCTAAAAAAGTGGTTTTTGGAATTCCGTCCGTCGGTCCGTCTGTCCGTAATGGTCTCCCCAGCCTAAACGGCTTGACCGATTTTCTTCAAACTTCGTATCCAAGCTTGTTTTGGTCATAATTCTAGGCCATTTTTTTTTGTTTGCTTTTAGCCATGTTAATAACGGTACCTGCCATATAAAAATTACACATAACCTCAATTTTCTCGAAAACGGCTCTAACGATTTTGATTAAACTTTATATATACTACAATCATAATAGTTTCAACAAAACTGCATACCCAGTTTTTTCGAGAAAATCCATATAACGGATTTTGTCATTTAGGCCATATAAAGAAAATTGTTAATTTCTCGCAAACTATTATGTCCAATTGAATGAAATTTAATTTATATACTACAATTATAGTTTGGAGAAATTCCACATAAGTAGTTTTAGCCCAACTATCACTAAACGGAATTTTCAGTTTTGGCCAATAACGGAAAATCGTTATTATTCACATTGACATCGATTCCTTCAAATTTCGGAGTAAACATTCGTATAAATACATTTCGATATTATTTATACCATTTTAGCATCAATAATTAAAATGCTTATGATATGATCTAACGGCCAACTTGCTGTGAAAGAGAAAGTTGCGTACGACCCAGTCGTGCACCCACCACTCGTTTCTGTTTTAATCAGCGAATTAAATGAAAAGAAAAAATTTGCTTTATTAATAAGAAAGTCATATTTGATGGATGATCTGTGGTAACTAATCTGGGAATAAACAATTAAGTGCTGTTGGTATAATTTTCCTATTAATGAGATGTTCCGCGAATAATTTCAAATAATTCGGGAAACTCGTATGGTAGCAGTAGCTCTGAATTCCTCTTCAAAATGACAGTTCCCTTAATGTAATTATTGCAAATTGGAAGGTTTTACTCAAAAAATAGAATTTGTTTCGTTCTTATGTTAAAAATAATTAAATGCAAACGATTTTTGACACTTACAATACGTGACTCCGGGTATTGTTAATCCACTGTTACTACAAAACAATAAGAGGTTATTGATATGGATTTTGCATACTAAAGGAATAAAACGCTATCCCGAGAGTAAAAATCGTTATTAAAAGACGGAGATGTACCCCCTCTCTATCAATTTTCGACAGATGGAGCCACTTTCATTCCATTGAATTTCATATATTGGCGTGACAGCTCATCCTGATTTGAATTGAAACGAAAACAGCGAACGAATGATGACGTTTCGAGTTGTGGGTGACATAAGAATTTATTTAAATTGTGAAATTCATGTCCGGCTCACATTGAACAGACAATATTGTCGTTTTTCGAAAAGTTTTGTGCATTTCATTGTGAGTTGAATTAATTGAATTGAATTTTCGTAGTATCCATGAGCTGGTTTTATTCATTCTCTACAATAAACTTAGGAAGATCATCGCATGTGGATCTGACTGCTGATTGACGCAAGATCTTTAGGAGGAAATGTCATAACGACCTTCCGTGTATTAAGCTCCAAAGAACAACTGGCAATACAAACATACTTTTGAAAGCAGGAATCGATCCAGGGGAAGCCGTCTTCGACGACGATTTATATTTTATTGAAGATCCTCTGGAAAAGGTGGAGGCTGTGGGAGCTGTCTTTCAGTAAGTGTAAAAGGTGAATGATAGCATCCGCCCGAACCGCGTCCTGGAAAACAATGCCGATCTCCATCACTTCTACCTCCGGAATGATGACGAAAACTTGGCAAACGCCATAGTCGCCGAGCGAAGATCATCTTCGATTCCATAAAGAAAAAGATGTCAGCGTGAGTCGTGAATGAAGCTGTGGACATTTACGCCACGCTGTTCTACAACGCGCTGAATAATGCATATTATCCAGTGCGGTGGAAGACGGCGGTGGGTTATCCTCTCCCGAAAAAGTGAAAGAACAACTCCAATCCGGCAAATTTCCGGTCGATAAGTCTCCTTCCGAGTATCAGCAAAGTATTCGAAAAGATTCTCGATCGGGCTTTGTTCAAGAGGTCTGATGACAATAATATTATACCAGAGAATCCGCTTGGAGTCAAGGCGAGACATGACTGTATTGTACTCATGCCGCCTCCAAACTCGTCTCTGATATAACGGGTGATCCAAGTAGAGATACTTTTTTCAATAGCCTTTTTTGACAGATCACGTGTGAGTCGTGTCATGCTGTCATGTTATTTTTGTTTAGTATTGTTTGGCATTTCATAATGGAAAGACTTACGCGTGAACAACGTTTACAAATTTTTCAACTTTATTATGAAAATTCACGTTCTATGAGGAATGTGTTTCGTGCACTTCGCTCAACTTATGGTCAACATAATCGGCCTACTGAGCGTACTATTTGCAACACCATCACCCATTTTGAGACCCAGCATTCATTACTGGATAATATTCGACCGAATAGACTACGTCCAGCACGCTGTGAAGAAAATATAGCGGCCGTAGCTGAGAGTGTACACGAAGACCGTGGAGAGTCGATTCGGCGCCGTTCGCAGCAAATCGGACTGACGTATGGAACGACTTGGCGCATTTTACGTCAAACTCGTGATCTCGGCGACATTTGGTTTCAGCAAGACGGCGCCACTTCCCACACATCGCATCAATCAATGGACTTATTGAGAGAACATTTCGGTGAGCACATAATTTCACGTTTTGGGCCGGTCGATTGGCCACCAAGATCATGTGATATCACACCGTTAGACTTTTTCCTGTGGGGATATGTAAAGTCAATGGCTTATGCCGACAAACCCGCTTCGATTCAGGCCTTGGAGGAAAACATCACGCGTGTCTTTCGCCAGTTACCAGTCGAAATGCTCGAACGAGTGATCGAAAATTGGACTCAACGGATGGACCATCTGCGACGTAGCAACGGCCAACATTTGATAGACAAAATCTTCAAAAAATAAATGCCAAAGAATGTTCTTTCAAATGATAATAAACATTCTCCATTAAATTTGAATTTTTTGTGTTTTTTTCTTTAAAAAAGTAGGGAACCTCGAAATGGATCACCCTTTACAATGGAACAAAGGCAAAGAACAGTGCACCGGTGGATGTCTGGTTGATTTGGAGAACGCTTTCGACACCGTATGGTTAGAAGGCCTCTTTCTAAAGCTGACCAGACTTGGCATAAGTAAACCACTGTTATATATGCTTCATGACATGTTGACTGGTAGAACGTTTGTTGTCAAAAGTGGCAATGTAACTTCTACCACCGAATTATTCATTGAAAATGGTCTGCAACAGGGAGGGGTGAACTCGCCGATTCTCTTCAGCATTTACACCAGCGATATGATAGGTAGTCTTACTCAAGCAACAGCAGCTACTGTCGAGGTCATTCGAACTCTTTTGCAGCGGGACTTCGACAAGATCCAGAGATATTGTGATGACTTTAAGTTGAAAATCAACTTTCAGAAATCGGAAACTATCCTGATTAGGGCACCGTTGTGTAGGGTCTCTAGGGATACGAGATACAGCTACTGGCAAGTACTATTAAAGTAAAGTACCTCGGCATTTGGCTGGATCAGTATCTATATTTTGGAAGACATGTAGATGCTGCTCTGGCGAGAGCTAGGGGGGCTTTTGCCTTGACAAGACTATTGTATTATAGCAGTCGTCTTGACAGCGGGGTGAAGGCCCTCATCAGGTCGATGCGATGATTGCCTATGGGTGCCCGGTGTGGTTCAACGTTGCCCCATCTCAAATGGAAAAGATACGGGTGTTTGAGAAACTGCCTCGGACTTCACAGAACACCAGTGTCTGACTACACAAAATAATATTCCAACCAGGTCCTATACAACGGGGCCAACATAAACAGTATAGACAATTCTCTGGTGTAACTTATTCGGTTTCACGCTGCAAGAGCGATGACCTCGAGCAATAGTCTCATCTTTTGAGCCTTCTACCCCAATGATGAATATTTTGAAAGTGCGCGTTTAAGCGGCTTCATTCCGCCTGAAGCTTTCCTATTTTTGGATAGTCGACGGGTGGTACAGGATAGATCGGCGGTTCCGCTAATCTACCACGTCTTCCGACGAACTGTGGTTAGGCGGCTCCTATACGACCGAGACGTCATCGCTCAGGGCAGAGGAGAGCGCCTGCGGTCCAGCAGGAGTGTGTCCGATTGGGACCGTCGGAGTAGATAGCAGCAGGAGAACCTGTTGTAGTGGCTACAGAATTAGTTAAGAGTTAGTTGACTTAAAATTGTATATCCGACTTTCATAGTTGGAGGTTTCAGGTTTAGCTAGGTTAGGTAAAACAGTCGTTGTGGCACAAAAAAACAATTGCTTGCTGTGGCTATTCTAGTTTTAAAGTTATTTTAGGTAGTTTTAATTAGATTTTAGGTATTTTTAACTAGTCCATAAGTAGTTCTAATTAGTATGTAAGTTTTAATAAAATAAAAAAAAACACAAATGACACCAAGTTTCAAAAAAAAAAACGTTTCTTGGTTGACATAAAAAAAGAAGATATTTTGAAAAGAATTAAACAAGATAATAGTCTGAAAGGCGTTATTATTAAGTTATTGTTTATTTTAGGGCGCCAGCATAGGACCAGTAAGTTAATTAAGAAAGATAGATAAGTAGGCTTGTTTTTAATGAATTTTTGTCTAGCATTTAAGTTAGTTATAAGATAAAGAAAAAATAAAATGAATGTAAAAAAAAACTGCTGATTGACGTTCCGAACGCATTTGCTGTGCAGTTTTTTCGGATATCCTCGTGAGTGGAGTAAAATCGATTTCAACAATTCTCGAATGCTGATTTTTATTGATGAACCTTCGCAATATATCACCTTGCCAGCAAACTTCTGTAAGATCACATAAAGCATAGTTGAATTGGTGCAAAAAGTTTTCCCAAACATTGCACAGAACTAGAAAAATCATCAGTGCTATATTAGCGGCAAAAACATCGATGTTAATACCATCAACTTCACCATTCAGAATGGTATTCCCGGCGAAACGACGACATATAAGTCCATCGATACTGTGGTGAATCAAGACGAAGTTGTCAACTATCCAATTGAATTCTTGAATTCGCTTGATTTGCTTACATTGAAAATTGGCGTACCCATAATTCTTCTTCGAAACATAAATCCACCACGACTTTGCAACGGAACCAGACTCTCAGTTAAGAAAATGATGAACAATGTTATCAATGTTATGATGAACAATTAAGACGTACTTTTGCCGGTATCCCAATGATAGCGACAGATATCGATGCAAGTGTGTGGATTAAATTTAAAGAATCCATGCTTCTCACATGGGCAGCTCTATGTGGCCTGCTCACGTGTCGGAAAACCTTCTGAAATATTCGTTTACGCATCAGATGGAAAAACAAGAAATATTTTGTATCCCACAGCATTTACAGCTAGTTGAAAACAAATAAGAAACTTCCTACTGCAAAACTGTTCAAAATAATTTAACGGAAAGAGTCTATATATGCATCCTTTTAAAAATCCGATATAATAGGTTAAATTGAATAGACTTATCTATTTGTATTAATTTCTGATTGTATATTTTTTATTTTATCGGCCACTGTTGATATTTTAATCACTTTCCTTGCAATTATTATCCCTTAGTATATCCTACTTTCGAGTAAATTTCAGAAATATTTTACAATGTTTCATTCGAAAAATGAATGAGTAAAAGTATTAAATTGTGTAAATCAATTGGAGCTTGCTAATTTAGAGTTAAGTCATTCAGTTAGTTGTTCCGTTTAAATTGTTAAAGCTTTTATTAGCCATTTCTTAGATTACGAATATCATAAAAAAAAACTTTAAAATGGGAACAACAGCTTGAGCAAAATTTTCCCAGACAATAATCAAAACTCTTTCAAGAATTTTATAAAAAAATACCGAATTCTACAGCTTCCAATCGCTCATGCGAATAATACGAGACTGTAGCTGACTTAATTTTCAGGCAGATTCGGAAAAATCAAGACTTGCCGCATGCCTTTCTTCTGAGTGGCAAGAGATTAGAAAAGATGATACGTCGACAAGAAGTGCAGCCCATCAAGAGCGAAGCACTGGAAGCTGATAGAAAGCAGATATTACTTGCATCCATTAAATATGATGGGATGGACAACGGCCAGTGTTAGCTTGAGCAGAAACAGCGGCTATTTGGACATGCTTCGAAGACATTAGGGAACGCATTGTAACAATTTCCATCTAGGCCAAATTCAATAATGTTAGCCTTATAGGCGCTATAAAGATGACATTGCGAAGGATTGTTTCTATGAGCCCTCAACAAAACTTATAAGCGATAAATAACGATGTTGAAAACGTGCTGAGATATTTAAAGCAAAGGTCGAAATAATGACCATCTTTAGGAGTGTTGTCGGAAAATACAGCCTACACGACACCATGTCTGGCAAGGCTAAATGAATTAGATGTGGAACGAAATGCGAATAACGCCAGCAAGTGTTTTCCACGCGTTGATAACCAAAATGGGCGGTCTTAAGATCAACAAACAGTCAATCAAACTGATCGTATTGCGCGATAGACTAGAGGGACGCACCCAGTATTTCGGATGTTGGAACATTCCGAGTGGAGCCAAGCTAAGAATTCGGATATCCACCCCACCCCACAACAAATGCGTAAAACTGTGAAAAATCTAATGTCGAAAGACTGCAATCGGAAGAGACTGCCAAGGGCTTAGCAAAACGCAAACACACCAAACCAACAGCATCTAATATCGAAGAGGGAAATGAAGTCTATATCTAAGATTAGGCTGCTGTATGGGCGATCAAAGATATAGTTAAAGATATCAAAGATACAAGCACCAAACAGAAACCCGTCGAAAAAAAACAAGAAAAAATGTCAACCACGATTTTTTCGAAGAATAAGCTGAGAATATGGAAGAACCACTTCTGTAGAAGTAGTCAAGTCAACAATGGCGACGAAAGCGAAAACTACCATTTTCCTGACATAAATAAAGTAAGAACAGCAATATCTAAACTTAAACTCTTGAAACCGTTTACCAATAATCTGGTCGGCCTTATAAGTGTTATTTATGGTCGAGAATGTACGCAACTGATCAAATATTTACGCCCAGTACCTATACATCGATTTGAAAGCCGATACTTTTGGTATACCGACCAAAGTCGTCCGTCTGTGCAGGATGACGTTGGAGAATTATCGCTGCTCCATCAGGGTCAACACGACCTCACCTAAACATTCGATACAAAAAAGGATTTAGTAAGGCGAGGCACTGTCATGTGACTTCTTTAATATCTTGAGAAGATCGTGGAAAACTTAAGAGTCAACACCAGAGGTACAATCTTGCATAAATCGGTCCAACTACAAGCATACGCCGATGATTTTGACATCATTGATCAGACTCAACGTGATGTCTTAGTGTCGTTTGTTAGTATAGAGAAGAAAGCGGCAAAAATGTGTTCAACAGTAAATGAGGGTAAGACCAAGTATATGCTATCAATACGAAAGGACACACAACATCGGTGAATTGAACAGAACGTCACCATTGACATAAGGTTGTACATGACTTTGTCTACCTCGGATTCGCTGTGAATTCTAACAACAACATCTCGTCAGAAATTAAACAAAAATAAAAAATTAAGGACACAATAGTAAAGGACTCACTCAAACTTCTAAGGATATCCTATATAAGACCCTGATAAATCCCAGTTCTGGTCTACGGCGCCGAAGCATGGACCGTATCAAAAGCAGATAATTAGACCCTTGGTCGTTTTAAGCGAAAAATTGTTTAGAAAATCGTTGGCCCAGTTTGCGTTGATGGGCTATGGAGACGAAGATTCAACTTATATTTTAGAATATTTGATCAATTGTGTACTTTCTTGACCCAAAAATCCTCTCGATAAGGACCGATCAGGTTGTTGGTGAACTTTTTGCGTCGACCACAAAAACAGCTCTCAGATTTTCTTCTTGAATACTTCAATTCTAAAAAAAACTTTTCTAATCAGCTTGTGTTTGATCATTACCAGTCATCTATTATGGCATTGCTATCCTCATTTCAGTTAGGTCGGATGGTTGGTAGTTTTACTGTCGTCCTCAGTATTTAATGGTTCGTTCTATCAATTTACAGGCAGTTAGATCGCCTTTGCCGTTTCACAGTGGGCAGATGTTTATCTTGTAACTTAACTACGATTTGTCTGTAGACACTTCTTTTGCGACACTTCTCAGCTCCTAGAAAGTCGCTTATTCTGAATGGGAGCACTGTTCTTTGGCATCTTAGGCGACTTGAAAGACGTACCTCTATTAGACCGCAAATGAATTGTCAACAGATCTAAATGGTTTTGTTAGTCACATGTCCTAATTTTTACAGTTTAGGATACTGTGTGAAAGTGTGTTTACTGTAAAAATACAACCCTTGGTCGAAAAACATGTATAATGCTGGCTTTATTGCCATAAATTCAAAATGGTAGGAGTGCTGGAACTATGGACACCATTATTTATTTACAAAGTGATTCCTCCACAAACAAATGCATTTTTAGAGTTGTATTTGTGAGAAAACATTCCTGTAGCAACTTCTACCATCGCGTTACTCTATAGATATCATAGAAACAAACGTTTTTTTTCAACCCCCACAAGGCTTGCCAAAGCATAAACTCTGAACACGATTTTGCAAATTACTAATAATAGCTTTTTATATTTTTAGCCTGCTATATCGATGTTGAGGAAGATGACGAAGGCGGTATTGACACCGTCAAAGAATACTCCGCATGGGCTCTATTGCCCGACATTTTGCTAGAGCAAATATTCAGCTACCTGACTGTCAAAGAGCGGTACTACGCTAGTTTGGTAAGTGATATCATTTCAACACCATGCTTCCCAAAAGTATCTTATATATTTTATTTCTATAGGTTTGTCGGCACTGGTACACTGCTTTTCATATGCCAGCTATATGGTCAAACTTTATAGTAGACGATAGAACTTTAACCCGCGCCAAATACAACTACTACTCCGGATGGCAATACACGTTAGACCACATACGAACGCAAAACTGCACGCATCGCGTTGGACGTTACATTAGAGGGCTGATATTTCGACCACTGCACAGCTTTAATAACATTTTCCAATTTATGACACTGCTGGCATGGAGCATGGACAAGGTTTGTTCCTAAAAGGCAGAGATAGGGATGGATTTAAGTTATGGTTCATTGTAGAGAGATGAAGTTCCAGGATTAGAAGGAGTGGGTCTGCAAATTCGAAGCTTGGTGTATGAATTTCCATGTAATATGTCTCAAACAGAGGATCCAGAGGGTATTAAACTATTCGGCACTGGAGGTACAGAATTGAAAGTAGCATTAACAGTTCAAACTAAATTAAAAATCGACTATTTTTAGGCCAACTACTTAAATGTCTGAAAAACCTCATGTCAAAACTGACAAAGCTTCGCATTCTTAAGCTAATTGACTTCTTTTTGGAACGCTATGAGGCTAATCACCTATTGGATGAAGTCCTGGATTCGTGTTTCTCTCATATGCGTGTTTTGAATCTGGTTAATGTAACCACAACCCACTGTCCTATAATGCATGTTGGACTATTTGCCAATCTTACTGTAAGCAAAGTGAAACTTATTCCATTTAACCTCTTTAAAGCATTTGAATATAGATTCTTATAATTGCGCCTCAAAATATCGATGATGACGTTGTTCTTCTGCTGGCAGATTCGAAACTTCGACATCTTCACATTCATCAGAATCGATATACTCCAACGTCGGGGTCGATAACTGCTTGTGGTGTCAAAGCTTGGAGATCTCTAAAAAGAGATAATCCTAAGTTGAAAGTACACCTCCGTGTAGAATCCGCTTCAGATGGAGAAATCGTAGTACAGCCAGAGGCTCCTGTTTATAGTATTCTTTACAATGCCCCGAAAACAAAGGTATACCATTGACGTATATATTGCTCCTGAGTTTTTATAACCGTTAACTTTTTGTATGATTTAAGGTCAAACCCGACTTGCTAGTGCGGATGGTGGACTTCTACAAGGACACACTTACAATATATGGCCATGAGCTTCTGCCGAAGTTCGTCAGCCAAAAGTCGTTTGACAATCGTGTAGATAGCCTAATGCTACTCTTATCACGTCAGTGCTGGAACCTCCAAACATTGGTAAGATAGTCACAGGCTCACATAATGGATGTTTGCTAAAGTTGAACGGCTTTTTTGTTTTAGATAATCCGCGAAAAGATCTCTACTTCAACAGTTCTACTGATTGCGAGTACGGGGAAAAACCTTCAGCAGCTCTATATACGACGTTTCGCTGTTATTTTGCGATGTGATTGGCCACGGAATCCCGATTGGTCGGAAGAATTCTACACCTGGCTAAGACGTTCATCAAAGTCATATGAGGCTGTCGAAACTGAAGTGTCAGCGATTTTAGGGAAGAGGTGGCGATTTTTAAGTGATAGTGAATTTAAACAAATAAACATTGATGTACGGCAGAAATTATGACAGGATACGGAATGAAAAAGGACATGACTTTTTGTTATTTAAATTTGTATTCTTTTGGTTGTACTATGAAGGAATTGGCTATAAATATAATAATAGCTTACAAACAAATAATTCTCACCATAACAAAAACTTGCATGCACGAACCTGAAGCCAAAAGTTCACTAAGAATCAGCAAGCTCAACAACTGGGAAATCAACTCAGGAGGACACGCTCGAATTGTAAATAGATCAGCTGTATCCTCTGACTTCATGCTACCTCAACCTGACTTTCAAAGAACTTTCTTCTGCACACATCTATTCCGATGGTTCAAAAATGAAAGTAGGCGCTGGAGCGGGAGTGTTTTCCGAAACACTAAAGCTAAACAGCACTTTTCGTCTCCCTGAGCACAGCAGTCCGAGCAGTGTCTTCCAGGCTGAGTAGCAAAAGCAGCCAAAGCGACCTCAATGCTGGCGATACCACCAGATGATATCACCATCTTTATTGATAGTCAGGCTGCAATTTAACCTATCTCTGATGTCGAAATAAAGTCCAAGCCTGTGAAGCGTTGTCGTGAAGAGCTGAAGATTCTTCGCGTCTAATATAATGTTAAGTTCTGCTGGCTCCCCGGACACAGAGATATACAGATCAATGAAATTGCTGATGAACCTGCGAGAAATGGATCTACCACCAGAACAGGCAAACCATATAGGGCAATGAAATTTCTGATGAACTGGCGAGGAAAGAATCAGGCAAACCAGTCTGTCAAACGGCCACTGTGACGAGTGGGACAGAAAACACTGGATTTCGCCAAAAACAGATGGAACTCCCTCGCCACGTGTGGAACATCCAAGAGTGGAATATGACTAAGTCAGAACCCACAAACTTCTTCAAAGAAACATGGAATCTGCTCACAACTTACCCAAAAGCCACAACTTGAAAATGCTCTTATAAATGATGACCTTTGTAGAGGCTTCGGTGATGAAGAAATACAAAAGTATACCATCAACTTTCTGTGCAACTGTCCAGGTCTCAGTCAATTAAGAAAAAAAAACTTTAGGAAAATATTTTTTCCATGCGACCTCACGAATCTATCCGAAGTCCATCTCTCTAATATTTTCAGGTTTGCAACAACATCTAGATGACTGGAAAGGAACTAATAACAATGGACAGTAACGGAACATATGAAGGAGACACCCACACAAGTGGACCTGAGTTTTATAAGGGAAGGCGTACACCAACCACCCACCCACAAACCTTACCTAACCTAATGGGAGGAAACACATAATGTGGGCAATTTTTATATTCAGTTCTGCCTACCGACAAATTAAAAAGCTTAAAACTTCTGCCAGGTTAATCCTTCGGTTAATTAAAAAAATCAAGCATGCTCTAGTGGAAGGAACCACCTATGATACTTATTTTATGCAGATCAGAACATCGGTTACTGCCAACATTAATAGCGCTGAAGTATGGGATAAATATGGGATTCAACCAACCTCTGCAAATTTCAGATGCATTTTCAATTTTAACTAGTCAGTAAGTCGGAGATTACATGTCAGCTCAAATATCCGTTCAGCTTTTCTAAATCTATTTTCCAGCAATTAAGTTGATTTATTTGCAAAGCACTTTAAGTTACAGATTTTTGCATGTAAAGTTCGAAGGATAACGGCCTCACATCATCATCATCATCTTCACCATCCTCACAAGCTGACTTTCATATCTTTGTGATGGGTTGCTTTATTCGTTGTTTGCCACAAACTCCCCATATATTATTGTAACTAAATCTAACATTAGGCACATACATCCATAAAATTGTCTCAAGGTTTGGACTTCAGTTTTTTCCCCGAAGATTCGCAAACACATATAGACTGTGTGGAGTTGCTAGTCTCACGTCAGAAGCGCCCTCTGGTGACGGATAGAGGAATTCTCTGTGCATATGCGGAGTAGGTGGGAAAAAAATACTACTCGTGAACCAAAACTAGCTAGGAAAGGACCGATATCAAAAACAAAAAAACTTCTCCACGCGGCAGAGGAAGAATTCCCAAGGTAAGGTTAACGGTGTCGTGTACAATACCAGTTAGAATAGACAAACTATTTGAGCTGCTCCGAAATATTCGGACAACAAGTCATCAAGGAATCCCAAGGCTTAGTTGAACAGAGATGGTGGCGGAAGTGCTGAAAGGCCAATGGCAGCGCTCAATGGTAATGGTAATGGTAATTGTACTAGTGGTATCTAATAACTTAGAGCTGGCTGGTGAGTAATACACTAACGGAAAAAAATGTTGTAATAAAGCCACCAAAAGAGCCTCGGAAAGGATTGGTTTTATTGTTGACGACCATGCTAAACGAAGCCCTGTAAGCCTTAAGCTGCTTAAAAGCAGACATTACTGCAAATACGATGGAATGGGACGGGCAAGAAAATCACCATATCAAATACATAGAGAGCTACCAGGAATGATGTTCCCTAGTTTTAACAACGTGGAAAAGTGAAGTCAAAGTTTTACCAAAACATCAATTCTGTCGAGATGAACAAGGAAATATCGCAGTGCTTACAAAAATGCAAGAACCAACAACCTGATCGGCCTTTATCAGTGGACCTTTTTAGTCCATGAAAGCCACAACTAATCAAATCTTCATACTTCGGCAGATCCTGGGAAAACACAAGAAGTTCAAATCAATACCCACCACACATTCATCGATTTTAAAGCCGCATGCGACAGCATTTATAGAGACAAACTATACAGAGCCATGTATAAATCGATGTAACTACGAGCATACGCCGACATCATTGGTCTGATTCAACGTGATGTCAAGCGACGTTTGCTTATATACAGAAGGAAATGGCAGATGAGGCAGTAGATGAGGTTAATACCAAGTACAAGCTGTTCTTGTCTGAAAGTCAATCGCTCACTTGGAATGTTGATTAATTGCTACAAAATAGCCGGGCTATCAACACAAAACTGGGTGGTGCTTCGACCAGAAGACAAGTCAGTAGAGTGACTCCGCAAGGTCCCCCTCTTCTTTAGAACCTATAGTATAGTAAACGATCTTTTACTCATCCTGGAATCAGAGGGATGCCACGTGATTGTCTATGCGGACGACGTTGCTATCGCAGTCTCAGGGAAGCACCCGAATATACTCAAGGATCTTCTCCAAAACGCACTACAAAAACTTTCCAAATGGGCAGTAAGTTGTAAGTTGTGTAAGTATTTCAATAGGATATATAAAATTCCTCACATTGACCCACCGTCACTAAACGGAATCGAACTAGCCTTCTCAGACAAAACTAAATACCTAGGAATCATTTTGGACAGGAAGCTTAACTGGAAGCGACAGTAGCACCTTATTCCTGCAAGAAAGCCATAGGCTTGAAATGGAGAATGAAACCACGTATCACGCATTGGCTCTATAACTCGGTTATAAGACCGATACTTCTTTATGGAATAGTAGTATGGTGGATAGTGCTAGAGATAAACAGCAAAAAACTATCGATGGTACAAATAACTGCTTGTCTGGGTATCGGTGCGGTGGTGTCTTCTTCGACAGGCTAAATCTCAGCTTATCTTTCCGTCTTTTTGATCATTGCGGAGTGTTCCAGGCGGAACTCATGGCGATCAAAGAAGCCTTATCCTGGATGAAAGAGAATGTAATATCTGCCAAGGATATTAGCATTTTCATTGACAGCCATGCGGCCATCAAATCCCTGGAATCAGTCTCAACAAATTCTTAGACAACCCTAGATTGCCGAGATGTCAAATCATTTTAACATTCACGTATGCTGGCTGCCTGGGCATAGTGACATTCCAGGAAACTGTAAGGCAGATGAACTCGCCAGAAACGGAACTAAATTACCAGTTGTACCCGACACGGGTGCGATAGGTATTACTATGGCTTACTAGCGCAACATGCTTACAGAAAATCAAATCTCAAATGGAGTCTTGGCACGACGTGTCAAATAACCAAACAAACTTGGCCAACGCTGGATTTGAGAGGATCCAAAGGCTAGGCCTCCACTCAAATGACTTCTGTAGGAGCTGCATGAACGAAGTGGAAGAAGAAACAATATTTCATCTCTTTTGTAACTGCCCGGCCCTATCAAACAAAAAGAAGCTCCATCTTGGACTTTACTACCTTTAAAATCTCTGTGATTTGACAAAAACGGAAGGGAAAGGTTTTTTCACTAGTCAGAATAAATCTCCGCATAGGATAGGACTTCTAGAGCGAATGGACACCAATACTCCATTGAGCAGAGTATTCGATTCCCAGCCAGAGTGGATCCCATAAGTAGAAACCGACCTCAACCAACTTAAAGGGATCAACTGGTGGCATTAAGCTAACGACAGGGCTAATTGGAGAGGGATGTTGTTTGAGGACCAGGTTCATTCCGGGCAATAATGCCACTTAAGAAAGTAAGTAAGGCAACATGTAAAGGAAGCTATTGTGGCATTTTTGTGAGTTCGTTCACATTTAGTTTCCTGTCGAGTATGACTTCAAGTATTGCGAGCTTTCGAAGGTAGTCCTTTTGAGGGTAGTCCAACATTTAACCGGTTGGTTGAATATCGGAATTGTTAGAAGAAGTTTTATTTTATTCACTAGTTCACGCAAAAATTAAGAGAACAGGGAGTATATCTGCTTTTGCAATAAAACACTTTTTTCTGGCGTCTACCGTTCCAGTTAGGTTGGACAAAGTGAATAACAATATCATGTGTGATTCTGATACATTTTGACTTTTACTCCGAAAGTCACTATAAGACTGAATCGTATCCAGTTTGAGGCACAGTGTGGTGTGCGTTTCATCAAGCTATTTTCTACCCAAACAGACAATTTTGCTGCAATTTCTTTAGACGTCTACAATGACCAAATACGAAAAGATAAGAACTTATATGAGATATAAGCTTTAATTGTGGATCAATTCATACATGCACTATGTGATACATGATGCATTTGCTACAGAGAAACACAGTTAATTCGTTGGATTTACTTTTAGATGAGCGGAATTAAATGCTTGTCTTCTATTATACATTTATTTTGTGGTTTTCAGACTTTTGTGAATCTTCCTACTTTAAGGGCAATTTCATGGCTTGAAAAGCTTTGCTTAGAATGTTTTACTTAAAAATTAACTTGTGCACCACATTAATGATCTTTTAGGACAACGGACAACAATGTTGTTTGGAGTTCGATTCTAAAACCCTTAATACAATGAACTCTATTGAAAGTCGAGCTATGTGCCATTTAGACGATTATTCTCTTAAGACAACAAAATCTTCTTATTCCAGATGCTCAAAAGAACTTGGAAAAATCACTTAAAGAAGTCTTACATTTAAACGACGCACAAAAGAGACTGTTGTTCTAGACATACACAGAATAAGCAAATAATGGAATGAACTATCAAGTGACCACTGATGTACAATGTTTAACAATTTAAGAGCAGAGAGTTAACCAACATCTGCACTCATCTCGGTGTCCTGCTACAGCGTTATAGGTCCCAAATTGTGCCCAAAGTAACCCAAAAATTTGCATGTACACACGAAACCATTTTATAAGCAAATCGTTGCCACTGAAAAATGCCATGACGCCACTGTGCTACTGCCAGATATGCGTTACCCACATAAAATATGACACCCCGACGACAAAAATCAATTAATCTTGTCCCATGCATAAAAGTACCTTTCTCAAGGTCACTGTCGAGTGCAGCAAGTAGTAGTACAAAAATCAATACGTTGCCTCATAGCATAAAGTCGTGTAGGAAGCCTACAGAAGCAAAGAAAATCTAAACAGTGACTGCTGAAGCTTTACATTGTCAAACCGCCTAAAAATATACTCTCACTATAAGCGAGTGCTTGTCCAAAGATTTATTTTTAAAAACAATTCGACGCTTACTTTTATTTATCTATTCCGACGAATAATAAAAATATTCTGTTTGTTTACATTCGAATGTAATAGCTTGTAGAACGAATAAAAGCTACAGCAGGCGACAACACGACGTCAAGGTGACAACCACCGCTTGGATGTTCCTCTGAAGAGCATCATCCATACGAACAAAAAATTATGTCACTATCATTCTATCTACGCGCGCGATTACAAAAACGAAAAGAGCGGACTAAAAATAATTTTATCGGTTTCGCTATACAAACTAGAAATTTTCAAAAAATAGTGCAGTGACTGTGATCATGACCGACAATGGGTGAACGTTGCAATTAGCAAAGAAGAGACGACCGACGACGCATCGATGAGAAAACAAACACAAAAACATTGCAATTTCAATCTTTTTAGTTGACTTTAAAGTCTTGTGACATCCCAAAGTGCTTAAGTGAAATCAGAAAAAAAAAGAAAACAAAATTTAATAAAAGTCTATTTTTAAAAATATCCTCACCTCACCCACGTCCACCATGAGCAAGACCGTCCTACACTGGAGCTATCGCGACTATCGAAATGTTCCCATTGACCTTTTTCTGTACGAAGATCTGGAGGAGGTGTATCTGAAGGAAAATTTCATAACCCAGATACCAAAATGGCTGTTGAATTTGACAAGTTTGAAATTCATTCATTTGTCAGGCAATGCACTCGAGGAAATACCGGACGAAATTTATCTTTTGGAGAATCTTGAATTTCTAGATGTGTCCAACAACAAGATCAGCCGTTTTCCCCCAACCATTGGTGAGATGAAGTCCCTGCAAAGGTTAAATGTGAGCGGCAACCAGCTGACGGAGATTCCTAAAAGTAGGTCAAGTGATTACGCGCAACAGGTGTCATAAACCATAGGGTGCTCTTTCAGGCATTGGGCGACTAAAGAAGCTGGAGGTCTTAGACATAAGTGCTAACCAGTTGAGTTCGTTGCCGATGGAGTTATCCGAATGCGGTCGTTTGAATGAGCTCTCGATGAGTGATAACACACAATTGATGTACATCCCAGAGCGGATAGCCAATATGCAATCTTTACAATTTTTGGCGGCCGAACGTAAGTCTCCAAGTTTCTGAATATTTGAGTCTCAATAATTTCCAATTAAACAGGTTGCGGATTGATCTATCTACCAGCGGCATTGGCAAAGTTCCTCAATAGGGTGCAAATCTTTCAGAATCCTGCCATAACGCATATTCCGATGATCTATGAAAAGTTCTTTGCCAATTTTTATGATGCAATACAAACAGGGATGCCAAGGTACATACATACGTATTTGTTGACAGATTGAGCATTTTTTATTTTATTCGTCTATGTAGCTGGCCTGTGAGCGTTCAACTTTCTCTGCGATTATTTTGGGAACACATTTGATTGAGAAAAAGATTTGCAAATAAGACTTTACGTAGCTGGGGATTGAGCAGGTTTGACCGTGAGTTGGCGTCAAACAATGGGCGAAGCGTAAACAATGTGAGGGCGGTGAAATTTTCAAGGTGCAGGGCACTGATTTTGTTTCCGTTTGGGATTCTAACAAAATATATTTCCATTTAAAAAACTTTATTGTAAGTTAGATGCAATACTGCTTGTAGAGGTGTCATTTAAATTTAGATGCTGGGCGCTACTTTTAAACAAATTTAGCTTTGATTATGAGTTTTGAGAGCTAAGAACGTATTTCGAAAAGAATATCGTAAAATCTGAGTTTCTCAACTGATGTACCTAGATGTTTCCGGTATCATCCCGTCCAACTCGGGATTGTGTGTCCTTTCTTGTTGAGAGAATATAATTGGTATTGCTTCGATTCGGTTAAACCCATTTTAGCCACATACTTCGTTGTCTGTGCAACTACAGCCAATGATGTTTATTTAATCGGCGATTGCTACTAAGTTGTACAGATTTGTTAAAGATTATTCTCCTGGTGTTAGCTCGGGTGTCTTACACATCCTCCCAAGAACAATACTGAAGAAATCTCGACAGTGATTCGCCCTGCCTAAAAATACTGTTCTGGTACAGAATTAAGAAGCACGCAATCTGGCTCTTGCTAGTGTTGGACTTTTGCAGATGAAATAGAGGGTTTCTCTCTCAATTGTGTTCCCGCAACTGCGGCATTGAGGGTTGTATTTGATCCCTAGTTTGGCCGCATAGGCTCCAATTGGCTAGTGCCCCGTAACAGTCACCGTAATTCTTGCGATATCTGGGCGGGTTCTATTTAGTAGATCGTTCGTTCTGTTTTTGTCGTAGGAGGGCCATATCGTCCTCGATATGATTACGAGCAATTTGTTAACCTTCTCCATTTTGAGTCGGCCTTTTTCAGGAGGTATGAGTGTATTTGTCCCTTAACCGCGCCTAGTGGGATACGGACCTTGCTGCAAGTGAGCCGTGAATAGCTGAGCCTTGCCTGGCCAGCTCGTCTGCACGCTCGTTTCCTTCAATGTCACTGTGCCCTGGAACCCAGAGAAGTGTGACCCTGAAGGTATGATACTGATATTTTCAGTGATTCCGAGTAGACTCCGGACCCCACACTACACTTCATTTTAGATCCGTCGGTGTAGACGACCATGTCGTAATCTCTTACTACTTCGTTTCTCCTCCACTTATCTCTGGTAGGAAATCCTACATGGAAGCCTTTCTTGAAGCTTAGTATAGGTGTTATATAGTCTGTTGTAATATTACTGTGGCCAAACGGCCTTGCATTCCAGCATCCTGACTCCTTGAGTCTTACTGAGCTATAAAGCGGTATCTTTAGTGTGTAGGTCGAGAGGCAAGATATGCAATGCCACAGTAAGGACATCCGTTGGCGCTGACCTGAGCGCGCCCTTGACGCCTTTACAGGCTGTTATTTGTAGCCTTTTTGGTTTTGTAAGGTTGTAGCCTTGACTCAATGCGGGCCACCTTACTAGTGAGCCGTATGTGAGAATTGGACGTACCACTGCTGTGTAAATCAACAAGGTCATCTTTGGTTGAAGTCCCCACTTCTTTACAAAAGTTTTGCTAGAGGCTAGAGTGTATTCCTCATAGTGTAAGAATTTTCGATTGTCCGCACTACCTGGTGGAGAGCTGTTTCCGTTGATTTGCCCTTGAGGTAGGCGTGCTGTGATTTGAATAGCGAAGATTCTTCTAGAAAACTTCGCATATTGATGTCAAGAACGCGCTCCAAGGTTTTTAGTACAAAGGTGGTTAGACTGATTGGTCTGAAGTCCTTCGCGGTCTCGTGGCCGCGTTTGTCTACCTTCGGTATAAATACCACTCAACCACGTCTCCACGAGTAAGGTACGTGGTTTAGTACAGTGCTCTTCACTTGATTAGACGCACCGATTTTTTTTTACATAAACTTAATTTGTTTGTAAGTATGTGTAGCAATAATCAAATAATTACATTTATTAGAATGATCATTAAGTTCTGAATATAAAAACACAAACAAATGGTAGGTGAGACAAGTTAACGGTTATTTTTTCTCTTTCTTGCATATGCTCTAAGAAAAAGTGCAGTTTTTTGTTGTTCACCTGATTAGACGCACACGTTAAATTAACTAATTGGTCGTGATATGTTACGTGGGATGGTCCTTATTTGTTAAGTGAAATTGAGTGCTAGAAAGTTTAAGCAGTGAAGAGTGATCTTAATCCAAAATGGGTAAAAAAAAGTGTTAACAGCGGAAGAAAAAGGCAAAATTGAAGCGTTAAATTCCGAAGGCTTCTCCATGAGAAGTATTGCCAAAAAAATAGGAAGAAGCGACCATGTGGTAAGAAATTATTTAAGAAACAGTGCCACATACGGTAAAAATTACAAAGGAGGGACAAAAACAGCTTTAATAGCTCATGATAAGAGACAAATTTTTAGAATCGCTTCAAATTCAGCTCTTTCGACAAGAAAAATAAAAGAAAAAGCCGGGATAACTGCCAGCACATCAACTGTTCGGCGAGCTATTTTAAGTGCTGAACACCTTAAATTAAAAAAACTAAAAAAAAAGCCCCCATTGAACGCCGTAAGAAAACAACAGCGGTTGGAATTCGCACGCGTTCACATGACGTGGGATGCCAAACATGGAAGTGCGGGAAATTGGCAAAATGTGTTTTTTTCTGATGAAAAAAAAATTTAACTTGGATGGGCCTGATGGTTATAACTACTACTTCCATGATCTCCGAAAAGAAGAACAGTTTTTAACACGTCACCATTCGAGGCAAGGAGGAGTAATGGTTTGGGGCGCCATTTCGTACTATGGAGCGTTCGATTTGGTTTTCGTTTCGAACAGAATGACGGGAGTTTCATATAAAGCTCTGTTGCAGTCAGCCGTTCCTGCTATAAAAGAACTGTTCGGGCCTCTACAGTGGATTTTTCAACAGGACAATGCCCCAATTCACAACGCTCGTGTCGTCAAAGGCTTTCTTGACGACGAAAATGTGGAATTATTGCCGTGGCCACCTTATTCCCCTGACCTCAATATTATTGAAAATGTTTGGGGATGGCTTACGCGTAAAATTTACGAAGGAGGTAAGCAGTACGAGACCTGTGAAGAACTAATTGACGCAATAAAACAAGCCTGGGAGACGATTTCCCTGGATTTTTTAAAAAAAATTGTACGATTCACTACGAAATAGAATTTTTGAAGTAATTTTAAAACATGGTGGTTGTACAAAGTACTAAAAATATAAAAAATAAACTGAAAAAACAAAAATAAAAGAGAAAAAAGTAAATTAAAAAGTTTATGTTTCATTTTGACGGTCATTTTACAGGTGCGTCTAATCAGGTGAACAACAAAAAACTGCACTTTTTCTTAGAGCATATGCGAGAAAGAGAAAAATTAACCGTTAACTTCTCTCACCTATCATTTGTTTGTGTTTTTGTATTCAGAACTTAATGATCTTTCTAATAAATGTAATTATTTGATTATTGCTACACATACTTACAAACAAATTAAGTTTATATAAAAAAAAATCGGTGCGTCTAATCAAGTGAAGAGCACTGTATTAGCAGCTTCTAAAAATTGTCGCCAGCCATGGCGCTATTAGTTCTCGCGTTCTCTATAGCATGGTCCCCGAGACTTAAACGGACAGAAGCCCAGGAAATCTTTTCCTCGGAAATTATTGAATTGATATTACTGTGTGGTGCAGTTTATACTTGCCGAGATCTCCTGGGTTCCGTAGTAGTATCACTGCATCCGGGAAAGTGTGTGTTTAACAAGAGTTCCAAGTTCTCCGCAAAGGATCCTGTAAACCCTTCATCTGATCTTCTCAGATAAGAAGGGTTAGAGTTTTCCTTAGACAGAATTTTGATTAGCCTAGCGGAGTCCTTGAGGGTTTCAATAAAATGGCAATAATCCATCCAGGGCTCCCTTTTGGATGTTTTTATGGTTTTCTTATACAGACTTAAACAGTCCTTATAAGACTGCCAGAAATTGTGTTTGTGGCTGGTCTTACTTACTTACTTAAGTGGCGCTACAGTCCGGAATGAACCTGGGCCTCAACCAACATGCCTCTCCAAATAGCCCGGTCCTTAGCTAACTGCCTCCAGTTGCGCACTCCAAGTTGGTTGAGGTCGGTTTCCACTTGTGCGCGCCACTTAAGGCGAGGTCTTCCTCTACTGCGTCCGACGTCTGGCTGGGAATCGAAGACTCTGCGAGCCGGAGTATTGGTGTCCATTCGTTCTACATGTCCTAGCCATCTTAAACGTCCAATGCGGAGTTTTTTGACCAGGGGCATGTCGCTGTACAGCTCGTATAGTTCTTGGTTGAATCTTCGTCTCCATAGCCCGTCAACGCAAACGGGACCGAAGATTTTTCGAAGAATTTTCCTCTCGAATCTACCAAGGATTTCTTCATCCGCTTTTGATACGGTCCATGCTTCAGCGCCGTAGAGCATGACTGGGATGATCAGGGTCTTATATAGGATCTCCTTAGTAGTTCGAGTGAGGGCTTTACTACTAAATTGCCTTCTTAGCCCGAAGAAACAGCGGTTGGCAAGAGTAATTCTTCGTTTAATTTCTGACGAGATGTTGTTGTCAGAGTTAATAGCGGAGCCGAGGTAGACAAAGTCCCGTACTACCGTACTACTGTCAACGGTGACGTTCTGTCCAATTCGTCGATGTTGTGTGTCCTTTCGTGTTGACAGCATATACTTAGTCTTACCCTCATTTACTGTTAAACCCATTTTCGCCGCTTCCTTCTCTATACTAGCAAACGTGGCTATGACATCACGTTGAGTCCTACCAATGATGTCAATATCGTCAGCGTATGCTAGTAGTTGCACCGACTTTTGGAAAATTGTGCCTCTGGTGTTGGCTTTGGAGTTTTGCACAATTCTCTCAAGAATCAGATTAAAGAAGTCACATGACAGCGCATCGCCTTGCCTAAATCCTTTTTTGGTATCGAATGTGTCGGTGAGGTCGTTTCCGACCCTGATGGAGCAGCGAGAATTCTCCATCGTCATCCTACACAAACGGACGAGTTTGGGCGGTATACCAAAACTAGACATGGCTCTGTACAGTTCGTCTCTGTAAATGCTGTCATATGCGGCTTTGAAATCGATGAATAGGTGGTGGGTATCGATTTGGACTTCTTGAGTTTTTTCCAGGATCTGCCGAAGTGTGAAAATTTGATCGGTTGTGGACTTTCCTAGCCTAAAACCACACTGATAAGGGCCAATCAGGTTGTTGGTAAACGGTTTCAGGCGTTCACATATTACGGCAGATAGGATCTTGTAGGCGATGTTGAGGAGACTTATGCCTCTGTAGTTGGCGCAGTTCAGAGGGTCTCCTTTTTTGTGGATCGGGCAAACGATGCTGAGGTTCCATTCTTCAGGCATATTTTCATCCGACCAGAGTTGGCTTATGAGTTGGTGGATGTTACTTACCAAGTCATCTCCGCCGGCCTTATAGAGCTCAGCGGGAAGGCCGTCATTTCCGGCAGCCTTATTAAGCTTGAGTTTAGATATTGCTATCCTCACTTCACTCAGGTCGGGTGGTTGGCAGTTTTCGCTGTCGTTGCCAATATTGAATGGTTCGTTCTGCCTGACAGCAGAATGTTGTTCGTCATCGCCGTTTAACAGTCTGCAGAAGTGGTTCTTCCATATCCTCAGCATCGACTGTGTCTCAACTACGATATTTCCTTGTTCATCTCGACAGGATTCTGTTCGAGCCTTGTATCCTTGGCTTTGACGTTTTACACTTTGGTAAAACTTGCGAACATCGTTCCTGGAGTGGCACCTCTCTATATCCTCGATCGCGGGCTTTTCTTGCTCTTTTTACTTCTTGCTGAAAAGCCGATGTTCTTCCCTTCTTCTTTGCCTATAGAGCTCAATGGCAGCTCTCGTCTTCACCTGCAGCTTAGCCTTGTAGGCCTCGTTCTTGGCTGCGAGCATCTGTCGGCATTCCTCATCAAACCAGGGGTTTCTTGCTGGTGGGCGCGAGAAACCTAGCACATCAGTTGCGGCTGATCTAATGGCCTGTTGGCATCGTTGCCATTGCTCTTCGACATTCGATGCTGGTGGTATGGTGTTAATCGAGAGGTTAAGGGATACGCGTTGTGCGAAGGTCTTGGCGGTCTCTTGCGATTGCAGTCTTCCGACATTAAATTTTTTCACAGTATTTCTGGATTGTTGTGGCGTGGTGGATATCCGCATTCTTACCTTGGCTGCTACAAGGTAGTGATCCGAGTCGATGTTAGCTCCTCGGAATGTTCGGACATCCAAAACACTGGATGCGTGCCTCTTATCTATCGCAATGTGATCAATTTGGTTGACCGTTCGTTGATCTGGAGACCGCCATGTCCCCTTATGGATATCGTGGTGAGGAAACCGTGTGCTGGCTATAGTGGCATTTCGTTCCGTAGCGAAATCAATTAGCCTAAGTCCGTTACCAGACGTGTTGTCGTGTAGGCTATGTTTTCCGACAATACTTCTAAAGATGTCTTCTCTTCCTACCTTTGCGTTAAAATCTCCCAGCACGATTTTAACATCGTACTTCGGTAGTCGCTCATAGGTTTTGTCGAGGAGCTCGTAGAAGCAATCCTTAGCTATATCATCTTTTTCTTCCGTCGGAGCGTGAGCGCATATAAGGCTTATGTTGGCGAATTTGGCCTTGATGCGGATTGTTACTATGCGTTCGCTAATGTCTTGGAAACATAAGACTTCTTGCCTAAGTCCGGCACTTATAACAAATCCGCATCCGAATAGTCGCTGTTTCTGCTCACTATAACACGGTCCGTAGTATATGTCACAGTTTTTCATCCTCTTTTTGCCCGGCCCATCCCATCGTATTTCCTGGATGGCAGTAATGTCTGCTTTGTAGCAGTTTAGGGCTTCCGGTAGTTGTTCGCCTGCACCTCTCCTGTTTAATGTTCTCACATTCCAGGTGCAGATACGAACGTCGTTGTCCTTTTTTCGTTTAGCAGGGTCGTCAACAATAAAATCCGTCCTTTCCGAGGCTATTGGTTGCTTCGTAACCATGTTTTTTTTTCTGTGGGTGGGTAGTTAGCCCAAAGCACAACCCCCAACCTGGAGGGCCAGTTCCAATTTATTAGATACCCCTAGGACACGGGGCCATCAGTATCCACTACGGGATTGAGCGCTGCCGTTGGCCTTTCGGTTCATCCGCCACCATCTCTGTTCAAGGGGCCTGACTAACCCTTGAAATTCCTAGACAACCTGTTGTCCGAATATGTCAGAGCAGCTCATCTAGGTTCGCCTGGGACAGCAGGCCGGGTATTCATCCGTGCCATTCTCACCAGGGTGTTTATAGTGTTGCTGTTTTTCGTCGTGTTATCAACACTCGCACTTATCGTTTAGCAAGTCAAATCCGGTTGGATGAGACCAGTACCCGATGGTTACCACTTAGTAGAGATAAGCACATTTGATGTTGTGGCTGGTCATCTGTCTGAATTTTGAGAAATCTTCATTCCACCACGGGACAAGTCTGCACTTTTGCCTCCAGTTCTTCGACAGCAAGGGCGTTTGTTTGTTTTGTGGTTTTGAGTTTTGTCCGAAGGACTTAGCCAAACTTAGTCCAATCAACTCTCTTGGGGTTTCTAAATGGTTGGCTGTTGTTTAGTAAATAGTTTTTGTCGAAAAATGCAGGGGTTCCATTCTGTTACCTGGCCAATGTTGACGACGTATTTTTACATTTTGTACTGCATTCAAATCTTGGTACAGCTCATGAAGTTAGTGCAAGACATGGGATTTACATTTTTGCATATGGGACAAACATTTTTTATATAATTGACATATTTCCCTCTTGTCGAGAGACTACGATTTATCTTTACGAAAGCTAGTCTTCTCTGTGTTTCTTCTTGTCTGATATTCTTCTTGCCTATATCGGCTCTTATATTGTAGCGCCTTGATATATGTCTCTTCTTTTATCTCTTTCTGGTACTTGAAAATTTCATCATACCACGAGCATCTTTTAGGGGAAGACTGGTAGCCAATGATGGTTTCGGCAACTTCTTTGATAATATTGATGCAGTATCCACTGGGTGTTGATATTGGCGGTGTATGAGGCAAGGAATCTTTTACTCAGTTATTATTAAGGCAATATCCGTTTCATTAAGGTGACTCACTGCACCATTCGTAGCATCTTCTCGTTAGGAAGTCGTGATCTGAATTTGGCTGCGACGAGAAAATAATTGGAGTCGACATCATCGACGGTTGAGTGCCTTGCACCTTGAAATACTTAGAAGACTTGGTTGGCGGTTCGAATGTCTGGAGATCGACAGATTGCTTTGTGGATTCAAAGACGTTGATAACAAGTGCTGGCGATCACAGTATTACATTAAGTCTATTCGTCGTTTAAGCTTTTTACATGTTATCGTTTCGTGTAGGCTGCGCTTTCCAACTAACTCCACGAAGATATTTTCCTTACCGATGTTTGCATTTAAGTCCCAAATAGGGTCTTCAGACTCATCAGTAAGAGAATGTACACATATAATGCAGACGCGCTCAGTGGCGCGGTGGTTAGTGCGATGAACTCCCGCGCAGAAGGTCTGGGTTCGATTCCCAGCCGTAGCAAATGATTTTTCACTGGCCCTCTTCTCGAAATGATCTGACAAATCATTCGAATAGTATTAATTGTTATCTTAGCTTATCTCAACTTAGCCGTTCGTAGTCGGTATAAAACAGTGCTAGAAGTACACACGCACACATGAATGGTTGTGAGAAAGCTAGACCCTGGGTTCATTCACCCACTATATATATCAAGGGCCTGAATAACTCTTGCGATTCCAAAATTTCATGTTTGTGAATATTTAGGTGTGTAGGTTGTTCATTTTGTCCTAACTGAGACTGTAGACGCCACTGACTCCAACTTCTTCCTCCACTGTCGTCTTGAAAATGTAAGGTAAATATACCTTAGTGAAAATTCTTCACCACCCGCTTACATCGCCTGTCGCCAAGACATAACTCAGGAAGTTCACTACTATCAATGTATTATGTAATAAGCACCCTGTGAGGTTGCCACGAAGAGGCTGAGAGCCGGAGTTGATAGGTATCAGCTAGATTTTTCATATAATCACATTTTTCAAGGCCTCATTTTAGCATCTTGGTTAAACCGAGGATTTCTGGATTTTGGACGAAAGAAACTCACCACATGAGTCTTCATCGTCCTTATAGCCTTTTGAAAATATCGCCACTGGTCTTGGAATGGTTAGTGGATACGCCTTCTGCAAATGTATATGCGGTCTCTTCTAATTGCAGCATTTCGCAATCTTTCACAGGTAACCTAGTCAATCTTTACATAGGTAAATTACTTAGCTTTTTTCAAGCGAGAGATAGTTCACATTGTCAGACGTTTTGAGAAAAGATTATGGTATCACATCAGACCTTCTACCCTAACATAACCTAACCTTCCTTTATCCTGTTGTATGTTTTCGACAAATATTAAAAATCCTGATTTGATTTTCTGCGTTGTCAACATTCGCAGATTAAATCTGTTTTTTCTAGCTTCAAATAATTGACTTGAATGCGACGATTTTAGGGCACACATTCGGGTGCTCTATGCGCATGTTCTATATTCTACTCTAATATGGTGTGACTTCATTTTTGACTCACTCAAGGTCAAAACACATTATTTTTGGACGATTTGGCATTGTTAAGATTTGTAGCTATACGAACAAAACCGCTTTATGTCGAACTGGCCAGACGTATGTATTCTTATTGCGCATATTTTATCGCATATTGGGCTTATTGACTCCAGGACGTTGCGACAAATTCTTTCCCATTTTTTCATGAATAGAAATAATCGTGGAATCACAAATTCTAAATCGGGAATAGACAATTAATTTTAAATTACTTCATAACATATTTTTAAAGTTTCCTTTGTTTTTGTATTTAATTCATACAGATCCTTTGAAAATCCACATTTCTTTTTTGTTCGCGAAAAAGCAACCAATACCAAACTTATGCTGCCGATTGGGACGTTGGAAATCTTCCCAGTGCCTTCACAAGAAAATCGAATAACACTCTACGACGATTGTCTACACGCCTTAAACTACCTTAACCTGTACCTTCCAATTTACAAGTGCAAGGAATTATTAAACTCACTGCCAACGAAATATATGGGTGATCACATAAGGAATGGTCCAACAGGGCGCTGCACCCATAGGAACTGTTTCAATCCATTATACACATCCTTCTATTTCATGCCTGTCAGAAGGTAATCAATTTATCGAAATGTTTTATTTGACATTAGATTATGTATTTCCAAATATTTATTTCAGAAGAAATAGTACATCCAAGGTCATCTTCACTTGCATGTTCTGCAGCATGTATTGCGCTAATGCGTGGTCCAAGGAGACAGGTACCAAGTACTACAGCATTGAATGGGAATACTGTGATGATTGAATTTGAATCGAATCGTAACGGAAATATACAACTATACACTTCAAGTAGTATCTGAAGCAACAAGGATAACATCATAAGTCAAGGTATAACAACATTTAGCTAAGAATTAATCATCAGATTAAAGAGAGTTTCAAACAAAATTAAAACAAACTTAACCATGCTGTTGTTGCCACAGAAATACTCAAATTTAACAAAATTCGTCTGTGAATACTTTTTGTGATGTTTTATGAATCAAAAATGAAATAAATTATTTATGTAAATTACGTCTTATAAGTTCTATCCCCACTTCCCAGGCTGTTTGTAGTCAACTAGGAATCACTGCAATAAAAACAGTGGATTATGCAGACGATGTATGAAGTTACCATCGACTCTAAGCGCAATCATGCAAACAAGCCTAAACACAGTCAGTAGAAAAACTGAACTTGTTCTCTTTACTAACAAGAGTTCGGGTCACCGACTCTGGGAGGCTCAACCCTCTCACTGTCAGCAAGGGCCAAATACTTTTGGGGTGATACTTGATAGCAAGCTAAATTGAATCTAAATACCAACGAAAGGGTAAAGAAAGCAAATTATATAGCTGCAATGCAATCTGCAGTAAGAAATGGGGCCCATCCCCGAAGGTCACGAAATGGATATTCAGCTGTTCTCAGACCAATCCTTAGCTTACAGTAGCGAAAAGCGCAGCACGTCGCAGAGAGGCTGGTAGTCTATGTGCTATATGTATCATACCCTTCTGGTCATAGCACAATATTAAAACTAGTAGCATACGAGAATGGGATATCTGAATACGTAATCCCATATCACGATTTACTCAGTCAGAATTCCAAGTAGAGACGAATGGTCGTCAAATAATGTGGTGTCTAACACTGAAAAAGCAATTTATACCGATAGGTCTAAAATGGAAACAGGAGTGGGCTCATAGGTCTACTCTGATGTAATCGGGTTAACCACATCCCTTCGACTAACAAACTCGTGCAGTGAATTACAAGAAGAGATCCTACCCACACTCGAAGCTGCCGAATCGGATAGAGTATGAGACATATCACAAGAGGATATTTCCATCTACATAAATAGTCAAGCGGACATAAAAGCTCTGGCATCCAGCACAGTAGAATCACGAGTTGTTGGACCCTACCGCGCAGAGCTAAAGGTTCTATATAACGAAAATGAAGTCCAAATTATCTGGGCGCCATAACATAATAACATTCCAGGAAATGAGAAAGCAGACAAGCTTCCTAGACTGGGATCGTCTAGCTGTATCTCCTTATGTGATATTAGTGTTTGACCCGAATTGCTTTAAAAAAACAGAAAATAACTACACACACACAAAATGAAACAATAACTAGGTGCCAAAACATAAACACTTGCAAATATACCAAAGACTTATGGCCGGAATTAAGCGGTAGCAAATCAAATAAGGTATAACTCTGAATAGAGCTTCCATATCTATAGCGCTGAGAGTGATTAAAATTATACTTACTGACACACACCAACTATACAGGAAATTCAGAGATCCAGACGTCGACGAGGACATCGCTCACCTACAATGTGACTGCCCCGCGATCAGCAACAGCCGTAACGAACTCCTTGATAGCTTCTACTACAAGGACCTAATGGAGTAAGCAAAAATTCCTATCGTCCGATTCTGCTGTAAAACGGGATGGAGCAAATATCTTTTGGAGCAGATAGAACATCACTTTTTACTCTAGCACAACATTCTCTTTTTAGGTACCAAATTTCTCAGCAAAGGGTTGAGCCTATGCGAGTTTGAAAGCTTACTTAAACGTCAACAGACAATAAAAAAGTTCAAAAAACGTTTATGTATTCAAGATTTATCTTATTGTTAGGCGGTGTCATTGGTCCGTCAAAAACGAGGCAACAATGATAACCAATTTCCTTTGGCCCGAATTGAACGATATGTTCGTGGACGACATCTATTACCAAAGCAGCATCTTAACTAAGTCACCTTTTTAAGAGCTAAGAGATATTTTACACTAGCCCAGCTTCTTCTTCTCTATGAAACCCAAGTATGACCAGGTCTTGAATACTGTTCTCATGTTTAGAAATTGGCACTTAAGATTCTTCCCTTACTTCATATTTGCAACCTTTTCAGCCATCATATGTTAATAGATTTATTAAAGTATGCTGATACGTTTTGAAAGCTTTAGACACTTCAGTTGAAAAAAAAACGTTCAACGTACAACGTAAATCGTAGCGAAGTAATTCAAAGTCCCTCGTAAATACTTTTCTTTGCTGAGGAGAACCTATAGCGCCCCGAGATGCTGGAGCATGTATATTGATGGAAAGTTAGAATTATATCGGTGAAAAGCTGGAAATTGCTTGTCAATGTTGGTAGACAATGCAATTATAAGAAACCTTGAGTTTTCACCTAGCTGATGCTTAAGACTCTCAGCCTTCACATGGCGACCGCTGAGTGCCTAGTACCTTGCCGTAGATAGGGTCTTAACCCCTGTGTATAGTCATGGCGGCAGCAGAAAACGTGCACTCACACTAATAACCTCATTCTATTTCCAGATGGCAGCGGAAGAACTCCCAAGATGGAGTCAACGGTGGCGTCTACAGTCCCAGTTAGGATGGACAAAGTGAATAACCTAGATGAGCTGCTTCGACATATTCGGACAACAGGTCATTTAGGAATCTCAAGGGTAAGTCAAACCCCTTGAAGAGAAATTATAGCGAATGAGCCAAAAATCCAACGGGGTTGGGGGTTGTACTTTGAGTTAACTAACCACATATAGAAAAAACCTATTGTTACGAAGCAACCAATAGCCTGATTTTATCGTTGACGACCCTGCTAAACGAAAAACGGACAACGACGCTCGAATCTGCACCTGGAATGTGAGAATATTGAACAGGAGAGTTGCAGGCGAACAATTGGCGGAAGTCCTAAGCTGCTACAAAGTAGACATTACTGCCATCCAGGAAATACGATGGAATGGACCGTGCAAAAAGAGGATAAAAAACTGTGACAGCGACTATTCGGATGCTGATTTGTTATAAGTGTCAGACTTAGAAAAGAAGTCTTATGTTTCCAAGACATTAGCGAACGCTTTGTAACAATCCACATCAAGGCCAAATTTGCCAACATAAGCCTCTTATGCGCTCACGCTCCGACGAAGGAAAAAGATGATATTACTAAGAATTCCTTCTACAAGCTCCTTGACAAATCCTGTGACCCACTACCAAAGTACGATGTTAAAATCGTGCTGAAAGATTTATACGCAAAGGTAAAACATGTTTAGCAGAATTGAGCTCTATAGAGAGAGAAAAAGGGAAGAAAATTGGCTTTTCAGAAAGAAGAAAAAAGAGCATAAAAAGCGCGCGATCGAGGATATAACGAGGTGCCACTCCAGGATCGATGTTCGCAAGTTTTACCAATGTGTAAATCGTCAAAGCTAAGGATACAAGGCTCGAACAGAATCCTCTCGAGATGAACAAGGAAATATCGTAGTTGAGACACAGTCGATGCTGAGGATATGGAAGAACCACTTCTGGAGACTATTAAACGGCGATGACGAACAACATTCCGCTGCCAGGCAGAAAGAACCATTCAATATTGGCAACGACAGCTAAAACTGCCAACCACCTGACCTAAGTGAGGTGAGGATAGCAATATCTAAACTCATGCTTAATAAGGCTGGAAATGGAGCTGTTTAAACCCCATGGAGATGACTTGGTAAGTAACATCCACCAACTCATAAGCCAAATCTGGTCTTATGAAAGCATGCATGAAGAATGCAACCTCAGCATCGATCCACAAAGAGATCCACTCTGAACTGCGCCAACTACAGAGGCGTCTCCTCAACATCGCCTACAAGATCCTATCTGCCGTAATATGTGACCGTTTCCCAATAACCTGATCGGCCCTTATCAGTGTGGTCTTACGCCAGGAAAGTCCACAACTGATCAAATCTTCACACTTCAGCAGATCCTGGAAAAGCCCTAGAAGTCCGCCATTAACTCTGACAACAAAATCCTGTTAGAAATTAAAAGAAGAATTACTCTTGCCAACCGCTGTTTCTTCGGGCTAAGAAGGCAATTCCGTAGCAAAGGCCTCACTCGAACGACTAAGGATATCCTATATAAGACTCTGACCCCAGTCCTGCTCTACGGCGCTGAAGCTAGGACCGTATCAAAAGAGGATGAAGAAATTCTTGGTCGTGATCAATATTCACCAATATTCCGGCTCGCAGAATGTTCGATCCCCAGCCAGACGTCGGACGTAAAGGAAGAACTCGCCCTGGGTGGCGCTCACAAGTAAAAACCGACCTTAACCAACATAGAGTGCGCAAGCAGTTAGCTAAGGACCGGTATAACTGGAGATACAAGTTAGTTGAGTCCCAGATTCATTCCGGACTGTAGCGCCACTTAAAAAAGTATGTTAAAGCTGAAAATTTTTCCCTGGTTAAAGTTTTTCTGTAATTAAAAGAGTTTCGATATCGTGTTGTTCGCGTCGTTGTTAGTTAAACTGTTTCTCTACAGTGTGTGGGTCATTCAAATCTCACAAGTCTGGGAATGATTTCGCTCCGCTCTTCAGACGATCTGCCGTTATAGTGTGTATCTATGTGTTTTTATTCTATAAAAACAAGTAGGCATAGAAATTAAAGGCTTGTCCGAAATGTCAAGTAACGTTTAAATTGCTGCTTTTGAAGCAAGCTATTTAATGAATTATCTTTATATGTATATCACAATATTATTTATATTTCAATCTCTTTCGTGCAAGTAGGCTTTTAATAATTTTTCTTATCTACATTCTACATATAAATGCAATTCTCCAGTATGGCATCAAATTTGTCAATCAATTAAAGTAAATTATCTACGGGCGCCTAAATGCAAAACATGACATCAGTAATGGGATAAATAAAACAACATTTAAAGTCACGTGTGTATGAGTACAGACGATACAGTCGACATATATAATATCTGCGAGCATTGAGCATGTGTATTGTGTATATTTGAGAGATCTCATCCTAAAAATGCCGATGGTCGGTAGCTCATTTCAAACAATGGTCTGTCTCAGTTGTATTTAGCTCTAGATACGTTCGAATAGAGCATTTGTATAGATCTATTTTTGTGAAACTACGTCAAAAAATATTTTATTGATCTAATTTGAAACCACTATTCCAAATAGTAATATTGTGTGAATATTTTGAAGTGAATTTTTAGTGGACAAAAAAATAGAAAAAATCATAGTTACATCGTTTCATAGTGTTGTTGGTTAACAGCAAAATATTACAATTTTGTTTTAATTGGGTCATTACAACTTGGAATATATTATCCTGTGGTGAGTGGTTTTGTTTTGATTTTGTTTTTGTATTAAGGCATCTTTGTAATTTAGTTTATTAAATATTTGATTTATTTTTAAGACCCTTTAAAGTAGATCACTGTAATTTTTACTGCACTACAAGAATGCATTTTTACAGTTTTTTTTGTTGCCTGACGAGAACAAGTCATTTTTATTTTTTTTTACTTTTTACTCATTATTAGACCAAACTTATTAAATTGTGAACGCGTGTTTTCCTTTGGAAAATAAAGGTCCTTAGGAAAGATGATTCAGAAGCTGTGAATGGTCAGAAATTACCTTTTCAGTTCTGAAATGCTTCCGAAAAGATATTTTTTACCAATGAATAACTGTAATTATTATTTTGTATATATCGGGTTTTTCAATAAGACACTACAAAAGTTTTTTAAAATAAAACAAAAACGGTTTTTCATATCAATGAAATTCCTTATTCCTGTGAAAGTACGTTCGATGCCATTATGGAACTCGATTTCTTTTGCATGAATGAATAACTGTAATTATTATTTTGTATATATCGGGTTTTTGATGGTTGGGTGTTGTAGAACGAGGGTAGACTCTGATTGGCGTTAACTTGGCAATGCCCAGTGTTGCAACTCTGACTACACATCAAATGTGCTTATCTTTACCTCCAAGTGGTAACCATCGGGTACTGGTCTCATCCAACCGGATTTGACTTGCTAAACGATAAGTGCGAGTGTTGATAACACGACGAAAAACAGCAACACTATAAACACCCTGGTGAGAATGGCACGGATGAATACCCGGCCTGCTGTCCCAGGCGAACCTAGATGAGCTGCTCTGACATATTCGGACAACAGGTTGTCTAGGAATTTCAAGGGTTAGTCAGGCCCCTTGAACAGAGATGGTGGCGGATGAACCGAAAGGCCAACGGCAGCGCTCAATCCCGTAGTGGATACTGATGGCCCCGTGTCCTAGGGGTATCTAATAAATTGGAACTGGCCCTCCAGGTTGGGGGTTGTGCTTTGGGTTAACTACCCACCCACAGAAAAAAAAACATAGTTACGAAGCAACCAATAGCCTCGGAAAGGACTGATTTTATTGTTAACGACCCTGCTAAACGAAAAAAGGACAACGACGTTCGTATCTGCACCTGGAATGTGAGAACATTAAACAGGAGAGGTGCAGGCGAACAACTAGCGGAAGCCCTAAACTGCTACAAAGCAGACATTACTGCCATCCAGGAAATACGATGGGATGGGCCGGGCAAAAAGAGGATGAAAAACTGTGACATATACTACGGACCGTGTTATAGTGAGCAGAAACAGCGACTATTCGGATGCGGATTTGTTATAAGTGCCAGACTTAGGCAAGAAGTCTTATGTTTCCAAGACATTAGCGAACGCATAGTAACAATCCGCATCAAGGCCAAATTCGCCAACATAAGCCTTATATGCGCTCACGCTCCGACGGAAGAAAAAGATGATATAGCTAAGGATTGCTTCTACGAGCTCCTCGACAAAACCTATGAGCGACTACCGAAGTACGATGTTAAAATCGTGCTGGGAGATTTTAACGCAAAGGTAGGAAGAGAAGACATCTTTAGAAGTATTGTCGGAAAACATAGCCTACACGACAACACGTCTGGTAACGGACTTAGGCTAATTGATTTCGCTACGGAACGAAATGCCACTATAGCCAGCACACGGTTTCCTCACCTCGATATCCATAAGGGGACATGGCGGTCTCCAGATCAACGAACGGTCAACCAAATTGATCACATTGCGATAGATAAGAGGCACGCATCCAGTATTTTGGATGTCCGAACATTCCGAGGAGCTAACATCGACTCGGATCACTACCTTGTAGCAGCCAAGGTAAGAATGCGGATATCCACCACGCCACAACAATCCAGAAATACTGTGAAAAAATTTAATGTCGGAAGACTGCAATCGCAAGAGACCGCCAAGACCTTCGCACAACGCGTATCCCTTAACCTCTCGATTAACACCATACCACCAGCATCGAATGTCGAAGAGCAATGGCAACGATGCCAACAGGCCATTAGATCAGCCGCAACTGAAGTGCTAGGTTTCTCGCGCCCACCAGCAAGAAACCCCTGGTTTGATGAGGAATGCCGACAGATGCTCGCAGCCAAGAACGAGGCCTACAAGGCTAAGCTGCAGGTGAAGACGAGAGCTGCCATTGAGCTCTATAGGCAAAGAAGAAGGGAAGAACATCGGCTTTTCAGCAAGAAGAAAAAAGAGCAAGAAAAGCGCGCGATCGAGGATATAGAGAGGTGCCACTCCAGGAACGATGTTCGCAAGTTTTACCAAAGTGTAAAACGTCAAAGCCAAGGATACAAGGCTCGAACAGAATCCTGTCGAGATGAACAAGGAAATATTGTAGTTGAGACACAGTCGATGCTGAGGATATGGAAGAACCACTTCTGCAGACTGTTAAACGGCGATGACGAACAACATTCCGCTGTCAGGCAGAACGAACCATTCAATATTGGCAACGACAGCGAAGACTGCCAACCACCCGACCTGAGTGAAGTGAGGATAGCAATATCTAAACTCAAGCTTAATAAGGCTGCCGGAAATGACGGCCTTCCCGCTGAGCTCTATAAGGCCGGCGGAGATGACTTGGTAAGTAACATCCACCAACTCATAAGCCAAATCTGGTCGGATGAAAATATGCCTGAAGAATGGAACCTCAGCATCGTTTGCCCGATCCACAAAAAAGGAGACCCTCTGAACTGCGCCAACTACAGAGGCATAAGTCTCCTCAACATCGCCTACAAGATCCTATCTGCCGTAATATGTGAACGCCTGAAACCGTTTACCAACAACCTGATTGGCCCTTATCAGTGTGGTTTTAGGCCAGGAAAGTCCACAACCGATCAAATTTTCACACTTCGGCAGATCCTGGAAAAAACTCAAGAAGTCCAAATCGATACCCACCACCTATTCATCGATTTCAAAGCCGCATATGACAGCATTTATAGAGACGAACTGTATAGAGCCATGTCTAGTTTTGGTATACCGCCCAAACTCGTCCGTTTGTGTAGGATGACGATGGAGAATTCTCGCTGCTCCATCAGGGTCGGAAACGACCTCACCGACACATTCGATACCAAAAAAGGATTTAGGCAAGGCGATGCGCTGTCATGTGACTTCTTTAATCTGATTCTTGAGAGAATTGTGCAAAACTCCAAAGCCAACACCAGAGGCACAATTTTCCAAAAGTCGGTGCAACTATTAGCATACGCTGACGATATTGACATCATTGGCAGGACTCAACGTGATGTCATAGCCACGTTTGCTAGTATAGAGAAGGAAGCGGCGAAAATGGGTTTAGCAGTAAATGAGGGTAAGACTAAGTATATGCTGTCATCACGAAAGGACTCACAACATCGACGAATTGGACAGAACGTCACCATTGACAGATATAACTTTGAGGTAGTACGGGACTTTGTCTACCTCGGCTCCGCTATTAGCTCTGACAACAACATCTCGTCAGAAATTAAACGAAGAATTACTCTTGCCAACCGCTGTTTCTTCGGGCTAAAAAGGCAATTTAGTAGTAAAGCCCTCACTCGAACTACTAAGGAAACCCTATATAAGACCCTGATCATCCCAGTCCTGCTCTACGGCGCTGAAGCATGGACTGTATCAAAAGCGGATGAAGAAATCCTTGGTAGATTCGAGAGGAAAATTCTTCGAAAAATCTTCGGTCCCGTTTGCGTTGACGGGCTATGGAGACGAAGATTCAACCAAGAACTATACGAGCTGTACAGCGACATGCCCCTGGTCAAAAAACTCCGCATTGGACGTTTAAGATGGCTAGGACATGTAGAACGAATGGACACCAATACTCCGGCTCGCAGAGTCTTCGATTCCCAGCCAGACGTCGGACGCAGTAGAGGAAGACCTCGCCTTAAGTGGCGCGCACAAGTGGAAACCGACCTCAACCAACTTGGAGTGCGCAACTGGAGGCAGTTAGCTAAGGACCGGGCTAATTGGAGAGGCATGTTGGTTGAGGCCCAGGTTCATTCCGGACTGTAGCGCCACTTAAGTAAGTAAGTAAGTATATATCGGGTTTTTCAATAAGACACTACAAAAGCTTTTTTTAAATAAAACAAAAACGGTTTTGGATATCAATGAAATTCTTTATTCCTGTGATAGTACGTTCGATGCCATTATGTATGGAACTCGATTTCTTTTGCATGGCCACCACGCGCACGCTTGCAGAAGTCCAGACGCTGAACCCAAATTTCGACGGTTTTCAAGCATAAATCGGCCGATACTGCTGCAATTTCAAATTCGATATTCGTACGAAGTTCATCAATCGTCGCTGGCTTGTTGGCATAGACCATAGACTTTACGTAGCCCTACAGGAAATAGTCTAACGGCGGCAAATCGCGCGACTGGACCATTTCGTGAGATAACACGTTCTCCAAACGTGGTTTCCAATAAATTGATTGTGACATTTGCTGTGTGGCTTGTTGCGCCGTCCTGTTGGAACCACATGTCATCCAAGTCCATATCATCCAAATGGGGTCAAAAATATTCGGTTATCATTGAACGGTAGCGATTCCCATTCACAGTAACGTGCAGGTCTTGATCATCACTAAAGAAGTACGGCCCAATGACGCCGCCGGCCCATAAACCACACCAAACCGTAATTTTTCGATATGCAATGATGACTCATGGAGTACGTGTGGATTGCTGCCTGACCAATACCGCATATTTTGTTTATTGACGAAGCCATTCAGCCAGAAATGAGCCTCATCGCTGAAGATGATTTTTCGATGAAAATCCGAATCATGTTCAAGTTGTTGCTCAGCCCAATTCACGAACATACGACGCTTTTGGTGGTCAAGCGGCTTCAGTTCTTGCGTCAATTTAATCTTGTAAGGATGTAGGCCAAGATCTTTTCGCAAAATTTGCCACAACGACGTCACAGAGATGCCCAACGCTTGAGAACGACGTGTGAGAGACACATTTTGGCTTTCTTCAATTGAAGCCTCAGCGGCAGCAATATTCTCGACTCTAAGGACACTTCTTTGTCTCATTGGCACGGGAAAATTTTGTACTGTGCCTCTGGATTCAATTTTTTCCAGTAGACGCTCAATTGTTGATCTGCTAGGACGATTATGACGACCATAAATTAGACGTAGCGCTCTTAACTTTGAGGCCACTGACTCCGAATTTCGGTAGTAAATTTTAATAATTTCGACTCGTTGTTGGCTCGTATATCTTTCCATCATGAAATGGCAAATCTTACTGAAGAAAAATGTCAAAAGAGCGGTAAGAAATATGGCGTCGTTTGCTGTCCCTGTCGCTCTACTTTTGTAGCGTCCCTGTTGAAAAACCCTTTAAATATTTATTCAAACTTTAGTAAACGCAGAAACAACCTTTTGTATATCCGTATTCTATACTGAAAATTGTGCGATAGTTTAAAGGCTGAACTATAATAGTCGAATAGCTACTTACTAGGGCTCAGTGGCGCGATGGTTAGTGCGATGAACTGCCGCGCAGAAGGTCTGGGTTCGATTCCCAGCCGTAGCAACACCTAAATGATTTTTCACTGGCCCTCCTCTCGTGATGATCTGACAAATCATCCGAGTAGTATCAATTGTCAAGAATAGCTTATCTCAACTTAGCCGTTCGGAGTCGGCATAAAACAGGAGGTCCCGCCATCGTGCCAGAAGTACACACGCACACATGAATGGTTGTGAGAAAGCTAGGCCCTGGGTACTAACGAGCCTGTTGCGCCAAAAATTTGTATTTTTTTTTTTAGCTACTTACGACCACGTCCGTAACTGTGCAAATACAAGGATATAACAAAATTCTGAAATTGTGGACATTTTGTTCAACGGCAAAAGTAGTTAGTAAACATTTTGGCTACTCTTCGTTCCCTCCCTTAATCAAAACTAATGGATCGCTGGTATAAACAAAAAGTAAAAGGCCGACTTACTCGCTATAATTGCTATAAACTTTAGAACCGAATTTAGACAAGGAATGCTACCAAAGATACAGTAACCTGATAAATAGCTAAAATGAAATTTCGACCTCGATCAAAAAGAAGCATAGAGGACAATTTGATTGTAGAATAGGTCCTCGACCGGGCTACTTTAGAAATATGTTATATATAACCACATCAATAGAAATAATATCAGCACGTGGCACGACTAATGGGTTGTAGATTTACTACATTTGCTAAAACTATAGTGGGAGTTATAACTACCCATTATCGCTTGTGATTCGAATTAGAGAGATTAAGATTTAAAAAGACCGATCTTATCAAAGATATTCTCCATAATAAAAAGGCATCAACTTAATATACAAACATACAAACATTATTTATCGTGCTAAAAAAATAATTACTTGATATTAAATTAAAGTGACCCCGTGTGGTGTAAAACTAACCTAACCTACCATCTTTTGTAAAAAAAAAACATATGAGAAGACTACAATCCTCTATGCGGATCGTTGAATACCCTATCCCATCCCATCCTTTAAATTAATATCCCCAAAATGTGAGCTTAATGGCGATAAAATATTGAAAATGGAGTCACAACATATTGTTCAGAAGGTTAATCAAAATCTTTTTTTTATTGCATATGCCCCCAAAAAGTGGAGGTGGGTTAAAATGTTCTGCAGGCACGGACGAGGATCCTATATACCAAATTTCATTATCCTAGCTTAAAATTTAAGGCCTAAAATCGGTGACGTACAGACCGACGGACGGACGGACAGACAGACATGGCTTAATCGACTCAGCTAGCGATTCTGTGTCGATCCATATACTTTGAGGTATATGAAGCTAAATTATTTCTCTATGTTACAAACTATGTATCAAAACTAATATACCCCTATGGGAGAGGGTATAAAAAAAAACATATGAGAAGGCTACAATCCACTGTGCGAATCGTTTAATATTCTCATTCTTGTTGCTGCAATTCAAAAAAGGAGACCCTCTGTACTGCAACAACTTCAGAGGCATAAGTCTTCTCAACATGGCCTACAAGATCCTATCTACTGTAATAGAAGAACGCCTGAAACCGTTTACTAACAACCTGATTGGCCCTCATCAGTGTGGTTTTAGGCCAGGAAAGTCCACAATTGATAAAATCTTCACACTTCTGTAGATCCTGGAAAAAACCCTAAGAAGTCAAAATTCAGCGATTTTAAAGCCGCATACGATAGCGTTTATAGAGTATATACCGCCCAAACTCTTCCATCTGTGCAGGTGGAGGATGGAGAATTCTCGCTGCACCATCAGGGTCGGAAATGACCTCACCGACACCTTCGATACCAAAAAAGGATTTAGGCAATTCGATGCACTGTCATCCCAACTAACAATTATTCTTCTATAAGGTAGAAATATTTAATTCCCACAAGCAATTATTTCTATATTCCTTATATAGTACTTGAGGTTGAGCATTTTGGCAGTCGATTGTTTGGGTAGAAGCTTGTTTAAGACATTATGCAGGAAAATTCACAAGCATAACCGAAATTATGATCTGTAAGGTTGTTTTTAAGCTTCCTGAGATGTACCATAAGTTAAGATGTTTCGGTAGAACTTCGCACGAAGTTAATCCGAAGCATAGCATGTATAGAGCTTACGAATGAAGGCTTAAAAAAGCTAAGGTTAAAAGATCGGGAAAAAGGTGAAAATATCGGGACAAGGTGTAAAGATTGGAAAAAAGGTGAAAAGATCGGGAAACTTCCGGAGAATGAGTCAACACGATTCAAGTACTGCGTTGTATTTACTCGTCTTTCATGTTCGAGAGTACAGCCTAGTGGATAGCGTGTTGGACTACCGTGCGAAAGAACGCGAGTTCGAATCCCCCAGTAAGATGAGAGTTTTTATATAATTAATTGCATTGAATTTCATGCTTTCATAATAACGAATTGGGTTTAAATAATTATAAGAGATTGAAATTGAAATTAATAAATTTAAATAATATAAGAAAATAATAAAAAATAATGTTGTTTTTCAACTTCGATAAGGCTTGCAAATATTTTCGGAATGACTTTTTGCGAAGCCTATAATTTGCTTCTGTATGGGCTTTTATAAACAAACAAAGTTATTTCTTCAACGCTTATTAGAAGTATTTAAAGAAGTCTTATAGAAGTAAATAGCTTTCTAAAAGTGCGCCAAATGTTTTTCCAAAAGACTCCCTACAAGTAATATTGCTGGAGGAGAAATAGCTTCGATAGTGCTTTATCGAAGCGAAATTGTCAGTTGGGATGTGACTTCTTTAATCTCATTCTTGAGAGGATTGTGAAAAACTACCGAACCAACACCAGAGGCATAATATTCCATAATTCGGTGCAACTATTAGCATATGCCGACGATATTGACATCATTGGTAGGACTCAGTGTGATGGGGAGCGGCGAGAATGGGATTAGCTGCAATTGAGGCTAAGACTAAATATTTGCTGCCAACACGAATGGACACACAACACCGACGAATTGGACAGAACGTCACCATTAACAGATACTTTGAGCTAGTATGGACTTTGCCTTGCTCGGCTCCGCTTTTAACTCTAACAATAACATCTTGTCAAAAAATAAAACGAAGAATTACTCTTTCCAACTGCTGTTGCTTCATGCTAAGAAAGCAATTCAGTAGTAAAGCTATCACTCGAACTACTAAGCCGATCTTGATCATCCCAGTCCTACTCTACGACGCTGAAGCATGGACCGTATCAAAAGTGAATGAAGAAAACCTTGGTCGACTTTAGAGAAAAAATCTTCGGTCCCGTTTGCGTTGACGGACTATGGAGACGAAGATTCAACCAAAAACTATACAAGCTGTACAGCGACATACCCCTACTAAAAAAGATGGACGTTTAAGATGGCTAGGACATATAGAACGAATTGACACCAATATTCCCGCTCGTAGAGTCTTCGATACCCAGCAAGACGTTGGACGTAGTAAAGGAAGACCTCGCCTTAAGTGTCGCGTACAAGTAGAAACCGACCTCAACCAACTTGGAGTGCGCAACTGGAGGTAGTAAGCTAAGAACCAGGCTAACTGGAGAGGCATGTAAGTTGAGGTCCAGGTTTAATCCGGACTATAGCTGTAGCGCTACTTAAGTAAGTAAGTAAAGAAAATATGTACATGCTTATGTATTGTTTGAAGTTTTAAAGAAACAGAAAACGTACTTAAAGGTGAAATAGCTTCACGAGAATTACTTTACCAGTATAAATGTCAAATTAGGTTCACAAAATTATCTGCCGCAAAGCTAATGGCCGAATTCCGTAACTCACCTTACCTTAGTAAGGTAAGGTGGTTTGCAAAATCTTTTCTTAATAGTCAGGTTCTCGTCAGACCATTATTTTACAATTTCATTTCGCCATATTTATGGGTTTGTTTGCTTTTGTTTATTTAGGCCATGTGCAAATTGTGTTAAAACTGGGGTTAAACTGTATCCACTGGATAAATTTGACGTTTCTGTAGGGGTAACATTAAAGTTGGCTTTTTACTGTGTCAATTGGATAAAATAGGAATTGAAAATAAAACATTTTTTCATAAATTTCCCATTAGAATTTACAATGAGGAATAATCCAAGGGTGTGGTTTCCATCTTTCTCAATCCTCAGTAGGCAAATCAAACGTACATTGGTTAACAGTTTAACGCGATTTTCATACAGCAAAAAGATAATCTAAATTTTTGGTTGTACATCTTATCGACCCTGTACTGTGGCACGAGTTTACCTAATACTGATTGTTTATAAAAATGCTCGTATCTCAGGCCAATATCAATTTAATTTCGAGTTCACCGTAGCTTGCCATTATCAGTTGATATTCTGCGATTTTATGACAATATCTGCGTCCACTTAATTATTAAATTTAGAAGTGCTTCACATTTGGCACATCAGCATTTAATCGATTTACAACTTTCTTGATTAACTGAGATTTGGTAGATATGTATATTTTTGATATATACATACATACACATACATTTTTTTATTTTTTTTTTTTTGAATGACCAACATTGGAAAATTTTCCAGCATATTTGATAGTTTTATGATACGAACTTACTAAACATCGGCAGGGATTGACATTTTTATTAGATTGTGTATTAGGAAATATATGTATACCAGACATAAGCAACAAGCACTAGAATAGGTTTATTTCAATTGAAGAGATATAATATCTCTTGCAGATGATCAAAATCATATGGACTGGGAGTAAACACAAACAAAACAGAACTATCGTTTTTTTATTTTTAATACAAACGCATCCTTACTTTATTTATGATCAGTCATGGAAACGAGAGTAAATGCTTACACTTTTATCATAGTGAAGTATACAAACAAGCTATTGAAAACCACTACCGAAATTCTGAGTCGGTGGTCGTAACTTAAAAAGCGCTAAAATTTTTGGTGTCAATATTCATCAACCAGAAAGGCTGTCCGTGATGTAGGGGTTAAATTTGAGTAAACATAATATTTACTATTAAATGATCTTTTGCAAATGAGATAACGCACCGATTAAACAATTGAAATTATCACAGCCATATACGGCTTTACATCGTACCGAGAAATGAGTTTACACAACAAATAGCCGTAACTTGTATCGAAAACGAAAGCTTTCCCAAACATTTTCAGTTTTCAAAAACACTTCTCAGATGTCATTTTGTTGAAGGTTTTTGAAAGGATCACACCTTTTCATACATTCTACACATGTCGTCGCTTGAAAAGCAAACTGTCATATGTCAAAACTTATAAATTTTCAGAAAAGCTATTTAAAGTTTTTCATTCCTACGGATGTTTCCTTAAATGTTATATGTCAGTTTGCTTTCCAAGCGACGATGTGTTGCATAACGTCCCACTGACTAACTATTTTTTAAAAACTTTTCTCGGAACCACTTCTCAGACGTCATTTTGTTAAAGGTTTTTGGAAGAATCACACCTTTTCATACATTCTACACGTCATGTCTTCGCTTGAAAAGCAAACTGCCATATGTCATAATTTATACATTCTTAGATAAGCTATTTGAAGCTTTTCATTACAAGGGATGTTTCCTTAAATGTTATAGATATGACGGTTTGATAGAAAATTTGTATTTGTAAATTTGTAATCGCGAAATTTTGTCAGTTTGGTTTTCAAGCAACAATGTATTCCACAGACTACCTAATTTTTAAAACTATTCTCGAAACCACTTCCCAGACATCATTTTGTTGAAGGTTTTTTGGAAGGATCACACCTTTTGATATATTCTACACATATGTTCCATAATGTCCCACAGACTAACTATCAAAGCAACATAACTGCTTCCTTCCCATGCGTAGTATAATGAAGTATTGGAATAGTGCGAAAATCAAAAGTTGACATTTTTACAAATTCTTATGTTTTAAGATACCCAGACTCCAGAAGTTTTTTTTTTAAATGTCTGTCTGTCGGGAGTCTGTTATTGACAATGGACACCAAATTAATGGGTCGATTTAAATTTCCGGTATGTGTACTGTTGGTGGTTCTCCACCAACTCTCTCTAAAAAATGAATAACTAAGATTATAGATGAAGCAGTTTCTCGCCAAAAATGGCCATAAAGATACTTTCGAAAATGAGAAGTTTCTTAAGAACGACAGCGTTCATTTAAAAGCAAATTAGTAGCTAATGTAATATAGAGATTTTGAATATGACTTGATACTCAGCTTGTTTTGATAAATTTTTTTAAAAGATTTTATTTTCTCGAAAATGCGTCAAACAATTTTCATTAAGTTTTATAGCTTATCTAGTATAATTGAATTTCATAAATCTACTTGCTTAAATTTGTTCCTAAACATTATTATTATGAAATGGTACGTACCCATTATTATATATTGAATGTAAAATGACTAAATGAATAAATTTTTTTAAAACGGTACTAATGTAAAACTACACTTCTAGTGTTTCTAAAAATATTAATAATGTTTAAACACCAAACAGACTATTGAGCGAAAGTGGATTTGTTGAAAATCCTTAGCAAACATAATACCCTTCTACATTCCTGGGGAAGTTTGTCTGAGCCGTGTCTGACCTTTTACGTTCCGTAATATTTCTGTTTCAGTTTTTTTCTTAAATTGAGACAAAATTCAATAGAATCTTAGTATTTGTAACTTTCTCTTCCAAGAGAAAAGTATTGACCGCTGTTTCTTCGGGCTAAGAAGGTAGTTCAAGGGTAAAACCCTCACCCCAACTACTAAGGAGATCATATATAAGACCCTGATGATCCCAGTATTGCCCTACGGAGCTGAAGCATGGACCGTTAAAGTGGATGAAGAAATCCTTGGTCAATTTGAAAGAAAAATATTCGGTCCCGTTTGCGTTGACGGGCTATGGAGACGAAGATTCAACCAAGAACTATACGAGCTGTAAAGCGACATGCTTTAGCAAAAAATACGAAGCTGGCTAGGACATGTAGAACGAATAGACACCACTACTCCGACTAGCAGAGTCTTCGATTCTGAGAGGTAGAAACCGACCTCAACCAACTTAGAGTACGCAACTGGAGGCAGTTAGATAACCAATTGGAGAGGAATGTTGGCTGAGGTCCAGGTTCCTTCTGGACTGTAACAAGTGCCATAGCCTATGACATAGGTCATAGGAGTGTTATAGTCCTCCCAGACATTTTGAACTAGGGTTCATAAAAATAAGTAAACATTTTTAAGCCCATTTTAAAGGGATGTTTATTTCAACGATCGGAATATCGCGCAGCAGATTGTAGCCTTCTCATATGTTGTTTTATTTTATTAGACTGCAGCCCCTTCTATTGCACATGTATCTGGATGTGGGTATTGATAAAAGTTAAAGTCAGTCGTTAATTTAAAGTGGGTGTCTATGATGAGACATATGTCGATTTTGTAAATATGAAGAGTAACTTCAATCTGTTCCCTAGAATCTTTGATACCATTGGCATTATATTCAAGGATTTTTATTTTAACCACTGTCGTCACCAATATTGTAGAGATCGTTTTGCCTGACATCGGAAAATTGTACATCATCGCCGTTAAACAGTGTACAGAAATGGTTTTTCTGTATCCTCTGCATTAGCTATATCAGTCAACTAAGAATTTTATCTCAATAGGACTTGTCCCCACCACCTCAATGTCAACCCAAAATATTGCGTGTATTTTCGTAAAGATAGTACGCAATGTACTGGGGTAGGTGCTATTCACTATCTTTTCCGTCATAACAATAATGCAACCATCCTCTGGTGGTGTCAAAGGTTTCTAAGGAATCTTTTCCATTTTTTACGCATTTTTGACGCAGCTGCGAGCCCATTCTTATCCGATTAGTATCAACGGTCCGGAAAAGCTTATCTCAACAAAGCCGTTTGGATTCTGGATAAATCAGGTGGTGCCGCCATTGTGCAAGAAGTACAATTGCAAACATGAATGGATGTGAGAAAATGATAGTCCCTTGGTTCTAATGAACGTGTTGCGACAAAAATGTGTTTTTGTCATTCTGTCATATAACGTCATTCTGATGGAATTGATAAGATAGTCAAAAATTGCACAATGTACAATGCTATACTGCTTGACAGCATGATATGTATTAAGAAGGGTAGACTTTCATAACAGTCTATAAAAGTGTGAGACTTCAAGCTGCCTATATCCCGTCCCGATGCAATATTTACACTTCGGTCTGCTCTGAAATCAATAACGTCGTAGTACGTAAATAATTTTTTTTGGGAAGGTTGCACATACCCCACATTGTGCTCTTTCAGTTGGTGATCATCCCTCTGACTTTTGACAGAGTTGATAGCAATTTGCAATAGACTTAACTTTAACATGGTCAGAATTTAGTTTTGCAGTTTTAGTGCAGTTTTGACGTATCATATGCATCTATTGACGTAGATTAAAGTCTACAGATCTACCATATATACACTACTAAGTCTGATAAAACAAGAATACAAACGGTAGCTTCAAAATCCATACAATTATCGGGTATTAAAATACGTCACTCAAAAATAATAATACACACGTGGGTGCATAGCTCTAACTAATAGAATATCACTCGCTCTACACATGACTAACGTACATACCAAAACATCTTTTAACCACCAATAATAAACTCACCCGATATAAATAAATTCGCAATAAATCTAACCCCAAACCAATTTATGAGCTGACTAATCAGCATCTGCAGATCTTCAATAACTCCGTATACATGGTTTGCTATTATTTAAAACCTACACCCCTCCTGTTCCAGCTAGTGCTGGCTTTCGATATCTTATCGCTGCCGAATATTGATTTCGATAAAACTTATACAGCCTTTCTGTATTGAGAATGACAGTAAGACCCCTGAAAGTCACCAATACAAATCTATAAATACGAAGCGACTTCTCCGGTCCGACATCAGAAGTCATTTAACAATGGCCTTCATTAAAGTGATAGCTTTGTTGCTGGTGGCCGCCACTGCTGCCAACGGTCAATTCAACCCCAACTACGCAAGTGGTCGCAATTCTATTGTCCACCTGTTCGAATGGAAGTGGAAGGATATCGCAACAGAATGTGAAAATTTCTTAGGACCAAAAGGATTCGCTGGTGTTCAGGTATGGATCGGGACGCAATGATGTCCAGAAAATCGAATTAAACCATTTTTAATAGGTTTCCCCACCAAACGAAAATGCTGTCGTGACCAACCGCCCATGGTGGGAGCGTTACCAACCCATTTCGTACATTTTGACAACACGTTCTGGTAACGAGGCTGAATTCCGTGACATGGTTACCCGCTGCAACAAAGTTGGAGTCCGTATCTATCCCGATGTTGTCATCAATCACATGACTGCTTCAGGAACCTTAGGTACCGCTGGTTCTTCAGCTAATCCCGGCAGCAAGAGTTTTCCAGCTGTTCCATACTCATCTTCGGACTTTAACCCAACTTGCTCCATAAACAACTACAACAATGCCAATGAAGTACGTAACTGCGAACTTGTAGGATTGAAGGATTTGAACCAGGGAAATACATGGGTCCGTGAAAAGATTGTTGAGTTCTTGAACAAGTTGATCGACATTGGTGTTGCTGGATTCCGCGTTGATGCATGCAAACATATGTGGCCCGCAGATTTGAAGGTGAATCATCTTTTGTATGCCCAGTAAGATTTTTATAAACGTTGAACTCTTTATAGGTGATTTTCAACAGCTTGAAGAACTTGAATACCGCTCAAGGTTTCTCATCTGGTGCTCGTCCTTTCATCTTCCAAGAAGTCATTGATTTAGGTGGAGAGGCTATTACCCGCGAGGAATACACTGGATTGGGTGCCGTCACAGAATTCCGTCACTCGGCTGAGATCGGAAGGGTCTTCAACAAGAACGACAAACTTAAGTGGCTGACCAACTGGGGTACTGGCTGGGGATTCCTACCAACAACCCAAGCACTGATCTTCGTCGACAATCACGATAACCAACGTGGACATGGCGCTGGTGGCGCAAATGTCTTGACTTATAAGTCATCCAAACAGTATAAGATGGCCACTGCATTCATGTTGGCCTATCCTTATGGTATAACTCGCGTAATGAGCTCATTCGAGTTTACAGATGGTGATCAAGGTCCACCAACCAACGATGGAGGTAAAACCATTCTGTCACCCACATTCAACGCGGACGGTTCATGCGGAAGCGGCTGGGCATGCGAGCACCGGTGGCGTCAAATTTACAACATGGTTGGATTCAGGAATGCCGTTGATGGAACCGCCCTCACTAACTGGTGGGACAATGGAAACGATCAAATCGCATTCTGCCGCGGAAATAAGGGTTTTGTTGCCTTCAACCAGGAAACCTTCAATCTTAACCAATCAATTCAAACCTGCTTGCCAGCTGGTACTTACTGTGATGTCATCAGTGGAGCCAAGTCAGGATCGTCTTGCACTGGTAAGAGCGTGGTTGTCGGTTCAGATGGCAAGGCTACCATTAGCATTGCAACCAGTGACTATGATGGTGTATTGGCCATTCATGTTAATGCTAAGTTGTAAAATTTTTTTTGAAATTCATTAGAAGAAATATAAACATTTTTTGTATTATGTACATGGGTGGAGTTTTTCATGTGTGGATAGGTAAACTTCATTTTCAATACAAAGATGGATCATTAGTGTGCAATAATTAGGCGCTAAAAAAAGTCACTTACTTCATACGATATTGTTTTGTTGTGCTATCATTGGCTTCAAATGATAAAACTCTTTTCTATATATAATTAATTATTTGCAGATTTGCTTCAAAATTTATTTTGATAAAAAATCAATTATGAAATTATTCTTATCAAATTTCTATATGCGACCATATTTGTGGAATTATTAGAGTTCACAATCACAGTTCATCGCAAATTAGTTCAACACTATATACAATTCCATATTAAATACATATGAGAAGGCTACAATTTGCTGTGCGGATCGTTGCATACCCTATCCCATCCCATCCCATCTTTAAAACTAATATCCCCAAAAAGTGAAAGTGGCTTAACACTTTATGGGGATGAAATATAGAAAATGACATTGTAACAACAAATTGTTCAGTCAATATGTAAAACTCTTTTATATTTCGACAAAATACAAGGTTTTTCACCTGCATACGCTATGGAAACAAAACCCCCCAAAAAAGTGGGCGTGGGTTAAAATGATCTATAGATTAACCCCCTTATTCATTATCTCTCAACTGTTATACAGTTATACAGTGCATAAGTATTTATACAGCCTCTATTCAGGGTCGCACAATTTCTTATTCATAACATATTTCCCCATCCATAATAGTTATACAGGGTTTGTGTCAAATAAATTACAAAAAAGCTCGACAGAGTTACCACGGGACCATTTTTATGGTTGCGAAACTCATGGTGACAATTTTATTTTCTTCATTTTTATAACATATTGATGACTTATGTTGACTCAATAACATCGTTTACAATGTTGAGTCTGTAGGTAAAGAAGAATTGCCATTTGAACTAATTAAACAGTGAAACACAACTGCTAAAATACGAAAATACCCTGGATGATTTGTTTTAACTTACAATTGAACCTTAGGTAACCCTGAAGCTCAGCCGTCTGTGTATACAGAAATAAAAAATATTATATACCCTTATGCAGGCACTATTCAACCATCAGACGCGTTTAGGATGTGCAGCCTCTATTCAACGTTGTATAAGAGTTATGAATAAGGTTGTTGCGTTTAGAGGCATTTTAAGGAGTGCATAACTTTATACACTCCTTATAATGAGTTTATGAATTTTTATTAATATCTTAAAATTTGACCAAAAAACGTTTTTTTTACAGAAAACGCACAAAAAAGTTGACGTGGCAAAAAACCTTATATAGACGAAATATAGATATTGGAATTGTAGTAGTAGTAGTAGTATTTCTTTATTGCTAGCTTCATAGAAGCTATTGAACTTCAGGGTTTACAATAATTTTTTTTTACTTTATAGTTTTCATTTAATATTTGATTTTATTTAATAATCAATTTTAGCATATTCGAAACATTTTCTGTTAAATATTACAAAATTTGTTTCGGTCTTTATTGTATTAGGAAGGTGATTAATAATTCGAAACCTTTATATGTCATTGAATTTTGTGTGCCCACGCTTACCATATTTGGTAATCTAAAATCTTTATGGTTTCTTAATGAAAATGGTTGGACATCTCTTATATATTTATTTATATATGGATATATATATATATATATAGAGTAGCATCTACTGTTCTCGTAAGATTACTTATTACAATAAATACAAAATATCTACTTAGAATCATTAACTAACTAAACCACAAAGGATATTTAGTTTTAAATTTAAATTAATCTTACATGTAATTCTAAAATTAAATTCTTTTTAAAAGTATCTCTACTTAGAGGAAAATCTATGAGATTACAATAATTATTTGATTCCCTGAGACATCTAGACATTGGTTCATTATAAGTATAACCATAGTTGACTCTATGGTAGGGTATATAAAATAACATTCGATTTCAAAGAACTCTCGATGGAGCATAAAATCCAATTAACGACAGGAGAAAAGGGCAGTCAACATGACAATTTATCAAATCATGAACAAATACAACAAAGAAATATTGTCTTCTTACGATAAGAGGTAAAATTCCAAATAATTTGCACCTTGTCACATAAGAAGGCATTTCAATGTTCCAACTTAATCTATGCATGGCAACCCTAGTGAAACGTTTTTGGATCCTCTCAATTCTAATGGAGTGGACACCATAACATGGATTCCAGACTATGCTACAGTACTCGAGATTCGATCTAACAAATGCAAAAAAATAGACATTTAAGAGTGTAAGGATCTTGGAAGTCTTTATAATTGTGTACTATAAATCCTAGCATTGAATTACTTTTGGCTCCTAAGTACTCAAAACCTATGTTTAACAAATCTAAGTTTGTTGTCGAAAATAACTCCAAGATCTTTTTTGGAGTAGATAATGGACAGTGGGACATTGTAGATCAGGTATGTAAAAGGAATTGGAGAAAGGTTACGACAAAAAGTGAGGCTTTGACATTTGGAAGCATTCAGATGAAGGTCATTTTTATGACACCAATTCGAAAGCCTTTCGAGGTCTTCTTGCAAAAGAGTACCGTCTTGTCTTGAGTTGATTGATCGAAATACTTTAAAATCGTCAGCAAGCATAAGACTTTGGGAGTTTAAAAATAATTAAGGAATGTCATTTATGAATATTTTTGAATAAAAGAATTGCAAAGCTCTCAAAAGGCTTTAAAGACTTGTTTGAGAGTTTTAATCTCACATTATCCATGTGAGTCTTGTGATGCCTCCACATCTACAGAGTATTTAAAAACCTCGTAAGATAAAACTGAAAAGACTAGTGATTCTGTAACCACGGCCATTCTATCCAGCCCTTCCAAAACATCCAACGATAAAATTGTCACAGCGAAGCGAAAACGTGTCAACAATACATCGTTGGCAAATCCGAGAGCTAAACGATCAAATTTGAGAAGCCAACATCAAAACAAAACTAATGACGTTCAAAATTTGTCGGTCGAGTCCTCTCCGGCTGATCCTTCTCCCGTTACCGTTTTCCTATTATCTGATACAATTCGTGCAGTTACCAAAAATATATCCTCGATTGAATCGATTCCTAAACCGAAATCGATTTTTATTTCACGGTTGAAACCAAGCACTTCGGTTGACGATGTCATAAATCACTTGGTATCAACAAATCTTGTTCCCAGAGTGCCCTTAATTAAATGTACAAAAATCAGTAAGCCTGATAGCTTTGTTTCGTCATTTAAAATACTTGTTCCTGCTGGTCTCTTTGAAACGGTATGCAACAGTAACTCATGGCCTTCTAATACAATTGTTAATGAGTTTAAGCCGGGAAAAGTAATCCGCAAAGAAAACTGTCCTACTTCAAAAAAAACTACAAACCAAACTACTACCAAAATGTAAGAGGGCTCCGAACAAAAACAAAAACATTTTTTCTAAATTCCCAAGCCTTTTCTCATGTTATATTTTCCTTGACTGAAACGTGGCTTAACGCCAGTATACTTGACTCTGAACTCTTTAATCACGAGTTCTCAGTATATATGAGTGACCGCCTTATAAATGACCTAAAAGCGCTTGGTGGAGGTGTTCTTACTGCAGTCCGCAGTCATCTTACCTCTGAGAAAATAGAATTTCCATTCCCTCTTAACATAGAAATAATCTGTGTTAAGATATCTCTTAAAAAAATATATTAATGTTGCAAATGCGTACATTCCCTCATACCGTCTTTGCACTCTGTATTCTGAGCTATCAAAGGCTTTAGAATATATCTTTGAATTATCTTGTTGTGACAGTACTATCTTGTTGCTGGGTGATTTTAACTTGCCGCACATAGACTGGGTGCCTTCTGCGGGAGAACCTCATTTTATACCATCTGAAGATTCTGCACAACAAGAGCTACTATTACTTGACAAAATTTTATCATTTGACTTACAGCAAACAAGCTATATATATAATCGAATTCTCAATTTAGTTTTTTCTTCTGACTCTGTTAGTACTGCAGTAATAAAATCTAGTACCAGCATTACTAACATAGACAAAAATCATCCTTCATTGGATATTTTCATTGACATAGGCGGACATCAGTACGAAAACGTTGATTCGTACATCGTTCGTACTCTTTTGACTTTCGGAAAGCAAATTTTTAGAAGAAGCTGTTAAAAAATAATATAAATAGTCAAATATTCAAAAAAAGCTCAAACCCAGCATCCTTGGTACACGAAATAGCTTAAATCTCTTCGAAATAGACGTAACTGGGCCTGGAATAATTTTGTAAAAAGCCAGAATCATCACGACTATGATAAATACCTGAATTATTTTAATGAATTCTCTACGATGTCAAGTAGTTTATATAATGGCTATATAGTCAATATGTAGAATGCTCTTAAAAATGACCCTAAACGCTTTTGGGGCTTTGTCAATTCGAAGAGAAAAACGGATGGCTATCCAGCCAACTTCTCTTATAATAATTCAAAAACATCGAACTCTTTAATGTTATCTAACTTATTCGCAGAGAATTTCAGTAAATCATTTATTGACACCCCTCTTGTCTTAGACGAACATTTTTTTCAGTTATCTCAATGACTGTCCTCAAGTTAGTTTCAGCAACGTTATATTTGACGATGAGACACTACTTAAATATATCTCTTTATTAAATAATGACTATTCTGCGGGGCCCGATGGAATCCCACCAGTAGTCATAAAGCAATGCAAAGATGCTCTTTTGCCATACCATAAGCATATGTTTGAAAGCTCCTTTGCCACTGGAGTATTCCCAACTCAATAGAAAAATGCATTTATTACACATGTTTTTAAAAAAGGTGAGCGTGGATATATTTCTAATTATAGACCTATCTCAAAACTATCTTGCATTCCCAAGTTATTTGAACATATTATTTGTGATAAATTGGTCTTCCTTTGTCGAAACTTCATCTGTGAAGAACAACATGGCTTTGTTAAACATCGATCCACTGTAACAAATCTATTAACTTTTATGCATTATTGTTCCAATAGTTTGGAAAATAAAAAAATAAGTCGATTGTATATACACTGACTTCTCCATATCCTTTGACCAGTTATCACATAACATCATAATTTTTAAACTTAAGGCGTATGGATTCCCTACAGGATTCATAAATTGGGTTAAATCATACCTCTCATTGAGAACATACCAAGTAAAATTTAGAGGTTCCAAGTCAAACCCTGTTGTTGCTCAATCTGGAGTACCTCAAGGAAGTCATTAAGGACCAATTTTATTTATACTTGCAATTAACGATGTAAAAGCTTATATTCGAGATAGCAAAATATTGATATATGCTGATGATATGAACATTTTCAAATGTGTCTAAACGATTCGCTTTCACTAAAAACCGATTTGAATAGTTTTTTCCATATGGTGTCTTAAAAACGGTTTGAATCTGAACCCTACAAAGTTCCAGCATATGTCATTTTCACGAAAAAGCGCCCCATGTAATTTTAAATATACTCTGTCCGGGCACACTCTCTGTCGTGTAGACAGTTTTCAAGATCTTGGTGTATATTTTGATCCCAAAATGGAGTTTAATAAACACATTAACGTTATCGTCAATAAATCAAAATCTATGTTAGGATTTATTAAGAGATGGTCAAAAGAGTTTAATGACCCTTATGTCACTCTTTCGCTCTATAACTGTCTAGTTCGGCCTCACTTGGAGTATGCTTCACAAGTTTGGACACCCTTCTATGTAGTTCATTCAAATAGAATTGAATCAATCCAACGTAAATTCATAAGATTTGCTTTGAGAGGACTTCCATGGGATGATCGTCACGATTTACCTCCGTACAGGTGCAAAATTAAACTGCTTCAACTGTTGCCCTTGTCTCAACGTAGACTTAACAATGACATGGTCTTCTTACACCAATTATTATCAGGACAAATTGATGCTCCAGATCTTTTAAGTGCTATTGGTTTTAATACTCGGGGAGATTCCTACAACCTGCGTAGATTCAATATATTACATATACCTAGCCATAAACACAACTATGGTATGCATGAGGCTATTAGTCGCATGAGTAGAGTTTACAATAAAAATAACGATGTAGTTGAACTGCATGTTTGTAAAAGTAGTTTGAAAAACACTCTGCGAAATTGTATTCTAGAGCCGTAATAAGTATATTTAAAATTGTCATTTGTTTAATAATATATATAGCTTCATTGTAATTTAATCGTTTATTGATTTTGCTACTGCTAGTGATTTCAAACTAAGTTACATCTATTTTCTGTTTTGTCTCACTAACAAATGCACTAAATGATGAGCCTGTGGATGCATATTATATGCTGTGGCAAATCTCTGCTAGTAGATACTGCTTGTATTAAGCTCGCTACGACACAGATCTGATAGTGTAAAAAAAAAAGTAAAGGACCAAGATGGCTACCCTTTGGTACTCCAGATGTTACATAAATAGGTACCGATATTATGTCATTAATGCGGACATACTGAATACGCTTCTTTAGGTAGGAGCTTATCCATTCAACAAGGTGACTATTAAGTCCAAATTTATCCAATTTGAAGATTAAAATATCGTGATAAACACGGTCGAATGCTTTAGGGAAGTCTGTGTATATAACATCGTATTGTAAGCCTCGCTCAAAGCCGTTCAGAATATGATGACAAAAAATTGAGAGATTGGTAGTAGTAGACCTACCAGCGATAAAACCATATTGGAAGGGAGAGATAGAACTTTTTAAGAAAAGTGTGAGTTTTTCACAGACTATTTTTTCAAAAACCTTAGGTATTGCCGAAATTTGACATATAGTTCGATAGTTGGTAACATCATGTCTTGATCCGGACTTATAAACTGGTGTTAAGAAGGACTATTTCCACGCTTTCAGAAAATGTCCGTTAAGTTAAATACTATACAGAGGGGTACAGAAAGCGCAATAGAACACTTTTGTTATATAATTGACGGGATACCATCGGCACCGGGACTTTTATCCAACTTTAATTTGACTTCACTCACTCACTCAAGGTTACCAACATTTATATAGTTAGAAGACGAGGTTTCAGATGTAACTTCTGAATTGGAGTTACTACAGTTATAGACAGATTGAAAGTGACTAGCGAACATGTTACAAATATTTAAAAGATTGGAAGAAGATGTATTTTCAAGACACATAGAATTAGGAATACCATTGGATTGCCTTTTGCTATTGATAAAGCTCCTAACTTTAACTTAGATTCGATAGACTGGACATATTGTCTGTAAAAGAAAATTATTTAAGATATCGAATTGTTTTCTAAGTAGGTAATAGATACTGACTCAGTAGTTCTGTATCGTTCTTACTTTTATGAAATCTATATATATAAAAATGGATCTTGGTTTGTTCGGATGCTTAAAACTCGAAAACGACTGGACCAAATTGGATACTTCCTTCTGCGGATTTGTTCGTAATTGCTCCGCAAAGGTTTAGGTAAAAAGAAAAATTGAAAAATTCTCAACAGGTGGCGCTGTAGGCGGTCATTCCATTTGATAGCACAGTAATAATAAATAAATAAATAATTTATATGGCAAAACAACGTTTGACGGGCCAGCTTGTTTATAAATTTTATTTTTTTAATTATTTAGGTTAATGATTGCATTATTAAACCAAATGGGTTTATTGCCTGCTACATACTTTACTCCTGGTGTAAACATATCGACTGCCATTTTGACTGTTTCAAAAAATAAATTATAGGAATCATTTAAATTGTTATTATTAAAAAGAACTTGCCAATCAATTCCATTAATAAAATTAGAAATGTTGGTGAAATTGGCTTTATCATAATTATACTTAAGGCTAGTGACACTTGAAATCGGCTTGAAATATTCATAAAATTCAAATTGCAATGACAATGCTACATAAAAACATATGAGAGGCTACAATCCGCTATGCGGATCGTTGAATACCCTATCCCATCCCATCCCTTAAATTAATATCCTCAAAATATAGGCCTTATGGCGATGAAAAACAGAAAATGACATTGTCACAATATATTGCTCAGACAGTTTCTCAAAATCTTTTGTGGTTCGACAAAAAACAACGTATTTCTATTGCTAATGCCTTGGGATGGGGTATACAAATGGTTTTTGTAAGAAAACGCCCCCAAAATGTGGGCGTAGGTAAAAATGATCTATTGACAAAATGTTTATATTACTATTGCGGAAGTATTTGCATCAAAATTTTTTTCGAAAGTTTTAAAATTTGGACAAAAAACGTTTTTTACTAAAAACGCCCCCAAAAAGTGGGCGTGGCAAAAAACTTTGTATGGGCGAAATATAAATATTAGGATTGTCTAAATATGTTGATAACACACTTTTTTGAAATTCCTTACGGTTTGGCTTAAAACTACGTTTTTTCTAAAAGGGGGCGTGGCAGTGGGCGGATTTTAAAAATTTTTACACTTGTTCTGGTGACTCGGCCAAGGATCCTATATACCAAATTTCATTATCCTAGCTCAAAATTTAAGGCCCAAAAATCGGTGACGAACAGACAGACGGACGGACAGACAGACATGGCTAATTCGACTCAGCTGGCGATTCTGAGTCGATCCATATACTTTGAGGTATATGTAGCTAAGTTATTTCTCTATGTTACAAACTATGTATCAAAACTAATATACCCCTATGGGATAGGGTATAAACATATGAGAAGGCTACAATCCGCTGTGCGGATCGTTGAATACCCTATCCCATCCTATCCATAAAACTAAAATCCCCAAAAAATAATGTTAATGATTCTGCATCAACATTTTTTCGAAAAATTTAAAATTTGACCGAAAACAGTTTTTAATTGAAAACGCCCCCAAAAAGTGGGCGTGGCAAAAAACTTTATATGGACGAAATATAGATATTAATATTGTCTAAATATGTTGTTCAGAAACTTTTTTAAAATTCCTTACGGTTTGGTCAAAAACTGAGTTTTTCTTAAAAGAGGGCGTGGCAGTGGGCGGATTTCAAAAATGTTTACACTTGTTCTGTAGGCAGAGACGAGGATCCTATATACCAAATTTCATTATCCTAGCTCAAAATTTAAGGCCTAAAAATCGGTGACGTACAGACGGACAGACGGACGGACGGACAGACAGACATGGCTTAATCGACTCAGCTAGCGATTCTGAGTCGATCCATATACTTTGAGGTATATGTAGCTAAATTATTTCTCTATGTTACAAACTAAGTATCAAAACTAATATACCCCTATGGGATAGGGTATAAAAAGACTAGAAATATTTGAATGAAATGACCAAATGATATTTGGTAGGTTAAAGCAAGTTAAAGTCACCAAGTACGATAACATGTTGGTGATCTTTTAAGTTATTTAAAATTGAGGAACAATTTTCAATATGTGCTTTATATAACAACTAAGGACTCCTAGGTGGTATATAACGTACAGTTACGATAACTTCAGTGGAGTTGTTGTATTTTATATTGACTGCTACTTGGTCAACATCTATAGCTGCAGAAGTTGTAGGAAAATTGATTTCTTCACAGAAGTTCTGCTGACAGCAGTTAATATACCACCGCCCCTCATACAATCGGAGATAGCTGAGGAACGGTTTTTGCGAAAGACTATGTGTTGGTCTTTGTTAAACAATTCCTCGTCATGGTGGTTATTAGTGAGACAGGTCTCAGTGAGAATAATGACATCATATTGATCAGATGATGAAATGAGTAGAACGTCTCGGAGTCTCGTACGAAGACCGCCCGTATTTTGGTAATACAAGTTAAAGGTCGAGGATATTTTATCAATTAGTTTTTTTGACGGTATTTTGACTGAGAATATTTGTAGTTAGGCCTGTTTATGACTTCTTTTACGAGCATATGATTAGGCCAGAAGTCAGCATTTACCAATAACTTTCCAGATTGAAGAGGAGATAAAACTTTGAAAGATGAAGATAATCGTGTATGTAGGCTATCTGCCGTAAGACTATATGACATCTAATGTTGCTGGTATCTATACCTTGCACATAGTTTACTAAATATTTTGGCATTAACTTATACTTCACTTTATACAAAAAACAATAGGACATTCATCATAACTCTTTGCATTACATATAATCACTTTAACGATGGTAAATAGGTAGAAATCTTTTGCATTTTAGAATACAACGCATTGCTTTATTTTGTTATAGTTGGAGCCTCTTAATAACGTTGAGTATTGTGCAAAATAGTGGCACAATACTCAACATGTGGTTTGAAATTTTGCTTCGTATTCTCCTTAAAACTCATACTTTTTTGATATTTATTTTTTACGTATTAAATCAACATGTTTTGTAAAGCCTATATTGTTTTCAATAATAATGCCTAAATACTTTATTTAATCAAGTTTTTCTATTGTTACACCATCAATATCCAGTCTTATGTCCTCTCATATTCTTTCGTTCATTATCATTCTTTGAGTTTTTTAACATTGAGTTTGAGTCTGTTTTGTTTTAACCACAAATCAATAGTTTTTAAGTCCTCTTGAATTTAATGATGACATTCTGCAATGTCTTTCCCCGTCGGTGGCGTAAATCTCCGTATCATATGCGAATAAGTCAAGTATAGATACTATATTGCAACGCAATTTTTATATTATTTATACATATGATAATTATGATAATTATTGTTTCCTAGCACAGATCCTTGCCATCAGAAAAAGTGAAAACATTTTTGAAATCCGCCAACTGCCACGCTCCCTTTTTAGAAAATGAAGTTTTTGGCCAAACCGTAAGGAATTTTAAAAATGTGTCTGAGCAACATATTAAGAGAATCTTAATATCTATATAAAGTTTTTTGCCACGCCCACTTTTTGGGGGATTTTTTTTATAAAAAACGTTTTTTGGTACATTTTTACATTTTTTGAAAAAAACTTTCGATGCAAGATCATTGGTTATGATAATATGAACATTTCGTCTATAGATCATTTTAACCCAAGCCCTCTTTTTGGGTACGTTTTCTTACAAAGATAATTTGTAAACTCTACCCTAAGACATATGCAATAAAAAAATTTTGTTTTTTGTCGAACCATAAAAGATTGTGATAAATCTGAACAGTATGTTGTGACAACATAATTTTAAATATTTTATCGCCATAAATCGATAGACAAGAGGCACGCATCCAGTATTTTGGATGTCCGAACATTCCGAGAGGCTAACATCGACTCGAACCACTACCTTGTTGTAGCCAAGGTAAGGATGCGGATATCCAGCACGCCACAAAAAAACAGAAATACTGTGAAGAAATTTAATGTCGAAAGACTGCAATCGCCAGAGACCACCAAGACCTTCGCGCAACGCGTATCCCTTAACCTCTCGACTCACAACACACCACCAGCATCTAATATCGAAGAACAATGGCAACGATGCGAACAAACCATTAGATCATCCGCAACTGATGTGCTAGGTTTGTCGCGGCCACCAGCAAAAAAACCCTGGTTTGATGAGGAATGCCGACAGATGCTCGCAGCCAAGAACGAGGCCTACAAGGCTAAGCTGCAGGTGAAGACGAGAGCTGCCATTGAGCTCTATAGGCAAAGAAGAAGGGAAGAACATCGGCTTTTCAGAAAGAAGAAAAAAGAGCAAGAAAAGCGCGCAATCGAGGATATAGAGAGGTGTCACTCCAGGAACGATGTTCGCAAGTTTTACCAAAGTGTAAAACGTCAAAGCCAAGTATACAAGGCTCGAACAGAATCCTGTCGAGATGAACAAGGAAATATCGTAGTTGAGACACAGTCGATGCTGAGGATATGGAAGAACCACTTCTGCAGACTGTTAAACGGCGATGACGAACAACATTCCGCTGTCAGGCAGAACGAACCATTTAATATTGGCAACGACAGCGAAAACTGCCAACCACCCGACCTAAGTGAAGTGAGGATAGCAATATCTAAACTCAAGCTTAATAAGGCCGCCAAAAATGACGGCCTTCCCACTGAGCTTTATAAAGCTGGCGGAGATGACTTGGTAAGCAACATCCACCAACTCATAAGCCAAATCTGGTCGGTTGAAAGCATGCCTGAAGAATGGAACCTCAGCATCGTTTGCCCGATCCACAACAAAGGAGACCCTCTGAACTGCGCCAACTACAAAGGCATAAGTCTACTCAACATCGCCTACAAGATCCTATCTGCCGTAATTATGTGAACGCCTGAAACCGTTTACCAACAACCTGATCGGCCCTTATAAGTGTGGTTTTAGGCCAGGAAAGTCCACAATCGATCAAATTTTCACACTTCGGCAGATCCTGAAAAAAACCAAAGAAGTCCAAATCGATACCCACCACCTACTTATCGATTTCAAAGCCGCATACGACAGCCACGTCTAGTTTTGGTATACCGTCCAAACTCGTCCGTTTGTGTAGGATGACGATGGAGAATTCTCGCTGCACCATCAGGGTCGGAAACGACCTAACCGACACATTCGATACTAAAAAAAGATTTAGGCAAGGCGATGCGCTGTCATGTGACTTTTTCAATTTGATTCCTGAGAGAATTGTGCAAAACTCCCGAGCCAACACCAGAGGCACAATTCTCCAAAAATCGGTGCAACTACTAGCATGCGCCGACGATATTGACATCACTGGTAGGACTCAACGTGATGTCATAGCCACGTTTGCTAGTATAGAGAAGGAAGCGGCAAAAATGGGTTTAGCAGTAAATAAGGGCAAGACTAAGGATATGCTGACAACACGAAAGGACACACAACATCGACGAATTGGACAGAACGTCACCGTTGACAGATATAACTTTGAGGTAGTACGGGACTTTGTGTACCTCGGCTCCGCTATTAACTCTGACAACAACATCTCGTCAGAAATCAAACGAAGAATTACTCTTGCCAATCGCTGTTTCTTCGGGCTAAGAAGGCGATTTTGTAGTAAAGCCCTCACTCGAACTACTAAGGAGATCATATATAAGACCCTGATCATCCCAGTCATGCTCTACGGCGCTGAAGCATGGACCGTATCAAAAGCGGATGAAGAAATCCTTGGTCGATTCGAGAGAAAAATTCTTCGGAAAATCTTCGGTCCCGTTTGCGTTGACGGGCTATGGAGACGAAGATTCAACCACGAAGTATACGAGCTGTACAGCGACATACCCTTAGTCAATAAACTCCGCATTGGACGTTTAAGATGGCTAGGACATGTAGAAAGAATGGACACCAATACTCCGGCTCGCTGAGTCTTCGATTCCCAGCCAGACGTCGGACGCAGTAGAGGAAGACCTCACCTTAAGTGGCGCGCACAAGTAGAAACCGACCTCAACCAACTTGGGGTGCGCAACTGGAGGCGGTTAGCTAAGGACCGGGCTAATTGGAGAGGCATATTGGTTGAGGTCCAGGTTCATCCCGGACTGTAGCGCCACCTAAGTAAGTAAGTAAGCCATAAAGCTCACATTTTGGGGATATTTATTTTAAGGATGGGATAGGATAGGGTATTAAACGATCAGCATATTGGATTGCAGCTTTCTCATATGTTTTTTTTTTTTTTCAAAATATAAATTTAACTGACGATATATTATATTTTTCACGAGTTGACAGCACGAAATATTCACATCTTCACTTCAATAGGTGTTTCCATAATTTGCTTCCATGATTAAGGAAAAATAGCTACGTCTAATGACTTATGAATGATTGTTACAAAACTGGACCAACACAATATTAAAGTTATCACAATACGTTTTTGGACACATATATTCAAAATCAGTTTTATTTGTCATTAGTTTTAATGAAAAAATCATTAAATATGCCATAAAAAACCTCGGTTTTTGTCGAACCATACAGGACTTTACTGTCTGAACAAGATGTGGTGACAATGTAATTTTGAATATTTCATCCCCACTCAGTTTTTAGTCACGCCAAATTTTTGGGGATATTGATTTTAAGGATTGCATGGGATAGGGAATTCAATGGGATAGGGTATTCACTCTGATTCGCACGGCGGATTGTAGCCTTCTCATATGTTTGAAGTGAAACTTCTTTTGGGATGGTGTGTATTGGATTTTATGAAACGAAAAAAAGTAACGAAAGAGAGTAAGCTAAAATTCCTAAACTGGTTCTGTATTGCTATATGACTTTTTTACGTGTGTATTATTGGGTCTACTTGTATTGCAGTCAATACGTACTTTGATATACAAAAAGGGGATAGATTACCGGAAGTGCGCAGCTGGTACATATGTCATTTGTGAGATATCGTCTCGTCGCGTTGACTGCTTCGTGTTGGCATTTTGGTAGACGTAGTGTTTGTTATATGAATCACCAGTGTCAATAATAAAATTTGGGAACATGCAATTTCAGTATGCTGCAAACATACATAATGTTACAATGTGTATACCTATGGGATAGAATCCAAAAGGTCTAACACTTTGTAAGCAGGAAATATAGATATTGTCATTATCATAAATTTCATTATCATAGTTTAAAATTTCAGGAAAGGCAAATCGCTATTTATAATACAGCCCCAAGAAATAGGTGTGGTTCAATATTATCAAAAGTCAAATTGCATATTAAAATATTGTATAAATATTTTCTCAAAGCTTGTTTCCTACTTCTATAAACTTGTATAAAAAAATTTTTAAATTGTTTAAATTCCGTATGGTTTGACAACAAATGACGTTTTTCTAAAATTGGGCAAATTTTGAAAATGTTTACACTAAAACTGGCACTAATTAAATTATTTTCCTTGAAAATTCTATAGTGGTTAAAATTTGGTTACGCTTTTAATACAATTGAGGCACGGCCTTTAAGTTTTATTTTTAAACATAATTTCATATATAATGAACAATATTTACAACAAATGCTAGACTTTGCACATTAGACTTAAAAAATAAACAAACCACATATTATATGACACAAGTGTTTTCAAAGCGGAGTCTAGTACATGTAGAATCACGAAATAATTTTAGTAAATAAACTTGATTAACTAGATAAAATAACATAAAAATTAATTCGGATACTTGAGAAGTATGCGCAAATTAATTAAATACACCAAGTGGCAATGTAAAAACCTCTTAACCATCTCCAATTGATTCGACAACCACAAAACACTTATTTTCAGTACACAATAAGCAAACGATAGAGCTAACCAATGGGAAAACAAGGGCTGTGAAGCACATTAAGGTGTTTGAAAAATGTTCGAGCCTGATTTAGAGATTTTGGAGCTGAACATTTTTCTAGGTGGTAATAATCTACTAATTTCTATTTTGGTTAATGTTATGTTTATGCCTAAAAATATGAGAGAAACACCATGAGGTGGCTGCTCTTATACTTGCTTCGGTTAGAGGATAGTTTCAATCAGGGAGACCAAATTTACGAGATACTACGTAACATGTTAAAGTATAAGAATGAAAAGTGTTTCAGGAACAAATGACAAAAAACAACGTGTCAAAGTTTATTTTCTTGTCATATACCAATTGACAATTTACTGCTTCATTAAATGACATATCGGGAGCTTAATTGTTTTTCATTGATTTTCTTGTATAAATAGTTCAGCCTTCTTACGTGGTCTCTGTTTTTAAAAATATGTTATATCGTTCGGGAACAATCAAACTTTAAGCTTCAATAACGTTTTAAAATATTAAAACTTTTTTTGAATGAATGTGTAACAGTGATAATTGTTATAATAATAGTCTAACTAAACCTAAGAGGGCAAGAGAACTTTTCTTAATTGACTTAGGACTTAAAAAAACACAGCCTGTTCGCTGTGGTTTTTACAAACCCACACATGAATGATGTGTGTGTGTGTTTCTAGATATAAACGAGATAAAACTCGACCTACGGAGAGCATGGGGAAAACACCTGTAAATGGTTATGCCATAGCAAATATCGATGGTATTTTATATAGCTACTATCAAAGAGTATACAACTACTACTATAGAGTGCACATCTCAAAAATTTACTCAGTGTTCACATTGCCATGCCAGCATCAAGCAACAGCATTACCGATGCATACGAACGGCGAAAATTCCCCTTCGCACTTACCGCCCACGTCTGAAGCGGCTACAACATTTAAAGCTGTGATGCGTACTCTATGTAGTTCAATACCTCTTTGCTACTATGCACCCGGCTGCACAATAGAAGGAATTCGACCAAATTTTAGACAGTCAAGTAAATAATGCCCCTTGAGCCGAAGAGCAGTAATCATTGCTAGAGACTCCAAAGTGTTTAAAGACGGGGGAACTTTTAATAGAAGCTCCCATACACTTAGACATTGTGCTTATGAAAACTGGCAATCAACGTACCTTCTGCAAAGAAAGATCTGGATCAATATTCAACATCACCTACGTCATCAGCTCATTGGCACATAGAACGAACTGGACTCTAAGTTACACACCTAGCGATCACCGGGTAGTCATACGCGAACTCAAACCAGAGGCGGGTCTGTCCTCGAATTACACCATAACAACTGCAATAATTAGGGTGGATGGTCATAATTTTAAAAACAAAATAGATTACGTGTGAAGTCAATAGAGCCTGCGAGACATCCATGATTAGAAGAAGAGCTTCAAATCATCGCCCACCTCGACTACTGTTGCAACAAGAGATTCAGGAATTAACTAAAAAGTACCACAAACGTTATGCAAAGGCTTAAAAGCCGGCAACCACATATCTCTAACAGACTCCCACCTTCCTAATCAAAAAGAAATGTTTAATGTTGATGAAATCACAACGACCATCAAACTGATAAAAGTGGATCTGAATTATATATTCCGCAAGATTGGTTATAAAAAACCACATGGGCCTTAAATATCAAAGAAGACAAGTAAAGACAATTTCTCGATGTGTACGACTCCTGCTTTAAAAAGCAAATCCCAAAGGAAAACAGCAAACCTAAATGTGTCATTGCCAATAGCTTGAAAGCAGGAAGCTGGAAGTTTATCCGAACAATAATTCGACTTTAGAAAGGAATGCTCTACAATAGACGCAATTAAAGTTGGAAAAGGGGCCCCAAGAATATTGGGTTGTCATAAAGCTAGATGTCAATAATGCATTAAAAAGTGCTAATTGGGAATCGGGAAAATGAGGGTACTACCCTAACTAATAAAAATTGTGACAGACTCTTTGAGACACCTAATCCAAGGGTTGCAAAGAATACAGCGTGACTAGTGGCAGTGGGGTACCATAGGGATCCGTGCTGGGTCCTCATGTCCCTGTTATATGGCGCCGTGCTGCAACTCCTAATACCCGAAGAGGTGCAAATTTCTTAATTGATATATCAATTGTTGTAACCGCCAAACTATTAGGAAGGATCGACCAATTTCGAAATACAACCATAAAGATCGCCCAGGTATGGCTTAGATAGTTTGTCGTTAGCGGAACAGAAAGAAATGCTTAACTGGCTGATCAAATAAAAAAACATCACCAAAAAGCACTCGATGCCGAACAACCAGGATTCCCTTTTGGGCAGTCCTATGTGGACTAAAAAAACACCTTTTTTATAATTGACACGCGCTAAATGGATTATAACTACTTTGATGGTGTTTGAACACAGCGCGGGCATTAAGGAAATAGAGGAGTAGAAAAGAGAAGATACCGATGCGCGTTGGTTTTGAATTTCTGTAAATTATAATGGAGAGGAAAAACTGAGTTTGGTAAAGCACTCCACATTCGTGTTGTTCGGTTAAGGTTAAGGAATGAATCTCCATATCATAGTACGTCCGAAGATAGGCTTTATGGTGAACTGATTAGCATTCGTGGTCATTTGTTGTTGTAATAGCGGTAACAGAGTGTAAGGCAGGAGACATTCCTACGATGTTCGAGCGAAACTATGGAATTCGCTATGGTTGGATCACCTATCAATTTTATCGCACGCTTTTGTATCCTATCTAGTAGGTGCAATGATGTTTTGGCTGCACCTGACCATATGTGGGCGTTGAACTCAAGTTTAGGGCATATGTACGATTTATAAATTGAGGCCAGATTAGAAGGAGTGAAGTATTTCTTACATTGATTGAGGAAACCTAGACATTTTTCTGCATTTTTGGCGATTTCAAATATGTGGTCGTTCCAACGAAGGTCGTTAGTAACACACCTACCGAGCATCGAAAGTTTTTCGGTTTCGACGATGCAAGTGCCATTCATGGATAGTGGCTGTAAAATTTGGTTTCGCTTGGATGACAGAAGACAGCATTGCGTTTTGTAAGCATTAAATTCCAATACTGCCATCAGAGAAGGAATGGATTGGATTAGAAGACAGACAATAGGTCATTAATAAAAACGAGAAAGAGTGTCAGTTACAAAACGGAGCCTTGGGGAACACAAGCATTTATTTGATGAGTAGCAGACTTTAAACCGCGAGGTAGTTTCTAATACATTGAAGAAGAGTATCATCGATACCAAAAGCACGCATTTTCGACCTCTTGATGCCAAACCCTGTCAAATGCCTTTTAAATATCAAGTGCAACGATCTTGTTTTCGCCACCAAGGTGGATTGATTGATTCCACTTTTCGGTGAGAAATGACATCAAATCACCAGTAGATTTGTTGAGGCGAAAACCATATTGTCGGTCATTGAGGAGTTTGAGATTCAAGATATTTCATAAGCTGACGTTTTATCAGCGTTTCCATGACCTTAGAAAGAAGGGAGGTGTAAGTGTAATTTGTCGGTAGTTGGAGAAAGAAGAAGATTCGCCTTTTTTGGGGACGGGCTGGACAAATGCAGTTTTCCATCGACTCGGAAAGGGTCCTGTTGAATAGGACAGATGGAAAAGCTTTCGCAGTGGTTTTGCCAGCGCTGAATAACACCTCTTCAGAATTATGGGGGAGATACCATCTGGACCAGACGATTTGTGTATGTCAAGATCGATTAATACTCTTGCGACTGTACTGTAAGTTACACACCTAGCGATCACCAGGTAGTCATACGCGAACTCAAACCAGAGGCGGGTCTGTCCTCGAATTACACCATAACAACTGCAATAATAAGGGGTGGATGGTCATAATTTTAAAAACAAAATAGAAAGTGAATAGAGCCTGCGAGACATCCATGATTAGAAGAAGAGCTTCAAATCATCGCCCACCTCGTCTACTGGTGCAACAAGAGATTCAGGAATTAACTAAAAAGTACCACAAACGTTATGCAAAGACTTAAAAGGCGGCAACCACATATCTCTATCAGACTCTCACCTTCCTAATCAAAAAGAAATGTTAAATGTTGATGAAATCACAACGACCATCAAACTGATAACAGTGGATCTGAATTATATATTCCGCAAGATTGGTTATAAAAAACCACATGGGCCTTAAATATCAAAGAAGACAAGTAAAGACAATTTCTCGATGTGTACGACTCCTGCTTTAAAAAGCAAATCCCAAAGGAAAACAGCAAACCTAAACGTGTCATTGCCAATAGCTTGAAAGCAGGAAGCTGGAAGTTTATCCGAACAATAATTCGACTTTAGAAAGGAATGCTCTACAATAGACGCAATTAAAGTTGGAAAAGAGGCCCCAAGAATATTGGGTTGTCATAAAGCTAGATGTCAATAATGCATTTAAAAGTGCTAATTGGGAATCGGGAAAATGAGGGTACTACCCTAACTAATAAAAATTGTGACAGACTCTTTGAGACACCTAATCCACGGGTTACAAGAATACAGCGTGACTAGTGGGGTACCATAGGGATCCGTGCTGGGTCCTCATGTCCCTGTTATATGGCGCCGTGCTGCAACTCCTAATACCCGAAGAGGTGCAAATTTCTTAATTGATATATCAATTGTTGTTACCGGAAAACTATTAGGAAGGATCGACCAATTTCGAAATACAACCATAAAGATCGCCCAGGTATGGCTTAGATAGTTTGTCGTTAGCGGAACAGAAAGAAATGCTTAACTGGCTGATCAAATAAAAAAACATCACCAAAAAGCACTCGATGCCGAACAACCAGGATTCCCTTTTGGGCAGTCCTATGTGGAATAAAAAAACAACTTTTTTGTAATTGGCAAGCGCTAAAGGGATTATAACTACTTTGATGGTGTTTGAACACAGCGCGGGCATTAAGGAAATAGAGGAGTAGAAAAGAGAAGATACCGATGCGCGTTGGTTTTGAATTTCTGTTAATTATAATTGTTCGGTTAAGGTTAAGGAATGAATCTCCATATCATAGTACGTCCGAAGATATGCTTTATGGTGAACTGATTAGCATTCGTGGTACAGTGAGTATTACGGTTGAATTGTTGAAGGGGCGGAATGCAGCTGGCTATTTCGTTAGATCATTTGTTGTTGTAATAGCGGTAAAAGAGTGTAAGGCAGGAGACATTCCTACGATGTTCGAGCGAAACTATGGAATTCGCTATGGTTGGATCACCTATCAATTTTATCGCACGCTTTTGTATCCTATCTAGTAGGTGCAATGATGTTTTGGCTGCACCTGACCATATGTGGGCGTTGAACTCAAGTTTAGGGCATATGTACGATTTATAAATTGAGGCCAGATTAGAAGGAGTGAAGTATTTCTTACATTGATTGAGGAAACCTAGACATTTTTCTGCATTTTTGGCGATTTCAAATATGTGGTCGTTCCAACGAAGGTCGTTAGTAACACACCTACCGAGCATCGAAAGTTTTTCGGTTTCGACGATGCAAGTGCCATTCATGGATAGTGGCTGTAAAATTTGGTTTCGCTTGGATGACAGAAGACAGCATTGCGTTTTGTAAGCATTAAATTCCAATACTGCCATCAGAGAAGGAATGGATTGGATTAGAAGACAGACAATAGGTCATTAATAAAAACGAGAAAGAGTGTCAGTTACAAAACGGAGCCTTGGGGAACACCAGCATTTATTTGATGAGTAGCAGACTTTAAACCGTCCAAAACTACTTGAATTGAACGTTTTCGCGAGGTAGTTTCTAATACATTGAAGAAGAGTATCATCGATACCAAAAGCACGCATTTTCGACCTCTTGATGTCAAATGCCTTTGAAATATCAAGTGCAACGATCTTGTTTTCGCCACCAAGGTGGATTGATTGATTCCACTTTTCGGTGAGAAATGACATCAAATCACCAGTAGATTTGTTGCGGCGAAAACCATATTGTCGGTCATTGAGGAGTTTGAGATTCAAGATATTTCATAAGCTGACGTTTTATCAGCGTTTCCATGACCTTAGAAAGAAGGGAGGTGTAAGTGTAATTTGTCGGTAGTTGGAGAAAGAAGAAGATTCGCCTTTTTTGGGGACGGGCTGGACAAATGCAGTTTTCCATCGACTCGGAAAGGGTCCTGTTGAATAGGACAGATGGAAAAGCTTACGCAGTGGTTTTGCCAGCGCTGAAGAACACCTCTTCAGAATTATGGGGGAGATACCATCTGGACCAGACGATTTGTGTATGTCAAGATCGATTAATACTCTTGCGACTGTACGAGTACGAAAGTGGATTGGTCCCATAGAATGTTCTACGTTCTCTAGTACAGGGGGAGACTGAGAACAATCTGGCAGCATTGAATTGGCTGCAAAATGAGCAGCGAGCAGATTCGCTTTCTAGAGAGGTGACAGCTGGTCGTTGTCATTGTAAATAAGCGTTGGGATGGAAGATGAGGTCGAGTTCTTAATGATTTTTTTTACAAACGACCAAAAGTTTTTACTACCTTTGGGACATAGTAGAATTTTTTGCCTCAACTTTTGATCGTGGAAGAATTTGACATGCTTAATGTGGGCATTAGAGTTTCTGACTCGTTTGAATTTTAAACGGTTTTTCTCAGTTGGCTTGGCTTTATATGACCGAAAACATAACTCTTTCCCCCTAACCGCCTCTTTACAGCTCGAGTCATACCACCCGTTTACCTTTGGTTTGATACTCTTTACCCGGTGATGGATAAAGGAGTTCATACGCAGGATAATTGTGTTAGTTATCGCATCAGCCGTAGCATCCACGTCATTATCGAGAAGCATAATGACCAGTTTTAATTCTTAAAGAAATCGTTTAGAGCTTCCCAGTTGGCTCTCTCGTATTGCCATACAGTTCTTTTTGGAATTTGGTCTTTAACTTTGACTATGTGGTTGGAGTACGAGAAGTTAGCTGATACGATACAGTGGTCTGACGTGCCTAGGCGATAACACATTTATAGTGTATTTGTAGAGGTGAGATGTTAAAAACAAGTCCAGGGTGTTGGCGGCTTGACTATCAATATCCGGAATGTGCGTTGGCTCATTTACAAGCTGAGTTAAGTTGTTTATGTTGGCAAAGATATCGACTCTGAATAATCTTTAGGCAATAACTCGAATATCGAACCCATTTCTCCTGTTATTCATCTTCGTCGAAACTGACATAAGGCGTTTCCATGCTTTTATCACCATTTCAAGTACCACATCAAGGAAAATCGTCAAAATCGATTACATTTGTATTGGTAATTCGTTGTTTGCTTACATATTCCTAAAACGTCGGGACTATCCTGAGGATATGTATATGTACAATCTCATGGTCATGGATCTACACCAAATCTCAATACTGTTAAAATGGAAGCGAAAGCGAGGCTGGAAATTATCACTTTTATAATTAATGCTATCAGCCTCAGAAATAGCTCACTTGCTCACACAAACATTGCCACAGTATAAAGTATTTTTTGTCTTGAAAGTATTGCCAGCTGAATTTGATATTCAAACAAGGAGAAACGGCTAGTAAAATAAAATAAAACAATTAAGTCAGGGAAGCTAGAAATGTCCCGATTTAACATTTATTTATCAATGCGCTATAATTGGACATCACTGAACACTTGTCATTTGCAACCCTCCTCAAATATCATTGAAACCTTTCGCAGATGTTGCAAACACCCTATGTTAACAATACTGATTGCCCCACTCCATCAGATATCGATAAAACTTTTTCAATAGCATTCCACTTGAATGATAGTGAAACTTATACGATCGACTCTCCAGTCGATCTATAAATACGAAGCTGCTTTCCATATCACACATCACATTATGATGTTCGTCAAAGAGTTAACATTGCTGATAGTGGCGGTCACTGTGGCCAATTGCCAACACAATCCCAACTACGCTAATGGTCGTAATTCTATTGTGCACCTTTTCGAATGGAAGTGGCGTGACATTGCAGCGGAATGTGAAAATTTCCTGGCACCGAAAGGATTTGCTGGGGTGCAGGTACGGCTCATTTCCATTTTGAATGATCTGGAGACTAAATTACAAGAATATCTTCTTTAAAGGTATCCCCGCCTCATGAGAATGCTATTGCTGCCAATCGCCCATGGTGGGAACGGTACCAACCGATTTCCTACATTTTGACCACCCGTTCTGGCAATGAAGCTGAATTCCGTGATATGGTTACCCGGTGCAACAGAGTGGGAGTCCGCATCTACCCCGATGTTGTTTTCAATCACATGACTGCGTCAGGAACCAGAGGTACCGCTGGTTCTTCAGCCAACCCTGGCAGCAAGAGTTTTCCAGCTGTTCCATACTCATCTTCGGACTTTAACCCAACATGCTCTATAAGCAACTACAATAATGCCAATCAAGTCCGCAATTGTGAACTTGTAGGATTGAAGGATTTGAACCAGGGCAATGAATGGGTCCGTGGCAAGATTGTCGAACTCTTGAACAAATTGATTGATATTGGTGTGGCTGGATTCCGCGTTGATGCATGCAAGCACATGTGGCCTGCGGATTTGAAGGTGGGCTTTATAAATCTATTTGGAAGATACTTTTTCTAACTCTGCATTGTTTAAGGTAATTTTTGGCAGGCTTAAGAACCTAAATACGAACCAAGGATTTGCTTCTGGTGCTCGTCCTTTTATCTTCCAAGAAGTCATTGATTTAGGCGGAGAGGCTATTTCCCGTAATGAGTACACTGGATTGGGTGCCGTCACAGAGTTCCGTCACTCAGCTGAGATCGGAAGGGTGTTCAACAAAGGCGACAAGCTTAAGTACTTGTCCAACTGGGGTACAGGATGGGGATTCCTTCCATCAAACCAAGCACTGATCTTTGTTGACAATCACGATAACCAGCGTGGACATGGAGCTGGTGGCGCAAATGTACTCACTTATAAGTCATCTAGACGGTATAAGATGGCCACTGCATTCATGTTGGCCTATCCATATGGTATAACTCGCATAATGAGCTCGTATCAGTTTAGCAATAGTGATCAAGGTCCACCAACTAATGATGGTGGTAACACAATTTTGTCGCCAGTCTTCAAGTCCGATGGATCATGCGGTAATGGATGGGCTTGTGAGCACCGTTGGCGTCAAATCTACAACATGGTTGGATTCCAGAATGTCGTTGCTGGAACTGGTGTCAATAACTGGTGGGATAATGGCAACAATCAAATCGCATTCTGTCGTGGAAACAAGGGCTTCGTTGCTTTTAACCAGGATGACAACAATTTGAACCAATCGATCCAGACCTGCTTGCAAGCTGGGACTTATTGCGATATTATCAGTGGAGCCAAGTCAGGATCATCTTGCACTGGTAAACGCGTAGTTGTTGGCTCCGATGGTAAAGCTAACATTAATATTTCGACTGGTGATGATGATGGTGTTTTGGCCATTCATATCAATTCCAAGTTGTAATCATCTGAATGTTAATATGTTGATGAAATAAACCTTGTATGTCTAAAGTTATGGTTCTACAGAATCAGTCAAATGTGTTGCAATTCTGTAGGTATGGGAGGCACGCTAACAGTGAGAACGATTGTTTTTAAATGTATCTTAAAAAGTTTTAAAATATTTTTAAATTCTAATATGCATCTATTTTCGTTGGGTTTCGCCTTTGGGTTTCGTTTTTGTGTATATGCCAAGCCAAAATTAGATGAAGAAACCTAACCGGATGTTTTATATCAAGGGATGTGTAACCAACCACGTTACAACTTGACAATGACTCGCGATCTTATAAGCAGATCCATTATAGAGGTGTCCAGGATGGTAATGCTAATGATCATTACTGGGCACTGGCCCATCGGCGATCTTGTTGCACGGCTGGGTATATCCGAAACACTTGATGCCAAATCTCTAGGGAGTTGGGAGTTAGAGAAACTCTAGCCCATCTACTATGAGATATCCATCCCTGTCAGAAGCAAGTCATCGAACAATATCCAAACCCTTCTTTGACAATCTTGGTGGTCTTTCTCAAAACAGATCGAAGATTCGCCTTTTTTATTGCCACTGCATGGATTTTAGAATCGATAACACAACCACTTACAACTACCGACACACGATTATTTGGTATCAAAATGGCGCAGCTTACCATTGGTTGTATTTTATCTCGTACGTAAAGCCAAATTAACTTATTACTACCTTACTACCTAGATAATTCTCTACTACCTAGATAATTCTCTTTCTTCCCCCATCTCCTTGACTTTATAATAAATGTAAGTCGCATTCCTGGTTATCACACAGTAATTAAAATAATTCGACTATAAGAAAAGGACGGATATAAAAATAATCGTTCACTTTTTATTCTGTCTCCCTCTTCCCATCTAGTAATGCTGCCTAAATAATATTTGCACAACGACTGGCCTATTTACATCTTGTCTAAAAAAAACATGAAGCACTTGATAGTTGCACCTACACGAGTAGGTGTAATTGCTCAAGTGAATTGAAGATAAGTATTTCAGGTGTTTTTGCTAGAACAATAGCAATAGTCTTGGATAAAAATAAAAACAAAGCAAGTGCAGTTTCTTTTACACAAATAGGGTTTCTCCATGTTTATAGCTAGGTTTTGTTTGCGAAAACATATGTGTACTTCAAGGTAAACGGTTTCGCTTACTTTTCTCCAGAATTTCAAGACCATGCAATGTTATATCAATTAACTGAAAAGGTGCTGCTCCAAAAGCAGACAAAGCTGTCATAAACAACAAAAAAACAAAACAAATGAGGAAGAAACTTACGACTAGGCTACCATTCGCTGTCCGAATCATACAATACCCTCTAACCACTCATCTTTAATTTGAAAACTAAACTTTTTTTTTTAATTTCTTATAATATGTCAAAAAACGACGTTTTCAACAGAAGCCTAGGTGCATGAAGAAAGAGTTCATGTACCAAATATCATTGACAATGTCAGTGGGCAACCATGACTATAGATCGAATTCTAATTCCATCCTACGTACCCCATACCCCTATATAATGATATGGAAAATGCAAAGCATGTTATATTGCGCAGAATCAGCGACTTCTTGAATACAGATACGTAAGAGGTCCTAGACTAAGACCTCAATGGTGGAACTCTAATCGCTGTACTCTACAATAAAAAAAGGTAGGCAACTATTTATTAAAGCCAAAAGCTCCAAAGAGAAATCGGACTGGCACCAATATAAATCGTCTCTCAAAACAAATAATGCATCACAAAACGACTCGGAGGCCTTCAGACTACTTCCATAATCCACAACTCCACAACTCAACTCACCTTCCATAATCCACAAATATATGTTCCCACCTACCTACTAAAACCAGATGGTTTATGCGCAACTTCCAACATGAACACCATAAACTTAATTCTGGACACTCACCTTCCTGTTAGCTCCTTCAATCATATACCGACTGAACAAAACGTTCAAAATACCCGTTCCATATAACGGGTGGTTAAATTTTAAGGGCCGATGTTGAATGTGAACCACACCTAAACGTCAAGTTTTTTTCGATATTTTTTACATTATTTAGCGATTTACTCACTTGAAAAACAGAAAAACTTAACTGATTACACATAGTTGACTTAATTCTTCAGCTTAAAAGTATGTGAGAAAATTTAGGATAAATATGATGGAATATTTTTGTGTGCCATGCCCACTACATATAACTACCTACTTTACTTAAGTGGCGTAACCGTCCGGGATGAACCTGGTGGTGGGTATCGATTTGGATCTCTTGGGTTTTTTCCAGGATCTGCCGAAGTGTGAAAATTTGACCGGTTGTTGACTTTCCTTATTAGCCATGTCTGTCTGTACGTCCGTCCGTCCGACCGTATGTCCGTCCGTCCGTCTGTCTGTTCGTCACCGATTTTTGGGCCTTAAATTTTGAGCTAGGATAATGAAATTTGGTATATAGGATCCTTGTTCGAGTCACCAGAACAAGTGTAAAAATTTTTAAAATCCGCCCACTGCCACGCCCCCATTTTAGGAAAACGTTTTTTTTTTTGGCCAAACCGTAAAGAATTTTATAAAAGTGTCTGAGCAGCATATTTAGAGAATCGTAATGTCTATATTTCGTCAATATAAAGTTTTTTGCCACGCCCACTTTTTGGGGGCGTTTTTTATAAAATATATTTTCTGGTCAAATTTTAAAATTTTCGAAAAAAAATTTGATGCACAATCATTGGCAGTATTAATACCAACATTTCGTCAATAGACCATTTTAACCCACGCCCCATTTTTGGGGCGTTTTCTTACAAAAACCATTTGTATGCCCTACCCCAAAGCATATGCAATAGAAAAACGTTGTTTTTTGTCGAACCATAAAAGAATTTGATAAACCTTCGGAACAATATGTTGTAACAACGTCATTTTCAATACTTTATGACCATAAATACCACATTTTGGTGATATTTATTTTAAGGATGGGATGGGATAGGGTATTAAACGATCCGCACGGGGATTGTAGCCATCTCATATGTTTTCCTCTGACTTCAATATGCTGGGGACTTTTTCTCAGTTTTTATTCATAACAGCAAATTCCTTAACTCGGACTCTATAATACTAAGAAATTCCTTTTATAATACCAAATAACAAAAATAACCAGCTGTACTCTTTTAGGAGAAAGGTTGAGGAGAAAGTCCGACAAATTAAAAAAAAAAAACCTCCAGGCCCCCAGGTAGGGAAGCGTGTTTCACTTGTGTATATTCGAAAACCCATTAGTGGAATACACAAATTGACATCATCATACCTAAAAACCTTTAAATGCAGAGTAACTGACACAAGGATCCAGATTTTCACATAAAAATCCAAACAGTGTACAGTTAAAATAATCACCAAAGCTGTGGTCTGAATAAAAAAAAGTCATCTTTTCAATAAATATGCCTTAAATATTATCTCAGTAGTATTGACACAAAAATTTAAAAATTTATTTTAAACGACCTTCACCTTGTTAGCACGATGTTAGATGTTTGTTTACTTTGAGCGCTGTTATCGCAGAAATATGTTTTCGTTGCATTTCGACAGCTTACTTATGTTGACGTTTCTGCTCTATTTCATTCACAGTCCGTTTAAGTAATGCCGTTATTGGACCGATTTGTATAAAGCTAGCGAAATGAATTTTCTTAAGCTTATAGCAATCCTTAGCTATGTTGGCTACAGCTGCAGTCAGTATAATCCAAATCAGTGGCCCGATCGCAACACCATAGTTCACTTGTTTGAATGGAAATGGAATGACATTGCTGCTGAATGTGAGAAGTTCCTGGCCCCGAAGGGATACGCTGGTGTTCAGGTTTGGCATCCGCATTATATTTACCACTGAGACTCGGAAATTCTTCATATTTTTTCAGGTGTCACCACCAAATGAGAATGTAATTATAAACAACCGCCCATGGTGGGAGCGCTATCAACCCGTGTCATACATTCTTACCACACGGTCAGGGAACGAAGCTGATTTCCGTAACATGGTTACCCGCTGCAATAAAGTTGGTATCCGAATCTACCCTGACGTGGTATTTAATCATATGGCTGCAGGCATAGGAATTGGAACGGCTGGATCAACTGAGGATCCAAATAAGAAGAGTTACCCGGCTGTTCCATATTCATTTGACGACTTTCATCCAACATGCACGGTCAATAACTACAGCGATCCGTTCAACGTTCGCAACTGTGAGTTGGTGAATTTGAAAGATTTAGATCAGAGGAAAGAATGGGTGCGTGATCGGATAGTCGAGTACCTGAACAAATTGATTGATATAGGAGTTGCCGGATTTCGCGTAGACGCTTGTAAACACATGTGGCCAGCAGACTTGAAGGTAGGTATTCATTGTACTGCGTTTTTGTTGAAACATAAATAATTGACTTATTTTAGGCTATCTTCAGCAGACTGAGAAAACTGAACACAACACACGGATTCTCACCTAATTCTAGTCCCTTCATTTATCAAGAGGTTATTGATTTGGGCGGTGAAGCTATATCCAGCAGAGAATACACAGATTAAGGAGCGGTTACCGAGTTCCGTCATTCTGCTGAAATCGGAAAGATTTTCAATAAGGATGACAAACTCAAGTGGCTGTCTACATGGGGTCCGGAATGGGGATTTTTACCCTCGAATGTGGCTTTTGTATTCATTGACAATCACGACAATCAACGAGGACATGGAGCTGGTGGTAGTGAGGTTTTAACTTACAAAACCCCGAAGAAATACAAGATGGCAAGCGCATTCATGTTGGCCCATCCGTACGGCATTACTCGGGTCATGAGTTCTTTCGACTTCAACGATACCGATCAAGGTCCACCGACAAATGATGGAGGTAAGACAATATTGTCGCCAACCTTCACACCGGATGGGACATGTCAGAATGGATGGATTTGTGAGCACCGTTGGCGGCAAATATACAATATGATTGGATTCAAAAACGTTGTAGCTGGGACAGCAGTTAATAACTGGTGGGATAATGGTGACGATCAAATTGCCTTCTGTCGGGGTAAGAAGGGGTTTATTGCATTCAATCAGGAAAGTGTTGACTTAAATCAAGTTATGAATACATGCTTACCGGCTGGAACATACTGTGATATAATCTCTGGAAGTAAATTGGGTTCAACTTGTACAGGCAAAAGTGTGTCTGTTGGTTCGGATGGGAAGGCAACCATTTTTATTGGGGCAAATGACTATGATGGGGTATTGGCCATTCATGCTGGTGTTAAATTGTAAGGTTATGATTTTTTTATTATTATTAGTCAAGACATCTTTATTTTTATATTAAAGGAATAAAGTAACTTTAATTGTAAGATTAACCTACTAAGCCGCACTGATAAATAAATTCATTTAAATATAAATATCGTCGGAGATATGATCTAGATTCAGGCTTATTGGTCGCATGTTGGGTCCGTATTTAAAGTAATTTATTTAACAGCGTTCTGCAATCGAATTAGCATACTTTTTTGAATACTACCCTTAGGGGAACAAACTTATAACACTGAAAAAGCGCCCCAATCCCGATACTTACAAAAGACCGATAAGACTTCGCCGAGCAGAAGAATAATTGTCTATAAGGCGGCTTGGTCATCTTTGAAGCTCAGTTGGGCAGACTATAAGCATGAGAAAAACCTAATCGTACTTGAGCTTTATAGAAGAGAAGGTGCTGTTATGTATCTCATAGCTCTTAAAAGAAACCATTGTTAAGCCGGCAATAGTGGTTGCATGTTGTTGTCATAATAATTCTAAACCAACTGTTATTACTTGAACATGCATTCTTTAATTTAACGGATGTGTTCCCATATCGGCGCAGCTGTGGACTTGTCATTTTTTGAGAAGTTTTGACAGTTACTTTGAACTTGGTTTTGTTTTCCCACAGAATAATTTTGGAGGTTGTAATTTGTGTTGGTAGCCATCAGGGAACATATTTTCATATCCAATGCCAACAGTATACCGTTGGTTGATCTTCCCTAAATATCATTAATGAGGCACAAAAACAATTTGGGTAACAGAATTGAGCCTTGAGTCACTCTAGAGTTTATAGAAAAGCCATTCGCTGCTGTCATTAAAAAAAGTTTTCCATCCAACCACATAGAATTGCGGTAGTTCGTGTGCATTTAGTTTGTCAAACAATGCTTTGTGCCAAGAACGATCTAGAGCCTTGGGGATATGCATGGACAATGGATGTTGATCTCCAAAAATGCCTTACTTAGCTCAGCAGGTTCCAGTCCGTAGGAAATCTTGTTGATCGCTTATTATTATATTCCCTTCGTGCTGATCAAGTATTCGTTGTTTATCGATTTTTCCATTTGCCATGAAAGTTTCGATGGTAAAACAATAGGTCTGCCGTTTTGAGGCATGCATTTTCTTTCTTTTTAATAAATCAGTTTAATTTGATCAATTTTGCAGCAACTATAGAAAAAAACCTGCTTATTGCTTGTCTTGTTGAAAATTATTTCTAGCAATTTATCGGTTCTGATTAAGAGAGGAAATGAAGTGCATACAAATGCTACTACTTGTTCGCATTGTTTACTACAAATTTGAGGGGTTTTTGGAATTGCCATTATAGGACCAAAACTACAGATACCTGTCATATAAAGATATATAACATTGGCATTTTTTTAAAAACGGCTCTTACGACTTTAATTAAATTTAACACAATTAAATGTTCGAAACAAAATTCAATAGTACATACTCTTACCAACAAGTCGAAATAACTGATTTTTGAGTTTCAGTGTCTCGCAAACTTTATTGCCTAGTAAAATGAAATTTTATATCTGGGGCTAACTATGTATTTGGATTCTACTTTATAAATCTATATATATAAAAATGAAACCAGTTTTCCGTTGTCACGACATAACATGAAAACGGCTTGACCGATTTGGCTGATTTTTTTTTGTAGTTTTCTAATACTCTGTACAAGGTTCTTACGGAAAAAAATATTGAAAAAATCTCTCAGGTCAGCTTTGAGAAAATAAATACTACTAACACTAAAATACTATTACGGACCTTAAAACGAAACAGTACCCGGGCGAAGCCGGGCCGGGCAGCTAGTATAATATAAAATTAACTAAATATGCGAAAGCGAACCATAGCTCATACTAGAGCTGTTCGATTATCGTATATTAAAACGTTCTTAAAGAATTACAGAGTTCAGATTTTGCGAATTCGAACATTTTTTTTTATTGACTCGAATTACATAGTCAGGCCCCTGACATTTTTTTAGAAATGTCTCAAAATTAGATTTACCGTAAATGTTTCTTTACGAAAATTGTAGGTACTTTTGGCCAACAACTTAAAATTGCTATTTTCTGCCGTTTGAGTTTGTTCACTGATTTTTCATCAAATTTAGTAATAAGAGTTCTTATACTCACAATAGCAGTATAGTTTTAGTATCTTTTTAGCTGTATCCCCAAATTTTTCGATACCTCCTATACAATGGATATAAAACATCGGTTTTTGACTTTCTCTTACAAAGAAAAAGATATTGTTTTCGTGAAAATTTTCGACCTCGAGATTTTGATTGATTCTAACATTAAGATGATAGCGGAACCTAAAAAAGTGGTTTTTGGAATTCCGTCCGTCGGTCCGTCGGTCCGTCTGTCCGTAATGGTCTCCCCAGCCTAAACGGCTTGGCCGATTTTCTTCAAACTTCGTATCCAAGCTTGTTTTGGTCAGAATTCTAGGCCATTTTTTGTTTGCTTTTAGCCATGTTAATAACGGTACCTGCCAAATAAAAATTACACATAACCTAAGTTTTCTCGAAAACGGCTCTAACGATTTTGATTAAACTTGATATATACTATAACCATATTAGTTCCAACAAAACTGCATACCCAGTTTTTTCGAGAAAATCCATATAACGGATTTTGTCATTAAGACCATATAAAGAAAATTGTTAATTTCTCGCAAACTATTATGTCAAATCGAATGAAATTTTATGTATATACTACAACTACAATTCCACATAATTAGTTTTAGCCCAACTATCACTAAACGGAATTTGCAGTTTTGGCCAATAACGGAAAATCATTATTATTCACATTGACATCGATTCCTTCAAATTTCGGTGTAAACATTCGTATAAATACATTTCGACAATATTTATATAATTTTATCATTAATAATCAAAATGCTTATGATTTGATCTAACGCCCAACTTGCTGTGAAAGAGAAAGTTGCGTACGACCCAGTCGTGCACCCACCATTCGTTTGACAATGGCTTCTGAACAATTTTAAAAAAGTATATTGGTGAACTGTCAAAGATAAGTGGCATGCAAAGCCAACAAATTCACAATATAAAAACAACTTTTCAGTTTCAGATATCAAATGATCGTCTACTGGTTTTTACCAGCAGATGGGCGGGATAGTTATTTCATCTCTCATAAGCTCTTTTACTTATTTTTTGTGTACGGGAACGGCAATAAGTAACAAATTAGGAAAAGTCAGTAAGAATCAGGTCAGTTTTTTATACCCTATCCCATAGGAGTGAATTAATTTTGATATACAGTTTGTAACATAGAGAAATAATTTATCTAGATATGCCTTAAAGTATATGGATCGACTCAGAATTTCTGACTTTATGACATAACTTTATCATAAATCATAACTCATGATTCTGAGTCAGAATCGATAGCTGAGTCGATTTAGCCATGTCTGTCAGTCCGTCTATCCGTACGTCCTTACGTCACCGTTTCTGGGGCTTAAATTTTGAGCCTTTCTAGAAAAATGTAGTTTTTGGCCAAACCGTAAAGAATTCTGAAAAAGTGTTTAAACAACAATAATTTTCTGTATTTCATTGCCATACAAAATCCATCACTTTGGGGATACTAATTTCAAGGATGGGATGAGATAGGGTATTAAACGATGCGCACAGGGTATTGTAGCCTTTTTCCAAAACTTAGGAAGTAAACTTTTCTGAAAGCAGAAGTGGGAGTGAACGCATTTGAAAAACATTTCAACTTCTATCGGTTATTCACAAAGACACGATGTTTTATCGTGCAAGTTTAAAATTAAATTAAATTATCCTTTAGCTAGTTTAATTTCTGAATTTCAGCAAGGATGCACGACAAAACACAAAAAAAAATCGGTGAAGGGTATCTATGCAATTATTTGTTTGATTTTTTTAACATTCTAATTATTTTTTGCAACTTTTATCATATTACAGGAGTTATGACGAACAGTTTGTGGATTTATCTAGAATACAAGAAAATTTAGTAATAAGCGAAATATCGGACAAACAAAACGCTTCTAATGAAATATTGGTAAGTGGTGATAGCAGCGACCAACAAAATCTGTGTAGTATAACGTATAAGTATAACATATCTAAATTTTCGATATAATATCTGTAAATTTAAATCCATGTTATACTCATGCAAATGCCGTCTTGGATGCGTTTAAACTGTAAAACAAAGACATTTTTATTTGTTTACTAAATAATTCTTAAAACTATTGAAATGAACGAGTAATTTATGCAGAGCGTACTATTTGGAATGAAAATATTTGGAAGAAGTTAACACAGGTAAAGTTTTTTTCTTTAGGAAATTAAATGGTAAGTAACGGATTAGTCCATAAATGTCTATCTATGAATTCCTGCTTAAAACAAAAGTTTGATCCTGATAATAAGTCATGCATTGGTTTACAATGGATATGTAAAACCTTTTTTCAATATTTAGTAATTAACATTGTAAAATAAATCCAATCTAAAATTATAGACTAAGAAAACTAACCGGCCAAAAACAAATAACATTCTGCACTTCTACGCAGCTTCAGCGGTAATTGGTAATTGGGTTAAAGAGTTATAATATTGAGGTTGGGTATATTCCATCCAGATGTAGCTTGCTCAACTTTATATCAGAATGACTGAAACTGGGCTATACAACCTGCTGTCTTCTAGTCACAATAAGGGCCTGGCCGGGTTTCAAATTTTCCTTTTCCTTCCAAACAGATTTTAAAAGCGTTTTGGGTTTGCACCTGGAATGCTAAAGCACTTAGCAGAATGTAGGCAACCGAATGACTAGCGGTTAATCTAAGCTACTTCAAACTTCCAAAGCAGACATAACAGCCATCTATTAACTCATGAAAAACTTGCTAAGTGATTTAAATGTCAAGGTAGGAAGAGAGGATAAAATAGTCTACAAGACGTCACGTGTCGGTTAATGAAATTTTTTGAGTTCTTTAAAGAATTGTCACTAAAGCCAGCAAACGGTTTCACCACGACAATATCCGCAACATTTTAGATTTCCGACGAAATAAAAAACTCCGGCAGCCGAAGATCAAAATTATTAGAGAAGTGCCAATCCAGGAATAATATCGGAAATGTTACCGCACACTGTGAAACTTTAAAAAGTTTGAAAGCCCTTCCCAAATCCTGTGGAGGAGAATAATGAAAGATCGTAGCTCAGTTAGGCGATGAATAAGAAAGAAGCACTTCTGCAGACTGTTAAACGGAGATGATGAGCCATCTCCCGCTATCAGGGAGAACAAAACCATTCAATATTGGCGACATCAGCGAAAGGGATTAATTGTGTCAAATTGGCTGTCATTTATTCAGTCTGTTTTGCCAAATTACCATGGACATAGACAAAGCATTCAACAACACGTGCAAATGACACACTTTGTGTGTGTGAAAGACCCTTTACAATCAAACTAACTTTCAAAATGTAAGGATAGCAAAATCTAATGTTGCCGGAATTTAATAGTATCCTACTGAGTTATTATATACGAGCTCAGTGGGGCGATGACCTGCCGCGAGAAGGACTGGGTTCGATTTCCAGCCGTAGCAGTCGTTCCTCTCGGGATGTTCTAAGAAATAATTCGAATGGTATCAATTGCCAAGACAAGCTTATCTCAACTAAGCCGTCCGAATCTAGCTTAAAAGGTCCCGCATGCAAAAATTACGCATAAATGTTTGTGAGAAATAACTAGTCCCTTGGTACTAACGCGCCCGTCGCGCCAAACATTTGGATTTTTTTTGGAAAATACGTTGATAAAGAACACACTCCAACCGATTAACAAAAGTTATGATCGCGGTCCGTAACGCCACATAAATAAGAAAAAGTATACCTGGAGAATGAAATCTCAGCAACGTTTGCCTGATCCACAAAAGTGGAAATTATCTGAACCAAAGGTTAATGAAGTAGCCAATCTCTGATCTCACCTGGCATAAGTCTCTCCAATATTAGAATGATGCGGGGATATGTCAATCAGTATAGCCTAGCTCTGGAGGATCCAATATGGATTGCCAAGCATACCTCTCACTTACTAAAAAATGATTCAAAAGGTTTGAAGAGACCGGTTTAATAATAAAATGGTAAAAATAGTAGAAAACGTACAGAGTGTTAATTAATCTGTTCATGACGATCCAAAGCTTTCGATACGTAAGCGCGAAAGTGCTTTTAATGTACATAGAATCATAGATCATCATAGCTCCGTATTCTTCACATCGACCTAAATCTGGACCACTATAAATATCAATTTGTTCATATATTAAAGCCCTAAGATGACAGTCTGAAGCTTGACTTTGTAAACCAGGCGCTTTTTAACGTTTACAGGCATTTTTTTTTCGGATAAAGCTTTTCTTCATCTTAATGGACATCTAAATAAGCAGAACTACTGAAATGCAACGAATTCGAAACGTACCGATCTACAGGACAAGTGACATAAATTGCATTGCATGCATTCTTTCGACTTCTTCCTGTGGGATTATCTTTAATCTAAAGTTTACACCAATAAAACGACTTCCCCGGCGCATTTAAAGGTAAATATTCATAACTAAATGGCAGCCGTCACGGAACTGTACTGTATGCGACTAAACAGTAGGTTTACATTTAAGAAATAAATTCCCAAATTGCGTACTTTATTAATCAATAAACATTTTTTTTCAAAATATGGTCTACTTTTTACTCCTAAAAACGTTGGTGATAATGTTCGCTTCTTTGTTAAGGTCGACATTTGACATCAATGAGATGTCACCATAGCGGTTTAACTCGATAACAGAAGGCAAGACCAAAATTTATGCCGTCATTGACAAACCAATTTGTTTGAGCTAATAAGTAGTTGCCTACCTTGGCTCCGCTATAAGTTCTAAAAACTACATAGCGTCAAAAATCAAACGATGAATTACTACATATTGCCAATCTTTGTTTCGTTCGACTAAAAAGGTAATAAAAATATAAAACCTTATGCCGAACCGGCATAAAGATCATGCAAGACCCAGATCGCACCAGTCTTAATTTATGGTAAAGCGGGGTAAGAAATCCTTGGTCGGTTTAAGTACGAAATTCTTACAAAAAATCTTCCGACACATTTGCATTGGGGCAGACATGAAAGTTGAGTTATGAACTTTAGAACAAAATAGTCCTGTGTAAAAAAATACACAGTGGACGTTTCAGATTGCTAGGGACTAGAGTGAAGATACCAACATAGTAGAGGAAGAAGAAACCGATCTTAACCAACCCGATGAGAGCAGCCGTTGAATGTTAACAGAGTAAGTTCACCGCGGACTGTAGAGTCACTTAGTAAATACGGTACCATACCTTTAAAATGTAAACATTATTGGGGCTCAGTACAGAAAGTTCAATTGCTTTAGTAGAGTGCATGGTCCAAATCTTTCACCAAGTTTGAATGAACGAAATAATGTTCGAAAACTCGAATACCAACCTCATTAACACTAATTAAAAAACATATGAGAAGGCTACAATCCGCTGTGCGGATCGTTGAATACCCTATCCCATCCTATCCATAAAACTAAAATCCCCAAAAAAGTGGGCATGGCTAAAAACACGATGTGGATAAAATAGAAAGACAAGGTTTTCTGCTGCATCTGTTATGGGGTAGTGTATAAAAGTGGTTTTTGTATAAAAACGCCCCCAAAAAGTGGGCGTGGGTTAAAATGGTATATAGACGAAATGTTCATATTAATAATGTTAATGATTCTGCATCAATTTTTTTTTCGTAAAATTTAAAATTTGACCGAAAACAGTTTTTAATTGAAAACGCCCCCAAAAAGTAACATGGTTACCCGCTGCAATAAAGTTGGTATCCGAATCTACCCTGACGTGGTATTTAATCATATGGCAGCAGGCATAGGAATTGGAACGGCTGGATCAACTGAGGATCCAAATAAGAAGAGTTACCCGGCTGTTCCATATTCATTTGACGACTTTCATCCAACATGCACGGTCAATAACTACAGCGATCCGTTCAACGTTCGCAACTGTGAGTTGGTGAATTTGAAAGATTTAGATCAGAGGAAAGAATGGGTGCGTGATCGGATAGTCGAGTACCTGAACAAATTGATTGATATAGGAGTTGCCGGATTTCGCGTAGACGCTTGTAAACACATGTGGCCAGCAGACTTGAAGGTAGGTATTCATTGTACTGCGTTTTTGTTGAAACATAAATAATTGACTTATTTTAGGCTATCTTCAGCAGACTGAGAAAACTGAACACAACACACGGATTCTCACCTAATTCTAGTCCCTTCATTTATCAAGAGGTTATTGATTTGGGCGGTGAAGCTATATCCAGCAGAGAATACACAGATTTAGGAGCGGTTACCGAGTTCCGTCATTCTGCTGAAATCGGAAAGATTTTCAATAAGGATGACAAACTCAAGTGGCTGTCTACATGGGGTCCGGAATGGGGATTTTTACCCTCGAATGTGGCTTTTGTATTCATTGACAATCACGACAATCAACGAGGACATGGAGCTGGTGGTAGTGAGGTTTTAACTTACAAAACCCCGAAGAAATACAAGATGGCAAGCGCATTCATGTTGGCCCATCCGTACGGCATTACTCGGGTCATGAGTTCTTTCGACTTCAACGATACCGATCAAGGTCCACCGACAAATGATGGAGGTAAGACAATATTGTCGCCAACCTTCACACCGGATGGGACATGTCAGAATGGATGGATTTGTGAGCACCGTTGGCGGCAAATATACAATATGATTGGATTCAAAAACGTTGTAGCTGGGACAGCAGTTAATAACTGGTGGGATAATGGTGACGATCAAATTGCCTTCTGTCGGGGTAAGAAGGGGTTTATTGCATTCAATCAGGAAAGTGTTGACTTAAATCAAGTTATGAATACATGCTTACCGGCTGGAACATACTGTGATATAATCTCTGGAAGTAAATTGGGTTCAACTTGTACAGGCAAAAGTGTGTCTGTTGGTTCGGATGGGAAGGCAACCATTTTTATTGGGGCAAATGACTATGATGGGGTATTGGCCATTCATGCTGGTGTTAAATTGTAAGGTTATGATTTTTTTATTATTATTAGTCAAGACATCTTTATTTTTATATTAAAGGAATAAAGTAACTTTAATTGTAAGATTAACCTACTAAGCCGCACTGATAAATAAATTCATTTAAATATAAATATCGTCGGAGATATGATCTAGATTCAGGCTTATTGGTCGCATGTTGGGTCCGTATTTAAAGTAATTTATTTAACAGCGTTCTGCAATCGAATTAGCATACTTTTTTGAATACTACCCTTAGGGGAACAAACTTATAACACTGAAAAAGCGCCCCAATCCCGATACTTACAAAAGACCGATAAGACTTCGCCGAGCAGAAGAATAATTGTCTATAAGGCGGCTTGGTCATCTTTGAAGCTCAGTTGGGCAGACTATAAGCATGAGAAAAACCTAATCGTACTTGAGCTTTATAGAAGAGAAGGTGCTGTTATGTATCTCATAGCTCTTAAAAGAAACCATTGTTAAGCCGGCAATAGTGGTTGCATGTTGTTGTCATAATAATTCTAAACCAACTGTTATTACTTGAACATGCATTCTTTAATTTAACGGATGTGTTCCCATATCGGCGCAGCTGTGGACTTGTCATTTTTTGAGAAGTTTTGACAGTTACTTTGAACTTGGTTTTGTTTTCCCACAGAATAATTTTGGAGGTTGTAATTTGTGTTGGTAGCCATCAGGGAACATATTTTCATATCCAATGCCAACAGTATACCGTTGGTTGATCTTCCCTAAATATCATTAATGAGGCACAAAAACAATTTGGGTAACAGAATTGAGCCTTGAGTCACTCTAGAGTTTATAGAAAAGCCATTCGCTGCTGTCATTAAAAAAAGTTTTCCATCCAACCACATAGAATTGCGGTAGTTCGTGTGCATTTAGTTTGTCAAACAATGCTTTGTGCCAAGAACGATCTAGAGCCTTGGGGATATGCATGGACAATGGATGTTGATCTCCAAAAATGCCTTACTTAGCTCAGCAGGTTCCAGTCCGTAGGAAATCTTGTTGATCGCTTATTATTATATTCCCTTCGTGCTGATCAAGTATTCGTTGTTTATCGATTTTTCCATTTGCCATGAAAGTTTCGATGGTAAAACAATAGGTCTGCCGTTTTGAGGCATGCATTTTCTTTCTTTTTAATAAATCAGTTTAATTTGATCAATTTTGCAGCAACTATAGAAAAAAACCTGCTTATTGCTTGTCTTGTTGAAAATTATTTCTAGCAATTTATCGGTTCTGATTAAGAGAGGAAATGAAGTGCATACAAATGCTACTACTTGTTCGCATTGTTTACTACAAATTTGAGGGGTTTTTGGAATTGCCATTATAGGACCAAAACTACAGATACCTGTCATATAAAGATATATAACATTGGCATTTTTTTAAAAACGGCTCTTACGACTTTAATTAAATTTAACACAATTAAATGTTCGAAACAAAATTCAATAGTACATACTCTTACCAACAAGTCGAAATAACTGATTTTTGAGTTTCAGTGTCTCGCAAACTTTATTGCCTAGTAAAATGAAATTTTATATCTGGGGCTAACTATGTATTTGGATTCTACTTTATAAATCTATATATATAAAAATGAAACCAGTTTTCCGTTGTCACGACATAACATGAAAACGGCTTGACCGATTTGGCTGATTTTTTTTTGTAGTTTTCTAATACTCTGTACAAGGTTCTTACGGAAAAAAATATTGAAAAAATCTCTCAGGTCAGCTTTGAGAAAATAAATACTACTAACACTAAAATACTATTACGGACCTTAAAACGAAACAGTACCCGGGCGAAGCCGGGCCGGGCAGCTAGTATAATATAAAATTAACTAAATATGCGAAAGCGAACCATAGCTCATACTAGAGCTGTTCGATTATCGTATATTAAAACGTTCTTAAAGAATTACAGAGTTCAGATTTTGCGAATTCGAACATTTTTTTTTATTGACTCGAATTACATAGTCAGGCCCCTGACATTTTTTTAGAAATGTCTCAAAATTAGATTTACCGTAAATGTTTCTTTACGAAAATTGTAGGTACTTTTGGCCAACAACTTAAAATTGCTATTTTCTGCCGTTTGAGTTTGTTCACTGATTTTTCATCAAATTTAGTAATAAGAGTTCTTATACTCACAATAGCAGTATAGTTTTAGTATCTTTTTAGCTGTATCCCCAAATTTTTCGATACCTCCTATACAATGGATATAAAACATCGGTTTTTGACTTTCTCTTACAAAGAAAAAGATATTGTTTTCGTGAAAATTTTCGACCTCGAGATTTTGATTGATTCTAACATTAAGATGATAGCGGAACCTAAAAAAGTGGTTTTTGGAATTCCGTCCGTCGGTCCGTCGGTCCGTCTGTCCGTAATGGTCTCCCCAGCCTAAACGGCTTGGCCGATTTTCTTCAAACTTCGTATCCAAGCTTGTTTTGGTCAGAATTCTAGGCCATTTTTTGTTTGCTTTTAGCCATGTTAATAACGGTACCTGCCAAATAAAAATTACACATAACCTAAGTTTTCTCGAAAACGGCTCTAACGATTTTGATTAAACTTGATATATACTATAACCATATTAGTTCCAACAAAACTGCATACCCAGTTTTTTCGAGAAAATCCATATAACGGATTTTGTCATTAAGACCATATAAAGAAAATTGTTAATTTCTCGCAAACTATTATGTCAAATCGAATGAAATTTTATGTATATACTACAACTACAATTCCACATAATTAGTTTTAGCCCAACTATCACTAAACGGAATTTGCAGTTTTGGCCAATAACGGAAAATCATTATTATTCACATTGACATCGATTCCTTCAAATTTCGGTGTAAACATTCGTATAAATACATTTCGACAATATTTATATAATTTTATCATTAATAATCAAAATGCTTATGATTTGATCTAACGCCCAACTTGCTGTGAAAGAGAAAGTTGCGTACGACCCAGTCGTGCACCCACCATTCGTTTGACAATGGCTTCTGAACAATTTTAAAAAAGTATATTGGTGAACTGTCAAAGATAAGTGGCATGCAAAGCCAACAAATTCACAATATAAAAACAACTTTTCAGTTTCAGATATCAAATGATCGTCTACTGGTTTTTACCAGCAGATGGGCGGGATAGTTATTTCATCTCTCATAAGCTCTTTTACTTATTTTTTGTGTACGGGAACGGCAATAAGTAACAAATTAGGAAAAGTCAGTAAGAATCAGGTCAGTTTTTTATACCCTATCCCATAGGAGTGAATTAATTTTGATATACAGTTTGTAACATAGAGAAATAATTTATCTAGATATGCCTTAAAGTATATGGATCGACTCAGAATTTCTGACTTTATGACATAACTTTATCATAAATCATAACTCATGATTCTGAGTCAGAATCGATAGCTGAGTCGATTTAGCCATGTCTGTCAGTCCGTCTATCCGTACGTCCTTACGTCACCGTTTCTGGGGCTTAAATTTTGAGCCTTTCTAGAAAAATGTAGTTTTTGGCCAAACCGTAAAGAATTCTGAAAAAGTGTTTAAACAACAATAATTTTCTGTATTTCATTGCCATACAAAATCCATCACTTTGGGGATACTAATTTCAAGGATGGGATGAGATAGGGTATTAAACGATGCGCACAGGGTATTGTAGCCTTTTTCCAAAACTTAGGAAGTAAACTTTTCTGAAAGCAGAAGTGGGAGTGAACGCATTTGAAAAACATTTCAACTTCTATCGGTTATTCACAAAGACACGATGTTTTATCGTGCAAGTTTAAAATTAAATTAAATTATCCTTTAGCTAGTTTAATTTCTGAATTTCAGCAAGGATGCACGACAAAACACAAAAAAAAATCGGTGAAGGGTATCTATGCAATTATTTGTTTGATTTTTTTAACATTCTAATTATTTTTTGCAACTTTTATCATATTACAGGAGTTATGACGAACAGTTTGTGGATTTATCTAGAATACAAGAAAATTTAGTAATAAGCGAAATATCGGACAAACAAAACGCTTCTAATGAAATATTGGTAAGTGGTGATAGCAGCGACCAACAAAATCTGTGTAGTATAACGTATAAGTATAACATATCTAAATTTTCGATATAATATCTGTAAATTTAAATCCATGTTATACTCATGCAAATGCCGTCTTGGATGCGTTTAAACTGTAAAACAAAGACATTTTTATTTGTTTACTAAATAATTCTTAAAACTATTGAAATGAACGAGTAATTTATGCAGAGCGTACTATTTGGAATGAAAATATTTGGAAGAAGTTAACACAGGTAAAGTTTTTTTCTTTAGGAAATTAAATGGTAAGTAACGGATTAGTCCATAAATGTCTATCTATGAATTCCTGCTTAAAACAAAAGTTTGATCCTGATAATAAGTCATGCATTGGTTTACAATGGATATGTAAAACCTTTTTTCAATATTTAGTAATTAACATTGTAAAATAAATCCAATCTAAAATTATAGACTAAGAAAACTAACCGGCCAAAAACAAATAACATTCTGCACTTCTACGCAGCTTCAGCGGTAATTGGTAATTGGGTTAAAGAGTTATAATATTTAGGTTGGGTAGATTCCATCCAGATGTAGCTTGCTCAACTTTATATCAGAATGACTGAAACTGGGCTATACAGCCTGCTGTCTTCTAGTCACAATAAGGGCCTGGCCGGGTTTCAAATTTTCCTTTTCCTTCCAAACAGATTTTAAAAACGTTTTGGGTTTGCACCTGGAATGCTAAAGCACTTAGCAGAATGTAGGCAACCGAATGACTAGCGGTTAATCTAAGCTACTTCAAACTTCCAAAGCAGACATAACAGCCATCTATTAACTCATGAAAAACTTGCTAAGTGATTTAAATGTCAAGGTAGGAAGAGAGGATAAAATAGTCTACAAGACGTCACGTGTCGGTTAATGAAATTTTTTGACTTCTTTAAAGAATTGTCACTATAGCCAGCAAACGGTTTCACCACGACAATAGCCGCAACATTTTAGATTTCCGACGAAGTAAAAAACTCCGGCAGCCGAAGATCCAAGTTATTAGAGAGGTGCCAATCCAGGAATAATATCGGAAATGTTACCGCACACTGTGAAAATTTAAAAAGTTTGAAAGCCCTTACCAAATCCTGTGGAGATGAATTATGAAAGATCGTAGCTCAGTTAGTCGATGAATAAGAAAGAAGCACTTCTGCAGACTGTTAAACGGAGATGATGAGCCATGTCCCACATCAGCGAAAGGGATGATTGTGTCAAATTGGCTGTCATTTATTCAGTCTGTCAATTATTCACCATGGACATAGACAAAGCATTCAACAACACGTGCAAATGACACACTTTGTGTGTGTGAAAGACCCTTTACAATCAAACTAACTTTCAAAATGTAAGGATAGCAAAATCTAATGTTGCCGGAATTTAATAGTATCCTACTGAGTTATTATATACGAGCTCAGTGGGACGATGATCTGCCGCGAGAAGGACTGGGTTCGATTTCCAGCCGTAGCAGTCGTTCCTCTCGCGATGTTCTAAGAAATCATTCGAATGGTATCAATTGCCAAGAAAAGCTTATCTCAACTAAGCCGTCCGAATCTACCTTAAAAGGTCCCGCATGCAAAAAATTACGCATGAATGTTTGTGAGAAATAACTAGTCCCTTGGTACTAACGAGCCCGTCGCGCCAAACATTTGGATTTTTTTGGAAAATACGTTGATAAAGAACACACTCCAACCGATTAACAAAAGTTATGATCGTGGTCCGTAACGCCACATAAACAAGAAAAAGTATACCTGGAGAATGAAATCTCAGCAACGTTTGCCTGATCCACAAAAGTGGAGATTATCTGAACCAAAGGTTAAAGAAGTAGCCAATCTCTGATCTCACCTGGCATAAGTCTATCCAATATTAGAATGATGCGGGGATATGTCAATCAGTATAGCCTAGCTCTAGAGGATCCAATATGGATTGCCAAGCATACCTCTCACTTATTAAAAAATGATTCAAAAGGTTTGAAGAGACCGGTTTAATACTGAAGAAACCAATATCCGGGCGACCATAATCATCAAGAATAGTAGAAAACGTACAGAGTGTTAATTAATCTGTTCATGACGATCCAAAGCTTTCGATACGTAAGCGCGAAAGTGCTTTTAATGTTCATAGAATCATAGATCATCATAGCTCCGTATTCTTCACATCGACCTAAATCTGGACCACTATAAAAATCAATTTGTTCATAAATTAAAGCCCTAAGATGACAGTCTGAAGCTTGACTTTGTAAACCAGGCGCTTTTTAACGTTTACAGGCATTTTTTTTTCGGATAAAGCTTTTCTTCATCTTAATGGACATCTCAATAAGCAGAACTTCTGAAATGCAACGAATTCGAAACGTACCGATCTCCAGGACAAGTGACATAAATTGGGTTCCATGCATTCTTTCGACTTCTTCCTGTGGGGTTATCTTTAATCTAAAGTTTACACCAATAAAACGACTTCCCCGGCGCATTTAAAGGTAAATATTCATAACTAAATGGCAGCCGTCACGGAACTGTACTGTACGACTAAACAGTAGGTTTACATTTAAGAAATAAATTCCCAAATTGCGTACTTTATTAATCAATAAACATTTTTTTTTGCAAAAGATGGTCTACTTTTTACTCCTAAAAACGTTGGTGATAATGTTCGCTTCTTTGTTAAGGTCGACATTTGACATCAGTTGACATCAATGAGATGTCACCATAGCGGTTTAACTCGATAACAGAAGGCAAGACCAAAATTTATGCCGTCATTGACAAACCAATTTGTTTGAGCTAATAAGTAGTTGCCTTCCTTGGCTCCGCTATAAGTTCTAAAAACTACATAGCGTCAAAAATCAAACGATGAATTACTACATATTACTACAATCTTTGTTTCGTTCGACTAAAAAGGTAATAAAAATATAAAACCTTATGCCGAACCGGCATAAAGATCATACAAGACCCCAGATCGCACCAGTCTTAATTTACGATAAAGAGGGGTAAGAAATCCTTGGTCGTTTTAAGTACGAAATTCTTACAAAAAATCTTCCGACACATTTGCATTGATGGGGCAGACATGAAAATTGAGTTATGAACTTTAGAACAAAATAGTCCTGTGTAAAAAAATACACAGTGGACGTAGAGTGAAGATACCAACATAGTAGAGGAAGAAGAAACCGATCTTAACCAAACCGATGTGAGCAGCCGTTGAATGTTAACAGAGTAAGTTCACCGCGGACTGTAGAGTCGCTTAGTAAATACGGTACCATACCTTTAAAATGTAAACATTATTGGGGCTCAGTACAGAAAGTTCAATTGCTTTAGTAGAGTGCATGGTCAAAATCGTTCACCAAGTTTGAATGAACGAAATAATGTTCGAAAACTGGAATACCAACCTCATTAACACTAATTAAAAATAAAATACCGGGTTTTATGTTTTGCTGCAACTATCAAGGCAACTATATTAACGACTAAAGTTGTGCTACAACAAAAGCATTCTTTAAATTAGTACGAGATCTGAAAAATCTGTGTAAAAACTCAGAAACCCCAAATAATAAATTGAAACATTGATTAATTTAATAAAATTCAATACAAATGAAAGAAATAATATTATAAAATTATTTACAACATTACATGAATTTCGCAGTTTGATTTGTGTTTTTTTTGTAATCAGTGAAAACTAAAGAGTGAATTTCTGGGAAAACTATAATTAGAAATTAAAATATTTTTGCTGATTTGCTAATCAGTGACTAACTCTTGACATTTGAGCGAGTATTTCTTATGGGGAAAACTGTCAAGTTAGTTATTGATTAGCTAATTAGCGGTTAATAATACGGGGGTAAGCTGTCAAATGGCACACTAACACGCACACAAAACCAGATCAACCTCTTTTATGTTCGATTGGGACGGGTAAGATCTGAAAGCAAATCTGAAAATCCCAGTCGAAAAAGCTATTTACCAGTGGTTTCTCCAACAAAAGCAAATCACATTTGATTTTACATTTAAAACGACTGCAACTTGAAGTAACGGCACGCCACTCAATAATGAACGGTACAATTCAACAACATCGCACAAACGAAAAGAAAGTCACCCGATTTATTTCCTCAACTGAAAAGTTAATTTTTTTAACGAATACACTATATCACAACACTTAAACTTCTAATTACAATGTAAAAGTATTATATAGAAACATTTTAACACAAATATCAACGGAATTACTAGAATTAAAGACATTTTTATTTCCATTAAAAACTTCCAAAGTCCGAACCTATTAAAATCACTTGTCAAAAGAATTAATATCATCCACAATCACTGTACGTACTTCCACATCACTCGGCATCCACACTCCACATTTCACATGATTCCAAATGTTGAACATCGGTTGGTGTGACCATAGCTGTAGCAATGGTTTTATTCAACAATTTGTTAAGCATAAACCACAACCACGATTTGAGCGTTACGTAGGCAGACGAACCTAGTGGAACCCTATATAAAGTCAATGTTATCTACCAGACCACAAGAAAACGTAACGTTCCTGTAAAGAGAAAAATGTTGAGAATGTAGAGAAAAATTTGAAACAAATATTCAATGTTTCTTCGTTCTTTTGGACAGGGTTGTGAAGTATGATATTAATTTTTATACAAATCGTGGCTGTTTTTGAGGCCTTTGGGCAAGAAATATATAAGGATATCCTTTTGATTAAAACACATTCCCGGTTTAGCGTTTGCAGACGCACTAAGTTAAACTTACTGCGATCCACTTAAAAATCACAATAAAGAACGTTATTGTAAATTTTCAAACTATTATTCTTTTGTAAAAGTGTTGAGAAATGTGATATTAAATTTTGTTTTAACGCGAAGATTTTAACCATTTCCGCTATTTTTATTTGCTCTTGATTGGGCTCTTACTGGGCCTTAAACCTATCTTCTCCCTTCATTTGTGTGTGCGAAGTGATTATTTTTGCCGCAATGAAGAGGATTTCCTGTTTAACGCCGAATCCAAACTGCAGATTTGAGAAGCTTCTCTTGGATATTTTCAGACTTCCGCAAGAGGTGGAGTAGTGAAAAAAAAACTTAGATGTTGTCACTTTTGGGATTTTAAAAAGAGACCCCGCGATTAGTAGTCAAACGCACTAACCACGAGGACACAGCACCCACCCCTATAGTCTGTTCTACATAAATTGGCAGTACACGTCTTATGGGGAGGCCTTTTCAAAATCAGTTGCACGCAATATAATTCCACCATACTAAATTAAAGAATCCCAGAGCCAGAGAACCTGTATTTTTAAGAAGTGTATTTTGTGCATACCCATTTTTTTTTTTATAAAATTCATCAAACAGATTTTTGCATTTAGACCATATAAAGAAAATTGTCAATTTCTGGCAAACTTTTTTGTCAAATTGAATGAAATTTAATTTATATATGTACTACTATAACTGTTTGCAACAATTCAACATAATTAGTTTTTGCCCAACATAAACGGGATTTTCAGTTTTGGCCAATAACGGAAAATCATTATTATTCACACATGCAACGATTTCTTTGAATTCCGGAATAAACGTTCACATTTTGACATTATTTATATGATTTTAAGCATCAATAATCAAAATGATTGTTATTGTGTATTTTGTCCAAATTATGAAAATCGTCAAACTCTCCCATGCTTGACATTTTTATCTAACGCCCTTATCACTCGTTTTTAAATAAAACAAATCAAATGAAAACATCAATCTAAACAAATGGATGGTAGCCCTACATAATAATTCTTCAGGAATACTTTCATCCGACAAAATGTTGGGCTGGTGTATGCCATGAAATATATTTATAAACTCGACAAGAAGGCTGTCATTTTCAGCAGTTTAGTTTAGACATTTTTCTTTTTACATAGGTTGCTGTCGTCGACATTTAATCGGTCCATTATGTCTGGTAACTGAAGATTGCACATGCAGAATGGAATGGAATGCTAACAGACCGCAGAAGAATTTCCTTCATATTCTTAACCTAGACTCTGATCCCTGCAGGCGGAACCTCTACAGGCCTTGTTTCACTGGCTTTGACATTTTACATTTGACTAAAACCTCTGAGCATTATTTCTGGAGTGGCAACTCTCTATATCATTTATTAAACGTTTATTAATGGGAAGGACACCGGCTTTATAAAAACTGCCAAAGGATCATAGTCCAGGAATTTGGCAGAAACCAACAAAAAAAATCTTCCATCTTATAAGGTTTTATAGGCAAACACTTAGGTAGAGTCGATGTTTTTGTTTGTCGTCTCTTTCAACAGACTTTAAAATTTGACTTTTTTTCATTTTTCTTTGCGGAAGAGTACAGGTGCTTTTCCCTAAATTGATAGAATTTTTCTCTTGGTATTGAGAATTTAATATTTTTTTACACAAAAGTACCCGAACGAAACTAAAATTAAACCTACAGACCTAAAAGCTTTTAACTCTGGTTTCTCCAGATTCGTTAACTTTTTGGCTTTTTCATATGAATGACAGACAACCTTTGTTTAAAAAGGTATTTGAAAAAAAATTGTTCATCCCCCTTGACCCAAAAAAAACAGACGGAAATCGCGTTTCCTGAATTGGCATTACATAAAAAAATATGTAGATCATTTGCTTTATTTAGCATATAGCCTGTGTAGTTAATTATGACTTTCCTTCGAAACTTATTTATTGTGTTAAAGAAAATAAGTTGTTATATGAAAGGAGGGAAGTAAAAACAATACACAAAGCTCCTTGACAGTCGCTTTCCTTCACAAACCACTATTAAAAGCCACTTTAGCAAATGACAGAATAAACTTAACGTCGAAATTTGGCAATTTGGCAATTGTTCAAAATTTGCTTCTGCTACTGATGTTGTTAATGTGTGAAGCATACAATACAGCGCTTATAAAATATAACTTAATGACATTTCCGCCATTGGTCTTCGACATTTTTCTGTGTTGTTCAAGAAATTAAAGAAGAAATGCGTTCTGCTCGATGATGCGCGAGATCAAAAATAAGACCTACAAGGCAAAGCTGCAGGTAAAGACGAGGGATGTTGAAAAGACTTCCACTAAGTTTTGTCCAAACAACTTTTGGCATCATCTATAATTAAAATGTAGATTTACAGTGGTTTCGATGGTTGTTTTCAGATTTCAATCTCAGATTTAAGATTCTTCCAATCCCAATCGACCAAACGTACAGTAGTTCCGGATTTGGACCCACTAATTCATATTTATAATTCAATTAAGTTAAGTTAAGTTAAGCAAGTTAAGTGTGTTGATTTTTTAAAAGTTACCTAGATCCATATTTTGAACCAATCTCAAACCCTAAATATAGTAGCGTGTAACACAAATTGTTGCTACACTTATTAAAAAATATATTACTAAAGCTATTATATTTACCAATCATAAGTTTTCGGCCTAAAATGGTTATTGCAGAGCAATATACAACAGTCTACATTCCAGACGACTAAAATATAATTTGGTAATACCACTAATATTACCAATAACTGGTAGTGTTACCACTAATAGTCTTTCAAAGCAAATGAGATATTTGGTTGCACGGGTATAAAAGCAGAACGTGCACTCGAATTCCGATTAAATTAAGTTGTTAGCCGTATTAGACAACCGTTTTGGTCGGCCCAAACAAACAGGTGACGTGACAGAATGAAGGCTCACAAATCAGTTTAATTTGATATTAGATCTAGATGCGCAATCAAAGCTTAAATGGTTCTTTGTTGTTCGACTGGTGCAGAGCCTTTGGTTTACATTTATGCTATTGCCAATTGCGGCAACTGGTTTACGTCTGGCTGGGCGTACATAGAAAGTGAAAAGAATTTACCAAACGTAAACAATTGCGTCAGGTGTGTAGAAAATGTATTCTGTTGCAGATGTTAACTCGCTTTGCACATAAATGGTTCAGCGTGACGCTTGCTACATTAGACGACTGTTTAGTGAGTTGACATCATACGTCATATGTTTTAGAGATTTTTGTGTATTGTTAAACTTTTCACCCGTTAAATATCGAATTTTCGGCCTAGATGTTTTAGAAAAAGCATGACAGCAAACGTTGGCACTTTTACTTCTTAATGATTTTTAATTATTTATATTCTATTGTATACGTAATATAAGTAAGAGAGAACTTCTAAGAAAAAAAAACCTCTATATAAAAATTAGTAAAATCATTTACTTCTGAAATGTCTGTGAATAAAAATCAGTAAGGGTATTCATGCAACGTCGTAATTTTATTACATGCGAAAGATTGTAATTTTTATTACGTGCAAAAGATTGTAATTTTACGACGGCGTTTCATGAACGACCCTAAAACTGCACCACTAAATAATTCAATCTCATTTTAGTATTTTTTTTTTTGATAGAATTTTGTTCCTACTGTTCTCTTCCCGCCCAGGGGGGTTGGGCCCCTACTGGGCGCGTCCTCAGGTGGTGGATAGAGGTAGCCGCAGGAAAGCTAGTTTCGTTAATTCGTTACTTAGCGATCTGCGGTGAATGTGGTCATAGCAGTTTACTGTGAAAGCCCATCGTGAACCAATCCAAGCCCACTTCATGTTGATCCACAACCATTTGGCTGCTATAATTCGCCGTAAGGACATTCTTTGTTCGGTAACCGAATAAAGTTATGTCCGAAAAGGCGAGGCAGTCAAGCTCTTTTTGTTGAATGAACAAACGTGTGTTCAATGAACAACTAGAGTAAATGGTGCATGAAGTGGGAAAGTTACTTGTTGTTGCCACTGATTACTGCCTGATTAGTGGTGGACTTAGTAACTTCGAGACCGGACTGGGTTGTTATGGAGCCCATAAGGAATCGGTGTGGAGTCTCACCATTGACTATAAAATGGTACCACGGGAATCAGAGCCCCTATGACAATGTCCTAGACTGATTTTGAGGTAGGCCCCCTTGTGGGAGTATCGTGGTGGTTGTGGTTGTCAGAAGTTCGTTGAAGCGTATGGCATTCTAAAGAGGGTGACTTTAGAATGCAAGAGGTGCAGATAGCCTCTACACCTTAGCAAGGTTGAAGTTCGTGCCTAACACATGATTTTCGAATTGCTACCGATGTTGTGCGCGAGCTGCGTTGGGGTGCTAACCACACTAAAAAATGGTTGCGATATGTGGGTAGGCCCACCGTGAGATAAGAGCCGTAAAGGCTAGGTGCTCACGTTAAGCCATCTTACATTATCTGTTCTCTTCCCGTTCTCGAAAAAATTTTTTCAGTTTAGCGCATACGTTTGATGTGTGAAAGTGACTGATTAAATGTCAAAAACTCAAAATAGCATTTCAAAAGTTTAAAACGTTTACCATCTCCTGTGAGAAAATTCCAATATTGTTGGAAATTATTTGCCATACAATTTTTGACAGTTCATTTATCACGTCGTAATTTGATCATGTTTTCAACGTTTACGACGACTTTCCGACGTTGCATGAATACCCCTAGTAAATTGTCAGTTCGTATCTAACATTTATTTATTTATTTGGTCATATAAAGGTAAATGAAGCTTGCATACAAGGAACATAAGCCATCTTTTATGTCGGTATGTAAACATTGAATAATCATGACATCGGTTAACTTGAGTAGAAATGTTTTTCAAACGTCTATTTAGTGGCACAATACATTGAAAATTGTCAAATAGTGGGACTATTTTCAATGAATTGTGTAACTATTTCTTGATAACTCATCTGTGAAAAAATTGTGACTAAGGGCCCAGTTATAGCTATCATTGAAAAACATCATTGGACATTTTCTTTTATTTCTTTGGTTTTTTTTTATAAATTCAATCATTGGCGAGTTGGTGTCAAAACAAATCTTATGAATTTTAGAACATGATTATCCAAACATATTTTAATTTTTAATTGTAGTTATCGCAGAAAATCACTCTTTATTTTTCACTGATCATGATTTATTTTTGTGAAGTAATGTTTGTCGTTCCACCGAAATGAAACGGAATTTTCCAATGTTTCATATATGCAGCTATGGAGGTAAAATTTCAATTTCATCAAATTTTGTGATCCAATGAAGTTGGAAATTTTCTTTTAGGGCCCAGTTATAGCTATCATTGAAAAACATCATTGGAACACAAAACATGCTGGAATTGAAAATTTTCCTCCATTCCTCCATCGTAGGAAAATTCCGTTTCATTTCGGTGGAACGACAAACATTACTTCACAAAAATAAATCATGATCAGTGAAAAATAAAAAGTGATTTTCATGTTCTAGAATGCATAAGCTTTGTTTTGACACCAACTCGCCAATGATTGAATTTATAAAAGATCCGCAAGAAGTAAAAGAAAATTTCCAATGATGTATTTCAATGATAGCTATAACTGGGCCCTTACAACCTCACCCTGATTCTTGCCTCAGAGAAAACCCTAAAAGTATGCAAAACAAAAGGTCAAACTTCGCAAACTTACAGCCCGATTCTCCCCCTTGTGAGGAAACAAAAGTCACAAGCTCTTGTGACTATTCTTTGTGAGGATTATTGTGACTCGATAACATTTGTCGGATTCTCCGATAATCCTCACAAGAAAAGTCACAACGGAACTCACCACAGCAAAGGTGAATATATATAAGCAACGTTTCTGCAAATTGTGACTTGGCTGAGAGACACACAAAAGTGTCAATTATTTTTCCACTTCACTGTAGAACACAAAAAAAATCGGGAGCAGCTGATTCTCGGTCTTGCCTCTATTCAGTTTTTTTGCGAAAAGAATTTAAGGGCACTGACCGCGAGCCGTTAGCTATCATTGAAATTGATAGTCCATCAGCTGTCCCAATCTCTTGCACATACTTTCTCAATACCTCCATATTCTGCCCTCTATTCCTCTCTCTCATTGACCTACCTCACATTTCTTTCCTATCAATGCATTTTAGTTTTTCTTTCGGTCATCTGCTTTGTCTTCGCAGATTCCCCTACACATTTTTTTTTCAGTCTTCTCTCTCTTTAAATATTGAAAATTTACCATCTCATGTGTTCCTTTTCTACTCGCGAAACTATCATTTGAATTCGCCCATGATCAGTTCACGATAGATTCGACGTTTCAAATAACTAGACTTAACATAACATAGAATGATAAATCAATACATAACTAAATCAATACATCACATACCTAACAATCATAAAAAAATTGGTTTGTTTACCTTTTAAGTTCCATAAAAAAAAACTACATAAAAAAACTGCATACATAAAAACTACACCTAAATGTCATATCGATATTCGCCGGAGTGAGTCGCTCTCACTGACGAATATGAAACAAAAAGAGAATGCAAGAAAAGTCCATATCGTTAACGAATATGGATCATAAAAGGGATTGCCAAAAATAAAAGAACGTGAACACGTACACATCGGTCGGACGAAAATCGAAGGTAAGAAACAAATTTGTTATGATTGATATTTTGTTTGTTATTGTTTTAATTAATGTTGTTAATTGTTAGTAGGGGATTGCATGGAGCTAGGAGACACTGGAGATTAGGATAGATTCCAAGGAATTATATCTACATGGGAGGAGGATAGGTAAGTTAGTATTTTATCATTTAAAAATCTCCAATTGATAATTTTTGTTTTATTATGTGTTAATAATCGAATTATATTTCTACTTCAGGTTAATATGAAAGGATGATGGTGTTAGCAACAGGTGGGGATCATAGGAGTACGTGGGAAATTGGTGGTAGCTGGCAAAGCTATGGATTGAGGACGTGGATTTGGAATGTAGGTAAGGACCGCGGTGCCTGTTGTAATGCCGTCGGCAATCGTCAAATGTTCGTTCGCGTCGTATTTTATTTCAAATATAGAACTTATGTTATTTATAAGACCGGTGTTTCAAAAAATAAAATATGTTAACAAATAAACAAAATTGACTGGCGTTTAATTAATTTGTCTTTTTGATTTTGGGAAGTTGATTTAATGTGTAGGGTAGAGTGACAAGGCTGCCGTAACAGGCTCGAAAACAGAGTACGAGTGGTCGTGAGTTCTGTGGATTCGTAAAAAAAGGAAGCCTTCAACACTACCATTCATTACATCCAACGTGTGGTAAGGGCCCACTCCCTGAGTTGCTCATCGATTTACCGCGATTTCTAACCGGGCAAATTAGTTAACAACAAAAAAAATGTTTGTGTCCTAATCTTAAAACTAATCTAAAAATATCACAGATTTATATCATAAGTGGTTTTACTGAGTGGTAAGTAAAATACCATTCTACTTTTATGTATTGGTAGAATTATGTGCCACTTCATACCCTCAGTAAAACTACTTTTAAACTAAACCTAATATCACAGCTAAATATAAATAAATAAATAAATAATAAAATAATAAATAAATGATAAATAATTACTTTATAAACTAATATGTATCACAGATAGGTCCTTATAATTCTATTTGATAAATAACATAAATTGGTAAATAAATAATCTATAAACGATGACGAAGTAATAAGTAAATAAATAAAAACTCTAATAAATATCATACGCTTCACATACATATATATCACAGTATAACCAGCAACGACAGTAAGAGTGCGTCAAGTGGGTGGGTTTTCTTAGCTATGAAGGTCTTTGGCGTGAAATACGCCTACCTTCTCCCCGCTAAGATTGCCTACTTCATATAACGAATTACCTTTCTTCTTCAATATTACCGATTTGAGAAATTTCGGTCCTAATTTGGCATTGTAGTTATCAGGTGCACTACTTTGCTTAAAATTGCGTCGGTAAACTACTTGTCCTACTTTGTATTTAATGTCTCTACTTCTAGTATTGTATGTTCGCGTTGCCTTGTCATGTGCTAGCCTTAGATTGTCAAATATTTTGTTCCTGATTAGCTCTAATTTGTCATTTTTACATAAAACGTCAGTATTAAGTTCTTTTACTAAGTCTAAGTTGCGTAAAACCTCATATGCTTTAGCATGTTGAATCATTTGGGTCCGAATACTGCATAGTAAGGTTCAAACCTGGTCGCATCGTGTACTACGCTTCTCAAGGAAAATGCTGCTTCGCTAACATGCAGGTCCCACCTTTTTTGATCTTCCTGTATGTACGACCTTATTTTGGCCAACACCGATCGGTTGACCCTTTCCGAAGCATTTGCTTGAGGCGAGTAGAACGCGGTGCGAACATGTTTGACTCCATACTTTTCTAAGAATGTGGCAAACAAATCAGATACGAATTGTTTGCCATTATCTGAATGTATGTATTCGGGCACACCAAAGATGTGAAACACACTCTCTTCAAGATATTTTACTACCTCTACTGCCGTTGCCTTCTTAATTGGTTTCATAAACACATACTTAGAGAAATGGTCTAATACGATAAAAATATGCGTATTTCCGTCTTTTGTTCGAGGATAGGGCCCTAAGAAATCTATGTAGAGTCTCTGGAAAGGCCGCTCCGTTATCACTTGCTGACCCATCGGCGGTCGAGAAATCGTGTTGAGAGGCTTACAACACTTACAAACCTCACAAGATTTGACGCAGTTTTGGACATGGGTTACCATGCCCGGCCAAAAGTAATTTTGTCGAAGCTTGGCTAACGTCTTGTGGATACCACCGTGTCCTGACGCAGGTGAGTGGTGTGCTGATTCCACAAGGCTCTCACGCAACTCCTTCGGGATCCAGAGCTTCCATGCTCGGTCGTCTTGTATAGCGTCGCCTGTCCTAATATCAGTTCGTTTATATACAAATCCATCCGAAACGTACGTGTCTGGTAGTTTGTCCTGGTTTTCTGTAATGGTTTTCTTCAATTCCTCATACTCCTTAGAGGAAAAGTATGGGGAATTGAGATCAACCTGCAGAATTTCGGCGTCAGAGGTGAGCTCTTCCATATGAACGCGAGAGAGAGTATCAGGGACGACATTTTGGGAGCCTTTCCTATGCTCGATCATGAAGTCGAAGCACTGAAGTTTCAGGCTCCATCTGGCCAATCGACCAGAAAGATCCTTCTGTGTCATCAGCCACTTCAGACTTGCATGGTCGGTTATTATAGTGAAAGGCAAGCCCTCAACGTAGGCCCTGAACTTCTTTACCGACAAAACGGCCGCGTAGCATTCAAGTTCCGTTACGCTATAATTTCGCTGTGCGGAATTAAGCTTCTGGGACATGAATGCTATCGGTCGTTCGTTATTCTCCGCATCCATCTGGAATAGCACACTTCCTACACCAGTTGTTGAAGCGTCACATTGTATGTAAAAACGTTTCGTAAAATCTGGATTTGTGAGTATTGGTGCGGACACCAAAGTCGCCTTAAGTTGGTCGAACGCGTGTAGCGCGACGTCGGTCATTGAAAAAGTTTGTCCTTTTTTAAGGCAGTCTGTCATTGGAGCTGACAAGGAGGCATAGTTTGGTATGAACCTTCTATACCACCCTGTCATACCCAGAAATCGACGGAGTTGCTTGGGAGTCCTGGGAATCGGGAAGTCCCCGACCGCCGATATCTTGTCGGGATCTGTTCTAAGACAACCATCACCGACGATGTATCCTAAATACTTGATTTCGCGATAGCAAAATTTGCTCTTTTCGACATTGATTGTCAAACCCGCTTCCCTTAAACATTTCGCTACTTCTTGCAGTAATTTAGCATGAGATTCGAAATCTGGAGAGCAAACCAAGAGGTCATCGAGGTAGACAAAGACATTCTCTTTCAGACGAGAGGGAATGGCTTTGTCCATGAGCCGACACATTCTCTGGGCGGCGTTACACAGTCCGAACGGCATTACCGTAAACTGGTATAACGGTCGTCCAGGGACTGTGAAGGCTGTCTTCTCTCTTGATTTGGGCTCCAGAGGAATCTGCCAAAATGCGTCCTTCAAATCAATGCCTGAGATGAAGCGAGTGTCTTGAAGACGGCTCAAGAGACCTTCGATGTGAGGAAGCGGGTACGCGTCTTTCTTCGTCACCGAATTTACCTTACGCGAATCTAGGCAAAGACGGTTCTTACCAGGTTTTCTCACCAGCACCACCGGAGAGCTCCAAGCGCTATTGCTCTCTTCGATAACGCCTAGAGAGAGCATCCTGTCGAGCTCGTCATACAATAGCTTTTGTATTGCGGGTGAGATGGGATAATGACGTTGCTTTATGGGCATCTTTTCATCTTCCACCTCAATAACATGTTCTTCGAGGGCTGTCTTTCCCAATCCCAACACCGCAAACGAAGGATAAAGCTTTTTGACTCTCTCTAGCTCATGGTTCTGTGCTGGTGAGAGTTCCTGTAGTGGAGGAACCACCATTGTCGATGATGGTATGTCTATCTCTTCGATAACGTTAGGAGCGACCTTGAATGTTTTCCAGAAATCTACCCCTAGGTATAGTGCTTGTTGCAAGGATGGGACAACAAATAACTCCAATTCATGAGACTGGCTACCCCAAGAGACTGATGTCGTGAATCGTCCTAGTATGCGTTGGTGGTTACCGTCAGCTGTTTTTATGTCAGTTGTCATCTTAGTCATTGTTATGTCATGTTTTCCAAGGAACTCTAAGGCTCCTTTCCCTAAGCAGCTGATGGAAGCCCCGCTATCCATAAGCCCTACAACTTCCTCCCCTCCAATTCTAACTTTTGCGTATGGTCTGTTGTCGTCATTAACCGTTATCACAGATGCTAATATTTTGTCAAGTCTTCTTCTATTGATTGCACACTTCTCCCTTAACCTACGAATTTTTCGAAAATTCCTATTACTCTTCACCGGACATGTCACTTCTTCGCCAAATATTCGTCGGCGGGCAATCCGGTACTCTAGGAGTCTTTGATGAAGACTTTTTCGATGGGGGACAGGATTTGGGGTACCAGAGACTGGTAACTTCTGATCCCTCCTCAAAATTGAGACTCCTACTGATTCTCCTGTTTCACCGGGAGATGTCTCTGAATCGGCGGGTTGCTCCCGGTTGCCCCGCCGACGATCAAGTTTTCCTGACATTTCAGGCATTGGAAACTCAGGTTTCCCTGGCCACAACTAAAACATGTTAGTGTGTGAAAATTTGAAGGACATGCCGGTGACGTTGTAGTAGTTGCCGTCGGTGTCCTGTACAGGTCTGTTCTGTTAGTATTCGTTCGTTCTGTTCGAAAAGGTTTGTCAGTTGTTGGGTAAGTTGTGTTTCTGTTTGGTCTGCGTTGTTGTTGTAGAGCTGCAAGCTCAAAGTCGTCGCTATCTACAATGTCATGTGGTTCGTATCGTGTACCGTTGTCTGTTTGTTCGTCAATTTCGTTAATGTTTCGTCGGAATCGTTGTTCTCTGTTCGTAAGATGTCGTTCCGCTCTCCTGCATTGTTCGCGCAGGTCTTGTAGCGTTGTGATCGAACAACCGAAGATCAGGTTTGCTATGCGGTCTTTAATGTTTTGTCTCAGTATGTCTATCAAGTCCAGTTCGTGTGGTCGGTTCGTCATCTGTAGTGTAAGAGAGCGTATGTCCGAGTAAAAGTCGTCGTAAGACTCTTGAGGTAGCTGTTTTCGGTCCATGATAGCTCTCAAAATCTCATGGTCCCTTTTATTATTTTTGAACTGCCTTAAGAGCTCGTCCTTGAGGTCATGAAAATTCAGCTCAGTGTCCCTTTGATTCTCTTCGAGAAACTGCCAGTACCATTTTTCGGCTGGCCCTGACAAAAGATGGTGGAACTGGTCAAACAGCTGGCAGTCAGATATACCCCCTTTTCTCCGCAGAGTCTCCACACGAAATATAAAACTTTCGACGGACATCGTTTTTGATGTTCCGTCGAACTTAACCCCCCATTTGTGGATAGGTATCTCGCTACGCCGGCCAATGTCCCTGTTGTAATATTGGTCTGTCCTTGTCTCAAGTCTCGTTCGGTTCATTGGTAGTGATGTCAGCGTAACGTAATTGTCTCTTGTCGTTGTATTTTGTCTGTACGTCACATTCGGTGAATCTCTTGGAGCTGCAAAAGAGTTTTCCAAGCCACTGATTTTCTCATTGACAACTTTTAAGCTATCCTGAAAAGTCACCATTAAACTTTTCATAGATAGCTCAAAAGCTGACATCATCTTGGCCTGGTTCTCCTTTACGGCCCCAGAGACTACCTCATGAATTTGTTGCGTAATTTGTTCGTCCTCAAGCTGTGCTTTTTTACGTACGTCATAGTCTTCATCGTCAAAAGTTAACTGTTGTCTATGTCTTAGCGTTCTTTCTGTTATCTGTTCTGTTGTCCGTTGCGTATTGACGTTCCATTGGTCTGCGCTTATTTGTTGATGTTTGTGTGTTTACGTCTTGTAACAAGTCTTCGTACTGTATTGGAAGGGCTCGTTGCTCACTCCCCGATTCTTCTTGAATCACCGCCATAGGAGGAGCTACCTTCAGTTCTGTCGAGTCAACCGTCTTCTTTATGGATGTTCTTAAGAGCGATTTTCGATGAGCAGTGATAGCAGAGAGCAACATATGGAAAGAGCAGCTATAAGTAGCAGCGATTTGATCACTGTTTAGAGAGCAGCTCGGTAAATGAGTCATGAGCTTGAGCACACCTGCTCATGCTTCTGCTATGTGCTTTCAGTGATTCAGTGTGTGAGCATGAGCAAGAGCAGCGAGCACTTGAGCTTTGAGCAGTTAGCAGTTTGCAAACTGTGATTTGTTTTGAACACAAGAACGATTAATGAAAAACAGAGAAAACATGCTCATAGAATTAGAATATCTTCTTCTTCATTCTCAATTGCTCACTCGATGTTTTGCCCTCGTCGGCTATAGGTGTGTATGTGTTTTATGGATGTGTAATGTGTATCTGTAATTTGAATGCCGCGCCGTGCATATTATACTACATTTTCGATTCGTTGAATATATGTATGTATATGGTGAAACAGAAAAAAAGAACAGTGAGCAACTGAGCATGCATTCTGATGAGCAATCGCAACTGCTCACTGCTCAGTGCAGAGAGCAGTGTGATTGATAGCAGCTATCGCAAGAGCAGTCTCACCCCTAGTCTTCTTTTCTTTTCGGTTTTTTGTCTTGTCGTCTGGACTGAATCCCATAAAGTCATAAGAGTACGTCGTCAGATCAGTAACTTCTAGTTCGTCAGTTCCATGTCGGTCAAAGTCTTGGTCCCTATCTCGGCGATTTCCACCTGGCCAACCCCATAGCGAGTTAGCACCTGATACCTCATCTTGTTGTCGGCCTACCTCATCTAAGCTCCTGCTACCACTTACTAAGCCCCTCATCCTTCTGGGATTGGATGGAGCCGCAGAATAAGTGACCTTAGGGATCGCCCCTGCACTCTTCTTCGAGTCACCCATTATCCACCAATCTCAAAACCACAAGTGAAATAAGAAAGAGCAAAACCAGGGGTAAAACAAAAAAAAAAGGAGACGAAGATGAATTCAAAAAAAAAAATTATAGGTAAAATAGAAAAAATCAAATAAAAAAACCAAATTCAAAAAAAATGTAAATGAAATTCAAAATGTTGTAAAAATAAAAAAAAATGTAGAGCAAAAAAAAAAAAGTAAATGAAAAAAATTGGTTTTCAAAAGTAAATTAATAAAAAAAATGTTCAATATTGGGTTGAAGAAAAAAATATTAAAATGTTTGTGTATATTATAATACTCGTAGTGGTGTGCAAACTTCAAGACAGGTTTTCCAATCTATTTGGTGCTTTTGGTTCGTCTGTCCTGTACTAGTTTGTAATGTCCTAACTAACGTCTGTTGGATTGCGACTGGTATTTCGGAATTAAATCGAGAGTTGAAGCATTTCCTTTATCTCCCCGCCACGCTGGCATTCGGTTGAACCAAAAACCAGGTTGGCTGGGGCCTTTTTTGGCTATGCTCCAACACGACCAAAGCTTCAAGTCCTACCACTCACGCCTCACCAAAAGATTGGGCCTTGGCCCTAATCATTTGGGTAGCAGCTAGCAGTTCAGACACTCCATTTTGGCCCGCTATCGGTTTCTTGACAGACTTCGAGTTACCTCACTAAATCTCGTAGCTACACGCCTCGAGATCGGACAGCCACCTTCATTCTATCTCAAAACCGACGGCTTAAACGGCATTTCAATTTTGTAGAAAGGATAGGATAGTAAAATGTAAAAGAAAAATATAACTAAAAAAAAAACTCGTTGGGCGCCATTGTTGTGAGTCTAGGTAAGCCACGGGGGCAACTTCGATGCTGGAGAAGAGGGCTCGGCACGCTTGCGATTGCTCGGCTTAACTCGTCGGACGGGGGTAGTTCTTGCCCCTTCCCCAAAACATCCCAGCTCAACAAACATTTTGTCTCGTGCCAGTTTCAAATAAAAATAAAAAGAAAGATGAAGAAAGCTACTTTACTTTGACCTCGGACGGAAAATAAAGACTCTAAAAGGAAAAGATAGAAAGAGAAGAAAGAGTAAAATGAAACACTGAAATGCCTTTGCCAATACACTTGAAAAAGACTGGGAAAATAACCGCGATACTAAAACTAACTAACTCTAATAAAAAAAGGAAAATACCTTTTTATTTTATAACTAAAACTAAAAATCTATAAACTAACCTAAGACGATCAAACTCATCCCAGTATCTTTCAAGCATATCGGTTCGATAAAATCCCGAAATATGCCAGATGTTGTTGGCAGAGCATGGCCTTCCCACCCCTTTGTGTCTCGCGCACGTAACACAACCGATGGCTATCCTCTGGCCAAGTCTATGAGGAATAGCCCCTTGATAACTCCACAGTCGCAATCGAAGTCCTGAAAAGTCTAAAACAAAAGTCACGTCATGTCCTGTCGTCGTTCGTAAAAGTCACTTCACGTCATGTCATGCACCAAAAGACGGCCCGCCTACCGTCTACACACCACCAGCGAAAAAGATTTACGCACACATCATTAACAAAAAAAATCTCAACCACAATATTTACTAATTATATAAATCATTAATTTATTCAAAAACACTAATCAAAAGAAAAATCCTGCTTCTAATATTAATTTAAAACTACTCTATCCAAAAAAAAATGAAAATCAAACGATCCAGAAGGGATCGGAAATGTAATAAAAAAAAACTTAAAACAATTACTCACGGTTTTCCTCTCGTTGTATGTCCCTCGAAGTCCTGCCGGCAGCACCAAAGAAGGATCAACGCTGGTTATGTCCACAATAGTGGTTAGACGCGCACAACTTAATACTAAAAACAGAATTCTTATGCTCTAACCTTAATACAATATTCAAAAGAGGAGAAAAAAAAAATCAAAATGAAAAATCTTAAATCTAATCTTAACACTAAAGGAATATAAAACAAATTGAATTCAAAAAGATCCAATCACTTGGATTGATCTATAAAATAAAAATTCACTTCTTTTCACGCTGGATTGCGCTCGATTATTCACCTTTGAAGCACTTGATGGATTGGTGAATACGGAGCGGGAAATTTGGTTTCGTCGTTTGGCGTCGAAGCACCCACTTTTGCATATATGCACTGACACCTGGTTATCAATGATTTGTGGTTTGTTGAACACTCTGGGGCACGCTTATTAGGATTCAGGAGTCTCGCTTTTGATTGCGGAGATCTCCGCTGAATCGCCGTTTGAAGGCCGCTAATACGGTCCCACAATAACCTTCAGGTGCACAAAACTCACTCACTAAAATCACCAAGGTGATGCTTGCAGGTGTAAATGGTAGCAGAGGCCCGATTGAATTATCTTTACACCTACACAAAATGGGGGGTTAATTTCCACGTAAAAAAAAATCATGTGGTCACACATACCTCTGCGAAATGAATTTTATATCCTATGAATTCCTAATTCCCTCGGATATTCATACCAAAAAGGATGCCTGCTATCTGACTGTCAATTTGCCAAAATTCCTATAATAATGGTGTTAATTTAGGCCATTTAAATGGATACCAAAAATAAAACTCACCCTGAAACAAAAGTGTCAATTATTTTTCCACTTCACTGTAGAACACAAAAAAAATCGGGAGCAGCTGATTCTCGGTCTTGCCTCTATTCAGTTTTTTTGCGAAAAGAATTTAAGGGCACTGACCGCGAGCCGTTAGCTATCATTGAAATTGATAGTCCATCAGCTGTCCCAATCTCTTGCACATACTTTCTCAATACCTCCATATTCTGCCCTCTATTCCTCTCTCTCATTGACCTACCTCACATTTCTTTCCTATCAATGCATTTTAGTTTTTCTTTCGGTCATCTGCTTTGTCTTCGCAGATTCCCCTACACATTTTTTTTTCAGTCTTCTCTCTCTTTAAATATTGAAAATTTACCATCTCATGTGTTCCTTTTCTACTCGCGAAACTATCATTTGAATTCGCCCATGATCAGTTCACGATAGATTCGACGTTTCAAATAACTAGACTTAACATAACATAGAATGATAAATCAATACATAACTAAATCAATACATCACATACCTAACAATCATAAAAAAATTGGTTTGTTTTCCTTTTAAGTTCCATAAAAAAAAACTACATAAAAAAACTGCATACATAAAAACTACACCTAAATGTCATATCGATATTCGCCGGAGTGAGTCGCTCTCACTGACGAATATGAAACAAAAAGAGAATGCAAGAAAAGTCCATATCGTTAACGAATATGGATCATAAAAGGGATTGCCAAAAATAAAAGAACGTGAACACGTACACATCGGTCGGACGAAAATCGAAGGTAAGAAACAAATTTGTTATGATTGATATTTTGTTTGTTATTGTTTTAATTAATGTTGTTAATTGTTAGTAGGGGATTGCATGGAGCTAGGAGACACTGGAGATTAGGATAGATTCCAAGGAATTATATCTACATGGGAGGAGGATAGGTAAGTTAGTATTTTATCATTTAAAAATCTCCAATTGATAATTTTTGTTTTATTATGTGTTAATAATCGAATTATATTTCTACTTCAGGTTAATATGAAAGGATGATGGTGTTAGCAACAGGTGGGGATCATAGGAGTACGTGGGAAATTGGTGGTAGCTGGCAAAGCTATGGATTGAGGACGTGGATTTGGAATGTAGGTAAGGACCGCGGTGCCTGTTGTAATGCCGTCGGCAATCGTCAAATGTTCGTTCGCGTCGTATTTTATTTCAAATATAGAACTTATGTTATTTATAAGACCGGTGTTTCAATAAATAAAATATGTTAACAAATAAACAAAATTGACTGGCGTTTAATTAATTTGTCTTTTTGATTTTGGGAAGTTGATTTAATGTGTAGGGTAGAGTGACAAGGCTGCCGTAACACCTGCTCTGAAGGAGATCACAATTTCGATTGTTTTTGTGACTCTCACAAGTTGTGACTGCGGGGGAGAATACGAAAAAGTCATAAAATCAATTTCACCTCTTCTTGTGACTTGTGAGGTATCAGTGATGATGGGGAGAATCGGGCTATTAATTGCAATTTGCAAAATGTCAGAGCTTTAAAAACTTTGAGGTCAAACGGTGGAATTTTGAAATCAAATTCGTTCCCCAAAGGCGCGAGAAACCATGCACGTCAGCGGCTTATCTAATGGCTTGTTCACATCGTTGCCATTGTTTTTATACCCTAATCCCATAGGGGTATATTAGTTTTGATACATACAGGACTATCACGAATAAAAAATTTATTCGCGATAGGCCTGATAGTTGTAATATAGCAAAATAGTTTAGCTAGCTATACCTCAAAGTATATGGATCGACTCAGAATCGCTAGCTGAGTCGATTAAGTCATGCCTGTCTGTCCGTCCGTCTGTATGTCACCAATTGTTAGGCCTTAAATTTTGAGCTAGGAGAATGAAATTTGTATCTCTATATGACCATTGTGCGTTGCTTCAGAACATGTGTAAACATTTTTGAAATCCACCCACTTCCAAAAAGCGTTATTTTTGGCCAAACGGTAAGTTTTTTTTTTTGAAAAAGGGTCTGAACAAAATATTAAAACAATTCCAATACGTATATTTCGTGAATACAAAGATTTTTGCTCCGCCCACATTTTGGGGGCTTTTTAATTAAAAAAAATTTTTAATTTTAAAATTTTCGAACAAAATGTTGATGCAGAATCATTGGTAATATTGACATGAATATTTCGTCTATTAAACATTTTAGCCCAAGCCCACTTTCTGGGGGCGTTTTCTTATAAAAACCATTTGTATACCTTATACTAAGCCGTATACAATAGAAAAACGTTGTTTTTTGTTGAACCATAAACTAATTTGAAAAACTGTCTGAACAATATGTTGTGACGTCATTTTCAATACTTCACTGTTTTGACTTTAAATTTTGTTCACAATATTTCTGATTTCTTGTGGTATGGTGGATATCCTCATTCTTACCTGGGAGGTTATTCCGTAACTTTGAAAACGATTATCACTCAGACGTTAGTCGAGACCTCATGATCAATCGCTCAATAATCGTCTGTGATTTGACGATTATTATTTTAAGAGAAGCAAATAAAGTGATATCGCCGAAACAACTCAAAACGACTAACAAAACGATAAAACGACTATTGATCTACCGTGATGTCAGATCTACCGTCGAAATGTTAATATGTTATAGTCAAACGATAATCACTTTACGGAATGAGGGCCCTGGGCTCAATATGGTAGTCTAAATATAAAATACTGGGGCCATATTTTATAAAACGAATATCGTTGAAATTCGATTACACGATTCTTACCTTTTGTCTTGCCGTTCGTTTCGTTTTATCAAAGACTATGAATTCTATACAGATGACGCACTCCATATAAGAAAAATTGTTCTATGGCGGGTCGTGCTGGCACAGCCCGCCATATGTTTTTGTTCTTGTTTTTTATATGTTTGCATGCACACCGCCCGCCCGTACCATGAAACTACTCAGCAAAAGTTTCTGTTTTTTTTGTTCTCAATGCGTCATCTGTATAGAATTCATAATCTTTGGTTTTAAGTAATAGAGCCCCTGGATGTATGCCTCTTCTCTATTGCAATGTGATCAATTTGATTGACCGTTCGTTGATATGGAGACCGCTATGTCCCTTTATGGTTATCAGGGTGAGGAAATCGTGTGATGGATATAGTGGCTTTATGTTCCACAGCGAAGTAAAGTAGCCTAGGTTCGTTGTCAGATGTGTTGTCGTGAAGACTGTGTTTTCCGACATTACTGCTGAAGATGTCTTCCCTTGCTACATTGCGTTAAAATCTCCCAGCACGATTTTTGCAACGTACTTCAGCAGTTGCTTATAAGTCAAGGAGCTCGTAGCCTTTAATATTTTCATATTTTTCCTCTGTCGGAGCATAAGTGCATAAAAGGCTTCTTTTTTTTTTGCCTTAATGCGGATTGTGCGTTTGCTAATTAAAGCATAAAACTTTTTGCCTTAGTCTGGCACTTCTAACAAATCCACATACGAAATGTCGCTGTTTTTTCTCACTATAACACATGTCACAGTTTTTCATCCCCTTTTTGCCCGGCCCATCGTAGGACGCATATAGACGAAATAAACAGCGACTCCTAGAGACATATGGTAACAAATACTCACCACTAGTAAGACTTAAGATAGGTAAGTGTTTTTTTTTAAATTGAATCATTCATCCATACCATGGTTATCGAAGACGAATAATTCATAAACGACATCCATTTATCAATAAATTTTTATGTTGGTACCATGAATGCGAATTGATAAACTTTGCATCCATTAGGCATGTTCCGAAAATCTAGCAAAGCTGAGATTTCCTGCGTATGCTAAATCTATAAAGTGCCAGTGTGTATTTTTTTTCCTCCTTGTTTTCAGGCATGCTGTACCAACATACGACTAGCTGCAATGCATTCCGACATACAGACAACACCCTCTTCAGGTTTATTTCAATTTTATTTAATAGAACGCCACTTAAAATGGCATTATCCTAAAACAACACAGAAAACATATAAAATAAATAGGTAGGCAATGAAAGGATATAATAATAAAAAAAAACTTAAGAACAAAGAAAATGTGGTAAGAGTTGCTAATGTAAAAGAATACCAATTTTTTTAAACAATACATTTACTGACGCTGATTCCAGCTTATTTCGGAATCTCAAACTCTCCAGAGTCTCGTAAAACAATTCTTCTATTTCTTAGCTTGTATGTGCGTTGATCCTCCTCTTCCTGTTGGCGTTGTTTCTCCGATTGGATAGGTTTAGATTCCTCTACTGTATCCTCGACGACAAACTGTGGACTATTAAAGACGACACTTCTACCTGGCCTGCTAACGGAGCCTGGCGTCTTTAATATTGACTTCCTCGACATCATTGGTGCTCGCAACGGACTGCCACCCTCCATGGTAAGAGGGGATTTCTTTTCTTGCTCATTAAGTAGTGCTGTCTTCAAAAGATTTCCAGTCTTGCGGTAGCCACTCGTTTGCGGCAACTGTTTGGGAGTGTCACATCCATCCGCTGAGGTTATTGATTGACATAGCGGCGATGACTTGCGATTCGCTCGTGTTGGCGTGTTGACTGTTATAACAGTGGCCGCAGCAGATCGAGAACGACGATTCATAATCACCACTTGTCTGGGCTTTGAGGGGGTCAGGATTATATCGTTATCAGCGCCACCAACCGTTTTCTTTTTAAGGTATGCAGCGTGTGCGGCCCTTAGCATCTTGTGTAGTTCACCATTCGGCCTGGGATTTACAGCAGGCTTTCGTTTCTTTGGTTTTTTTACTTTAGCCAGACTGTTGCTTGCATTGGGGACAATTTCGTCGGGATCTGCCCAATTGTTGGCTTTCCAGCGTTCCAGATTGCTGAAGCGTTTTTCAACGTTTTCAATCTGTAGACCTACCATTGACCAAAATCCTTCCAAATCTTCGGGAAGAATCGCTTTGGCACCTTCGCCACCGCCATTGCAAGTGACCGTCTTTCCCAGTATGCCATCCTCACAACGATCGATAAGACCACCGAATTGTTTTAGCTTTTTCGTGGTGAGCAGCCTGGTCTGACCGATGGTAACATTGATCATGTCCACTCCACAGTTTTCGATGAGCTGGGCGTTTTCCTCTTTGTACTGTTCCCAGTTATTGCATTGACCATGCAAACGGTCGATTTCATCTGCCAGCTGTTTGCGATAGTAGCGCACTGTTGCGAGAGTACGACGCACTTCAGCCGTAGTCTCTGGCGATTTAGTCGTGTCATCCGGTACCATGTAGATGCTGTTTCGCTTTTCCCGTTCAATTTTTGTATTTACCTTGCCCCGGGACACCGATACATAGGGACTTAGATATGTTGTAGGTGGTGCCGCTGTTTTTTCTGGCGTTGCTTGAACCTCTTCTTCGGGTTGCTTTATTTTATCTGATTCCACTTCCACCACTACCTCCTCCGGCTTAGTTGGTTCTTTATTATCAGAATAAACAACTGAGTAACGAAGAGGGTTGAACTTCTCCTCAATTGGTGTCTCCTCAATCGCTTCGACATCAACTGGACTGATGGTGTTACCCAGCTCTGCGAAGATTAAATCCGCACGTAGATCTTTCAACGAGGCAGATTTTCGCTTCGTTGATGTCAGGAAGTTTAGGTATGAACGATCGGGATTACAGTCGGTTGGTGTTTCAGGAATTGGCTCAGCGAGTTTTTTAGAGTCACTGGTGCTGGGTACCAGTGTCTTTCCGTCAAGCTTCAACACTGGTGGAGGATTTGACGTTTTACCCTTCATTGTTATAAAGGCTTGTGAAATATTTGTTTTCGCCTTTTTAGACGCTTTGAACGTGGGACGTTTAATGGGTGGCATTCCAGACTTTATGATTTGCGGTTTGTTTACCTTATTTGCGGCGGGAACTGATGTTGGTTGCGGTCTCCGGATTATTCTCGATGATGGCTGAGGTGGCGGGGGCATCCTGGGCTTTTGTATATTGCTGACGGGTTTCGTAATAGGTTTCACCGATGGTTGGGGTGGGGGCGGCATTTTCACTTTACTGGGAGTTTTACTGTTTAGTGGTTTGATTCCATTAGTTACAGATGTCGTGGGGCGTAACGAACTACCAGTTGGGGGTTTTTGCATTGGCGTTTGAAACTTCTGCTTCAATAATGTCGTTGTTGGTGGAGTTGGCTTCGCTACAGTTTTCGGAATAGAATCACTTCTATGCACAGTTGGTTTTGCCAATGTGGACAATGGTCTGACAATCTTTGCTTTTGCAGATGCAATCTTTGAATCGACGTTCTGTTTCTTTTTAGGTGTTTCGGTGAAAGTGAAGATTGATTCCTCCTTGCCATTAATACAGCGCACTGCATTTTTACCTATTACTTCAAGAGTGACGTCCTTTAAATTTGCAGGCGGTTTAAATACATGACTTTTCGAGGCAAATGTCGACTTCTTTTCAACAGTCTGCTGTGCTGCGTTACTTGTTGGAACAACAAATGGCGCCCGTTTCTTCATTTCAGCATTTATTTCTTTTTGCTTTGCTTGTTCTGCCTTCCACGCTAAAAACCGCATTAGATAAGCCTTCTGTCGTGACTGTTTTTCACTCATTTTGGTAGGCTGTGATTGCGATTGCATTGGTACCGAAGCTCCGGCGTCCTTTGGCGCATTTTCAACTTGTTGCTGTGAAACTGGTAAGAGAAAATCTGTAACATTAAGTTTGAAGCAATTTTATTTAATAACTTTACCTGGTTTAGGATGTGGTGGCTTGAAATTCTCCTTATCTTGCTCTACAGTTTGCTGCTGTTTCTTCGGGGTAGGACTTAAAGAAATATTTCTTGTCGATGAATACAACTCATCGCGTTTGGCAGCCCGACTTCTGTGAAATTCTTGGCGTTTGTTTTTTAAATTCAATGCAGGATTGTTTTTATACAATTGTCTATATTGTTCCATTTTGTCTTGAACTATTGAAATACAAATAAACCAATAAACCAATGTATAATACAGAAAAGAAAATACAACTCACATAATATTATCAAAAAAATCCACACAACTATTTAACCAAACGGGATCTGTAGATGTTGAATTTGAAAATTCAAACTCAAAAGAGATAACATATATATATATCTGTCTCTTTTTATTGGCTTGGTCTGCTAATCAGTAATGTCAGTGCCGACAATTTGTTCTGTCGAAAATAATATTTTGTGAGTGACGTCATTCAAACCGAACTCAATTCGTTCGGACTTCGGAGTAATTGTATGTACTCACTAACTTATAGTAGGGGTATTCATAAACGTCGGAAAGTCGTCGTAAACGTTGTAAACGTGATAAAATTACTGTCAAAATTTGTATGGGAAATCTTTTCCAACAATATCGGAATTTTCTCACAGGAATTGGGTGCGTAAACTGAGATGGTAAACGTTGTAAACTTTTGAAATGCTATTTTGACATTTAATCAGTCACTTTCACACATCAAACGTGTGCGCTAAACTGAAAAAAATTATCGAGAACGGAATGAGAACAATAGGAACAAATTTCTATCAATAAATAAATTACTAAAATGAGATTCAATTCAGTGGGTTACCGCATTATTTAGTGGTGTAGTTTTGGGGTCGTTCATGAAAGGTCGTCGTAAAATTACAATCTTTCTCACGTAATAAAGTTACGACATTGCATGAATACTCTTATGACGTTTTCCATTGGGAAGAAAATCAATTTTTTTTTATCTGAAGACCGATTTTGACAGTTGTTGGGTACCATTGGGCGAAAAAATTGATTTTTTTTGATCAGAGATCAATTTTGCAAATCTGAATTTTTCGGCAGATTTACCAATACCAATAGAAATCATAGCTGTCAGTTTGACAAGAGTGATTTTCATTTTGATTTTTTACTTCGGTTGTAATTTATTTATGGATATGGACACAGAAAAGAAAGTTATACGTGAACTATTAAATTGATTGAATGAATTAAATGAAGATAATTTCTGTATTTTCAAATGTTTGTTATGTTTTTAATGTTGGCAGCTACACCGACGCTAACTTCACAGACACGAAATGACACCAATACAATGACAAAAAAAAAAATCTGAATCGTGTTCCATTGACACTCAAAAAGATCAAATTTCAGATCAAAATCAAGATTTTCCAATGGAAAACGCCATTAGTATCGCAATCAGAGGTCAAGTAAGGATCTTTACTTGATTTCTGATCGCAACATTGTTAGCTACCGAAAATCACCTGAAAATGTCTGGATAGTTAAGCTATCCACTGGTTAGTTGATTAAAAAAGTTCAAGCAAGTCGCTCATAATGTTATGCGGCTTAAAATATGTTAGGAAGCGTACTTCTTCTTTGCTAAACTGCTAACCTTACTCTTATGCCGAATAAACCCGAGTTGCATTTTACATCAAAGGGATTTGGCAAAACCAATTGAACAAACCCAATAATTTGGTTTTGTTTAGTTAGTAATATTAAAGGGCTGACCAGAATACGTATCTGCAGCAGCTTGCAGCTAAGCCTAGGCTTAGTTTTACGAGTATGAAAATGTTTACTTCTTTAATGATGTTAGTTTTGTGATTGTGTGTGCAACTTTTAAGTGGCGATGGGTTCTATTCTAACTTCTGGCATAAAATAACTTGGCAATACAATACAAATGTTGTACCCGGTTGCTATTCACTGAATACTGAAAAGTGAGAGATATACGATAATCGCAGAATGCACTAGTGTAAGAGAAAAAACATACCCAAAGTCAAATTAACACTCATCACAGTTGTCAACTTACAGCCTTATTCATTAATTTATTATAAGGAGTGTATAAAGTTATGCACTCCTTAAAATGCCTCTAAACGCAAAAACCTTATTCATAAAACTTATACAACGTTGAATAGAGGCTGCACATCCTAAACGCGTATGATGGTTGAATAGTGCCTGTATAAGGGTATATATTTTTTTTTATTTCTGTATACACAGACGGCTGAGCATTACCCCCAAGGCAATCTCGACGCAACGGACGGTATCGACGCAGACGGTTTCGCGTTGAAATGTCAAAAACTCATCGAGCTTATGGGAACATGTATAAGTGGGCAATCTGAACGCCGACGCGACGCAATGGACGTTAGCTACACAGAAAAGTTGATTCAACTTCAACTTTCTTGCGCATCGACGCATTGGAATGTCAGTTTGAAAGCTGTCAGATGGTATGTTTGTGAGAATCTTGAGATTACTTTCATAGGTTATAAATAAACAAAATAAATTAAAAGTACTGAATTAATAATTGTGTTGTGTGACTAACAACTAATTATATTTTCTTCTGTGAGAATTGAAAAACAAACAAAATCTTCGACGGCTAATGGTGAACTGTCAATCAAGTGATATCGCATCGCGTCGCGTCGTGAGCGTCGAGATTGCCACCACCACTCAAATCCTCACCATTTTTGACACTTCAATGCGAAACCGTCTGCGTCGCGTTCGTCGCGTGCGTCGAGATTGCCTCCACCATCAGGGTTACCAAAGGCTCAATTGTAAGTTGAATAAAATCATCCAGGGTATTTTTGTATTTTAGCTGTTGTGTTTCACTGTTTAATTTGTTCAAATGGTAATGGGCCAAATTGCCCATTCGGGAACTATACAACAATGCTGCCCGTTAGATACAGACCATAGAAAGAGATGATTACTGAATATCTAAAAAAGCAACTTAGTATTTTCTGCATAGCTATGTTAGATCGATTTAGTACATCAAAAAACTAGTAAGAATTGGTAATTGCGGATTTAATATATGGAGAGTTATTGCGGGTGTATATCACTGTACTTCTCGCACGATGGTGGGACCTCATGTTTCAGACAAATTCGAACGACTGACTTCAGATAAGCTTTTTATGACAATTGATATTAGGTACTCGGATGAGTTGTCAAATAATCTCGCGAGTAGGGCAAGTCTAGGTGTTCCTTCTACTGTGAATATTATAGATCTGTTAATAAAATAAAGGAGTACAAAAAATGACACAGAATTGTGAAAAACAATTATGCAGTGCAATAATGCCTGAAACACACGTGCAGTGGTTCTGTATGCAGTGCGGCACGCAGTGCGGCACGCAGTGCAGCAAGCAAAACACACGTGCATTCATTTTATGTTTGACATGCATGCAGTGCAGTGGCTCCTGTCATTCACATTCATCCACATTCAGCTTACTGTTGTGGTGTTTGGTGATATATAATTGCCTCATAGAGCTTTATTATATGAAATAAATAAAAAAATATGCATATGGTAGGAACTTGGGTTTCAGTTGGTTGAAGCATTCATTCCAAATACACATTGAAAAAAGCAATCTCATCTTTGATACTTAACTGGATTTACTTTATGCTCTTAGGTCATAATTAGATTGAATAGGTATTCGTTCAGTGATTGCTTCCTTCATCAAGCCATTCAAATTGGAAAACATTTTCATGTAGGTATATGCATTTGTTTTGTTAATGCATTTATTATTTTTTTTTTTTATGCGGATTAAACGTCATAATATAATGATGCCAAATATCTTAGTATTACGTTTTTTTTTTCTTTTGTGTTGTGGTGTCATTGAATTTTTGCAGTGGATTTAGAAATAGAGACAACTTGCAGTACTGCAACGCTTGCAGATTTTACATGTGTTCGCTCCCATTGAAAACTGTGTGTTCTATCTTTTCTGCAAGGAGAATTCTGCACATGTGTTTCAGGCATAACCCCTGCGGGGAGACTTCTTTAATTACTTTGTTTGTTTATAAAAGGCCTAACACTAACTGTAGCAAATTATAAGCTTCACAAAAAGTCTTTCCGATAATATTGGCAAGCCTTCTCGAAGTTGAATAATAACTATTTTTAATTAGTTTCTTTTTGTTTTATATTTATTTATATTACAAGGCCTATGGAAATTATTAATTGTGGAAATTAATTTTTTTTTTGCCTTATAGAAAAATAATTATTGTTAGTTGGGCTTTTGTGTATTCACGTTGTTTTTTCCAAAATGTAGGTGTTTTTTCTTTGAGAGTTTTGAATAGAATGCCAACTTCAAATGGCACTAACAGTCACGGGTGTTATAATCATTTTTTGTGGCAGGGCTTATTTCCATTTCGAAAAAGAAATAAGCCCTGTGGGGCCTCTTTGTCGGTCTAGAAATTGCGAAAACCACTTTTTTGGGCCATATCATCGTAATGTTAGAATGAGTCAAAATCTCGCGGTCGAAAATGTGTAGGAAACAATACTTTTCTCTTTGTAAAAGAAAGTTAAAAATAAAAATAAATTTTAATTTATTTTCCGGTTTCTGTTAAGAAAATACCTACTATACATTAACATCGACCTAGACCTGTCGTTCTACAAAAAAGGAGTTCTGTGATCACGTAGATCTCTTAATCATGGTTCTCAATAATAATTGTACTAGTACCACTTTTTGTTGAACAAATTTTGCAGCAATTAAACGCAAAAAAAGTAGTAGGTATATCTAGATCAGTTACTCAATGCGTGAGATTTGCACTATCCTGAAATACACACTGGAAGCTCATTTTTAACTTATCACTTTCAATTCGTTATACTATCAATCAACAGCATTTGAAATGACTTCAAATTCAATTCAACTAGAACATACGGCTGCAAAATCATTTGTCAGTTTTTTCCTCACGCAGTAAGAGGTGCACATACATATCAATGCAGTCACTTGTAAACCTATTAGCCAAACGCCTTACTAAAGCGGTCAAATCTTTCAAATTAAACACCTGTCCAAAATGTTTACCACTTCCACCATAACTCTTTAAGATATGCATGCTGCACAACTCACAAACAAAAAAGTAATGCAATCCCTATATCCGCTGATAATCTCAGATACGTTCACGGCCCACAGAATCACGTGTGTATTGGATATTTCTGATTCTCATGGATGATTTAATGCAATGCTCTTGGCGTACTCACATACGACCTCATGTGCTATAGTGTCCAACTGCTGCGGAACGTTGTTGCCCCAAAATACCATATGACAAGTGCAATTGCTGTATTTGATGCAGTGCACGACAGCCCAGCAGCTGCCGAGTTATCTGGATCAATTAAGATCATAAATTCCATTTTTTTTTTGTTGCACTGTTTCAGATTTTATGACGCATTAAAGCCCCAACAAAGTGCAACGGCTCTCACTTTTCAAAGACTATAAGAAATGAGAATCGGTCGGCATATTGGTTTTTGTCACTTTTTATTGAAAGCCAAAGTATTGCATCTGTACACACATTTGGCGGCTGAACATGTTGCCCATCAAGAATCGCCCCACATCGTATACAGTGATAAAAGGAGTTAAAATGGTCTCCTTGGCTACCAATCTGTCCGTTAGTTGTGCATGATGGATTGGTGAATGAAATTATTTCTGTCCATTTGCTTGGGGTAGTCTGTTTAAGTAGTTGATATTTGTTTGTTAGTTATAGTCGATGAAAAGTTTTTCAATTATAAACGTGGTATGACAGTTTTTGGCCTTTTACCACTTGTGTTTTCGATTAATATTTTTCATAGTTATGAGTGCTTTGAGCCGGTCGGCGGCACGCCAATGTAATAAATTTATCCTTTCGAGAGCTTTTTTAATGAAAGGGGTCATTTTTATAATCGAGAAAGAGAGCGGGAACGAGACTATAAATCTCTCACCCATTGCACAATACATTCACCGATCATTTATTTAACATTGAACAAATTTTAAAACAAATATTGAACAATTATGCCGCGTGCCAATTGCGTTAAAATGGGGGCTAAAATTGTATCCACAAATTTATTTACTGGCTATCAGTAAATAAATTTGAATTCATGAATAAACATATCCACCCTACTTAGTTTAAATTAAACAATTTTTTCATACAAAATACAAGGTGGGCCAAAAGAGATCACCCTATTGGAAGATGCTCTTATTTTTGCAAATGGCCGCCAATGTCAAATCTGTTTTAACATTTGTGGACTAGACGGATGTAGAATACAAGTGAACAAGCCATGGAACGATATACTCCCCAAGAACCCGAAATTTAGTCTCTATACTCTATTTTTTGCAACTAGCCATCAGGCGGTCGTCCCTAAGGCGAATTTTGGTCAAAGACTTGCGCATGTTCCGGTCCAAAGTCCGTGCATCAGCTGCTGCCTGTCGACCGCGTGTAACCTACGCCCCAGCCATCCTCAATCTCGAGATGAAGTGGACGATTTTTCGACCAAAATCATAATGAGCGATGAAGCTCATTTTCACCTCAGCGGGTACGTGAACAAACAAAACTATAGCTTCTGGTGCACCGAAAATACACGAGTAATGCACTAGGAACCATTACACCCGCTCAAAGCATGGTGCGCTGTTCACGCTGGGGGAGTCATCGGCCCATTTTTTTTTTTCGAGAACGCCGCTGGTCAAACGACAACAGTGGACGGTACGCGCTACAGGGCCATGTTAACCGAGTTTTTTCTGCCGCAATTGTACGCATTTGACTAGAGGACATGTGCTTCCAACAGGACCGAGCAACGGCATATACTGCGCGACCCACAACCGATATTCTGAAGGGACAAACAACATCGCATGACTTATTTTGGCCCACCTTGTATATTTTTCGTAACCATTTATTTTCAAAAACCCAATTTTTGTTTATTTTACAACTTTCATAATACTTTCGGATACAAAGGGTGTCCCATAATTCACGCAAACTTTTCGCACCATTTAATAGTACTGTGATCAGAATTGGCCATCCAGATCTTGCGATTTAACGCCATTGTACTTTTTTTTTAGATCAAAGGTCTATGCAAACAAGCCTACGGCCACTAAAGCCTTAAAAGTGGAAATTGGGAGGTGTATTAATAAAATTCAGTCACTTTTATACGAAACGGTCATAGAACATTCTAATAAAAGAGTACATACTTGCCGCAAAGCCGTGGCGGTCATTAATCCGATATTCTATACGCCAAACTGTATACTCTATAAATCAATAAAAATTAAGGTTTCTAATTAAAAATCTGTATTTTCTATCAAAATTACATTTTGTTTTAATTATTGGACACATGTTCCTTTCTTCTTATTTAGTAATCTAAACGATAAGGGGAAATAATCCGCAAGTGTGCTTTCTATCTTTCTCAATACTGAGTAGATATACCAAATGTCAAAAATTACACAAAAGATTAATTTAAGAGATCTCCTGAGTATGTAAAAAATTTGAAGTCTAAATTTACCACACTAATGTCAAAAAGTATCCACTTGTTAAACTGTTAAGGCAAGTGACACGTGGCCTTATTACACAAAAAATCATGTTGAATCTGTTTTACGAAAAAAAGAATCTTTGCTTTCTTCCATCCAACTAGGTAGCAATTAACGTCAGGTAACAACTTGAACTTCATTTGTTAAGTATTTGGGCATTTCAAACTTTTACCAACACGTTTTGTGCACCAAATTTCCGATATTGTGGTAAAAGATTTCTCATACACATTTTGACAGTTTATTTAACTTGTAGTTAGTTAATCACATTTATAACGTTTACGACAACTTTCCGATATTGCATGAATGCCTATTAGCTTTGTTTAATGAGCCGCAGCTGCACAGCAAAAATACAGCTTTTTGTGTTCCAAAAGAAAATAGGCCTGAGCTGGACAACACGTTTCACTGCACCTGTCGAAATACAAACAGTGAGCGGCAAAAGCGAGTGCATACAAAAATGTTTCTTGTTAATGATCGATTATGAAGCTGTATACAATAATAAGTTTATTAGTTTCAATAATTTCGATATGATTTCCACGTTTAATTTTCTTCTTACAACAATAATAAAGGAAACAGAAAAACATATGAGAGGCTACAATCCGCTATGCGGATCGTTGAATACCCTATCCCATCCCATCCTTTAAATTAATATCCTCAAAATATAGGCCTTATGGCGATGAAATACAGAAAATGACATTGTCACAATATATTGCTCAGACAGTTTCTCAAAATCTTGTGTGGTTCGACAAAAAACAACGTATTTCTATTGCTAATGCCTTGGGATGGGGTATACAAATGGTTTTTGTATAACCCAAAATGTTTATATTACCATTTCGGAAGTATTTGCATCCAAATTTTTTTTCGAAAGTTTTAAAATTTGGACAAAAAGGGTTTTTTTTACTAAAAACGCCCCCAAAAAGTGGGCGTGGCAAAAAACTTTATATGAACGAAATATAGATATTAGGATTGTCTAAATATGCTACTCAGACACTTTTTTGAAATTCCTTACGGTTTGGCCAAAAAATAAGTTTTCCTAAAAAGGGGGCGTGGCAGTGGGCGGATTTCAAAAATTTGTACACTTGTTCTGGTGGCACGGACGAGGATCCTATATACCAAATTTCATTATCCTAGCTCAAAATTTAAGGCCCAAAAACCGCTGACGAACAGACAGACGGACGGACGGACGGACAGACAGACATGGCCAATTCGACTCAGCTAGCGATTCTGAGTCGATCCATATACTTTGAGGTATATGTAGCAAAATTATTTCTCTATGTTACAAACTAAGTATCAAAACTAATATACCCCCCTATGGGATAGGGTATAATGAGCAAATAAAACGGGAGTCAGATAGAACCCCGAAAACCCAACATTGCACAATTTTTTTCGAGGATTTTGTTTTGCATTCTGGGTTTTCGGGATTTCGGAATTTTGGATTTTCGGGATTTTTTTTTCAAGATTTTGACCAAATAAGAAATCTCGCATCAAAAGTGAGATTACACATTTATTAAGGGTTTAACGAGTCACCTTTCGGTCTCTAAAAAAAAGGTTTTATGAACATGATGAATTAATGAGTAAATAAATTGAGATCTGTTAATAGTTAAGTTTGCAGATTAATTAAAAAAAATGTAATCATAAGAAAAGAAATCGATATCTAAACACACAAAGTAATAGTTAATTTAAGTGATGAAGGGAAATCTTTACGAATGAGTACATTTTTAAGAAACATAAATCCCAGCGGTATAAACAAATTCTTTGATAATTATAAAAATATACAAAGAAGTTGATAACTTTTAACGTTATGGTCGATCTATAAAATTTGATCCTTTGTCAGTTTCGCGTTTTGTGAGAGGGTAATAAAAATATACCAACAAGTGCGGTGAAAATAGTAGAGCAAAATTACCCAAGGTATCGGAGTACCCGTTAGTGCTAGTATAGTCCGCCGGAAGCTACATAAACATGGTCTTCATGGTAGAGTTCTGCTCAAAAGGCCATTTGTATACATATAAAAAACCCAATATATTTAACAAATCATAATATAATAAAAGCTCCTATCGAAAGAGTATTGTATTCAGCGATGACAGTAAATTTAAGATTTTCGGAGGTGAGAGAACAAAGCATTGCGAGATTTAAACAAACAAATATCACCAAAGCAGTAAAACATGGAGAGGGATCGGTGATGATTCGGGCTACATGACAGCGTCAGGATTTTAGGGGCTAGTTTTAATTGATAATACAAAGATGAAAATAGATTATCTAAACATTTTGAAACAAAATCATCAACCTAGCATTTTAAAATTTGGTTTACAAAGCACCTGGAAGTTTCAGAAAGACAACGATACTAAGCATAATTCTCGCATAGCCTTTAACTATACGAGAAGTTTGCTTACGATATAAGAACATATTTCTTTATATTACTCCAAAATAGCTAGATCATCCCCAGACCATAATACCATCGAACACATATGGGAACGTTTTTAGCAGAGCTGTTCTTCGATCATGTTTTGAAAAGTGTGCTCTTACTTTCGATTATTTATCGATGTGTTTTTCTTAAATTATATACTTACTTACTTTCTTACTTACTTTAGTGGCGCTACAGTCCGGGATGAACCTGGGCCTCAACCAACATGCCTCTCCAATTAGCCAGGTCCTTAGCTAACTCCAAGTTGGTTGAGGTCGGTTTCTTCTTGTGCGCGCCACTTAAGGCGAGGTCTTCCTCTACTGCGTCCGACGTCTGGCTGGGAATCGAAGACTCTGGGAGCCGGATGATTGGTGTCCATGCGTTCTACATAACCTAGCCATCTTAAACGTTCAATGCGGAGTTTTTTTTAACTAGGGGTATGTCGCTGTACAGCTCGTATAGTTCGTGGTTGAATCTTCGCCTCTATAGCCCTTCAACGAAAATGGGACAGAAGATTTTTCGAAGAATTTTTCTCTCAAATCGACCAAGGATTTCCTCATCCGCTTTTGATACGGTCCATGCTTCAGTGCCGTAGAGCAGGACTGGGATAATCAGGGTTTTATATAGGATCTTCTTAGTAGTTCGAGTGAGTTCTTTACTACTAAATTGCCTTCTCAGCCCGAAGAAACAGCGTTTGGCAAGAGTAATTCTTCGTTTGATTTCTGACGAGATGATGTTGTCATAGTTAATACTGGAGTCGAAGTAGACAAAGTCCCCTACTACCTCAAAGTTATATCTGTCAATGGTGACGTCCTGTCCAATTCGCCGATGTTGTGTGTCCTTACGTGTTGACAGCATATACTTAGTCTTACCCTCATTTACTGCTAAACCCAGGGTCGTTTCCGACCCTGATGGTGCAGTGAGAATTCTCCATCGTCATCCTACACAAACGGACAGGTTTGGGCGGTATACCAAAACTAGACATGGTTCTGTATAGTTCGTCTCAATAAATGCTGTCGTATGCGGCTTTGAAATCGATAAATAAATGGTGGGTATCGATTTGGACTTCTTGGCTTTTTTCCAGGATCTGCCGAAGTGTGAAAATTTGATCGGTTGTGGACTTTCCTGGCCTAAAACCACACTGATAAGGGCCGGCCAGGTTGTTGGTAAACGGTTTCAGGCGTTCATCTTAAATTATATGCTCAACTAAACAACATAAAATGGAAATATCTTTCAAATGAATAAAGCATTGATTATTATTTGAATTAAATTATTAAATTTATTTATGTGCGCTTACTGTACGTTTCAAATGTACATATATATATATTGCAAACTTAAATATGAACAAACACCTCGAGAGCAAACTTTCCGAAGCCAAGCGAGCTATATCTTCGATATGTATCCCATAGTGCTAAGCTAAAACTGTTTCGCTCAACAGCAGCTTTAACAAATGAGTGGGAACGTCTTGCATGCGACTGTGGCCTAAGTTTACCGATAACACAATATGACCAATTGACTACGTTAAGCAGCCAATTTGGTATTCTGCTTGAGAAAACAGCCCACATCTTATACGAAAAGAACTCCCACGAAGCTCGGTCCTCCCAGTATAGATGTTATTAAAATATTTCATCACCTTCACGATAGAACTTATTTTCTAAATTAGTATGATCCTTAAGCTAAGAGGAGAGTTAGTAAATCTAAATTTCATACCACAGCCAGACCTAAAAATCCTGTGCAGCATCTGTAACCTGAAAATAAGAAATGACGTTTTTCACTTTATAGCAATCTGCCCAGTGCTTAAGGAATTCCGTGTACGTTTTTTTTTGGGGAAATCTGTTCTAAACGAGGATGAAGCTATCGGTATCTTGAATGGTGAGAAGGGGTGGCACACATTGTACGAATATGCCGTGGTTTCGCTCAAATACAGAAAATGTATTATTGATGAGGATTTTTAAGTTTCACTTTCTCGAAATTATTTTCTTTTTAAGTATATACAAATAAATTGTCAATCTGGTAGACGATCACAGACCAAACCTTAAAGACTCAGAGATAAATAATTTTTATGTAATTAAAAATTACATATGTTTGGATAATCATGTTCTAAAATGCATAAGCTTTGTTTTGACACCAACTTGCCAATGATTGAATTTATAAAAGAAAACGCAAGAAGTAAAAGAAAATTTCCAGTGATGCTTTTCAATGATAGCTATAACTAGCCAATGATTGAATTTATAAAAAAAAGCCGCAGGAGGTAAAAGAAAAATTCCAATGAGACTTTTCCATCGTAGATATAACCCTTACAGCTAAAATCCAAAACATTCCCTCACATTTTAGTGTATCGATATTGAGGTCTGCACACGGCAAAGTCAAATTTCAAATTAGTACCTATTTATGCTATAATGATATGATTTGGAAGTTAAAGGTTCATGCCCATTCCGATAATAGAATTTGAAATGTCAGCTTTTACGCCAGGAATGTCAGCTTTTACGCCAGGAACACGATGAAATCTGAAACACGAACAACCCCCTTATATTGTTCTGTATTTAATATACCGATATTGAGGTCTGCACTCTGCGAAGGCAAATTTCAAATGAGTATTTTTGTCAAAATGAAATGGTTTGGAAGTTCATGCCCATACAGAGAATTCAGTTCGAAATAAGTTATCGGTGGAAATTCGGTGCAATTATACGTTATACCTTCTCTTTTCGGCTCACATTAAATCCATTTAACTGTCTCGTGCTGATCTGTTCTAAGTTTATCTTCCTTAAAAAAAGCTATTCTTAGTCTACCGTTGGGGCCACATATTTTGCGTCGAATCCTTGATTTAATCTTTTTTATTTATAATCCTATCACCTACATTGTTTTTATTTTATTTTTATTTTACTGTAAAGTACGGGAATAAACCTATTAAATGACACATTACATGTTTCCCCAAATGGTTAAAAAATTATTAAAGCAATGACCAGCCTTATGGGAATTGTAAATAGAGAAGGGACATTCGTCTCTCCTATTTCATAATGCCAACCTGCTAACCACATTCGAAAATGTTTTTCCAATATATCTATCTAAAAATAGTTCAAATGTACAAGAATTAATTTCAGCAACATGTTTCCTGCATTTGGACAAAATGTCTGTGTTTACAAGAGCACACACGAAAAAAATAATTAAATCAACGTATTTTTTTGTTCATTAAAAATTCGTACTCGCGTGTAGACAGACAAGCTATGTGCCCAGGCATATAATGGCTTCGTATCACACAGTTGTAGTGTCAGACAAGAAAGAAGACAAGCTATCTGCTACCATTAACTCACTATGGACATGTGGTTCACCTAAGCGCGCGCGCTCGCACTAAGACACTGCAATTGTCGGCGCTCGTAAAAGGAGTTGTATTACATTTTTCAGTGTTCTATTGGCTTTCATTTCAGTTTAAACAATTTGGTTTCTAATAACGCACAAGGGGCGGGGAGCCACCACGCGTCCAACCAAGTGACACACATTCAAATCGATGCTGAATGGTTAAATTGGTGCGTTTACCACACATGCCCCCACTTTCAAGATACTCAAAAAAAAACACGAACAGATTTGAAACTAATCATATCTAAGGTATAAAAGACTTACCCAGTCTGTGGATCTGGCATAATCAACTCAGTCGAACTCTGATAGTTACATCGGTTCCTAAAATCGTTAAAGCAGCAAATTGTTAATATGAAATTCTTGGTAAGAGATTCGTGAGGACAGGTCAAAAGAGAATTTTGTGAGGACTAATTGTGCTATTGTTTGTGTGCGTAGGTATTGTGCTCCTTGATCGCTTGCGCTGTTGCAGCTCCCGGCGGTATCTATGGCGGATATGGGTTAGGTCATGGACTCGGTTACGGAGGAATCTCCTACGCTGCAGCTCCGGTCGCTGTTGCCGCTCCAACTATTGTCAAGTCATACGCACCAGCACCAGTTGTGGTTCAAGCCGCACCAACCATTGTTAAGGCTGTTGCACCAGCTGCCACTAGCTATGCTACCTTCAGTCAGGTAAGAAAGGCAGTCAAATCTATAAGATGCATTGCCTATAATTGGTTCTTTTGTAGGTTCACGTATCCCACCCAGCACCTGTTGCTATTGCTCATGCTGCACCAGTTGCCGTTGCTCATGCTGCTCCAGTAGCTGTTGCTCATGCCGCACCAGCTTTTAGCGTCGCTCAACCAGTGTTCAAGTACGCTGCTGCACCAGCCATTATCTCTTCCGGTTATGGCTTTGCCGGACACGGAGGCTATGGATATCATCATTAAGTAAACGAAACAAATCCTAGCGTTGTTTGTTATTACGAGTAGTAGTCATCTTTGATGGAGTTTACCATGTCATGTATTGGCATTTTTTGCAAATCGATTACCATAATATACATAATACGCGTGTATAAAATATTTATTTAAAATAATAATGCAAAAATGCTTAAGTTGTGAGATTCTTTTTATTGTGCCCAAGATTGGTAAGTGAATAAGCGTGAGAGAACAAACATTTAATTAAGGTTCACATGGAGTCCTAATTAATTATACAATTAATGCAAATGAAGGTGATTAGAATCCCAATGAAGGCCAAACGGTTGATTATTTTTGAGAGCTCTCCCCAGGGATATTCTTGGGCGGCAACATACGCCGTTGACTAAATAAAACGGTTGATTAGTTACATAAACACAAAAGGTCTGTTCCCGTACAAAAAATGTTCACAGACTTTTACTTAAAACCGTTCCCGTACACAATTTTCATAAGGAAATATATTTTTTGGTAAAAATCAGAAAAAATAATACTTTACAGGAACAGACCTATAAAAATTGTAGCGTTTAAGTGTTCGAATATCTTAGGATATCTTGGATGAATTTTAATTCTCATTGGTCTAATATCTACCATCACCAAGAAGAGCAACATTTATCAAGATATCGATATGTTATCGAACACTATTACTTACATCTTCAAACCGCATGGCCAGCATAAATCTTAAGGGTGAACAATTGATTACCGACATGACATAATGATGAGGTTTACATTTTGGTGGATACAAATCAAGCCAAATGCTAATGACGTGAAGAATGTATGCAGCAGTCGATACTTTCATGAGGATTTCGTAAGCGCGGACTAGATTAAAAATAAACAAAATATAACGAATGAATATATAATATTAGTAAGGATAGCTGCAAGTGTAACATATTAAAATAAATTAAATAAACGACTGGATCGTACATAATTTCCTCTTAAACTCCTTATATAAAATAGCAAGTGGACGAGCATTTTAAAATTAGCATAATTAGTCAAAGTGTCAAAAACAAATGTTATATAAAATTTTGGCTAAAAGATAGATCAACCAGCAGACCTAGAAGATTTCGGTCGGATGTCTTTTAAGTCCACGTGTATTAAAAATATAGCCCCGCCAATTCATATTATATTCATATTATCGTACTTCATAGTATCCTTCAACACAGAATCTAAATCAGAGATCAACTAAGGTAGATATAGGAAAATTTCGTACGTCTCTTGGCTCTAAACAAGTGTGTGTGAAACAAGGAATGTGTGTATCTGGTTGGACCGTGGTAATCAATTTATCTGTCAAAATCCTGAAAATACCATTTATCTGTCAAAATCCTTAAAATTCCGGGATAAGCTTGTTGGCAAAACGTAAAGTCCTGGAAATTTTCCTATCTCTTCTTTACCTGATCTCTGGCTGTAGGCCTTTTTTTTGCTGGGAGCATCTGTCGGCCCATCCCATTGTATTTTTTGAATGGCAGTAATTTCTGCTTAGGACTTCCGCTAGTTTTTGGTTGCGCCTCTTCTGTTTAATTTTCTTACAATCCAGTCGCAGATACGATACCTTCCTCAATATAGTATTCTGTTTATGTTGGGTTTGGGACCACTTTTTACTCAGGTTTTATATTACATTGAAAGTTCTATAGCGGTCCACTTATTATAGAATTTCCATTTGCATTGCATTACTAAAAATATATTTACAAAAGCTTGTAAGAAAATAAATTACTCATAATTCGTACGCAATTCGTAATGCTTAGGCTGGTTCACCAACAGTCTAAAACAGATGTGCAGCCTTCTGAATGCAATCAATGCAATTAAAACACAAGTTCTTAGAGAAGACACGCGCAACTTCTACATGTAGCACAGAGCTGCACGATGTCTCTATTTCTAAATTGACTGCGCAGCTAACAAACAAAATTATTAAATAATTGGTATTTGGGACTATTGATTACAATAAATTCATTAACGTATCACTGGCATATTGACAGGTCAGTTCGCTCATGTTCACGTGCAAGTGTATATTTAAATAAACTTGAATGCAAAACTTTGTAAAACCGTTCCCGTACTGAGAATGTTGTAAAAATTAGAAGAAATTTAGTTAAGTTAATTCACGAAGAATTTCGTCTGGTGAGAAAATGGTCATGGTCATGTTACGGTTTTCAGATTAAGTAAGATATCTTAGATGAAGCTCTGTTCTCATCGATCAATCGATCATTTTGACAAATTCGAACAGTTCTTCTTTGATATCTTACGGAACACGGAAAATTAAAACAGTCAAACGATGACAGCACAGAAGTTTGACCAAAAACAATAAAATGTTTGTTAGTTACTTTAGTACACTTTATAAGTGGAAACGTCTATGTTTTTCACAGGTACTATGAATATTTCGTTCGTTAACATATTTTTAGTAGGAATAAAAGGTAAAACACTAAGTTGAATGGACATTTTGGTTTTGCAATCACAATACTTTGACATTTTTTTTATTTTTCTTTGCCAAAGCGTATGGGTACTTTTCATTGAAACGAGTGAATGAGTTATCATTTTTCTTTGCACAAAAGTACCAAAACGTATCTGATGCTAATGATGTCTCAAAAAGTTTTTATTATTGCAAACATGTGCATCACACTTAACGTCAAGTGTTCATTTATAGTATTCATTGAAACATATTCGACCAACTACGAAAGAGTGCGTTCTAAAATGCAAGTGAAATCTTGAATCAGCAACGTAACAGCAATATCTGTGAATCGAATCAACATGTTTGACGTTTCTGAATTTACACTCTATTATCCCAGGAAGTTGTTTCTTTTTATAAAACCTATAATCTACTGACAATCGTAATTTTCTTTTTAATTACACTGTGCATCAAACATGTCAAAAACGCACTTATGGACCAATTAATCATTTTCAAATGAGCTTGTTATACCGTTTTCATTATATTGTCAGTCTCTCGTTAATTAAAAAAATCTTCAATTGTAACTTACCTATATCAGGCAGTATATTTGTAGGTGCATGTTTTGCAGCGAACATAAACGCAATTGATACAACTACTAAGGCCACTAGGTTCAGTCCACCTCTTCGGTATTTTTCCAAAAAGAACGACAGCAATATTATCAATTCCGACACTTAATCACAAAATAAAAATAAATGTTAATTTGAAAGGAGCCTATCAATAAAATTCATTACCAAAGAGGGGAGCTGTAAAGACGCAATGATAAAAAGCGCTATTTCGACTTATTGTTAAATGTATCTTCAAGTCACCAACAACTGACTGCAGGAATGCCTTTTCTGTACTATTAGCCCCTGATTCCACAGTTTCGTAGGTCATATATTTAACAGCGATTTTATTGATTGCCCATTCAGACAACTCATTAATATTTTCATCTGTCAAAGGTGTTGAGGTGTCATGCACGAGCTGGATATTTTTATTTTTTGTTTCCAAAATAATTTTGCACTCAGTAGCATCATTTGGCCAATTAGCTGTCACATCAAAGCACCACGAATGTAGCTCGGCATTTCGAGCAAACAGTCTTACACGCCCATCGTTGTCAACCCGAATGCTGTAGAATGGATGGAACTTTTTAAAAGTATCTAAAGCGCCACTAAAAAGATTACAATGAGCAACATTAGCTATGGATTTTATAATTATAACAATGACACTTACTCCTGGACAAGTAACTCTGGATGCCAAATCTTGAACAGTGGTTGTACAATGGCTGAAACATCACCATATTCACTAGCGTCCCATTTTAGACGGCTATCGGTCCATTCCTGAAAGCGACACATCAATGTCAATAACATGATTGTGTTTAAATATAATCCGTAGTTACCATCATTAAGTGTAGTCTGGTGCTGAGAATGGATAATCGTTGATCAAATTCAACAGATCGCACTTTAAATGAAAATCCGATTTCCGTTACATTTGGAGGTGGTAGGTTAGGTTCACTATTGCTAAGAATATCTGCTGTGAGACGTTCCTCGTTGGAAAGTGGCTTTGCTTCCATTTCCATTTCACCAACTGCAAAGCATAGAAATATGAAAATATATTTACGGGATTGTATTTATAATTTTATAAAGCCTGAAAAACACGTGCAGAAAGACTAGGACACATAGTTTTCAATGCCAGTAAACACATGTAAAATCTGCAAGCGTTGCAGTTCTACATGTTGTCTCTATTTCTAAATCCACTGCAAAAGTATTACCTTGCGGCGAAATCACTTACGAATACCCCTATTACGAACCACAAGACGTTACTATTTAAAAATACAAAGTAAATACATATCCAAAGACATCAAATAATATCACCAAACGCCACAGTAAGCTGAATATTTTATGACAGGACACAGGAACCATTGCACTGCTTGCATGTCAAACAAAAATTCTGGTCGTGTGTCTTGCTTGCTGTACTGCAACAAGAACCACAGGATGACCTGAAGCAATTTATTTACTTAAATATCCAGACCTGTCAGATAGCTAGCCTATTATTCTTGGTAAAAGATAGCACTATTTCCCTTCAAAATCAAATGTGACACCGATTTGTGTTGTAAAACTACCAATCCGCATCTCAAAATAAGGAACATGGGCAGATTTGAGAAATTTGCAAACACCTAAACCCCCTCAAAAAAGGTCTATTCATGCAACGATTAGACCAGACTATAAGAAGGGACCATAGTCAAATCTGCTGTGCGAATGGCTTAATACCTTATCCCATGTCATCCTTATTTATTAGGTATTTTAATTTAAACCTAAAATCGAAAATAGATTTTTTTTTACTTTTACAAATATGTAATGATAAAAAAAAAACAAAATTTATGTAATCGCACCAGAAAAGTCGATTTTTTTGAAAATGCGCTTCTTTGGAAATGATTTTTTTAAATTTATTTACACTTATTGTAGATGCATTAACAAAAATTATATAAATATATATATATATATAATAGCATGTCCACAGAAAGTTGGGGTGTTTTGAAAATGTTTATAGACGAAATACTTTTTACCAAAAAACGATTTTTAAAGAAAACGTTCCCGAAAAATAAAGCAGGCTAAAAACTATAAAGATGGAAAATGTATTAGATGACATCAAAATATCTTATTCAGACACTTTTCCAAAATTCCTTATGGTATGACCAAAAACCAAAGTAAGAATAGAATCTGGGAAGGTTGAACTGATAAAAAATTATACAGTCCATAACTCTTAACATACAATATGCAACATATTGGCATACTTAACTCACAGTTAAAATGTTTTAAACAGGATTTAACAGGACATTCCTATGGTGATAATAATTTTATAAAGCTGATACCGGATCACGCAAAGCGACAAAGTGGTGGGCAGAAAAAATACCTATAGATTCTGGATCCGAAGTATTTAAAAAACAAAAAAAAATTCTACAGGAAGTTACTCTTTTAGGCCCAGTTATAGCTATCATTGAAAAACATTATTGGCAATTTTCTTTTACTTCTTGCGGTTTTTTTTATAAATTAAATCATTGGCGAGTTAGTGTCAAAACAAATCTTATGAATTTTAGAACATTATTATCCAAACATATTTAAATTTTTAATTGTAGTTATCGCAGAAAATCACTTTTTATTTTTCACTGATCATGATTTATTTTTGTGAAGTAATGTTTGCCGTTCCACCCAAATGAAATGAAATTTTCCTACGATTCCTAAAAGCAGCTATGGAGGTAAAATTTCAATTCCATCATGTTTTGTTTTCCAATGAAGTTGTTCAATGATAGCAATAACTGGGCCCTTAGGGCCCTAAGGCTGGGGGGTATAAAACAATCGATCATGACTTCCGAATAGAAGGTTTTGCAGCAGCATGTAAAACTGTGATGTGCAGCGCGATGATTCCACGACTTTGAATCTACATGAAAAAGCGGCGATCTCCAACTGAATCGATCATGTACTCATAGTGAGCCGGAGATTTCTAGAGTCTGCAAAGAACAACTGAGCTGCGCCCTCATCCTCCACCAATATCAACACCCAGTAGATACCAGCTTTGGGAATGGTTTTATTTTCTGTCTAGAAGAAATTCTGCACTAGAAGACTCTATAAAAACGACTGGGTCGTACGCAACTTTCTCTTTCACAGCGATTTGGGCGTTAGATCAAATCATAAGCATTTTGATTTATAATGCTAAAAATGATATAAATAAAGTCGAAATGTATTTATACGAACGTTTACTCCGAAATTTGAAGGAATCGGTGTCTATATGAATAATAATCATTTTTCGTTATTGGCCGAAACTGAAAATTTCGTTTAGTGATGGTTGGGCTTAAACTAATTATGTGGACATATTCTAAACTATAATAGTAGTATACATATTAAATTTCATTCAATTGGACATAATAGTTTTCGAGAAATTAACAATTTTCTTTATATGGCCTGAATGACAATATCCGGTATATGGATTTTCTCGAAAAAATTGGGTATGCAGTTTTGTTGGAACTAATATGCTTATAATATATAGAAAGTTTAATCAAAATCGATAGAGTCGTTTTCGAGAAAATTGAGGTTATGTGTAATTTTTATATGGCAGGTACCGTTAATAACATGGCTAAAAGCAAACAAAAAAAACGGCCTAGAATTATGACCAACAGAAACTTGGATACGAAATTTGAAGAAAATCGGTTAAGCCGTTTAGGCTGGGGAGACCATTACGGACAGACGGACCGACGAACCGACGAACCGACGGACCGACGGACGGAATTCCAAAAACCACTTTTTTGGGTTCCGCTATCATCGTAATGTAAGAATCAATCAAAATCTCGAGGTCGAAAATTTTCACGAAAACAATATCTTTCTCTTTGTAAGAGAAAGTTAAAAATCAAATCAGAAAACACAATTACGTCTTAGTTGTAACTTGTAATGGACTTCTTTTGCAAATAATAATGAGGAATTTTGTTGGAATCTTCTACGTCCACAAAGAAAGGCGACATATTGATAAGCTAATCTACGGGATACTATACTCTCCCAAAGACAAGGTCAACAAAAATTGTATGTGATCTATGATAACGACATGCGAAATAAAATCACATAGTGCGAATTACTGCGCAATATTATTTTCAGTGATTTTGATGTGACTATTGCTTCCTTATTGCCGTTCCCGTACACAAAAATTGGTAAAAGAGAGATCTTATGAGAGAGGAAAAATCTATCCTTCCATTGAAATCAGTAAACTAATTTACTGCAGAATTGCCTCTTGGTAAAAAATAATGACAAGTTGTCAGTTTTGACATATGTTTTAGTCATTTGTTCTTAAAAAGACCATGAAACTAATAAGTTCACTGTATTTTACTCAAATGGGTTTCCGTACTTTTTTGTAAATTTGTCTCTCAATGAGAGCGTTTACCCCCACTCCGAGAAAAAAACACCTTATAACATGCTTGTCTTTAGACTATCACGAGCAGTGTCCTTTTCATTCAATATCACATCCTTTACAGTTAAATTTACTCCTATGTTCGTATGTATACTTATTATGTTATTACGTTATAATGATTTTTTCGCATACTTACAAAATCCATCGAATTTGCAATCATAATACCATTTAGCCTGTGTAGTTCCATACGAGCTAAAGCTAACATAACGAATGTTCAAAGGACTCGGATCGGTGTAGTTCAAGTGAGGTTCCATAAAATTTGGAATGTTTACAACCAACAAACCATCTGAAATAAAATAAATAAATGTGCATGTAGTTATAATAGTTTGCAATCTGTGCGGCCACACCCACCTTTGTTTAGTATTATTTCAACCGGAGTTGGATCTAAAAATGATAACAGATTTGCAGCCAAGGTCGTTGCAACTCGCCCTCTAGACATTTTCGAACGAATTGCGGAAAATGAATTTTCTCCGGCGCCAAGAACTAATAAATAATGAAAAAATAATTAATGCGATGATTAATAATTATTATTTTCAATTTTTTAATACCAATTTCATAAACGCGATCATTGCTCCTTGGATGATCAATTTCTGATAAAAGAATATGCGCGTCCATTGATGTCATCACATAGAATTTTAAATGTAGTCGTTCATTGTCCTTGATTTTATTATTTTTCATTGAATTTATTTCAAAAAAATCTGTGTAAGTATATCCTCTGGATGTTATACTATACACCTCACATGAAGCTAAATCTGCCAGACTTATATTGTATTTATTGCCATAAACATATTGAGCCATACAAAATGCAAAAATTAACACAATTTTGTACTTGAAAAACATTTGTTGGCGTTTTATCTAACCGCTTGATAAAAACAAAACTATTCAATGTGACTATTTCAGGAAATGCAATACGACTGATGCCAGTTCGGATGTTTTTACAACGATAAAGTATAAAATTTAATTTTATCATAGATAAGTTATTCAAAAGAGAAATTTCACATCTAGATGGCAGCAACAATTAGCAATGACACAGACATTTTCTAAACCCGACTGAAGGCTAGCATTTTGGTATACATTGTAATATTCATTTTTTCTCTACTAGTCGAAAAAGTGGCGCTATTCGTATGGAAAAATAGCCCCAAATTAAAATTCTATTTTTGTATTAAAATGATAAGTTAATCGCTCAGCATTTCATATATTTAAAAAGTCCATTATTTATTCTATTAAATGCCATATCAACTTGCATATTGCCTAATAGTAAAATGTTTTGAAATACGCGTTTGGACTTTCGTCTTAAACACAGTTTTCTTATTACAATCCTGTATAAATGAAAATTTCCCTTAATTCTATAGCACTTAGGATATTCTTTTTTTCACATGTAGAGGCGCTTTTCAAACTTTTCCACACGTCAAATTGACGAGTGGAAAAGTTTGAAAAGCGCCTCTACATGTGAAAAAAGAACATGTCAAGTGCTATAGAATTAAGGGAAATTTTAATTTATTCACGATTGTAATAAGAAAACTGTGTTTAAGACGAAAATGCAATCGCGTATTTCCAAACATTTTACTATTAAGCAATATAGAAGTTGATATGTCATTTAATTGAATAAATAATGGCCTTTCTAAATATATGAAATGCTGTGCGATTAAATTATCATTTAAATACAAAAATGTAATTTTAATTTGGTGTTATTTTTCCATATGAATAGCGCCACTTTTGAGACTAGTAGAGAAAAAAGGAATATGTATACCAAAATGCTAGCCTTCAGATTCAGTTGAATCATATTGAATTGAATAAAATAATTCGTGCAACGTCGGAGAGTCGTCGTTAGCCGAGCGTGATATATATACTAAGACGTGGTGCATTAAATGTATCAGAAATCGTTATCGGAACTTTAGCACACGAATTGGGTGTGTAATAGTCGAAAGCTAAAGAAATTATCGACAACCAAATAAGCTCAAAATGGAAAAATAATGTAATTTTAGTACGCACTTAAGTTACAACTATTCATACCCTATCCCATAGGGGTACCTATATTACCTATAAGTTTGTAACAGTTTTCGATAGATATACCTCAAAGTATATGGATCGACTCAAAATCGCTAGCTGAGTCGATCTAGCCCGTCCGCCCATCTGTCTGTCTGTCTGTGTGTCATCGTTTTTTTGGGCCTTAAATTTAAAGCTAGAGTGTTGAAATTTGGTATATAGACTCTCTGGCCAACTGGGAGCAGAACAAGTGTAAACATTTTTGAAATCCGCCCACTGCGTCCCGCCTTCTTTTTAGAAAAACGTAGTTTTTGGCCAAACCGTACGGAATTTTGAAAAAGTGTCTGAGAAATATATTTAGAGAATCTCAATTACTATAATTCGTCTATACAAAGTATTTTGCCACGCCCACTTTTTGGGGGCTTTTTTATAAAAAAACATTTTTGGTACATTTTTAAAATATTTAAAAAAAAAATTTCGGTGCAAAATCTTTTATGATAATATGAACATTTCGTTCTTAGATTATTTTAACCAACGCCCACTTTTTGGGGGCGTTTTCCCACAAAAACCATTTGTATACTCCACCCCAAGGATATGCAATAGAAAGCGTTGTTTTTTGTCGAACCACAAATGATTTTGATTAACTGTCTGAACAATATGTTGTGACAACGTCATTTTCAATATTTTATCGCTATAAAGCCTACATTTTGGAGATGGGATGGGATGGGGTATTAAACGAACCGCACAGCGGATGGATAGTAGCCTTCTCATATTTTTTTGTTAATTACAAATCAATAAAAAGTCATTCCTTTTTTTTAGTAACGACTTCTAACCCGTAATCTTTCTTTCAGATCACGAAATTTAAAAAAAAAATTGGTGGATATTTATATCTTGAGCGCTCTAGACGTGATATATAAATAAATGGGGTGCGTTCTTTCGAATAACTTTATAACGAACCCCCATATTAAGAAAGAACGTCCTGTTCGGTATATGATCCGTGGGCTAAATATAATCTGGGAATAAGCAATTTAATACGTTAATAGTATTTTCCTATTTATAAGATGTCTCGGGAATAATTTGAAAAAAAAATGGTATACAAGTGTTTGTAGCCCATCGTCACCTGTAACAAAAACTGTTGCTTTGATTATGTTGTGAGATAGAATGACATGCAATCTATTTTGACAACTGATAAGTTACACGACACGTCGACTACCATTACTTCAGGTTTTGTTAGTCCACTATTACCCAAAAAAAGTGATTGTAGGAAAATAGCTTGCTATCAGAATTAAATGCTATTCCTATCATATTATTAATTGGAAGGTGTAGGATTCATGATCGACTCTTTAAAAAATTAAAAAAATGAGACCGTAGAAGTGCTACGAGGTTCAAGTGAAACATCACGCATCGACGTTTCTCAAATAACAGAAGTCCTTCCTCATCAAAAGAACAAAATAAAATAAAATAGTGATGGGTAAGTGATGTGCAAAAATTAGTTATCCGGTATTTAATATTCGATACTTGAAATTATTATCGTTACCGAATATGTACTTCTCAAATTACCGTTATATAGCTATCATTTAAAACCCTCATTGGAAATTTTCTTTTACTTCTTGAAGCTTTTTTATAAATTAAACCATTGGCGAGTTGGTGCCAAAACAAAGGTTATGATTCTTAGAACATGATTATCCAAAAATATATTAATTTTTAATTATATTTTTGGCAGAATATCACTTTTCGTTTTTCAATGATCCCGATTTATTTCTTTGAAGTAATGATTCTCATTCCACCCAAATGAAACAGAATTTTCTACAGATTCCCATTGCCAGCTATATAGGAAAAAATTCAAGTCCATTATGTTTTTTGTTCAAATGAAGTTGTTCAATGATAGCTATAACTGGACCCAAAGTAAATCTACGAATAAACCTAAGTATGCACATTGCATAAATACACATGTACAGCTCCTTTCCTTCATTTTGCTCTTCTCTACAACTCTACATTATGCTGTTGACTGTTGTATACTACACTGTTTTGTTTTTCTCTTCTCCAGCACTCTCATTACTCTCGTCAAGTCGTCAATCGTCATCGTCAACATACGTCTCACGCTCACCTGTCCAATTTGATTACTTTTCTTTCTTTTATCTCCATCTACACACACACTTTAAACTAAACCCTTCTTCTTTGTGTCAGAAACTCAGAAATCTGTATTCAAGTAATCAAAGTAATCACTGAGTAGAGTATATGATTGTCTGTGTAATGCTACTTGATACTCTGGTACTGGTTCCAGGAAATGAGTTTTGACTGCAAGACAAAGTACAAAGAAGTTTCACTTCAAAAATCGGTGGGTTTTATTTCTTCAATTCTTAAATGGTTTCAAAATTATTTAACAAACAGAACGCATATCATTAAGATCGATGGTTATACTTTTCGTGAAATCGATGTAACACCCGGTGTCCCGAAAGGTAGCCATTTAGGCTCATTGATTTTTATTTAATTTTTTTATGAAGTTCATGATATTTTTAAATTCTGCAGCGATTTAACTTTGACGGACGATTTTAAACTCTATTTCTGTGTAAGTAATATATTGTAGTGTTTTGATTTTATATTCAAAGCAAAGATAAAAATATTTTCACATCCAATTATTTCATAAATCATTGATTTCCCACCTATTTTACAGCTTTAATATTTCCGGTTGTGGTATCAGCTGCAATTTCATCATTTTCGACAACCGTTTTGAAAAAACTAGGTTTGGTAGCACACTTTCTATCCATGCTAAGGGTGTAAGACTGGATAATTATCCAGGTTTCGCAAAATCTATGCTAAGGTGTGTAATATTAGGCGTGTTTTTTTCTAAATCTATACAGGCTTATTTACACATGAGAAAAAAAACGTTAATCGGTGATCTGTCATCACTGATACTGAAACATGTATCCGCCAACAGATGGCAGTTTTGGGTTTTGATTTTTGCTGTGTCATTTATTTTTTTGCAAGAATAAACCCCCCCCCCCCCCCCCCCCCTACCTTTTTTATTTAATTCATTAGGTATATCACTTAGGCCCGGTTTTTCAGTGCGAGATCATCCTAGTTTCGGGATTAAACTCAATTTAACTCGAGAAAGTAGTCTTTCAGTCAATTTATATCCGGAGTTTACTTAAAGTTAACTCAGCCAGTTTGGTGAGTTAATTCTTGGATTATATGATCAGATGTTTATGACAGATGATAAATACCAAGCAAATAATTATTTTCAATTCCATTTATGTGGACATTTTGTTAAATTTTTGTAAACTCAATACGTATACGATATATTCAGAAACTGTTTTAAAAATTGAATTTGACTATGTTAAGACTAAACAAACTTGTAAGTTCGCGACAAAAGCATTTACATTTGTTTGGGAAAAAAGAAACCAAACAGCTGTTGCAGATTCTATACATTTCGATAACTTTTTGACTGCAAAATCGATAAAACAAGTGCTACCAAATCAAATCACCACACACAGAGTCAAATTCAATCCTGCACTGAAAAACTGCTTCTTGAGTTAACTCTGGATTAAATTTATTCCGGTGTTAGTAAACTCTAGGTTAACTCAGAGTTAACTCAGCACTGCAAAACTGGGCCTTAGAAATGCTTAATCACTTTCGATAACTTCGCATACCATTTCGATAAATAATTTTCTACCAACAAAAAAAAAACATTACTCACTATCAACCCTGCAATAATCCATCCCTACCTCCCAAGCCAAATGTCATTTGTTTTGACATTTTCGCTTATCAAAAAGAAACAAAGTAAACAAAACAAATGTTCTCACATTTTTGTCTTCGTTTTCATTGTGAAACCAACTTGGAATAAGTGAATAATCATGTTTCCTTACCCACGTTTGCGGTGAGTTGTGACCAATGGTTTACACTTTTAGAGCTCAGTTTAGTTATCTTTTGGCCCAACTATACTCAGTTTGTCTGAAAATCTCTATCGGTTCGGTTGCCGCATTGTTAGCCTCTCTATTCGCTCGTATTGTCGAATTTCTCTTTGATTGCGACTTCTTCAAACACTGTGCTTCGGCTGTACGTGGAATATATCACTGAAACAGCAAATCTTATTGGATTTACATCTAGGTAAGTCACTTTTAAAGAACTACTCCAAACATATAAACAGTTAGTGGCACAATTAGAAAAATGTACTTCCAATTTGCAGCTTTCTCTTGTTGCTAATTCTATAACGATATAATATAAGAATAACTACCTATTTCTATCACTTTAGTTAAAAATAAAGTTAGGCTTATCTCTAGAAATCTAAATATACTTTTGAGTACCTACTATCTCAAGCCCGCGTAGAGGTGCACACACTACATAAAAAAAAAGAAAGTTTCGCATTATTTTTGGCCTGTAGATCCATGCAAAGAGGTTAACGAAGTTCGTTATTCGTCTTTGGTGGCGAGATTTGCATTTGCATTTCACATCTATTGGAATTTTTAGTTTGAAGTAGCCCGAATAGGGTTTAAAAGTGAAGGCCCCGAAAGGAAGGAAATTGTCAGTGTTTGGAGATAAACTTTTGCTTTTAATTAATTGGTTTTCAATAGAAAATTAAAACTAGTTTCGAGATTTCTCTCTGTTGACGCCATGCGCACTAGCAGTGCCTATAGATTTTCGCAAATGGTTTATACTTGCTTTATCATCACACTTGAATTTGCTGAAACTGCTGCATCAGAATATTTTTGGTTTGCGATTGTATCTTGGTTATAGAGTCTACAAGTCAAGTTCATGGTCGTGTTCTTTCAAGTGGAACTATGTCATACGAATGGTAGCCTGTTACTTTAAATGTTGACGAAGCGATTATGTAGAAAAAATATGTGCTATGTCAGCTTGTAATTAGTAATGCCCGCGTGATTGGACTGCTATAATGACTTTTATCGATAGTTCCGTATTGCTAGTCGGTAAAGCAGAAGCGATGATTTATAATTGGGTACTTAGTTGCGAACCGATTCAGTTTTTGATTGTTTTTGTGTAAAATAATTTTGATGTGAGGTAGCTTGCTTATAAATCTTAGTGGACAACTTTCCCATCTGGGGATCACCAAAGGTGCACACGAGTTTATAATGCTAATGACATTAACTATGGCAATTACCTCAGTACTGGATAAAACATTCCAAAAACGGTGCTGTAACTGGATTAATTGCATTTTGTATCAGTGTTAAGGTATCTTTGTAGTTTATTGCTAAGGTCTCCTTAGCTTTAGTAAGTAATAAGTAATGAGATAAACCCAGGTTTGTAGTAAAATGACTATTGAAGGCGGCTGGCGCTACAGTTGATAAATGCAAATGAGTAGATTGTTTCTTACTTAACAGTCCGGGGTTAACATGGGCTTCATTCAACATGGTAAACAATTATCTTGTTCATTACCAAATTGTCCCCAGTTGCACACTGCAGTTGGTTGAAGTGTATTTCTACTTGTGCGCGCCACTTCAGGCGAGGTCTTCCACTGTGCCCTATACTGCGTCCATCATCTTCGATATCAAAGACTCTTTAAGTTGAATCATTGGTGTCGATTGGCGCTATATGTGATGCCCTAATCACCTTAAACGTCTGATGGGAAGTTTGTTTTGACTGTCCTGTAGAGCTAGTTTGATTCTTCGTGTCCATAGCTCAGTAACTCCATAGGCACCGGTTTGCTTGTCGGAGCATTTTGAAAATTAATGATCGACATTTAGGTGATATTGAAGGCTTAATTTATATAAACCGGATCATTATAACTATGCTAATAATGATCCGGTTTAGGTCAAATTTGCACTATAACTTATTGCCATTTTGAAGATAATTCCATTATCGCTCTCTTATAGAAGCCCTCGTAAAAAAACTGGGACGTTTTTTAGAAGCTTCTTTAGGCGAATTTTTCACCAGCTAAATAGTTCGCCATGTGCAAGAACAGGTGGTAATCACAAAACCATGGCCACCGTTAGCACCGGCTCACTGCAATTCGACCACGAATGTTTTCGCTTGAGGTTGTCGTAAGTGATTTACGCATAATCATGATCATGAGTAAATTTGACTCACAGCGTGGTTACCGTCCACTCACCGATAGATACTTGCGCTGGCTGGGATGTTACGAACGCGCAATGTATTCGGAATATTTACAGAGAGACCCCTTTATGTATTTTGTTTTCGGATGAGTGAATTTGACGCAGATTATCTTTGTAGGATATCGCTTAAGAATCTCATTCTCGGCTTGTTTGCTTGTTTTTATTTGTTTCCCAAATACCGGGATTCATAAAGGCGCTTACTCTGACAATGATATTTTTAATAGATCGCGCTTGGCTATTAGAAACAGAACCAAACTGAAATAGTACAAGACGCGCTCTCGTTGCACCAATTTGTTATTTGCTTGCAAATTAATGGACATACATATGGCACTGAGTTCGGTAAGCTCAAGGTGCTTGTCAACTAAGCGCTTAGAAATTAAGAATACTAACCAACTTGCTTGAGACACCAATTTTTTTAGGAAAAACATTGCTAACTGCCTCAAAGTTGGTTGAGGTCGGTATCTACTTGTGTGCGCCACTTAAGGCGAGGTCTTCCTCTACTGCGTCCGACGTCTGGCTAAGAATCTAAGACTATTGGTGTCCATTCGTTCTACATGTCCTAGCCATGTTAAACGTCTAATGCAGAGTTTTTGTTGACTAGTGGCATGTCGCTATGCAGCTCTTATAGTTCATGGTTGAATATGCGTCTCCAAAGCCCGTCAACGCAAATGTGACCAAAGAATTTTTCTTTTAAATCGACCAAGGATTTCTTCATCCACTTTGGATGCGATACATGCTTCAGCGCCGTAGAGCAGAACTGTGATGATGCTAGCCCATTTTTGCCGATTCCTTTTCTAGTTGCACCGAATTATGGAAGATTATACTTCTGAAGTTTGCTCTCCTCTCAAGAATCAGATTAAAGAAGTCACATGACAGTGCAACGCCTTGCTTGAATGCTTTCTTGGTATCTAAAATGTCAATGAGGTCGTTTCCGACCCTGATGGAGCATCGAGAATTCTCCATTGTCATCCTGCAAAACGGACGAGTTTGGGCGGTATACCAGAACTAGACATGGCTCTGTATAGTTCGTCTCTATAAATGCTGTCGCATGCGACTTTGAAATCGATGAATTGGACTTCTTGCTTTTTTCCAGGATCTGCCGAAGTGTGAAGTTGTGGACTTTCCTGGCCTAAAACTACACTGATAAAGGCCGATCAGGTTGTTGGTAAACGGTTTCAGGCGTTCACATATTACGGCAGCTACGATCTTGTAGGCGATGTTGGGGAGACTTATGCCTCTATAGTTGGCGCAGTTCAGAGGGTCTCCTTTTTTATGGATCTTCAGGCATACTTTCGTCCGACCAGATTTGGCTTATGAATTGGTAAATGTTACTTACCAAGTCATCACCGCCGGCTTTGAAAAGCTCAGCGGGAAGGCCATTATTCCCCGCAGACTTATTATGCTTGAGTTCAGATGTTGCTATCCTCACTTCACTTAGGTCTAGTGCTTGGCAGTTTTGGCTGCCGTCGCCAATATTGCATGGTTCTTTCTGCCTGAGAGCGGAATATTGTTTATCAGTTTGCAGAAGTGGTTTTTCCGTATCATCGACTGTGTCTCAACTACGATATTTCCTTGTTCATCTGATTCTGTTCGGGCCTTGTAGCCTTGGCTTTCACGTTTTACACTTTTGTAGAACTTGCGAACATCATTCCTGGAGTGGCACCTCTTCGATTGGTCGCTTTTCGTTCTTTTTTCTGCGGCTGCGAGCATCTATCGGCATTCCTCATCAAACCAAGGGTTTTTGCTGATCTAATGGCTTGTTGGCATCGTTGCCATTGTTCTTTGAAATTAGATGCTGGTGGTATACTGTTAATCGGGATTTTAAGCGTTACGCGTTCCACAAATGACTTGGCGGTTTCTTCCTATTGCAGCATATCGACATTACATTTTTTCACATTATTTCGCAATTGTTGTGGTGTGGTAGATATCCGAATTCTTACCTTGGCTGCAACAAGTTAATGGTCTGAGTCTAAGTTAGCCCTTCGGAATGTTCGGGCATCCAAAATACAGGATGCGTGTCTTATGTCTATCAGAATGTGACCAACTTGTTTGAAGGTTTGTTCACTTAGAGGACACCATGTCCCTATATGGATATCAAGGTGTGAAAATTCTATGCTGGTTATGTGGCATTTCGTTCTGCAGCAAAGTCAATTAGCTAAATCCGTTGCAAGACGTGATGGGATGTCGGCTGTGTTTTCTGTTAATACTCCTGAGGATCCCCTCTCGTCCATCCTTTGCTTCAAAATCTAATAGCACGATTTTAACGTCGTACTTCGGTATTCGCTCATAAGTATTGTTCAGAAGTTTGTAGAAACCGTCCGTAGTAAACTTTTCCCTCCGTCAGCATATTTTGGCTTATTTGGCCCTAATGGATATGTCTGTCGCTTATAAACAATCCGCATCTGAATAGTCGCTGTTTGTCCTGACTAAAACTCGGACCGAAGTAGATGTCCAAGTTTTCCATCCTCCCTTTACCCGTCCTTTTCCATCGTATTTCCTGGATGGACGTAATGTCTGCTTTGTAGGTCTTCCGCTAGTTGTTTGGTTGCACCCCTACTATTAAATGTTCTAATATTCGAGGTGCAAAGTCGAACGTCATTGTCCTTTTTTCACTAAAAATAGTTGTCAACAGTAAAATCATTCATTTTCCAGTGTTTTGTATGCTTCGTAACAGTATGGCTTTTCCGTGATAATGTAGTTATCCCAAAGCACATACCTTGAGACAATGAGCCATTACGGTATTGACCGCCACCATCTCTATTCAAGGGGCCTGACTAACCCTAAGTGACTTGTTGTCCGAATATGTCCGAGCAGTTAATGTCGGTTACTAACTTTGTCCATCCTGTAGAAGGACTGTAGACGCCAGCGTTGCCTCCATCTCGGGAATTTTTCTGCTCGTTGCTGCGCTAAGACTTTACACAGGGGTTTATCCCCTATCTATACGGTGAAGGCAAGGTACCTAGTGATCACCACAAGAAGGCTGAGAGTCGAAATTGATACACATCAGCTAAAACGTTTGTGTTTTCATATATTTCACGATCATCTTACCATCTTTATGTTGCAGTTTACTAATTAAAATTTTTGATTGCCAGATTTAATTCTGCAAAGTCACAAATGTACAAGCAAATTAGTCGAATGTGAACTGCAATAAATAAAAAGTGCAGATCAAAAGGTTAAGCTTTAATGTATCCCTTTAATTAATTTAGTTACCCATGTCAGACAAAGTAAAATTGATTTAAATTATACAATTGCGTATGAATAATTCACCTTTGTACATGCTCATGCATTTCAAACTCTCACACACAAATTAGCAACGATGATTGAATCTGTTTGATTTACAATAATCCTCAATTGTAGTTATGTAAGTCTTGAACCTTGTATTGACTTCATATTCATATTTATTCAGTAATTCAATAGTTAAATGATTTTTAGAATAGTAAAGTTCTATGTAAATATGAGAATTATGCGCCCTAACTATTTCTCTGATGAAAATGTTGTTTACATTTTAATGTATGAAATAAAGTGACAAAAGAAAATCATTCAATCGCATGTCTCTTTATGGACATTCCTGTCAAGTTAAATCATTTACATAAATTAAAAAAAACAACCGATAAAGAGGCGATGAACAAGTGTCTGATTAATGTTAATTTAAGTCAAGTTCGTAATTTGTTTACAATTAGTGTCCAACAGGCCTAATTTTTATAGATATGCTAATGCGGTTGAAAATGGGTCGCCCATTATATAGTCCTAAACGAGAATAATCACTAAATGGTCCAAGCATTCTGAAATTGTCATTCCGTGCGATTTTAATCTACACAATTCTAGTGGGTTCAACATTCAGGAAAGACAACACAAGATGTTGAGATCTTAGCTGAGTTAAACATTTTAACTCACCTTGTTAATAAGCTGACACGCATAACGGATATAAACAGTCAACACGCCAACACTTTGGATTTGTTTCTTACTTTTCACCCTGATAAATGCACCATTATGTTTTATCGCCTGTTTTATCGTATCCCAACCACACGTGAATAATGCTGCTGAGATTATATCAAGCATCATTCTACTTGGTATGAGATATTTAATTCCCAATAGGATAAACAGTATCATACCAAATGAAAAAGGGTGGTATGAGCTGCAAATTAGCTAACAAGCTTACTTACTTAAGTGGCGCTACAGTCCGGGATGAACCTGGGCCTTAACCAACATGCCTCTCCAATTAGCCCGGTCCTTAGCTAACTGCCTTCAGTTCCGGACTCCAATTTGGTTGAGGTCGGTTTCTACTAGTGTGCCCCACTTAAGGCAAGGTCTTTCTTTACTGCGTCAGACGTATAGCTAAGAATCGAAGACTATTGGTGTCCATTCGTTATACATGTCCTAGCCATCTTAAACGTCCAATGCGAAGTTTTTTGACCAGGGGTATGTCGCTGTATAGCTCGTATAGTTCGTGGTTGCATTTTCGTCTCTATAGCCCGTCAACGCAAACGGGGCCGAAGATTTCTCGAAGGAATTTTCTTTCGAATCGACCAAGGATTTCTTCATCCGCTTTTGACAAGGTCCATGCTTCAGCCGTAGAGCAGGACTGGGATGATCACTGTCTTATATAGGGCTTCACTACTAAATTGCCTTCTTAGCCCGAAGAAACAGCGATTGGCAAGAGTAATTCTTCGTTTGATTTCTGACAAGATGTTGTTGTCAGAGTTAATAGCGGAGCCGAGGTAGACAAAGTCCCGTACTACCTCAAAGTTATATCTGCCAATGGTGACGTTCTGTCCAATTCGTCGATGTTGTGTGTCCTTTCGTGTTGACAGCGTATACTTAGTCTTACCCTCATTCACTGCTAAACCCATTTTTGCCGCTTCGTTCTCTATACTAGCATACGTGGCTATGACATTACGTTGAGTCCTTCCAATGATGTCAATATCGTCGGCGTATGCTAGTAGTTTTTGGAAAATTGTGCCTCTGGTGTTGGTTCGGGAGTTTTGCACAACCCTCTCAAGAATCAAATTGAAGAAGTCACATGACAACACTTCGCCTTGCCTAAATCCTTTTTTGGTATCGAATGTGTCAGTGAGGTCGTTTCTGACCCTGTTGGAGCAGCGAGAATTCTCTATCGTCATCATACACAAACGGAGTTTGGGCGGTATACCAAAACTAGACATGGCGTTCGTCTCCATAAATACTGTCGTGTGCGGCTTTGAAATCGATAAATAGGTGTTGGGTATCGATTTGGACTTCTTGAGTTTTTTTTCCTGGATCTGCCGAAGTGTGAATCGTGTGATTGGTTGTGGACTCTCCTGGCCTAAAACCACACTGATAAAGGCCGATCAGGTTGTTGGTAAACGGTTTCAGGCGTTCACATATTATGGCATATAGGATCTTGTAGGCGATGTTGATGAGACTTAGTTGGCACAGTTCAGATGGTATTTTTTTTTTTGTAGTTGGGCCAACGATGCTGAGGTTCCATTCTTCAGGCATACTTTCATCCGACCAGATTTGGCTTATGAGTTGGTGGATGTTACTTACCAAGTCATCTCCGCCAGCTTTATAAAGCTCAGCGGGAAGGCCGTCATTTCCGGCGGCCTTATTAAGCTTGATATTGCTATCCTCACTTCAGGTCGGGTGGTTGGCAGTTTTCGCTGCCGTTGCCAATATTAAATGGTTCGTTCTGCCTGACAGCGGAATGCTGTTCGTCATCACCGTTTAACAGTCTGCAGAAGTGGTTCGTCCATATCCTCGGCATCGACTTTGTCTCAACTACGATATTTCCTTGTTCATCTCGACAGGATTCTTTTCGAGCCTTGTGTCCTTGCTTTCACCTTTTTCTTTTCTTCTCACTATAATACGGTCTGTAGTATATGTCACAGTTTTTCATCCTCCTTTTGCCCGGCCCATCCCATCGTATTTCCTCGATGGCAGTAATGTCTGCTTTGTAGCAGCTTAGGGCTTCCGCTAGTTGTTCGCCTGCGCCACTCCTGTTTAATGTTCTCACATTACAGATGCAGATACGAATGTCGTTGTCGATTTTTCGTTTAGCAGGGTCGTCAACAATAATATCAGTCCTTTCCGAGGCTATTGGTTGCTTCGTAACTATGTTTTTTTCCATGAGTGGGTAGTTAACCCAAAGTACAACCCCCAACCTGGAGGGCCAGTTCTAATTTATTAGATACCCCTAGGACACGGGGCCATCAGTATCCACTACGGGATTGAGCACTGCCGTTAGCCTTTCGGTTCATCCGCCACCATCTCTGTTCAAGAGCCTGCCTTACCCTTAAGATTGCAAAATAGCCTGTTGTCCGAATACGTCCAAGCAGCTCATCTTGGTTCACCAGGGACAGCAGCCCGGGTATTCCATGCCACCGTGCCATTCTGACTGCTGTTTTACGTATTGTTATCCACACTCGCACTTATCGTTTAGCAAGTCAAATCCGGTTGGATGAGACAAGTACCCGATGGTTACCACTTGGAGGTTGAAATAAGCACATTTGATGTGTAGTCAGAGTTACAACCACTGGGCACTGCCAAGTAAAAGCCAATCAGAGTCTTTCCTCGTTCTAGAACACCCAACCATTTATAACCATTTTGGCGCATAATTATAATCACCTTGTGTTATAGTTAGTAGACACGTACTAGGATCACGTTAACTTTAATAGTGGGTTCTAACTTCGTACTTAGTTATAGACACTATTTAAAATTCCTACAACTAGTATTTACTTACAAGTGTACTGGAGACAGATTTCAATCGAACAAACCCTACAAATGTACAACATGGTACAGTTTTAGGCATGACAGCTAGTACAGATATGACTTTTCGCATGTTGGGTTTTCGCCATGAGCGTTGATGACGTAGGTGTGTAGAATGTGAAAAAATAAAAACACGTACACCAAAATAAAAAAACTGTTGGTTCGACTAGTTGTATTCTTCAAACATTTATTTGTAATAAAGCAATTCCTTCGAAATTATTTTAGATTGTTCTGTATAAGACTAACAAACGACACAATAGTTGCCACGTTCGCTGACGATACTGCCATACTAGCAGTTGGCACAAGAATAAAGGAAACGCTTATGAAATTACAAGATGTTCCTAACAAGGTCAATGAATGGACGAAATCCAGAAATATCTCGTAATGACTCTCAATTCAAAATTCATTCATTCTTCATTGATTCCCGTTGCGAAGTTATTTTTTTACCATAATAAATGAGACCTAACACCGAGCGGCAAATTTGAGAACCTTCTCATGACAGTTTTATACTCTTGGATGTTTATCAGAATTTCGCAAGACATTGGGCAGTCGGGATTTAAACTAGGAACGCAGCACTTAGTAGTCCAATGCCCAATTATTCCCGGGTAAACGATGTGAGATTCCGTTGTCCGTTCATCGGACCCATTCTTTCTAATGAGTTGGTGTATGATACTTATCCAATCATCTCACGAATTCACGCCCTTCACCTTCGGACGTGGAACAAAAAAGACAAAATATGTTAAGTTCATTAAATGCCAACATCGACAGCATAATTAAATTGGTTAAATCTAATAGACTGGAATTAAATGCTTCCAAAACGCAATGCTGTCTTCTGTCATCCAAGCGTAACCAAAATGTACAGCCATTATCCCTGAATGACACTTGCATCGTCGAAACCGAAAAACTTTCCATGCTCGGTATGTGTGTTAGTCTTCGTTGGAAATACCACATATTTGAAATCGCAAAAAATCCAGGAAAATGTCTAGGTTTCCTTAACCGATGCAAGAAATATTTCACACCTTCTGATCTGGTCTCAATATATAAAGCGTACATAGCCCCCAAACTTGAGTTCAACGCCCACATATCGTCAGGTGCAGCCAAAACATCATTGTACCGACTAGATAGGATACAAAAGCGTGCGGTAAAATTGATAGGAATCCCAACCATATCGAATTCCATAGTTTCACTAGAACATTGTAGGAATGTTTGCTGCCTAACACTATTTTACAACAACAAATGCCCAACTCGTAATACTCGCCATGCCACGAATGGTAATCAGTTCACACTCAAGCTTATCTTCGGACGTACTATGCAATACAGAGATTCATTTCTAAGCCGGACAACACGAATGTGGAATGCTTAACCAAACTCAGTTTTTCCTCTCCATTACAGTTTACAGAAATTCAAAATCAACGCATATTGGTATCTCCCCTTTTCTACTCCTCTATTTCCTTAATGTCCGCGCTGTAAGGGTACATATTCATAATTCCTTTAGCGTGGCAGAAGCCTTATTCAGGTTCAGTTTATATAGAGATATCCTCACTTCATTCAAGTCGGGTAGATGTTGAGAGTTTGTTGTTTAATATAATTTAAATGTTTGGCTCTTCCTCTGTTCCGTATCTCAAATGAAATAAATCATTTAAATTGATATGATGTTGCGGAATGCATCAATTCTACACCGTCACATGGTTCAGTTTGGATGAATTTATAATTATGTTTATCTTGCTAATCTCGTTTAAGTGAACTTCACAGAAGCTTTTACGAACCTTGTTTACATGTTTCTGTTGACCCTGTACATGTACTACTAAGGTTTTGAGGCACAATTAAGAGGAAACGCCTTGCTGCCAAACATATAATTGTTCACACTTTTTTGTGTATTTTTTACGAACTATTTTTTTATGTTTACTGAATCTTGCCGAGATCAGATATGTACTACGTTTGTTTTTGTTTGTATTATCGCGCGATTTCCCGCTCTATGTAAATAATAACGTCATGGAGTAGATATAGAAAAATATGATGATCATGTCAATCCATTAACATGATGTAAAAGTAGTTACCAATTAAGTTGATTAATTGTACACAGAATGGTTAACCAGACAGGTTTAACTAGAAAACAGATAAAATCCTCATCATCAATAAAGGTACTCAACTGGGTCACTAAGCACTTGATCCATAACATGTTGATCTTTTACTTTTTGTGTTCATATTAAGCGCACCGTGCACTGCTCGCCGGTATTTCGTGAAGGCTGGCCTACCCTCTCCCAAAAACCTCATACCTAAAAAACCAAGGAAGAGACTACCACTCGGCAAAATCCCTTAATTGACACTTTTCTCATTATCAATCCATTATAATTCGATGTACTACATTATAGTATCAATTTTATCGCGATTCGATATCGCAGTTGTAAAGCGAAGGATCTCATGAGCGTTTTCGTCATACCAATCGCGTGTTAACCGCTTGCCTCGAGCGTCAGGTGGCGCCGTTTCAATCCGGGATACCACCATTTTCCTGCACTAATACTAAACAGTTAATGTAAATGAATGTTTCAGATGGGATAAAGCCCCACAAAAGCGTATACTCTTTATGTATGTAATATTGTTGTACAAAGTGGACCAAAAGAAGTCATCCAATGTTGTTTGGCCCTTCAGAATTTAGCGCAGTCTGTGACGTTGCTCCGTCCTGTTGGAACCACATGTCCTCAAGTCCTAATTCGTCCAATTGCGGCAGAAAAACTCGGTTTACATGGCCCTATAGCGCGCACCGTCCACTGTTGTCGTTTGACCGAAAAAATTAGCCCGATGACTCCTCCAGCGTGAACAGCGCACCATGCAGTAACTTTGAGCGGGTGTAATGGCTCCTCGTGCATTACTCGTGGATTTTCGGTGCCCCCGAAAGGTATAGTTTTGCTTGTGTGCCGTTGCTCCGTCCTGTTGGAACCACATGTCCTCAAGCACTAATTCGTCCAATTGCGGCAGAAAAAAATCGGTTTACATGGCCCTATAGCGCGCACCGTCCACTGTTGTCGTTTGACCAAAAAAATGGCCCGATGACTCCTCCAGCGTGAACAGCGCACCATGCAGTAACTTTGAGCGGGTGTAATGGCTCCTCGTGTATTACTCATGGATTTTCGGTGCTCCCGAAAGGAATAGTTTTGCTTGTTCACGTACCCGCTTAGGTGGAAATGAGCCTCATCGCTCATTATGATTTTGGTCGAAAATTCGTCCACTTCGTCCTCGAGATTGAAGATGGCTTTGGCTTAGGTTACACGCGTTTGGCGGTCGACAGGCAGCAGCTGATGCACGGACTAGACTTTGTACGGGAACATGCGCAATTCTTTGACCAAAAAGGTGGTCCAATGGTCAAAATGAATGCTATTTGCTGATGATATCCTTCTTTATTGTACTGGAAGTGATATTAAAACATGTGTTAATAACATAAATAATGACCTCAAAATTATAAATATGTGTTTAAAAATGAATAGGCTTTTGTTAAATGTGAGTAAAACTAAATGTATTATTTTCAACGTACCAAATAATGTCCAAGTAAATAGAAATATAAAAATAGACACAGAAGAAATAGAAATTGTTAAACAAATAAAATATCTCGGTGTTATTATAGACGAAAAACTAAATTTGAACGGTCATACCAATTATATTTGTAAAAAAGTGTCCAAAAAACTTGGGGTGTTAAGAAAATCTAGATGTAACATGTCCATGTATTGAGCTATAAATGTTTATAATGTATTAACTAAGCCCCATTTTGATTATTGTGCAAGTATTCTGTATTTATGTTCGGACAATCAAAAACAAAGACTGCAAATATTACAAAATAAAGCAATGCGCATTATACTTAAGTGCAATAGATATATGTACATCAATAAACTTTATGTTCAATACTTTAATGCCCAGTTTCACAGTGAGAGCTTAAGCTTCACGTGGAGCTGAACCTACGGTTTAACATAACTTTGTGTTTCACAGTGCCGGCTTAAGAGGTAACCATACTTAAGTGTTGATAAAACTTAAGCCCCCGGTTTTGGTGGCTTATGTATTGGCTTAACTTCTGTCAGAGAAAAATTTGTTTGGATGTTGGATGTAGTAGAGACTTACTCCATGGGTGATGTCCGAAATAAATTCTGGTAGTAACTGTGTCATATTCGCAGAATAATCCCGTTTGGTCTAAAGTTTTAGGCGCGTAACTAATAAATTACCTACGAACCATTCACAATGACTTGTTATATTTGGCTTAGCTAAACCACACTTTTTTGATGACTGTGAAACCCAAAAAACTTAAGACCAAATTTAAGCTCTGCTTTTTGCTTAGCTAAGCAACGGAGTAAGCTCCCACTGTGAAACCGGGCATAAGATGGACAAACGTAAACCAAATAATACATATTATGACAGTGTCATTTATATATAAATTAAAAAAACAACATGCTTCCAACTAATTAAATAGCGTTTTCGATTGGGATACAAAAAGCACTCTTTTTATACTCAGAGCACTTTTTTTACTGTAAATCTATTTTTTCGTTTTCGATTGGGATACAAAAAGCACTCTTTTTTTTACTCTAGAGTACTTTTGAAGAATCTGGATTCCAAGTCAGATTTACACCAACATGCACCAACACAAAAACATTTAACATCTGAAAGTTTGCATTTCGCAGTTTGATGAATAAAAAGTGATTTTCGTGGAAAACTATAATTAGATATTAAAATATTTTTGGATAATCATGTTCTAAAATTCATAAGCTTTGTTTTGACACCAACTCGCCAATGGTTGAGTTTATAAAAAAGCCGCAATGAGTTAAAGAAAATTTCAAATGATGGTTTACATTGATAGCTTATAGCTATAATTGCGGCCTAAAGATAAATAATAAGCTGTCAAATGGCACACTTACACAGACAGAAAACCAGAGTAACCTCTTTAATGTTCGATTGGGACGGGTAAAATCTGAAATCTGAGAGTAAATCTAAAAATCCCAATCGAAAACGCTATAAGTGATAATATAAATTATTTATTAAGAAACATTGGAGATGTAAACAAGAGAAAGAGACAGAGGACAACATACTATATCGTACATGGGATTTCAAGAATTTAATAATCTACAAAATGACATTAAAAACTTAACAAACATATCGAATTTAAAAGAAAGGTTACTGAGCAAATTAAATTAAACATACATTAACTAAATTTAAAAATGTAAATAATTTTCTTTCACGAAATATAACATAGATTAATGTTTATAATATAAGAAATTAAAAAAATATACAACATATGTAAATGAACCTTAATGGCTTAAAAAAAAGGTAAATAAACAAATCAATCAATCAAAAAAAAACTCTTCAAAGTTGGTGGCCAAAGGGCGCATTGTTTGCGCAGTCGGTCTCTGACGGCCGGGGAATCGGCGACGGATTTCGCGCTGCGCTTACACTACAGACGAATTGTTACGCATAAAAAATAGACACGATTATTCCGCGTTCTTGGGGAATGTATCGCTCCATGGCTTATTCTCTTGTATTCTACATCTGTCTAGTCCACAAATGTCAAAACAGATTTGCCATTTGCAAAAATTAGAGCATCTTCCAATAGGGTGATCTCTGTTGGCCCACCTTGTAGTAAGCCCTGAAGCTCAGGCTATTGTGACTAGCCATCGCCTTTGCAAACTGAGTCCTATGTATAGAACCGATAGTCTTTATGTACTCAATACATCGTTCAAACAGCTGTATCTTTTTCATGTAGAATGGAGCTACATTAAACCACATACGGCACCCGTAATCGATGATTGGCTTTAAACGAACCATGTAGCATACCCTTAAGCCAAGATGACTGATCTAATACAATCTTACTCCCTAAGATCCATTCTCTCTAGTAAAAGTTTTGATTTAGATTCGATAACTTGTTGTCATTTTGAAGTTAATTCCATCATGCCTCTCACATAGAAGCCCTCGTCCCTATTAACAAAAAACTGGGACTGCCGTTTTTCACAAGACTTTCTTGAGGCAGGTTTGGACTATACTCCAAGATCCCGGAGCTTCTGGCAAAGATATTATCGATGTGTGTGGATGGCGGTGTCCTGATGGAACATAATCCCTCTCCTATTGGCCAAAGCTTACCGCTTCTGTGTGTTTTCTTTTTTAGACTTTCCAGTTATTGACAGTGCATGTTAGAATTAAGAGTTTTACCATAGGCGAGCAGCTCATAGTACATGCTTCCCTCCTGTCATGGGCAAGGTTTGCGTCGGTTCACTGTGGCTCGACCAAGACCGTTTTTGCTTAACGTAGTCTTAAGTGATCCATTTTTTTCTCCATCGACCATCACTATAAAGATGGACGCGCGCTCAAACTAAACTGAGGCAACTTATCACAAAACTGTCAGAGATGTTCTTTTTTAGTATTTAGAGGTATAGAACCTAGAATTGGAATAAAACACAAGGAAATCATTTTAATGTCCATCAATTTGGCTTTATTGGAAGTATAATTTTATGCCATTAATGATTTCGGTCATGTGGTGGAACCACATCTCATCCATATTCATGCCATCCGATTCGGAAACACTATAGTTAGTTGTCATGGCTCTATACCGGTCTCCATTAACGGTAACTGACTCTCCAGCATCATTTCGGAAGCAGTATGGCCCAATGACCAGCCTATAGAGCACACCAAACAGTCAGGTTTTGTCGATGTAATGGCGTCTCAAGGGTCTCATATAAATTCTCTTTACTCCAAATGCGGCAATTTTGCTTGTTGACGTAGCCATTCAACCAAAAATGAGCCTCATCACTGAACAAAATTTTGCTATGAAAATTAGCATCAAGATCCATCTCATTTTCGGCCCATACACCAAAATCATGACGCATTGCATGGTCTCGCGGCTTTAATTCTTGCACAAGCTGAATCTTGTAAGGTCGAAGCCAAGATCTTTGCGCAAAATCTTCCATTTGAACAAAGCTCCATTTGCTGTGCACGGTGGCGAATCGATTCATTCGGGTCCTCTTCAACACTTTGCTCTACAGCGGCAATTGTTTCTTCGGTGCGGATTGTTCGACGTCTCTGCGGATGCGTATTATCACATAAAGTATACGTAGTGCGAAAACGATCCATAGTTAACCGATTTAATTGCTCTGATGGACGATTATATCGACCATAAAATGGAAGGAGCTTGCGGTAAACTTCGCGAACTGAACCATTATAATTTGCACGATTTGCAAGCGTTGTTCATGATGAAATGGCAAACCAAAACCAAACTGAACATAAATGACATTAGAGTTGCCCGATTTGACCACCAACCTCTATTCGAAAACCAACCTCTAAACACGAACACACTTTACAATGCAAGATATTTAAATCCAAAGAGTTAATTTTTGCAGATGAAGCGCTGTTTCACATGAGAATTCTCACCTGTCCAGCAAGATCAAGCAGCGAATATTCTGACTATACTATGAATTGCTTGTCTACTGGAACGAGAATTACGGACGAAAATTGGCTTTGACGCTCATAAAGTTGCTACCACCGACTCGGAATTTCGGTAGTAAATTTAAATTATTTGTATAAGTTGTTCCTTCGTGTACCTCACTATGATGAAAACGTTGATTTTACTGAATATTTTGAGATTGACAGTTCCGTAATCGGTATAAGGGTGCGTTCACACTGAAAGTTTAAATTTGTCAAGTCGAAATACATTTTATTTATATTGGCCGTGTCCTGGGCTTTAGTTTTGCCAAGTTAACTCTGCCGATGCACAATTTCTCATTGCTCATTCGACCAGTCACGTGACATTGGAGGGGAAATGACTGACGAAAAAAGTTGATAATAGGTCTGTTCCCGTACTTTTTCAGTAAAAATTAGTAAATTCTCAAATTTCTTGGAGTGGGGGTAAATTATCTCAGAAAGAGACAAAATTACAAAAAAGTACGGGAACGCGTTTAAGTAAAAAACAGTAAAATTATATATTTTGTATGCCTTTTAAAGTACAAATGATATAAATCACCTGTCAAAACAAGCTTTTAGATACCAACTGACAGTTTACTGATTTTTACCAACAGAAATATCTGCAGTAATTTTTTTTACAGATTTTTATGGAGGGGTAGTTTTTTGTTCTCTCCTGAGCTGTCTCTTTTACTTATTTTTGCGTACGGGAACGGCAATAAGTAAAAATCAGTAAAAATCAGTAAGAATCAGTAAATATTACTTTGTACGGGAACATACCTAATGTACGCATGGACACTCAGACATAAGTGAAACAGCTGACTTTGCTTCGACCTGTCATGAAATGTTTTTGATTTCAGTAAATTTACCCGATATTATAGGTTCAATTAAGTTATTTCATACTTTTTTGATAAAGAATAATTATTCTGAATTGATAAAATTTAATAAAAATCTTTAAATATGCAAAAATTGAATTGAAAAACAAGGGTTGGCATAGTTTGACATTTACCTTACCATTCAGTAATAGGCGCAGGGACATAAGTCCCGAAGACATAAGTCCTGAATTGATTTTTCGGGACTAATGTCCCACTTTAGTGGGAAATAAGTCCTGAACTTAGTTGGGGACTTATGTCTCACTAAAGTGGGACATTAGTCCTGAGTTATTATTGTTGAAGAGGGGACGCATGTCCCGAAAAAAATTAAACAGTAGTTTATGCTACTCCTAAGCGAGTATAGAAAAGGATACACCTAAAACGAGTGGTGGGTGCACGACTGGGTCGTACGCAACTTTCTCTTTCGCAGCGAGTTGGGCGTTAGATCAAATAGTACGCATTTTGATTATTAATGCTTAAAATAATATAAATAATGTCGAAAGCTTCAAGCTGTAATAGTAGTATATATGGATTTATTTAAATGGCCTAGAATTATGACTTAAGTAAGCTTGGATACGAAGTTTGAAGAAAATCTGTCTAGCCGTTTAGGCTGGGGAGACCATTACGGACAGACGGACCGACGGACGGAATTCCAAAAACCACTTTTTTAGGCTCCGCTATCATCGTAATGTTAGAATCAATCAAAATCTCGAGGTCGAAAATTTTCACGAAAACAATATCTTTCTCTTTGTAAGAGAAAGTTAAAAATTAAAGTTAAGATTCTTTTTTTTTTTCTACTCCAGTGGTGTACGCAGCATTGCCATGTTGAAAAAAACATATCAAATATAAATATTTTAACAAAAAAAGTGTTGACGACTTTACATCCCCAGAAAGAGAGTTGAAATCCTTTTTTTAACAGTTTGATTTGTTTTTTGTGATTAGTAAATTGATTTTCTGCAAAAACTATAATTAGAAATTAAAATATTTTGGATAATCATGTTCTAAAATTCATAAGCTTTGTTTTGACAGCAACTCGTCAATGGTTGAATTTATAAAAAAAGCCGCAATAAGTAAAAGAAAATTTTCCAATGATGGTTTTCAATGATAGCTATAACCGCGACCTAAAGATAATCAATAAGCTGTCAAATGGCACACTGATACTCACACAAAACCAGGTCAACCTCTTTATTGTTCGATTGGGGCGGGTAAAATCTGAGAGCAAATCTGAAAATTCCAATCGAAAACGCTAAGTATAAGATGTTGCGTTCCACACCACCTCACCTTATTTTGCAGTTGTAAACTTAAATCAGGAACACGGCCACTCTTTTTTTTATAAAGACGTACTAACAGTATAATTTGTTTGTATTATTGATTTTAATGTCTTTCTTAAAATAATAAAAAAAAACCGTAAATATGATGCTTACTTATTTGTTTGTTATTTTTGATATCTACTTTCAGAAAAAGAATGTGGAGTATTGCATAGAGTTGAAGAAGGACCCTATCAAAAACTTAACAAACATTCCCAAACGAACAAGTTTCAACATTAATTGCTAAAATGTTGCTCATATTAGCCGCTGTTCTCCTTTCACTATGGTGTATGTTTTACTTTTTCAAAACCTCTAAGGAAATGCCCAAATCCTGGTACGAATGGAAGACTGAGCTAAGATTCCAATATGTTGGAATGGTAGGTCTCATTCATGATTGGATATACTCCGCTAGAGATAATGTTGGTGGGTACACCAGAACTAATTAATTCTTTTATTGGCTTAATTTTGTTTTTCAAATTCCAGATCTATACAAACAACCAGGGAAGGTGGCTGTCATCACCGGTGGTAATCGTGGAATTGGCCTGAGAATCATTGAAAAATTGCTTGCCTGTGATATGACTGTCATTATGGGTAAGTAGAAAAATAAAAAAGTTGTTTTCTGCAACAAAATATTTTTTTATGTCCAAACCAAAATAAATAAACTATGTCTGGGTAGAATTAAAAAAAAAAAAACTTAATTGTGTATGGTTTCTCACGTTTATGTAGAAAAGAATTGCGATGTTCGATTAAGGCGATGTCTTGCATATTGATACGACAGTGGTGTTCAAACTCCGGCCACCAATTGCGTTCTTTAAATTCTCTTGAAAATAAATATTTCAATGTGGTTTTCAATAGCTAGATCGTATTAAAATGCTTTACAATGAGATTGATAAATGGGCAGGGACAGTATACGATTCTTTTTTATTTGCTGTAGGCAATTTAAATAATTGCGTAAAAACTCAAAAACAATTACTTAACAGACTCGCAACCCATGCCGGGCCGAAAGACACACTTGTACGTGTCGATGAGTGTGTTGCAAAAAGGCTTAAGACGTTTACACAGTACGTTGGATAGGATCTTATATGCGACATTTAGCGGGAATATGCCTCGGCAGTTCTTGCAAGATATTTTGTAAGTTGGAGATATGGAGCTGATATTCTAGTCATCGGACATGCTCTCATCCATCCAGACCTTGTTGAATGCTAGTAAACCATTAGAACCAGCTGCTTTGTTGTTCTTTATTTTTTGTATGTCTGCTCTAACTTCTTCCATACTAGGATGGAGCGTTACCTCTCCGTTGACTGGAGGTTGGCTGATTGCCATTTTACTTTCTCGATATGATGCATCTTTAGCAGATATTGGAAATGCTGCCTGAATACATTTACAATTCCCTGTGCGTCAGGGATTAGGTTGGCATTGTTATTTCATACTGCCAGTTGTTTGGTTTTTTTGTAGAATTGACGGATGTTCTTCTTGTCGCGAGAATGTTTGATATCCCTGAGCTGTGTTCTTTTTTTTTCGACGCAGGATTTTGTTCTCTTCCTATCTCCTGGTTCGGTAATCTTCCCGTGCGTCGCGTGTTTTGCGTTGTACCGCCTTGACATGTGCCTTTTCTCTCATCTCTTTTTGGTACTTGCAAATATCATCATGCCACGGACATCTTTTCGAGGGTGGCTGGTAGCCTATGTTGGTTTGTATTGCGATACTGTATCCACTAGGCGTTGACATTGGTGTAGGATGAGGGCTCGGTGGGGAGTCTCCCACTCAGTTTTTGTTTATAGACTCTGGCAATCTCCCGCTCACATTCGCAGCTTCTTCCCGTTGGACAGTCGGGCTCTGAATTTGGTTACGAAGAGCAAATGGTCAGAGTCAACATTTGCTCTCTAAATGTGTGTAAAGTCAGGATGTTGGATGCGTGCCTCGCATCTATAAGCACATAGACGATTTGGTTGGCGGTTTGACTTTCTGGAGTTCGCTAGATTGCTCTGTGGATTCGAAGTCGTAGGAATCTAGTGCTATTGATAACAGTATTTCATGCTGCCGTGTATCTGATAATCGGAAGCCATTATCTGTTGTTTCGTGGAATCTGAGCTTTTCAACTAACCCACCGAAGATGTTTGCCTTAACGATTTTCGCATTGAAGTCCCCTAGTACGGTTTTCACATTGTATTCCGGACAGACTCCGTAGGCTTTCATTGCGTTTCATCGGTAGGAGAGTGTACACATATTATAAGGTTGATGTTGCAAAACATTGCTCCGATGCGGATCACAGCCAGGCGATCACTAACCGGCTTAAAGTCGATTATTCTTGAAACTATTTGGTTCCCCACAACGATCCCGCATATGCAGTCTTGGGCTACACCTGTAATAACTGTCGCATGTTTTTCGTTTTTATGTTTCTGATCCTATCCAACGTATTTCCTGGATCGCGGTAATGTCTGTCCTGTACCGCAGGACAGATTCAAGTTTTTGAGTCGCACCCGGGGTGTACAGATGACCTGTTGTCCAATTTAATTTAATTTTTCCATCCTAACTGGAACTGTAGACGCTACTCAATTTTGGGAGTTCTTCCGCTGCCGCCTGGAATGGAATATGTGTATTAGTGTGAGTACACGTCTTCCCCCGCTCTCGTCTGCTGCTGCCAAGTCTTTACTCAAGGATTGAGACCCTACCTATCAAAAAGATAAGCGATACCTTCGATAAAACTTTTGTTACTTAGACTTAAGGATGTATCGCGCTTAATGAATGACCATTTATAAAAAAAGGCAATTTAAAGCTACTTATGAAGAACTTTGTCACCACTCTCTAGAAGCTGCCTTTAGCATTGTTAAAAAATAGTTTTGGCAAAAGAAAGTTTCTCTGATGATTATTTGGATCGATTATCATGTTCATGTCCGCAGTCGGAAGAATAAAATTCCTCTAAGCAACCTAATTCCCTTTTGTTACAGTCCACGCGTTACGTACAATATATTACCACCCTTATAAACTGTAGTCAAATGTATCTAACCTTTCTCTTTATAGGTTGCCGCGACCCCAAGTCCGGAGAAAAAGCTGTCGCAGACCTTGTTGACCTGTCTAACACAAAGGGAAAGTTGATCTGTGAGACCCTGGACGTCGGTGAGATTAGTTCAGTCATAGCATTTGCAAAGCGTATCAAAGAGAAATATCAAAAGATCGATATACTTATCAACAATGGTAAACAAACTGAGATTAACTTTGCCTTAACAAAACTACCAGTATTTACCTTTCAGCTGGTATAATGTTTGCTCCTTTGCACATAACCTCCGAGGGATACGAGTCACATTTCGCGGTAAATTACTTGGGGCATTTCCTTCTGACACATTTGCTTATGCCCCAGCTGAAGGCCGCTGGTGTTGAGGGTAAAAACGCACGTGTTGTCAATGTCTCATCTGTAGTCAATCTTATTGGACGCATTAACTACAACGATATCAATGGAGAGTGAGTAAAATCCCGAATCTAACTCTTGCTGAACTAAAGCATTAAAACATTTTGCAGAAAGTATTACTATCCTGCTACCGCCTATAATCAGAGTAAATTGGCTCAAATTCTGTCCACTCGTCATTTAAATCGCCTCCTCGTTGATCAGGGTGCACATGTACAAGTTGTCGCCGTTCATCCCGGTGTTGTCGACACTGACCTCTTCGAATACTCTGCCACAACTGCAGTTCCGTTCATAAAGAAGATCATGTTTAAGGTAATCAAACATTAAAAACTTTATAAAACCAACCGTTGCTACAGTTGATATTTCAGAGCCCTGAAAGGGGATCCAGAACTATTGTGTACGCAGCCATTGAACCATCAATTGAAGGCGAAGGTGGTAGTTATTTCAGTAATGGCGGTAAGGGTCCAATGCATCGCGATGCCAAGAATCCAGAAAAATGTGAGAAATTCTTCAAGTTCAGCTGTGATCTATTGAAAATCAAAGAGTACGGCAATGGAGAAATTTAAAATGTTTATAACGCAACTGTTTCCGAGTGAAATCGATTTTTCGCAATGAAAAGACTTTGGCACTGGAAGAGGTGCAAGCTATATATTGTTTTTATAATTAAGGCTAGCTATGACTTATTCCATTTAGATATATAAATTGTTTTGTAATTTATTTTATTAGGTACTCGCTTAAACAGTAAATCACTATTTATCCCTTTGCATATTTTTGTTTTGGTTAATGGCAGATAATGAGGTCTACTTTTGAAACTTTCGTGGTGGCTAGAGACTTGAAAGTAAGTATTTGCATTTATTGTTTGCAAAACAGGCCGATTCAAATTATTCTCTGTGGAAATTACAACATCCACTACGGAGATCGTAAGAGTGAGTCAACAAAATTCGTAATTGTTATTTGAGTCACATTTTTCAAACCTGGAGACCTGAAACGGTTCGAGGCATCTAAAAAGTGTTTGTCCCTTCCTTGCCTTTATCGACATTATTATGATGTGCATACCTACTGGCTCGCTGTGCAGTTCGGTCTAATTTAATTTATTTTTTAATTTTATAAATAATATGTGTTTGCTCTTGTTATTGCTTGGTTTGATCTTTTTTGCAAGACACTTGTTGTCTCCAGTCGTGGAAATTCCAGGCTTTGCGTGCCCACTTTTTTTTTTTTTTTAAATTCTGACCTGCCTAAGCAGTAATATACACATCGACCTAAAAGATCTATTGTGCTTGCCGTCAGATGCTTTTTAGGTTAGTAGCGCTTCTACTTTCCTAATGTAGCTGATAATACTTTCAGCCGAAGATTTCCTCAATTCTTCGGGACTTAAGAATTCCCTGAAGAAAGATTCTCTTCTCATACCGTAAAGGGCCGGGCATTCACATATGATATGCTCGGCTGTTTCGTCTTCTTCTAGACATAGTCTGCACTCCGGTGAGTCGACTAGACGCATTTTGTTTAGGTGATATCGCAGACCGTGATGACCAGTTAGGTAACCTACTAAGTTTTTGATATCGTGCCTGCGAAGATTTAGTATCTTGTCGGCATCTGATTTGAAGGGCTGAATAGCTCTTTTGGCCTGTCTTAGGCCTGGGATGTTTCCCCAGTATGAAACACATCTGTTTTGTTCCCAGTTTTTTATGACTAGATTTATGGCTGATTTGGGGATTGCACAGAAGGGTTCAGGTCCAATGAAGGGGGTTTCGGAACCTTTTCTGGTTAGTTCATCAGCTTTTTCGTTACCTTCAACTCCCTTATGTCCGGGGACCCACCATAGTTTGGTTTTGTTCCTGGAACTGAGTGTTTGGAGGGAGTTGAAGCAGTGTAGTACTGATTTGGAGTCAATGATGTGTGAGGGCTTTTATAGCTGCTTTACTGTCCGTGAATATATGGATGTTTGCGCCTTTAATACCTGAGTTGTGTATTAGGTTTGCGCATTCTTTTATGGCATGGAGCTCAGCTTGGAATACACTAGGGTTTTTTCCCATAAGTATTGAGATGTTTTTATTTGGTCTATGTATGCCAGCTCCTACCCCTGAGTCCATTTTAGAACCATCCGTATACCACTTTAGGCCGTTTAGGCAGTTTGGAGGGTTGTTGCTACACCATGCTTCTCTGGTTGTGATCTCCGTTGAGAATCTTTTGTCGAAGCATAGTGTCTTTGGTAAGCGGTCTGTAACCGCACAGATCATGTCAAGTTCTGGAAGTTCGGATAGAAGTTCAATTAGCTTAAGATGTTCACTAATGTTTAATTCTTCCGCTTGTGTCAAACTTGCTGAGCTGCGAATTGCCACTTTTTTTATATAAATGTGGAGAGGTGTTAGTCCTATTAAGGCTTCCATAGCCGCCGTGGGACAGGTACGCATAGCTCCGGTAATGCCCAGACAGGCAAGCCGTTGTACCTTGTTTAATTTATTTATAGTTGTTTTTTGGGTGACTTTGTTCCACCATACCTACTATTGAAGCGTATGTTATAATGGGCCTGACCATGATCGTGTAGATCCAGTGTGTGGTCTTTGGAGAGATTCCCCAGGTTTTATCATACATGCTTCGGCAAGCCCAGAAAGCTTTGGTTGCTTTTTGAATTTTGTTGTTGATGTGGGAGTTCCAGCTTAGTTTTTTATCAAGGATCACTCCAAGATATTTTACTTCGTTGGAATACTCAATGTATGTACCATTAATTGAAATTTGGGTAAGATATAATTTCCTCCTTTTTGTAAAAGGGACGATGATAGCCTTGCTGGGGTTTATAGAGAGACTTTCTTTATTACACCAGTCTATGACTATCTTAAGGGCGTTTTGCAAACGTGTTGTAACTTCGTTTGGTTCTTTGCCCTTTATTATGATGACTTGGTCATCGGCGTATCCAATTATATTGAAACCTGCATTACTTAGGTCTTGAAGTAGGTTATCGATAACCAGAGACCATAGTAGGGGTGAGAGTACTCCTCCCTGAGGGCAGCCTTTAACGGCTGTTACTGATACTGAGGTCTGTGCTGATGAAGCAGTTATTTTCCGACTTTCAAGCATCGCTTTGATCCATTTGATGGTGGGATGATCTATTCTTCTATGAGTCAAAGCATTTGATATGGAGTCATATCCAGTGTTGTCAAAAGCACCCTCTATGTCTAGGAAGGCACATAAAGCTACTTCTTTGTTTTCAAATTTGTTGGTAGACTCACCCGAGTATTGAAATTGCCGAGGTGTTTTTTTTACGACTTTTACGATAAGCACTATTGGTTGGAGAATGCTAAAGTAATATCCTTGGCCGCAGGTTTTTCTCTAAAAAAAATAGAAGAAAATTCATGACTGAAACAGAGCTTTGATATCATACGGAACTAAAAGTGTGTTCCTGGATGGAAAACTCCCTTAAAGACAATTTTTTCTTTACAAGTAGGGGTGGATGGCGTAGATCCTCTCTAAACGCTGGAGTGCCTCAAGAACCAATTCTCTTTCAAGGACAACTAACAACTTATTTTTTAGTTTCGCAGATTAGAGTAAACTGATATCGACTAACACAAATGACATGCATATTAAGGAAATCTGTGCCAATGGTCCTTGACACAATAGGAATATCGCTATCAATGCAGATTACACCAGAACGAAATATACATACGGGCAAAGCAAAACTGTATTGTGGCTTGGCGTGGAGAAAAAGACCAGGATGAAGAAACTTGAACCGATCTGCTACCGATTAGCATCTATGCTTGGCAAATATTTACCAATTTTTCCTGAGGCTAGGGGATACTTTTCAATTGAATGAGAATAAGGAGGGAATCTCATCATCCATCCAGACTTTGTTGATGGTTCGGCGCATGCACGCTTCTATAAATTCTGCTGGTACTCCATTAGACACGGCTGCCTTGTTGTTCTTCAGTTTTTTTTTATGGCTGCTCTAACTTCTTCAATACTGGGAGGTAGCGTTATCTCTTCGTTGGCTCGAGGTTGGATGATTTATTGCTGTTATCACTTTCGCGAATACATCTACGTTTCCCTGCGCGTTAGTGATTAGATTGCCATTGTTATTTCGTAGAGCCTGCGTTTTTACTTAGCCAGCTTCCAGAGGATTCTCTTCTCTTTCCTTCTCCTGGTTCGGTATTCTTCCCGTGCGACGCGTGTTTTGCATTGTAGCGCCTTGATATATTCCTCTTCTGTAAATTTCTTTTTGTCAAATATATACCAACTCTTTCCTAAGGCTGGGGGATAGGTACTTTTAAATTGAAAGAGAATAATGTGGGACATGCCGAAATTCTAACACAACAACCGAAATCGATTTTCTATTTTCCGAAACGAATTTCAACATGGAACACAAAATGGAAGCAGCTGAAACCAGATGGAAAACAGTCACCACATACGGATTAAAAACTGAAAAGTAGTCATTTAGGACATTACTCCAATGTCCTAGAAGTCCGCCGCTCTTTCCATCTCGATAACCACGGGGGCACTGCAATATTGCCGTACATCTCTCTATACGAAATTGACTCTCAAAACCTAAATAGGAGACATCTTGACTAAGTCTAAGCCTATGACTTTAGCGAAACAACAAAGCCAAAATTAGCGTTGTTCATAACAAACTTCAGATAGCCGCAGATGGACTTTTACAATTATACATCGGCTCTTTTGAACAGCGCCTGTAGTAGTAAGACCAATACTCATGCTCATATGGTTTCTTGGTATGGTGGAATGTCTTGAAAAAGCCAAAACATATAACATGTACCAAAGTTTAGAAGCAAGTTAAGAGGCAATCCTCAACCTTACACCAACCCACCTTCATATCAAGGATACATCAAAAAGCGCAGCACAACTCAGAGAAGGTTGGAATCTGTCCATTAAATATTTTGGCAGCAGCACAATACTGAAATCCGTGTCATATCTGGAAGGAATGTCTGAAAACATCATCCTTCAGCACGCTTTTCATATCATATACTTAATATAACAAGGAGGGAATGGTCCTGAAATAATGTAGTATTCAGCTTGGATACATCGATCTACGTTGAGTAAGCCCTGGGACTCTGTAAAAGGTCGGGCTAGTTACATTTTTAAGGAATAGCAGACTCCTGTAGTACCTACATTTCAAGAAGAGATCATAACCATACTCGAAACTGCCGAATGGCCTAGGGCACTGGACATATCCATCTATAGAGCTAACAATCAGAACAATGTCTATATAATCTGTGTGCCAAGACATGATATAATACGAAACGAAAAGGCTGGATCGGGGAGCTGCGCTTCCCTATCTGACAGCAGGGTAAATTACCCCGCTGGCTTGCAAAAATCCGCTTATAACGAAATAGGTGGCACAACACTAGTACATGTTAGCACACACCCCTTATTCATTAGATTTCACTAAAACACATCTCAACGGTTGTATAGTTATACAGTGCATGAAAATTTATACAGCCTCTATTTTCTACATTTTTATAACATATCGATGACTTATGTTGACTCAATAACATCGTTTACAATGTTGAGTCTGTAGGTAAAAAAGAATTAGCTACCATTTGAACAAATTAAACAGTGAAACACAACTGCTAAAATACAAAAATACCCTGGATGATTTTTTTCAACTTACAATTGAACCTCTGGTAACCCTGATGCTCAGCCCTCTGTGTATACAGAAATAAAAAAAAATATATACCCTTATACAGGGTATAAGTTGTATAAGTTTTATGAATAAGGTTTTTGCGTTAAGAGGCATTTTAAGGAGAGCATAACTTTATACAATCCTTATAATGAGTTTATGAATAAGGCTATTTGTGTTCATGATTAAATATATCTATTTTACCTTCTTCAAGTTAAACATATTTTCGCATACATAATACACCGAAATAAATGTAGTCATACTATTTTAGTCCATCCATCCATTTAAAAAAAAAAAAAAACAATTTTAATTTATGTTACAACTTTGTTTACATTTTTTGATATGAAATACATGCGGCCCTAGCGAGGTATCCGTCGGAGCGGAAAATTCTCCGATTTTGTACGATTCCGAGGTATTCTTTCAAAAAGCTGTTCGGAATATTTCTCCGACATTTTGTAACGCATACCAGCGAATTGCGTTGAGGTGCATTTTTCGTTCAATTTTTAACAGCGAAGTGCAATTTTTTTCGATTTTCTCCGACACAAATTCTTCCGGAATTTGTTTACGAAGTGAAGTGGAGTAATAGAAAATTGTAAGTAATCATATAAAACTATATAGTTATGTAATTTTCGTACTAATCGTTTGAATTTGTGTTTCCAGGGCGATTTCAAAGGAAAAAACCACCTCTCAACAGTTCGAGCTTCGTCGTCGCATTTGTGTAGTATTTCTTTCCGATGACACACCTCGAATGGAATTTGAATCTCCGACGAAGTATCCGTTGCGGAAAATTTTCCGCTCCGACGAATACCTCGCTAGGGCAGATATTCTTTGCTTTTTTATTAGAATCTGAATGATGTGCTATTTTCCCACACATGTGAACACTGGTGTGCTTTGCATCACTCTCACTCCTCAGTAGGTATACCAAATGTCAAAAATTAGCCACTGGATACATTTTAGCGAGCTGTTGAGCAGGTTAAAATTTTGAAGTCTCTATTCACCACACTAATGTCAAAAATTATCTACTGGCTATTATTTTAATATTTTGAAGAGTATATTTATACAATCTATATTTCATCTATATAAAGTTTTTTTTCCACGCCCACTTTTTAGGGCGTTTTCCTACAAAAACCATTTGTATACCCTACCCCAAGGCATAGGTATGCAATAGAAAAACGTTGTTATGTGTTCGGTGAGTTTGGCCAAGGCCCTCCAAAAGAAGGCCTTAGAGGGCCTTGGTTTGGCCCATAAAAAAGAATTCACACCAAATGTCAAATTCACATTCATGGAGTTGTCGACCTAACTTGAAAAATTGTTTCGAATAATTAGTCTGCAAGGAAGAGCTCTCGTGTACAGATACACTAACATATATAAATACCATGAAAGTTGCAAATCTAAACCCCAGTCAGTAAAATAAATCGGTTTTCTTACAACAACAATGATGAATTCCATACATGGAATATACAAAATAGCCAGCTGTACGATAAATGATCTCTGGCTTTACTCTAATCTAATAAAATTTAATCTCAGCATATTGTAGGAGATATCCGCTTCGCCAATTGAGGAATCGTGTTTTGATTGCGAAGATTTCCGAGATATTGTATCAGCTTCAGCGCCCCCTTGTGACCGTCAGTTTAAGTGCGCTAAAATTGCTAGCGAAAAATAAAATTTTAATTTTGAATTTCACCACAGCTGATTTTCAACATCATCCTCACAATGAACATACCTACGGAACATTCTCTTTTGTGAGAAGAGAACAATGCTATACTACAAATTTCGTTTCAAGCCAAATTCACATCTGTGTTCCCTTTCTACATGACGCCTGTGTCAAACTGCTATTGCTCTGACAGAACTGAACATATTGGATTCATTTCTCATTTTTATTTGTAAAAATATTTCTATACCTTGTTGAAATTAGTGATTGGTTAAATTGAACGCAAAGAGACAAATTTAAGTTTGATTTTTAATTTTGCGTATATTTTGGAATGATTGTCCTACTTTAAATCGCGTGTGGGGCGGACATGTAATGTTTTAGTGATTCGTTAAGAGAAAAAGAAAATATAAATTTCCATCACACGTCGACTCTGGTAAGTGAAAATTCGTGATTAAGTCGTTATATTGGCAAAATCTTAAAATAAATCTAGGGAAATCTTTAATAAAATGTATGTAGGTACTTAATTATCCCTAGGCAACCAGTTTTTTTTTAGTGGCGCCAAGAATTCAATTTTGTTTAAGGCATTTTCTTGACACAACCGCGTTGCCGGTAAATTAGAATACCCTCTCTATGGATTACGAAAATACACTAGTTTTTCATTACAATTCAATTTATTTTTTGTTTGTTTTCAGAGAACTAAACTTCAAGCAAAATGTCTTCCTCAGATCTAGCTGAACGGGTAATGGAAGTAACAGGTACAGGCTTTTTTTTTGTTATCAAGAAATGCCCTTGTATAATCTTTCGATTTACAGGTAGCACACGACAAGTTGCATTAAACCTATTGGCTGCGTGTGCCAATGACGTTCAAGCTGCTGTCGATTTATTCCTCGCAAACGAGGAGAACGATGGAATTGATGTGGAATCTGTCGTTGAATGTAATAATGAGGATGATGTTCGCGCACCAATTGCACCAATACGTGAGCAATTGATTGGTCCAGAAGATGATAATTTTCGTCAAGCAACTCACGCTTCGGGCGCATCTGCAAAAGCTCGTTCCCTGCCAAGAATCAAAGTCTGTCCGCTGCGTGACTTTGCCCGAGAAGGAAGCATCATGGAAGAAAGTCTGACAGGCGCAGATATTGCTCCGGTAATACGAACTGAACGTCAGGCACGATCACAAAGAATAGCATCGTTGGCTAGGAGTACTCGTTCTTCTACGTCTACCAGCTCGTCTACATCATCGTCGTCGTCGTCATCTACATCGGTCAACCGTTTGGGAGATTTGTTCCGTCCACCTACAGATTTGACTGTAGCTGGCACTTTTCAATATGCTCGCACAAGGGCTACTAATATGAAACGTTGGCTCCTCGTAAACGTGCAGAGTGATAATTTCAATTCGCAGTTGCTGAATCGTGATGTTTGGTCGCAAGTGAAAGTGCGAAACTTGGTGAAGAAATATTTTCTACTGTGGCAGGTATGATACGTTTATTTATGTATTATAAAGTAAAATCCAGTTATAGTGCTGAAGTCTTTGTCATCTTAAGACACAAGCAATTGGTTTCGTTTTAATCTTTTCAAAGTCGCCTAGGCCAAGCCTTAAACGTTTGACGCAGTCGTTTTTATTTTGATGGTGTGAGTGTAATGTTTGTTGTACAACAAGGGACGTTGCAAGACAACCAAAACACCTGAATTCACCCTCTCTCGTTAAGTCTAAACTTAACTGGAAACACAACATCGAACATAGAGTAGGGAAGGCGTGTGTTGCCTTCTATGCTTGCAGCAAAACCTTTGGGGGGGACTTCAACAAAAGATTACCTTGTGGATGTACACAGCAGTGCTACGTCCATTTCTTACATACGACTCACTTGTTTGGTGGGCCGCATTGAGGCTACAACCTCACAAAACAAAAAGAGCTGCAATGAACACCCAGTATATTCACCACGGGGCCTCTCGAACTACAAATTAAAGATACCGCTTTATGCAGCTCAGTAAGACTCAAGGAGTCAGCATGCTGGAGTTCAAGGCCATATGTACATTAGTATCCTGGACTTGTTACCAAACGGCATGGTCACGTTTCCAACAGACTACACAAAGCTTCAAAAAGGCTCCCATGTAGGCTTTCCTACCAGAGGTCAGTGGAAAAGGAACGAAGTAGTAACAGATTTCGACACGGTTGTCTACATCGACGGATCTAAGATGAACTGTGGTGTGGTCTCCGGAGTCTACTCGGAATCACCGAAAATATCAGTATCATACCGCCGGATACCGGATTTTGCTTGCGTATTCCAGGCGGAACTACTGGCTATCCGAGAGGCTTGTACGCTACTGGGGCGTGACACTACGAAAAAGCAAAATATTGCCTACAGGAATGCCGGAACGAACTTGCTTACCAGGGCGAAGGCTTCAGGGTCACACTTCTCTGGGTTCCAGGGCACAGTGATATTGAAAGAAACGAGCTTGCAGACAAGCTGGCTTAGTTCTACACGGCTCACTTGCGGCAAGGGTCCATATCCCGCAAAATCAACTCATACTTCCTGAAAAAGGCCGACTACCACCAGAGAAGGTTAACAATATCGAGGAAGATATGGCCTTACTACGACAAGAACAGAACAAACGACTTATAATAGAAGCCACTAAGATATCGCAATAATTACGGCGAAAGTCACGGGGCACTGTCCAATTGTAGACCATGCGGCCATAAACTAGGCATTCCATACAATCACCAAGTTGTATGGGGGTTTCGGTAACACAAATGAGAGAGAAACCCTCTCCTATTTCATCTGTGGAGGGAGTTAGCCAGAAATCGGTCTAGTTAAAAAGGCATGTCAGTTTTAGTCTGCATTCATTTTACTTACTTACTTACTCATATCTCTGCCTGAGACAAATCAGCCTTCTATCCTCTTCTATCCTGGGCACTTTGCTGGCAGTTTTCAGTCCAATCGCTCTGGTATCTTCGATCGCTTTATTCTTTAACCGGAGATTCAGTCTTTCTTGTCAGCTCAAACCTGAAGGCTGGGTTTCATTCGCGCGATGTGGCCGAGCCAATGATGTTTTTTTTATAATTTTTGTCCTACATCGACATCTTTGGGCAACACATGATGCTCGTGGTTGTATTCGAAGAAGAATTTCCTTTTCGAATGTGCCTAATATTTACTCCGCTTTGCTACTTGGCGTTCAGCACTTGGCGCCGTAAAGTAGGTTGGATTAGGGTCCGGTAGAATAAATATTTGGACATTCGGGTTTAGAGTTTGAGTCCATCTGTTTCGCTAAGCCGAAATAGCATCGGTTAGGGTCAGTCTTCATCGTATCTCCATTAAGGTTACATTTGTGGGGTTGATGTTGATGCCGAGGTAGATGAACCGTAACAGTGACATTTCGTCCAATGTTTTTCCGTCGACAGTACTTTGTTTAGTAATAGCATATACTTTCTCTTGCCCTCGTTAACTACATGACCAACACGTTTCGCATCTTTCTCAAATGCTGTTAACGCTTCTACAACGGCACGATCGGAGCGACCAATGATGTCGATATTGTCCTCTTACCACGTATATGGAAGAAGATAGTGAAGATAGTGCCTTTCGTATTTGGTCCTGCACTACGCACTGTTCCAGTACGAGATTCAAGAAATCCCATCATAGCGCTTCTTTTTGTCGAAATCCGAAAGTTCAGATGAGCTGTTTCCAAACTGAGAGTTGCATAGCGTGTCCTCCAGTATTAGGCGACACAGCTGTGTCAACAACACGATGACAACACGATGTATCTCGACTTGTAATTCGATTGCTAGGTATTGATATGGGTGTAGGATGTGTGCACAGCGGGGGTTGTTGTTAATAGACTCTGGCGATCTCCAATTCACTTAGGCTCAGATCGTGAAACCTAAGAACCTAGTGCTGCTGATAACAGTATTCTATGCTGCCGCGATGTCTGTTTGTTGGAAGCCCTTATATGTTGTCGTTTCCTGTAGGCTTTGCTTTTCACCTAACCCGCCGAAGATGTTTTCCTTACCTATTTTTGCATTCGGACAGACTTCGTCCAGGAGGTCTTGAAATTCCTTAATATGTCGCATCGATCTCCTTCAGCCTCATCGGTAGTGGTGCACATATAAGTCTGATATTGCAAAATGTTGCTCTGATGCGAATCACAGCCAGGCGATCTTTAACTGGCTTAATCGATTACACATGACCTAAGTCGGCTCCCCACAACGAATTCGCATCCTAATATGTGCAGCCTTGTCTGGCAGCTGTAATTAGACATCTTTGGAGTTAATTTGCTTCCGCGATTAGATGGAATATGTGCCTCAGTGTGAGTACACATCTTCCCTCGCTCTCATTCGCTGCCGCCAAGACTACACAGGGATTGAGACTCTATCTACGGTCAAGGTTCTAGACACACTAGGTGGTGCTACAAGACAGCGACAGATCGCTGAGTTTTCTTTAGTAGTAGATGCCGCCAATGGAGCACGTACTAGTTCTGAGTCCCAGAAGGCATAAAATTCATTTGATGATAGCGATATGAAAGAGAAGTTGTTCTAGTACTAGGTTGATATAATCTGTGAGGGAAAACGTTATTGATTGCGTCTGCCATTTCCAAAAAGGCATCGAGGGTGTTTTATTTACCTTTCAGGGACTTTTCTATTGTCCTGGCTGCACTTTGTAGTACCGTTCCTACAAACGTTTCGTAATCGCCTTTTCAAAGGCGAGGGTGATCAAGCGGTCATGAATATAACCCTCTCAAGAGTTCCACCCTGTCTTCACTCAACCTGCTGTGTGGTTTTATAGACGTTGCCATTGAAGGCTTTCCACCGTGGTTCGTGGTTCTCTAATACGTCTCTGATATTGCAATCACGGAAATAAAGCAGCGTTAAGACGAGTGACTAACTGAACCAGCTTGACACGTCTGGAGATAGCCGATATCGGAAAAAATGATCTAACACATACAACGGCGAACCACATATGCAGACCAGTATCCTGAAATCAATCCTGATCATACCATTGCTATAGATTCAGATTGGAATTCGTTTTGTTTTCTATGTCCTGATACCTTAAATCACTCAATATATGCGCTCAGGTCAAAGAAGGCACATCAAATAAAAAAAAAGGAAATACAAAGTGCGATGGTATTATCCCCTTTGTCCAGGTCACAACCTTATCTACTGAGGTATAGCAGTTATAATCTCCTTTTTGTGTAAAAAATAAGACTTGCCTTTTACACGGCTTATACTTGCCCATTGCACTTTGACGATTCATCTATAGTTACCTTGCCGTTTATTTACACACTTTCCCCATATACATATAAACGAACCATATTACAGGTTTCCTCAGATACAACCGAGGGTGCACGATTTATTACGTTCTATCACTGCAATGACACCCCGTATATTTGTATAATTGATCCCAGAACTGGAGAGGAACTGTGGAAATGTGAGCAGCCAAATAAAGTTGATCTTCTAGAATCTCTCCAATCGTTTATCAACGACAACTCGTCCGAGGTTCGTACACATCATGCTACGCATAAAAATTGTATTCTAATTTATGTTTAACCCTCAAGGGATTTTTCCAAAGCGATTCAAATGCTGGCCCCTCTTCCTCTCGTTCGTCTAAACAAAATTCTACTCCTGAGGAGTCATCATCGGAATTGTCGGCCGATCATCGAAAACGAAAGCGCCCAACCGAAACAGCTACCGAATTAACCGAAGAAGAACAGATCATGATGGCTGTTCGCAATTCCCTTCGGGAAAATGGTTGCGGTGAGAAGTCAAACAAAAAATCTAGAATCTCCGCAGATGACGAAGAGGAGATTTTCCATGAAATATCTGATAGTGATGATGATGTCCAAACTGTTCCCGCTGAAGTTAAACAAAAAGAGTCCTCTAAAGAGAACAACGTGCAACAGGCGGCCGCAGAGATGCACACAGCATATCTTGGCATCTCTACAAGTATGAATTACCCTAAACTTTACGAAATTAAATAGATCTTTACGATTTTTTGTACTTTCAGATGAAATAACAACACTCAAGCTTCGCCTGGTTAATGCCGATGTGGACGAGAGCGTAACAATAAAATGGCCATCAGATACCAAGCTGCGTGCACTGCAACTATATATTTCGGAGCGTTTTCCGATGGTGAAAGAGAAATTCAAGTTGATTTCGCCGTTCCCTCGAAAAGTAGTCGATCTGGAAGAGGATAGCGGTGTGCAAACTCTGAAAGATGCAAATTTGCATCCATCGTCAACATTACATGTGCATCTCGATGACTAAAAAATTGTCTGAACAGTGCGTTGTTTGTTTAAATTAATGATTAATTTTTGTATAACATTTATTTATATATTTTTTTTTATTCGATTAATAAGAATTTTAATTAAACATTTGTCGTGAACTAGAAAAAAACCGCATACTGTCGCTAAACTATGTTCAAACAAATAAATTCAATTTACGGATGTAAATTCAAAACGAAAACTGTTTTTTTTTATTCATTTCAAGGGACATTTATATTAGGATCTGAGATCAAGCTGAAATCATGTGCTAATTAAGTGCGTGCTGATTACATTAAGAAAAGTCGTGCAGCAACATTAACTTCCTCTTCACCATTTCAGATTGTTCGCTGTATCTCACCATCTTATAGACATGTGCATTTTAGAGCTTACTGACACTTACTTACTTTACTTAAGTGGCGCTACAGTCCGGAATGAACCTGGGCCTCAACCAACATGCCTCTCCAATTAGCCCGGTCCTTAGCTAACTGCCTCCAGTTGCGCACTCCAAGTTGGTTGAGGTCGGTTTCCACTTGTGCGCGCCACTTAAGGCGAGGTCTTCCTCTACTGCGTCCGACGTCTGGCTGGGAATCGAAGACTCTGCGAGCCGGAGTATTGGTGTCCATTCGTTCTACATGTCCTAGCCATCTTAAACGTCCAATGCGGAGTTTTTTGACCAGGGGCATGTCGCTGTACAGCTCGTATAGTTCTTGGTTGAATCTTCGTCTCCATAGCCCGTCAACGCAAACGGGACCGAAGATTTTTCGAAGAATTTTCCTCTCGAATCTACCAAGGATTTCTTCATCCGCTTTTGATACGGTCCATGCTTCAGCGCCGTAGAGCAGGACTGGGATGATCAGGGTCTTATATAGGATCTCCTTAGTAGTTCGAGTGAGGGCTTTACTACTAAATTGCCTTCTTAGCCCGAAGAAACAGCGGTTGGCAAGAGTAATTCTTCGTTTAATTTCTGACGAGATGTTGTTGTCAGAGTTAATAGCGGAGCCGAGGTAGACAAAGTCCCGTACTACCTCAAAGTTATATCTGTCAATGGTGACGTTCTGTCCAATTCGTCGATGTTGTGTGTCCTTTCGTGTTGACAGCATATACTTAGTCTTACCCTCATTTACTGCTAAACCCATTTTCGCCGCTTCCTTCTCTATACTAGCAAACGTAGCTATGACATCACGTTGAGTCCTACCAATGATGTCAATATCGTCAGCGTATGCTAGTAGTTGCACCGACTTTTGGAAAATTGTGCCTCTGGTGTTGGCTTTGGAGTTTTGCACAATTCTCTCAAGAATCAGATTAAAGAAGTCACATGACAGCGCATCGCCTTGCCTAAATCCTTTTTTGGTATCGAATGTGTCGGTGAGGTCGTTTCCGACCCTGATGGAGCAGCGAGAATTCTCCATCGTCATCCTACACAAACGGACGAGTTTGGGCGGTATACCAAAACTAGACATGGCTCTGTATAGTTCGTCTCTATAAATGCTGTCATATGCGGCTTTGAAATCGATGAATAGGTGGTGGGTATCAATTTGGACTTCTTGAGTTTTTTCCAGGATCTGCCGAAGTGTGAAAATTTGATCGGTTGTGGACTTTCCTGGCCTAAAACCACACTGATGAGGGCCAATCAGGTTGTTGGTAAACGGTTTCAGGCGTTCACATATTACGGCAGATAGGATCTTGTAGGCGATGTTGAGGAGACTTATGCCTCTGTAGTTGGCGCAGTTCAGAGGGTCTCCTTTTTTGTGGATCGGGCAAACGATGCTGAGGTTCCATTCTTCAGGCATATTTTCATCCGACCAGATTTGGCTTATGAGTTGGTGGATGTTACTTACCAAGTCATCTCCGCCGGCCTTATAAAGCTCAGCGGGAAGGCCGTCATTTCCGGCAGCCTTATTAAGCTTGAGTTTAGATATTGCTATCCTCACTTCACTCAGGTCGGGTGGTTGGCAGTTTTCGCTGTCGTTGCCAATATTGAATGGTTCGTTCTGCCTGACAGCGGAATGTTGTTCGTCATCGCCGTTTAACAGTCTGCAGAAGTGGTTCTTCCATATCCTCAGCATCGACTGTGTCTCAACTACAATATTTCCTTGTTCATCTCGACAGGATTCTGTTCGAGCCTTGTATCCTTGGCTTTGACGTTTTACACTTTGGTAAAACTTGCGAACATCGTTCCTGGAGTGGCACCTCTCTATATCCTCGATCGCGCGCTTTTCTTGCTCTTTTTTCTTCTTGCTGAAAAGCCGATGTTCTTCCCTTCTTCTTTGCCTATAGAGCTCAATGGCAGCTCTCGTCTTCACCTGCAGCTTAGCCTTGTAGGCCTCGTTCTTGGCTGCGAGCATCTGTCGGCATTCCTCATCAAACCAGGGGTTTCTTGCTGGCGGGCGCGAGAAACCTAGCACATCAGTTGCGGCTGATCTAATGGCCTGTTGGCATCGTTGCCATTGCTCTTCGACATTCGATGCTGGTGGTATGGTGTTAATCGAGAGGTTAAGGGATACGCGTTGTGCGAAGGTCTTGGCGGTCTCTTGCGATTGCAGTCTTCCGACATTAAATTTTTTCACAGTATTTCTGGATTGTTGTGGTGTGGTGGATATCCGCATTCTTACCTTGGCTGCTACAAGGTAGTGATCCGAGTCGATGTTAGCTCCTCGGAATGTTCGGACATCCAAAATACTGGATGCGTGCCTCTTATCTATCGCAATGTGATCAATTTGGTTGACCGTTCGTTGATCTGGAGACCGCCATGTCCCCTTATGGATATCGAGGTGAGGAAACCGTGTGCTGGCTATAGTGGCATTTCGTTCCGTAGCGAAATCAATTAGCCTAAGTCCGTTACCAGACGTGTTGTCGTGTAGGCTATGTTTTCCGACAATACTTCTAAAGATGTCTTCTCTTCCTACCTTTGCGTTAAAATCTCCCAGCACGATTTTAACATCGTACTTCGGTAGTCGCTCATAGGTTTTGTCGAGGAGCTCGTAGAAGCAATCCTTAGCTATATCATCTTTTTCTTCCGTCGGAGCGTGAGCGCATATAAGGCTTATGTTGGCGAATTTGGCCTTGATGCGGATTGTTACTATGCGTTCGCTAATGTCTTGGAAACATAAGACTTCTTGCCTAAGTCTGGCACTTATAACAAATCCGCATCCGAATAGTCGCTGTTTCTGCTCACTATAACACGGTCCGTAGTATATGTCACAGTTTTTCATCCTCTTTTTGCCCGGCCCATCCCATCGTATTTCCTGGATGGCAGTAATGTCTGCTTTGTAGCAGTTTAGGGCTTCCGCTAGTTGTTCGCCTGCACCTCTCCTGTTTAATGTTCTCACATTCCAGGTGCAGATACGAACGTCGTTGTCCTTTTTTCGTTTAGCAGGGTCGTCAACAATAAAATCCGTCCTTTCCGAGGCTATTGGTTGCTTCGTAACCATGTTTTTTTTCTGTGGGTGGGTAGTTAGCCCAAAGCACAACCCCCAACCTGGAGGGCCAGTTCCAATTTATTAGATACCCCTAGGACACGGGGCCATCAGTATCCACTACGGGATTGAGCGCTGCCGTTGGCCTTTCGGTTCATCCGCCACCATCTCTGTTCAAGGGGCCTGACTAACCCTTGAAATTCCTAGACAACCTGTTGTCCGAATATGTCAGAGCAGCTCATCTAGGTTCGCCTGGGACAGCAGGCCGGGTATTCATCCGTGCCATTCTCACCAGGGTGTTTATAGTGTTGCTGTTTTTCGTCGTGTTATCAACACTCGCAATTATCGTTTAGCAAGTCAAATCCGGTTGGATGAGACCAGTACCCGATGGTTACCACTTGGAGGTAAAGATAAGCACATTTGATGTGTAGTCAGAGTTGCAACACTGGACATTGCCAAGTTAACGCCAATCAGAGTCTACCCTCGTTCTACAGCACCCAACCATCAGAGAGCTTACTGACAAGTTCTCTGAAAAATTACATAAAATTCTCGCATCGTACTTTCAGAATAGACTCCTTCAGGTGAAACTTGTAAATTAATATTCGGAATTTAAAAAAATAATGGCAAGTGTACCTCAAAGAAGCGTACTTGGACCACTCTTAATTGTACTTGCTATTTATATGTGATATTCCAAAAACAGAGGCCGCTAAAGTTGCCACCTTTGCTGACGATACTGCTATTCTAGCAGTTAACACAACAATAGAGGAAACAAATATCTCATACTGTGAGCAGGCACTGCGCCAATGGCCATAATAGTGTCTAGAAGAATTCTACCAATCCGAGGGGAGAAAAGAAAACAATTAATGTGGAATAAATCGTAACCCTACAGTCCATGATGAACTTGATTCTCAGCCATGCCTTTCTATAAGCTCGGTCTTTAGCTGGCTGCCTCCAGTTGCTCACTTCAAATTGGTTGATGTTGCCTCTGGCTCGGGATCGAAGACTCTAGGATGGACCATTGGTTTACTTGCCATCTTAAAGGTTCAATGCGGAGTTCTTTAATCGGGTCTATGTCACTGCACAGCTTGTAAAGTGGTGGTTGTGGTTGAATCGTCGTCCCCATAGTCAGTCAACGCAAAGGGAGTCGAAGTGATTTTCGCTCAAACAGACCAAGGGTTTCTGCATCCGCCATGCTTTAGCGCATTCAGTTTGACTAGTATGATCAGGGTTTTCTATAGTTCGAGTAAAGTTTTTTTTTTACTAAATTGCCATATTAGCACAAATCTGACAAGATGGCGTTGTCAAGTTAATAGTGTGGCCGAGATAGACAAAGTCCTTAACTACCTTAAAGTTGTAACTGTCTATTGTGACGCGCTGGACAATTCGTCCATGTTGTTGATAACTTTATCATTGACTGCATATACTTGGCCTTCAGCCGCTTCCTTCTCTATAGTAGCAGACGCAGCGAATGATCTCAATGTTGTCGGTTTCAGTCGTGAACATAATGTAGCCGATGTTGAGGAGGCTTATGCCTCTGTAGTTGATGTAGTTCAAAGGGTTTCTGTTTTGTGGATCGGGCAAACTATTCTGAGGTTCCATTTTTCAGACATACGTACTTTTATCGACTTCGCGGTCTCTTGCGATTATAGTCTTCCGACATTAAATTGTTTCACAGTATTTCTCATTTGTTGCAACAAGGTAATAGACCGAGTCCGCCACCATCTCTGTACAATGGGCCTGAAGAACAATTGATATTCCTAGATGACCTGTTGTCCGAATTCGTTGTTTACTTTGTAAATCCTAACTGGGACTGTACACTTTCAGATCTGTGTCGTAGCGAGCTTAATACAAGCAGCATCTACGAGCAGAAATTTGCCACAGCATATAATATGCATCCACAGGCTCATCATTTAGTGCATTTGTTAGTGGGACATAACAGAACATAGAAGTTATTAAGTTTGAAATCACTAACAAAATCAGTAAACGATGAAATTTTAATTTTGCTATATATTATAGAATAAACAAAATAAAATAAAAAACAATTTGACATACAATTATTACGACTCTAGCATACAATTTCGCAGAGTATATTTTAAACTACTTTAACTAACATGTAGTTCAACTACATCGTTATTTTTATTGTATACCCTAATCATGCGACTAATGGCCTCTTGCATACCATAGTTCTGTTTATGATTAGGTATATGTAATATAATTAATCTACGCAGACTGTAGGAACCTCCCCGATTATTAAAACCAATAGCACTTAAAAGATCAGGAGCATCAATTTGTCCTGATAATAATTGGTGTAAGAAAACCATGCCATTGTGAAGTCTACGTTGAGACAATGGCAATAGTTGCAGCAGTTTAATTCAACACCTTTACGGAGGCAAATTGTGTAGACCATGGAAGTCCTCTCAAAGCAAATCTTATGAATTTACGTTGGACTGGTTCAATTCTATTCGAATGAACTGAATAGAAGGGTGTCCAAGTGAGGGCGAACTAGACAATTATAGAGTGATATATGGGTCATTAAAGTCTTTTGACCACCTTTTTATAAATCCTAACATAGAGTTGGATTTATTGACGATAACGTTAATGTGTTTATTAAACTCCATTTTGGGATCAAAATAAACACCAAGATCTTTATGGCTGGAACACAATCACGCTTTGGTGCGTTGCGTTTGGCTGACGCACCTAGTTCAACCATATGAAATCAATTTTATCTATCACAACATATCTTTGCCTGGCGTTGAGCTTCAACCACAAAATGAAATACGTAAAATCTTAACGTAAAGTTGCTGCAAAGCGCTGTGGGTCAAAGTGAAGGTTGGAAAAAGTGTGTTTTGTCAAACAAATTGTCGGTGTTTTGTGTGTGATTGTGGTTTAGCCATTAAAACTGCCTACACGACAGAGATCGTGCCCCGACAGTGTATATTTAAAATTACATGGAACGCGTTTTCGTCAAAATGACATATGCTGTCACTTTGTAGGGTTCAGATTTAAACCGTTTTTAAGAGCGTTTTCGATTGGGATTTTTAGATTTACTCTCAGATTTCAGATTTTACCCGTCCCAATCGAACATTAAAGAGGTTACTCTGGTTTTCTGTGTGTGTTAGTGTGCCATTTGACAGCTTATTGTTTATCTTTAGGCCCCTATTATAGCTATTAGCTATCAATGTAAACCATCATTTGAAATTTTCTTTTACTCATTGCGGCTTTTTTATAAACTCAACCATTGGCTAGTTGGTGTCAAAACAAAGCTTACGAATTTTAGAACATGATTATCCAAAAATATTTTAGTTTCTAATTATATTTTTCGCAGAAATCACAAAAAAAACACAAGTCAAACTGCAAAATGCAAACTTTAAACTGACATATATGTCAGATGTTGAATGTTTTTGTGTTGGTGCATGTAGGTGTAAATCTCACTTGGAATCCAGATTCCAGATTCTTCAAATGTGCTCTAGAGTAAAGAAAGAGTGCTTTTTGTATCCCAATCGAAAACGAAAAAATAGATCTAGATTAAAAAAAGTGCTCTAGAGTATAAAAAGAGTGCTTTTTGTATCCCAATCGAAAACGCTATAAGACACCATATGGAAAAACAATTCAAATCGGTTTTTAGTGAAAGCGAATCGTTTAGATCTCCTTCACATTTGAAAATGTTCATATCATCAGCATATATCAATATTTTGCTATCTCGAATATAAGCTTTTACATCGTTAATTGCAAGTATAAATAAAATTGGCCCTTAATGACTTCCTTGATGTACTCCAGATTGAGCAACAAAAGGGTTGGACTTGGAACCTCTAAATTTTACTTGGTATGTTCTCAATGAGAGATATGATTTAACCCAATTTATGAATCCTGCAGGGAATCCATAAGCCTTAAGTTTAAAAATTATAGTGTTATGTGATAACTGGTCAAATGCTTTGGAGAAGTCAGTGTATATACAATCGACTTCTTTTTTATTTTACATACATTTTTTCATTGGGTTGGGAATACTCCTGTGACAAGGGAGCTTTCAAACATATACTTAAGGTATGGCAAACGAGCATCTTTGCATTGCTTTACGACTATTGGTGGGATTCCATTGGGCCCCGCAGAATAATCATTGTTTAATGAAGATATATATTTAGTGTCTAATCGTCAAATGTAACATTGCTGAAACTAACTTGAGGAAAGTCATTGAGATAACTGAAATAATCCTCGTCTAAGACTGGAGGGGTATCAATAAATAATTTACTGAAGTTCTCTGCGAATAAGTTTGACATAATTAGAGAGCTCGATGTTTTTGAATTATTGTATTATTACTATTATTTTCTCATCGAATTGACAAATCCCCAAAAGCGTTTTGGGTCACTTTTAAGAGCGTACTCCATATTGACTACATAGCCATTATATAAACTACTAGACATCGCAGAGAATTCATTAAAGTTATTCAGGTACTTATCATAGTCGTAATGATTCTGGCTTTTAACAAAATTATTCCAGGCCCGGTTACGCCTGTTTCGAAGAGATGTAAGCACTTTCGTGTACCACGGATGCTGGATTTGGGCATTTTTAGAATGCTTGACTGGCATATAGTTCTATCCATGATATCTTTTATTATAAAATAGAAATTTTTAACAGCTTCTTCTAAATTGGAGAAGCCGCCAATCTTCATATTCGAAATAATAATTTCTTCGGATAGCCTTTGAAAGTTTGCTTTCTGAAAGTCAAAAGAGTACGAACGATCATCTGACTTATGTCAGTTTGAAGTTTGCATTTCGCAAAATCAAGATTTATTTTTTGTGATCAGTGAAAACTAAAGTGATTTTCTGCGAAAACTATTATTAGAAATTTAAATGTTTTTGGATAATCATGTTCTAAAATTCATAAGCTTTGCTTTGGCACCAATTCGCCAATGGTTGAATGTATAAAAAATCCGCAATGAATAAAAGAAAATTTCAAATGGTGGTTTTCACCTAAAGATAAACAATAAGCTGTCAAATGGCACACCTACATACACACAAAACCATATCATCCTCTTTTATGTTCGACTGGGACGGGTCAAATCTGAAATCTGAGAGCAAATCTGAAAATCCAAATCGAAAACGCTAAAAAATTACTGTTTTTGTTGTTGTATTTTATATATTTATTTTATTTACATGCTCAATGCCAGTCCTGCTATTTCATTATTGTCATATTCAAGTTGATGATTTAATTCTGAATTTAGTGCCGGTAACTGTGGTTGAGTGTATAAATAAATTCAAGTGTTTCAGTTTAGTTAGAAATGCATTTAAATCGAATAATTGTATTATCAGATCTGTATCAGATTTTTCAATGAATTAAGCCGGAAGTTCAAACAAAATGTCGGTGTTTTTGCATAAGCTATACGGCAAAGTCTCATGTTTTATGTCTTATTGTGTTATTTATTTATCATTAAAAAAATCGGAGAAATAATTATATTTTCGGAAAACATATTAAGGGTATTCATGCAACGTCGTTTATTACGTGCGAAAGATTATAATTTTACGACGACGTTTCATGAACGACCCTAAAACTGCACCACTAAATAATGCAGTAACCCATTGAATTCAATCTCATTTTAGTAATTTATTTATTGATAGAATTTTGTTCTTATTGTTTTCTTTCCGTTCTCGATAATTTGATTCAGTTTAGCGCATGTGTTTTATGTGTGAAAGTAACTGATTAAATGTCAAAATAGCATTTCATAAGTTTACAACGTTTACCACATCAGTTTACGCACCCAATTCCTGTGAGAAAATTCCGAAATTGTAAGAAAAGATTTCTCATACAAATTTTGACAGTTCATTTATCACGTCGTAATTTTATCACGTTTACAACGTTTACGACGACTTTCCGACGTTGCATGAATACCCCTATTAAAATTCAGATCGGTCATAGTGTGGTTATAGTGTAAAAGTTGGCAAATGCCAATGTTTTTTTTTTAATAATATTCTTAAGTGAACCATAGCAACAATTTTCACGTCTTTTGCAAATTACAGTTTACGGAGAAAAGAAAATAATTTCATCTTATCAGATTTTTATTTTTTTTTGTGAAACGGGTGTCAAGAACAAATTTATGGTTGTGTTCATCGATGATGGCGAATCGCAACAAAATGGAATAAAAGCGAAGCTGGTAGGTCAACATGTCTGAACTAGATTTTGGGAGGACGTTAACAAAGTAAGTAATATTTAAATGCACACTTTGTTACCAAAAGCAACGTTCGTTGCTTTGGGTTTTGTGGGTGGTGGAGGGAGTGATAGGTCGAATGATGTACCTACTCCTCGGATACTACTACTCCTGACGGATTTATTTCTATGCTAATTTCTATCTCCTAAGATCTTGGTTAAGTATCTTGAACACTTCCAATTGATCTTTCAAGCACTTATTTTTTGATCTAGATTACTTTTGAAAAATCTCGATTTCGCAGTTTGATTTTTGTTTTATTTAGAGTTTTTTTTGAAATAACATAAGTTTGTAAGTTTAATATAAGTTTAAGTGGAATAAACATTAAATAAATTATTGAAATATTCTTCCTCATCATCTACATTAAGCGACAGCTGCTTGGATTTCCAGAAAAACAATACTTCATTCCTTGATTACAACAATGTAAACATTTCATTTTTTTTCATCCATTTTCGTAAGTTCATTCTTCCACAGCAAGAAGATTGGCCGCGTTCCTGGTTTCAGTTTTACAAAGTTAACTTTGCCGATGCACTGTTCTGATTGATCAATCGACCATTTTAGTCACGTGACATTGGAGGGGAAATAACTGGGGAAAAAAGTTGAAAATTTAAGCCTGGACACTCAGATATGTGTGAAACATCTGATTTTTCGGCGACCTGTATGTGTTTGATTTCAGTAGCATTACCAAATATTATAATATTATGGGTTTATTAAGGATATTACTTACTTTTTTGATAAATAATAAGTATTGGGTTGGCATAATTTGACATTTACCTTGCCATTAATTAAGAATTTGCGTTCCACATCGCCTCACCTCATTTTGCAGGAGCTGTCAAATCTCTTTTATGTTCGATTGAGACGAGTAAAAATCTGAAATTTGAGAGCAAATCTGAAAATCCGAATCGAAAAAGCTATTAGACAAGTTCTATGCGATAATATATAAAGAGGAGGTTGAGCCTTGTAACCTTTGCTTGCTGGTAACAGCATTGAGAGTATATTCATTGAAACGTATAAATTGACCCATTCTATACACCGAGGCGTTTGACTGGGTGAAATTCTCCGTGTCGAGGATCAGTTTTAATTGGTGGCCGATGTGGAATTGAGGGGCATACGACGGATGATCGCTTTGCCGAGATATTGTGGGCGATTTGTGGCGACAATAACGATTGCAATCGAACCAGCTCGTGTACCTAAAATAACGCGGAGGATCATAAATTGGGTCCTCGTGTCGTGTGTCGAATTCGTACCAAAATCGATTTCCTCAACTCTTACTTACTTAAGTGGCGCTACAGTCCGGAATAAACCTGGGCCTCAATCAACACAATATGCCTCTCCTATTAGCCCGGTTCTTAGCTACCTGCCTCCATGAGTTCCTTACTTCAAGTTGATTGAGGCCGGTTTCTTCTTGTTCGCGCTACTTAAGGCGAGGTCTTCATCTACCGCGTCCGCCCTCTGGGAATCGAAGACTCTTCCTGCCAGAGTATTTGTGTCCATTCGTTCTACATGTCCTATCCATCTTGAATGTGGAATGCCTGGGTTTTTTTTTATCAGATCTATGTCGCTGTACAGCTCGTGTAATTCTTGGTTCAATATTCTTCTCCATAGCCAGTCAACGCAAACAGGACCGAAGATTTTTCGAAGATCTTTTTTCAAAAAACGACCGAGTCTTTCTTCATCCACTTTTGATAAGATCCATGGTCCAGCGCCATAGAACAGCATTCGGATGATAAGGGTTTTGTATACGATCCGCATTTTCCGAGTTCATTGTTAAATTTGTGAAAATATTCCATCGAATAATTTCGCCTTGTCGTTTTGTGTTGTACAAAGCGATCCATTTGTTCTTGTTAAAGGAGGGATTAAAAAGTGGCTTAAATTATTTCTTACTACTTTTGCTATTGGCCAAGATATCCGTGCCTCTGCGAATATCAGAAATTCGTTGGTTACTCTTTCGTTGTAGGTGTTCTACGTGGCTTCTATTGATTGATCGGATATGTTTTGTTGCTAATATTTTCTCTTCAATTTCATCCTCGAACCATTGTATAATCGTTTTCTTTTTTGCTGCTATAGCCGCTCGCATTGTTGATTGAACCAGCGTTTGCTGGATCCTGCTTTTTTACAGAGTGGGGACGAATATTTTCATGCCCAGAGGAATGATCTCCATTATTGCATCTGCGCAAGTGTTAACATCACTTTGCTTAAAGGCCGTCCAGAATGCGTATCGCAGCTGATGCTTGTAGCCTAGTAAAAAGATAAAAATAAGGCAACGCTTAAGCGCTTACACAATGTGTATCTTCGTGAATCTGTAGCTTGAAGTTGAATAGAGGGCAACTTCATGCAATAAATGTATCTCTCTTTTGACAGTGATGCAAGATATATGCTGCCGATATGCATTCTAAGCTAAGCAGGCCTTAAAACAAAACTCTTCTCAAGAAAGAGAAGCATAAAAGTTAAGGAGATTATCCTAGGTAATTGCTTGGTAGGTACACAAAATCCCTTGAAGATCTTGTTTCCTTGGCGTCCGTAAACAACGCCATTATAATCTAATTATCTTAGCGGATATTGCAATGTTCGAGTCAAAGTCAAATCAAATTATGGCGAATTAGCATGGGCTTCACCGTGATTATAAAAACTATAAACATGTACAAAAATAGCCATATTAAACGATTTATGTAAAGTTTTTTGACCAAGTCTATGTTGCTCTAGAGCTATGTTCGTGGTGTAACCATCCTCATATTGAACATTTTTCGAAGAATTTTTTCGACCAAGTTTCTGTCAATTCGGTCAAGTTTTTCGCTTAATATGCTGTTGTATGCGATAAAGAAGTGGTGGTACTAATTTTGAATGCTGGCGTTTTTTCTTCTACTTAAGACAGGGACAATCAGTGTGTTGGTGACAGCTGACAGGATGTTGAGAAGCCCTATGTTTCTATAGTTGGCTCTGTTTAGGGGGTTCCATGCTGAGGTTCAATTTTCCAGCCATACTTTTATTCGATCGAATTTAGCTAATGTGTTGGTGTATGTTGCTTACCAAACTAATTAGCTCAGATATGGAGATTTATTCAAGTAGACCCGATAGTTTGCGTAGTTTGCCAAATTGAGCTAAATAAAAGATACGTTATTCGGTTTTATTCTATGTAAGTCTCAGCCGTGAAATGCTCAAATACTAATTGAAGAAGTTCTATTTTATCTTAAAATACCATTCTCTTCTATGAGAGCGTTAGTAATAATAAAAAAGTGATAATAAGTAAAGCATTTATGTATCTACTTGAAACCACAGCAAGACCAGACTTATAAAAATAAAAGTTTAAATAGAAAAAAAAAAACTATTTCTATCTCAACTAATTTTAAAACCAAATATTCCACCCTTTTCTCGATAAAGGTCATACTCATGAATAAACAATTATATAACAGATACATACGAGTTCCATCTGATTGTCCTTTCTTTAAGTCACTTAAGTCAAGTCAATCCTTTACGCTTCAGTAACTATCAGCACCTGAAGTGACATAATTCAACACACAATCCGATTGTCTATTGTCTATTAACGTTGCAGAACCTCAATATAGCATCACAATACTTCTGCCATGTCCCATCCGATAACTATCTCAATAATAGACCAATTCCCATAAAAATCACTTTAGTTATACATAACTTTCAATCGAAGCCGTGATTCAGACACTTGGGTTCCTTCTCTTCACCTAACCTACGCAATAATAAATATAAATTCCGAAATTCAATTTCAGTGCCTTATCGAAGTAGATGCAACTACTCGTAACTGTTTTCGTACTTTCGCTTTTTTCGTCTATTTCTGTATAGATACGAGACTAGTATACACCTCGTCATCTCCATGTCGATCGCTTTCCCTTCCTATCTGAAGCACTTGTACGATGCAACAACCCATCGGCTAGATGACAGAACTTATGCAACCAATTCACCAAATCACACACTCGTTGTTAATTCTCCTCAATTACCATGCGCGCACCACATAGACCAGGACGCACTGTAAGCATCCAAGCATCACCACATAACGACCATTTCGAGTAACAAAATTAGTCCAAAAGATACCATCGCAGATTGTTGTGTATGGGTACTCAGTTCGTGCCACAGTTCAAATTGGAGTACTGTGACGTCGTTGATCCTCCATCAATTCCATTCTCATCAGCATTTATGTGCAGAGTATCAGCATCATCTTCATGAATGGAATTTCGGTTTCGTCATAAGTACGGCCAAGTATGTACAATATGTGTTCAGGAGTCATAAATAAAATTGCCTGGGTCAGAGGTTGGATCATTTTTAACACAACATCGGCATCATCATCATCATCTAGCTGCAGCTCGAGGATACATACATCATTACTCAATAATTCAGTTCGAATGCGATTCGGAGGAGGTCTTGGAATCGCACAATGGGGTCAAACGATGTCGTTTGGGATTAGTTAGTTTTGATAATGAGTATGTGTTCCTGGAGTTGATTGTTGATTGCTAGCAGATCCATTAAATGAGCGTCATGATGGCGGATTACTCCAGTCTGCCCTCCACGTGTTTTTATTTTTTTGCAGTGGATTCTATGTGGTGAATTTATTTATAAGAATCGAACATGGATCGGAGGGATTCGTGTTACATGGCCAAACCATCGAAATATTGATCGATTCTGTCAGAGATGTAGCTATACAATATTTATTAACCCCTAGTGTTCCTCCCTCTACTATTGAATGTCGATCCAGCAAAACACCAATTCATAGCAGCAGTTTGGTCTTGCAGTCTGACTCTCTCTCTCGAACCGATAACATAGTTTTGACATACTGGGCGGGCCATGGAAAATTACAAAAAACGCGTTATCAGACAACCGAGAAACATTGGTGGTGTGGACGGTGTAGGTGTTTCGGGACGTCCGTTGGCGACAGGACTTGAAATTGACCTACAATTTCTTTTTTTTCAGGACTTTCATGACTGGGAGGTGAATAAGAATTTACAGAGTGAAACGTGGCCAGGGATAGACATAGGAAGTCCCTCGTGACATGAAGGTTGGGTGTCCTTTGTCAATAATAACCGGCACGTTTTGGGATCGTGGCGAATCTATACTGCTGAGAAACATTGGATACAAGTTGTCCTAACAGTTTCTCATAGGTATAGACATAGGTTTTTGATATTTTCTTTTCAGCTTTTTCTAGAATCTATCCTTTTCCTTTTAGAGTCCTTGAAGTACGTCCGTTGTCAACCTAGAGTAACTTTCTTCTTTTTTTATTTTTATTTGTTTCTGGCACCAGAATTTCGGTAGTTGAATTAATTTTTTGAACATGGATCCATGTCTGACTCTCTCTCTCGAACCGATAACATAGTTTTGACATACTGGGCGGGCCATGGAAAATTACCAAAAACGCGTTATCAGACAACCGAGAAACATTGGTGGTGTGGACGGTGTAGGTGTTTCGGGACGTCCGTTGGCGACAGGACTTGAAATTGACCTACAATTTCTTTTTTTCAGGACTTTCATGACTGGGAGGTGAATAAGAATTTACAGAGTGAAACGTGGCCAGGGATAGACATAGGAAGTCCCTCGTGACATGAAGGTTGGGTGTCCTTTGCCAATAATAACCGGCACGTTTTGGGATCGTGGCGAATCTATACTGCTGAGAAACATTGGATACAAGTTGTCCTAACAGTTTCTCATAGGTATAGACATAGGTTTTTGATATTTTCTTTTCAGCTTTTTCTAGAATCTATCCTTTTCCTTTTAGAGTCCTTGAAGTACGTTGTCAACCTAGAGTAACTTTCTTCTTTTTTTATTTTTATTTGTTTCTGGCACCAGAATTTCGGTAGTTGAATTAATTTTTTTAACATGGATCCATATCGCTCTCCATTTAGGCTATTGATGTACAAACCTTTGAGTGGATGTAATGTCTTTTGTACATCAGTTGCAGATTTTCAAATATTTCTCTTCATCAGGAGTAAAGTCTTTAATTCCTGCTTAACTTCGCCCACCTTCACGCCATTTGCAAAATCTGTAGCACTTTTGTTTACATACTTATCTCAGGTGTGGCGAACCTATAACATTCTAGTAGCGCCCTGACGTCATTCTTATTGACTCTGCTCTTCAATTGTTCGCCTTCTGGAAGTTCGTTCCTAAAGAATAAAGAAAGGAATGTTTTCACCGAAGCGATTTTCAATGGCTGAATTGGGTAGACGAAAATCGGCCATAGACATTATGAGAATTACATGCTAGTATCAGATTCTTACTTACTAAAAAACACAACCCTTCGATAGAAATTGTTAGAAGCTGCAACTAAGATAAAACTTAAAAAGCAAATTTTCTATCATGAAATAAAAAATGGGAGGTTATTTCAACGTTGCTTAAGCCTCTACCGTGGGTTCCAGTTTCAACCGTCGAAGTATGTAAGAATAGGAAAGTCCTACTTTTGTCGCCACGCAGCTCAGCAAGTTTGACACAAGCGGAAGAATTAAACATTAGTGAACACCTTAAACTTATTGACCTTCTATCCGAAGTTCCAGAACTTGACAGACCGCTTACCAACGACACTATGCTTCGACAAAATATTTTCAACGGAGATCACAACCAGAGAAGCATGGTATAGCAACAACCCACCAAACTGCCTAAACGGCCTAAAGTGGTATACGGATGGTTCTAAAATGGACTCAGGGGTAGGAGCTAGCATACATGGACCAAATAAAAACATCTCAATACCTATGAGCAGGGATGGGATTTTGCTCACTTTGCCTTTTTTTTTTGCGCATTCATATGACGATATGGACTTTACACAAACATGTTTCACGTTCCCCTGATTCCAAATATACGTATTTTATTTTGCCTTTTTTTTGCCTTTTCTTCTGTTATTGCCTTTTTTGCCTTTTCTTCTGTTATTGCCTCTTTTTTGCCTTTTCTTACGTTTTTCCCTTCTTTTTAAATTTTTTCCTCTCTTGAGAGTCAAAAATACAAAAAAAGTAAATCTACGTTTTTTTCCATATGAATCTACATTTGTTGTATGTAGCTATTGACTTATCACAACAATGAATCAATACGAATTTATAATCTCATTATCTGCTTTCTATTGGCGACGCGTCGGCGGGCTAGATCGGAAAAGAGTTGTGTGAAACCAAAGAGTATAGAGCAACATAGAGTGTGCATCTCATACTACGCGATTGACACCCCAATGTTTACAATGTTAACGATCGGAGAAGTTTTGGAGATTTTAGACAAAATCAAAGGCGACTTAGAAAGAGCAAAAGGAGTAATCGCAAAAGATGTGTTAGAAAAGTTCAAATCCGTTTTTTCTGCCAATAAAGGACTTGAGACCGTAAAGCAAGTAAATTGCATAATAAAAGGCGACACGGACTGTGAGCTACCTGAACATATTGAAGTTGGCGATGTCGATTTTTTCAAATGGGCTCCACTCGTTTCTGCTGATGTAGAGAGATCTTTCAGCTCCTTTAAGGCGCTGTTAAGAGACAATCGCAGGCGATTATTGCCTGAAAATTTAAAAAAAACGCATGGTGGTTCAATGCTACTACAATTAAGTTTTTATCTCTAATTATCTCTTATTTTCTGTTGGTTTTTCATTAAATTTTTATTTTTTTTATCTTTAGTTTAAATAAATGCCTTTTTTTGCCTTTTTGGATGTATTATTTTGCCTTTTTTCAAATTTTTAGGTCAACAAAATCCCATCCCTGCCTATGAGAAAAAGCCCTAGTGTATTCCAAGCTGAGCTCCATGCCATAAAAGAATGCGCAAACCTAATACACAACTCAGGTATTAAAGGCGCAAACATCCATATATTCACGGACAGTCAAGCAGCTATAAAATCCCTTAGCTCACACATCATTGACTCCAAATCAGTACTACACTGCTTCAACTCCCTCCAAACACTCAGTTCCAGGAACAAAACCAGACTATGGTGGGTCCCCGGACGTAAGGGAATTGAAGGTAACGAAAAAGCTGATGAACCAGCCAGAAAAGGTTTGGAAACCCCCTTCATTAGACCTGAACCCTTCTGTGCAATCCCCAAATCAGCCATAAATCTGGTCATAAAAAAACTGGGAACAAAACAAATGTGATCCATACTGTGGAAACATCCCAGGCCTAAGACAGGCCAAAAGAGCTATTCAGCCCTTCAAATCAGATGCCAATAAGATACTAAATCTTCGCAGGCACGATATCAAAAACTTAGTAGGCTACCTAACTATTCATCACGGTCTGCGATATCACCTAAATAAAATGCGTCTAGTCGACTCACCGGAGTGCAGACTATGTCTAGAAGAAGACGAAACAGCCGAGCATATCATATGTGAATGCCCGGCCCTTTAGGGTATGAGAAGGGAATCTTTCTTCAGTGAATTTTTAAGTCCCGAAGAACTGAGGAAATCTTCGGCTGAAAGTATTATCAGCTACATTAGGAAAGTAGAAGCGCTACTAACCTAAAAAACATCTGACGGCAAGCACAATAGATCTTTTAGATCGATGTGTATATTACTGCTTAGGCAGGTCAGAATTTAAAAAAAAAAAACTTATCCTAGCTTAAAACTAACTTAAACTACTTAAACTTCTTTGCATATATGTAGCCATCCGAAGTGGGTCTTTGGGTGCTCGGCTTTGAAGAAACAACGCGGAGCAGACTAAAACTTTACAAAGTCCTGACAAGAGGGTGGGCCTCGTCTATTACCTGTTCCCACCCTTGTTGGAACGGCTCATCTGCGAAATTCCAAAGCGTAGTAAGTACTATTTCGCGGAGCCTATTGAATTTTGTGGTAGTATCTCGTCGGACGACAGCGGGTGGGACCCCATCTACGACCTGATGCAATAAATTGCAATTTGCAATCATCCAAAATGCGAATCCTCTAGTTTCAGCTTCGATTGTAGAAATTCTAGATCCCTCGACAAAGCCGAAACACAATGTTTAAGTTGTGCAAGATGATTGCAGGTCCACATCCGCCAGGCGCTTTAGCTAATGGAAATGCTGCAATAGGCAAACGGTATCTTTACCATCCATGAAATGGTGGCACTACAATAACAAACGGCCTTGTTGCAGAATGGGGATATCCAACAAGCTACAAAAACGGGAAGGAACATAGCTGCCAAGAACTTTGCGGAATACGTATCCCATTATCTCGCGATGAAGACCATGATTCCCACATGCTTTATATATCTCTCGGCAAGAAGGGCGTCATTTTCTGAAGCCTTGTTAAACTTAAGTAAAGTTTATAAATTGCTATCCTAACTTTATTTAGGTTGGGTAATTTTCGCTGTCAATGACAATATTGACCGCGAAAGATTAATTGGCTTTTGTCAATTCACCATTTTGATCAATGAAAATAGAGCTTCATCTAAGATATATTATTAAATCTGAGCTCCGGAACGCGGGCATGTCCAATTTTACCAACAATAGGTTAGTGAGAAAAAGAACAATGTTGAGAAATACATCAGCATAAGTGGTAATAAAAAAAACCCATCCTTAACAGCTTAAAGAACACAACTAGTGGCAGCTAGATAAATATACCTAGCACATTAATAGGTGATGGTAGTTAATGCATCACCCTGGACTGTACCGTCCCCTAATGAATGAATAAAGCCTGAGGCTCTGATGATGTGCACAAGAACGTTTTAACAAGGATATCCGTTACATATTATTCAGCATTGTCTATTCGAAAATTTATATAAGTTTCATTGTAAAGGATTTGTGGACTGATCTACAAGGATTATGTTTGTTAAGTTAAGACTCATATTTACACAAGAACAATCCAAGTCTCCTGTCAAATCCACTCTACTCAATCTATTCAACTATTAAAATATTTTCTGGTGGATTTCAGTCAGCTAACTGAAAAAAATGCATTGGTGTAAGTGACCCTAACAGTTGTACGAATAACCCCACTGTGTTTCTCATTGAAACGACCTACTACCTCCTTGCACCCTCGAAACAACCTTAGATAATCGTACCTATTTGTAATTTACACTGAATGATGCATTCCATATGAAAGTGTAAGCTTTGTTTGGCAGCATTTGACATGATCGTGAAGATACCATATTGACGACGACCATAACGATGATGATGATCAACCGATTGTTTCTACATGCATGCTAGTGCAGCAACTATTCAAAGCGTCTCCGATCACTTTTCCCTACCGCCATAGACAACTCTCTACCAGATCAATGCTATTCCACATGATACTTTCCACAAGGATATTGCATTTTGCTACCTGTTGGGGATGCCAAGGAAATGTGTATGTTTATGGCTAATATTTGAATCCTAATGTCGTATAACACGTGCGTTCTGCATTATAGATTGCTTCATGACACGCTTTCGGCATTCCATTCGGATGCACAGACACAACAACGTCAACAGAAACCTGCAACAGTTAGACGAACAAGACAAGTGAAGTCTCTAAGCCAAGCACCTCCACACTTCAGAGAGCGCACCTCTTCACATCCGACGTCAGCTGTGTACTCGAAATCACTTTAATTGCAATTGGAATCGAAATGAAGCATACTGGCACTAGGTAATGAGATTTTGTGGCTTTTTGTGATTCCGTTTTTCCAATGGTAAATCACACATGAGGAAGGTATCTGACGAATATGGTGGTATGGTTATATAACATCATGTAGTGCGCACCTACAACTGTTTTTTTTGTTGCATTAAGGTTCAAGTAACGCTGGAACTATTTCGTTGTAACTTCACTGACAGACGTTCAGATACGAGTTTTTACAGACGGCATAAATACGGTATGACAGGATAATGACCTTGTAAACAATATCATGCAGACTGTTGGTTGTCTCATTGAGCTGTCACAGTGAGCGGTTTAATTGTTTTAGGTGGGTAAGTAGGCCAGTTTGATTGTTTGAAAAGGCGTACGAAAATTTGAGAAGATTTTGTATGTAACAGGTGTCGCATAATTCGACCAATATTGCACTATTAAATAGTACTGTGTTTCTTACTTACTTAAGTGGAGATGAACCTGGGCCTCAACCCGGTCCTTAGATAACTGCCTACAGTTGCGCACTCGAAGTTGGTTGAGGTCGGTTTCTACTTGTGCGCGCCACTAGAGGCGAGTTCTTCCTCTACTGCATCCGACGTCTGGCTGGGAATCGTTCTACATGTCCTAGCCATCTTAAACGTCCAATGCGGAGTTTTTTGACCAGTGGTATGTCGTATAGCCCGTCAACGCAAACGGGACCGAAGATTTTTCGAAGAATTTTTCTCTCGAATCGACCAAGGATTTCTTCATCCCATTTTCATAAGGTCCATGCTTCAGCGCCGTAGAGCAGGACTGGGATGATCAGGGTCTTATATAGGATCTCATTAGTAGTTCGAGTGAGGGCCTTACTACTAAATTGCCTTCTTAGCTTGAAGAAATAGCGGTTGGCAAGAGTAATTCTCCGTTTAATTTCTGACGAGATTTTGTTGTTTGTAGCGGAGCCGAGGTATACAAAGTCCCGTACTACCTCAAAGTTATATCTGTCAATGGTGACGTTCTGTCGAATTCGTCGATGTTGTGTGTCCTTTCGTGTTGACAGCTATACTAAGTCTTACCCTCATTTACTGCTAAACCCATTTTTGTCGCTTCCTTCTCTATACTAGCAAACGTGACTATGACATCAGGTTGAGTCCTACCAATGATGTCAATATCGTCAGCGTATGCTAGTATAGAGAAGGAAGCGGCGAAAATGGGTTTAGCAGTGGTGGTATACCAAAACTAGACATGGTTCTGTATAGTTCGTCTCAATAAATGATGTCGTATGCGGCTTTGAAATCGATGAATAGGTGGTGGGTTTCGATTTATACTTCTTGGGTTTTTTTTCCAGGATCTGTCGAAGTGTAAAAATTTGATCGTTTGTGGACTTTCCTGGCCTAAAACTACACTGGTAAGGGCCGATCAGGTTGTTGGTAAACGTTTTCAGGCGCTTACAGATTACGGTAGATAGGATCTTGTAGGCGATGTTGAGGAGACTTATGCCTCTGTAGTTGGCGCAGTTCAGAGGGTCTCCTTTTTTGTGGATCGGGAAAACAATGCTGATGTTTTATTCACCAGGCATACTTTCATACGACTAGATTTGGCTTATGAGTTGGTGGATGTTACTTACCAAGTCATCTCCAACAGCTTTATAAAGCTCAGCGGGAAGGCCGTCATTTCTGGCGGCCTTATTAAGCTTGAGTTTAGATATTGCTATCCTCACTTCACTTAAGGTCGGGTGGTTGGCAGTTTTCACTGTCGTTGTCAATATGAAATCGTTCGTTCTGCCTGACAGCGGAATGTTGTTTGTCATCGCCGTTTAACAGTCTGCAGAAGTGGTTCTTCCATATCCTCAGCATCGACTGTGTCTCAACTACGATATTTCTTTTTTCCTCTCAACAGGATTCTGTTCGAGCCTTGTATCCTTGGTTTTGACGTTTTACACTTGGTAAAACTTGCGAACATCATTCCTGGAGTGGCACCTCTCTATATCCTCGATCGCGCGCTTTTCTTGCTCTTTTTTTCTTGTTTCTGAAAAGCCGGTGTTCTTCCCTTCTTATCTGCGTATAGAGCTCGTCTTCATCTGTAGGCCTCGTTCTTAGTTGCGAGCATCTTTCGGCATTCCTCATCAAACCAGGGGTTTCTTGCTGGTGGCCGCGAGAAACCTAGAACATCAGTTAGCACATAATAGTACTAGTTGCCAACGAAAAAAAGATAATAATGTGACAGCTGACAGTTTGGGGCTAGTAAAAATGGAGCGCTATACGAAATATTTCGTGACATGATAACCCAGTTTTTAGTGCCTAAATTACCAGATATGGATGACACCAACATGTGGTTTCAACAAGATGGTGCCGCATGCCATACAGCCAGAGAAACAATTTAATAAGTCATTTCCTAATCGTGTAATCGGGCGTTTTGGGATCAGAATTGGCCATTAAGATCTTGCAATTTAACGCCATTGGACTATGTTTTACAAATGTCAATACCAATATTGAGTTTTCAATTACTCAATGTACTTAGGTGTCACTAGTGTTTTCAAATGTAATAGTGGCTTTTATAAAAAAAGTGAACTAATAATCAACAAAAACCGTTATTTGGGTCTAAATTTCTCAGGACTGACAATGCCATAGACTGCCAGACGTTCACAACACAAAATGAACAACAAAACTCAATTAATGCGAAGCAACAAATAACTGTTTTTTTTTTTTTTTTTTTTTCCGTGGGCTGGTGGAAATCTTCATAGACACGATGAGCACGTGCCCAAAGTAGTGTGAGATTTTTACTCACTAAAACCACCACCCATTTGGTATTTCTATTGCAACTAAGTATTCGACTTATCCAGCAATTTTTTTATCACGATTATATAATATGTTTGGCAGGTAACTTTCCTTTGAGAGTTCCTGCTTTTCCGCAATTATAGCGCGGTTTGTTATTATCGGGCCAAATCTAAGGGTTTAGTTCTTTGAAGACGCCGCAATATATTTGTTTCGTCCAGAATTTGGAGGACTGTTGTGTTAACGTGTCCTAATAAACGTTTTTTATGTTTTCGTGCAAATTTTTTTGTTTCATCTTTAACCGCGGGAATACCCAGATCTCTGCGTAGATCTTCGTTCCTTATGTACCACGGCGCATTGACGAATGATCTTAACATTTTGTTTTCAAAAGTTTGTAAAATGTTTAGATTCGTTTCACTGGTACAACCCCATAGTTGTATACCATATGTCCAAACCGGTTTTAGCACTTGCTTGTATAATAGCAGCTTGTTATCAAGGTTAAGCTTCGAATATTTTCCGAGCAACCAGTACAGTTCTCTGTATTTATTTATTTATTTATTTATTTATTTATTTATTTCATCAATTAGATTATACATTTATATATATATACAATCATATAGATTACAGAAAAAAAAAAAACATACATAGATTAACCACCAAGTTGGCTTAAAGTAAATAGCAAATGATGTTTAAAAGCTTCTCTACTTTGATTGCTAAAAAAATCAATGGAATCACATATTGAATTTGCTTCTCTTAGACAACGGGAAATAGGTTCATTTCTTGCATAATTTACTCGGTGGAAAGTTTCACTAAATAAATTAAGTGCCCGTAAAGCAATTAATGGAACTCTTAAGTAAATGAGAGATAACAAATAAGGACAATTGACTTGGAATAATAATATGTCTCTTATAAATACAATTGAGTAGTATTTACGGCGTACTTCAAGTGTTTGTAAACCAATAAGTAAGCATCTTGACCTATATGAAGGCATTCGAATATTCCAGTGAAGGCGATAAATTGCTATTCTTGTAAAGCGTTTTTGGATGCTTTCAATTCGCAAAGAGTGAACTTTGTAAAACGGGTTCCAAATTACACAACAGTATTCAAGAATGGATCTAACAAAAGATGTAAAAAGCGATTTCAACGTATATGGATCATTAAAATCCTTGGAGTTACGAACTAAAAAACCCAACATTGAATTAGCTTTGGCTATGACATAGTCAATATGTGATACAAATGTGAGATTTGTGTCAAAAATAACACCTAAGTCCTTTTTTTCGGAAATTCTTAAAAGGGGTGTGTTACCAATCTTATAAGTAAAAATGAAAGGACTTCTGTTACGGCAGAAAGTTAAACACTGACATTTGGAAACATTCAGAAATAATTGGTTTGATACACACCAATCCTCCAGTTTGTTTAAATCATTTTGAAGGAGTTTGCAATCTTCAATAGATCTGATGCGCATAAAAATTTTTAAATCATCTGCGTACATAAGGCAGTGAGAGTTGGAAATGATATTGGGGATATCATTTATAAAAAGTAAAAACAAAAGAGGTCCCAAATGACTTCCTTGGGGAACCCCAGATGAAACAAGAATAGGATTCGAAAATGTATTATTTATGCGAACCAACTGGGTTCGTTTTGAAAGGTAGGAATCAATCCATTTTAAAAAAGATGCATGAAATCCAATTTGTTCTAATTTCATTAATAGAATACAGTGATTTACTCTATCAAATGCCTTAGAGAAGTCCGTATAAACTATATCACATTGGTTTCCCTTTTCAAAGTCTAAGGTTACCTTATTACACAAAATAGCTAAATTTGATGTAGTTGATTTTCCAGGTACAAATCCATGTTGAAATGGAGAAATAATTTCTTTAAGGAGAAACGATAATTTATTAGAAACTATTTTATCAAACAACTTTGGAATGGTAGACATTTTTGATATTGGTCTATAGTTACAAACATTTTGTTTTGATCCAGATTTATATGTAGGAATAACGTAAGAAGTTTTCCAATCATCTAAAAATATACCCCTCTCAAGAGATGCATTAAAAAATATTTTTAACGGTTCTGAAAGAGCAACTACTGATTTTTTTAGAAAGATTGGAGGAATGCCATCAGGGCCTGGATTTGTGTCATCTTTCAGGGACATCAGGGCATTTTCAACATCTGAGATGCTTAAAACTAAGCTACCAATGTTGACAGAATTAGTGTTAATATCAGGAACCATTGTTCTTGTTAAAATAGGAGAGTGGGTATACACGGATTGGAAAAATTCAGCAAACATATTGCAAATTGTTGGTATATCAGATGACGTGTTTTGGGAGAATCGCATACAATTTGGAATTCCATTCGAATGCCTTTTGAGATTGATATAGCCCCAAAATTGTTTACTATTTTTTTTTAAATTTGTTTCAGTGCGGAGTAAAAAATCTTTGTATAAAAATTTGTTTAAAACATTAAATTCTTTTTGAAGACGTTTATAATTTATCTTCAACAAATTATTATGCGTACAATTCCGGAAAAGTTTGTATGCTTTGTTTTTTTTGTTATTTAAGTTGCAAAGCCTTTTGTTATACCAAGGAGGCTTGGAATTACTAATAACAGAAACTTTAGGCACAAATAAGTCAATTGTTCTTTTAAGAGTCTCGATAAAAAACTTATAAGCAGCAGCCAATTCATTTTTTTTTAGAAGTAATTTCCATGGAATTTCATTGATATAATTCGCAATTGCGTTAAAATTACCTTTGGAATAATCATACCTAGTAAAACTATTGTTTACAGGTTTACAATAATCAAAAAATTTAAAATGAAGGCTCAAAGCCGTATGTTGAATTGAATTACGAAGAATTGGGTTAATACATTCAGTAATGTCAATTGAAAAATCTTTATCTACAAAGATAAGATCGAGTATACGATTTAAACTATTTTTAAATTTATTAATTTGAGTAAGATCAAAAGCATAAAAGGAATCAGTTAATTCAATTTCACATTCACTTCTAACATTAAAAGGAAAAAGACATAATTCATCTAGATCGAATACCCAATTTATGTTACCTAGATTGAAATCTCCTAAAATTATAATATGCTGGTTGACTTTTAGATTATATAAAATATTACGACAGTTTTCTATATGCAACTTATACAATTGAATTGAACTACCTGGTGGTATATAACTTAAAATAATGAAAATATTTAACATATCATTGATGGAAATGCATATGGCTAGTTGGTCTACATCGTATTCTTGTGAAGTTGGTAGTGATATTTGGACGCAGGAAAACGATCGGCGAACAGCAATCAAAACTCCTCCGCCTCTGTTCTTGTTGGTTAGAAGTGAGTTTCTATCTTTACGAAATATATTATATACGTTGTTATCGAAAAGTTCAGCATCATAGTGTTTATCGGTTATCCAAGTTTCAGTCAGACAAAAAATATCATATTGACTAGCTGTTGAACTAAGATGCAGCTGGTTCATTTTAGTACGCAAGCCACTTGTGTTATGATAATACAACAAGAAATCGTTCATGGGAAAAGAAGAACGAGAAGAAGAAACAACTGGAGAAACCGTATTTATATTGTTACTGCTGGAGCAGGAAAGTCGTCGTTTTTTCTCTGAGAGACAAATTTCTTTATTTGTACAGAGATTGGCCACAGTGATGGATCCATTGCAGTGTGAAGCAAATGAGATGGTACACTAATTTTGAAGTTAATATGTTTAAGATTAGCTGGATCCACATCTTTTTTAATAAGTTTATAGCATTTAATTAAATTGCTTGGAATTGCTGTTTTGTTAGAAATGTGATTTATGATGTCTTCAGAGTTTGTTGTAACATGGAATTTGGAAATGTGAAACCATTTAACTTTAGGCAGTGCATTAAGTGATGATAGCATGTCAGTCCCAAACATGTTGCTTGTAGTGGGAAGATTATTGTTGGTATTCTTAATATGTTGCAAACTGTTTGTTGATTGTTCGTTGTTTATGTCATTTGTAGCTGTATCAAATAATACTGCTTGACCACTATTCGGACAAGAATGATCCAAATTAGTTCTGTCATCTTGTATTGACCGAACATTTTTGTTTATTTTACGATTTTTGGATTTATTATGCTGATGTTTTTGCTTGTTGTTGTTTTTATTTGCAGCAGCAGAAGTATTACTCATTATTTCCAGCAATGGTGCGTGGTTGGGGGGAGTAATTTTAGGAACATTAATATCGATGCATACAGATTGGCAAGAGTTAGTCTCATCAGCATCTGTATCGTTATTAACATTAGATGAATTATTATTAATACTATCACTTTTGTTATCAACATTATATGAGTCAACGGGATTAATTATTGATTGATTAGGTTTTATCGTCGATTTTAAAATAAGAAGTTCATTTTTAATGTCAATGATTGATTGAGAAAGCTCGCGAAATTGTTGAGCAAAATCAGAAACTTGAACAGAAACACAGGAATTACATTTCCAGAAAATATTTCCTTTAGGCTTAAGCAAAATGTTTACAATTGATTTATCTATATTTGTGCATTCAACATGGAATGATAGTCCACAAAATGAGCCACAAACAACGCGAATATGGGATCGCCGAATGTTTATGTTGCAACTAGCACAAATTGACATTGTTAGATTACAAAGAAAGGAGAAAATTAAAAAAGCGTCTGTGTATTACCGTACTACAGAGTAGACTATTTATTCTTATAGACTATTATAGACTATTATAGACTATTTATTCTTAAGTTCTTCGCATTTCTTTTTTACATGCGACTTCCATTTTAATTTTGCATCGAGTGTCATACCGAGATATTTCGCTTCATTTGCAAACGGGACTCGAACCGTATTTAGAAATACAGGCAAATTGTTTGTCCGTTTATACGAAAAATCTACATGGATCGATTTGCTCTCATTAAGTGCAATCCGCCAGGATTTAGTCCATTCATTAACCTCGTTAAGAGCGTTTTGTAATTTAATATTTGTTTCCTCTATTGTTGTGGCAACTGCTAGTATAGCAGTATCGTCAGCAAACGTTGCAACTATTGTATCGTTTGTTTGTGGGATATCACGAGTGAATATGAGGTACAGGATTGGTCCAAGGACGCTTCCTTGCGGTACACCTGCCATTATTTCTTTGAACTCGGAATATTCGCTTCCAAGTTTCACACGGAAGAGTCTATGCTCAAGATACGACACGAGGATTTTATATAATTGTTCTGGCAAAACTTGACTTAGTTTATAAGTAAGGCCTTTGTGCCACACCTTGTCAAAAGCTTGCGACACGTCAAGAAATACGGCTGAACAAATTTTCTTTTCTTCGAAAGCTTTCTCAATTACATCTGTAATTCGATGTACTTGGTCCACCGTTGAATGTTTACTTCTAAACCCAAATTGATGGTCAGGTAAAAGACGTTTCTGTTCAATTATGGGGTGTAAGCGACCGAGTAATATCCGTTCAAAAACTTTTGAAATGATTGGAAGAAGTGAAATAGGCCTGTAAGATTTTATTTCATTCGGTGATTTTCCTGGTTTTAGAACCATAATCACTTCCGCGACTTTCCACTGTCTTGGTATGTATTCTAATCTGATTGCTGCATTTATAATAAAAAGAAGCTTAGTTAATGCTTTCCGAGGCAACATTTTAAGAAGTTCTCCTGTAATCAGGTCATAACCCGGAGCTTTTTTAGGCTTTAGTTTCTGTATTTCCCGTTTAAGCTCGGCAATACTTGCATATCTTACTATGTTATTATCGGTTGTACTCTCGAATATATTAATGTTTTCATTTTGCGCCGGACCATCAAATGGCTTAAATGTTTCCTCAAGATGTGAGGCAAAAACGTCAGCTTTTTCCTTATCGCTCTTTGCCCAAACGTCTTGAGTTACCCTAATGGGCGGCACAGCGATTTTTGGCCGTTTTATGACTCTAATTGCTTTCCAGAGCGAATAATTCGATTCCTTTCCAGCGGTTAGGCTTTGCAGATAAGTTTCTACTGAATGGTTTTTAAAGTATTTAATCGAATTTGATAGCAAATTACTCAACCGATTGAGATGTGTTTTATCTTGCGGGGCACGAGTTTGGTGCCATCTTTTACGAGCTTTTCTTTTTTGTCTTACTAAATCTTGTATTTCACGGGGGTACTTAATTTTACTAAAGCTCACTATTTTGTTCTGTTGAGGAGTATTATTCCATGCTGCTTTTTGGATGGTATTGATAAATGAGTCAACAGCGACTTCGAGTTCCAATGGGGTTCTAAGCGATACACCCAGTCGGATATTATTTTCAATATCGTTTTTGAAACCTTCCCAGTTGGTTTTCGCGTTTGTTAATCTGGGTGGTTTTTCATTTATAATCAGTGACTCGCTCATTGTTAAAATGACTGGAGAATGATCAGAGGAAAGATCAAAGCATTCTTCAACTTTGATTCGATTGGACGGCAGACCTTTTACAATGAAAAAATCGATCAAATCCGGTATTTTTCTAGCATCAGTTGGCCAGTAAGTTGGTTTTCCCGTAGAATGAAATTCGGTATTGTACTTTCTACCTATATCATAAAGCATCCTACCTTTCTGTGATATGCATCTAGATCCCCAGAATGTATGTTTTGCATTAAAGTCCCCTCCGATGACAAAACGTTGTCCAAGGGAATTAAGCAAGTTTTCAAAGTCAATTTTCTCAACCTTGCATCGTGGTGGGCAGTAAATAGACGATATCTTCAGAAAGGATTGTCTGCTTTTGACTTGTATAGAGCTAACTTGCATTGTTTCGATTTCTAGTTTAAGATCAATCGAATGTTCGATACACTCTTTTATATATAGTGAGGCTCCACCTCTAGCCTTATTCGATGGATGTAGAGCATGATAGTCGAGGTAACCTTTTATTTATACCCTATCCCATAGGGGTATATTAGTTTTGATACTTAGTTTGTAACATAGAGAAATAATTTTGCTACATATACCTCAAAGTATATGGATCGACTCAGAATCGCTAGCTGAGTCGAATTATCCATGTCTGTCTGTCCGTCCGTCCGTCCGTCCGTCCGTCCGTCCGTCCGTCCGTCCGTCCGTCTGTACGTCACCGATTTTTAGGCCTTAAATTTTGAGCTAGGATAATGAAATTTGGTATATAGGATCCTCGTCTCTGCCTACAGAACAAGTGTAAAAATTTTTGAAATCCGCCCACTGCCACGCCCCCTTTTAAGAAAAACTCAGTTTTTGACCAAACCGTAAGGAATTTTAAAAAAGTTTCTGAACAGCATATTTAGACAATATTAATATCTATATTTCGTCTATATAAAGTTTTTTGCCACGCCCACTTTTTGGGGGCGTTTTCAATAAAAAACTGCTTTCGGTCAAATTTTAAATTTTTCGAAAAAAATTTTGATGCAGAATCATTAACATTATTAATATGAACATTTCTTCTATGTACCATTTTAACCCACGCCCACTTTTTGGGGGCGTTTTTATATAAAAACCATTTTTATACACTACCCCATAACATATGCAAGAGAAAACCTTGTCTTTTGTAGAACCGTTAAAGTGTTTTGTAAGCAGTCTGAAGAATTTGTTGTCACTATGTCCCCTTTTTTGGGGATTTTAGTTTTATGGATAGGATGGGATAGGGTATTCAACGATCCGCACAGCGGATTGTAGCCTTCTCATATGTTTTTAAGTTCGAATTACTCTTTGCGTGAGTTTCGGATATTAAACAGATGTCTATATCTTTTTCCTGCATAAATAATTCAAGTTCTCCAAGTTTTTGCCAAAGGCCATTGGCATTCCACGTAAGAATTTTAAGCAATCTATTCATGTTAAAGGTGGGGTACTTCTATTGCGAATACTATTTTCGAGCTTAACGAGCCTGTCAAAAATAAGTTTATTCGTTTTGCTTTGTTCCTCAAGTTTTGAAAGAATAATCGAAAATACATTTGAAACTGGGTCAGGTGAGATAGTTTTTTGGGCGTTATTGGATACTGTAGCTTGAGCATACGTTTGTACATTTGGTTTTGGATGTACAAGATCCGAACGGATATCTGATGGCCGCGTAGTTTGTGGACATTTAGGTTCTTCGATTATGGCCTGCTTTTTCTTCGACATATTTTTAATCGGAATTTTAGGCTGTTGCTTGTTTAAATTTAATTTCTGTGAATTAATACTATTAAATTTCGTCCGTCTTTTTTGCAACTCTTTAGCTACTTCGCAGCCGCGATAATTTGCCGGATGATTGCCTTTACAGTTAATGCAGATAGCAAGAGCTTTCTTATCTGACATACAATCTACCGTCAGGTGATTGCCGGCACATTTTACACACCGCGGTTCTTTTTGACAATAGCTTTGCGTATGATTGTATCCTTGGCAGCGCTTGCACTGGGGAACTAGTTTGGAATCCTTACGCATAGGCTCTATTTTTACAACAATATTAAGTATTGTTTTTATTTCATAAATTTTGTTCAAACTTTCTGTTTTATCGAAAGTGAGTATAAATAAAGGAAGGCCGCGTTTTATTACATTTCCTTCGCCATCTTTTTGCTTTTGGTCTCGTTTGACAATGTTAACGGCATCTATGACTTTATATTGCCTGTTTTTCAGATCATTTACAATGTCATCCTTTAAGCACGACGCATGTAACCCTCTAGCTACAACGCGTAAAGGCCTTTCAGATTTATTTTCAAAAGAATACCATTCTATTTTATCGATATTAAGCTTGCGAGATAATAGACGGTAACTTTCAGGGTCTTTAACGCAGACTTTCCATGTATTTTTTCTTAGCGAAGTTACTTGGTAGCCCGATAATGGCAACGATTTTAGCAAGGTATGCGACTTGTTAAAGTCGTCAATACCGATCACATTAATTGGCGGTGGGGGACGTTGTTTTAGCTGTTTCGCTTTGTTAATAATCTCTTTGTCGCGGTTTATTATTTCAGGAGAGGATACAGCTTTCCTCTTTTTAACTGGTCTTTTCTTTAAGATCCAGTCAGTTTCGCGACTGAGTTCTTCTTCATCCGTGTGGTATTCCGAATTCACGGGGCCGTTTGAACTTGTTTTTGGTATTTTAAATGAACTCTTCAGAGTCATATTTTCTTCCTTTAGATGGTGAATTTCTTTACGAAGCTCTTCGCAGAGCAATTCGACATTGTTAGCCTTGTTCGAAGAACGTCGTTTTCTTCCTTTAGGCTATTATTTTTCACTGAGTCTCGTTTTTCGTGGGCTGACACTTCTGGTGTTGTCGAGCTCCTTGAGACACATATATTTTTTTGAGATCCTGATGTAGGTGACCTCGTTACCCTTGAACTTTTCCCGAAAGGGTTACACATTTGCAATAATTGGCTCTCCCCAGAATCCGTAGAGCCGACCTCCGTAGAGGGTGGATTTTCCAGTGAAACTGAATTGCCACCTGGGGTAGTAAATCTTTTCGTTGTACTCATTGCATTTTTTTTGTTTGTATACGCTTTACACTCGGTATACGGGGAGTGGATTTTAGTCGCCTTCTACGACAGGCATGCCTTACCTCGGGTATATTCTGACCCCTAACCCGAAGGGGGCACTATTAGGATCATGTAATACTTACTTACTGAAGTGGCGCTACATTCCGGAATGAAACCGGGCCGCAACCAACATGCCTCTTCTATTAGCCCCGTCCTTAGCTAACTGCCTCCAGTTGTGAACTTCAAGTTGGTTGATGTTTGTTTCTACTTGTGCACGACATCTAAGACTATGAGAGCCGGAGTATTGGTGTGCAGGGTCTTGGTCTTATATAGGATATCCTTAGTATTTAGTTCTAGTGAGGGCTTTACAACTAAATTGCTCTCTTAGCCCGAAGAAACAGCGGTTGGCAAGATTATTTTTTTTATTTTATTTCTAAAGAGATGTTATTACCAGAGTTAATAGCGGAGCCAAGGTACACAAAGATCCGTACTACCTTAAGGTTATACCTGTCAAGTCAAGGGTAACTTTCTGTACAATTCGTCGATGCTGAGTATTCTTTCATCTTGACAGCATATACTTGGTCTTACCCTTATTTACTGCTAAACCCATTTGTTCCGCTTCCTTCTCTATACAATCAAACGTGGCTGTGACATCACGTTGAGTCCGAGCAATGATGTCGTATGCTAGTAGTTGCACCAATTTATGGAAGATTATGCCTCTGGTGTTGGTTCGGGAGTTTGGCCAATCCTCTCAAGAATGATGTTAGCCTACGCGGATGATATAGCAATACTAGTTAAAGGGAAATTTCTACCCACTATTAGTGAGCTACTCGAACATGCATTGAAAACTCTGAACGAGTGGACAAAACAATGTAGGCTTGGCACCAACCCCCAAAAAACGTTTCTTTAATAATAAAAGAAAAATACCAATATTCGACATAACGGTTATCGATGGGACTAAAATTACAAATACAATTTTTAACGCACCAGGCCGGTCAGTACCCAGGGTCCCAGGGCCGAGCTTTCTCACAACCATTTATGTGTGCGTGTGTACTTCTTACACGTTGGCGGGACCTCCCGTTTTATGCCGAATCCGGCTAAGTTAAGACAAGACAAGCTCTTGACAATTGATACTACTTGGATGATTTGTGAGATCATCACGAGAGGAGGGCCAGTGAACAATCAAAACGGCTGGGAATCGAACCCAGACCTACTGCAGTTCATCTCACTAACCATCGCGACCCTGAGACCGCGTGATGGGACTAGACTCCAATTATCCGATCCAAAATATTTGGTCTTGTTCTTGAGACTTGACAGAAAACTCAACTTGAAGCTAAATGTGTGCAAACGCGTAAAAAAGTCCACAAAAGCTTTCTATACATACAACCAAATATTAGAAAAACTAGGGTACAAGATTTATTTTATGGATTTATACGGCTATTGTAAGACCTTTATTAACATATGGAGGACTTGTCTGCTGGCAATCCACAAATAAAATTACAAAATACAAGTTTTTGGTGCAACATGCTTGTAATTACCTAGTGCCAAGCTTTCTCATAACAACTTATGTGAGCGGGTGTACTTTCAGTTCATCTCACTAAACGTTGCGTCATTGAAACCATCTGAAAAACATGACAAAGGTACATTGGATAGCATGTGTGGGCGCTACTAGTGCAATGAGAACCACGCCAAAAGCGGTACTGGAAACCATCCTCAACCTGCTACCCCAAGACCTTTACATGCAGGAATCTGCAGCCAAAAGTGCACTAAGAATCAGTCAGCTCAACTGCTTGAAAATTAACTCAGAAGGACACGCTCAAATTCTAAACAGATACCTGGGCTCTGCTGCATCTTTTCAAGTAGAGAGTAGTGGGAAATGAACAAACTGGGCAACACCTATACTTCAGGTTCAAAAATGGAAGTAAGCATTGTACCGGGAACGTTTTCCGAAACACTGAAGCTTAACAGCACTAACGCATTGCGTAGAAGTGCGTTCAGGTGCATTTTTCGTGCAATTTTGGACAGCTATGTGCCATACTTTTTCCGATTTCCTCCAACACAATTTCTTCGCGGAATTTATTTATGAATTGTAGTGAAGTGAAGCCGTCGCATTTGTGTAGTATTTTTTTCCGATGACACATACCTCGAATGAAATTTAAACCTCCGAGAAGTATGCGTTGCGGAAAATTGTCCGCTCCAATGGATACCTCGATAGGGCTGAATATCATCATCTGTATGGAGCCTGACTTTAACTAAAATAGTAACTGTCAAAAAAAACCCCTTACTTCTGCTTAGCATTTCATCGATCTTGAAAAATGTACTGAAAATGGCTCAAAAACATAGGACTTACCTACAGACGAATGGGCAGACATAACTATGCCCAGCTTTTTTATTTCTCTGTTATGTATAAAAAAAAATACTATACCGTTAAAAAAGATTCAGTAATCATGTTAACACTTCAGATTTTCTGTGTAGACACATATCCCATACACTTCAAGAAGCCCCGAATGGTTGAAATAAGTTAAAATAAATCGGTTCCACTCACTGCAACTGATTACTGATGACTACTCATCGCTAGAGGCACTGGACTCTGCACATCTAAACGCTGAATTACCCACCCAGAAAAATCACCACGTGCACTTTGTAGGGCACCAGGTCTTAAGCTGATGTGCATCGTCTGCCTCATAACGAGACCGTGATGTAATGGATTCCTCTTTTTTTTTTTAGAGTGGCAAACACACTCAACATACGTTGTGCAATCTTCAAAATTCTTTGAATTTTTTCCAACTATATCCGCATCAAAAGTGCAGCAATCTGCCAGGTAAATCTAGAGATGCAGTTTAGTTGGAGAAAATGGCTCGTACCTCTTCATCCGCTCCAGATGGTAATTGAATTGTTGCGGCTTCTGCGCAAACGTTCCTCCATTTCCATCGTTTCGTTGGCATCGGGTAAGAAGCAATAAGTGAACAATACAAATGCGAAGCAATTCACAAAACAAATTCACTCTTGCATTTATCCGTCATTTATCAGACAAACCAATTTGTTCAGGAATATGGCATTCCATCGCACTCAGCGGGCAGACTGTGAAGATTGTAGAATCGCACTCAAAAGATCCACCATGCGATGGATAACTATGCGGAGCTCATTGCAAGCTAGATGCTACTGATGCCACAGGGATTGTGATCGGAAATCGCAATTTCGCTTTGGATCGTACGGCTGTAGGTCAATTAAAAAAAATTGCTTGTGGAAGGCATAGGAGCTAATAAAGTGAATTTATGGCATTATGATGGTGGCAAATATGAGGTAACTAAATTTACGATAGTAGTTGTTATTAAAATGAATTTAAGCGATTGTTGTTATTTGTGTATGTATTTCGAAGAACTACATCAATAGGTTTTAGGGATGTAGTATTTCTCCAAGATACAGCTTAACTACTTATACAATTATGAGTATTAAAATTTTTCTAAATTTCATAAAAGTCAGTTCATTTCAAACCATATTTTTCGACATAACCTTTTAATAGGTGCGCTATTTGAAATATGCTAATCTGCAAATCTATCTATTTATAAGATGACATCGACAAATTTATTACCTGCAAAATTAATAATGAAAAACTAGCCTACTTATCTAATAACTTAACTTACTTACTGGACCAATGCGGAGCCCTAAATTAGACAATAACAACTTAAATTCAAACCCTTTCGGCCTATAATCTAATGTGTTTCTATTTAAATTTATCTATTTTTTGAAAACCAAGAAACGTTTTTAAAGGAAACTTTGCATACATGTTTTTGTGATTTTGTTGAAACTTACATGCTAATTAAAACTACTTACAAACTATTTAAAACTACCTAAAAATAACTTGAAAACTGACTGTTACCTGTAACCTAAACCTTAAAACCTTAAACTATCTGTAAGTCGGCCATACAATTTGTAAGTCAACTATTCAAAAATAGCAAAGCTTAGGGCGGAATATAGCCGCTTAAACGCGTACTTTCAAAATATTCATCATTGGAGGTCATCGCTCCTTCCGCGTGAAACCGAATGAGTTTCACCAGAAAATTGTCTTTTCAGTTTATGTTGGCCCCGTTGTAAAGGACCTGGTCGGAATAAAATTTTGTGTAGTCAGATACTGGTGTTCTGTGTAGTCCAAAGCAGCTTCTCAAATACTGCCTCTCAAACACCCATATCTTTTCCATTTGAGATGGGGCAACGTTGAACCACACCGGGCACCCATATCATCGGCCTGATAAGGGACATGTAGCAAATCACCTTCACCCTGCTGTCAAGACGACTACTATAAAACAATCCTCTTGTCAGGGCAAACGCTCCCCTAGCTCTCGCCAGAGCAGCAGCTACATATCTTCTGAAATATAGATACTGATCCAGCCAGATGCCAAGGTACTTTACTACATTTTTACTCCCCAGTGGATATCCGTTTGGGCCAACTATCACCAGCTTGCGATTACTGAAAGTTGATTTTCAACTTCCAGTCATCACAATTTCTCTGTATCTTGTCGAAGTCCCGCTGCAAAAGAGTTCGGATGACCTCGACAGTAGGTGCTGTTCTATACGCGATAAGATCGTCCGCATACGCAATTGCCTGAGTAAGACTACCCATCATATCGCTGGTGTAAATGCGAGTGAAGAGAATCGGTTAGTTCACCGCTGTACAGACCATTTTTAATGGAAAATTCGGTGGTAGAAGTTACATTGCCACTTTTGACAACAAACGTTTTACCAGTCAACATGTCATGAAGCAGTGGTTTACTTATGCCAAGTCTGGTAAGCCTTAGATCGCTTCTCGGCCTTATGGCTTAGATCAAAGTGTAGTATCTGTTCTTATCAGCTTAACCTCCAAGATTGTTTTAATGGGTGCGATCGCAATTTGGTATGGTACCACGCGGAAAGGTCATCGATTTTAGAAATGACGTAGAATGTCAATTCAGTTTTTAAATTTGTCATAAATTTCATAATTTAATTTCTATTTTGCTGCATCAAAAACGGTCAATCAAGTTGACTATATTGTTTGGTCCCAGTATTTTGGATGTGGGAATATTTCGAGGGCCTAAATACGATTCGGATAATTTTCGAAATACTGTGCGAAAATGCAATAAGTTCTACCGAATGATGCTCGCAGACAAATAACAAGGCAAGAAGAAGGTACAAACACCGGATTTTCAGAAAGAAAAATTGAGACCAAAGCTCGCGATCGATTATATATAAAGATGCCAACCCAGGAAAAAGTCAAAGCCGGATAGAATCGTGTCGAGATGCACAAAAAAAGTCGTAATCGAACAGTCGAAGCTTAAAAAGATGGCAGACTGTTAAACTGAGATGGCGTGCTTTCGGTCAGAATGAACCATTTAGAGTTATCGCAGAATAACACCCCGTCTTTAATGAGGTAATAAAGGTCTAAATCGAACTACTATGGAGATCATATATAAAATTGTGATCATCCCGGTTCCGCTCTATGATATTGAGGCATGATCCTTAAAAAAAATGGGTGGCCGAAATCTCGCCTTAAGTGTTAAGTTCCGTGCACAATTAAACACCTCAAAAATCTTGAGAAAGCAGTTAGTAAGGACCGAACTAATTGGAGGTGCATTAAGTGGAAGTCCAGGACTGTAGCCCCTTTTAAGTATGCAAGTAGTAGAATCTGCAAGAGAGCCTACATCGACGTTAATCGTTAATATTTTCTTCAGAATATAGTGAGTGAAGGTGCAGCAAAGACAAATATAGAGGTCTCTGAGACAAAGCTTCCCTCTATTTTCTTCGGACCTGGGCTTTAAGTCATTCAGTCCAAGCGCCCTGGCATCTGCGATCGCTTGATGTTTCAACCGGAGGTGGTTCGGTGTTTCTTGTCATCTGAAAGCTGGGATTCGAAGATTCTCTTTGTTGGAGCATTATTGTTCATTCGCTCGTTATGGCCGAGGCAATGTTGTCTAGTGTTTTTACTTTGTACTAAATCCACATATCTTCCCATCCATTCTCCTTCCATGCATACAGGTCCAAAATTTCGTCGTAGAATTTTTTCTGTCGAAAGTGCCGCTTTCTGCTTATTGGCCAGCATTTAGTGCCGTAAAGACGGTAGGATTAGGGTCCAGTTGAGTAAACATTTGGACTTCGGGTTACAAGTTTTGATCCAATTTGTTTCGGTAAACCGAAATAGCATCGGTTTCCTAGGGTCGTCGTATATCTATCCACTAAGCTGCCGTTAGTGTTGCTGATATTGACTCTGATGTAGATGAACTCTTTAACTATTTAAAAATTGTGTATATCAACAATGACGTTTTTGCCATGATTGTGCGTCGACAATATAGCATATACTTTGTCTTGTCCTCGTTAACTACAAGACCAACGATTTTCGCTACTTCTAAAATGCGTCTTATGGGTCTTTTAATAGGAACTTCCCAACTTTGACAGTTGATAGCGGCCATATCGTTTAAGATACTTCTGTCAAATTGGCTGTCATATATTCAGTCTCTTTTACCAAATCACTATGGAAGGACATAGCATTCAACTACACGTGTAAATGATAAAATTGTTTTATCAAAACGTGACTTGAGCCTACACCTGTACAAAATTCAACTAACACAGGAGCTGAAGGTAAACGACAATAATATGTATGTTCGCTGAATGAGCTTTGGAGCAGTTGGAAACTGACCCTAATATTCATTAAAAAATCATATTCAGCGATGTGGCCCATCTGGATAAATGGGTATGTCAACAAACTAAAGTGTCGAATTTGTGACGATGCCAATCTACATGCGATCTAAGAGCGTCGAATACATCCCGAAAACGCCACTGTTTAGCGTTGATTTTGGGCATGAGGGCATGGTCATCTCACGTGGAGGTGATGTGTATTGTTCACCGGAAACGTGCTATTTGGCCCCATTAGATTTGTACTTGTAGGGTTTTCTGAACTCGCAGGTCTATGCGAATAACGACAAATCAAAGCGGCCCTCAAAGATAACATAACCCATGCCTTCGGTCAATTTCATCCTGATTTATGCCCTTGAGTCATTGTTATTGGAAATTGGTCATTTCGGATGCGCGACACCCAGATAACCGCGGCGGACATTTGAACGATGTTATGACCCATACATAATGACATTAATAGGTCTTTCAAATGTATAAAAAATGTCGATGATATCTCACACATTCTTTGTTTTATTTAAATTTAAAGATAAGATGCCCTTAATGAAAGACCCTTTACAATGGCACGATGAAAGCGACCAATTTTGACAATATCATCTCCGTATCCCAGTAGTTGGATGGATTTGTTGAAGAAAGTGCTTTCGGTATTTGCTATCCGGCCCTAAGCACTCTCTGTTACAGCATGAGATTCAAGAAATCGAATGATAGCTCGTCTCCCTTTCGGAATCCAATACTTATTTGTAAAAGTTTAGATGAGCGTTTAGGAACGTTGCATTGGGTGTTAGGCGACACAGCTCAATCCAGTTTTGTCATCATCATCGTCCTATAGAACTCGACGCAATGGATTCTATAAACGCTGCCTTAGAGTCAATGAAAAGATGATGCTTCTCTACTTGAAATTGGTTGGTCTTTACCAGGATATGTCTTACTGTGAACATGTTAAGATTAGCGTGGTGCAGAAAGTCATAAAAGGTTCACGCAGTACGTTGGATAGGATCGTAAATATATAAGTCATTTAGCAGGGATATTCTCGTTGGCGCAAGACATCAAGACATCGTTATGACGACATCAGGAAAAACATTCTCAACGCTACCTTGGCCAGGCTTCATTTAAATGTAAGAGAAGAAGTTTTAAATTGAAATGTATTCAGCTTATTACCGTTGCATTAAGCCATCCGTGAATGCATCTGCATAGTTTGCTTAAGTTAACTGCAACTAGACAATAATTTGCTCTCGTAGTAAGACATAAATCTTCACATAATAGTGCGATAGTTAATCCACATGCGAACCGTAAATTTGTGGAGTTTTTATACCCTATCCCATAGGGGTTTATACGTTTTGACATTAAGTTTGTAACATAGAGAAATAATTTCGATATTTAAGTATATGGATTGATTCAGAATCGCTAGCTGAGTCTATCTAGCCATGTCTGTCTGTCCGTCCGTCCGTCTGTGTGTCACCGATTTTTGGGCCTTACATTTTGAGGTAGAGTGTTGAAAAACCGTAAGGAATTCTAAAAAAGTGTCTGAGCAACATATTTAGAGAATCTCAACATCTATATTTTGTATGTATTATGTATGTATTAAGTTTTTTGCCACGCACGTTGGGGGCGTTTTCTATAAAAAAAACGTTATTTAGTACATTTTTAAAGTAAATCATACTTTCGATGCATGATCATTGGTTATGATAATATGAACATTTCGTCTTTGGATCATATTAACCCACGCCCACTTTTTGGGTGCGTTTTCCTACAAAAACCATTTGTATACCCTACCCCAAGGCATATGCAATAGAAAAAGGTTGTTTTTTGTCGAACCATAAAGGATTTTGATAATATTTCAATATTTTATCGACATAAAGCCCATATTTTCGGGATATTAATTTTAAGGATGGGATGGTATAGGGTATTAAACGATCCGCATAGCGAATTGTAGCCCTCTCATATGTTTTTTTTTCAGATTATTATATCACATTCAGTGAAGAAGCAGTGACTTATTCAGTCAAGAATTCATTAAGCACACCATGATGATTTATTGGAATTACGAATGAGAAAACGTTTTGTCTTTAAATGTGGCTTTGGGTTGAATAAATTAGTTTGTCATATTAAAATAACAAAATAATAAACAGCATCAACTGCCCTTCTGAGGCTTCAAACAGGCCTTTCCCATTTATTTGTGTTTGTGATAGTTATATTCTTGGATTTTCGTCAGATTTTCGCAAGTGGAGCGACAGTGAAAAACAAGATATTTTTACTTTCGGGATTCGAATGGAAAAAAAATTAGCTTATTACTCCAATGCAGTAACCACTGAGCCATGGCATCCACATTAATCAGCTTTTTACACTTTAATAACGATTGATAATTTTTACTTGTGCAACGTTTTTCTTTTTGTCAAATCCGTCTGTTAAAGCGTATGTTTATGTTAACGCGTCTGATGTAAACTATATTAGTGGTGATATACCCCAAGATTCTGTTCTTGGACCGACTTTATATAATCCTCACTCAAATTCTAAGCAGATCCTTGGGGTCAGCTGTATATTCTGACAACATGCTGCCTCTTCCCGACTTCAAAGACCATTCTCCTACATCTTTCCAAGCAGAAAATAGTGGAAAAGGAACGAACTTGGGAGCCGAATCCATTTCCATATACAGATGGTTCAAACACGGACATTGGCTTTCCGAATGAACGTTCTTTACACGTCCTAGCCATCTTAAAGAATTTTCGAAGAATTTTTCTCTCAAATTTCTTCATTCACTTTTGATATGGTCCATGCTTCAGCGCCGTACAGCAGAACTAGGGTGATCAGGGTCTTATATAGTATGAGTATCTCCTTAGTAGTTCGAATGCAGGCTTTACTACTGAATTGCCTTCTTAGCCGGAAGAAACAGCGGCTTTCAAGACTAATTATTCGTCTTATTTCTGACGAGATGTTGTTGTCAGAGTCAATAGCGGAGTGGAGGTAGACACAATCCCGTACTACCTAAAAGGTATATCTGCCAATGGTGACGTTCTATCCAAATCGTCGACGTTGTGTGCCCTTTCGTGTAGACAGCATATACTTGGTCCTACCTTCATTTACAGCTAAATCCAATTCTGCTGCTTCCTTCTTTATACTAGCCAATGGGGCTATGACATCACGTTGAGTCCTGCCATAGAGGTTAATTTTGTCGGTGTTTGCTAGTAACTGAAATTTATGCAAGATTGTGCCTCTGGTGTTGTCTCGGGAGTTTTGCACAATCCTCTCCAGAATCAGATTTAAGAAGTCACATGACAGCACATCGCCTTGCCTAATCTTTCTTGGTATCGAATTTTTGAGTAAGTTTATTGATGACCCTGATGGTGCAGCGAGAGTTCTTAATCGTCAACCTGCACAGACGGCCGAATTTGGGCGATATACCAAAACAAGACATGGCTCTCTAAATTTCGTCTCTATAAAAATGCTGTCGTATGCGGCTTTGAAATCAGTGAATAGGTGGTGTGTATCGACTTGGACTTCTTGGGTTTTTTCCAGCATGTTCCGAAGTGTGAAGATTTGATCATCTGTGGACTTTCCTGTCCTAACACCACACTGAAAAGGGCCGATCTTCGTCATCGTCATCATCAAACCAGGGGTTTCTTGCTGGTGGCCGCGAGAAACCTAGCACATCAGTTGCGGCTGATCTAATGGCTTGTTGGCATCGTTGCCATTGTTCTTCGACATTAGAAGCTGGTGGTATGGTGTGAATCGAGAGGTTAAGGGATACGCGTTGAGCGAAGGCCTTGGCGGTTTCTTGCGATTGCAGTCTTTCGACATTAAATTTTTTCACAGTATTTCTAGTTTGTTGTGGCGTGGTGGATATCCGCATCATTACATTGGCTGCAACAAGGAAGTGGTCCGAGTCGATGTTAGCCCCTCGGATTGTTCGGACATCAAAAATACTGGATGCGTGTCTCTTGTATATCGCAATGTGACCAATTTGATTTGATTGGAGACCGCCATGTACCCTTAAAGATATCGAGGTGAGGCAACCGTGTGCTGGCTATAGTGGCATTTCGTTCCGTATAGAAGTCAATTAGCCTAAGTCCGTTAGCAGACGCGTTGTCGTGTAGGCTATATTTTCCAACAATACTGCTAAAGATGTCTTCTCTTCCTACCTTTGCGTTAAAATCTCCCAGCACGATTTTAACATTGTACTTTCGTAGTCGCTCATAGGTTTTGTCGAGGAGCTCGTAGAAGCAATCCTTTATTAAATCGCCTTTTCCTAAGTCGGAGCATGAGCGCATATAAGGCTTATGTTGGAGAATTTGGACTTGATGCGGATTGTTACAATGCGTTCGGTAGTTATATGCTCAAAAGTACACAAAAAGCAGTGACTTCCCGAAGTTAGTTCTGTAGGTAAAGGGTGATCCATTTCGAGGTTCCCTACTTTTTTAAAGAAAAAAACACAGAAAATTCAAATTTAATGGAGAATGTTTATTATCATTTGAAAGGACATTCTTTGGCATTTAATTTTTGAAGATTATGTCTATCAAATGTTGGCCGTTGCTACGTCGCAGATGGTCCATCCGTTGAGTCCAATTTTCGATCACTCGTTCGAGCATTTCGACTGGTAACTGGCGAATGACACGCGTGATGTTTTCCTCCAAGGCCTGAATCGAAGCGGGTTTGTCGGCATAAGCTTTTGACTTTACATATCCCCACAGGAAAAAGTTTAATGGTGTGATATCACACGATCGACCAATCGACCCGCCCAAAACGTGAAATTATGTGCTCACCGAATTGTTCTCTCAATAAGTCCATTGATTGATGCGATGTGTGGGAAGTGGCGCCATCTTGCTGAAACCAAATGTCGCCGAGATCACGAGCTTCAATTTCAGGCATCAAATAGTCGGTTATCATGGTCCGAGTTGCTGCGAACGGCGCCGAATCGACTCTCCACGGTCTTCGTGTACACTCTCAGCTACGGTCGCTATATTTTCTTCACAGCGTGCTGGACGTGGTCTATTCGGTCGTATATTATCCAGTCATGAATGCTGGGTCTCAAAATGGGTGATGGTGTTGCGAATAGTACGCTCAGTAGGCCGATTATGTTGACCATAAGTTGAGCGAAGTGCACGAAACACATTCCTCACAGAACGTGAATTTTCATAATAAAGTTGAACAATTTGTAAACGTTGTTCACGCGTAAGTTTTTCCATTATGAAATGCCAAACAATACTAAACAAAAATAACATGACAGCATGACACGACTCACACGTGATCTGTCAAAAAAGGCTATTGAAAAAAGTATCTCTACTTGGATCACCCGTTAGTTCCATCCCATCGTATTTCCTGGATGACAGTAATGTCTGCTCTGTAACAGTTTAGGGCTTCCGCTAGTTGTTCGCCTGCACCTATCCTGTTTAATGTTTATATATTCCAGGTGCAGATACGAACGTCGTTGTCCTTTTTTCGTTAAGCAGGGTCGCCAACAATAATATCAGTCCTATCCGAGGCTATTGGTTGCTTCGTAACAATGGTTTCTCCATGGGTGGGTAGTTAACCCAAAGCACAACCCCCAACCTGGAGGGCCAGTTCCAATTTATTAGATACCCCTAGGGCATGGGGCTATCAGTCGGGTTATGAATACCCTTTAAATGTTTTACCAAGGTGCAGGATTTAGAAAATAGTCAGAAAGAAAGTGATAGGAAAGAAGTTGAATGTAGTAAGTCTCCACTACCCCATGGGTGGTGTCAGAACAAACTTCGGGAAGTCACTGCTTTTGTGTACTTTTGGGCATATAACTACCGAACTTTTAATTTTTATTTCTTTGAATTATGGTTTCATGGATTTTGGCTGGGATTGAACGCGCCTAACACCACGGCCACCCATCTGTTCCCACCTTCTTTGCCTATAGAGATCAATGGCAGCTTTCGTCTTCATCTGCAGCTTAGCCTTGTAGACCTCGTACTTTGCTGCGAGCATCTGTCGGCATTCCTAATCAAAATAAGGGTTTCAAACGTAGCACATCAGTTGCGGCTATCAAATGGCTTGTTGACATCGTTGCCATTGTTCTTTGAGGTTAGATGCTAGTGGTATTATATTCCATGGTATCCATATAAAAAAGGAATTGCGGACAACGACAAAAAACAATATATAGTCATTGTTGATCAGTGCATTCTTGCCCAGTCCATGAACCGAAAAGCCTTTCCAACGGCAACAATACTTACCCAATAGATAGTTTGTAACGCTACAACATTTTAAAAATTCAAGTCCAACTGCCAAATTTTTGTCTCCAGTTGAACATTAGATTAGTAGGTAAGCAATAACCGATCACGAAACACTTTTATGAATTGACAAATAGAAAATCAAAAACTGCCCATCATTAGGTGCCTTATTGTCTTCACAGTAACTGATCGCTCAGGTCTAAGCAAATAATATTTAATGATATTAAATCTTTGTAAAAGCTCAACATTCATAACGCACTTTCACAAAACTATAAATAATTGGCAACGATCAGATACGCTGTTACACCTTACACACCTTTATTTTGGGAATTAATCACATTAATGCTAGCCATAGCAAATTGCCAAACAATACTCGATAACTCTGCCACACCATATCGAATGGCATTAGGAAGATGGCATGTCGCACGAAATGAGAAATAACTTTGAACTATTTTGTCCGACGTTAGTGGAATTAATGAGCAACTTCCATGCGAAATTAATTTACACGTACTTACCGCAGGGGCATGCCAAAGTGATATTTTTAATTTCTAAATAAAGTCTAGGGGCCTATGTGCATCGTAGAAGCAAATGATTGTTCAAAATTCAAAGTATAGGGTTAAACCAAGAGGGAATATTTATATTTCAGCCAAAAAATCTTATGACCGCAAAAGGAAAAAAAAATCTATGTGTTTTTTTCTGTCTCATGTAATTTTTTTGGTTTGGGGTCAAAACTTGATTTACGAAATTCTGCAAGTCCACGTTTTTTATTATTTTCAGAAATTCTTAAAGAAAGTGGATATCACTTGTTTAATCTTTTCTTTTTTAAGACATCAAAAAATGGTAGCTGTCTCAAAAGAAAGTTGATATTTGTTTAGCTTACTACGTGAACCCAACGAATCCGAGGGGTGCAGGGACCAATCAGGTGCATGTGCCAATCAGTAGCCTAACTTTATCGAATTCATTTCCTCGGCAGCGGACAGTCCCTTGTGCGTGCGAGAGTTTACAAAAATCGGCGACTGTAGCGCGTAGAAGATTCTGCAACATTCGACGTTTTTGCGACTTAATTGATACACCAAGCATATATTTAATTCGAAAATAAGTCAAAAAGTTTGAGGTATAAACGGTATAACACTGGAAAAACCAAAAAACAAGTGCTCAAATCTAAATATATTTGCCCCTCTGATTTCAAATTTGATGGTTGGGTGTTGTAGAACGAGGGTTGACTCTGATTGGCTTTAACTTGGCAATGCCCAGTGCTCGCAACTCTGACTACACATTAAATGTGCTTATTTTTGACCTACAAGTGGTAACCATCGGGTTCTGGTCTCATCCAACCGGATTTGACTTTCTAAACGATAAGTGCGAGTGTTGACTGTTGATAACAAGACGTAAAACAGCAACACTATAATCACCCTGGTCAGAATGGCGCGGAATGAATACCTGGTCTGCCGTCCCAGGCGAACCTAGATAAGCTGCTTCGACACATTCGGACAACAGGTTATCTAGGAATTTCAAGGGTCAACGGCAGCTCTCAATCCCGTAGTGGATACTGATGGACCAGTGTCCTAGGGGTATCTAATAAATTGGAACTAGCCCTCCAGGAAAAATAATTGTTACGAATCAACCAATAGCCTCGGAAAGGACTAATATTATTGTTGACCCTGCTAAACGAAAAAAGGACAACGACGTTCGTATCTGCACCTGGAATGTGAGAACATTAAACGGGAGAGGTGCAGGCGAACAACTAGCGGAAGCACTAAACTGCTACAAAGCAGTCATTACTGTCATCCAGGAAATACGGTGGATGGGCCGGGCAAAAAGAGGATGAAAAACTGTGACATCTACTATGGACCGTGTATAGTGAGCAGAAACAGCGACTATTCGGTTGCGGATTTGTTATATGTGCATTATCGAACGCATTGTAACAATCCGCATCAACCCAAATTCGCCAACATAAGCCTTATATGCATGCGCTCATGATCCGACGGCGGAAAAAGATCATACAACTAAGGATTGCTTCTACGAGCTCCTTGACAAAACCTATGAGCGACTGCCAAAGTACGATGTTAAAATCGTGCTGGGAGATTTTATCGCAAAGGTATGAAGAGAAGACATCTTTAGCAGTATTGTCGGAAAATATAGCCTATACGACAACACGTATGGTAACGGACTTAGGCTAATTGACTTCGTTACGGGACGAAATGCCACTATAGCCAACACACGGTTTCCTCACCTGGATATCCATAAGGGGACATGGCAGTCACCAGATCAACGAACAGTCAATCAAATTGATCACATTGAGACAGACAAGAGACACGCATCCAGTATTTTGGATGTCCGAACATTCCGAGGGGCTAACATCGACTCGGACCACTACCTTGTTGCAGCCAAGGTAAGAATGCGGATATCCACCACTCCACAACAAACCAGAAATACTGTGAAAAAATTTAATGTCGAAAGACTGCAATCGCAAGAGACCGCCAAGACCTTCGTTCAACGCGTATCCCTTAACCTCTCGATTCACACCATACCACCAGCATCTAATGTCGAAGAACAATGGCAACGATGCCAACAAGCTATGAGATCAGCCGCAACTGATGTGCTAGGTTTCTCGCGGCCACCAGCAAGAAACCCCTGGTTTGATAAGGAATGCCGACAGATGCTCGCAGCCAAGAACGAGGCCTACAAGGCTAAGCTGCAGGTGAAGACGAGAGCTGCCATTGAGCTCTATAGGCAAAGAAGAAGGGAAGAGCACCCGCTTTTCAGATAGAAGAAAAAAGAGTAAGAAAAGCGCGCGATCGAGGATATAGAGAGGTGCCACTCATGGAACGATGTTCGCAAATTTTACCAAAGTGTAAAACGTCAAAACCAAGGATATAAGGCACGAACAGAATCCTGTCGAGATGAACAAGGAAATATCTTAGTTGAGACACAGTCGATGCTGAGGATATGGAAGAACCACTTCTGCAGACTGTTAAACGGCGATGACGAACAACATTCCGCTGTCAGGCAGAACGAACCATTTAATATTGGCAACGACAGCGAAAACTGTCAATCACCCGACCTAAGTGAAGTGAGGATAGCAATATCTAAACTGAGCTTTATAAAGCTGGCGTAAGTAACATCCACCAACTCATAAGCCAAATCTGGTTGGATGAAGAATGGAACCTCAGCAGCGTTTGCCCGATCCACAAAAAAGGAGACCCTCTGAACTGCGCCAACTACAGAGGCATAAGTCTGCTCAACATCCTATCTGCCGTATGTGAACTCCTGAAACCGTTTACCAACAACCTGATCGGCCCTTATCAGTGTGGTTTTAGGCCAGGAAAGTCCACAACCGATCAAATTTTCACACTTCGGCAGATCCTGGAAAAAACCCAAAAAGTCCAAATCGATCCCACCACCTATTTATCGATTTCAAAGCCGCATACGACAGCATTTATAGAGCCGAACTATACAAAGCCATGTCTAGTTTTGGTATACCGCCCATACTCGTCCGTTGTGTAGGATGGCGATGGAGAATTCTCGCTGCTCCATCAGGGTCGGACACGACCTCACCGATACATGTGATTTCTTTACTTTGATTCTAGAGAGGATTGTGAAAAACTCCCGAGCCAACACCAGAGGCACAATTTTCCAAAAATCGGTGCAACTACTAGCAAACGCCGACGATATTGACATCATTGGTAGGACTCAACGTGATGTTATAGCCACGTTTGCTAGTATAAGAAGGAAGCGGCACAAATGGGTTTCGCAGTAAATGAGAGTAAGACTAAGTATATGCTGTCAACACGAAAGGATACACAACATCGACGAATTGGACAGAACGTCACCATTGACAGACATAACTTTGAGGTAGTACGGGACTTTGTCTACCTCGGTTCTGCTATTAACTCTGACAACAACATCTCGTCAGAAATCAAACTCTTGCCAAACGCTGTTTCTTCGGGCTAAGAAGGCAATTTAGTAGTGAAGCCCTCACTCGAACTACTAAGGAGACCCTATATAAGACCCTGATCATCCCAGACATGCTCTATGGCAGGATTGTCGATTCGAGAAAAAAATTCTTCGCAAAATCTTCGGTCCCGTTTGCGTTGACGGGCTATGGAGACGAAGATTCAACCACGAACTATACGAGCTGTACAGCGACATACCCCTTTTCAAAAAACTCCGCATTGGACGTTTAATATGGCTAGGACATGTCGAACGAATGGACACCAATACTCCGGCTCGCAGAGTCTTCGATTCCCAATCATTTGTCGGACGCAGTAGAATAAGACCTATCCTTAAGTGGCGCGCACAAGTAGAAATCAACCTCAACCAACTTGGAGTGCGAAACTGGAGGCAGTTAGCTAAGGACCGGGCTAATTGGAGAGGCATGATGGTTGAGGCCCAGGTTCATCCTGGACTGTAGCGCCACTTAAGTAAGTAAGTACTATAACGTTTTTCGCCACGCCTACTTTTGGGGGATCTTTTATTTAAAAATAAAATCGGATAGGGTATTCAACGATTCGAACAGGGTATTGTTGTTGCTTAAAACGGGGTCGTATCGATAAATTCCGGTCCTCTGTCACACTCACGTCTACAACGGCGATGGATGAATATAATCAAAAACATATGAGAAGGGTATCATATGTTTTTGATGATATTCATCCATCGCCGTTGTAGACGTGAGTTTGACAGAGGACCGGAATTTATCGATACGTCCCCGTTTTATGAATGAATATAATCAAAAACATATGAGAAGGGTATCATATGTTTTTGGTTATATTCATCCATCGCCGTTGTAGACGTGAGTGTGACAGAGGACCGGAATTTATCGATACGACCCCGTTTTAAACAACTCGGTCTCTTTCCGTCACTATACTTGAAAAATTCAACACTTAGAATCCAAAATTCGACGTACTATTGACGAAATAAGACCGAAATAAGAATTAAGACCGACAGGTTGGCGTTCATAAGGCGGAGGCCATATGCCAGAAATTATTTTGAAACATTAAATGCCATGAAATTTGAAAACTAATGAAGCCAAAATATTCATTATTTCATTTAATTGGTTGTGTTTTATTTTTGAAAAAAAGGTCCATGCGCAAACTGTTTGAGAGTGTTATCCTAATTTTGTTTTTTGGGGGTATATTAGTCTGTTCGTAAATTTTAAGCATAGATGAAGAAATTTCGTACACGTTTTTTTTTTTTTTTTTTTTTTTTTTAAATTCTGACCTGCCTAAGCAGTAATATACACATCGACCTAAAAGATCTATTGTGCTTGCCGTCAGATGCTTTTTAGGTTAGTAGCGCTTCTACTTTCCTAATGTAGCTGATAATACTTTCAGCCGAAGATTTCCTCAATTCTTCGGGACTTAAGAATTCCCTGAAGAAAGATTCTCTTCTCATACCGTAAAGAGCCGGGCATTCACATATGATATGCTCGGCTGTTTCGTCTTCTTCTAGACATAGTCTGCACTCCGGTGAGTCGACTAGACGCATTTTGTTTAGGTGATATCGCAGACCGTGATGACCAGTTAGGTAGCCTACTAAGTTTTTGATATCGTGCCTGCGAAGATTTAGTATCTTGTCGGCATCTGATTTGAAGGGCTGAATAGCTCTTTTGGCCTGTCTTAGGCCTGGGATGTTTCCCCAGTATGAAACACGTCTGTTTTGTTCCCAGTTTTTTATGACTAGATTTATGGCTGATTTGGGGATTGCACAGAAGGGTTCAGGTCCAATGAAGGGGGTTTCGGAACCTTTTCTGGTTAGTTCATCAGCTTTTTCGTTACCTTCAACTCCCTTATGTCCGGGGACCAACCATAGTTTGGTTTTGTTCCTGGAACTGAGTGTTTGGAGGGAGTTGAAGCAGTGTAGTACTGATTTGGAGTCAATGATGTGTGAGCTAAGGGCTTTTATAGCTGCTTGACTGTCCGTGAATATATGGATGTTTGCGCCTTTAATACCTGAGTTGTGTATTAGGTTTGCGCATTCTTTTATGGCATGGAGCTCAGCTTGGAATACACTAGGGTTTTTTCCCATAGGTATTGAGATGTTTTTATTTCGTACACGTACTCCGAAGTATAAAACATTTCAAAAACCACCCACTTTTTAAAAAAAACAGGTTGTTTTATTTTTCTTAAAAAAGTTTGTTTTTAAAATTTCTTAAAAAATAGATAGCTATAAAATTATTTGCTTTTAAGTCTTAGATTGAGAATTTTAAAATAAATTAGTATACATTAACTACGATTTTTAAAAACGTTATTAAATAAAATAATGGAAGAGAAGATTTCTGGCTTTTAAGGCAGGCATAGTACTTTATTGTTAATGTGTTTTGAAATATTTTTTTAAGTTATTTAAATAATGCAATGGTCGTTTAAAAAGTACCTATACCATCATACCTGAACAATTCGAATGGTCATTCATTTTTATCTGACTAGCCGTTCTGTTATAATTGCAGTTGCAAGTTCAATCAACCTCACATTTTACGATTTTACAAAAAACTACAAGGAGTACCTCTAATGGAAAAAATGAGAATAAATGTGCTTATATAAATGATCCCATAAATACGAGACAATATAGGTCTTCTCCTATAGAAAAAGTGATTCGCTCTACTAGAATCCGTTCTTAGTTTGCCCTCCTAAGTTATCCTATTTTCCCCGAAATGAATTATAAAGATTTTTTATGAATTTTTTAAATGAATAAATAAATATTTGTTATACAAATGCATACCTTCCAAGTTCCAAGCTCCTCATCCGATTCATCGCCGCTTGATTCTGCATTTATTTGTTGGTTCATTTTTCCTGGGGAAAATTCATAACTCCATGGTTTTCTGTTTTGAAAAATGGATTCTAATTTCTTGTGAATTGTATTAGGTGTTTTTGGTTTTATTATATTTAAAACTTGGCCCCCCGTCGAATTTTGTCCGACATTGTAGTCTTCCCCTTCAAGTGGTTGCTGGGTTAATGGTATATTGTGACTAGGTGGTGGAACTTGAAATTGAAATCCAATACTGGAGTCACCAACCTCAAGTGGCTGCTTAGATTGCGATATAGTCCAGAAATTCTCGTTGAGAATTGGTTGTATATTAGGAAGTTCAAAATGGTTGTCAATTCTATCAAGTGTCAGCTGGGTTTTCGGTATAGTCATGAATTCATATTGCGATGGGGTGGAGGAGTTTGCAACCCAAAACGGAGATCATTAATGTTTGGTGGCTGCTGCGTCTCCGGTGTAGTGTTAAAATTCCGGATTGGAGTAGGTACTGACATTTTAAATCTAAAAAGGGAGTCTTTACCGTCAAGTGAGTGCAGGGTGTCCGTCGTTAAATTGTTATTGTGACTAAATTGTGACATCTGAACTCCGAATTATAATCATAAGAGTGCTTATTGTTACTAGATTGTGACATTCGAGGTTCGAAAAAACAATCTTTACCAACAAATGTCTGCTGCTGTTGCGGTTTAGTCAAGGATTTCTCGTTTTGAGTAGGTGGTAACATTTGAATTTCGAGACGATAGTCTTTGTCATCAAGTGGCTGCTGATTTGACATTTGGGATCTGAAATGGCAATGTCTATCCTGAATTGGCTGTTGGGTTTATTGGAATTGCATCAACTGATTTAGTTATTAGTTCATCACTCTGGCTTGGCAGTACATCGCTTGATTTATTTTTTATCATTGAAGGAAATACGGTCTCCTTTAGTGAGTTTTGTAAGCGCTTTGCATTTAAAGCAGCGATTTCCTCGTCACTTAAGCAATAAGCAATAATAACAGTTGTTCTATTTCATCTGTTTTCGAGATATAATGTTCCCAAATGACCTGTTGTTCACTCATAATTAATTTTATAAATTCACTAAAACTTCTTTTGATATTTCTTCAACAGATATATGTTAAAAAAATGTTGTTCACTACTTTCGCTGTATACAAAAATACATATTTACGATCACAAATAAATGGAACAGCAATTATTTGTTTCGACTTTTGTAAGAAATCTTTTATGAATGCTTTGACTAAAAATTCAGACTGTTAAAAATATGCACTTAAATGTCTCGATGGTGATTAATTTGCAGTGTGCTTTTGGAAAGTAGCTTGAGAAGTTGAACAATGTAAAATCTGCAGGGTGTGCTTATCTTATCGAATTTTGATTGTTTGTTTATTACCCAAACAGAATACATATTTCGGGCTTTTTTTTACAGAGAAGGAGAAGCAGTTCATGGGATTCGATGTCGGTGGATGTTGGTTCATTATGTCTCAACAAGACTTTTTTGAAAAGCAAAGTGTATACGACTGCAAGCTTTAGACCATTGACGAGCTCAAGGCAAACATTTGTGACGAGCTCATAAAGTAAATCTGAGCCGAATTTAATGCACAGGGACAATCATATGTGATCATGTGTCAAAGCTGACCCGACAAACGTTGTTTTGCCAAACAAATTATTTCTAGAAAAACAACGTTTTTCTGTTACATACGCTATGGGGAAGGGTATACAAATCATTTTTATAAGAAAACCGATTTCGGATGCAGCTGTACCGGGCCGGTTACCTCAAGTACGACGACAGTAGACACAACTTATTATTAGATTCGTGCAAATAAAATTCAAGTGGATGTCGTGCTAACCGTATTTGGCATTGCGCCGTAGGAAAATGGTCTCCCCGAGCTCGAGTATGATGATGGTCCATTCTTTGATGATGATCAAATGGATATGTTTCGATACAGTACGGTAAGCAATTTTAGGCAACCAGTATTTTAATGGACAGCAACTTTTCCATCGCCGATATCTAACAATTGTTTCGAGAATGTGTCAGCAGAATTTTCATCATCGTTGCACGTGGAATGTCTGAAAGTGTTTGTCTGAAATCACCTGAGTGCCGCTGAATAGTTTGTCGTTTTTTTTATATAATTGGGAGTTTTGTTCAACGCCTCAAGAGATTGTTTGTGTGCCATAGTGCATTCATCCCAGATGATAATTTTGCATTGTTTCAGCAGGGTTACTTCTAATGTTTAGAGACAGTTCAAATGTTGAATCAGCTGTTCTGCCCCCATCCAATAAGCAATATTATTGAATGGGTTCAATGCAAAATGATGGAACTGCCAATGCGATGACATTATTTGATCGAATTAGCAAAATGAAAAATGCATTGCCAGTTCCACCTGGTTAATCCAGACGAAACTGCCAGTATAATGCGGTATTTTTTTTTTTGGAAAACGCCCCAAAAAAATAATATGGCTTAAATCGTTCTATAGACGAAATATTCATAGTATTATTCCCAAAATGTTTTCATCAAACGTTTTTTGGAATTCACTTAAAATTGTATCTAAAACTTTTATTTACAAAAACGCCCTAAAAAAGTGGGTGTGGAAAAAGACTGTGTGTTGTCGAAATATAGATAGTATTCAGTCAAAATATATTGCCCAGACAATTTTTCAAAAATTCCTTACGGTTTAACCAAAAACAACGTTTTTTTGAAAAGTGGGCTTGGCAGTAAGCGGATTTTGAAAACTAGGGCCTAAGACATTCTCATAGTATTTCTGAACAGCACAAAATATCAACTTAGTTTTTTATGTATAGATTTGTGGAAAAAGCCTAAAATGTACTGAAATTCATGTGTTTTTTGACGCACAAAACACACATACGTCAAACTTCACAAAGATCATATATAGACAAATACCAAAATCTGCGAAAGTTTGGTTAAAATCGGTTAAGGCGTTAGGGATGAATCGGCGACAAACTAACACAATTTTAAGGTTCAATTTTTGTATATATATATATATAGATCGGGGCTGCCGGCGCGGCGTATCGGATAGGTAAACGGAAAACGTTGCGGCAGCTCTGGTTTCTTTATCACTTAATTTGATCGACACAGCATGAACAATGGAAGCTTTAATTGAATTCTGCACCTTAGATTCTTATCAGTCTTCACGTTAAGCGATAATACCTTCAAGATATCAGTCGGAAGTAGACTATAAATATTTCCGGCGTTATCTATCAATTTAATTTAATATTCTTTGAGCGAAGTACCTTGTACTTGAAACCATTTCATTTAATTAGATTAGACTTGAGATAGTAATTCCAAATATCAGAACCATTTTACACGGATTTTAAAAATGTTTATGTCTAATGATAAAGTTCTGGGTAGTTGTAGTTGATATCGTTATCTTTATCTTCAACAGAGCTTCGACAAATAGATATAAGCTGAGTATGCGATCATATACATAATCACCGTTATTCATAAACTCATTATAAGGATTGTATAAATTTATACACAGCTAAAAATGTCACTAAACGCAAAAACCTCATCATAATAGTTATACTACGTTGAATAGAGGCTGCATATTCTAAACGGGTCTGATGGTTAAATAGTGCCTGTATAAGGGTATTTTTTTTTTTGTTTCTGTATACACAAACGGCTGAGCATCAGGGTTGCTAAAGGTTCAATTGTAAGTTGAAAAAATAGTCCAGGGTATTTTTGTATCTTAGCAGTTATGTTTCACTGTTTAATTTGTTCAAATGGTAATTTTTTTTTACCTAGAGACTCAACATTGTAAGTGATGTTATTGAGTCAACATAAGTCACCAAAATGTTATAAAAGTGTAGAAAACAAAGTTGTCACCATGAGTTTCGCAACCATAAAAACTATACCTTGGTAGCTCTGCCGAGCTTTTTGGTAAATAATTTGACACAAACCCTGTATAACTATTATGGGTGTAGAAATATGTTATAAGAAATTGTGCTACCCTGAATAAAGGCTGAATAAATACGTATGCACTGTATAACTAGTGAAATCTAATGAATAATGGGGTATATGTACACTTGGATTGTATTATTTTAAGTACTTTTCAGTGAAGGATTGCCTAGTTTTGTAGTCATAGAATATTTTTTTAATAACAAAAGTAAGCAAACGCCTAAGTTCACTATCAATAATATTTTGAACCATACCCACTTTTTGGTTTTTAACAGGGGATTGTACCTTCTCCTATATTTTTTTTTCAATAAATCATTAACTTCAATATCAACTTTTTAAAAAGCAAAACCAACTAATGCTATCTACATACGTCTGTTTTTTTGTTTGTAAAAATTAGTGACTTATTAAAAAAACATGCATATAACGGGTGGTTAAATTTTAAGGGCCGATGTTGAATGTGAACCACACCTAAACGTCAAGTTTTTTTCTGCATTTCATATGACATTTCTCAATTTCAGACTAACTCAATTCGAACCATCAAATATGCGTACAATCTGAAAAATCGTGCAAAACATTGAGCAAACCGGATCTATAGGAGATGTGAAAACACCAGTGCATACTCGTACAGTTCGTACTGCAGAAAATATTGCTGCTGTTCCTGATAGTGTGGCTGAAGAGCCGCCCACCTCAACTCGTCGTCGTGCCCAACAATTGCACAACTCACGCTCGTCGTTGATGAACATAATGCATAAAGACTTGCATTTACACGCTTACAAGGTGCAATTGACTCAAGAACTAAAGCCTCTTGACCATTTCAAGCATCGTCAATGGTGCCGCATTTGGGCGAATGATAATCCAAGAGTGATTGTCGAAAAACCAATGCACCCACAAAGAGTGACTGTTTGGTGCGGTTTATAGGCTGGTGGCATCATCGGGTCGTATTTTTTCTAAAATGAGGCCGGTCAGGCAGTTACTGTGAATGGTGTTAGCTATCGTGAGATGATAACGAATTGGAAGATATGGACGATATGTGGTTTTAACAGGACGGTGCCACTTGACACACAGCTAACGAAACAATGGCTCTTTTCCACGACAAATTCAATGGCCGTGTTATCTCACGTGGTGGCGATGACAATTGGCCGCCAAGATCATGTGATTTGACACCGTTGGAGTTTCTTTCTTTGGGGTTATTTGAAAGAAAAGGTGTACGTCGATAAGCCAGCAACAATTCAAGAGCTAAAGGGTCAGAAAATTCGGCACATTAACTGCAGGGAACCTCAATTATGCCTCAGCGTCATCGAAAATTTGGATCACCGGATGGAGGTGTGCCGCCGAGGTCGCGGCGGCCATTTGGCCGATAATTTTTTCCAACCCATACCAATATTATCATAATAAAAAGAAATGACAATAATTTGTGTGTTATTCAAAATCAAAATCAGCCCTTAAAATTTAACCACCCTTCATAAGTTATTTCTTCAGAGCAATTACAGTTAGAGTATCTATTGGTTAAAAAGGGCAGAGCATCCAATATTTCACCGGCCGGTGTTTGAGCGAATGTGGGACTCAGTGGCGCGATGGTTAGTGCGATGAACTGCCGCGCAGAAGGTCTGGGTTCGAGTCCCAGCCGTAGCAATACCAAAATGATTTTTCACTGGCCCTCCTCTCGTGATGATCTGACGAATCATCCGACTAGTATCAATTGTCAAGAATAGCTAATCTCAACTTAGCCGTTCGGATTCGGCATAAAACAGGAGGTGCAAGAAGTTTGAGCGAATGTATTGGCCACATATTGAACAGTTGCCGTAGAGAAGGCACGCTAGCATATTTGCGAGTTGTATTCAAGTCATTGTAGTATCACAACGGATTTATCATCATTCGAAAATTTGTCTGCCAATTTGATTCATTCCAGAGTTTCGTATAAAGTTACCTATGTTAACAATTACTAGGCCACCTAGGTTGTAAAATTGGAAGTTACCGATGTAAAGGGTTCTTTTAAAGCTCTGGACTTGAAGAGATGAAGTGGGGTTTTGTCTTCGTCCTCATCCTGAACATTTCAGTAATCTTTTTTGACAAGGATGTAGTTTTTTCGCGTGTAAGCCTTTGGAGTGTTGTCCAATGGGGAACCGATGCATTAAACAGGCGGTGACACAGACCTGATAGGTACTGAAACATCTCATAGCTGTGTTTTTTACGCATTAAATTCAATCCGAAGGTTGGAACCTCAATTTAAACTTTTAAAAATGTTGCTTTTTTGTTTGAGACTCACTGCCATTTCAGCTTTATAGAGAGTATACAACTACAAGAGTGCGCATCTCATACAACGAAAATTTAGTATGATATTGACAGATGTTGTAGCTGTTTCAGGCGCGGGCGGTAAGTACGAAGAGGAATTTTCGTCATTCGTATGCATCGGCTATGCTGTTGCTTGTTGCTGGCATGGCAATGTGCACACTAGGGTATCAATATCAGTACCTTGCTTACTTAAGTGGCGCTGCAGTCAGGGATGAACCTGGGCCTCAACCAACATGCCTCTCCAATTAGCCCGGTCCTTAGCTAATTGCCTCCAGTTGCGCCTTCTCCTATGTTTGTATTGCAGGGCATACAAATGGCTTTTGTAGGAAAACGCCCCTAAAAAGTGGGCGTCGGTTAAAATGGTCTATTGACGAAATGTTCATATTAATACTACCAATGATTGTGCATTAACATTTTTTTCGAAAATTTTAAAATTTTCCCAAAATACGTTTTTTTATAAAAAAAAAGCCCCCAAAAAGTGGGCGTGGCAACAAACTTTATACTGATAAAATATAGATATATCGATTCTCTAAATATGCTGCTCAGATACAACAAAGAGCACGTGTACCAAATTTCATCCTTCTAGCTCAAAATTTAACATAACAATTGAAAAAAAAGGTTTAAAGGACATTTTCTAGTCTTGATGGATTTCCAGAAATGTACATAGTTCATTTAAAATTCAATTCAGCACCATTTAATAAGATAAACATCTGCGGCATCTTGATCAGTTATCCTTTCCTGAGAAAGTTGTTCACTAAAAATTATAAATTAAAACAAGAGAAATACTTCAACTATTAGCACTCCAACGTGTGTTGTTTTAATGAATCTGCATACTCACCTTTTCGCTAAACGTCAAAATTGAATTTTCGCAAAATTAAGAAAACCTTTTTAGCCATTGTTAAAAGATCTTAAAAGTAGTTTGATTTAACACTTTAATAATGGAGTTGTGTTCCTAACCACTTTTGTAAAAACAATGTAATTCCCTGTTCTATTTAAATATTTTATTAATGAATATGTAGTACACTGACATAGTAAATATATTTGAATCTATATATATAATCCCGTTTTTGTAAAATTCATCAATCCAATCCAAGGCCACTATCCCTTTCAAAAAACTTAGAATTGTTCATAGGACATGTATCCATTATTTTATGTAAATGTTTCAGACTGATCTTAACGGTATTAGAGTGGATCGGACGAAGTTCTAAAATATTACCCCCCTGTTGACCCATTCTAAATGAGTCTTTTATTGCAATAATATCAATTTTCTTGGACGTGATAAAATAATCCTTATACGTAAAGCCACCTTCCACTTGTTGTGTGTAAATGATGGATTTATCAAATATAAATAATTTACCAGGATAGCCCGCATTATCTTCCCGAAGATCGTTGATATAGAGATCCAAAACTTTATGAAATTTATTTTGATCGCTGTAAATATTTAACTGAATTTTTTTTTTAAATTCGTTTACAATCATAATATGGCGTTATACTTACTTGTTCCCATTCGAAAATATCGCTTATTTGACTTGCTTCATTGACTACGCTTATAAGGTTATCGATTTCTTTTATCAAAATCATACACCAATTGATTTGAGCCGAAGAGGATTTGATTAAAAGTGGAGAGAAGAAATCCTATTGTTTTTTAAATAGAATATTAATTGAACACATTTTTTTCAAATAATTTTAATAAAATATTTTTTTGTTCAAATGTGATTAAAAAAGTGCATAAAACTTCATGAACGGAATGCATTATTTGTATATTTTTCGGTGCGAAAGCATCAAGTTATTTTCGAAAACATTTTGCGGAAAACTCAGTTTTTAGTTCGGTGTGAAAACCGTGATACTTCGTTATTTAATTTTCGGATATTTATTTACTAACTTTTATCTATTCAGAAAAATGATTCTTCATAAAAATAAATTGAACCTATATTGATAATTTTTACTGAAACTAATTGTTTATGAAGTTTTAGGTAAACATTTTTTCCTTTTAATTAAAAAGAAGTAATTTTAGCTATATTTAAATAATTTAAATAATAATTTAAATACATATATACTTTACCTTTAATAGTGCCTTTAACAACAATGGATATCTCGTAAGCCTCTGGATCGGCTGGAGTAAAAGGCTTTGAATTCCTAATTTTTTACCGCTCCGATTCTGGTAGTACTGTTAAAAGATATTTAGAAGTATATTTTACTTATAATTTGCCTGAAGATATCTATATACATTTATCTATACATATTATAAAATAAAGTCCCAAAACGTGTATGAATGCGCTAATCTCGAGAACTGCTGAACGGAATTTGATGTGGTTTTCACTATTATTGTCTGCATTTCCCTGGGAATGCTATAGAGTATAGTGTATTCAAAATGGCTGTATCACTTACAGGGGCTGAGCATTCCAAGAGCATTTGAGGTCTAAGTGGCAGAAATCAATTTTTTTTTCAAACAAAACCTGTTCTGAGGCTATACGACGTCAATGAAAATGTAAAGCTGGAAGAGGATGCAAGCTCATCAGAATTCGGTGCCGTACTTCTGCAGTTAGACCAGCTAAATCGCTAACCGATTGCCAACAAAGATACTCACAGTTGGAAAAGGAAGTACTTGCAAAAAAATTAGGATGCGAGAAATTTTACTACTATATATGGAGTAAGCAACCAATTGTTAAATCAGACGACAAACTGAAGAATCTATATTTAAGAAACCTCTCCATGCATGTCCAGCTACAGTCCAACGAATTCGTTTAAGCTTTCTGACGTATAACCCAGAAGTGATTTACAAAAAAAGGATCTACAATGTTCCGCAGACCGATTAAGTCGTGATGTTGAGACTCCAAAACCAATTGATGATAAAGATGACAATGAATTGCAAGTGCTTAGCCGGTTGACCAGTTTACCACAGCATTTGAGACATGCCAACACCTAATCGAATTTATATTTAAGCGCTAGCCAGCTAAAATTCAAAGTGTTCCAATATCAGTTCGGCCATACTGGTATTTTCGCGACGAACTAACAGTAGGCGATGGTATCATGCATAAGACGCATAAAATACTTATTCCAGAAGCGATGAGCCGTGTTATAAATAAATTTTGAGCTATGAAAAGTGTATATGCCATGCAAGTGACCACGTTTTCTGGCCAGCATTAAACCAGGACTTAAACGATTTTATCCAAAATTGTGCATCGTGTCAGGTCAATCAATGAAATAAACATATGAGAAGGCTACAATCCGACATGCGGATCGTTTAATACCCTATCCCATCCCATCCTTAAAATGAATATACCCAAAATGTGGGCATTATGGCGATAAAATATTGAAAATGACGTTATCACAACATATTGTTCAAACAGTCTATCAAAATCTTTTGTGGTTCCATAAAAAAAACAAGTTTTTCTATTGCATATGCCTTTGGGTAGAGTATACAAATGGTTTTTGTAGAAAAACAGCCCCAAAAAATTTAACGTACATTTCTTGTTCATTTCTTAACAACCATTCAAAGTTGATAAATAATAAAGCATGTATACTCGCTTATAGATGCATTTTTTTACGCGTGACCTTGTGATAGTGATAACTTGTGTTAAAAAAAATGTTAGCAATATTAAATTGTTTTGGATATTAAACGAGAAGGTAAATATTTTCTAAAACAAAAATTTTATAGTTAAATAACTTGAAGCCTTATCGTGAATGGACCCCAAAGCAAACCGATTTTTTAAAACTTTTGTTATCTTTGTTTTCAGTAAGTTAGAGTTTTAGTTGGTTTGCCCCCGAGTATCCTCTACAAATTAGGTATTAAAATGAAACATACCACCCTACCTTTCGAAATAATATTGTTTTATTTTCCCCCTTTTCCCTTTCCAGTTATACTACTTTAAGTGGTCATATTACGTTTATTTTTGGTCTTGCAAAAAAAAACTTGATAAATGGTTTTATCTTTAATTGGAACTAGTTATCAATGCATAATTACAAGCATTGATACTGGAATGCAGTTGGTATGGTCAAGGCGTAGAGAATGATGAATTTGATCCCCTATATAACTAAGTTCATCCCGTTTGAAAGAAGCTGACGTTATTTTGAAAAAAACTATAATGTTAAAAAAAAATCTATGTGAAATCATCCTTAGTAAATTATGTTCTGCAAGTGCATCACAACAACGAGGTCGTGGAAGTGATTTTTCAAATGAAAGCTGTATGGATTTTTTCCATTTCGAAATTTCATCAGCAGTAATCGGAATCTACAAAACATTGATCGACATATGTGTCACAACAACATGCCATTATCAAATTAAAAAAAAAAAACAAAACTTTATTTATCAAAAAATGCATTAAGAGGGTCGGGGTCATAATCCCGAAAACCAAAACCCCGGAAACCCAAAATCCTGAAAAATTATATAAAATGAAACATTTGCGCAAATTTTGGGTTTCTGGGATTTTGGTTTCTGTCCGACTCCACTATTAAAAATTTAATTTATCCAAGAATTTTTTTTTACTTTTTCTCTGTTATTTGGTAAAAACAGACAAATTGAACTGATAATATCAGCGCTTCTTTAAATAAAAAACATGCACTATATTTATGACCACACTATGTATGGGCGGGTACCCACTGTGATTGGGTTTAAATGATCTAGAAACGAAATGTTCATATCATCATCAAAAAGTACAGCGTAGCATTTGTTTTTTTTATATTTTAAAATTTTACGGAAAAACGTTTTTTACTAAAAACTACCCCCAAACAGTAGTCGAGGTAAAAACTGTATAATGACCAAATATAAATATTGAGAATGTCTAAATATGTTGGTCAGACACTTTTTCAAAGTTGCATACGGTTTGGTCAAAAACTAGGTTTTCATCATTCTAGCTCAAAATGTTAGGCCCAAAATCTGGTGAAGTAGGGACGGACGGACAGACAGACATGGCTAAATCGACTCAGCTTAGGCATCTGAGTTGATCCATATACTTCAAGGCAGGCATGTCAAACTCGCGATTGTGATTTTTTGCGGCCCTCAACACTTTTTCACAATTTTCATTAAAAAAATGTAAAAATAAATTATTTAACAAAAATATATCAAAATAAAAAATAAATAAATTCTGAGTTGTGTGAAATTGCATAGCTAGATAAATTAGTTTTTTTTAACCAATAAGTATTCCATTATTATGGTCTAAGATATGAATAACATGACTTTTATTTTGAAAGTGTCAAATCAATAAAAAAAATTGAAAAATACTCTGATCACTTATAGATTAATTTTGCATGGTGTGAAACATACATTTTTATTTTTTTAACTGTGTTGTTTTTGTATTCCGCACATGTTTCGTAAAATTTTGTAGCTCAAATTTTGAATTTTTTCGCCACTATGTTTCTTTTTTATTGATTTGATGATTTTATTATTTTTTTCGGAATTTGAATGAGTTTTTGCTTTGGTTGGATGCAAACAATTAAGTAAATATATTGATTTGATTATTGCAACTAAATATTTACTTCATTGAGGTCACACTGTAATTCTGATCCAGCAAGGTTTATTTGATTTTCTAATAAAAGAATATACATTTATATTAGTATTACAGTATTAAAATTTGTGATGCAGCCAAGTACTAGTAAAAAACGATCGATTGAAAGTGACCATCGTTGTTTTCAAGGAAATTGGGAGATCAAATATTTGTTCGTTCCAAAAAGAGGTAAAATATGGTGCTTAATATGTTGACAAACTATTCCGGTTTGCAAAGAATACAATACCAAAAGACATTACGAATATGTGGCCACTGTAAAAGTTAGTTATCGGATATCGCATGAAATTTCAAAAAAAAATCAAAACCAATTATTGATGGAGAATTTATTTGGGAAAGTTTAATAATAGCAGCTGAAGAGTATTGCCCCGATAAGATAAGACTGTCTTCTAATAGGTTTTGACTCACATTTTCCTAATTTCAAAAAAAAATATAGTACATAACAATAATACAAAAATTCACAAAAAATATAAAAATTGAATTAAACAAACAAATTATATATCATGTAATGCGAACCATAATGGTCTTTTAATTTGGCAAAAGTTAAAAATGTCAAGTATTTAAGTTTATTTAGGCTATTAATTAGTATTAAAAGAATTGTAAACAAATAAAGGATTAAAAAAATACATTTAAAAGTAAAGGGTCCGCCAAATAACTTTTTTTTTTGAAAATGCCATAAAAAAAACTACTGAATATTTTCTCAAATTTCTTTTTTTCTTTGAAAGTACAATCCTTCCGGTTAATAATGGAAAATAATTTCATTCAAATGGCTGCGTCGGCTGGCCATGCAGTAGTCTACACGATCGGTCCAATTGTTAAGCACATTATCGATTGTGTGCAGCTGTATTTCACCAATGGCTTCACGAATATTGTCCTTTAAAGCGGCAATTGTCTCTGGCTTGTCGGCGCAACACTTATCTTTTACGGCACCCCACAAATAATAGTGTAGCTTCGGCTGTGTGGCACGTAGCGCCGTCCTGTTGAAACCAAATGTTGCAAATATCCTCCTCTTCAATTTTTATGAACAGAAATTCGTTCAACATGGCCCGATAACGATCGCCACTGACTGTAACGGCCATTCCTTGCTCATTTTCGAAGAAAAATGGCCTAATTATGCCTCTGGACCAACATTCGCACCAAACAGTGACTCGTCTTGGGTGTATCGGCTTTTCAATGTATGCGTGCGGGTTTTCTGTGCCCCAAATGCGACAATTTTGCTTGTTTACATACTCGCCAAGATCAAAATGAGTTCATCTGATTTTTTTTGGCAAAATCGGCATCTTCTCTAAGTCGATCGTAGGACCACTTAGCGAAGCGAAAACGCATTTGATGGTCAGTTGGCTTCAACTCCTGAACCAATTGGACTTTGTATGGCGTCATACCAAGGTCTTTATGCAAAATTCGTCTCAATGATGTCTCCGAAATGTTCAATTGTTGAGAACGACGGTAAATTGATGTTGATGGCGCTTCACGCACACTTTCTGCCACAGCAGCAATATTCTCGGGTGTACGCACTGTTTTTGGCTTTTCACGCTTTGGTTTATCGATGAGGATGCCAGTTTCTTTCACTTTTCCACAAGATAACGAACATACGGAGCTGACGGTGCTTCTCTTCTTCCAAAATCTGTACGCAATTTTCGCACACATTCTGCAACATAACCATGATTTTCAAAGTAATGTCGCAATATTTCCCAGCGTTGTTCAAGCGTATACACAACCATATTCGTTCAGCGGAAGGATAAAACTAATTATCTGTCAAATCAGACATGAGCTAAGTGTTACCATTCACGAAAGAAGCACTAGTTGAAAAAAAAAAAACGTTAGATGGCGGACCCGTTATAACTTTATCCGGAAATACAGTTGCGAATAGAGTCACTGACATTGCTTCAAATTTTAGAGATCAACTTGGCATTGAGCAATGGCATTAATGCCAAATAAAGATTCACTAACTAAGTTGCATTAAATTTTGAAGCTTTTTCAATTGCATTCGATGAGAGTACTGATTTAATAGATACAGCCCAGCTAACTTTTTTTATTCGAGGATGTGACGGGAATATAAAAATTATTGAAGAGCTATTAAAATTAATTTCAATGCATGGGACAACAACTTAAGAAGATATTTTTGATGCAATTATTATTGTTATTAAATATGTATCCTTGGCTTTGACGTTTTAGACTTTGGTAAAACTTGTGAACATCGTTCCTGGAGTAAAGCCTCTCTATATCCTCGATCGCGCGCTTTCCTTGCTCTTTTTTTCTTTCTGAAAAGCCCATGTTCTTCCCTTTTTCTCTGCCTATAGCGCTCAATGGCAGCTCTCGTCTTCACCTGCAGCTTAGCCTTTTAGGCCTCGTTCTTGGCTGCGAGCATCTGTCGGCATTCCTCATCAAAGGGGTTTTTTGCTGGTGGCCGCGAGAAACCTAGCACATCAGTTGCGGCTGATCTAATGGCTTGTTGGCATCGTTGCCATTGTTCTTCGACATGAGTTGCTGGTGGTATGGTGTAAATCGAGACGCGTATCCCCGTTGCGCAAAGGCCTTGGCGGTCTCTTGCGATTGCAGTTCTTCGACATTAAATTGTTTCACAGTATTTCTGGTTTGTTGTGGCGTGGTGGATATCCGCATCCTTACCTTGGCTGCAACAAGGTAGTGGTCCGAGTCGATGTTAGCCCCTCGGAATGTTCGGACATCCAAAATACTGGATGCGTGTCTCTTGTCTGTCTCAATGTGATCAATTTGATTGACTGTTCGTTGATCTGGAGACTGCCATGTCCCCTTATGGATATCGAGGTGAGGAAACCGTGTGTTGGCTATAGTGGCATTTCGTCCCGTAACGAAGTCAATTAGCCTAAGTCCGTTACCATACGTGTTGTCGTATAGGCTATATTTTCCGACAATACTGCTAAATATGTCTTCTCTTCATACCTTTGCGTTAAAATCTCCCAGCACGATTTTAACATCGTACTTTGGCAGTCGCTCATAGGTTTTGTCTAGGAGCTCGTAGAAGCAATCCTTAGTTGTATCATCTTTTTCCGCCGTTGGATCATGAGCGCATGCATATAAGGCTTATGTTGGCGAATTTGGGTTGATGCGGATTGTTACAATGCGTTCGATAATGCACATATAACAAATCCGCAACCGAATAGTCGCTGTTTCTGCTCACTATAAACGGTCCATAGTAGATGTCACAGTTTTTCATCCTCTTTTTGCCCGGCCCATCCCATGGTATTTCCTGGATGGCTGTAATGTCTGCTTTGTAGCAGTTTAGTGCTTCCGCTAGTTGTTCGCCTGCACCTTTCCTGTTTAACGTTCTCACATTCCAAGTGCAGATACGAACGTCGTTGTCCTTTTTTCGTTTAGCAGGGTCGTCAACAGTAATATCAGTCCTTTCCGAGGCTATTAGTTGCTTCGTAACGATGGTTTTTTCCATGGGTGTGTAGTTACCCCAAAGCACAACCTCCAACATAGAGGGCCAGTTCCAATTTATTTGATACCCCTAGGACACGGGGCCAGCAGTATCCACTACGGGATTGAGCGCTGCCGTTGACCTTCCGGTTTATCCGCCACCATCTCTGTTCAAGGGGCCTGACCTGTTGTCCGAATATGTCGAAGCAGCTCATCTAGAATCGCCTGGGACGGCAGACCGGGTATTCATTTCGCGCCATTCTGACCAGGGTGATTATAGTGTTGCTGTTTTACGTCTTGTTGTCAACACTCGCACTTATCGTTTAGCAAATCAAATCCGGTTGGATGAGACCAGTATCCGATGGTTACCACTTGGAGGTAAAAAATAAGCACATTTGATGTGTAGTCAGAGTTGCGAGCACTGGGCATTGCTAAGTTAAAGCCAATCAGAGCCTACCCTCGTTCTATAACACCAATGTGTAAACATTTTTGAAATCCACCCACTGCCAAAAAACTTTGGATGCAAGATCATTGGTTATGATTATGACCATTTACTACTTTATGAGGTGGGTTTCCTACAAAAAACATTAATGCATATGCATATGCATTAGAAAAACATTGTTTTTTTTTTGTCGAACCATAAACGATTTTGATAAACTGTCTGAACAATATGTTCTGACGTCATTTTCTATATTTCATCGCCATAAAGCACATATTTTGGGGATATTAATTTTATGGATGGGACGGGATAGGGTATTAAACCCATGATTCTTTTCTCCTCAAGCTAATAATTTTGTTACTCTTTGTTTCTTAAATATGGTTATATAGTCCGATAGCATATCAGCAAAAAACTAATTCACCTTAGGGGAAACACCGTGACCAGTTAAAATTCCTCAATCTTTTTGGGAAACATTTAAATGTGTATAAAGTATATTGCTGAAAATATATGGAAATATGGACCAAAGTAAATTAGCAAAAACCTTTGAAGCTACACTATTTGGCTCTTGTTTTACAAATAAAAAAAATGTATTCATACCACGAAGTACGGCTTGAAGTTATCAGTTACTGCCTGGGATCTGCGTTTATTTATCGCATACAAAACGTAGAGATACATTGAATTGTTCTAAAAAATAAATAAAACAAAATTAAACAAAATAACAACTTTTTTTAAACATACCTACCGTAATGAGCTTCACAAATTCCTCAAAAAAATGTTTAAGATCATGTGGATTCTCTGGTAATATGGGTAGAATTTTATCCCGATGCAATAGTGCAATTTCTTTAATTGGACCGAAGAGATGCTCCTTCTTTTTGTGTAGCTGTAACGGACAATCGCTTCTTTGAAACATCAATTCAAAGTACTCTATTTCGCTGAGCAAACTTTCAACGTAATTACGTTCGGTGTTGGTGATCTCTTGCGTAACATTTGTCAGTTGTTTCATGTGCTTTTTTCTGATTTAAAACCAAGAGTAAGTTAATTATACAAAAGATATCAAACAAATAGATCAATCCACATACTCATCCGATACGCTTTTTCTAAATGTCAAATTTCGTTTTAGTGTGGAAAAAGCCATAGTTGTTGAAGTTGGATGCGCAAAAGTAGCCCGAAGGCGTGGAGTATTTGTTACAAAACTAAAAAAAATAAATTTTGAAACATGTAATACGGATCAATCATTCAATTTTTTTTAAATTCCTAACTGTTTGGCCAAAAACAACGATTTACTGAAAAAGCAGCGTTGCAGTGGGTGGATTTTTTTTTAAATTTTTACACTTGTTCTGCTTCGTCGGCCAGAGACTCTATATATCAAATTTCAACACTCAAGCTCATAATTTAAGGCCCAAAAATCAGTGACACACAGACGGACAAACAGACATGGCTAGATCGACTCAGCTAGCGATTCTGAATCGATCCATATACTTTGATGTTTATCTAGCTAAATTATTTCTCAATGTTACAAACTATGTATCAAAACTAATATACCCCTATGGGGTAGGGTATAAAAATGCACAGATAAAGAAATTTCATACACGTACTTTTCGTTGCCATAGATGCCATAAAATCATTTGATTTGCAATCTTCGATTAAGAATAAATAGGGGAAATACTTGTAGCTTAATGAGTGTTTAGAAAATTTAAAATAAATTACTATCAACATTTGTTTTTCAAATTTCGAGTTTAAAAGTGTTTTTTTTTTTAGATATTGGTACAAACAACCCTATTTAAAAATATAATGGAAGAGCAGAATTCTGGCTTTTAAGGCAGATTGATGTGTTTTGAAATATTTTTTTAAGATATTTAAAAAAATGTTTTTTTAATATTGTTTCTCTCCAAAAATGGGCCAAGATAGACCCCCTCCATAGAAAAAGTGCTTGAATTTATTCGGTCTACTAGAATCCGTTCTTATTTTGCCCGCCTAAGCTATCCTACTCTCCCCGAAATGGATTATAAAGATTTTGCAGGATCATGAGTATTTCTTATACAAATGCATACCTTCCAAGCTCCTCATCCGATTCATCGCTGCTTGATTCTGGATTTATTTTTTGGTTTATTTTTCCTGGGGAAAAATCACAACTCCATGGTTTTTTGGTTTGAATTTTTGGTCGAAATTCAGGTAATGAATTGTCGTCGCTCTCTTCAATTGGTTTATCGTTTTCTTGAGTAATTGAGGGATCCTTTATGTAGCTAGGTGGCGAATTTCGTAAACGCTGAATTTGTTTAAAGTTCGTACAATTGTGGCCCACTTGGGGGTTTTGAATTTTAACATTGTGTAAGTTAGTTATATATTCCTGTTTAGATTTGCAATCGAATTGTAATGCTGAGGCTGAGTTTTCTTGATCTGAAATATATCCTTGAGGAGATTCCTCATTTAATTTCATTTTGTTTTCAAATTTCTTTCTTAGTTCTTTTACTGATGATGATATTGATCCACTTTGGCTTGGAATTGTATCAACTGATTTAGTTATTAGTTCACCACTTTGGCTTGGCAGTACATCACTTGATTTATTTATTACCACCCATGAATCACCCGAAGGAAGTGCGGTCTCCTTTAGTGAGTTTTGTAAGCGCTTTGTATTTAAAGCAGCAATTTCATCGTCACTGTAATTCTGAAGCAACATTAACAGTTGCCCTACATCTCTTGCTTTCGATATATTTAGATCGCAATTGATCTGTTGTTTACTCATAATTAATTTTATAAATTCACTAAAATGTCTTTTGTTTTGTTTTCAATAGATGTTCGTTAAAAAAATTATGTTCACTATTTCGGTGTGTTAAGAAAAGAAAAGCAAGGTTTTAGTCGTTTCTATCTAATTTTTTTTTTTTCACCTTTTGTAAGAAATCTATATTGAATGCACTGAAAATTCACACTGTTGAAAATGCACTTAATGTCTCGATGGTGATGTTGAAAGCACTGTGCATTTTAAAAGCATATTGCTTTTAACATCACCATCGAGACATGAAGTAAGAAGTTTACAAATATGAAACCTACAGCGCGTGGTTATCTTATCGAATTTAAATTGTTCGTTTATTAGATGCGACAATGGACTGATTAATTTTTTCTCAGTAAGAAAAAAAAAACAATTTTTATATATATGAATATTGGGTTATCCAATAGAGGGTATTTTTTTTAATAGCGTTGTTATTATTATTTTGTCAACATTTCATCATGAATAAACTTACACAGAAACTTATTTCCAAAATCATCTCCAAACTGATCCATCTCTTGCCTTATTCGATAAACACGAAACGATTGAAGCTTTGGAAGCCAAATAACTTGTGTTTTTCATAGAATACGGGGAAATCGGACCCACAGAATGGACTATTCAACATTTAGTCGCTTGCAACATTTAAAGGAAAATTTCTTTACAAAAATCCTCGTGTCTTATAACGGGTGATCCAAGTAGAGATACTTTTTTCAATAGCCTTTTTTGGCAGATCACGTGTGAGTCGTGTCATGCTGTCATGTTATTTTTGTTTAGTATTGTATGGCATTTCATAATGGAAAGACTTACGCGTGAACAACGTTTACAAATTGTTTAACTTTATTATGAAGATTCACGTTCTGTGAGGAATGTGTTTCGTGCACTTCGCTCAACTTATGGTCAACATAATCGGCCTACTGAGCGTACTATTCGCAACACCCTCACCCATTTTGAGACCCAGCATTCATTATTGGATAATATTCGACCGAATAGACCACGTCCAGCACGCTGTGAAGAAAATATAGCGGCCGTAGCTGAGAGTGTACACGAAGACCGTAGAGAGCCGATTCGGCGCCGTTCGCAGCAACTCGGACTGACGTATGGAACGACTTGGCGCATTTTACGTCAAGATCTTAAATTGAAAGCGTACAAAATACAGCTTGTGCAACAACTGAAGCCGCTCGACCTTCCCAAGCGACATCGCTTCGCTCTATGGGCTCTTGAAAAGTTCCAAGAAGATCCGACGTTTTCGAGGCAAATTTTGTTTAGCGATGAGGCCCATTTCTGGCTCAATGGGTATGTAAACAAACAAAATTGCCGCATTTGGGACGAAGAGCAACCTGAAGAGATTGAAGAACTGCCACTTCATCCAGAACAAACAACGGTTTGGTGTGGTTTGTGGGCCGGTGGAATCATCGGTCCATATTGCTTTAAAAATTATGCCGGTGCGAACGTAACCGTCAATGGCGACCGTTATCGTGCCATGATAACCGACTATTTGATGCCTGAAATTGAAGCTCGTGATCTCGGCGACATTTGGTTTCAGCAAGACGGCGCCACTTCCCACACATCGCATCAATCAATGGACTTATTGAGAGAACATTTCGGTGAGCACATAATTTCACGTTTTGGGCCGGTCGATTGGCCACCAAGATCGTGTGATATCACACCGTTAGACTTTTTCCTGTGGGGATATGTAAAGTCAAAAGCTTATGCCGGCAAACCCGCTTCGATTCAGGCCTTGGAGGAAAACATCACGCGTGTCATTCGCCAGTTACCAGTCGAAATGCTCGAACGAGTGATCGAAAATTGGACTCAACGGATGGACCATCTGCGACGTAGCAACGGCCAACGGCACGAAGACCACAATCATGTCCGGAAAACGTAGCAAGCCAAATAACTCGCCTTCCGCCCGAAAACTGCTAACATCTCCAGTTGCAAAACGACCGAAAAATACTTTCTTGAAAGCGATAAATGGAAGAAATTCGAAGAGTCAATCAGACTATTCTGCTAATGTCAAAAATCACAGATTCTGAAAAGAGAATAACAATTAAAATAGGTTTCGACATAGCAGCATTGAAGAGCTCAACTGATGACGTCAATAAGCGACTATTGTTGCTTGAGTCAAAGCAAGCTGAAATCGAGTTAATTAAACTCGAAAACAACGAACATAAACACAAGATACAAACATATGAGAGGCTACAATCCGCTATGCGGATCGTTGAATACCCTATCCCATCCCATCCTTTAAATTAATATCCTCAAAATATAGGCCTTATGGCGATGAAATACAGAAAATGACATTGTCACAATATATTGCTCAGACAGTTTCTAAAAATCTTGTGTGGTTCGACAAAAAACAACGTGTTTCTATTGCTAAGCCTTGGGATGGGGTATACAAATGGTTTTTGTAAGAAAACGCCCCCAAAATGTGGGCGTAGGTGAAAATGATCTATGGACAAAATGTTTATATTACCATTTCGGAAGTATTTGCATCAAAATTTTTTTCGAAAGTTTTAAAATTTGGACAAAAAGAGTTTTTTTTACTAAAAACGCCCCCAAAAAGTGGGCGTGGCAAAAAACTTTGTATGAACGAAATATTATATTAGGATTGTCTAAATATGCTACTCAGACACTTTTTTGAAATTCCTTACGGTTTGGCCAAAAAATAAGTTTTCCTAAAAAGGGGGCGTGGCAGTGGGCGGATTTCAAAAATTTTTACACTTGTTCTGGTGGCACGGACGAGGATCCTATATACCAAATTTCATTATCCTAGCTCAAAATTTAAGGCCCAAAAACCGCTGACGAACAGACAGACGGACGGACGGACGGACGGACGGACGGACAGACAGACATGGCTAATTCGACTCAGCTAGCGATTCTGAGTCGATCCATATACTTTGAGGTATATGTTGCAAAATTATTTCTCTATGTTACAAACTAAGTATCAAAACTAATATACCCCCCTATGGGATAGGGTATAAAAACACAATAACACAACGACACACTCAAACAAATCAATACTCGAACTACACTAAGAAAAGCAGTAGTTACTTCAGACAATGAGCACTTCTTCATGGCGTTCCATATCTGCCAAACGAAGACTTGCACCTGATTTTCACCAAATGTATGCCGCTTAATAGATGCTAACACGCCACCATTAAAAGGCATATTTCGTCGCCGCTCGACAAACACTTCACCTAATCCACCCATAAAAATAAAATTCTTCGAGATATCGCTTATCACCAAAAATAAATAGCTCCGCTTACATGACCTTGGCTTCGATTGCATCCCGTCTATATTCATACATGTCTCACAATCAAAAATCGTTTGTTTTCCCTTTTTAAGAATATTAACACACATGGACTAGCAGAAGATTAGTTTCAGGTGTTCAGTATGCCGTCTGCTATTGATCAGGTGATTTTTTTATTCAAACTGCAATTCTCGATCTATTTAACAAGCATGTTCCTTACAAAACTAAACAAATTAAATACCAAGATCGTCCTTGGTTTTCTGCTATAATAAAAAACAATTATTTGCGAGCGCGACTCATTTTATAAGCGCTGGAAGCGCTTTCGTCTGGAATAGCATAATATCGCTTATAACGCCATTCTTAACAATGTTGTGAAATATGCGAATCAAAAAAACGATTTTATTTATTGCGACTTAACCTAACGCTTCCTGGGCAAAAGCTTTTCAAAAACATTAAAGAAAAAATTGGTATTGGAAAACCAAAAAAAATTGTAAATTCTTCTAATTCGATTGCGATGAGTTAAATAAAAGATGCACATCCATGTCCATTGCAGACTCGACAGACCCATTGAGATCTTACTCACACACCCTTTTTATACCCTATCCCATAGGGGTATATTAGTTTTGATACTTAGTTTGTAACATAGAGAAATAATTTAGCTACATATACCTCAAAGTATATGGATCGACTCAGAATCGCTAGCTGAGTCGAATTAGCCATGTCTGTCTGTACGTCCGTCCGTCTGTCTGTTCGTCACCGATTTTTGGGCCTTAAATTTTGAGCTAGGATAATGAAATTTGATATATAGGATCCTTGGCCGAGTCACCAAAACAAGTGTAAACATTTTTAAAATCCGCCCACTGCCACGCCCCCTTTTAGAAAAAACGTAGTTGTAAGCCAAACCGTAAGGAATTTCGAAAAAGTGTGTTAGCAACATATTTAGACAATCCTAATATCTATATTTCGTCCATACAAAGTTTTTCGCCACGCCCACTTTTTGGGGGCGTTTTTAGTAAAAAACGTTTTTTGTCCAAATTTTAAAACTTTCGAAAAAAATTTTGATGCAAATACTTCCGCAATGGTAATATAAACATTTTGTCTATAGATCATTTTCACCTACGCCCACATTTTGGGGGCGTTTTCTTACAAAAACCATTTGTATACCCCATCCCAAGGCATTAGCAATAGAAACCCGTTGTTTTTTGTCGAACCACACAAGATTTTGAAAAACTGTCTGAGCAATATATTGTGACAATGTCATTTTCTGTATTTCATCGCCATAAGGCCTATATTTTGAGGATATTAATTTAAAGGATGGGATGGGATAGGGTATTCAACGATCCGCATAGCGGATTGTAGCCTCTCATATGTTTCATCATAAAAATGATCAACTTATAAACAAGTTAATTTTAAATACTACTGTTGAAGCTGAAGTGCTAAAAAGTTTTCTAGTTTCGATGAAATTCATCCGACTTTCTTAAAAGCAATACTCCCTTATTGCTTAAAATAAATAACTTGTTTAATTAGATTCTTACAACCGGCGTATTTCCTTACGTATGTAAGCTGTAAAAAATTATTCCTATACCAAAAAGAAAACAGTAAGGATGAGTACAAACCGATCGCAATTTTAATTTCTCTCTCGAAAATCTTATAGAATATAATGTACTTTAAAATACGCGAGTTTCTTTCTACAAAACAACGAACAGTCTGGCTTTCGTCCTAAACACAGTTGCACATCAGCTTCGCAATTTTAATTTCTCTCTCGAAAATCTTATAAAATATATTGTACTTTAAAATACGCGAGTTTCTTTCTACAAAACAACGAACAGTCTGGTTTTCGTCCTAAACACAGTTGCACATCAGCTTTATTAAACGTAGTGGAAGATGTAAGAAAGGCTATAAATGAAAATAAGCTTACACTTTTTACCTTGCTAGACTTTTCAAAAGCATACCAAACTTCTTGAACAATTTAAACGTTCTCTCCCAGCCGCGAACCTGATCTTGTCATATTTAAGAGGTAGATCACAGGCAGTCGAAGGTAACAACAAAATGTCATCCTCTCTTCCTTTAAATAAAGGCGTTCCACAGGGTTCTATTCTGGGACTGCTCTAATTCTCACTCTATATCAATGAACTGGCAAACTATGTCAATCTCGTCCATAATTATGTATGCTGACGATGTTCAACTAAACAATAGCTGCCGACTTGGTTTGACTAAAAACGGTGTTTTTGATGTTAATAAATATAAATATATCATTGGGCAGAAAAAATCGGTCTTACTCTTAATCCCAATAAATATAAATGTCTTTTAATTTCAAGGATTAAAGTAAAGACACGACATATTTTCTTCCAATTTAATTAAACGGAGCAGATATTCAGTTTGTCAATACTGCAATGAATCTAGGTGTTATATTTACAAATAACCTAACATGAGACAATTACATACGTCTCGCTCTAGGTAAAATGTACGGGTGCCTAAGGATGCTTTGGGCTTCCCAACACATAACTCCAGTTGCAACAAGAAACATATGAGAGGCTACAATCCACTGTGCGGATCGTTGAATACCCTATCCCATCCTATCTGTAAAACTAAAATCCCCAAAAAGTGGACATGGCTAAAAACACGATGTGGATAAAATAAAGAAAATGGAATGGTGACAACAAATTCTTCAGACTGCTTATAAAAAACTTTTACGGTTCTACAAAAGACAAGGTTTTCTACTGCATATGTTATGGGGTGGTGTATAAAAATGGTTTTTATATAAAAACGCCCCCAAAAAGTGGGCGTGGGTTGAAATGATCTATAGACGAAATGTTCATATTTATATTGCTAATGATTCTGCATCAAAAGTTTTTTCGAAAATTTGAAAATTTGACCGAAAAACGTTTTTTATTAAAAACGCCCCCAAAAAGTGGGCGTGGCAAAAAACTTTATATGAACGAAATACAGATATTCAGGATGTCTAAATATGTTGTTCAAAAAGTTTTTCAAAATTCCTTATGGTTTGGCCAAAAAATACGTTTTTCTAAAAAGGGGGCGTGGCAGTGGGCGGATTTCAAAAATTTTTACACTTGTTCTGCTGGGAGCAACAAAGAGCACGTGTACCAAATTTCATCCTTCTAGCTCAAAATTTAAGGCCCAAAAACTGGTGACGGACGGACGGACGGACAGACATGGCTAAATCGACTCAGCTATCGATTCTGAGTCGATCCCTATACTTTGAGGTATATGTAGCTAAATTATTTCTCTATGTTACAAACTATGTATCAAAACTAATATACCCCTATGGGATAGGGTATAACAATTATAGCTAAAACTCTTCTCGTCCCAATTATGCTCTTTGGTTGTGAGATTTTTGGTAACTGTAACTACGTGCTTAAACGAAAGCTTAATGTTGTATTTAACAACATCGCACGTTACATTTATAGAAGGATTTGACCACATATCCGCCTTCTCTAAGTCAATATATGGCATAACTCTGGATAGCCTCATTTAATTTACGACTGTTAAACTTCTGCATAATGTTATAGAGACCCGTCAACCACCTATTAACTAAACCGAACCTCTTTCGCGTTTTCCTTATATTTATAAGAACATTAAAAAGTGTTTCGATACGGTGCAATTATTTAGTTTTCAAGCGCCAATTCTTAATTCATGTTATTGAACTTTGGAATTCCCTACCCCTAACTGTTCGACTAATGAGTCGCACAATCCAAATTAGGAAGACGCTCTGGCATATTTCACGTCAGTATATAACGAACACCAGGGCTAGGATTTCTATGTTAACACATTTTTTTGGGATAAACGTAGAGGCAAACAAATAAGACAGTTTTTCTAATCAGCAAATTTCCTTTAAAATGGCATTCAATCGTTAGAACATATAAATGCATATTTTTATACCCTATCCCATAGGAGTATATTAGTTTTTACATTAAGTTTGTAACATAGAGAAATAATTTCGAAAGATATACCTTGACTCAGAATCGCTAGCTGAGTTGATCTAGCCATGTCTGCCTGTCCGTCCGTCTATGTGTCACCGATTTTTGGGCATTAAATTTTGAGCTAGAGTGATAAAATTTGGTTTATAGACTCTCTGTCCGACGAAGCAGAACCAGTGTGAACATTTGAAAAAATTCCAACACTGCCACGCCCACTTTTCAGAAAAACGTTGTTCTTGGTCAAACGGTACGAAATTTTGAAAATGTGTCTGAACAACATATTTAGACAATCCAAATACCTATATTTTGTCCATACAATTTTTTTTGCCAGACACACTTTTTGTTGGCGTTTTCATTAAAAATAAATTTTCAGTTTAATTTTAAAATATTTGAAAAAACGTTCGATGCAAAATCATTGGTAATATAAACATGAATATTTCGTCTATAAATCATTTTAACCCACGCCTGCTTTTTGGGTGCGTTTTCTTAACAAAACTATTTGTATGCATTATCACATAGCATATGTAATATAAAAACGCCGTTTTATGTCGAACAATAAAAGAATTTGATCAACTGTGTGAATACAGTGACAATGTCATTTTGTCATTTTTTAATTTCATCCCCATAACGTTTTTAGCCACGCCCACTTTTTGGCGACATTCGTTTTGAAGATAGGATGAGATGGGATAGGGTATTCAACGATTCACACAGCGGATTGTTCCTTCTCATATGTTTAGTTCATATTTTAGTCATCTTTAAAACACATGAAAATTAAAATTTTTACTTTGAAAAACGTACATGAAAACAATCTCAAATATATTGACGTTAAAGAGTAACGAAGACCACCTGGAAAACTATTCAGTAAGTGAAATTCTTTCATTCAAGAACGTTTCAGTTCCATCTGTTGAAAATTAAAAAAAATTTCTATATAAAAATGAATCTATTTGCTCTCGTTAAATGCAATTCGCCAGAATTTCGTTGATTCATTAACCTCGTCGAGAGCGTTTTGTAATTTCATATTTAAAGCGCTAAGAACATGAACGAGGTAAGCGACAATTTTTGGGATATTAGTTTTAAAAATGCGATTTTATAGGGTTTTAAACCAATCGAACAAAGGATTGTAGACTTCCCAAATGTTTTTTTTAATTATTTTTAATTACATTTTAAATCTGCTTTAGGAAATATTTGTTTTTAGCAGTTCATGCAGTTCAAATTGATACACATGCGTGCACTGATTTTAATGATAAACCAAATCAAAATGCAATTATGATAGAATATACAGATTTTTAATTAGAAAGCTTAAATTTATAATTGTTTCATAGAGTATACAGATTGAGGTTATGTATAGAATAGCACATCGAATAAATGGCCGCCAGACTTCGTTGTCAAGTACATACTCTTTTATTAAAATTTTCTATCTATACAGATTGAGGTTATGTATAGAATAGCACATCGGATAAATGGCCGCCAAGGCTTTGCTGGCAAGTACATACTCTTTTATTAAAATTTTCTATGACCGTTTCGTATTGCATAGATCTTTGACTTAAAAAAAAAACCCCAAAGAAAAATGTCCAATGCAAATCACAAGATCTGGATGGCTAATCGCAGAAACGGCCGATTACACTATTAGAAACTGACTTATGTTGAAAACACATTCTGGTGACATCCTTATCTTACAATTTAGCCACTAAAAAATGTGTTATCATTCACGATAACGAACATCATTAATTGCTACGGAATTATAAGCCGCATTTTGAAAAATAATGTTCCTTTAATGCCTCCAGCCCGAAATCCGCACCAATCAGGCACGCGTTGTGGCTGCATTTGTTTTTTTTTTATCACAGAGTGCTACGCTCTTAGTATCGCTTTACACAACTGTTTTTTGCTGCGCGACTTAGATGGGTATCTACCAATGTACTTCAAATAAACAATATTTTAATTTAAAACCATTGAATATACACAATTTTTAAAATCAACCCGGACCAAAAAAAAATGTTCTATGTTACAAACTAAGTATAAAAACTAATATACCCCTATGGGATAGGGTATAAAAAAAAACTAAATAAGAGATTAACCATTAACATATATACCAACCCTGCTTATATTGAATCATAACGTTAACATACACCCCAAATTATTCAGCTACTTAGAATTATGTATTGAACTATTCAAAAAGAATTTTTGTCTGACTTTATACTACACTAAAATAATAACAATCATTTTTTTTTGTTGGCTCTAAACTAAGACAACCAAATAATTATTGAATTGACGTTAACGATATTATATACTTACCAAAACATTATTTTTAAAATCATCGCATACCTACATTGAAGATCAATTGAAGATCATGAGTTCCCATTTGAATTTATTTACTCGTGTAAGATGCTACTCTTAAACAGCATAGTAACGGGTGATTTCTTAGCTGGTTTGGTTTTGGCAACACTGGTTTTGACAGCTGACGTGTGTTTAGTACCTTGTGTCACTGTCAAACAGCTTCAGTTTGGTTTGCAATTTAACCATGGATCGTCCTACAAATGAACAACGCTTGCAAATTATTGAATTTTACTATCAAAATTCGTGCTCGGTTCGAAATGTTCATCGCGCGCTGCTTCCATTTTATGATCGGCATTCTCGACCTTCTGAGCAGTCTATTCGGAAGATTGTGACGTAATTTCGCACCAAATTTACTTTGTTGGACATTAAACCACCAACACGTTTACGTACTGTGCGTAGTAAAGAAAATATTGCGGCCGTATCAGCTAGTGTGACAGAAGACCGCGAAATGTGGATTCGGCGCCGTTCCCAGCAGTTAGGCCTTTGTTACAGCACTACGTGGAAAATTTTGCGGAAGGATTTGGGCGTAAAGCCTGGTGCAAGAACTAAAGCCAGCCGACCTACCACAACGCCGAATTTTTGGTGAATGGGCTCTTGGAAAGCTGGCCGAGGATCCGCTTTTTTATCGAAAAATTGTGTTCAGCGTGAGGCTCATTTTTGGTTGAATGGGTACGTAAATAAGCAAAATTAGATTATTTTTTGTGGGGGTATGTCAAGGCTAATGTCTATAGGGACAAGCCCGCTTCGATTGACGCACTGGAAGCCAACATCCATGCATTCATTCGTGAGATACCGGCCGATATGTGTGAAAGAGTATGCCAAAATTGGACTCAGCGGATGGGCTACCTGAGACGCAGCCGCGGTCAACATTTGCATGAAATTATCTTTAAACATTAAATTGCAAGGTTCAAACTATCGATTCAAATAAATATTTCATTCATTTTTTCGATTTTTTTGTGTTTTTTTTTTTTTTAAAGTTCTAAACCTCTTAAAAAATCACCCGTTATTAAGAGAAAGATATTGTCTCTTTTATAAGGATTTTCGTTATTTCATAAGAAATGTTGTTACATTTAATGCTTAATTTTTTTTTTTAAATTGTGATATGACTTGGTAATTTAGTTTGATTTGGCGATAGAAAGCTGTGACATGTTCTATTAAGTAAAAAGTAGTGTGGCGTAGGCAATTCAAGGGGCTATCAGTTAAACAGTATGGCTGACTTCCTAAATTCAAACAAAATGCGCATTGTGAATACACTGCATCGGCGTTGTAAATACGCAATGCCTTTGTGATGCGTTGCGCACACGGTTGCGTTTTGAATCATACGTTTTAAAACGGATACGATGCTGTAATAGCAGCTCAAATAATAAATCATTTGCTAAACAATTGTAGTACAAGTGAGAACCGAATATTCATGAAATATATGTGGAAAATAGAAGAAAAACAATTAAAACGGAAATGTCTGGCTACTTCACTGTTTTTTAAAAGAAAAGTACCAAAATGCAAAAAACTTTCTTAAAGTCATCAACTCATACCCCGATTTCTAGTAAGTTATACATTGCAAATTTATTTATACATAACAATAAGTTCCTTTCTTCTAATTCATTTTATTTAAGTCACTTAAGAGAGCACTTATGCCCATGTGCAAACAATTTCGTTGCCTATACACAACGTTATGGAAACTTGCTCACCAATGTAGCTTACGAGAAGTTTCTGACCGATTTGGTATAGGAATGGGATCGTTATATCGAATCTTCAAAAGAACTATTGAAGCCATACTTAAACTCAAAAAGAAAATAATCCGGTGGCCATGCAACCTGGTGTCTCTAAGCAAAATAGCAAGTGAATTTGAAGAAAAACGCAACAATCCATTCCCTTTTGTCGTGGGCTGTGTTGATGGCACGCATTTTAAGATCTTAACCCCGAAAGAGGATTCGTTAAGCTATTATAATAGAAAAGGTACACATTCAATAATTATGCAGGTATTTACACGATTTTTGTACATTAGAATGTTTTATACGTGTAACTGCTATTCTACAGGGTGTATGTGATAGCAAACTTAAGTTTATGGATGCTTTCATTGGCTATCCAGGATCTTGCCACGATGCCGCCGTTTGGCGCGATAGTCCTTCGAGAAAGGCTTTAGGCAACCGGACAATAAAGATACCTTCAGAGTATCATCTGCTCGGAGATTCGGCGTATCCGAAGAGCAAGCTTACGGTGTTCTCAAAAAGAAATTTCGGATCTTACACTTTATACCGGTGCACAGTATTTCAATGGCAAGGAAAATCATAATGAGTTGTGTAATTTTGCATAACTTCATTATATGCCATGAATCATCTACCTGTGCTGATTTCAATTTAATTGATTCATTAGCCACTAACACCTCCCCAGAAGAAAGTTCCGTTCCAACCGATGAAGCAAAAGGCAAAAGAGAACAATCAACTACACTATTTTCTGCATAATTTTGTTTAATAAAATAAATAAAACTAATAATATGTTTCATTTCATTACAGAAAAGGTAAATAGTTATTCATTTAAAGTTTATTTGCATATCCACAGCATGTATGTACATTATACATATATCTTCCTTATTCGAGGAGCATCCTCAGTAGATTTTTAAGGTCTTTCATTTCCTCCACTTTTTCCTCCTCAACTTTGAGACCAGTACTCTCAATTTATATTAATTTATTAAAACACTTCCTATCCTTTTCGGATTCTTCTTTGAGAAAGTCTAGCACGGCGTTTAATTTTTTTTTGGCTTTTTTCTCTGATGTTCTTCATTGGCTCTGTCAGCGCTGTTTTCATCGTTTTCTACTGATTCGTCACACCCCAATGAAGAATCAAGGTGTCCTTCTGGCACAGAAATGGAATGCTTTGCCCCGCACTGCTTGTCGAGAACATCAAAATATTGCCAACAAGTTGTTGATTCCCCCGACGATCTGTTTCTTCCTTTTATGCGACGGTATGTTACCATTACATTTAAAAATTTTCGAATACATTCATCGAGGGAATATGCAAATTCTGGGTCAACCAACAAAATCTCGGAATGAAACCGGTTCCAAATAGTCCTCTTTTTCTTTTTCGGTAAACTAAACTCCTGTTCAAACTGTAGCCTTGTTGTAATTAAAAGGGAAATTTGGCTTTTTGTCCATTGTTTTTTGTTAAAGACATTTAAATAATTATAATTAGACAGTTAATTCTTTTCAGTATAAACTCAGTTCTCGAATTTCTCCATGTTTGACGTTCAAAAAATTAATAACAAATGCCATTTACATCATACTAGTTCACTATGTTCTGTTTGCTTTTGCGCAGTATAATCATTCACCATGCATTTCGGAAGGTAATGCTATATGTTACAATTTTGAGTTTGCATTTTGGAATGTTTGCTCATGCGCAATGCAACTGCATTAAGGAAAATACCCTATACCGGCATAAGGTAGCCAAGGTGCTGTAAGGTGCACTCATCTTCAAAAAACAATCCAACACATCATTATTAAACACAATTTCTTATCATTAATTTTCAATAGGGGTATTCATGCAACGTCGGAAAGTCTTTGTAAACGTTGTAAACGTGATAAAATTACGACGTGATAAATGAACTGTCAAAATTTGTATGGGAAATCTTTTCCAACAATATCGGAATTTTCTCACAGGAATAGGGTGCGTAAACTGAGATGGTAAACGTTGTAAACTTTTGAAATGCTATTTTGACATTTAATCAGTCACTTTCACATATCAAACGTATGTGCCAAACTGAAGAAAATTATCGAGAAAGGAAAGAGAACAATAGGAACAAAATTCTATCAATAAATAAATTAGTAAAATGAGATTGAATTCAGTGGGTTTCCGCATTATTTAGTGGTGCAGTTTTAGGGTCGTTCATGAAACGTCGTCGTAAAACTATAATCTTTCGCACGTAATAAAATTACGACGTTGCATGAATAACCATAATGTTGAATTCGTTTACATTTTTTTTTAATTCAATCAAACAACTTGACGTTTCCCAAATTTTATTTTGAATTGACATTGCTTTCAAAGGCGAATGCCGTAGTTCGCTTCTCGCAATTTCACGATTCCACGAGTACGACTAGAGATATTCGCTAAAATTATCGCTTTGAGTCGTTCCTCGACTTTGATCTTGCACTGAAATACTGCTCCAATCTTTACTTTCCTTTTGATTTTTTTAGAAGTAGTATCATCGTATTTTACGATAATATTGTGTTCAATTAACAACACTCAAAATTAGTAGCATCAATAAAGATAAAATACGGAGAATATATTACTTTTAATCAATCCGCGATACAGAGCTTTTAGATTACCAAGAACTTAAATTCGTCATTGCACTTTTAAAGACCACTACAGTGGCGAAAAAAATTAACACGCATATCAGAGAGATACAGCAAAGTCAGGAACAAACTCGGTGGAGTCCGGAGGAAAAAATTTCAAAAAAAAAAATCTCTTAGCGGTTACCTATATCCAATTATTGCATCAAGCACTTGTCCTCAATTATATTTAATGCTTCATTGTGAATTTCTTTGTTCATTTTCAAATTGGGATTTGATGTTCTTGGATGTATCTGATGCAATATATCTTCGGTTTATGATGTTTATATTTGTTCTATAAATCAATCGGTGTTTATGAATCTATACAAAATTATAGATAAACATATGAGAAGGCTACAATCCGCTGTGCGGATCGTTTAATACCCTATCCCAGCCCATACTTAAAATAAGTATCCCAAAACGTGGCAATGAATTATGGGAATTGACATTGGCACAACATATTGTTCAGACAGTTTATCAAAATTTTGTATGGTTCGTCAAAACAACGTTTTTCTATTGCATATGCTATAGGGTATACAAATCGTTTAAGTAGGAAAACGTTCTCAAAAAGTGGGCGTGAGTCAAAATGATATCTAGGCGAAATGCATCCTACATTATTTTCAAAGTATTTGCATCAAAACTTTTTCGGATTTTACTAAACTTTTGCCGAAAATCGTTTCTTTAATAAAAAAAAAGCTCGTGGCTATATAGACAATGACATTGTCAAAATATTTTGCTCAGACTTACTTTACGGAGTTTTTTGACTATTGGCATGTCGCTGTATAGCTCGTATAATTCTTAGTTGAATCTTCTTCTCCATCATCCACTTTAAATACGGTCCATGCTTCAGTCTTATAAAAGATCTCCTTAGTAGTTCGAGTGAGGGCTTTACTACTGAATTGCCTGCTTAGCCCGAAGAAACAGCGGTTGCCAAGTGTTCATTTAATATCATTTAATATCTTGTTGTTGTCAGAGTTAATAGCGGAGCCGAGGTAGACGAGAATTCTCCATTATCATCCTACACAGACGGACAGGTTTGGAAAGTTCAGAGGGTCCTTTTTTTGTGAATACATACTTTCATCGAACCAGATTTGGCTCATGAGTTGGTGGTACTTACCAAGTCATCTCCGCCGGCTTTATAAAGCTAAGCGGGAAGGCCGTCATTTCCGGCAGCCCTATTAAGCATGAGTTTAGATATTGCTATCCTCATTTCACTTTGGTCGGGTGGTTGGACGTTTTCGCTGTCGTTGCCCATATTGAATGGTTCGTTCTGATTGACAGCGGAATGTTATTCGTCATCGCCGTTTAACAGTCTGCAAAAGTGGTTCTTCTATATTCTCAGCATCGGCTGTGTCTCAACTAAGATATTTCGTTGTTCATCTCGACCGGATTCTGTTCAAGCCTTGTATCCTTGACTTTGCCGTGGCACATCTCTATATCCTCGATCGCGCGTTTTCCTTACTCTTTTCTCTTCTTTCTGAAAAGCCAGTGTTCCCCTTCTTCTTTGCCTATAGAGCTCAATGGCAGCTCTCGTATTAACCTGCAGTAGGCCTCGTTCTTGGCTGCGAGCATCTGTCGGCATTCCTCATTAAACCAGGGGTTTCTTGCTGGTGGCCGCGAGAAACCTAGCACATCAGTTGCGGCTGATATAATGGCTTGTTGACATCGTTGCCATTGTTCTTCGACATTCGATGCTGGTGGTATGGTGTTAATCGCGGTCTCTTGCGATTGCAGTCTTTCGAAATTACATTTTTGCACAGTATTTCTAGTTTGTTGTGGCATCGTGGATATCCGCATTCTTACCTTGGCAGCAACAAGGTAGTGGTCCGAATCGATGTTAGCCCTCTTGTCTTTCGCAATGTAATCAATTTGATTGACCGTTCGTTGGTCTGGAGACCTTATGGAAATAGGATGAAGAAACCGTGTGCCAAATTTATATATTGCGCCTCCCAATGACGTTAGGATAGATAAGATAGGCCACTGAACAAAAATCGACAAAAAAGGTAAAAATGATTCAGGACAAACCAAAACGTGGTTTCCTAAATTTGTGTTAACCGGCAGAAAAAATTGTTTTCATACGTATCCCAATTCATAACATGCTGATTTGATTGTTTGCAATATATTTTATTGTCAGGCCCCTTGAACAGAGATTGTGGCGGATGAGCCGAAAGTCTAACGGCAGCGCTTAATCCCGTAGTGGATACTGATGGCCCTGTTTCCTATGGGTATCTAATAAATTGGAAATCACCCTCCAGTTTTGGGGTTGTGCCATCAGGGTAACTTACTTAACACTTAAGCTAATTATGAGAGATAACAGTTCTCCTGAAATATCAGCAGACCCGGAATGTCTAAGAACAACGACTTACCTGGAACGTAAACGTAAGCTGGGTGTACAGCCTGTGTCCGTCAGAGCCTGTCCGGAATACGATTTAAAAATCGCACTAGGGAAATCTTTTCGAAAATCGTTAAAAAAAAACATCTTCGCCGAGTTAGTGAGAAAGCATAGCCTACAGGAAACGATAACAGATAATGGCTTAAGACTAATAGACTTCGCGGTAGCATGTATTACGGTTATCAGCATCACTAGGTTTCCGCGACTTGAAATTCAGGAAACAACCTGGCGATCTCAATATGGTCGAACCGCCAACCAATTCGACCATGTAATCATAGAGGGTCGAACGTCGATTCTGACTATTTTCTCGTCGCAGCCAAATTCAGATCCCGACTCGACGCCTTAGTGAGCCGGAGATTGCCAAAGTCTACAAAAAAACGAGAATCAACACAAAACGCATGAAACGATTTCCGGTGGTTCTTACAGAACAATGATCGACAACTTTTTGCGGCTGCATCCTATTTTTTGGTTCCAATAAGATGGACTGCGTAAAATTCAAAGCAAACTATGAACCTGGTGCGTGAACTTTTTGGCGAACGATTGATTTAACAAAATGCAGATTTCCCTTGGCTACCTAATTGACTAAATTTAATTACTGTGCCCGATTTTTAGCATGAGGTTATTTAAAAGACAAAGTGTAAGTTTATAAACCAGCCACTATATTAGATACCTAAAGCAGAATATTCGCTAAATAGAGCCGCCATGTCTGTATCGAGCAAAATGAAGGACATTTGTCTGCTCTCATATTTTTTACTTAATTTCTATAAAATATGAGAAGGCTACAAGGCCCTATCCCATTCCATCCTTAAAATTAATATCCCCAAAATGTGGGCTTTATGAAGATGAAATTTAGAAAATGACGCTGCTAAACATATTATTCAGGCAGTTTATCAAAATATTTTATGGTTCAACAAAAAACAACGTGTTTCTCCTGCATATGCAGTAGGGTATACAAATGGTTTTTTGTAAGAAAACGCCCCCAAAAAGTGGGCGTAGGTTTAAATGATCTAATGATGAAATGTTTGTTTTATCATAACCAATGATTCTGCATCAAAAGTTTATTTGAAAAAGGTACCGAAAAATGGTTTTTACTGAAACGTTCCCAAAAAGTGGGCGTGATAAAAAATTGTATAAAGACGAAATATGGATATTTAGATTCTCCAAATATGTTGCTCAGATACTTTTCTTAAAATTCCTTACGGTTTGGCCAAAAACTACGTTTTTCTAAAAAAAAAAAAAAAAAATACAGCAGTTGGCGGATGTAAGGCCCAAAAACTGGTGACGGACGGACATACATGGCTAAGGCTAGCGATTCTGAGTCGATCCATATACTTTAAGGTATATCTAGCTAAATTACTTCTCTATGTTACAAAAGTAATATACCTCTATGGGATAGGGTATAAAAAAATAATTAAATGAATTATCATTCCAAGAGTTATTCGTATTTAAGATTATTAGGTATTATGTGGCCTACCATGCATGTACCTATATAAATGCAATTTTACGCTCAAATGCAAGATAAAAAGTATAATGTGTAAAAAATACATGCGTACACATGTTGCAGACCCATGGTTAACCTATACCTTATGCTCAGGTAGTCTCTAACAATTTGGTCATTTACATTCACCCCTCAACAGTTATGTATCTATAACACTCGTTCAGCGTAAGTTTTATTCACTTTCTCCTCTTTGTCGTTTTACATAAATTATCCAGTACCCACACAACCTTGAAAGAGCTTACATAAAGTAAATATAGCAACGAGATGTTCTCTAAAGTGGGCTTCACTTGTAACCGCGAGAAGTACCATCTTACCCGCCACAAGACGATGTCCATTTGAAACCAATAAAAAAAAAACCAATTGAATCACTTTTACCAATCACCAATTAATGATATCACATACTTCACCCATATGAAAGACGTAATTGAGATTTCGCAAAGAAGAAGTCAATCATTGCGGTGGTCATGAACAATCCAGATACAGAAAAAAACGCTTACAAAAAAGTATCTCACTCTGCCATAGTGCTCGAAATCATTTATAGTTTTCTGGAACAAAGGTACTCGAGCAAATTGCTTTTTTTCCCTTAATCAAGAGAGGTAAATGTGAAATTATCTCGAACAATCAACAAAAAAAAGAAATTCAATAGGAACCCTGCAAAATGAATATGTGTATCTGTCATTGAATTTTGTTGTTGTTTCATATAGATAACTACTACCAACAGTTTTGTGTAATCGTGCAGTCAAGAGCGCATGTGCGGCAGTGGAAAGATAAATGTTTCTTCTCATCTATTGAAGATGATTGTTAATTAAAGCGAAATTAGCGAATGCAAATATTTGAAGAAATTAATAATAACTGCAAGTATATAAATATTAGTATACTTGTGGCAAACTCAAGGACAAATAGTAGCTGTCTGAAGTAGGTACTGAGTGAGCAGAAAAAATCGTTTTTTAACAGCTTAGACAGTGTTATGCGTATTTTTTCGACAAATGCGATTAATGAATAAATATATGATATTTGCATGTTTTGTTGCACAGTGGGCAATTTTTTTAAATCCGTTCCAAAAAATCATATTTTACATGTTCTTAAAATCCAAAACTAATTTATTTACTGGATTTGGAAGTATTAGAAGCTTCAAAAGACGAAAGAAATATTAAGCTTAAAAAAATGCAAAATCAAAAAAAATAAATTTTCTACAGACAAAGGCTTCGGATATGCTTATAAAAATTGTTAAATTGTACTTTAGTACTCGTATCTCTGAAAAAATAAAGTTTTGTGAAATTGAAGAAAATAAAAATGGGTCGAAGGATTCGGCTGATGCAGGTAGTACCAAGTAAATCAACAATGTACCAAGTAAATCAAAAAACTCTAAGGGGAAGGTCAGGAAAATCAATAACTAAGTTCTGTTCATTTACCAAAAAAACAGAAATTTTCTAAAGCTACAGAGGACACCAGCACTGTTTTTCTTTCAACAAGACTTTGGCTATTATTGCATATAATAAGGATCAAGAAAAACTTAGGGCCGGTATTACCAAAGCAGTATCAGACGCTAGTTTCTTACAGAACTGAAATGATAAAAGAGAGCATTCATACTCCTCAAAAGAATCCCATCAAATATGAAAAAGCAAACGGTGAAGCAAAAGCCCTATTTTTGGATCTGCGACTAACAAAGGGAGATTAGCGCATACTAAGAAGGTCCTTATAGAATCATCACGTCAATGTACTGCCTTCTTATGAATTCATAACACTTGCCAAGAAAACTTCCGAACAATGTTGAAATAACAGAAACTTTTGCCAGAGCCAATCTTCAAGATTTGATGGATCACACAACAAGACGAATTTTGAAAAACAAGAGCGAAAAGGAATTATTTGGACTTCCTTGAAGTCTAACATTACTTAGCAGATGAATTATCTGGGAGGAGTGCCTATAAATAAAAAAAATAATAACAGAGGATAGCGGTGCAATGTTGATGGCTTGAGTTGTTCCTCTCAGACCTCGAAGTTAAAGTGGTGAATATTAGAAAAACCCTCTTCCATCATCAGTTGATGACATATAATGTTCCAGTATGCAAAGGAAATTGGAAACCTCATTAAAATTACACTAAATGATATCAAAAGAGAAATTGGTAATCTTTTTCCGACTGAATTTAAAGTTAATGACAAAAAAGTTTAACTGATCATTGAAAAGGTTTTAAATCAAATAACTTAAGCAAAGTCGACCCGGTCATGTCCGATTTGTAAGCGTACCCAACAAAACTTCGGCAATGAGAAAGAATCAATAAATGATGAACACACTTACGAATTTGGAATATCTCCATTACATCCTAGAATCAGGTGCCTGGAATTCATTTTACATCTAGTGTATTCCCTTAATCAAGAGCACAGAAGATATAGCCGAGAATATTAGAACCAAAGAATCAGAAAAAAAGAAGAAAACAAGAAATACAAGTAAAATTTCTTGAAGAATTCGGACTTGAGGTTGATAATCCAAAACAAGGATTTGGGAAAACGAATGATGGAAATACACCGAAAAGATTCTTTGCAGAAGATAAAGTAACAGTTCAGATACATGGAGTAAATGTGGAAGTTATAAAAAGATTTAAATTGATACTTAACGTTTTAAATTGCAGAGAAAATATAACTGGTACCAAGTTAGGAGCTCAGGAATCTAAAAATAAAGATTATAAAAAGTATAAGTATCAAAATACATGTAAGGTTTCAAGATTTCGCCAAAACGAAGACTTATACTAGATGGGTGCAGCCCTATCCGACGGCCGACATTATCCATCTCATTTCAACTTCACCCGTTTGCAAGAATTCTATTTTTTATGTACTCCGTACGAAAGTGCCCAGAGATGTACATTTTTCTTTGAGCCCATCACAGGCCTAGAGTTATTGTTCATTAAAAAATACAAATTCCTGTGGCATAGATGGCATTTCAAAACGGGTGTTGAAGAATGTTGCTTGTTTTGTTGTAGATGTCCTAGCGCATATTTTTTAATTAAAGTGTTTTATCTGGAGTTTTTCCTCTAGCTCTTTAATCTGCGGATGTAGTTCCACTTTTTTTTTTTTAAAAAAAAAGGTGCAACAAATGATATAAGCAACTACAGATCTATTTCGCTTCTTCCTTCAGTAACTTTGAAAAAGTTGTGAAAAATAGGACTGTTAGCTTTCTGAATAATACAAGCTTTTTCAGTCCACTTCAATACGGGTTTCAAATAGGTAAAAGTACGGAGGATGCACTGCTGATCTTTTGCTCACAAATATTTGATAGTTAAGTCAATAAAAAACTCTACGTGATGTCATAGCCACGTTTGCTAGTATAGAGAAGGAAGCTGCAAAAATGGATTTAGCAGTAAATGAGGGTAAGACTAAGTATATGCTGTCAACACGAAAGGAAACACAACATCGACGAATTGGACAGAATGTCACCATTGACAGATATAACTTTGAGGTAGTACGGTACTTTCTCTACCTCGGCTCCGCTATTATCTCTTACAACAAAATCTCGTCAGAAATTAAACGAAGAATTACTCTTGCCAACCGCTGTTTCTTTGGTGTAAGTAGGCAATTCAGTAGTAAAGCCCTCACTCGAACTACTAAGGAGATCCTATATAAGACCCTGATCATCTGAGTCCTGCTCTACCGCACTTAAGCGTGGATCGTATCAAAAGTGGACGGAGAAATCCTTGGTCGATTCGAGAGAAAAACTCTTCGTAAAATCTTCGGTCCCGTTTGCATTGATGGACTATGGAGACGAAGATTCAACCAAGAACTAATCAAGTTGTACAGTGACATACTCCTAGCCAAAAAAAATCGGCATTGGATGTTTAAGATGGCTAGAACATGTATATAACGAATGGACTCGTAGAGTCTTCGATTCCCAGCGAGACGTAGGACGCAGTAGAGGAAGACGTCGCTTTTAGTAGTGCACACAAGTAGAAGCCGACCTCAACCAACTTGGAGTGCGCAACTGCATGTAGTTAGCTAAGGACCTTACTAATTGGAGAGGCATGTTGATTCCCAGGTTCATTTCAGACTGTAGCGCTACTTAAATACGTAAGTACTGTAAAGAGGGCTTACAGAGCTAATAACAAAAACGTGAAATTCGATAAATTGGACTATCATTCCCTAGCAATGCAAGCCAAAAGCTATACTACACCAATTCAGCTTATAACTTTTAATGTTCATAATAATGTTCATAAAAGACAAAAGGTGTCTTTTTCCTTTGTAGACCAAATGTCCGAGGTTTTGAATGAATGGTCAACCGTATAAATCTGATAACTCATTCTTTCATCAAGTTGCAAGATGGAAATCATCATCAGAGATATTTCCAAAATGTTCTCATTTTTTTCTCCTATCACTTGATCACATTCTTTTTGAATTATGGCTGTAGGAAGGTTTTTTTTAAATGGAAAACGAATATTTTTGTAGACCATCTATTGAAAATTCAAGCGGACATTTCTGGCTTTGGGGCAAAAATAATTAAGTCAACTCTTAAAATTTGTCAGGAGATCAGATTTAATTTATTCAACTGCTTAACCTTTTAAATGGCCAGCGGCATTATATAATGCCAGATGTTTGATTGAGGCCATAGATAGTAATCAGAGTACACTTTCTTTTGCAAAAGCAAAGTAATGACTATTGCTTTTATATATTTATATGTTCGGAACAGTTTTGATACTCAACGTCGATAGCATGTTAAAGTGGTTATTATAGACTTAGGTGAGTATGAAGTTTATAAAGTTCATCATACTTTATGATAACAAAAGATAATCGACCTAAATGGAAGTTAAAGATAGCCATTGATAACCTGCCACTAGATAACCTCTACTAGGTTTGAAAATCGGAATCATCAGCCGTCTGGATTGGATGCATCCCATCTTGTTTCAGAAATCGAAAGTTATCTAGTCTAGTTCAACGACTTTGAGCTTTCGATTACCTTCACAACTGCTTAGTAAGGTGGATGTGATAGCATTACCTGAATGAACAGATTGTTTATCTATGTGAGACATCTTCCTCATGTCTTAAGCATTGATATGTAGTGTTGCATTGCGTATTTTTACACCCCGGAAGATTGAATACACCGTAATGGGGAAACAGTGTTTTGCAAGTAATCCCAGCACATTCTACATTGACATAGTCTCCACTTGATTTTAGCACATTCGCTCGTTATTTTGTCTACAGCAATAAGATCGTTATCATAGCCCTATCATGCCTTCCTTCTTTCATTCGTTTACGTTTGTGCGAAAGCGGTGTTGCTTGAGTCTAAATTTACGACATTTACGGATCATTGGGCATGAGTACAATTTAGGAATGTAACTATTTATTTGACAGCGATGGCGAAAGTGTTTTGGTAATGTTTGATACTCACACTCATAGAACGACGGTGTATCCAAAGAATACATACGTCCATTTGTCTCAGCAATGAACCATGTCAGTGAACTTCGACAAGTACAAAGCGTCAACAAGTACCGATTACAATAACATAAGCTATGACATCAAATGATACAGATATTGTATCTCATTAATTTCAGGAAAAAAAATCTACACGAGCAAGCGCCACTAGATGTCGGAACTATACCATACCCTCAAGTATGTGAGTAAATAACTTAACAGCAACACATAGAAACAATAACCTGCTAATTCTAAGAAGATAATTCTTCATCAAGTACTAGCGGATTAAGTTTATTTGACTTAATCTTGAGCACCGAACATTGAGGTGTTTTAGATCTATGCACATACTTGTGACAGCTCTATCTACCTTGTTACGCGGACCTCACCTTGAAATGGCGGTGAATTCCTTTAAAATTGTTCAATTTACATATTTTGAGCGATTTTGAGTGTGGTGGGGAATCGAGAGACGCACACATTCATTAGTGTCAAGTTGTTGTGAGGATGATGAATTTGATGTGCTGTCGGCCAGGTGCCATATACACAACAATACTGAGTTCAGCATTGAATAGGTTGAGGTTGCGATGTTTGGCTGCTTTTTGAATTATGTGGGGAAATAAGTTGACGGCAGTGCCATTGTATGGAGTCACGACTATATCCGTCAGATTTTTTTTTGCATAATTTTGGCGATTTCATGAAGTTTCTTGGGTTTTGGTGTTCTTGCGTTTAGATTTTGGTTAAGTGCTTCGTGATTTCCAGTAATTTATTTAGTCTGTAGGACTAATAATACAATTTGTTTTGTTAATATATATTTACATTAAAATATAATGATGGCAGGAGCAGAAATGAATCAGTGTGTACTGTATTGTAATAATTGGAAAAAATGATTGGTGGATCCATTCGGCTTCTGAAAAACAATTTTCTAAACGGGATGGTATATCCAAAATAAATCTCTTTTAGCAAAACATGCACTGTCAAAGAATTACCCTTTTTAAAGCAACCCTGTTCTTAATCCTAACCACAATTCCATCCGTTATCGAATAATTATGCCCAACCATACACAATATTATTACTTAATTCATTCAATTTCTTTCCTGAAATCAAGTTGCAAATTTTTTTCCGTTATATGTTTTGTGATATAATTTTCTTTTATTTAAATTTGTTTGCTCAACAACTATTCCCATATCTGGTTTGCCTGGAGACCGCCAAGCCATTGACAGAACGCGCATCCCTTAAACTCTCTATTAACACCATACTAACAGCATATAATGTCCAAAAAACAATGGTAACGATGCCAACCATCCTAGGTTTCTCGAGCCCACCAGAATGAAATTCTTGGTTTTATGAGAAATGCCGAAAAATGCTCGCAGTCAGGAACGAGCCTTACAAAGCTAAGCTGCAGGTGAAGACGAGAGCTGCCATTGAGCTTTATAGGCAAAAAAGGAGGGAAGCACACTGGCTTTTCAGAAAAAAAAACGCGCGATCGATGGTATAGAGAGGTGCACTCCAGAATGATGTTTAAGAGGTGGCAAAGTTTCACCAAAGTGTAACTGGTCAAAGCCAGGGATACAAGGCTCGAACAGACTCTTCCCCGAGCGTGTGTGGTTTTAGGCCAGGAAAGTCCATAACTGATCAAATCTGCACACCTCGGCAGATCCTGAAAAAAAAACAAAGAAGATCGATACCGCACACCACCATCGATTTTAAATGATGTCGTATGCCATCATTTATATAGACGTATAGAGCAAAACGTCACCATTATGGTTACAATGTTATATCTGTCAATGGTGACGTTCTGCTCTATACGTCTCTATACGACATCATTTGAAATCGATGGTGGTGTGGCTTCGATTTGAACTTCGTCGTTTTCTTCAGGATCTGCCGAGGTGTGAAGATTTGATGTTCTTTGTGGACTTTCCTGGCCTAAAACCACACTCACTTAGGGGAAGGGCGTCATTTCCGGCATCCTTGTGTTATATCTGTCAACGGGACGATGTCTACCTCGGCTCCGCTTTTAACTCTGACAGTCTGACAACAACTGGTCAGAAATTAAACGGAGAATATACTCTTACCAACCGATGTTTTTTTTCGGGATAAGAAGGTAATTCAGTAGTAAAGCCCTCACTTGAACTACTATGGAGATCCTATACAAGATCCTGATCATCCTGCTCTACGGCGCTGAGGCATGGACCGTATTAAAAGTGGTTGAAGAAATCCTTGGTCGGTTTGAGTGAAAAATTCTTAGCAAAATATTTGGTCCCGTTTGCGTGACGGGCTATGGAGATGAGGATTCAATCAAAGCACTATGCGAGCTTTACAGCGACATATCCCTAGTCAAAAAAAAATCCGCGTTGGACGTTTAAGATGGCTAGGGCGTGTAGAACTAATACTCATACTCCGGCTCGCAGAGTCTCCGATTTCCAGCCAGACGTCGCGGGCGGATGTTATAGAGGAAGAACTCTCCATAGGTGTAGAAACACAAGAACAAGCCGACCTCAAACAACTTGAAGTGCGAAACTGGAGGCAGTTAGGACCGGGCTAATTGGAGTGTTATTCCGAACCGTAGGGTCACTCAAGTAAGTAAGGTTTGTCTGGATGAATTTTTCATTCCTTTCAGTTGTTTGTGATTTATATGAGATCACACAACAGTCATCTCACTGTTATTCTCAATAGGATATTGTTAATGTACAGAAAGTAAGTGTACTGTGTCTGTATCCATAGCCAGCTGCGGACGTAGGATATTCTGACAGAGTGAGCATCGCAGAAACGTAAATTCACGTTGTAATGTTTAATTGTGTAGGAATAACACCTACCGACATTAGTTCGCGATTCAAAATGGTTTACGGTACTGTCGTCACATCAATTTCCCTCTGCCAAACAAAAACAAATAAAAAAACACAATGTCGGGCAAACAAATCATGGAGACAGTATTCTGACAGAATGCTGAGCCCAGAAAGTGTAGCAAATCGCCTATAAGAACGAAGTAGATTTGAAAAATAAATCTAGCAAATAATTCAGAACGAAAACATAGCATTGACTAGTTTTTCGTTTAACCATTAGAACTTTTAAAGAATAAGTTTCAAATACATATTTAAATTTACAAAAAAGATCGTATTATTCACGATTATATCAAAATTATTTTTTTTGTTTCTACGTTCTTAAAATCCGAAAATCGTCTTTCGGCTGCTGCACTTATATCCGGTAGACTGGCTAGTGTAAGCATATAGTCAGGCAACACGTCTACAAAACGTCCTTAAGATAGTCATAGACGATTAAGATAGTCCTCGACAAAAAACTAAGCCACATAAACAGCAAACTTCAAAAGCAACCAAAGCTTTCTGGGCTTGCCGAAACATGTATGGTAAAACCTGGGAATCTCTCCAAAGACCACACACCGGATCTACACGATCATGGTCAAGCCCATTATAACACATACATTCAATAGTATGGTGGAAAAAAGTCATCCAAAAAACAACCATAAATAAATTAAACAAGGTACAACGGCTTGTCAGTCTGGGCACTACCGGAGCCATGCGTACCTGTCCCACTGCGGCTATAGAAGCCTTAATAGAACTAACGCCCCTCCACACCTATATAAAAAAAAAGTGGCAATTCGCAGCTCAGCAAGTTTGACACAAGCGGAAGAGTTAAACTTTAACAACCGCCCAGAACTAAATGAACTACTCCGAACTTCCAGAACTTGACATGATCTGTGCGGTTACAGACCGCTTACCCAAGACACTATGCTTCAACAAAAGATTCTCAACGGGGATCCCAACCAGAGAAGTATGGGTTAGCAACAAACTGCCAAAACGGCCTAAAGTGATATACGGATGGTTCTAAAATGGACTCAGGGGTAGGAGCTGGTATCCATGGACCAAATCGGAAAGCAGAGCTCCATGCCATCAAAGAATGCACAAACCTATTACACAATTCAGGTATTAAAGGCGCCAACATCCATATATTCACGGACAGTCAAGCAGCTATAAAAACCCTTAGCTCACACATTATTGACTCCAAATCGGAACTACACTGCTTTAATTCCCTCCAAAAACTTAGTTCCAGGTATAAAACCAGGTTATGGTGGGTCCCCGGATATAAGGGGATGGAAGGTTACGTTCATTGGGCCCGAACCCTTCTGTGCAATCCCCAAATCAGCCACAAACCTGGCTATAAAAAGCTGGGAACAAAATAAATGTAAGTCTAATTTTCAAGAGATGAATGCAAGCGTTCATAAAATCGATTTAAAATAATTCGATTTTATAGACAAAAATTTTATAATTTACAAGAGATGAATGCGAGCGTCCATAAATTCGATTTTATCGACAGAAATTTTATAATTTCCAAGAGATGAACGCAAGCGTTCATAAAATCGATTTAAAATAATTCGATTTTATCGACAAAAATTATATAATTTCCAAGATATGAATGCGAGCGTTCATAAAATCGATTTAAAACAATTCGATTTTATCGACAGAAATTTTATAATTTCCAAGAGATGAATGCGAGCGTTCATAGAATCGATTTAAAATAATTCGATTTTATAGACAAAACTTATATAATTTCCAGGAGATGAATGCGAGCGTTCATAGAATCGAATTAAAATAATTCGATTTTATCGACAGAAATTTTATAATTTTCAAGAGATGAATGCGAGCGTTCATAAAATCGATTTAAAATATTTCGATTTTATCGACAAAAATTCTATAATTTCCAAGATATGAATGCGAGCGTTCATAAAATCGATTTAAAATATTTCGATATTATAGACAAAACTTATATAATTTCCAGGAGATGAATGTGAGCGTTCATAGAATCGAATTAAAATAATTCGATTTTATCGACAGAAATTTTATAATTTCCAAGAGATGAATGCGAGCGTCCATAAATTCGATTTCATCGACAGAAATTTTATAATTTCCAAGAGATGAACGCAAGCGTTCATAAAATCGATTTAAAATAATTCGATTTTATCTACAAAAATTATATAATTTCCAAGATATGAATGCGAGCGTTCATAAAATCGATTTAAAACAATTCGATTTTATCGACAGAAATTTTATAATTCCCAAGAGATGAATGCGAGCGTTCATAGAATCGATTTAAAATAATTCGATTTTATAGACAAAACTTATATAATTTACAGGAGATGAATGCGAGCGTTCATAGAATCGAATTAAAATAATTCGATTTTATCGACAGAAATTTTATAATTTTCAAGAGATGAATGCGAGCGTTCATAAAATCGATTGAAAATATTTCGATTTCATAGACAAAAATTTTATAATTTAAAAGAGATGATTGCGAGCGTCCATAAATTCGATTTTATCGACAGAAATTTTATAATTTCCAAGATATGAATGCGAGCGTTCATAAAATCGATTTAAAACAATTCGATTTTATCGACAGAAATTTTATAATTTCCAAGAGATGAATGCGAGCGTTCATAGAATCGATTTAAAATAATTCGATTTTATAGACAAAACTTATATAATTTCCAGGAGATGAATGCGAGCGTTCATAGAATCGAATTAAAATAATTCGATTTTATCGACAGAAATTTTATAATTTCCAAGATATGAATGCGAGCGTTCATAAAATCGATTTAAAATAATTCGATTTTATAGACAAAACTTATATAATTTCCAGGAGATGAATGCGAGCGTTCATAGAATCGAATTAAAATAATTCGATTTTATCGACAGAAATTTTATAATTTCCAAGAGATGAATGCGAGCGTTCATAGAATCGATTTAAAATAATTCGATTTTATAGACAAAACTTATATAATTTCCAGGAGATGAATGCGAGCGTTCATAGAATCGAATTAAAATAATTCGATTTTATCGACAGAAATTTTATAATTTTCAAGAGATGAATGCGAGCGTTCATAAAATCGATTTAAAATATTTCGATTTTATAGACAAAAATTATATAATTTCCAAGATATGAATGCGAGCGTTCATAAAATCGATTTAAAACAATTCGATTTTATCGACAGAAATTTTATAATTTCCAAGAGATGAATGCGAGCGTTCATAGAATCGATTTAAAATAATTCGATTTTATAGACAAAACTTATATAATTTCCAGGAGATGAATGCAAGCGTTCATAGAATCGAAATTAAATAATTCGATTTTATCGACAGAAATTTTATAATTTTCAAGAGATGAATGCGAGCGTTCATAAAATCGATTTAAAATATTTCGATTTTATAGACAACAATTTTATAATTTACAAGAGATGAATGCGAGCGTCCATAAATTCGATTTTATCGACAGACATTTTATAATTTCCAAGATATGAATGCGAGCGTTCATAAAATCGATTTAAAACAATTCGATTTTATCGACAGAAATTTTATAATTTCCAAGAGATGAATGCGAGCGTTCATAGAATCGATTTAAAATAATTCGATTTTATAGACAAAACTTATATAATTTCCAGGAGATGAATGCGAGCGTTCATAGAATCGAATTAAAATAATTCGATTTTATCGACAGAAATTTTATAATTTTCAAGAGATGAATGCGAGAGTTCATAAAATTGATTTAAAATATTTCGATTTCATAGACAAAAATTTTATAATTTAAAAGAGATGAATGCGAGCGTCCATAAATTCGATTTTATCGACAGAAATTTTATAATTTCCAAGATATGAATGCGAGCGTTCATAAAATCGATTTAAAACAATTCGATTTTATCGACAGAAATTTTATAATTTCCAAGAGATGAATGCGAGCGTTCATAGAATCGATTTAAAATAATTCGATTTTATAGACAAAACTTATATAATTTCCAGGAGATGAATGCGAGCGTTCATAGAATCGAATTAAAATAATTCGATTTTATCGACAGAAATTTTATAATTTTCAAGAGAAGAATGCGAGCGTTCATAAAATCGATTTAAAATATTTCGATTTTATAGACAAAAATTATATAATTTCCAAGATATGAATGCGAGCGTTCATAAAATCGATTTAAAACAATTCGATTTTATCGACAGAAATTTTATAATTTCCAAGAGGTGAATGCGAGCGTTCATAGAATCGATTTAAAATAATTCGATTTTATAGACAAAACTTATATAATTTCCAGGAGATGAATGCGAGCGTTCATAGAATCGAATTAAAATAATTCGATTTTATCGACAGAAATTTTATAATTTTCAAGAGATGAATGCGAGCGTTCATAAAATCGATTTAAAATATTTCGATTTTATCGACAAAAATTATATAATTTCCAAGATATGAATGCGAGCGTTCATAAAATCCATTGAAAATATTTCGATTTTATAGACAAAAATTATATAATTTCCAATATATGAATGCGAGCGTTCATAAAATCGATTTAAAACAATTCGATTTTATCGACAGAAATTTTATAATTTCCAAGAGATGAATGCGAGCGTTCATAGAATCGATTTAAAATAATTCGATTTTATAGACAAAACTTATATAATTTCCAGGAGATGAATGCGAGCGTTCATAGAATCGAATTAAAATAAATCGATTTTATCGACAGAAATTTTATAATTTCCAAGAGATGAACGCAAGCGTTCATAAAATCGATTTAAACTAATTCGATTTTATAGACAACAATTTTATAATTTACAAGAGATCAATGCGAGCGTCCATATATTCGATTTTATCGACAGCTATTTTATAATTTCCAAGAGATGAACGCAAGCGTTCATAAAATCGATTTAAATTAATTCGATTTTATAGACAAACACTTTATAATTTTCAAGAGATGAATGCGAGCGTTCATAAAATCGATTTAAAATATTTCGATTTTATAGACAAAAATTTTATAATTTACAAGAGATGAATGCGAGCGTCCATAAATTCGATTTTATCGACAGAAATTTTATAATTTACAAGAGATGAATGCGAGCGCTCATAAGATCGATTTAAAATAATTCGATTTAATAGACAAAAATTTTATAATTTACAAGAGATGAATGCGAGCGTTCATAAAATCGATTTTATCGACAGCTATTTTATAATTTCCAAGAGATGAACGCAAGCGTTCATAAAATCGATTTAAAGTAATTCGGTTTTATAGACAAACACTTTATAATTTTCAAGAGATGAATGCGAGTGTTCATAAAATCGATTTAAAATAATTCGATTTTATCGACAAATATTATATAATTTCCAAGATATGAATGCGAGCGTTCATAAAATCGATTTAAAACAATTCGATTTTATCGACAGAAATTTTATAATTTCCAAGAGATGAATGCGAGCGTTCATAGAATCGATTTAAAATAATTCGATTTTATAGACAAAACTTATATAATTTCCAGGAGATGAATGCGAGCGTTCATAGAATCGAATTAAAATAATTCGATTTTATCGACAGAAATTTTATAATTTCCAAGAGATGAACGCAAGCGTTCATAAAATCGATTTAAACTAATTCGATTTTATAGACAACAATTTTATAATTTACAAGAGATGAATGCGAGCGTCCATAAATTCGATTTTATCGACAGAAATTTTATAATTTTCAAGAGAAGAATGCGAGCGTTCATAAAATCGATTTAAAATATTTCGATTTTATAGACAAAAATTATATAATTTCCAAGATATGAATGCGAGCGTTCATAAAATCGATTTAAAACAATTCGATTTTATCGACAGAAATTTTATAATTTCCAAGAGATGAATGCGAGCGTTCATAGAATCGATTTAAAATAATTCGATTTTATAGACAAAACTTATATAATTTCCAGGAGATGAATGCGAGCGTTCATAGAATCGAATTAAAATAATTCGATTTTATCGACAGAAATTTTATAATTTCCAAGAGATGAACGCAAGCGTTCATAAAATCGATTAAACAAAATTCGAGTTTATCGACAGAATTTTTAAAATTTTCAAGAGAAGAATGCGAGTGTTCATAAAATAAGTTGCTACGTAGTAGATGCACAAAAAAAAATTAATGAAGTAGATCTACTGCATATGAAGTACATTGGCAGCCCTGCTAAGGAGCATTCAAAACAAAAGAGGTTAAACCGGAGTATTATGCATCATGCACAACAACGGCCTTTATCACTGAGCCTTCAAGGCGCTTTTTAAAACATTTGGTTGGGATGTTTATAACCACCTCCCCCTACCAAGATTTACATCTTGTTAAATCCGTGAAGACACACATTGGTGAATTAAATTTTCAGCCGACAAGCCAATGCAGAAAAAGGTTCTGAAGTGGGGGAAAGTAGGTGGCGAGTGAGTTCTTCGAGGAGGACATTTAGACGCTTGAACGAGATGACGATTTTGTATAAAAATGATCACAATATCCTCTAATTTTTTATAAAACGTATATAAATCTAGTGCAAATGCTTTCTGAAAGTTCCTTGTACAAATTTCTCGTGACTCTTGATTGTTGCTGCATGCGCAATCCATCAAGGGACAGTTAAGAATTTCCTGCCACAACGCAGAGGATTAAAACATTAAAGATATCTTATTTCGAAAAGTCATCTCTTACCGGTTACTATCGTGTCAAAATGTCAGCCTTTTAAATCCAGCGGTTTGGCAGTTACCCACGCAACTCTTCTTTATGTATACAAATGAAGGAAACTAATGAACTGGGTCTGGGCTTAGCCGCAAACCAACAAAAAGACTGCTGACAGATTCTCGGAGTTAAAAAAATGGCCTACTATACTGCAGTTTCTTGTTTTTGCGGATACTAGGTTTACCCCGGATGATTGCTCCCGAAAGTTTTTTAACTGTCCAACCTCTTGCGATAGTCCGGCAAACATCCAAGAGTATAACACTGTCATGAGAATCTTCTCAGGTCAAAGGGAGGTGAGAATATATCAATTGTCCAGTTTATTTTTTTCCTCAGATGTTAGTTCTCCTTCTGGGCCTGATGATACACCCTTTGGGAAGTTAAAGGCAGCTGGTTACCATTCTTATTAGAGGTGCAACACGCAAAATAATTTTAAGACTTAGCTTTGTCATTTCATGAATTGTCACTTTGGACATCATGGAAGGAATCAATTCTTATGTGTGCTTAGGATGAGGGGAATTGTAAGAAAAAACGTTTATTTGGGAGATAAAGTTCGCTTCTGTTGAGAATGTTAATGCACTTATTCGACAAATCTCAGCTTAGATGAGAGAGGAAAATCTCTCAGAGATCTGTAATTGAAACCCGCCTATTAACTCAGGCCTAAATTCAGTGTTTGGCTCGATCGGGTTCATATTTCAATTTGCAATCGTTTTGTGTATAGGCTCGTAGCCTTGAACAGTCGCTAACGTAAAGTAATTAATATTAATCGATAGAATCACCTCTACAGTGAGTGGATATCTACAAAGACGCACATACGTTCAAAATTCGGTTCATCGTTCCAATTTGTAAATTTGTAATGATGCAATGGTTGATTAAATTCAATTCACATAAACTGTTGCACCTGAACGAGATGCTAATTCGCATTAAAAGCTAACTACTTTCAAAAGATGTCTGAACTACATAATTTCAGCTTGAATATGTCTAATGACATTGAATCGTCATATTCTGCATTGAAAATGCTCTTACTTTCTACATAGTATGACAAAGTTATGAGAGGCTTCAAAGTTGTACACAAACAGTTACTTCTTTGGGCAATTAGATGCTGTCCGATAACTGATCTCTACAATTGTATCTATTATTTTTTTGCGTATTATTAATTGGGATTGCCTTTTATATTTCACCGCAGATAACTTCTTTCTCGAGTAGATAGACATAAAATTCCAAGCTTTGAGTTGGGTTAACAAAACCCTAGATTGAAGATTATCAATCTTGGGTGCGTTGGCGTATTACTTTAATAGTTTTGTACGAGTTTTTATTTCTGCCGTCGAGCAGATGTTATTCATCACAGCCCACAGTTGTATGGTGTGCAATTCATTGCGCACAATTCAAACAGAAGTTCAATGGGATTACATAGATATGTGGCTGTTCTATCTAAGTGAGGAATGAGATTCATTTTTTAAGGTAAGCTTAATTAAGCGCTCTGATCAATCATATTTCCAAGAGTGAAAGAACGAGCAACTACTTGAAGTTCGCACTTTTCAATTGTGATGTAGATTTGGTGTGTGATCCATCATAGCGGAGATTGAGTTATTTGTTCGCTGTCACTTGTGACTTCCATAAATTGAGGTTCATCGTACAAGATGTTTTCAACGAATTAATTATTGTTGAACGGTGAAGATGATATAATGCTCCCACGCAGAGAATGGTGAAAGAGTGGAATATCTGGGAATTCGCTTTTGCACATACCAATGTTAACATGGTAATTGGCAAATATTTTATGAAATATAAACATATGCTAAATTTATACTTTATAGTTGTTCCCGATTGGGGTTCTTAAAAATAACATTAGATTTTGTTTTAGAAATATTGCTAGAAAAAAAAATATACATATTCACTTGTTTTTTTTTCGAAAGTAAAAATGTAAAAAGTTCAAGGATTTCAGTTTTTTTTTATTAATTTTTTAAAAATTTTATTTCATATTTAAAATGAAAAAAAATCCAGATGGAAAAAAGCTTGAAAAGTATTAAGGGTCATTTTGTTCTGCTATGTTAATGAAATGAAATCACATCTTTAAAATGTAGGTTCTACCAAAGAATATGCAACTACAAGAGTACGCAGTTGAAACGACTGCAACATTTTTAGCTGTGATGTCTACTCTTGTAAATCTATACCTCTTTGGTTCTACAGACGATATGTATAAACAACATGTTTGCTTCCTCAATAGGCGTGTTTTTTCTTAATCCATATAGGCTTAAAAAAATTGGAAAAAAAAATCAGCTTAACCACTGAAACTGAAACGCCTAATTGCCAACAGGCGGCATTTTGGGGTTTCAATTTTTGCTGTTTCATTTTTTTTTTTTTTTTTGAGTAAATTACAATTTTTTTCATTTTAACTTCTACACTAATTGTTTTGTTGTAGTTTTAGATTCAAAGCAAATATAAAAATATTTGCACATCAATTTATTTTATAAAACATTGATTACCCACCTGTTTTGTAGCGTAGCGGATGTGCCATTTTTTGCAATTTTTTCATTTTCGACAAGTGTCTCAGCAGCATATTTAGACAATCCTAATATCTATATCGTCTTTATAAAGTTTTATAACACGCCTACTTTTTGGGGGCGTTTTTAGTAAAAAAAACGCGTTTTGTTCAAATTGCGGGCCAGTGCAGATCGCCAAAACGATAGAGAGCGGCGACCCGGGAATGTCGCCTTCAGATTATCGGTTGTGGCTCGTGCAGTGTGTGCAGTTGCTCCGTCCTGTTGGAACCACATATCCTCCAGTCGTAATTCGAAAAAACTCGGTTAACATGGCCCTATAGCGCGAACCGTCCACTGTTGTCGTTTGACCAGCGGCGTTCTCAAAAAAAAAATGGCCCGATGACTCCTCCAGCGTGAACAGAGCACCATGCAGTAACTTTGAGCGGGTGTAATCAAAACAGCGGGTGTAATCAAAACAGGTTCGACATTGGCGGCCATTTGCAAAAATAAGAGCATCTTCCAATAGACTGATCTCTTTTGGCCCACCTTGTAGAAGCGATATCTTCGCAGTTTGCTTCCTGTTAATATCTCGTTTAGGATGGGGTACGTCCTTGAAAGTGTCAGGAATTAGCTCCTCGTCAACATCAGTTATTTCCACCACTTCATAGGAGTTCTTGGCCAGCGTAGGATTTCCTGACATACTGCGTAGTTCCACAGTATCATTGAGAAAGCACAAGTCATTAAAGTGAATCCACTTAGATGAATGCGGTGCAGCACTGCCTGACGGAACTTGGGTTTCTTTACGCAGTTCCCTGCGGAATGTATCCTTTAGATTTTCCCATTTTTTTTTATCCAGATCCTTCTGGAAATGAGACAAATATTATGATGTACATACTATGAAAATAATAGCAAAACTAGATAATTATTTTATGTAATTTATTGTTCCTAGGTTCCTAGCTACTGGAAATTCATTCCGATCTCTTGATTTACAGTGGCCAGTATTGTAAAAGAAGTATGTATCGCTATATGGAATTCCATTATGTGGAAACATTTAGTGGGAAAACAAAAGATGAATTGGTACAAATTTCTGACGAATTTCCATCTAAAAAGGGATTTCCAAACTGTATTGGAAGCATTGATGGTAAATATATTCGTTGTAAATGTCCACCACATTCTGACAGCATGTTTTAGTTACAACTATAAGCAATTTTGTTCAATCGTGTTACAAGGCGTTTCATCTGCTGATTATGAATTTATTGAAGTAGAAATTGGAGCCTATGATAAACAGAGTGATGGTGGTATTTTCGAATTTTCAAATGTACAGAAGCAAATTGAAACAGAGGAATATGAAATTCCATAAAAGCAAAATCTACCGGGAACATCAATTCCTGCACCATTTGTTATGCTAGGGGATGAAGCGTACCCACCCAGGGAATATTTATGCGTCCATGGTCCATATTCAAAAACAAACTTGGACAGTGAAACTGAACTCTTCAGAATACAACGTTTTCAAAATATAGACAAACAATAGGATGCGCATTTAGCATAATCACAAGCAAATGCCGATTATTACCAAAATCAATTGAAACAGATATTGAGGCTGCAGAACTATATAAGCGATTCGCTCAAAAAGTTCAAATTAAATTATATTCAAATTATTATTTCTCGTCGCTCACGTCGCTGACAGCCGCTAGCGATGGCTAAATTCACGTTTTCGAATCAAATCGCGTCGAGCGACGCGAATACGCGTAGCCATGAATACAGCCTAACGAAAAAAACACGGCTAATATACGTAGTATAGAGAAGCATTGTGATGGCGCGAAAATTGGAATTGAATTTTTTGACAAATTTAAGCTCAGGAACCAGAAAGAATGACATTGTTTGATGGTGTAGATATTTTTTTAATTGACAATGGAAAAGGAAGATCCTTGTATTTAATATTTCAAAAGCGTTTAACAGGGTTTCAGATTATTCATCCCACATTCGAATTCAACGCCCACGTTCTGGTCGTGTACAGCAAAAACACCATTAGATCTCCTAGATAGAATTCAAATTCATGCGAAAAATAATAGGAGACTTGGAATAGCGAACTCATTACTTTCGCTCTGACATCATCAAAATATCTAGGTACTTCGTTATATTGTTACTTCAACATCGAATGCAAACGAAATAGGCTGTTGCAGTAGATACCGATGTATCGATACCGTGAAGTTGAATGCCGACTATCCAGGTTATTTTTCTATACAAAATATAATATAATTCTAATTAAAAAAAATATTAAAAAAAAAAATTTGACCCCGACGTGATTTGAACACGCAACCTTCTGATCTGGAGTCAGACGCGCTACCGTTGCGCCACGGAGTCCACATACACAGTTTTGATGAATTTAGCATAAGGGATGAAAATGAAGAACATTTTCATCGTCAGAACAGCACACCTAAAATCCATTTCCCACTCCGCGCAGCGCCATCGGTACAGCATACATACCCACATACATTTTCGGAACTCAGTATAGAAAGATTAAATAAAATCAGGGTGCTATCAATTGTCAATCTTTAGACAACATTTAACGGCTATTTTTAATTAACATACGATAAGGCCACAATCCGCTATGCGTAACGTAAAATACCTTTTATTATCGACTTTATAAACGAAATGTAGGGAACGAAATTGTCTAAATACAAGGTGGCGCAAAAATTGTCACCCGTCGCAAAAGTTGTCACCCGATGAATCTTGGCCGTCATTTTTTTAAGTGTTTTGCAAAAAATCGAAACAATTATTATAGGTGGCGCATAGGACATGAATCGTGGAATAACTTTTTCTACTTTTTTTGCGGAAGAATTCAAATATTTGCAATTAAAAAACATCGGGTGACAGCTTTTGCGACGGGTGACAACTTTTGCGACACCTTGTACCTACAATATAATTATATATGTATTATATATGTATGTATTCCTTGGACACTTTCAACATTCTCAAGTTAAAAAGAAATATAATGATTCTAACTAATTTTACGTCGAAGGTCACTGGAACTTATAAAACTTTCTCAATTTCGAAAGTATGTCTGAACACACGTTTCAGGAAAGTTTGATATAACGGGTCCGCCATCTAAAGTTTTTTTTCAACTAGTGCTTATTTCGTGAATGGTAACACTTAGCTCATGTGCATGTCTGATTTGACAGATAATTAGTTTTATCCTTCCGCTGAACGAATATGGTTGTGTATACGCTTGAACAACGCTGGCAAATATTGCGAAAGAAACTGTCATCCTTATCGATAAACCAAAGCGTGAAAAGCCAAAAACAGTGCGTACAGAAAGTGTGCGTGAAGCGCTTTCAACATCAATTCACCGTCGTTCTAAACAATTGAACATTTCGGAGACATCATTGAGACGAATTTTGCATAAAGACCTTGGTATGACGCCATATAAAGTCCAATTGGTTCAGGAGTTGCGTTTTCGCTTCGCTAAGTGGGCCTGCGATTGACTTAGAGAAGATGCCGATTTTGCCAAAAAAATCATCTTTTCAGATGAAGCTCAGTTTGATCTTGGCGAGTATGTAAACAAGCAAAATTGTCGCATTTGGGGCACATAAAACCCGCACGTATACATTGAAAAGCCGATACACCCAAAACGAGTCACTGTTTGGTGCGGATTTTGGTCCAGAGGCATAATTGGAGTGGCCGTTACAGTCAATGGCGACCGTTATCGGGCCATGTTGAAGGAATATTTGTTCACAAAAATTGAAGAGGAGGATATTGGCAACATTTGGTTTCAACAGTACGGCGCTACGTGCCACACAGCCGAAGCTACACTCGATGTTTTGCGCCCTGTTTTTGAAGATCGCATTATCAACCGCAGAGCTGATGTCGTTTGGCCACCTCGGAGCTGCGATTTGACACCGTTGGACTATTATTTGTGGGGTGTCGTAAAAGATAAATTGACGCTTTAAAGGACAATATTCGTGAAGCCATTGTGAAATACAGCTGCACACAATCGATAATGTGCTTTAAAATTGGACCGATCGTATAGGCTAAATGAATGAAATTATTTTCCATTATTAACCGGAAGGATTGTACTTTCAAATAAAAAAAGAAATTTGAGAAAATATTCAGTAGTTTTTTTTATAGCATTTTCAAAAAAAAAAGTTATTTGGCGGACCCTTTATAAGGCGACGAAATTTAAAAGGATCTGAATAAAATAAACCCTCGGAAAAACTTTTTCAAACATTCAGAAGAACTATTCTGTTTGAAGAAATCCATTTTCGATAAATAGCTATATTTTAGGGGAAAATGGTGCAATCAATAAAAAGTAACCGTTCTGAGAAAACTGTGATTTAAATAATGCGTACCTATCGTTCATATTAAAGCAACATTTTGTGGGCACATGAAAATTGGTCCCAATGAAAAATGTCCCCAAAATTTTATATGAAAAGCAAGAAAGATATTTTTTATACCCTATCCCATAGGGGTAGGTATATAAGTTTTGATACATGGTTTGTAACATAGAGAAATAATTTTGCTACATATACCTCAAAGTATATGGATCGACTCAGAATCGCTAGCTGAGTCGATTAAGCCATGTCTGTCTGTCCGTCCGTCTGTACGTCACCGATTTTTAGGCCTTACATTTTGAGCTAGGATAGTGAAATTTGGTATAAAGGATCCTCGTCCGTGCCTACAGAACAAGTGTAAACATTTTTGAAGTCCGCCCACTGCCACGCCCCCTTTTTAGAAAAACGTATTTTTTGGCCAAACCGTAAAGAATTTTAAAAAAAAGTGTTTGAGCAGCATATTTAGAGAATCGTAATATCTATAATTCGTCAATATAAAGTTTTTTGCTACTCCCACTTTTTGGGGCGTTTTTTTTATAAAAAAACGTTTTCTGGTCAAATTTTAAAATTTTCGAATTTGAGGCACAATCATTGGTAGTATAAATATGAACATTTCGTCAATAGACCATTTTAACCCACGTCCACTTTTTGGGGGCGTTTTCCTACAAAAACCATTTATTTGCCATACCCCAAGGCATATGCAATAGTAAAACGTTGTTTTTTGTCGAACCATAAAAAATTTTGATAAACCTTTTGAACAATATGTTGTGACAACGTCATTTTCAATACTTTATGACCATAAAGACCACATTATGGGGATATTAATTTTAAGGATGGGATGGGATAGGGTATTAAACGCTCCGAACAGCGGATTGTAGCCTTCTTATGTTTTTTTTTTTTTTGAAACGGAAGTGATATTTCATTTTTTGGAGTATTTTTTTTTTTCATTTTTCTAATATAGGTTTGAATTATCTCAAAAAAACATTTCCAAAAAATAGAACAGTTTCGTTTGAAGAAATTTACTTTCGCATATGGGCAATTGAGGGTGTATCGACGCAAATTGAGTTATTTAACATAATTTGTTATATTCTTAGGCCGGTGCTTAAGGATAGTGATGCGATTATATGAGGAAACACGCGTTCTCACTCTAGCCTCTCTCCTACTTTCACCTCCACGCTGGTGACTGGTGGGTGCCTAGTACCTCGACTGGAGATGGGGTATTGAGCCACTGTGGAAGGTCGTTGGTGGTAGCAAACTCTTAGGCGGCAGCGGAGGAATTCCCTAGATGGAGTCAACGGTGGCGCCTACAGCTCCAGTTTGATCGAACTGGTAGTGAAATCCCGATATGAGCTGCTTCGACATATTTGAACACCAGGTCTATAGGGATTTCCAATACTGAGCCAGGGTATTGGAAAAGAGTTGGTGGCGGAGGAGCCCTCAATGGGTCAACGGCAGCGCTCATACCCCAATAATGGGCTACTGACATCGGTATTTTTTCCGCCCTGCTGTCCTAGGGCCAAAACAAGGGCCTGGTCCTCCAGGTTGGGGGTTGTGCTTTGGGTTAACTACCCATCCACGGAAAAAAAATATTGTTACGAAGCAACCAATAGCCTCGGAAAGGACTGATATTATTGTTGACGACCATGCTAAACGAAAAAAGGACAACGACGTTCGTATCTGCACCTGGAATGTGAGAACATTAAACAGGAGAGGCGCAGGCGAACAACTAGCGGAAGCATGGGCCGGTCAAAAAGACGATGAAAAACTGTGACATCTACTATGGACCGTGAGCAGAAACAGCGACTATTTGGATGCGGATTTGTTATAGGTGCCTGACTTAGGCATTAAGTCTTATGTTTTCAAGACATTAGCGAACGCATTATAACAATCCGCATTAAGGCCAAATTCGCCAACATAAGCCTTATATGCGCGCATGCTCCGACGGAGGAAAAAGATGATATAACTAAGGATTGCTTCTACGAGCTCCTCGACAAAACCTATGAGCGACTACCAAAGTACGATGTTAAAATCGTGCTGGGAGATTTTAACGCAAAGGTAGGAAGAGAAGACATATTTAGCAGTGCTGTCGGAAAACATAGCCTACACGACAACACGTCTGGTAACGGACTTAGGCTAATTGACTTCGCTACGGAACGAAATGCCACTATAGCCAGCACATGGTTTCTTCACCTCGATATCCACAAGGGGACATGGCGGTCTCCAGATCAACGAACAGTCAACCAAATTGATCACATTGCGATAGACAAGATGCATGCATCCAGTATTTTGGATGTCCGAACATTCCGAGGGGCCAACATCGACTCGGACCACTACCTTGTTGTAGCCAAAGTAAGGATGCGGATATCCACCACGCCACAAAAAAAACAGAAATACTGTGAAAAAAATTAATGTCGAAAGACTGCAATCGCCAGAGACCGCCAAGACCTTCGCGCAACGCGTATCCCTTAACCTCTCGACTCACAACATACCACCAGCATCTTATGTCGAAGAACAATGGCAACGATTCCAACAAGCCATTAGATCAACCGCAACTGATGTGCTAGGTTTCTCGCGGCCACCAGCAAGAAACCCCTGGTTTGATGATGAATGCCGACAGATGCTCGCAGCCAAGAACGAGGCCTACAAGGCTAAGCTGCAGGTGAAGACGAGAGCTGCCATTAAGCTCTATAGGCAAAGAAGAAGGGAAGAACATCGGCTTTTCAGAAAGAAGAAAAAAGAGCAAGAAAAGCGCGCGATCGAGGATATAGAGAGGTGCCACTCCAGGAACGATGTTTGCAAGTTTTACCAAAGTGTAAAATGTGTTTCAGTTTTTACCAAGGCTACAAGGTTCGAACAGTCAATGCTGAGGATAAGGAAAAACCACTTCTGCAGACTGTTAAACGGCGATGACGAACAACATTCCGCTGTCAGGCAGAACGATCCATTCAATATTGGCAACGACAGCGAAAACTGCCAACCACCCGACCTAAGTGAAGTGAGGATAGCTATATCCAAACTCAAGCTTAATAAGGCCGCCGGAAATGACGGCCTTCCCGCTGAGCTTTATAAAGCTGGCGGAGATGACTTGGTAAGCAACATCCACCAACTCATAAGCCAAATCAGGTCGGTTGGAAAGCATGCCTGAAGAATGGAACCTCAGCATCGTTTGCCCGATCCACAAAAAAGGAGACCCTCTGAACTGCGCTTACAAGATCCTACCTGCCGTAATATGTGAACGCTTGAAACCGTTTACCAACAACCTGATCGGCCCTTATCAGTGTGGTTTTAGGTCAGGAAAATCCACAATCGATCAAATTTTCACACTTCGGCAGATCCTGGAAAAAACCCAAGAAGTCCAAATCGATACCCACCACCTATTTATCGATTTCAAAGCCGCATACGACAGCATTTATAGAGACGAACTATACAGAGCCATGTCTAGTTTTGGTATACCGCCCAAACTCGTCCGTTTGTGTGAATGACGATGGAGAATTCTCGCTGCACCATCAGGGTCGGAAACGACCTCACCGACACATTCGATACCAAAAAAGGATTTAGGCAAGGCGATGCGCTGTCATGTGACTTCTTCAATTTGATTCTTGAGAGGATTGTGCAAAACTCCCGAGCCAACACCAGAGGCACAATTTTCCAAAAATCGGTGCAACTAATAGCATACGCCGACGATATTGACATCATTGGGAGGACTCAACGTGATGTCATAGCCACGTTTGCTAGTATAGAGAAGGAAGCGGCAAAAATGGGTTTAGCAGTAAATGAGGGTAAGACTAAGTATATGCTGTCAACACGAAAGGACACATAACATCGACGAATTGGGCAGAACGTCACCATTGACAGATATAACTTTGAGGTAGTACGGGACTTTGTCTACCTCGGCTCCGCTATTAACTCTGACAATAACATCTCGTCAGAAATCAAACGAAGAATTACTCTTGCCAATCGCTCTACGGCGCTGAAGTATGGTCGATTCGAGCGAAAAATTCTTCGGAAAATCTTCGTTCCCGTTTGCGTTGACGGGCTATGGATACGAAGATTCAACCGCGAACTATACGAGCTGTACAGCAACATACCCCTAGGGTGCGTAAACTGAGATGGTAAACGTTGTAAACTTTTGAAATGCTATTATGACATTTTATCAGTCACTCTCACACCTCAAACGTAAGCGCTAAACTGAAGAAAATTATCGAGAAAGGAAAGAGAATAATAGGAACAAACTTCTATCAATAAATAAATTAGTAAAATGAGATTGAATTCAGTGGGTTATCGCATTATTTAGTGGTGCAGTTTTAGGGTCGTTCATGAAACGTCGTCGTAAAATTATAATCGTTCGCACGTAATAAAATTACGGCGTTGCATGAATACCCTTATTATGTGGAATGCTTTGTTTAATTGTTCAGTGTTTCAGTTAAGTTTTCTTTCGAGTTCGACACTTAAATACTTGGTTTTGTTGGATAATTTGAGGGTTATTTCATCAGTAACTTGTAGGATTAGTTACAAACTATACACCAAAACAGCAGGCACACACTATGTAGTAAAGAATGAGTCTAAAAAATCCGATCCATTGGATTTAAATCGATAGGATGAAAATATCTAACGTCCATCACGTGTTTTTCTACCCACTTCCTATTCTGCTTTCAATTCAATATATGTTTGTCGGCCGAAAATCACTAATTGAATGTCATTGAAAAAGTATTTCACCACATTCTTGGCCCACGATCATCTTCATCACATCAAGTAGCTATCTACAATCCACATTGAATGTCTTTGAAACTGCGTATTCCAGCTTTTGGCACAATTTGACTTCGTAACCTCTATAAAAGAAATACTCTTCAAAAGACTTTCAATCTCATGAAATGTGCTGCTTCGCCTTTGAGCATCTGCCGATTGGCAAAAGAGAAATGCGCGATGATGTGCCATACTTGTGTTATCTGTCAATTAAATGAAGCCTAAATGCTGAGACAATCCCATACAAATATTTCACTTGACGTTCACCTAATTCCTTTGGAAATAAGTGTATAAGTACATTAAACACTCTAACCGGCAAGCCACGCGTTGTATTTCGTTTATCGAAAGTGGGGAGAAATACCTGAGGGTAACCACTTAGGGCCACTTGTATCTTTTTGTATCATCTTCTATTGTTTTTTTTGTTTTGGTTTTGTCTATCCATCTGCATTTACCTGTCTACATTGCTTCATACTTTATTCCCCACTACGATATCCAACTGAATCCAATGTCGAATTTGTCATCGAGTATTATATTCAACTAATGTATCTACGTGTGTGACGTATGGCATCAGCTCATTAAAAATTCGCCACACAATCACCTCGGTGATGGGCCACCAATTGGCAAAATGAAATCTCAAGTGTGGCTCCTCACCCCCCTCTCAACTGATCGTCATGAAGCACAGTGATGTCGCAAAGTTTTGCGTGCCTGAATAAAAAGTTGCCCCCGGGTCAGAACAATACCGAATTAAAACTGTGGTAGTGGAGTACTCGCGATGATTTTTTGTGCAAGGAAACGATCATCATCATCATCATCATGACCATCAGCGATGTTGATCTCGCACATTATGGTTTCAACAGCTAATAGTTGTCACATTCAAAGCGTGATTCCCTTAAGGCTCATTGAATTGCTTTGTGACAAAAGCGTGCACTATAAAGACACCGTCAGTGGCACGAATCGCACAAATTCCCCACATTAAAATATAAAAAAAAATGTTGTGCCACCATAAGCTACCGTAAGAGGGTGAACTGTATGAACATGATGTAAGCTTTGTTATGACTTCTATTTTGGTTGTATTCCACCAATATGCGCTGAGATACGTTACAGTTTGACACTTTTCATTTATTGACAACTATTCTATGTAGTTTCCAGTGACTTCTTGCCGAGGACCAACCTTAGTCAAACTAGTTACATATATGGTACTCTTCAAGTGATATGGTTCTTGGAGAATCCTTCAATGAAAAAAAGTGTGTCAACGAGTTTGAGCTTAAAGCATCCAACAATAAATTTCACTACAGACAAACGGATTTGAATAACATTTGAAATACAACCTTAAGCAATGATAATTTCTTACAAACAGACATTTCATTTGCTATTTTGTGTGTAGAAAAATCTAATTGCTGTCAGATACATTTTCATATGTCAAATGGTTCTGCATCCAATTAACTTATAAAAGCGTATCTGACCGCAATTCGAACTCATTTTTTTAAAGATCGATACGCTGATAGCCGAAATATCTTTTGATGACAATCCAATCAATAATTTGAATTGAAGTTTAGTTCGATTGTGACCATCAACTACTTGATATAGTTAACAATTCAACACTTTAACCCTGTACATATTAAGAAAGATCGCGGAAGGCATCCATTTATGCCTCATGTTGGTATTGAATGTGCCCAATTTCAAAAGATCACCTTAATAATTGAAAGCCTCTTTATACACTATAGGGGTATATTATGTTTGTCATATTGTAAAGTAAAGGGTATGGGACACCCTTCACTTTTTGCAAAATTCGAATTTTGCGTCATTTAATAGTATTATGTTGCCAGCAGAAAGAATGATAACAATGGTGACAGCTGACAGGTCGGGGTTAGTAAAAATGATTCGCTATAACATAGAATAACACATTTTCATTCACATTCACATCAATATTTAACAAAAAAAATTAAGGTCAGCTTACATACTGGCAGTCTGAAATGAATCTACCACCTTTACTGCGTCCGATGTTTGGCTGGGAATCGAAGACTCCATTCTTTCTACATGTCCTCGCCATTTTAAACGTCCAATGTGGAGTTTTTTGATTAAGGGCATGTCGCTTTACAGCTCGTACAGTTCTTCATTGCCTGTGACCGAAGATTTTTCGAAGAATTTACCTCTCAAATCGATCAAGGATTTCTTTATTCTTTATTCACTTTTGATATGGTCCATCCATCTCCTTAGTAGTTCGAGTGGGGGCTTTACTACTAAATTGCCTTTTTAGACCGAAGAAACAGCGGTTGCATAGAGTAATCCTTCGTTTAATTTCTGACGAGATGTTCATGTCAGAATTATGAATTATGAATTTGTGGAAGATTGTTCTTTTGGTGGTGGCTTGGTAGTTTTCCACAATCCTCCAAATATTGATGTTTATGAAGTCACATGACAATGCGTCGCCTAAATTTTTGGTATCGAATGTTTCGGTGAGGTCGTTGCCGACCCTAATGGAGCAGCGAGAACTCTTCATCGTCATCCTGCACAGATGGACGAGTTTGCGCGGTAAACCTAAACTAGACATGGCTCTGTTTGGTTCGTCTCTATAAATTCTGTCGTATGCGGCTTTGAAATCGTTGAACAGGTGTTGGGTTTCGATTAGGACTCCTTGGGCTTTTTCAAGGATCTGGTGAAGTGTAATATTTTATAAGTCATAGATCATGTAGGCGATTGATGTAGTTCAAAGAGTCTCTTCTACTGCGTCTTACATTTGGCTAGGAATACTCCACGTCATTCCAATGCGCAGTTTTTGATCACTGTCCAACGTATAAAGTTCGTTGGTGAATCTTCATCAGCATTGTCCATCAACTTAAACTTTTCTTTCAATACTTTTCTTAATTGTTTCTAAATGTTAGTTTTACCTTAAGGAAGGTTTATGTTTTGTTCATTTTTGCTGATCATTTGGATCATGTTATTAAAAATTTCTTATTTTCATTGCTATTTGGATAAAATTCAGAATGAATCTATGTTTCGCAATTAGAAATGCGTGGTATAAATTGAGTCGATAAAGGCCGCTGCGATTTCTGTTTTCGAATATTCATATTTGTGGGACAATTAAGGTGAAACTCAGAATTTATTTATTTATGTAACATTTAAATCTATGGTTGTTTATAGCCAATTGCAATTTTTGTTACACACAAAGAAAATAACTCTGAACTCCTCATCAGTCACCCAAAGAAGCAAAAAATTGGAAGATCAACCATAGGCGCAGCAACTGTCAGCCCCAAAAGCTGCTGAAACACATAAAAAACGACAAGCAATAAAAAAAACTGTTTGATTTGATTAGAGCTATTTGGGAACACTTAACAAATTCGAAAATACAACTCATGCTTTCAAATTGCATTGTTTGGAGCAACGACTGTTGGTACAAGTGTATCATCTGATTGGTTCACTTCTTCCATTACTTTGTTTTACTTGATTACCTTGAACAGAGATGGTGGCGGATGAACCGGAAGGTCAACGGCAGCGCTCAATCCCATAGTGGATACTGCTGGCACGTGTCCTAGGGATATCGAATAAATTGGAACTGGACCTCCGGTTCCACCATTGTTACGAAGCAACTAATAGCTTCGGAAAGGACTGATATTACTGTTGACGACCCTGTTGAACGAAAAAAGGACAACGACGTTTGTATCTGCACCTGGAATGATAGAACATTAAACAGGAGAGGTGCAAGCGAAGAACTAGCGGAAGCCCTACACTGCTACAAAGGAGACATTACTGTCATCCAGGATATACGATGGAATGGGCCGGGCAAAAAGAGGACGAACAAATGTGACATCTACTATGAACCTTGTTATAGTGAGCAGAAACAGCGATTATTCGGATGCGGATTTGTTATATTCGCCAACATAAGTCTTATATGCGCTCACGTTCCGACGGATGAGAAAGATGATATAACTAAGGATTGCTGCTACGAGCTCCTTGACAAAGCCGATGAGCGACTACTAAACTACGATGTTAAAGTCGTGCTGGGAGAATTTAACGCAAAAGTGGGAAGAGAAGACATCTTTAGCAGTATTGACGGAAAATATAGCCTACACGACAACATGTCTGGTAACGGACTTAGGCTAATTGACTTCGCTACGGAACGAAATGCCACAATAGCCAGCACACGGTTTCCTCTCCTCCATGTCCATAAGGGGACATGGCGGTCACCAGATCAAAGAACAGTCAACCAAATTGATCACATTGCGATATACAAGAGGCTTGCATCCAGTATTTTGGATGTCCGAACATTCCGAGGGGCTAACATCGACTCGGAGTACTACCTTGTTGCAGCCAAGGTAACGATGCGGATATCCACTACGCCACAACAAACCAGAAATACTGTGAAAAAATGTAATCTCGAAAGACTGCAATCGCAAGAGACCGCCAAGGCATTCGCGCAACACGTATCCATTAACCTCTCGATTCACACAATACCACCAGCATCGAATGTCGAAGAACAATGGCAACGATGCCAACAAGCCATTAGATCCGCCGCAACTGATGTACCAGGTTTATCTCGCCCACCAGCAAGAAACCCCTGGTTTGATGAGGGACGAGGCCTACAAGGATAAGGATAGGCAAAAAAGAAGGGAACACCAACACCGGATTTTCAGAAAGAAGAAGAAAGAGCAAGAAAAGCTCACGATCAAGGAAATAGAGAGGTGCCACTCCAGGAACGATGTCCGCAGGTTTTACCAAAGTGTAAAATGGCAAAGCCAAGGATACAAGGCTCGAACAGAATCCTGTCGAGATGAACAAGGAAATATCGTAGTTTAGAAACAGTGGATTCTGAGTATATGGAAAAACCACTTCTGCAGGCTGGCAGAACGAACCATTCAATATTGGCAATTACAGAGAAGACTGCAAACCACCCGACCTAAGTGAAATGAGGATAGCAATACCTAAACTCAAGCTTAATAAGGTCGCCGGAAATGACGACCTTCCCGCTGAGCTTATGGCGGAAAAGACTTGTTAAGTAACATCCACCAACTTTGGCTTATATCTGGTCGGATGAAAGTATGCCCGAAGAATGGAACCTCAGCATCAATTGCTTAATCCACAAAAAAGGAGACCCTCTGAACTGCGTCAACTAAACATCGCCTACAAGATCCTATCTGCCGTCATATGTGAACGCCTGAAACCTTGGTCAATTCGAGCGAAAAATTCTTCGGAAAATCTTCGGCCCCGTTTGCGTTGACGGGCAATGGAGACGAAGATTCAACCACGAACTATAAGAGCTGTACAGCGACATACCTAGTCAAAAAACTCCGTATTGGACGTTTAAGATGGCTAGGACATGTAGAAGTAGAACGAATGGACACCAATCCTTCGGCTCGCAGAGTCTTCGATTCTCAGCCAGACGTCGGACGCAGTAGGACCTCGCCTTAAGTGGCGCGTACAAGTAGAAACCGACCTCAACCAAATTGGCGTGCGCAACTGGATGTATTTAGCTAAGGACCGGGCTTATTGGAGAGGCATGTTGATTGAGGCCCAGGTTCATCCCGGACTGTAGCGCCACTGGCCTTTAAATTGACCAAACATTCAATAGAATGCCAATCAAATATTATCAGTTCATAATCAAGAGACGTTTTGTTTGACAATTCAATTAATTGTCATGAAAATTCATTGGCAATCATTGACAATGGCTGACAGTTATTTTTACGGCACCCTTCTCCACTTTTGATTTTTTTTAAATACGTTTTTGTCAATTTCAAATTGAAAAGTGGAAACTGGAAACATAGCTTTAAATGAAACAAAAGAATAGCCAAAAAAACTTCGTCAGATGATCATCGATCAGTATACGCTACTTAAACCAGTGCAACTGACAAGTACCCATATTGGCATGTTTTCAGTAGCAGATCTTTTGTGTTAATAAAAACCCTTTTTTTAAAAATCATTCTATAGATGTTTAGATGTTTTAAGATCTTTTCTATATCCAATCTTTTGAAGGAATTTTCTTCACCGACAATTGCCATTAGTCATTGATTCATATGCGAAAGAAGTCATCACAATATGATTAGCAAACGTCGCTCCATACCATGATTATAATTAATAATAAATCTGTCAAAACCAAACCAACAAAAAAAAACCGCTACCTACATCACAAATTGAAATCATTACCAAAAAGGAAACACTTGTACAAACATTAACCACGGTCCCGCACTGACCTTAATACACGTATAACTGACCCGAAGCAAAAGCTCGAATCCAAATACGTACGTTAACTGTTTTGCATTGTCCTTCATCGCGTAAGAATTCATTGGCATCGAATTCGCAATTCCCCGTCAAATTCCTCCTACATTGATCGCGCTCCATCGTCGCACTGAAGATGCCTTTCACTTGGTGTTTTGTTTGGATGTTAACGGCTGCGATAAGTTTAATTATACCACGCTGCCTACGATGCGGATCTATCTAATGCTTGACATGTTAATAATCATATCTATCTGCAATCTCGGCTCATCAGTTTTAATTTACATTCGTGACGATATTCTGAAATGACCAACAATCACACGCCCTCATCAACATTCAAAATCCACTGATTCATCAGGAATGTCCCCCACCCCGCCAGTCCGGATTGCCACATATGACAACACAGCCAACAATAGATCCCCCAAGACATTGCAACGTAACCTGTTCTCGGTTCAGCTCTTGAATACGGCGAATATATCTGGTCGCATGGATCTAAGAGGATCATCGAATGGCGAACTCTTGGCAAATTGGTCGCGACCATTAACGCTCAAGTACCTACAAGTCGTCAATTCCCTTCAGTGGTGAAAAGACCCAGCGATGCGATCGCACTCTGGTTGACCGTTGGCGTCGGCGCATCAGGCTTTCTGCGCTCATTTACAAGAAACAGTGATTTACAGTCCACAATTGTCGCCCAGCTGTTGATCATTCATCAAATAAATTGCTCCGTCAGCACGCATAACGTCATCTGCAATTTGTTCGTCCACGGGACTGTAGGCGCAGCAGCAGCCGCTTCACCAATCTTTTTCGCCTGTGCAACTCTGAAGAACTTTGGCCGCATTTGGAACAATTTTATGACCGAGAATGTGCAATGCGCACAATGACGGCAACACAAAACCACGAATCCGAGGTGTATGCTGCGCGAAGACGCTACTACAGATATGTGTAGCGCAGAGGTCTGACCCGGTAAGCAGATTGTAGATCGTTTACGTTCACTTCACGTGCACATCTGAAATCGTGGACATTTTCGGATCATAACATGTTACCTATGACTACGATGCGATGGCGCAGATCGGTGTTGTCTCTGCTCTTTTTTTTTTGGGATTTTCATCTGCGCAGTGGCGATGTAACCGCACCATAACGAATGTAGAACACGAAGAAATTTTAATTTTCATTTCATGAATGCATTAGCGCCGCGCGCAGCAACAAAGCGACATGCACATGAACATGAACACAGGTTGTGTGTAACTGGAGCTGCATCGCATCGCATCTTGTTGCATAATCATGACTTTGAATTGAATCCGCGCGAGTGGGGTATCGGTGGATGGCGCTTATACCAAAGATCAGAGATCCTGGTGGAGGTGGGTTGAATTCGTTTGTCGATTTGTAACAGCAACTAACTGACTTTGTGGATGGATATTCTCGGATGGAACAATATAATTCACTTATCTTGAATCAGTTCCGTTTCAGCGTGTTTTATTTGTTTCTATTGCGGGTCAAACATAGGCAAGTGTAACACGAGATGTTGCAATGCCATAAATTCGTGAATGAAGGTGCTGGATAATATTAGTTGCATGGAGGAATCGGATTTCCACAGAGACTATAAGGCGTGGGCTAGATCTGCCAATGGTTAAGTTTTGCGATTCCTCATTAACCGCTCTGGATTACAAACTTTGATTTTCACAATCGGCGAGTGCAGTTTAGTTCGGCCGATCATTTCAAGATCGAATATTTGTAGTAAATGCGCGTGGGATCTAAAATAACGGCAGCAAAAAAAAAAAAAACAGACCATGAGGATGGACTTTAAAAAAACCAGACACTTTTTAATGTCTTCGACCTGACCTACGAGTGGAGGTAAGTTTTATAAGTGGAGTGCGCAATATTAAGGATGATATCCTGCGTAAACTTTTCTGACATAGTGGTGCATAAGGTGTTTAAATTTTAAGGGAATCATTGAACCAATTAGGGCCCAGTTATAGCTATCATTGAACAACTTCATTGGAACAGAAAACATGATGGAATAAAATCATGATCAGTGAAAAATAAATAGTGATTTTCTGCGATAACTACAATATTTTTGGATAATCATGTTCTAAAATTCATAAGCTTTGTTTTGACACCAACTCGCCAATGATTGAATTTATAAAAAAAACGCAAGAAGTAAAAGAAAATTTCCAATTGTGTTTTTCAATGATAGCTATAACTGGGCCCTTAGGGTCAGTTTTTGAGTGCCATTCAAAAATTGATATCAAGATGTCTGGGATTACTTCTTCCTTCTGAGGTCAGAGGGGATAGTAAGCTGAGGATGACTACTTCATGAATATGCTGCCAGAGTTTATGACTTATTTATATAAACTTCAGATTTATAGCACCTTATTAAAAAGTGTAGAATGGCCGATTGATGCAGCGGCCCAGTAGAGATCAGTATATTCGTGCGACTTTTACTTCGAGTTAACTCGAGAAAGATATTTTTCAAGCATTAAAAATCTAAGTTAGCTCCAAATTAACACAGAAAATTTGATGAGTAAGGTCACTGAAATTCACATAGCCTAGCTGAACGATCTAATGTAGTTGTGACAATTGTGTCCACCAGTTACAGCACGTTCTATAGTTTTAAAGTATGGTTTCCTCACCTTGATACCCATGATGGAACAGGGCGGTCTCCATCCGAAATTTTGTGTGTTCGAACAATCCGAGGGGCTTGGTCTATTAGACAAGAACCTAGATATCCAACACGCAATAGCAAGTGCGAAAAAAATGTCAATAGACTGCAATCGTAAGAGACTGCCACGACCATCGATACCGTCAGCATATTATTCCGAAGATTAATAGCGATGCTGTCAACAAACCACTCAAAATCTTTGACGACATCGAAAACTACCCGCTACCCAACCTAAATCAGGTGAGGATAGCAACATTTAGACCTTAGCAAGGCTGCCCAAAATGACGGCTTTCCTGTTGACCTACATAGACCCGCATGGATAAAATCAGCAGCCAATAACGGATGATAATTCTCCCTAACATCGCTTACAAGATCCAATCTGCCTTATAAACTAAAAGTCAGAAAACGTTTTCCAATAACCTGATCAGCCCCTATTGAAAAAATTTCATATGTCAGGAAAGTCCACAACTAATAACACTTTCACACTTTAGCATTATATCTTTGAAAAATCCAAGGAAATTTAAATCGATAACCATCATATATTCGTTGCTTTAAAGACTGCCTATATATTCTTGGCAAGTCGGTACAAAACAAAAAGGATTTAGACAAGCTGAAAGAGTTGTACAGATCTTCCAAGTGGTACAATCCTCTGCTAAATTACACAATTAATAACATATGTCGACGACATTGACATCGTATGTCGAACTAAACGATATGTCACGTTTGTGAGTATGAAGGAGGAGTAAGGAGTAAAGAAGGTGGCGGCTTAAGTGAGTTTAGCTCAGTAAACGATGTCAAGACGAAATATATCGGGTCAACAATAAGGGGCGCACAACATTCACAAATTGGACTAAACGTCACAATCGACATTTACTGTACTTAATCTACTAAGCACTAAAATATAGAGCTTATCAACGACCACATATTCCAAGTGGCTAAAAACGCAGCGAAATATCTAGGTTTCCTTTAATCGATGTGAGAAATATTTCACTCCTTCTGGCCACAATATATAAAATCGTTAATACGCCCTAAACTCGAGTTCAACGCCCACGTCTGGTCGAGTACACCAAAAACAACATTGCATCTCCTAGATATGATTCAAACGTGTGCGAAAAAACTTATAGGAGGCATTGGAATAGCGAACTTTTTAGTTTATTTCAAAATTTGTCGATATATCTCCTGCCTTACATTTTTTTATTGCTATTTTAACAACAAATGCGTAAAGAAAATAGTCAGCTGCATTCGTCCCATTCAAAAAATTCAGCCGCAATACTCGTTACGCTATGAATGGAAATAAGTTTACCATCAAGTCTATCTTTGGACGAACGCTGAAATATAAATGTGAATCGTTACCTCCTTTCTTCTTCACCAGATGCTAAAACACATAAAGGGTATTCATAACCCCTTTGATAGGATAGGAACTAAGGACGTAGTACAAAAAAGACATCATTTTAAGTGACAGAACAAGAAATTAACACCGACCAATGTCAAGTGTTTAACTATAGGTAATTAGCCAAAAGACCCAGACTTCCCCGAACTGTTGCACCATTTAAATAAGTAAGTAAGCTTTTTCAACCTCATACACCGTTTAATAAAATCGCGGTAAAAAAAATAAAAATTACAAATTACCAATTACAAATTTTTGGCGCAACAGGCTGTTTAGTACCCAGTGTGTACTTCTTGCAAGATGGCGGGACCTCCTGTTTTATGCCGACTCCGAACGGCTAAGTTGAAATAAGCTTTTCTTGACAATTGATACTACCCGGATGGTTTATCATGTCATCTCGAGAGCAGGGCCAGTGAAAAATCATTTAGATGTTGCTGCGGCTGGGAAACCAACCCACCTTCGCGCCACTGAGCCCATCTAAATCACGGTCACGGCTTTTAAAACTGTGGCGTGAAACCTTCCAGATTTCGACAATTTTTGTATCTTCTGAAAACCTGTGCCAGAAAACTTATAATTTAAACTTTCTCTTGAAAAGAGAGGTATTATTTTCCTAACAATTTTCGATCTTGAGAATTTATCGATTCTAACATAAATAGGGGTTTTCGTCCGTCGGCGCCGGTCCGTAATGAATTCTCAAGACTAAACGGCTTGACCGATTTTTTTAAAGTTCGTATACACAGTTTTTTAGGTGACAATTCGTGGTCATTTTTTTTTACACTTTGCCATAATATGGATATGGATATAACGGGCGATCTAATAGGAGACACTTAAGGGCCAAACCCACCGAGCAACCGAAACCGAAACTTTGTTTTTCATTTTTTTTAAACTGCTAATTACTTAAAATTTGATGTGTTTTTCAGTTAAAAATACTTCTTAAATAAAAGATAATAATAAACCACACTAATCTCATCTATTTTTATTTCTTAAAGTCTTTTTATTTTGATATAAAACGATTTTATTTTTTTTCCGTACCGAAATTTTACTTTTTCATTTTGCAGTTTTGCAATTCATCGTACCGAAACTTGCAACTTTTTTTTTCATCGTTGTAATTTCTGTTTGCCGAAGTTCGCAGACGTCACTTTTCTGACGTTCATACGGAAATATCGGAAATACCGGGCCGGATACTCCTCTAATTTTGTTGAGATTCGGTAGAATTCTCCATTAATTTTTCGGTCTCGATTTAGGGGATGAATCCAATATTTGGAACAAAATTTTCTTTTTTTTATAGATCCGCTTCTGAATTCACTGAATGTCAAATGTGACGTTTAATTTTTTTTTCAGTTTCTGTGCTATGTTCGGTGGGAATGAAATGTCATAATTGAACAGAAAAATGAAAAAATAAAACGAAGTTTCGGTTTCGGTTGCTCGGTGGGTTTGGCCCTTTATTCAATAGCGTTGTTGTTAGAGTTATAATTTGTCAACTGGCATGTTTAAAGGCCGTTTGTTTTCAGTATGCATTGTCCTTTCATCCTGAATAGACTTAGCCCGAAACAATGCTTACTAGTTGTGGAAACTTATTTCCGAAATCAATTAAAAATTGTTATAGAGTTCTTCGACCAACTGAACGCACTATACATAAAACCATCACCAAATTCCGAAACAATTTTTAACTTTTGGACATTCATTCAACATTTGGAAATCTCATATAGAACATTGTGAAGCATGATACTTAAAAGCGTATAAAAGACAGCTCGATCAAGAATTGAAGCCGGCCAACGTTGGTTTACGATTTAATTTTAGTTTGCGGGTCTGTGGACCAGCTTTAAATCGATCCATTATTTTATCGAAAAATTATTTTTAGCTACGAAGCTTATTTTTGGTTAAACGGCTACGTTAACAGCAAAATGGTCGTATTTGGGCAGGTTAACATCCAGGGGTAATTCAACAGCTACCAAGAAAACCCCAAAAATGTCCTGTTTGGTGGAGTTTATGGGCAGGCCGTATTTCTTCTAAAAATCGTAAGGAGTGCGTGTTCCTGTCAATTCAGATCTTTACAAAGCAATGATCAATGATTTCTTGTTGCCGAAAATTCAAGATATTGGGCCAATAACACAAGCATTAAATTCACATGGATACCAATTTCCTTAAAATTTCAGAATATAAGTTCTTATAACGCTTATCTCGAAGTGAAAGAGAAAGTTACGTACGACCCAATCGTGCAATCAACCCCCGTTTTTTTTTGGCTGCAGTTTGGGCTGCAGCGGTTATAACAGAATCCAGACTCCTTACAACAGTCATACACATAAATTACTGTTTTAAGGAGTCGGTTGTTGTTGACATTTCTGCAGAGGGGTTTTTGGAGTGGTTTGAGGGATATTATAACTCTTCGTTTATTAGGTACTAATGAATTTGATGTGCTCCCAGTACCTCAAATATTGTCCGTTCAGGTATCCATATAACGGGTGATCCAAGTAGAGATACTTTTTTCAATAGCCTTTTTTGACAGATCACGTGTGAGTCGTGTCATGCTGTCATGTTATTTTTGTTTAGTATTGTTTGGCATTTCATAATGGAAAGACTTACGCGTGAACAACGTTTACAAATTGTTTAACTTTATTATGAAAATTCACGTTCTGTGAGGAATGTGTTTCGTGCACTTCGCTCAACTTATGGTCAACATAATCGGCCTACTGAGCGTACTATTCGCAACACCATCACCCATTTTGAGACCCAGCATTCATTATTGGATAATATTCGACCGAATAGACCACGTCCAGCACGCTGTGAAGAAAATATAGCGGCCGTAGCTGAGAGTGTACACGAAGACCGTAGAGAGTCGATTCGGCGCCGTTCGCAGCAACTCGGACTGACTTATGGAACGACTTGGCGCATTTTACGTCAAGATCTTAAATTGAAAGCGTACAAAATACAGCTTGTGCAATAACTGAAGCCGCTCGACCTTCCCAAGCGACATCGTTTCGCTCTATGGGCTCTTGAAAAGTTCCAAGAAGATCCGACGTTTTCGAGGCAAATTTTGTTTAGCGATGAGGCCCATTACTGGCTCAATGGGTATGTAAACAAACGAAATTGCCGCATTTGGGACGAAGAGCTACCTGAACAGATTGAAGAACTGCCACTTCATCCAGAAAAAACAACGGTTTGGTGTGGTTTGTGGGCCGGTGGAATCATCGGTCCATATTTCTTTAAAAATTATGCCGGTGCGAACGTAACCGTCAATGGCGACCGTTATCGTGCCATGATAACCGACTATTTGATGCCTGGAATTGAAGCTCGTGATCTCGGCGACATTTGGTTTCAGCAAGACGGCGCCACTTCCTACACATCGCATCAATCAATGGACTTATTGAGAGAACATTTCGGTGAGCACATAATTTCACGTTTTGGGCCGGTCGACTGGCCACCAAGATCGTGTGATATCACACCGTTAGTCTTTTTCCTGTGGGGATATGTAAAGTCAAAAGCTTATGCCGACAAACCCGCTTCGATTCAGGCCTTGGAGGAAAACATCACGCGTGTCATTCGCCAGTTACCAGTCGAAATGCTCGAACGAGTGATCGAAAATTGGACTCAACGGATGGACCATCTGCGACGTAGCAACGGCCAACATTTGATAGACATAATCTTCAAAAAATAAATGCCAAAGAATGTTCTTTCAAATGATAATAAACATTCTCCATTAAATTTGAATTTTCTGTGTTTTTTTCTTTAAAAAAGTAGGGAACCTCGAAATGGATCACCCTTTACCTATGCGCTAATGAGCCTCGTCATTCCTGATGATTTCAGACAAAAACTAGTCCACTCGTAAACATTTGTTAATCGAATTTCATAGACGACATCAATCAACTCATGGACTGCCAGGATCGTCTTCAAGTCATTTACAAAAATCCACAGTTAAGATGTTTTTATAATGGCTTATTGCAAGGCAAGTCGTCTCGTCGATGGAGCATTTTCAGCCACATCAGCTATGTTCACGACCGAACGAGAAGTACGGAGACTAATCAGTCCAGTTTTAATCTGGTCACTAAGATTTAAGAAGCTGAATTCCGCAATGAAAGACAAGTGCTTGGAACGCCGTTGTTGACGAAGTTTCCACAGGGCCTTCCAGGGCTTGCTCTTTACAGTATTTTTTCAGTCTCTAAGTGTCATGAGGATAAACACGGAAACGGGGAGCCGGAGTGCCAGAAAAATTGGTACGAAATGCACACTGACAAATTGTTTTTCAAAGTCATCGTGACGGTTATTTTTCGTTTTTTAGAAATTTTCCATTGTATATTCAAAGGTCTAAAACCTCTAGCACAATGCTATTTGCAAAATCTAAGGCAATGCTTCTCTTGCATCATGGAACATGTTCAGGTGTTTAGAAGAGCTTAGGAATATCATCCCAAAACTTCTGACTTTTCAACGACCCACCAGACTGGCTAAAAATGACACGAACCACACAATACCAAAGCCCCTTTTATTCGGCCCTATCATGGTATCCGTTCCGAAAGAAAAATTCTCTGATTTTGTAAGAATCGGAGAATTTTGCTTTATGGTAATCGTTCCGATCTGTTGTACGGGACTTTTCTCCGACAAAGCGTAACGCACATCGGCAGTCTACGTTTCATTGTGATGGGTTTTTAGCATCGGTTTTTGATAGCCACATGTCAATTTCTCTCCGATGGTCTCCGACATTTATTCGTCGCGGAAATATTTGTAAGTGCACAAAATGTAAGCAATAAATTAATTTTATTTAAGTTTACTTGTTGAAAACTGGTGTTTTAGGCAAAATTCGAATGAAAAAACAAGCAGCAAACAATATGAGCGCTTGGTTGAGTTGATGCATTTATGTGGACCAAAGAGGTTGCTGATGTCAAATGAATGCGTTGTTGGAACTTCGGAAAACGGATATTATGGATATTGTGAACCAAAATTCAGTTTCCGATTGGATTTGCGTTGCATAGAAAATTTGTCTCCTAACGGATACTACGATATAGAACAAGCAAGCACTTCCGGTAGAGATATTCCTAGCAATATAGAATCTCTAGCAATTTCTAACTATGGAGAAGGGTTTTATAAAACAAGTCAAACAAAACAAGCTCTGTTTCAGCGTTGTAGATGCGCCCCAGAAAGAATTTTTTTTTTATTTAAGTGGCGCTACAGTCCGGGATGAACCTGGGCCTCAACCAACATGCCTCTAAAATTAGCCCGGTCCTTAGCTAACTGCATCCAGTTGGTTGAGGTCGGTTTCTACTTGTGCGCGCCACTTAAGGCGAGGTCTTCCTCTACTGCGTCCGACGTCTGGCTGGGAGTCGAAGAATCTGCGAGCCGGAGTATTGGTGTCCATTCTTTCTACATGTCCTAGCCATCTTAAACGTCCAATGCGGAGTTTTTTCACTAGGGGTATGTCGCTGTACAGCTCGTATAGTTCGTGATTGAATCTTCGTTTCCATAGCCCGTCAACGCAAACGGGACCGAAGATTTTCGGAAGAATTTTTCTCTCGAATCGACCAAGGATTTCTTCATCCGCTTTTGATACGGTCCATGCTTCAGCGCCGTAGAGCAGGACTGGGATGATCAGGGTCTTATATAGGATCTCCTTAGTAGTTTGAGTGAGGGCTTTACTACTAAATTGCCTTTTTAGCCCGAAGAAACAGCGATTGGCAAGAGTAATTCTTCGTTTGATTTCTGACGAGATGTTGTTTTCAGAGTGAATAGCGGAGCCGAGGTAGACAAAGTCCCGTACTACCTCAAAGTTATATCTGTCAATGTTGACGTTCTGTCCAATTCATCGATGTTGTGTGTCCTTTCGTGTTGACAGCATATACTTAGTCTTACCCTCATTTACTGCTAAACCCATTTTTGCCGCTTCCTTCTCTATACTAGCAAAGGTGGCTATGACATCACGTTGAGTCCTACCGAGAGAATTCTCCATCGTCAGCCTACACAAACGGACGAGTTTGGACGGTATACCAAAACTAGACATGGCTCTGTATAGTTCGTCTCTATAAATTCTGTCGTATGCGGCTTTGAAATCGATAAATAGGTGGTGGGTATCGATTTGGACTTCTTGGGTTTTTTCCAGGATCTACCGAAGTGTGAAAATTTGATCGATTGTGGACTTTCCTGGCCTAAAACCACACTGATAAGGGCCGATCAGGTTGTTGGTAAACGGTTTCAGGCGTTCACATATTACGGCAGATAGGATCTTGTAGGCGATGTTGAGCCAACTTATACCTCTGTAGTTGGCGCAGCTCAGAGGGTCTCCTTTTTTGTGGATCGGGCAAACGATTCTGAGGTTCCATTCTTCAGGCATGCTTTCAACCGACCAGATTTGGCTTATGAGTTGGTGGATGTTACTTACCAAGTCATCGCCTCCAGCTTTATAAAGCTCAGCGGAAAGGCCGTCATTTCCGGCGGCCTTATTAAGCTTGAGTTTAGATATTGCTATCCTCACTTCACTTAGGTCGCCCCAGAAAGAAATGTACTAAAAAAAGTTAAGTTAATGTTAATACCTGAATATTTTCACGTTAAGAGAAGTGAATAAATTAGAAACGGTTTGGCACCAGAATAAAAAGAAAATAAAAGACACACTCCACCTCAATAACGACTGCGACAGCCAAAATTTCATCTGGTCCTGTGCAAGTTGCGCGTATGTCCAAAAAAAACCCGATCATCTGCTAATGAACCTAATAAAACACTAAGCAATCCACTCAACATTTAAGGAATACTAAGCTGATTAATATCTTTAAATGTATTCGCTACATAATTTCACTACATATTCTGCGCCCTTCTGTAATTAAAAGCGTTAGTTGTAAACACCTGAATGACGATGGTACATTCGGAAAATGTAAACCATCCATGTAAACCGAGGACAGCGATTCAAACCTTTCACATTTAATTTCAATCAATGTTGTGTTTAATTACCAAAAACTCTTAGATACTCGTAGATACTATGCACGAGTAAATTCGCTTATGTCCGACCGTAACATTGAAGGTTGCGTAAACAGCCAAAGTACGGAGAGCACCTACAAAGGAGGTTTCACGATACGATTTTAAGTGTTAATTACAAATTAATAACTCAACGCCACACTCGATGGTCGTATTGATTTTACTACATGATCGGATTGCAACCGATTCCAATTTGTCGCTAATTTAGTTTTTCTGTTTTAGCTGTGCTTCTGCAGCGCCATCTTTAATTAAGAAAAAAAAAACAATGAGGCATAGGTTAATCGTTAATGGATGCTTGTAACAATTAATTAAAGTATTGCAGTACATTGGATGCTCATAGCATTTCAAATTCATGCAATAAAGATGGATAGATACATGTTATGCCTGCACCATACAATTAGTCAACGGTAAATCGTTTGTGTGGGAGTTTTTATGGATTAGAAGAGACTTAATATATTAATTAGCTGCAGCTATAGCCTTAAGGTATGTTTTGCAGGCTTAAACAATATTTCGCAAATCGCAATAAAATATTGAAGGCAATTTATCTTTTACATGCCTTTGTGTCTATCAGTTCTTTAAGACAAATTTCTTTCTACGAGTATGGGTATATTCTAATTGCTGGAGAACAGTGATGTATGAGACAATTACAAATATGTGCTTTACAGTAATGCTACACGAATGGTATTCTTACTGGGAGAAGCAAATATGTCATAATAGGTAGTTAATCAACTTGAAAAATGATCAAAGCAATGTGAAATCTATTAAGATGATAAGTTCTCGAGATCTTTTGTAACATTATGATCGATCACAGATTAACGTACTGAAGCGTCCTTGCTATTTATTACATATCGTGAATTACAATGCAAGACAAAAATGTTTACCTCGAATTTATCATTAGCAGTTTACTTATTCTAACTTACTGGTCCTAAGCGGGCACTCTTAGTTTATACTTGCTTTTTCAAAGAAAATTTAAAAAAAAAACTTTGAATCTAGTAATTTTGTATATATAAAAGGTTAACGGAAAGTATAATCATAGCCGTATCGCCCGATTGGTCGCCATCTGAATTGCATCATCGTATGGTCGGTCAGCCATCATGGAAACTCATCACGCTGCCCAGATTCTGCCGACCCATAACAGAATTGGCACCTCTAGGTTATGTTCCATGACGTTTAACCAAGTCCCTATCAAGACCGCATAAATAAAATTAGTTTTATCTCGATCTGATATCGCAGTGCTAAAATGGAGGAGTTCTAACTCATTGTCCACGTACCCATTGCGAATTACTTCCTTATTCCTCGCACACCGTTTACAATGCCAGGATACCACTTCTTTCTTGGACTTACCATAACCATGTTGCTAGACATCGCCCTTGCAACGTGCTTTCGAATCACTTGAGTAAGGAAATTGTTAATTCTATTCAGCTATTAAGCGGATGTAGGCGTTCGGTACAATCCTACACATGATCGGAGACACACATGATCGTCTCATAAACAGCCGTATCTTTTCCATGGCGCTTCATTGAACCATACGGGACAGATGTATACGATGACTTTGACCCTTGAACAAGTTGAATACTTTGAAAAAGTATCCTGGTGTAAGTCCCCTTAGCCCTAGCCAGACAAGCATCTACTATTTTCTTGAAATACAGAAACAATTTTACATATGATGCGTGTTCATTCAGAGGTACTTTTTCAAAAATAAGAAAACATTTCAAAAATTACCGCCGCCCTCTTTTTTTTGAAAATTGTGTCCCGATGATACCACCAGCCCATAAGACACACCAAATGTATGTTATGGCAGCACCTCTTTGGGTTATTACTCAGCCAAAATGTTTGACCTTTTATTGACATATCCAGACCCAGAAATGGGCCTTTTCGCTGAACAACATCGTATTCGAGAACAGTCAATCTTCTTCAAGCATTTCAAGAGTCCAAAAACTCAAACGGTGACGATACGGAAGGTCGCAAAGCTTTAATTCTTGCAAAAGTTTAATTTTTGATCATTTACATTATATCGCTGTGCTTGGAAAGACAATTCCCCGATTTGTTATAAAAATCAATTAAGACAAACGGTAATGTTTAATCAAAATCGTTAAAAACTTCAAGTTGATTGAGGTCGTTTTCTACTTGTGCGCGCCACAAGGCGAGGTCTTACTTTACTGCGTCCGACGTCTGGCTCTATATGTCCTAGCCAGTTTAAACGTCCAATGCTGACTGTACAGCTTGTATAGTTCTTGATTGAATCTCTTCTCCATAGTACGTCAAAGTAAACGGGACCGAAGATTTTTCGAAGAATTTTTCTCCCAAAACGACCACGGATTTCTTCATCCACTTTTGATACGGTCCATGCTTCAGCGCTATAGAGCTGGATTGGGATGATCAGGGTCTTGTATAGCATCTCCTTAGTAGTTCGAATGAGGGCTTTACTACTAAACTGTCTTCTTAGCCCAGAGAAATAATTTCTGACGAGATTTTGTTGTCAGAGCTAACAGCCGAACCGTTGTAGACCAAGTCCCGTACTGCCTCAAAGTTTTATTTGTCAATGGTGACGTTCTGTCCAATTTGACGATGTTGTGTATCCTTTAGAGTTGACAGCACCGTCATCCTGCATTGGCGGACGAGTTTGGGCTGTATACCAAAACTAGACGTGACTCTTAATAGTTCGTCTTTATAAATGCTGTCGTATGAGGCTTTGAAAGAATCATACAACTATAAGAGCCGGTCGTTGGGAATACGCCGCCGGTTAACCATAAGAATGTATTCCCAACGACCAGGTAGCCGGTACCGGTTTGTATGGCGGCCGGGTATGTGTGAAATGGCTCTAACTAACTAATAACTAATGATCGGTCCATAAATTTCAAAAGCAACATGCAGAAACAGTATTCAAAAATTCTAGAGTCTTATATTCTACAGCAATTTTTCAGAAATAAACAAGAAGCAACGTACTCAAACTTAAGAGAAATCAAGACCGGTGTACCTCAAGGTAGTGTCCTAGGCCTAGTACTAATCTCTTATTTACTAGCGATCTACCAGAAAGTCACTCTTGATACCTTTGTAGTGAAAAGTGAATAAAAAAACATATGGAAGGCTACAATCCGCTGTGCGGATCGTTGAATACCTTATCCCATCCTATCTGTAAAACTTAAATCCCCAAAAAGTGGACATGGCTAAGCACACGATGTGGATAAAATAAAGAAAATGTCATGGTGACAACAAATTCATCAGACTGCTTATAAAAAACTTTAACGGTTCTACAAAAGACAAGGTTTTCTCCTGCATATGTTATGGGGTAGTGTATAAAAATGGTTTTTATATAAAAACGCCCCCAAAAAGTGGGCGTGGGTTAAAATGGTCTATAAACGAAATGTTCATATTAATAATGTTAATGATTCTGCATCAAAATTTTTTTCGAAAATTTTAAAATTTGACCGAAAAACGTTTTTTATTAAAAACGCCCCCAAAAAGAGGGCGTGGCAAAAAACTTTATATGAACGAAATACAGATATTCAGATTGTCTAAATATGTTGTTCAGAAAGTTTTTCGAAATTCCTTATGGTTTGGCCAAAAAATACGTTTTTCTAAAAAGGGGGCGTGGCAGTGGGCGGATTTCAAAAATTTTTACACTTGTTCTGCTGGGAGCAACAAAGAGCACGTGTACCAAATTTCATCCTTCTAGCTCAAAATTTAAGGCCCAAAAACTGGTGACGTACGGACGGACGGACGGACGGACAGACATGGCTAAATCGACTCACCTATCGATTCTGAGTCGATCCATATACTTTGAGGTATATGTAGCTAAATTATTTCTCTATGTTACCAACTATGTATCAAAACTAATATACCCCTATGGGATAGGGTATAAAAAAATATGAAACGTACTTTTTATACCCTATCCCGTATAAAAACCGTAAAACCGTAAAACTGTTTTGTAAGCAGTCTGAAGAATTTGTTGTCACTATATCATTTTTTCTATTTTATCCACATCGTGTTTTTAGCCATGCCCACTTTTTTGGGGATTTTAGTTTTATGGATAGGATGGGATAGGGTATTCAACGATCCGCACAGCGGATTGTAGCCTTCTCATATGTTTCATTGTTTAGTTGTCATAAACAAAATTAATACATAGATACTGTTGGAACTGGGCCATCGTTTTTCATGTCAAGCTCTGCAGTAGGCTTGGCTGGATGTCGTCAAATTCACTGCGGCAATTTAACATAAATTCCATAAATGCGTGCACCCAATACTCGTTTATTTTTTGAATTGTATGCCTGTTTTAAGGAGTCTGGAGTCTGTTATTAACACTGCAGATACGTGTGTTGTTGACATTTCTGCAGAGGGGTTTTTGGAAATGGTCTTAGCTCCAAAATTTGAGTTCTCATCGTGACCGTTTGGTATGGCACGTTCTGAAATAATAAGAAATAATAATAGTCCAATGACACAATGTTGACATACTATGTAGGGCCTCGAGGGAATATAATGACTCTTCGTTTATTACTAATGAATTTGATGTGGACCCAGTACCTCAAATATTATCCGTTAAGATATCCATATATAGGTGCTAATGGCCCTCATCATTCATAATGATTTGAGACACAAACTCCTTCACTCCTTTCCTGAAATTGAGGATGATATGAACATTTGTTAATCGAATTTCACAGTCGACATCAATCCACTCATGGACTGCCAGGATCGTCTTCAAGTCATTCACAAAAATCCACAGTTAAGATGTTTTTATAATGGCTAATTGCAAGGTAAGTCGTCTCGTCGATGGAGCCTCCATGGCATCTTCAGCCACAGCAGTTATGTTCTCGGCCGAACGAGAAATACGGGGACTTATCAGTCCAGTTTTATTCTGGTCACTAAGATTTAAGAAGTTAAGTGTCACAATGAACGACAAGTGCTTGAACGCCGTTGTTGACGGAGTTTAACGGGGCCTTCCAGGGCTTGCTCTTTACAGTATTTTTTCAGTCTCTAAGTGTCATGAGGATAAAATCACTGGGAGCCGGAGTGACAGAAAAATTGGTACGAAATGCACACTGAAAAATTATTTTTAAAAGTCATCGTGACGATTATTCCTCGTTTTTTAGAACTTTTCCATTGTATATTCAAAGACTTGACATTCGACAGGATTTGTAAAACCTATATGCCCAATGCTATTTGCAAAATCTAACGCAATGCTTCTCTTGCACCATGGAGCATGTTCAGATGTTAAAAAGAGCTTAGGAATATCTTCCCAAAACTTCTGACTTTTAAACGATCCACAATAACACGAACCACACAATATCAAATCCCCCTTTGGTAATAGAACAAGCAAACAATAGAGAAAACTTCCGGTAGAGATATTCCTACCAATATAGAATCTCTAACAATTACAAACTAAGGAGAAGGATTTACAAAACAATGCTTTGTTTCAGCGTTGTAGGTGCGCCCCAGAGTTAAAAGAAGAAAATCCATGTGGGTTAAGTCTGGCGAACTTGGTGTCCACGGAACATCCCCAAAGCGGCGTGGTCATTCAGGTAGAAGTATCTATGTTATTTTTTATCGCAGATTTTTCAGAGCACTATAGGTATTTTGGAAAACTGCCTTAAAGTTGTTTACCGAAATAAATAATTGTCACAACAACATAAGTATCTATCGACCTCACTCCACCTGCTTAAAAGCCATTGAAGCAATAATACTGTTTTTTGACAGTTGACAAGGTTGGGTCATTGTCATTATGTGGCGATAGAAGTGTTATTACCTGAACAACAAATGTGTTAAATTATGACGTACATTTGCTTTCACATCGATCCCACACTAAGCACTTTTTTTTTGTCTAGGGCCTCTTCATTGTTAAACTACTTTTTATATCGTAACAACGGTACACCCTTGCCTCCACCAAATCAAGAAACCCAGATAGAAGTGTGAGTAAAACCACTATGAATCTGTAATCCATGTGTACACATAGTGGTGCTTAATTTAATTACAATACCAATTAAAATAGGAAAAAGAAGTGAAAACCCACTTGTAAAACTTTGTAACGAACTACTCAGGTTTTTAAGTACAAGCTTTTAAAGATAATGCTATACATCACTTTTAGTGAGATATTGAGTGCAATTTTATTTTATAATGTTCGATTGCGATGGTGCTTTATTTTGTTTTGACGGTATATTGTTTCGCACCTACCGACAGCGCTCGAGTGATATTTCCGGTCTTTGGAATTTTTTTGAAAAAAAATGAAGAAATTGACAGTTATGCAGTTAAACCAATTTACATTGTATTGCCCTCTTTGGGATAAAGTTACATCAATGAAGGCACATATCAATTGAGAGTCTGTTAATGTCATTTCGAGGCCTCTTATAAGATTTAAGCCTGATTGGGAAGGTTACCGTGCATCACAGCACTGAATCATCATGGTTGGCTTTTTGTACTGATTTTCTCAAGTAAAGCAAACCTACAACACCTAAGTACCGCCGCGAGATATTTGTTAATTCTGCTCTATGTTTCACATAGGAGGATAAATATCTCCTGATGATAAGTTGCATTTCTAACTAAACTGAAACACACATAGAGTGTAAAAAATATTTAGTTCATAAACATTTTTTGGACCTAAAAAATATGAGTATGTAAAAAAGGGTATTTGTATCTGAACTCAGTATATAGGTACTTACCTTTAAAAGAAAGGATGCAGACTGCAGTCTAATAACTGACGGGAGCCATTACCAGATACACGCCAGACATAGAAAATCAAATGTGAACATTGAAGTGTTTGTTTTTTTTTTCATCGCAAACCCATTGTGATTCACATTGCAGTTAAACTTGTGAGTATAGATCCTCTTATTGTCTCGTTGATGTCCAAATAGTCCTTCTCGAGCCATCCGAGTGATTTTATAAACCTGCAAAGATAGGAAATGTGGATTTTTTGATAGATCTGTAAGGTAATGGACAAATTCTTTTCCTAGAGTACATTTTCTTAATTCACTGAAAACAGATCAGATTCTCCCTAGTGGGAGAAGTATCATCGTGATTGTGGTTCCTTAAAGGTAAGGTTAGGTATGGTTATAGTGGCTGCAAGGGATGTACACTTAGACCAGAAAAGGTCTGTTATTCTACCACGTAGATCTGTCTAACTATAATACAAAGCAGTGGAGGTTTCCGACATTAATATTAACCACCCTATCTAGATTACCGAAGAAGAAGTCTTCTAGATAAAGTTTCCTTTTTTGGAGGGAGCAGAGAATGTTAGGAATAAACTCCTCCACCTTTTCCAAGCAGCTTTTGCAGATGTTATTGCTAAAGATGCCTACTTTTTTTGCATGCCTATAGCAAAGGAACATACCTAACGTTTCTACTTGTACAATACCAATGTATATCTTTGTAAAATGTTCTGCAATCTCATTAACAGATAGTCGTGGGCTGATTTTGATGTAAATGAGAGCATCTCAGGAATTTGATTGCAGCTTGGCTGTCACTAAATATACAAATAGTTTTTAGCCAGGATAAGGCTTATTTAGTTGCCATGATTTTCGCCTGGAAAACGCTAAAATGTTCGGGAATGCGAAAGGATATGCTTAAGTTCAGATGTGGATTTGTCATAAGGGACTACAAAGTCAAATAATTATATGCTCTGACAACTTCAGCAAATGCGTTGTCACAATCCGCATCAAAGCCAAATAAGTCCGATGGATCAAAAAGAACCCATTATAAAGGATATTTCTAACTCGTTACTCTGATTACGTGTACGTATTCTGGCTCTTAAGTAGGAAAAAAACTTCCTAAAGAATGAAAGCTCTTTAGTTTTTTAACTTGGGATACCGGGTGACCTCTGACTTTACTTTAGTTAAACATCTCGGAGAAAACACCACTTCAGATTCTGTTTTATACTTATCTGTGTAGATGTGAATCGAATTATTATCTACAATCAAATCCGACTCCCATTCGAAAGGTTTACCTGAAGTTATGCTCAAAAATGATGTTCCGCGCAGTCATCTGTCTAACAGACAAAAGATGCAGAAGCTGCGGTCTGTTTGCGTAAATATCTAGGGGTACTAGATGTAGGATAGCATCTATGTGTGCTGAGGGGTTGGTTCTTAGAGCTCTGCAAATGCATATGCAAGCTGATCTTTGAACTTTCCCTAGACTAACACACCACACTAACACAGCCAGAGTGATATGTGGTTGCATTACCCCATTTCTTTCCGATTGCATTTTTACATGTGTATAAGGATACAGTGGCCTTTTCCACGCGTTCTTGGATATAGGTTTTCCGCAGTTAAGTAAGTTTCTTATCCAAGATCAGACCCATTAACTTGGCTGATTCTGCGAACTTGAGACTAACGTTTTGGAGGGTCAAAAACCAAATTGGTTCTTTTTAGCAGGAAAAGGTCCCGCACCCTTTTCCTGCTAAAAAGAACCAATTTGGTTTTTGAGGGTTCTCGCCGAGTCCACATCTGGCGGCCTATAAAGAGCGTAGAGAGTACCCATTTTAACTACCTATTTTGGTTAAAGTTTTTAGGAAAGGTCGGTGAAGAGTAGGTGGAAAACTGTTCAGCTTGTAGGAAAATCCAGAAGATTGGTATCTCTTTACTTCCCTTACCTCTGGTATTAAGGTGACAGCTTTTGTCACGTCATCTAAATAGGCAACCACCTTGTATCTTTCTCTTTCTATATTTACTAGTAGCTCGTTGATCACTAGGTTCCAGAAAAGAGGAAACAGGACGCCCCCTTGGGCGGTGCCACAACTAACACATATACATGCAGATGCGACGCCAAGATTTATGTGAATAGTTCTCCCGTAAGCACTACCAACGAATCATCAACATGGTTACATAAAATCGTGGGTACGTATGGTATTTTAGAAAGTGGTAGACCACTCGGTCCTCGATCCTCAACAAGGATGGTGGTCATGGGTAGGGTGTTGACCAACACTGTTCGATGTTATGATACTGGCGGTAGGCCTACCGTGAAATGAAGGCCAAGTGTTCACGTTAAGCTTACTTTAATCTATCTGCTATTAATGGAACGATCCCTTTGCTAGTGAGCGAAAGCAGAGACCATTCAGATGTGGATTTGTCATAAGCGACTTCAAAGTCAAAAAGTTATATGCTCTGACAACTTCAGCAAATGCATTGTCACAATCCGCATCAAAGCCAAATAAGTCCGATGGATAAAAAAAAACCCATTATAAAGGATATTTCTAACTCTATACTCTGATTACGTGTACGTATTCTGGCTCTTAAGTAAGAAAAAACTTCCTAGGTGACCTCTGACTTTACGGGGAAAACATGGAATAGAAAATTGATCCTATAGATTTGATTTAAAGGAAACTATGCATCTTAAAGTTCATTATCAACGAGGGATGATAACTCAGGCAGAATAATCATCCATTGAAATCAATTAGCTTGGGGAACACTCGTCTCTGCGAAGTGACTCTATTCCAGAAATCACCACAATATGGAATATGAGCAATCTGTCGTATGAATCGCCTCCCGATGACACAGTAGTACCCGAGACATCCGTCAAAGATTCCTTTTCCTTTTCGTATGATCATAATATCACTAGCATCTAATGTTAAGACTAATGGCAAAATTTCAACAAACCATAATATCGGCTACAGCTGATATACTACGTTTCGTCCGGCCACCAAAAACACTGGCTTTTCTGAAAAGAAGCAAAAGAAATAAGAAAAGTGGAAGAAGGTGCCACCCCATGTATGATGGTCGTAAGTTTTACCAAACATGAAAAGACGTCAAAAGCAGGGATACAAGGTCTGAAAATAGCCCTGGCGAGATGAATAATAAAATTTTGTAATTGGGTTACAACAAGACCCTCTGAACTATTCCAACTAATCAATTAATCATTTCTTACAGCGCCAAATCTGACGTAACACGTCCGTAACTAATCGAATCTTTACATTCGACAGAAGTTTCGCTGATGTTGAACTCGTATACAAAATCGCTAGAAATGACTTACTATGCAGTGTCATGTCCAAACTATTTGGACGATGAATAACTCTTGCTGCTTTATCAGGTTCAAAACGATCTACCCGAACTATTTGATACCAAAAAAGAGTTCTGTAATAATGTTCTTGACAGGATTTTGCAAAACTACCGAGCCAACAACAGGGGCACAATCATCCATAAATCTGTCGAACTACAAACATACTCCGACGATATTGAAATCATTGGTTGAGATATAACGAAGATGTTTAGCAGTAAATGATGACTGTCATCTATAAGGAACACACAGCATCGAAGAATTGGACTGAACGTCACAATCGACAGCTACAACTTTGACGGTTCTGTCTTTTGTGGTGCCAGAATGTAGCTTCTGGTGAAATGGCAAAGTTTGTCCAATTTATGAAAATGCATACCTATGTCTAATCTAGGATGGATCTTCGTTTATGAAATTAGACATTTGGTTTGGAATGGGGCTTGACAGTTTTCAGTAGAGGATTCAGTCCCAAGGACCCACATATCCTAAGTGGATATCTCTCTCTACGTGGATAGGCAAACGACCATAAAGCAGGTAATCGAATGAAGTAATCAATCAGAACAGGAATCCAATGGATGTCAGGACATAATAATATTACAGGAAATTAACAAACCGATCAGCAAGCAAGCTAGCTTTAATAAAGCAAAACGCAAAAAAAAGCTGAGGAAAGCACCTGACATTTTGCTGAAACTGAGAGACGGCAAACATAATTTTGAACAGCGATAGGACTGATAACAGAACAAAACCTAATAAGTACAACGAAGTTGACCATTGTGGAATATTTATGCAGGTCGTATATAGCAGACATAGCACACCTACTGATAAAGCAGATAACTCATTCACAGACTATTATGACCTGCAGGTTCTAGCTAATATCCTTATTATCCAGATCGTCCTCTTCTGCAAAAGATCAGAATCGAGCGATTATGTCTTTTGGAGATACTAAACAGTACGAGTATAGTTGGAAGTTGCCGCAAAGAACTACGATCGTCCAGCAGCACCTCCTTATGCAACAGTAGGGTTAGACCCCTGCTTATAAAAAAAAACAAAAAATAACTAGACACACGCAAAATGAAACCAAAACTAGGTGGAAAAACATAAACACTTGTAAACACACCAGAGGCCTAAGGCCGGATTTAAGCGGTAGCAAATCCAATAAGGTTATAGCTCTGAATAGAGCTTCTATTTCTATAGCGGTGAGGGTGATAATAGGTCACAACCTGTTGGGACAGCACTCACAAAAAATCAAACTAATTGACACACACAAACTATGCAGGAAATGCGGCGACCGAGAAGTCGAGGGGGACATCCCTCACCTACTCTGTCACCACCCCGCAATCGGCAACAGCCGTAACAAACTTCTTTGTAGCTTCTACTACGAGGACCTGACGAAGCTAGCAACAATACCTATAGCACTGATCGTCCGTTTCTGCTGAAAATCGGGATGGAGTAAATATCTCTTTGAAGCAGATGGAGCAACACAAATCACCACATAAGTATCAAACTTACTCTAATACAGCATTATTTTCAGGTACAAATCTCTCCTAAACAGTACAAAATAACCTCATATAAGTATCACCACATCACTTCCTCTGTTTTCTTTTATTTTTATTTCACGTACACTAACACGATACCTTTCGCTAAGGCCTTTGTTTATCTACGTGCGCTTAACGTCTCATTTAATTGTTAAGAACCCATCAAACCTAACTCTTCTGCAAAAGATCGAAATCGACCGATTATATCAATCGGAGAGATTAATCGCCAAATCGAAATTCTCAAAAAAAAATATGTTCAAGAAGTGATTCGCAACTTGAACATCTTTCTTTTAGATTATTATCATCTAACCACGTACTTAGTCAATAAGCCGAATGGGGATAGGTGCACCATGCAATTCAAACAATTTGAAGACGTTGTTCGGAGGAGTTTCATACAATCTTTTCTAAAAAGATACCTTTCAATCGAGAGGTACGACTCCGTGGATTTATATTCGTTAAACGGTTTCAATTTTACAATATTTATTCAATAGAACAAACAAAAAGAGATGGTATTCACAATTTAAATAACCCAACGTACATAGATTCAAACATGTCAGACTAGAATCAGCACACAATATGTAGTCACTATTCAAGCAAAAGGATACCAGGAAAATTAGCGTTAAAACCATCAAAAATCGACAGTGCAGACAAAAATCGAATCATTTAAATTTTCAAAGTATTCTTTCCTCGAAGATCTAAATATAATGGCACATGAACGAATGCGCAAAAATTCCATACCAAACCCGATCATGGTCTAAACGTTTATGATGAGAGATACAAAAGCTGTTGATATCATCGCGTGTGTGGATTTTGTTGAGGCAAACACCTTCACCAGGCCGTCTAGTGTCTGGTGAATGAATCTGCCGTCAGAAAGTATAACCCGCATTGGGTTCTCTGCATTTTACAAACACTCACACAAACAAATAAACACACATCATTATGCCTGCACTAATTTCACTGTTTTCGTTGTTCACTTGTGGGTACATACTATCTCGTAAGTATCTAAACCAATTGCATTGTGTATCTTCAGCCGAAAAATGTATTGTACTCATCATCATTTCGCTTCACATCGATGTACGTGAAATCCACACTCTTCTTTTGGGGGGCCCACCATTTGATTGGTTAGATACATTTAAGCCCAAATAAACTGAACAAAAAGTAACAGCATCGGCAGAAAATGTATCTAAACATATTATTTCGCTCGTCTCGCAGTTGTACGTGTGAATGTATGTGGGATAAGGTTTTTTAAAAGGTGTATTATATATTTTGTTGTTGTTTCCTTGCATCTTGTAGCGTCTCAAAAGATGTAACTATGATACCAATATTATAATGTTTATTATTTTGCTTTTAGTTTTCAATGACTGTTTGGGAATCGTTGTTGTTGTTGGATCGTTTTTTTTTTTGGTAGCAACACCATCAGTGTGCAAGTGGTGTTCATTGTGAGATTTTTGCTCTAAACTTTTATTATTACTATTATACCGTTCGTTTTCTATTTCTTTTTGTTGTTGTGTGCCTTCTTTTTTTTTTTGTGAATATAGAAGATCTTTACTGGTAAGATGAAGATTGAGATTTTTATATGCGGCGGCTGCAAGTGAGTGAGTATAGTGTGTACACTTTTTCGTGATATAAATACTGGTGTCTGGATTTGGATCAGTATCAAATCTTGTTTAACCATCTTCGCTTGAAGACCAATAAGGATACTCCTTTGAGTTTTGTGATAAATCAATTAAGTTTTAAAAATATACAAAATGAAGGTATATACCAAAATGTTAATCATAATATTAAACAGTTGAAATGTTTTATATCAAATGAACATATTTGAATATTTGTTAAATGTGATAGTGATAGTGTCAGTTGAATATTTCAAAATTAAAGGATATTTCCAAACAGAAACACCAAATGTGAATTTAAATTATCACAGGAATAGTTTTGGCAGTTCTTTTTTATAAAATTACATAAATATGTTGATTGTTAATAACAATCATGTTAAAAAAATTTATAAAAATTCAACAACATTTTCAAAAGTATCGCTACCATCCAGTGAATGTTTTGTGGAGACTATTATTTTATTTTGTTTTAATAAGTTTTAACACAAGTTAAACAGTGTTAACGACTAATTGAGAATATTTACGAATTGTTTTTTTTTAGACAATATCAAATCTGTGTCGTAGCGAGCTTAATGCAAGCAGAATACACTAGCAGAGTTCTCTTTATTTATTAGATATCTCCTATATTTCTGACATCAAAAATATTTTTTATAATTAAAAATTAAACTTGATAAACGTTAATTATAGTTTAATCCTTGATTAAAATTATGCTTTAATTAATTTTGTTACATCAAATGCAATTAAGTAAACACGGTGCTGATCTATTCTGATAATAATTAAAAAATGCGCCTTGACAAATATGTATCTTTCGTATTTTGCGAGACTTAATATTGCATTAGACTCAAATAAACTCACTTGTCATATCATATATCTTGTGAAAAATGAAACTAGAAACCATTTGGAAGCGCATTCAATTTTCACCAATTGTTTCAAATTTGCACACTCGTGCGTATACTTAACATATCTCTTCTACCAAGTCGTCTTGCATCTTTCAAAAATCTTTGTAGACATTCCAAAAAGACTATCACGTAGAGAGTTTAAAAATTTGCAAACTCTTGCATATGCTTGGCATAAATCTTCCATCACATCATCACCAAGTCATTGTAGACATTTCAAAGAGTTAATAACTCCCCAGTACACCTAATAACTTATCCATTCATCTGACACGTTAACAATGCTTATCGTGCAACTGCATCTAACCTCATTACTCCGCCCTGAAGTAATAGACCGATCTGATAATAAAGCATTTCATAATCACTCACCCTCTTGTCACAGCACATCTTCAATCCATCCATGGATATGAGATTACGAATAAAATGCTAATGAACGTCAATAAACGTAGCTCGTACCTATGAACATTAATCACCCAACGGTGTCTTTTTTTTTTGGAAATAATTACCGCTACGACGACACACTATATCATAACCATCACTCAACACACTGCAATCATGGCATACAACAACAAAGCAAAACCACTACCATCTCTTTTGTCAATTATGTCGCGGTACCATTCACTTTTTCTCATTCTAATCTGGTGTATCCATCTTTTCAGTGCTTTGCAACGATAGCTGTTTTGGCCTGCGTCGCTTTGGTTAGGTGCGAACCTCCAGTACCACAGAATTCATACCTACCACCAAATCAAGCTGCTGAACCATCAAATAATTACCTGCCACCCACTCAGTCATACCAGTCACCTGCCAACAATTATCTGCCACCCCAAAGGAGTCAATCGCCTTCTGCCGCACCACAGAGCACATATTCCGCTCCATCATCGGCCGCTCCTGCGCCAGCAATTACATCGGCAATATTCCCAAAACAACAATCGAACGGTGGTAACTATCCAGCCAGTCAGGGATTCTCCAACGGCGGTTACGGTAATGGCGGCAACAACAACGCGTACAGCGGTTACGGAGGCGAAGAGGAGAACTACGGTCCAGCTAAATACGAATTCAAGTATGACGTTCAGGACTACGAATCTGGCAATGATTTCGGTCATATGGAAGCTCGTGATGGTGACAGGACTGTCGGTCGTTACTACGTTCTCTTGCCCGATGGCAGGAAACAAGTTGTTGACTACGAAGCCGATCAAAACGGATACCGTCCAACCATCTCCTACGAACAGACCGGAAACGCTTACAATGGTGGTGCTCAGAACGGTGGTGCTGCTGGTCGTGATGGTGCATTCAGTGGTTACGATGCCAATGCCCAAAGCAAATACCAAGGATACAATTAAGGATGTTCCCATTCCATTCATCCACTCTCCATTCTAGTATCCTGTTAAGGGGGAAAACCTAAAGTCGTTGTCATCCTGTGTTAGGTTTTAGGCCAGTTTCTTTGTGTGGTTTCTCATATCCTTTTAGTTTTTCAATTTATTATTTTTGTTTTCATTTTACTGCAATGTAAGAGTATTATCCACCATTCATTTTCGTTATGCGTTGCATTTCTATGATTTTATTTTTATTTTACAATTTCCTTGTTTTATGTTTTATTCATTGAGTCCACGAAAGCGCAAACCACACAACAAAGCCAACTGCCATAATTTAAAAAAAAATGTTATTTTGTAAGGCGCTCTTTTTGTATATTTTACAATTCACAAACTTTATTATTATATTTTTTTCTTTCGTATACATTACCATTTATATCAATTGCATTCATTTTATGTATACTATTTGTAATAAAAAATCGTTTTTTACGTAAAACTTAATTAAAATTAATTCGATGATTTCTTTTTCTTAAAAATACAGTTCATAGGTTGTGCTTGCTCAGAATTTTCAAAACCCAAAAAAACGAGGTTAAAAGTTGCAGATGATTTCAGAAATTTAAAAAGTGTCCTTATCGCTAGGATCTCATGCGTTGATATTGATCCCAAACTCAATTATCGAATCAGAACATGTCATATTTTAGTTATACCAACGAACTTATTATTTTGCATAATGTACTTAATAAGTACATTATGTCTGACACAGTGCAGCCTTCCACCCTTGACTCGCTGCTTTAAGTCATTCAGTCCAAGCGCGATGGGAATCGCTTGGTCCTTAGCCGGAGTTCCGTTCTTTCTTTTCACCTCGAAGATTTTTCATTCGTCGGCTAAGCATATGAAGACAACTAGTTTTTACTTTTGAACGGCAGCCTAATCATGGCACAGCTCATTAATCTGGCGGTTGTATTTTCTCCTACATTCATCTTCCTGCATATACGTATTTGAAGACGATTTCTCTTGCTCCCGGTCCAGCACTAGCCGCCGTTAAGTAGGAGTTGACAAATAGATATATAAACTCCTTACAAATTTACCTTCTACCTACTGTCCGAGGTGAACCTGGACCTCAATGAACATGCCTCTCAAATTAGTTTTAACTAGTTACAGTTGCACATTTTAAGTTGCTTGATGCACACTTGAGCGCGCCACTTTTACATCGACTCGGACCACTAATACTACCTTGTTACAACAAAACGGAAATACTGTGAAAAAATGTAATGTCGAAAGACTTCAATCGAAAGAGACCCGCAAGGCCTTCGCGCAACGCGTATCCCTTAACCTCTCGATTCAAACCATACCACCAGCATCGAATGTCGAAGAACAATGGCAACTATGCCAACAAGCCATTAGATCAGCCACAAATGATGTGCTAGGTTTCTCGCGCCAAAAGACAGATTCTCGCAGCCGAGAATGAGGCCTACAAGACTAAGTTGCAGGTGAAGTGAGAGCTGCCATTGAGCTCGTTAGCAAAAAAGAAGGGAAGAACACCGGCTTTTCAAAAAAAAGAGGAAGAAAAGCGAGCGATCGAGGATAGAAAGGTGCCTCTCTAGGAACGATGTTCGCAAGTTTTACCAAAGTGTAAAACGTCAAAGCCAAAGATACAAGGCTCGAACAGAATCCTATAGAGATGAACTAGGAAATGAATTACAAGATCCTATCTGCCGTAATAAGTAAACGCGTGAAACCGTTTACCAACAACCTGATCGCCCCTATCAGTGTGGTTTTTGGCCAGGAAAGCCCACAACTAATCAAATCTTCATACTTCGGCAGATCCTGGAAAAAAAACCTAACAAGTCCAAATCGATACCCACCACCTATTCATCGATTTCAAAGCCGATACGACAGCAATTATAGAGATGAACTATACAGAGACATGTCTAGTTTTGGTATACCGCCCATCCGTCTGTGTAGGATGACGATGGCGAATTATCGCTGGTCCATCACGGTCGGAAACGACCTCACGAACCAAAAGAGGATTTCGGCAAGGCAATGCGCTGTCCTGTGACTTCTTTAATTTGATTTTTGAGAGGATTGTGCAAAACTCACGAGCCAACACCAGAGGCACAATCTTTCAAAAATCGGTGCAGCTACTAGCATACGCCGACGATATTGACATCATCGATAGGACTCAACGTGATGTCATAGTTACGTTTGCTCGTACATACAGAGAACGAAGCGGCAAAAATGGGTTAGCAGTAAATGAGGGTAAGCATATGCTGTCAACACGAAAGGACACACAACATCGACGAATTGGACAGAACATCACCATTGACAGATAAAACGTTGAGGTATTACGGGGCTTTGTCTACCACGGCTCCGCTATTAACTCTGACAACAACATCTCGTCAAAAATTATACGAAGAATTCATGCCAACCGCTGTGTCTTCATGCTAAGGAGGCAATTTAGTAGTAAAGCCCTCACTCGAACTACTAACATGCTGAAGCATGGACCGTGTCAAAAATGGATGAAGAAATCCTTGGTCGATTCGAAAGGAAAATTCTTTGGTCCAGTTTGCGTTGATGGGCTATGGAGACGAATGTTCACCCAAGAACTATACGAGCTGTACAGCGACATACCCCTAGTCAAAAAAAACTTCCCAATAAACGTTTAAGATGCCTAGGACATGTAGAACGAATGGACAACACAACAAAGTGGCGTGCACAAGTAGAAACGACCTAACCAACTTGGAGTGCGCAACTGGATTAGCGGGCTAATTGGAGAGGCATGTAGGCACTTAAGTAAATAAGTAAGTAAGTATTGATGAACTTCGACATGCCGACAGAGGGAGGAACCACTGCAAAACCTTCTCGCCAGTGAATGCAGAAGCAGAAGGCTCCTCCCAAAGACGGTAAAGAAGGTGTGATTTAAGACATTAGATAACATAACAACAGATCAGTTTTTCATTTCCAAATGATATTTAACAAAAAGCCAATCTTAACAACCAATTATACAAACAAAAAAACATTCTCTTATGAATACTAAATAACAATCAATACTGTTCGTGGCAAGATTCTCCGGTTACTTCTTGTAGATCCTCACCAGTTGTCCTTGTTCATTGTACTTGTACAATGGCCCATTGATTTCATCTACCGGTGTGTATTTCAATTGTGCCGAGAAGGAATTCGTCCTAGCCTCTTCCTCGGTTTGTGAAGTTTCATAGCTGACTTTCTGCAAAGTCTTCTCTGGGGTCAGTACAAAGTACTCGCCCTTGTTAACAAACCCGTCATTGATTTCTTCGTTATCTTCAGGGAATTTAAAGCCGTTGTCATTGGGCTCAGCAGCTGGTGCTCCATATTGAGAGGCTGGTTGTTCAACAGGGGCTCCGTACTGAGCAGCGGGTTTGACGATAGGTGCTCCATACTGAGCGGCGGGTTTTACGATTGGTGCTCCATACTGAGCCGCAGGTTTAACGATTGGTGCTCCATACTGTCTGGATGGAAGTGGCACATTAGTTTGCCGACTAGACTGTGGTTGCCTGAAGCTGATAGTGAATTTCTGTGGTCTATTGATTTGAGCGGATTGACGTTGAGGATAGTACTCCCGAGTGTTTAGTTGAGGAGCACGAAATCCGTTAAACTGAGTCGTTGGCCGGACGGGCAGACCTTGTACGCGAATAAAATCCACTCCTGACTCATCCACTTCATTTGGGGGTAGATATGCACTGTTTGGAGCCAGTTGCGCAGCACTATTGTCATAATATTCCACACGTTGTCCAGCATGCTCCACGCGCTGTTTGGTTATCTCAATTTCTAGCCTAGGTTCTGGTTGTGCCAATGCAGCGGTGTATTCATTTGGTAGATCAAAAGGCGTTCCCTGTGGCCTCCATCCAGATGCTCCGTAAGGTCCGCTCACTGGTAGCTCCGCCAAAGTTACTCCCAACAATGCAACGTATATTACAAGCTTTAAAAAAGGATACAGTAAACAAAAATCCAATCGAACGGAGCGGCGTATAGCTCACCTTTCCAAACATGACGACTTATCCAATCAATTGCGTTCAACAAACTGCTTCCACTTTAAACGCACTTTTCGGCTTTTATACCCCCAACTCGTAAATCATTGTTGCATCCCATTCAATTAGTATGCATCGCCTCACTTCATTTATTTTACAACAATTTGTCACTGTTCGATACAAAGAAACAAATCCTCGCAATGTCCCACGTACAGACGTCACGTTCGTATGTGGCGCATAATGCATTCATCAGCCCCTATGATTAAGCAACACTCAATGGTCATCGACTTCTTGAAAAATTCTGACCAAAAGACAGCACTGGCGTGAGTCGACTCGTTTCGGCGGCAATTTATAAACAAAAGACTAACATCAAGTTCAATGTCACTGTGCCATGCACCATCGCGTGCCAAGAGTTTTGCATGCGCGCGCACTGGCTTGTTTGGCTTCTGTTTTTGATCATCTTCACATTTGTGCGCTGGATAAGGTCTAGGGGGCATGCTTGTAAGCTTACCAACTTAATGAGATATTTAACGATCAACAGAATGATTAATAAACAAAAAAAGAAATAATAATTGGGACTTGTGTACACAATGGAATGTTGAGCTCTTCGAACATAATTAATCATCGAAGACCGGCGCGGAACCTTAATTTGATAGCTCAATTTTGTAAATTGACGCAGACTAACACCATAAATGGTGGTGATGAGATCGATGCTTCGGCAGAGGTTTTGAACTTGCATCATTTTATGTAAATTTGCAATTTGATTGGCTATGAAGATTTATGGTACAAAGGGGCCGTCAGGTATTCAATCACGGAACTACTCTTTGGAACTAAAGCTTTGCAGAAAATAGCCCACGCAAGTAGTCGGTAGTCGAAGAAGAAGAATAGCTCGTAGGTAAACAGCAATTATAGCATTTCAAAGCCAAATCCAAAAATTTATGAGTAATGTAGGTCAGTAAACAACATTCAGAATTTAACCGGTTCTTGACAAAACCAGTACGAAGGTTAGGAGTTTTACAAGATGGATGACAAGGAACACCATCAAATTTTAAAGGCTTCATTGAGTAGTTTGCACTAAGTTTCGTAGGTTAGGTGGGGTGTGTTATAAGGGTGGGAACAAAGTAGGTATTACATTTAGGTCCATTTATGGTAGTTCTACTTGATAACATTTTTATTTAACGGGCGCACCAATTAAGGGTCTATAGTATTTTATAAAAGCAGGGCCCTCATTCCGTAAAATGATTATCGTTTAACGACAATATTTCGACGGTACACCTTGTATCACGTAAGATCAATAGTCGTTTTTGCTGTCGGCGATATCACTTTATTTTTTCACGTAAAACTATAATCTTCAAATTACAGACGATTATTCAACGATTGCTCATGAGGTGTCGACTACCGTCGAAGTGATAATCGTTTTCAAAGTTACGGAACTACCCCCCAGACTTTTATCCTTTTCTATCCTTTGCCGGCTGATATAATTAAGTACCGCTTCTAAAAATTAATAACAAGCACTCTTGCATTCACGATTGCTACGTCGACATAAATTAGAGATTAGGTCTTCTTTGTTATTACGAGACTGAGGAGTAGAAGTAGGGTGACAAAGAAGAGGACGTCTTCAAAAATCTAAAATGAAAAATTAAAGAACAAAAATAACATCCCAATAGGTGGGCGTGGGAAATAATTTTATTGGGTTGAAATAGCGAAGATGACATTGTCGCAAAAATTGTTCAGACAGTTTATCAGTTGACCAACACCCCCGTTTGGTCAAAAACAATTTTTTTTACAGAAAAGTGGGCTGTGGCGGAAAATTCACTTGTTCTGCTTCATCCGACAGAGAGTCTATATACCAAATTTCATCACTCAAAAGTTATGCCTCAAAAACCGGTGGACGGTCTTTCATAGTGATGCGATTATATGAGGACACAAGCGTTCTCACTCTAGCATCTCACTATCAACTCCTACTCTCACCTCCACGCTGCGCTGGTGACTTGTGGGTGCCTAGTACCTCGACTGGAGATGGGGTATTAAACCCCTGTTGAAGGTCGTTGGTGCCAGCAAACGAGAGAGGGGGAGTATTCTCATTAAGGCACTCACTCTTCAGGCGGCAGCGGAGGAATTCCCTAGATGGAGTCAACGGTGGCGCCTACAGCCCCAGTTTGATCGAACTGGTAGTGAAATCCCTATATGAGCTGCTTCGACATTTTTGAACACCAGGTCTATAGGGATTTCCAATACTGAGCCAGGGTATTGGAAAAGAGTTGGTGGCGGAGGAGCCCTTAATGGGTCAACGGCAGCGCTCATATCCCAAAATGGGCTACTGACATCGGTATTTTTTGCAGCCCGCTGTCCTAGGGTCAAAACAAGGGCCTGGCCCTCCAGGTAGGGGATTTTGCTTTGGGTTAACTACCCATCCACGGAAAAAAGATTATGTTACGAAGCAACCAATAGCCTCGGAAAGGACTGATATTATTGTTGACGACCATGCTAAACGAAAAAAGGACAACGACGTTCGTATCTGCACCTGGAATGTGAGAACATCAAACAGGAGAGGTGCAGGCGAACAATTAGTGGAAGTCCGTCTGGGAACGGACTTAGGCTAATTGACTTCGCTACGGAACGAAATGCCACTATAGCCAGCACACGGTTTCCTCACCTCGATATCCATAAGGGGACATGGCGGTCTCCAGATCAACGAACAGTCAACCAAATTGATCACATTGCGATAGACAAGAGGCACGCATCCAGTATTTTGGATGTCCGAACATTCCGAGGGGCTAACATCGACATGGACCACTACCTTGTTGTAGCCAATGTAAGGATGCGGATATCCACCACGCCACAAAAAACAGAAATACTGTAAAAAAATTTAATGTCGAAAGACTGTAATCGCCAGAGACCGCCAACACCTTCGCGCAACGCGTATCCCTTAACCTCTCGACTCACAACACACCAACAGCATCTAATGTCGAAGAACAATGGCAACGATGCCAACAAGCCATTAGATCAGCCGCAACTGATGTGCTAGGTTTCTCTCGGCCACCAGCAAGAAACCCCTGGTTTGATGAGGAATGCCGACAGATGCTCGCAGCCAAGAACGAGGCCTACAAGGCTAAGATGCAGGTAAAGACGAGAGCTGCCAGTGAGCTCTATAGGCAAAGAAGAAGGGAAGAACATCGGCTTTTCAGAAAAAAGAGCAAGAAAAGCGCGCGATCGAGGATATAGAGAGGTGCCACTCCAGGAACGATGTTCGCAAGTTTTACCAAAGTGTAAAACGTCAAAGCCAAGGATACAAGGCTCGAACAGAATCCTGTCGAGGTGAACAAGGAAATATCCTAGTTGAGACACAGTCGATGCTGAGGATATGGAAGAACCACTTCTGAGACTGTTAAACGGCGATGACGAACAACATTCCGCTGTCAGGCAGAACGAACCATTTAATATTGGCAACGACAGCGAAAACTGTCAACCACCCGACCTAAGTGAAGTGGGGATAGCTATATCTAAACTCAAGCTTAATAAGGCCACCGGAAATGACGGCCTTCCCGCTGAGCTTTATAAAGCTGGCGGAGATGACTTGGTAAGCAACATCCACCAACTCATAAGCCAAATCTGGTCGGTTGAAAGCATGCCTGAAGAATGGAACCTCAGCTTCTTTTGCCCGATCCACAAAAAAGGAGACCCTCTGAACTGCGCCAACTACAGAGGCATAAGTCTACTCAACATCGCCTACAAGATCCTATCTGCCGTAATATGTGAACGCCTGAAACCGCTTACCAAAAACCTGATCGGCCCTTATCAGAGTGGTTTTAGGCCAGGAAAGTCCACAACCGATCAAATTTTCACACTTCGGCAGATCCTGGAAAAAACCCAAGAACCCAAGTCCAAATCGATACCCACCACCTATTTATCGATTTCAAAGCCGCACACGGCAGCATTTACAGAGACGAAGTATACAGAGCCATGTCTAGTTTTGGTATACCGTCCAAACTCGTCCGTTTGTGTAGGATGACGATATAGAATTCTCGCTGCACCATCAGGGTCGGAAACGACCTCACCGACACATTCGATACCAAAAAAGGATTTAGGCAAGGCGATGCGCTGTCATGTGACTTTTTCAATTTGATTCTTGAGAGGATTATGCAAAACTCCCGAGCCAACACCAGAGGCACAATTTTCTAAAAATCGATGTAACTACTAGCAGACGCCGACGATATTGACATCATTGGTAGGATTCAACGTGATGTCATAGCCACCTTTGCTAGTAAAGAGAAGGAAGCGGCAAAAATGGATTTAGCAGTGAATGAAAGTAAGTCTAAGTATATGCTGTCAACACGAAAGGACACACAGCATTGACGAATTGGACAGAACGTTACCATTGACAGCTAAAAAATGCTAAAAAAAAACTGCGATCGATTTTTCCTTGAGCAATACGTTTTTTTTTTTTTTTTTGTTCAAAAAATTCATATACAGGTACATTTGTTATTATATAAGATGATAATTTATAAAAGATGATCATTTTTTAAATTTAAATATGTCCAAAGTTATTAATTTAAATCATTCGGAATCTTTATAGAGAATTTTTGAATTTATTAAAGTTACCATTTTATTTGTTGGAACAAAGTTATAACAGCCTTCACCTTAAGAAACCCACTGCTTTACTTGGAAAACAACATTTTCGTTACTGAAGCGATTACGGTTTTAGTTTTTAACGAATTTACCTGCGCAAAATATTGTTTCACAAGCAGTTTTAGATGTGAGTAAGCATAAATATTGCAAATTTAGTTATTGTTGGATACTTATTGCTGTTTACTGACATTTCCTTTTATTTTTTATCAAAATAGTGAATATTGGCATAATCGCTTTGAAATACCTATAATGTTGAATTTGTTAACCATAGGTAAAATGTAATCCATATCATTCAAACTATTAAAAATAGATTTTTGTTGTTTAATATTCACCTTGGAAAAACAGCTTTAATGCACTATATTATTCTATAATTTGATTGACGCAATCATGTAGCGATAGCCATCTAACGTCTTAGTGGCGCAAACTCCTATGGTTCTCTGTTTCAAAAAAAAAACTCTTGGAATTCTAAAAATTCTTTTACTACTTTGAGAAAAGTATGATTTGACCAAATGCTCAATGGATCTTGGCAATTTCTAACTGGCATGACTGACAGCTAGAGCAACCGACTGACGTACGAATTTAATAAATACACAATGCCTATGTAAATAATATAATAACTATCTGCACCCTTTCCTTTTGCAAATGCTACACAAAAGTTACATCAATAGGTATTCACCACACCGACACCACCCAACAGCTGTGTTTACTTTGTTTAATTTCTGACCCTAACTCTGCGTATTTGCATTTCTTCTTTGGGATAATTTTTCTTGAAGACGATCGTGTATTCGTGTTTACTCTCGCCCAAACATGTATAAATTTGTTTGGTTTAAAAATTGCTAAAATTTAAAAAAAAATGCTTAAAAAAAACTGCTGCAGGTCATTTTCATGATCAAAAACTGCTGAAATCGCAGGAAACTGCTAAATCTGGTAACGCTGTATGTTACAACTTAATGTAAAAACTAATATATGTATCCCCTATGGGATAGGGTATAAAAAAAGATGGCGTTACGTTCATAAGTGAATGGATTTAGGTACAAAAATATTTCAAGTCTTGTTCGCACCAGAAAGATGCAGAAAATATCTGAAGTAGTGTTGAAAAATAGTTTTGTTGTGATGTCGAAACATTTAGGTAACTGAGGACAAATTGCCTTTTTTTTCAAAAAGATACCGGACATTTTTTCTAGACAGAAAGAGGACATGTGCTCTTTCTTATAAGAGGACGTCTGGTCAGCTAAATCAGGAGCATTACTGATGTTTTTTTTTAACATTGAACTACATCCACATATAATAAAGTTCGCGATTGTATATTCTTCTCCATTCTGCGTCCTCAGACACAGGTATAAATATTTGAGGTTTACATTTTAAATAGTGGGGTTGTTGTTATCTATAAGAGGTAGATGAACTCCTCAACCATCTCAAAGTTGTACCCCAATTAAAGCAGTCACTAAGTAACAGCATACAGTTGCTCACTTCAAATTTATTGAGGTCGGTCTCTATTTGTGCGTATACCGCTTGGGTCGATGTTTTCCGCCACTGCGTCTAACATCTTGCTGGTTATCGAAGACACTCAGACAGGGACAAGAAAATGAATGTCCATTCGCTCTTCAAGCCCTAGTCGCTTATAAAGTTTGTGATTGAATCGTTGTCTCTACAGCCCATCAACGAAAAAGTTAAAAAGTGGTTCACCCTGTATATATAGTAAGGGGTTTCTTTGTGTTGCTGTAGTTTTACGTCATTAGACGCTAGATGTCGTTTTAGTTCATGTGGAACTTAATTTCTTGTTCGACTTCGTATTCTATTAGGCGTTTTAGTCTCACAAAACGACAACTTAAACATCATTTTTTGTCGTTGGGAAATTTTTGAACACCAAGATGTGAGTTTTGTTTATATTTTCAGCTATTTAGTACAGGTATAAGTTATTTAGCTATTCAGGTATAAGTTATTTAGATGAAACGCCTGGTAGAATTGATGGAAAAGCATCCTCATTTGGCAACACATTTTAAAAGAGTGGTCAAACAATTTGATATATTTGAAACTAGATGGAAAGACGTTGCTGCAGTATTAACCCACCGATAAGAGATATAAATTAATGGCAAAAAGTCTACATATCATTTGCGAGACAAACATTTTTTTAGATTTCGAGCTTATACTTCAGCTTATTCCCATGAAATCGTTTTGAGTCAGGGTCAGGCCACAGAGGCATCTTCAGTGGAGGTGAGGAGGGCATGGGTTAGTGATCGGGTTTTCATTTCATTTTCTCCTATCTTTCTTTCCTATCTTCTTTGTCCGTCCGAAGTCTAAAATTGTACGATACAAATGTTTGTAGAGCAAGGATGTAGAGTGAATGGGCAAGAACAACACCCCGTCTGACGAGCTGAGCCGAGCAACCGCGAGCGTGGAAAGCCCTCCTCTTCTGCATCAAAGATACCACCGTGGCTAATCTTGACTCACAACAAAATCTCTTTTGTTGCTTTCCATTTCACTATCATCTTTGCTACTCTACGATAGGAAAATCACAGCAGTGTTCATATTTTCATTTAGTAATAAACAAAATTAAGTCAAAGCACATTTGTTAAAATATATTAAAATCAAAACAAATTAATAATAAAAGAATGTTCATTTGAAATTTCATATTGCAAAACATAAACGCCTATCTGTCATTCATCAGCTGTTGCTGTGTAACTCATGTGAGATGTGAAATGCAAACAAAATGAGAGCGGAGGCATCAGAGAATAGAATACCGATTACCGATACTTAAACGCCACTAAAGCGACTCGACTCAAAAAACGCAATTTATGTCGTTTAATAAAAACGCCATGAGGGTGAGTTTGTCTTCTTTTTTCCTTGACGTCACTCATAATGCCGTCGAAAAGCTCGAATATACAATCCATAGTGATGTCACGTTCCGACGGAGGCAAACCCAAGCATACCAGCTTAGGGCATTTGTTTTGGGCACAAATATGAACATACAGCAAATATGAACGTTAAAAGTTTAGTAAAGTCATTCGTTTCCGTTTAGTTAACCCATTGTTGTGATTCTGGGTGGTCCGCAGAGGCGTACTTGATGCTAAAGAGAAGGACACCGCACGCTTGCGATTGCTTGATTTAACTCGTCGGACGGGGGTAGTTCTTGCTCTTTCACCAAACATCCCAGCTCAACAAACATTTCTGTTCGTGCAGAAAAAAAAAATAAATAAATAAGAGGAAAGTTACTCTATGTTAACCCCATCTGTGGTTAAAGAACTCTTAAAGGAAAAGGATAGATCCTAGAAAAGGTTAAAAAGAAATTATCAAAAACATATGTCTATACCACTGAAAAACGATTAGGAAATCTTGTCTCCAATGTTCCTCAGCAGTATAGATTCGCCTAGATCCCAAATCATGCCGGTTATTATTGGCAAAGGATGACCATCCCACCCTTGAAGTCCCCAGAGACCTCCTATGTCTGTCCCTCTGGCCTCGTCTATGAGAGAAAGCCCCTTATTCACCTCCTAGTTACATAGTCCTGAAAATCAGAAGTTATTAGTCAACGTCAAGTTCTGTCGTCATTTGTCATTGTCAATTCACCAATGGATGGCCTGCCCACCGCCCACACACCACCAACGAATTAAGACTTATTTGACCATATATTTTAAAAACTAAATTTCAAGAAACGAGCAAAAGTAATATTATCTTAACATAATTTTAAAAAAGGAATGAAAAGAACTATAACTAAAATAAATGGACTTCTGTGCTTAAAACGATACAAACTACATTCATAAATCCACGAAGTTCTGCCAGCAGCACTGAAGGAATCCAATCGGGGATTTAGCGCACAAAACTTCCAATTTATTAGATAGCCTTGGGATATGAGCCCTAAGGGTATAAGATCGCTGCAACCTTTCGGTTCATACCCAACCAACCTTGTTCAAAGCACCTATCTAAACATTTATGAATGTCTATAACTTTATCCAGGATAGCTGGGTCTGTAAACGCCACCAATGGTTATTGCAGAGGTGGCTTTATTTATATTTATAGGCACTTAGGCACAAAGCATCTGTTATGGCAACTGTATTGAAATCATGCCAATTCAGTATTTAGAATTTTTTAACAAAATACTTGATCCACTTGAACAAAATTGGCGAAGTTTTGATATTGGTATTCGGTGATATTCGTCAAACGTTGGTTAGCATTTTAATATCATCTCCAGCAGACGAGCAAAGCATGCCTGAAAAATCGGCTCTCTGGATACATGAAATCCACCATATAGACGATTCCTTCCTTATTTAAAATCTGCAACCTTTGGCACAGCGAATACCTGTAGGAGATCTGTCTCTTTATTACAGATATTATAACGGCTTGGGTACATCACCCCCGACTCATTACATTTCAACGACTTACAAGACAAGCAGCTTCAGCTTGTGCATCTAACAACGAACAATGCAGTACCGAAATTCTCTTTTCAACGGAAAAGTTTATGGAAAAAATGTGAAGAAAATTATACAGTCGACCAAATTAAACTCGAATTTACTTGGATATGTTACTTCACAAACATAGCCAAGTAACTTTTACTTATTTACGACGGCAAACTTCATGTACTTCTGTCTTTTCTCCTTGATCTACTATTGCGGTACACGAGGATATTGTGGGCCTCGCTAATCTCAGTTTTATTTTGATTTTTATGTTCTTTTATCTATTTATTTTCAGGCATTGTAAACAAAGAACAATATATACACTTAACAGGTCGATGCCCGATGGTATTACCTGACCTGTACCTGCACAAGATGACTGAACATCCCTCTGTCGCGACTGGCTAAAGGGTCCCGTGACCTTAAATCATAATGATGGATTGTTAGTGTTGGTAGTAGGATTCAACCCAAATGCAACTATAAGGATATATTATTCTACGTTATCCTCGATTGAATGGGTGATAGTGGCGGGTATCTCTAGTCTTGAGGCAAGTCTAGTGCATACGAACATCAGCGTAATGCATACAGGGACCGTTACTGGTGCTATCTTAGCTCTAAAACAAATAAAGGTCGTTGTTTTAGAGGTTTTTCTTTACACTGTTTCTACAGCTTATTAATTTGTCAGTTAAAGGTTGATTTGTAGTTAGTACGTTTTTCCATTTTACGATGAAAGAATTATGCAAAATTAATTTGGAAAACCGTGCTTCAGTTCGCCAAACTCATTGTGAGCTACGTCCATTTTACGGTCGACATAATCGTCCATCTTAGCAAGGTATTCCGGAATACAATGAAACGTTTTCGCAACACGTGCACTCTAGTTGATAATACACATCCGCAAAGACGACAAAATGTGCGAACGGAAGAAGTTTTTCGGTCCAGTTCTTATTTGGTTCACCCTGTATATATGATTCTCTACATGAAGGCGTACATTCCATCCTATGCTTAGTATATTCTTCTAATAGATATATATAGTATTACCTCAGCAACTAAGGAGTGCGCCATAAATAAGTGACACTGCATGTCAGCACGATTAGCAAAAGCAAATATGCGGTATGACAGCATGACTCGCATCTAATATTTACATAATTATAAGTACACCTGATCTTGCCCTTGATTTTGAACGCAATTCGCTTCCATTTTAATGCGTATGTACACAAGCAGCCGGTTCGTAATTATAGCAATCCTATAACACATGATATTAACCTTCTCTTAATCCGTTGTTTTATTGTTAGCTTAGTGCAAAAACAATCCACTTTTCGTCATAATGACTTACTTAACACCAGTGAATACCAGCAATATACCATCATTAATGCCATTTTTTTCTCCAATACACAATTGACAATCAAAATGACAGAAATAACTTCTTCAATAATCTCACGGTGTCGACGACGACGGCGAAGACGACGACAACAATGATGACGGTGAACTTTCTTGCATCAGACCTTAACAATACTGTTACAGTCAGAAGCAGTGCAAGTGAACGCCATTGGTCTAATGATGGTCGCTTGATACATTGTCATAAAATCTGGGGTTTGCAAAATCACTAATTAGGCAGCCGCCAGTCGGAGGTATGAGTAAGTTTAAGCCTCGGTTTCTATATTCACCTTCAAGTCTGACATGTCGTCAGCGACGACGAACGATATTGCATCGTAATTGCGATGTGTTAGTTACTGAAATCGATTTGAATGACACTTGCACATTTTTGATAGAAATTTGGGTAAACGCCAAAGAGGTCGTTTGGCATGAACCATCTGTTTACGTTGATTCTTAAAATGGTTTTAATTTCGTTGGCCAATAGCTTGGGTAGATCATTTTATTGGTTTATTGGTAATTTTGGGTTAAGGATTGCACATCCATATGGATTACTTATTGTATTTCGTGGCAGTGTTTGGACAATTTTATTTTCACGAAATAGCCAATTTTGTGAAAGAATGTCTTATTAATATACACTATAAAACTATTGAGGCCGTTACTCAAATTAATTTCTGAAACAGAATGGGCTCTCCACTCAAAACAATAGTATGCGGTCCGTATTTCCTTAAAAAAAATCTTAATTAATCATCATTTAAAACAAGGTAAGCAATTTTCATGAAATGCTCCGACATTCCAGCCACTGTTATCTACAAATATCAAGTGTTAATCAGGACCCCTTAAAACGTTTTCGATAACAATTGAAAAAGATAGGTTTGGTATTGGATAATTATCCAGGCTTCACGAAATTTATATAGGCTAAGGTGTTGCTGTAAATTTTTTTCTAAGCATATATAGATTTGGATTAAATAAAAAAAAACACGGCTATTGTTACACACCAACAAAAATGAGAACAAAATAATTATATAAGTAAGGACTTGCATATGATTACTAAGCGGGAAAATGAAAATCCAGACAAACACCGCAGTTCCGCAATTCGAGACGCAGTACAGATCCATAAAAATTAAGGAATCCATGCATTATCTGAGATCAGCTTTCCAATTAACGGACTTTATACAAAGTTATCACCGGCTTTTCAGAAAGAAGAATAAAGAGCAATAAATGCCAGGAAAAGTCAAAACTCCAGGAACGGTGTTTGCAAGTTTTACCAAAGTGTAAAACGTCAAAGCCAAGAATACAAGGCTCGGACAGAATCCTGTCGAGATGGGCAAGGAAATATCGTAGTTGAGACACAGTCGATGCTGAGGATATGGAAGAACCACTTCTGCATACTGTTAAACGGCGATGACGAACACCATTCCGCTGTCCGGCAGAACGAACCATTTAATATTGGCAGCGGCAGCGAAAAATGCCAACCACCCGACCTAAGTGAAGTGAGGATAGCAATATCTAAACTCAAGCTTAATAAGGCTGCCGGAAATGACGGCCTTACCGCTGAGCTTTATAAAGCTGGCGGAGATGACTTAGTAAGTAACTCATAAGCCAAATCTGGTCGGATGAAAGTATGCCTGAAGAATGGAACCTCAGCATCGTTTGCCTGATCTACAAAAAAGGAGACCCTCTGAACTGCACCAACTACAGAGGCATAAGTCTCCTAAACATCGCCTACAAGATCCTATCTGCCGTAATATGTGAACGCCTGAAACCGTTTACCAAAAACCTGATCGGCCCTTATCAATGTGGTTTTAGGCCAGGAAATTCCACAACCGATCAAATGTTCACACTTCGACAGATCCTGGAAAAAACCCAAGAAGTCAAAATCGACACCCACCACCTATTTATCGATTTCAAAGCAGCATACGACAGAATTATAGAGACGAACTATACAGAGCATGTCTAGTTTTGGTATACCGCTCAAACTCGTCCGTTTGTGTAGGATGACGATTGAGAATTCTCCATCAGGTTTGGGAACGACCTCACCGACACATTCGATACCAAAAAAGGATTTAGGCAAAGCGATGCGCTGTCATGTGACTTCTTCAATTTGACTCGTGAGAGGATTGTGCAAAACTCCCGAACCAACACCATAGGCACAATTTTTAAAAAATCGGTACAACTACTAGCAAACGCCGACGATATTGACATCATTGGTAGGACTCAACGTGATGTCATAGCCACGTTTGTTAGTATAGAGAACGAAGCGGCAAAAATGGGTTTAGCAGTAAATAAGGGTAAGACTAAGTATAATATATTGTCAACACGAAAAGACACGCAACATCGACAAATTGGACAGAACGTCACCATTGACAGATATAACTTTGAGGTAGTACGGGACTTTGTCTACCTCGGCTCCGCTATTAACTCTGACAACAACATCTCGTCAGAATTCAAACGAAGAATTACTCTTGCTAACCGTTTTTTTTTTTTGTGGGCTAAGAAGACATTTTAGTAGTACAGCTCTCACTCGAACTACTAAGAAGATCCTATATAAGACCCTGATCATCCCAGTCCTACTCTACGGCACTGAAGCATGGACCGTATGGACCGGATGAAGAAATCCTTGGTCGATTCGAGAGAAAAATTCTTCGAAAAATCTGCCGTCCCGTTTGCGTTGACGGGCTATGGAGACGAAGATTCAACCACGAACTAAACGAGCTGTACAGCGACATACCCCTGGTAAAAAAATTCCGCATTGGACGTTTAAGATGGCTAGGACATGTAGAACGAATGGACACCAATACTCCGGCTCGCAGAGTCTTCGATTCCCAGTCATTTGTCGGACGCAGTAGAGAAAGACCTCGCCTTAAGTGGCGCGCACAAGTAGAAACCGACCTCAACCAACTTGGAGTGCGGAACTGGAGGCAGTTTGCTAAGGACCGGTCTAATTGGAGATGCATGTTGGTTGAGGCCCAGGTTCATCTCGGACTGTAGCTCCACTTAAGTAAGAAAGTATACCATGTTATCTTTTTAGATTTGACACCAGTCCAGCTTCTTCTCCCCTAAAAGGCGCAAACAAGAGCAGGCAGTGAATAATAGGCTGAATTCCACAACGCAGTACTTCTGCATTACTGCTTATTCAAGCGTTCCAAACCGCAAACGAATTACTACGATGCAATGCTTACTTTTATAAAAAGCAAAAACATATGAGAAGGCTATAATCCGCTGTGCGGTTCGTTGAATACCCTATCCCATCCCATCCTTAAAATTAATGTCCCCAAAAATTGAGCGTGACTGAATGGGAATGAAATAAAGAAAATTACATTGTCACCACATTAGATAGTTTTTGTAAGAAAACGTATTGAAATAGTAGGTGTGGGTTAAAATGATCTAAAGACGAGATATTTATATTGAGATTACGGAAGTATTTGCATCGAATTTTTTTTTATTTAAAATTTGACCAAAAAACGTTTTTTTTTATTAAAAGCGCCCCCCAAAAGTGCGCGTGGCAAAAAACTTTGTATCCATATAGATGTTGGGACTGTCTGAATATGTTGTTCAGACACTTTTTCAAAATTCCCTAACGTTTGGCTGAAAACAATGATATTCTTAAAAGTGGGCGTGGCAGTGGGCGGATTTTAAAAATGTTTATACTTCTTCTGTAGGCAGGGACAAGGATCCTATATTCTGAGTCGATCCACATTCTTTAGGGTATATCTACCTAAAATATTTCTCTATGTTACAAACTATGTATCAAAAATTCAATATTAATATACCCCTGTGGAATAGGGTATAAAGAGCATCGCGAATGATTATCATGCAAGACATATGCGAAGTAGCGCAAAGGCATTCATAACCCGGCATCAGAAATGCAGTGTGGATTCAGACATATTCTCATTGTATGACCCTAAAACATATACTAAGCCTATTGGGTTCTAAGGACTACCGGCCATCCAAATAGAAGCTCAACTGTTGAAATAAACATTCCCAAAAAATGAGCTTAGCAAAAAACTTCATATGGACGAATTGTAGACAATGACAATAAATATCTTGTTTAGACACTTTTTCTTATGGTTGGGACAAAACGACGCTTTTTTCTGAAAATGTGAAAATGGGTGTGGCATCCCAAAATGTAATGATGGCATTATATACCCCTATGGTAAGGTATACTTTTTGTTGAGGAAAAGCCCTTAAAAGTTAGCTTGCCTCAAAAATGTCAACAGACGAACATTTTTTTTACATTAAAAAATTTAGTTTTTTTTTTAAGTTAACGCTTCCTAAAAGTGTGCATAGCTAAAAACTTTTTTATAGATGGAATTTAGACAATGATCATATTCCAAATATCTGCACATGCCATGCACTGTTTTTAAAATTCCGTATGCGGATTGACCAAAAACGACGATTTTCCATAATTGGACGTGGGGTTGTTACAAATGTAAATTCTTATTTTATTTTTAAGAGACCAAAGTTTATATACCAAATTTTACCATCCAAGCTCAAATGTTAAGGTATAAAAATCGGAGACATACTGGATGGGCAAACATGGTTAGATTGACTCAGTTTGGGATTATGCTTCGATCCATATTCATTACGATATATCTTTGTGAAAGCTATTTAGCGTTGTCAAAAGAAAATGACATTCACCCTACACGGACCCACTTTTGTGTTTGTGACTACCACTTATCACAAATAACCTAAACCGATTCCACCCCAGCATTTAATTTCAAACAAAATGGAACTTAGTACCTACTATTCTTTGGCACTTGCACATTTTAAGTTCTTTCATTTGTAAAATGTATGAAAACATTAATTCTAAAAATCCTTCGGTTAAAACTCAGTTCCTCGATTTTATTTCAGAGAAGCAAAACGCCACCGATAACAGCAAAATTTGGCAAACAAAACTTCATCAGAAAACATGTATCCTACTAATTTTAAATATCTACTTTCCAAAACAAATATCGTCTATGGCTACGTCTGCATTAATGTCAATATTGACGTCCATAACAACTTCACCCACATTAATTAAACTCCATTAACAAGTACACGATGTACTATTGTGTAAACAAATGCGTGGAATTTACGCCAAGTAATTACAGTTTAGGTATTTACAGAAGCCTATATAACAGCCGCAAACTCTCATTTGATTTATTTGTACAACAAACACGTATCAAGTAAAAATATTATAATAACGAGTTTGTGTCATTTTGAAAATATCAAATTGGAAAAACAAAATCCCTAATTATACGAATAAAAGTGGAACAAGTCACAGGTTGAGCTCTTGTGAAAATGTCTCATTAGTACGTTATGTTTATGACACTTGATCACTATGAATTGTCACTGCAGCTCGTGACTTATCCACAAATGACATCTTCAGATGGAAAAACCAACCTTATTAAATAAACCGTTACGCAATTGTACTTAAGAACTGAAAGACGTCCATGAGGAAGCACTTGTCTTAGTGTTTATGTCCATTTGTAGACCATGACCTACGGGTATATTAAAGCTGCTACTGCAGCTGGGCTGACATAAGTAAGGAAATTCAAGTCACGTTCAGTATTATTTTACGTTTGCTGGATGCATAAGATGGTATATTTGTCTGTAAATGGCCTCCATTTACGATAAAGGGTTTTATTTTATGATATTAATAAAAATAGATACCTACACATAAAAAGGCATTTCAGGTTGGATGAACATTAGACCAAAATAAAAGGTCATGCATTTTCAGAGTTGAAGGTGTGTTCTATTCACAGCTCAGAGACCGTAAATCATAAGACTTATTAAAATTAAGATATTATAACAATAGTTTTGTTTCTCTTTAATAAAAGTAATCTTAAATCAAGGAATTAACTAGGTTTGTAATAATAAGAAAAAAGGAAGACTCTTCTGACTCATTTCATCGTCAAGGCTTGTCAGAAATGAGAAGAATATTAGTTTTGTTTAATGATCCTGAGGTGCACAGAGGATAACTGAAAGTACAGCATTTTGTGTTTCATGAGAAAATATGCTGAACAAAAGTGTCATACTTTAATCCTTTTTGTTTCATGAGCAAAAGCTTTCTCTCCACCTACATTTAAGTAGGAACACAAACGTTTTTAACGTCAGTTTAATTGTCTAAATTATGCAAGTATGTTTAAGTATGAATAATATTCAAGTAAGGCCAGGTTTTTCAGTGCTGAGTTAACTTAGAGTTTACTAACACCGGAACAAATTTAATCCAGACTTAACTCACGAAGCAGTTTTTCAGTGCAGGATTAAATTTGAATCCGTGTGGGTGTGATTTGATTTGGTAGCACTTATGTTTTATCGATTTTGCTGTCAAAGAGTTATCGAAATGTATAATCTGCAACAGCTCAGTTCAGTTATCAGCTTTTTCCCCAAACATATGAAAATGCTTTTGTCGCGATCTTACAAGTTTGTTTAGTCTTAAAACAGTCCAATTCAATTTTCAAAACAGTTTCTGAACATATCGTATACGTATTTATTTACAAAAAAATTAATAAAATGTCCACATAAATTGAATTGAAAATAATTGTTTGCTTGGTATTTATCATCTGTCAAAAACATCTGATCATTTAATTCCAGAGTTAACTCACCAAACTTGCTGGGTTAACTCAAAGTTAACTCCGGATTTAAATTGACCGAAAAACTACTTTCTCGAGTTAACTTGAGCTTAATCCCGAAACTAGGATTATCTCGCACTAAAAAACCGGGCCTAAGAATCCTAATGGTACGAAGCGTTCCCATATTACGAATATATTAAAAATACATTTATTAAATACCATATATCTTTTGAAATTTCAAAATAGGTTGTGACAAATCTGTAAATCTGAGGGGTGGGTGCACGAATGGGTCGTACACAACCTTCTCTTTGACTGAGATACGAAAACAATACTTTTCTATTTGTAAGAGAACTGCAAAGGGCCACCAAAAAGGAGACCATCTGAACCGCATCAACTACAGAGGCATAAATCTCCTCGACACCGCCTGAAACTGTCACCAACAACCTGATCGGCACTAATCAATTTGGTCCGTCTCGTCCATCTGTGCAGGATGACGATGGGGAATTCTGTCTGCTCCATGAGGGTCGAAAACGGCTTCACCGAAACATTCGACACCAAAAAATTAATTAGGTACGGCGATGTCATGATACTTCTTTAATCGCATTCTTGAGAGGATTGTGCAATACTCCCGAGCCAAGACCAGAGGCAAAATCTTCCATAAATCAGTTCAACTACTGGTATACGCTAACAATATTGGCATAATTGATCGGACTCAACATGATGGCATAGCCACGTTTGTTAGTATAGAGAAGGAAGCAGCAAAAATGTAAATGAGGGTAAGACTAAGTATTTGCAGTCAACTCCAAAGGACACACAAAATCAACGAATTGAATAGAACGAAACCATTGACATGTAAGACTTTAAGGAAGTAAGTCTACCTCGGCTCCGCTATTAACTCTGACAACCAAATCTCGTCAGAAATTTAACGAAAAATTACTCTTGCCAAGGCAATTTAAAAGTACAGCTCGAACTACTAAGGAGATCCTATAAGACCCTGATAATCCCAGTCCTGGTCTACGGCTCTGAATCATGGACCGTATCAGAAGTGAATGAGGAAATCCTTGGTCGATTTGAGAGAAGATTTCTTAGAAAAATCTTCGGTCCCGGTTGCGATGACTGGCTATGGAGACAAAAATTCAGTGAAGTAAAAACAACTCCGCACTGAACGTTTAAGATGTCTAGGACATGTAGATCGAATGGACAGCAATAATTCGGCTCGCAGAGTCATCGATTCCCAGCCAGACATCGGACGTAGTTGAGGAAGACCTCGCCTTAAGTGGCGCGCACAAGTAAAAACCAACCTCAACCAACTTGGAGTGCGCAATTGGGGGCAATTAGCTAGCTAATGACGGATTGGGATAATTGGAGAGGCATGAGAAGGCCCAGGTTCATCCCGGACTGTAGCGCCACTTAAGTAAGTATAAAAGTAAAATGGGACCTAATCTTGTTAAATCTAGTGGCTTTCTACATATTGTAACATGATACGTATTGATAGGTCCGATTGTCTGAGGACGGATCTGTGTATCCTGTATCGTCGCGTGACAACAGTTGTTGATCGCTATTAGGATTTCTTTTTTTTAAGTCAATACAATCTTATATTCTATAAACGAATGCTCAATAATGCGCATAGGAGTTTCGAGTTGACCCATGCACTTCTAAATTAAAGAAATTTATTTTCTCGAAATAGTTTGAAAATTTTAATTAGTACTGAAAGAGATAGAGAAATGTGAACAAAACATAAAAAGGATATTCGTGCAGCGTCGTAATTTTATTACGTGCGAAAGATTGTAAATTTACGACGACGTTTCATGAACGACCCTAAAACTGCACCACTAAATAATGCGGTACCTAACCTACTGAATTCAATCCCATTATAGTAATTTATTTATTGATAGAATTTTGTTCCCCATGTTCTCTTTCCGTTCTCGATATTTTTTTGTGACTGATGAAATGTCAAAATAGCATTTCAAAAGTGTACAACGTTTACCATCTCAGTTGACACACCCAATTCCTGTGGGAAAATTCCGATTTTGTTGGAAAAGATTTCACATACAAAATTTGACAGTTCAATTACCTCGTCCTCGTCGTAATTTTCGCACGTTTGCAACGACTTTCGGCATAAATTTACTTTAGCAAAAACTCACTTTTTTTGGCTTAAACGATTCGTCTTTACGTGCTGATCATTTATCCGTTTTTAAAAATCGTCGCTAACATTAAGGTTAAGGCCGTGTGCCAATTGCGTTAAATTTTAAGCCAGTGGATAATTTTTGACATTAGTGTGGTGAATAGAGACTTCATAATTTTAGCCTGCTCAACAGCTCGCTAAAATTTATCCAGTGGCTAATTTTTGACATTTGATATACCTACTGAGGAGTGAGAGTGATGGAAACCATACCAGTGTTCACATGTATGGGAAAATAGCACAGCATTCAGATTTTAATAAAAATCAAAGAATGTATATTTCACATCAGAAAATGTAAACAAATCTTTAACATAAACTAAAATTGGGTTTTTAAAAAAGGATGATAACAAAAATGTTATGACTACATTTGTTTCGGTATATTTTGTATGCGAAATGTGTGTAATTTGAACAAAGTAAAATGGATATCCTTAATAATGAACACAAATTGTACAACAATAATGTTTTAATTTCAATAATAAATAATTAAGGTTTTTTGTATCATATCTCTAAAGTCTATTCGGTATTTTTTTCTTACATAAAAATATATAGAAAGGAATTTTGTTCCAATTCTTTTGGAAATTATTAAAAATAGTATTTAAATAATATCCCATTTAATCCAATTGTCACAGCAAAAAGCCAAATTTTGTTGACCACAGCAGAAATGTCAAAAATTAGCCAGTGAAATGTAACCCCTTTTTTAACGCAATTGACACACGGCCTATTGACACTTTTTGGGTTATATTTCCATAAAAATTGTTTGTTGTTCGAAATTTCTGTTTTTTTACTTCAGTGGTTAACCTAGCATTGCCATGTTAAAAAAAACATATAAAATAAAAATATTATAACTTAAAAAAACTGTTTTAAAGATTTTTATTTTTTAATTAATTATTATTTATTTCATGATTTTCCGAATTTATATTGATTAACAACTTTTAAAATAATTGAGAGCGACGATTTTAAAATGACGACTTTACATACCCTGAGCGGAGCAACAAAGTTGCGTGAGCGTGGACTGTCCCCAGAAAGAAAAAATACTTTTTTCCCGCGAAGCGGGCCACCCAGGGTACTATTAACGAAAAAAAAACTGTTGACTAAGGCGCCTGCCAGACAACTTCACATACTCAGATATTTATTTTTACATTTTTTTTTACATTTTGGGAATTTTTATTTTTAATTTTAATTATTTTTATCTGGCAGTGCTTCACTGGAATGTTCTTCTACGTATTTATCATTCAGCTATGTGTGAAATGTCAAAAAGTGGTTGATTTCTATAGGGATTTTTCGAATTTTGATTGTTGAATAACTTTTAAACTCATTGAGAGCGACGATTTTAAAAAATTGCTAAATTATCAGCATAAAGTAGTGAATGGAATAAAAAAAAAGTAAAAAAGTTTTTGCTAAAGTAAATTTGTTCCCGAAAAATAGACGCCATTTTTACGAAAATTTTACCCATCGGTCACACATTTTTACCTATTACCAACGTGGATTATACTGACGTCACAATATTTAACAACCCATAAGTATCATACCTTAAATTCGCAATGTAGTCCGAACCTAAATGTCACTGAAGCCTTATCACACACGTGTGGCCAACTGTCACTTTCATTTCATCAAAATAAATTAAACAATCGAAAAACATTAGCCATGGTTAAGAAAACTCCAAAAAATAGTGGAAGTACCACATGGGAAAAGGTAAAAATAAAAGGAAAAGTTATTTCTGAGGAAGGCGGAGGATTTGAAGGATTAATTGGATTAGAAGTTCTTGAGAATTACGACCCTTTACTGGTGGAAAAGGACAAGGTTTGTTTGGATATTCTGGATTTCACTGACTATCACTTAATAAAATCACAAAATATTGTAGAAAAAAAAGAAAAGACTCTCAAAGAAAGAAAAAAAGGAACTTAAAGCCGAGAAATCGGCAAAGAAAAGAAAACTCGCTCAGGATAACTCGGAAGTTCTAACAGACGATGGAACTCCACAGCCGGCGAAAAAGACCAAGAAATCTAAAAAAGGTGGAGTACAAGAACAGGTTCAAAACATTCCCGGAAGATTTGTGCTTTTAAATCGTGCAGCAAGTGATGATGAGGAAGAAAATGCACATGATTGTATGGACGATTTAGAGGTGAGTGTTGATCTGAGTTCTTTAATTTTGACTAAATGTAATGCTCTTATTAGGGATGGAATGGCCTTGGAGTACCAAATGAGATTTTGAGAAGTTTGGCCGAAAGGGGCTTCAGATCTCCAACGGAAATACAAGCCAGGACCCTGCCTGCGGCTATTATGGGTAGGAAAGACATTCTTGGAGCCGCAGAGACGGGAAGTGGAAAAACTCTTGCATTCGGTATTCCCATCCTCTCAGGGATCATGGAATTAAAAGCGAAGAACTCACGAACTGGCATCAGAAAACCTCAAAAAAAGGCACTTCCTAAGAAGACCAAAGAAGAACGTGAAAACTTGACTCCACCCCGTGAGGAATTGGATGATCCAATGGTTCCAGAAGAAGACGAAGTGGAGGATGATGATGAAGATGGAAAAGATAAACCTTTGTATGCGTTAGTTCTTACTCCCACAAGAGAATTGGCGGTTCAAGTCAAAGATCACATTGCCGCTGCTGCAGAGTATACTGGCATCAAAGTTGCAGCCATCTTTGGGGGTTTGTCTATAGCCAAACAGGAAAGAGTTCTAAGAGGATGTCCGGAGATTGTCGTAGCTACTCCCGGTAGATTGTGGGAATTTCTGCAACAGGAAAATCCCCATCTCAGTAAAATTGATGATGTTAGCTTCTTGGTGATTGACGAAACAGATCGAATGGTAGAGAAGGGACATTTTGAAGAGTTGAAACTTCTAATGAACCGATTAAATTCAGATGAGACGAGGAAGCAGGCGCGACAGAATTTTGTGTTCTCAGCGACATTGACGTTGGTCCATGATTTACCTGAACATCTTCAGAGTAAGAAGGACGGAGTTTTATTGCATCTTTTATCTATTTGACACATTTGCTTTTATTTTCTAGAAAAGAATGTCGGAAAGAAGAACAAACTTGTGAAGCAGACGCCTGGCTTAAAGCTGCAAAGTCTGATCGAAGACCTGGGCATTTCCCAACCGAAAATTGTCGATGTTACTACAACTGGCCGTGAGTTCTTTTTTTTTAACGCCTATAGAAACGTTTGGTTTAATTGAGCTTTCCTTGTAGAAACTGCACACAATCTAACCGAGTGCCGATTGATTTGTCCCATGGAACACAAGGATTACTATCTGTATTACTTTGTTCAACGCCATCCGGGAAGGACTATTGTTTTTTGCAACTCTATCGACTGTGTAAAGCGACTGGCTACCCTGTTTGGCTTATTGAATTGCAAAGCGCTCCCCATTCACGCGAGTATGATCCAAAAGCAACGCTTGAAGAATTTAGAAAGATTTAGAGACAATCCGGACGGTTTTCTGATTGCCACAGATGTTGCCGCGAGAGGACTGGATATTCCCAATGTTCAGCACGTAATCCATTATCAGGTATAGACATTTCAAAACCCGTGGTTAAAAAAAAACACTTACTGAAGGAACATTTTGTATAGGTGCCTAGGACGAGTGAAAATTACGTACACAGATCAGGAAGAACTGCGCGTGCAAATCGCGACGGTATTACTGTCATGTTCATGGAGCCTGGTGAGGTGAAGAACTATGTAAAGCTTTGCAAAACGTTGGATAGAAGTAAGTTTTTTCTACAAAATAGTCTTTATTTGTCATAACCAACATGTCGGCTTGTCTAGGTGAAGATCTACCTATTTTCCCGGTCTCGAACAAATACATGACCGCAGTAAAGGATCGTGTCAATCTTGCGCGTGAAGTGGACAAACTGGAATTGAAAATTCGACGCACACAATCTGAGATCGGATGGATGAAGAAGAATGCCGACGAAATGGACATGATTTTTGATGGCGTTAATGATGATTCGTAAGTCAAAAAGTGTTAATATCCGTCCTGTCATTTATTTCGTTTTCCAACAGAGATGAGAGCAATGACGAAGATGCCTTTATTATCGAGAAACGACGCAATCGCCTTCATTTGGAGAGTGTAAGAGAGCAATTGAAGGAATTGCTTAGTAAAGACATCTTCCCAACGGGATTCAGCTACAAGTAAGTAGAATATCTCAGTTGGCTATCATGAGTTAATTTTAAAACAATCGTCAATTTATACATAGATACCCAACGAGTACCGGTAAGCTGGAGCTACCTACCATTGTGGCGCCTGGAGATGAGGACACATCAAACAGTGCTGTGAAAGTTATGAAGAAAGCAATCGATGACTTGAAACTGGAGAAGAAGATGAGAAATAAGAAGAGACGAACTTAGTGGAGTTTTAGTCGTTGAATAAAAAAGAAACACCAAAAACGTTATTGTCTAGAGTCAGATTACTAAGATCCGTATACGGTTGTAGGTTTCATCTATTCAGAAACGACGAACATGTTCAGAAGGTTTTTCCATCCATGACACTTTTTTACATACTGAGGGTTATCTGCAAAAATGCGACGGATCGTATCGAAAGTGATTTGGTTATTCTAAACAGCGAGGAGGAGGTGGTGATTTTTCCGGTTTGTGATCCTTGAAAATTTTTCTTGTGTACATTTGGCGGATTGTATCCTATCACCTTCGGTTTAAATCGCTTTTTGGAAATGTAAAAATATTAGCCTCCGGAATTTCGGGAATAACCCTCCCGTGTTGTGTATAGCCAATAAGCATATATTTATTTGAACATTTATTAGACCATTCCAACGGTTCTGAGAAGTGATTTGGGATCCTCTGGGATCCTTTTTATGTGGCGCTACAGTTCGTAGTGGACTTGAGCCTCAATCAACGTGTTTCTCCAAGTTGGCTAGATCGATCATGTTCACCCCAATCGAGGTTTGGAACAATTTCCAAAACGAAAGCCAGTTCCAATCGGAACTCAATTTGCTTTCTAAAAAATTGTCGACAACGCATATCGCCAATGCGCAATCATGTGCGTTACATTTCTTCGGAAGATCTTTCCGAAATGCAAATCGGAATGGAAACCTCGGTAGGAAATTCTCTTCCAAACGGATAACTCGTGGTGGTGATTGACTCGTCAACATAAACCGATTTTAAGAAATAATCGACAAAGGACAAATTAGTGAGTTAGGACTGCTTCCTCTCAGTTAACAGCGACTAGCTACCCAAGCATAGTTTAGATGAGTTTATGCTCCTTCCATCGTATGTTCATCTCTACGCAGTTGGTTGGAATATTTATCTTAGGCCTAACTACCAACATGTAGCTCAAATGCTACACATTTATGTAAGCAAATAAGTTTTTGTTGTATAAGCAATATTTAACAGCTAGACGTGTAGAGTTGCTAGGGTCCCATCGGATGCGCTCTCAGGAGGCGGATATAGAAATACTCTGTAGATATACAGGTTAGGTGGGAAATAAAATACAACTCGCGGAAGAAATTAGCTAGAGGTAGGGTAATAAAAAAAACTCCTTAGACGCCAACTAAAGAATTCCCAAGATGGATATAACAAAAAACCTACATGAGCTGCTCTGTAATATACCTGGAATATGAGAACATTAAACAGGAGATGTGCAGCCGAGCAATAAGCGAAAGCCCTAAGCTGATACAAAGCAGACAATACTGCCAGTGATGGGCAGGGCAAACAGAGGACGAAGAACTGTGAAATCTACTACGGACCGTGTTATAGTGAGCAAAACCAGCTTCTATTCGGAAGTGGATTTGTTATAAGTGTCAGACTTTAGCTCAGAACAATGTAACAATCCTCATCAATGTCAAACATAAGCTTTACGCTCATCCTCCGACGGAGAAAATTATGATACTGCGAAGGATTGTTTCTGTGAGCTCCTGGACAAAACTTATGAGAGACTACCGAACTGCGATGTTAAAATCGTGCTGTGAGATTTTAACAAAGATTTTAGCTTAGGTAGGTTAGGTTAGATGGGCTGTTGACGCTCGGGCGAGTCGTCAAACACGCATAGGCCTACGTGGGCCCATAGCGATACTCTTCGAAGAAGTATCCTGAAAAAGAGAAAGAGGATACCTGGTTAAGTTCGCTAGTGATACTTATGCGGTGCTGGTCTGTGTTGCTCCTTCAGCCTCAAAGAGGTAGTTGCTCCATCCTGATCTGCAACAAAAACGGACTATTAGCGCTATTGGGATAGTCGTTAGGTCACTAAGATCATCGAAGTAAAGGCTGCCTAGTAATTTAAATCGACTGCCACTGATCGCAGGGCAGTGGCATAGCAGGTGTGAGACATCTTCTTCGACGTCAGGGTCGCTGCATTTCCTGCAAAGTTGGTTCGCACCAGTCAGTTTTATCTTATTAGAGTGCTTACCCAACCCGGTTGTGACCTGTTATCACTCTCACCGCTATAGAAATGGAAGCTCTATTCAAAGCTAATAGCTTGTTTGATTTGCTGCCGCTTAATTCAGGCCAGAGAGCTTTTGTGTGTACAAGTTATTGTATTTTGCCATCTTGTTATGGTTGCTTTTTGAGTGTGCTTAGTTAATCATGTAGTCAGATGCTACATCCGCATATGCCATTGAGTTTAATATTGAGCTATGGCCAAAAGGCTTCGTAAGTAGATTGCCCGTTTCTTTGAGTCTTGCTGCGCTTTTTGCTGCTGTGTCATTGATTTGTTAGTCAATTGGTGTTATGTTTAGTATTGTGTCTAACCCTACTGTGGGGCTAGTGCGCATGGCTCCTGTCTTGAGTATGCATGCTGTCCTTTGAACTTTCGTAAGCTTGGTCATATGTTTTGCTTTTTTCATAGCATTCCACCAGACCAAGCAGCCGTATGTTAGGATTGGTCTGACAATGGCTGTGTATAGCCATTTTGTGACCTTCGGGGATGGGCCCCATTTTTTGCCGCAGATTCTGTTGCAGCTATAGAGGGCAATATTTGCTTTCTTTACTCTTTCTTCAACGTTTAGATTCCAGTTCAGTTTACTATCGAGTATCACCCCCAGATATTTCGCGTTTGCTGACAATGAGAGAGTCGAATCTTCCAAAGACGGTGCCGGAAATGCTGGGATCGATCTCCTGTTAGTAAAGAGAACCAGTTCTGTTTTGTTTGGATTTACACCCAGCCCGCAAGACTTTGCCCACTTGCTGAGTATATTGAGACTACTTTGCATAATTTCACTCAGTGTCGGTGGGAATTTACCGCACGCCATGAGGACTACGTCACCAGCGTATGCCACTGTTTTTTAGGTAAGAATAGAGGACTTCTAAACCGCATTTTCGAAAAGAAAGCCTACACGACACCACGTCTGGCACCGGATTAAGGCTGATTGATTTCGCTGCTGAACGAAATGTCCTTATAGCCAGCACACGGTTTCCTCATCTCGATATTCATAATGGGACATGTATCTCTGTTCAAGGGGCCTGATTTACCCTGGAGATTCCTAAGTAACCTGTTGTCAAAGCAGCTCATCTAACCATCATGCGGTCTACAGATCAACAAACGGTCAAACAAATTAAACACTAACACACTGCAATCGAAACAGGCCAGAATCTCATTTGCAGAATCTCTCAATAACATTATACCACTAGCATTAAATGTCGAAGAATAATGGCGACGATATGACAACCCTGGGTTTCTCACGAACGCCAACAAAAAACCCCTGGTTTGACAAAGAATACCAACAGATGCTCGCATGCAAAGCTAGCGATCGAAGACATAAGTAGGTGCCAAGCCAGGAATACAAGATGCGAATAGAATTCTGTCGAGATGAAAGATGAAAGGAAAGATTGTAGATGCTGAGGATTATGAAAGAACCACTTCCTCAGACTGTTCAACGTCGATGACGAACAATCTCCAGCTGTCAGGCAGAAGGAAACATTCAGTATTAGCGCCGACTGCGAAAACTACCAGCCACCCGACCTAAATGAATGAAATGAGTATAGCAATACCTGAACTTAAGCTCAAAAAAGCTGCTGGAAATGACGGCCTTCCTGCCGTGCTATATGAACCCGGTGGGGATGGTTTGGTAAGTAACATACTCCTACTCATTACCAAAATTTGGTCGGATGAAAGAATGGAATCTCCGCATCGTTTTCTTGATCCACAAAAGGAGATTCTCAAACCTTTCCCACTATATTGTTTTCCGTAATAAGTGAAGCCTGAAACCGTTTACCAACAAACTGATCGGCTCTTATCAGTGTCCACAACTGATCAAATATCCACACTTCAGCAGATCCTGAAAAAAACGCAAACAGAATACAACAGCACTTCTCCATCGATCTTACCGACACACTTGATACCAAAAAAGGATTTAGGAAAGGCAATGCACTGTCATGTGACTTCTTAAACATCATTCTTGAGAAGATTATGCAAAACTCCCGAGCCAACACCAGATGCACAATCTTCCATGAATCGGTGGAACTAATAGCATACGCCGACGATATTGACATCATTGGCAAGACTCAACGGGATTTGACAACCAGGTTTGCTAGTATAGAGAACGAAACGGCAAAATGGGTGTAACAATCAATTAGGGCAATACCAAGTATATGCTGTCAACAAGAAAGGCTACGCCAAATGGACGGCTATTACCTCTGACAGACATCTTTTCAGAAATCAAACGAAGGACTAATCATACAACTTGCTGTTGTGTTCCTGCAATGAAGCCCTGTCACACATGGGGTATAATAATAAACCTATCGTTGTTTTAAGTGCACCCTTTTATAAGGGATCATTTCAGATCTTTCAGCACAAAGTAGGAACATCCTTATAGACCAAGAGCCCGCAGCAATTTTTGGGTGTGAGAGGTAACCAAAAAATAACCAGATGAGTTCAAAGCTGGTGTAAGCATTATGATAAAAACAAAAGTCTTGCATTAAATGGTCGCGGCTTTAGTGGGTAATAGTGTGCTGAAAACTCACTTTTTTCCAAAATTGAGATAATTGGTATAACCAGTTAATGTTGATTTTATTGCATAGTGCGATTCTATTTGATCGCAGAAACGTAGGTCCAAGATGTTTCGAGTGTGGCAACGCTGTTGCCAGACCATTTTAAAATTACCAAAAAAACGTTTTTTTAATATGTGACATAACCAAGTATTCATCCCTCTAAAAGCAGATACGCAATGCCTCATGAAAGATATTTAGGTCCAAGACGATTTCAAGGTGGACTACGCTCTCCAGACGTTTTCGAAATTCCAAAAAAATCGACTTTTGAAATAATTGTCATAACCAAAATTGAAGTACACCATAACATAGATAATACTCCCCTGATTAAAAATTGGTAGGTCCAAGATCATTTCAAGGTGGATTACGCTCTCCCAGACTGTTTCGAAGTTCTAAAAAAATCAATTTTCGAAAAAAATTTAATAACCAAAATTGAAGTATACCATTACATAGATAATACTCCCCTGATTACAAATCGATAGGTCCAAGACCATTTCAAGGTGGATTACGCTCTCCCAGACCGTTTTAAAAAAAATTGTTTTCGAAATAGGTACAACCAATCTTTATACTATCATTTTTCAATTAACGCGACTTTGTAACCAAACAAAATACACACCAAAATATAAGCTATAGACATCTTAATGCGTATCTGTAATTCGAAGACGATTCGGACGCGGTTTCTCAGCAACAGACCAGCGTAAGACTTTTTTGGGTTTTTTTTTAAGTCAAAAGTCATTTAATTTCGAATGAATTCTGGCTGAGCTTCCAACCATTTTCAGCTGGTGCCAACTAAATTACTTCGTTGTTTATGGCGTTTTTCCAAACACAAGATATAAAGTTGCTTCTTTTTATGTGTTCCAAGAGTGTGGCCTTATTTGGGGGTAATAGGCTGCCTTCAAAATCTAAAATATACGAAATTGAAATAGAAATATATGAACAAGTTTGATTTTTCTTTCTACAGAAATACTTACTTTTAATATTTTTAAAAATTTTATCTGATGTTGGTTTACAGGTCTTGTAGAAAATTTCGTATCTTGCGTTGTCCACAGTAAGAGCTTTAATTTTATAAATTTCACAGCAGAACTTTTCAAGTTGCGATATGTCTTCTTCGGGGACGATAAATTTACTACCAAGCTTGCCAAGTGCTTCCTGCAAGTCTAGTCTTTCACAATACCGAAGGGTTTAATTTTTCCTTTTTGAAAGAAAAGCTGGACTGTAGTCACACCCCGTAAAGCTGTGAAATCCTACCAAAGCAGCAGAAAGAGTGGGTCCCAGTTACTGATACAATTCATTGATATTAATGCATCTAGTTGAGTTCTTAGCAACTGTCCCGACTTCAATCCATACTTTTGGATTGTTTTTTAGATACGGAAGATGATAAAGTGCTATTATTAGCACGTCTGTATCAGAAGATTTTATCACAACTGAACTTTTACTGGATAAAAATGACAAATGCAGTAGCATGCGAGTATCTGCCTCTTCCTGTGTACTGAATAAATCCTCGCATTCTTCTTTCAAAACTTTCTCTTCGTCAGTTTTAAAAAGAAAGCATTTAGTATCGTCAGTTACATATATTTCCTTTTTACTTTCAAAAATTCTCGTAAAATATTTAATGAATTAAATCTTTGTTAAAATGAGCTATTCCTCAATGCTTTTAAAAAATTAGCAGGGCGTTTTTGGTTTCTACTCAAAACGCCATATTCAGCAATGTTTTGTGATCAATTACGTCTATCTCGCTCAATGTCTTTTATTGATGGTAATATCAAACGATCGAAAACATTGTGAATACATTTTGCATTCATTCGATAGATTTTTTTTTTAAAATAAGCATTGCAATTTTTTCAAAAGTTGCAGGCACTCACCTAGAGTGTGCAAAAGGAAGAAGCCATCAGCTATAATGGCATCAATTTCATTTGGAGGGGAGCTTACACTGCCATTTGTCAAATGTTTTTGGAACATGGATTTATCAGTTTTTACCATTGATCCATTCAAATGGCCCATTGCCAGAGGTATAGGAGTTAATGGGTATCTAAAAATGTCTTTAATGTCAACCAGATTTTCGGAAGCAATGTATGTATAAGATACGTCCTATTGAATTCCACAGCATTTGGCAGAACTACATCACTACATTTAAGCCCACAGATTTTTCAAATTTTTAGTATTTCAATACACTTTTCTAATGTTTTTTCTGTAAAACACCTCACTTTACCACTGTGTTTGGGGTTACCACTATAGCCAAGAATGCACTTTGCACTTAAACTTCAACCACTCATTATTACACCGCGAAAACGAAAGTGAAACTAATTATCAGAATAGATTATGGACTCACTTTACTTGTTTACTAGTTATTTCATCAACTCTTAACGGCAAGAACAGTAAAACCTGATTTATATTTTGTTTACGACCGAGTTTACGTTTGGGAGTTTGTATTGATAAAAAAATCAAAAACACATTTTTCGTGAAGATGTAAATTTAAGATGATTCTTATCCTGACGTTATTTATAGTTAATGAATCTTATTATAATTATTTATCCTCTCACCGCTGCCTTGGTTTTGATAAAGTTGTATTTCTTTCAGGCTTAGGTTAGGTTAGGTTGGTGGGTTGATGAGGCAGACGGTGTGTGTCCTCCCTCATCGCACTCAGGTCAATATAGACCCATTGTGATGCCCGTTGGGGGTCCACTTATGTGGTTGGTTCATTCATTGTCCCGTTACTGTCCATTGTTGTTAGTCTCTTTCTAGCCATCCAGATGTTGATGCAAAACTGAAAAGATTAGGGAGAGGGATTTCGGATAGATCCGTGAGGTCATGGAAAAAGTATTTTCCTAAGGTTCTCATTCTTAATTGGCTCTGGCGTGGGCAGTGGCACAGAAAGTGGAGGGTGTCCTCGTGTATTTCTTCATCACCGCAGCCTCTACAGAGGTCATCATCTATGAGATGCATTTTCAGTTTGTGGCTTTTCAGTAAGTTGTGTCCAGTAAGAATCCCAACTAAAGTAGAGACAGATTTCCTGTTTCTACGAAGCAGTTTATGGGTTCTTGCTTTGTCATACTCAGGCCACATCCTTTTGGAAGTTTCACAGGTGGGAAGGGAGTTCCACCTGTTTTTGGCAGCGATCAGTGTTTTCTGTCCCACCTGAGATTTGAGGTCGCATAGTGGTGGTTTGACAGACTGGTCTGCTTGGTCAGTGCTGGAGGCAGATCCTTTTCTTGCCAGTTCGTCAGCAATTTCATTGCCCTGTATGCCTCTGTGTCCGGGGACCCAGCAGAGCTTAACATTATGTTGGACGCCAAGAACCTTTAGCTCTTCACGACAACGTTTCACAAGCCGAGATTTTATTTCGACAGCAGAGATAGCTTTTATTGCAGCCTGACTGTCAATAAAGATGGTGATATCATCTGGTGGTATCGCCAGCATTGAGGTCGCTTTGGCTGCCTCTGCCACTGCCAATATTTCGGCTTGGAAGACACTGCTGTGCTCAGGGAGACGAAAGGTGCTGTTTAGCTTAAGTGTTTCTAAAAACACTCCAGCTCCAACGCCTACATCCATTTTTGAACCATCAGTGTAGATGGATATGGTTTCGGGGCCCAATTCGTTCCTCTCCCACTCCTCTCTGCTTGGGAGGATGCAGGAGAATGGTCTTTTGGGCTTGCTGATAAAGGTTCTGTGAGCAGTTCAGAACAGTCCATATTTCTTACCCTCTTTTGATGTGCCCACCTATACGAGTATTTCCCAATTATTTAGTGTTTCCTATTTTACGGACTTTTCGTATTGTATAAGGTGTCCGTAATTCACCTAAAATGTTATTTTGATAGAAAATACAGATTTTTAATTAGAGAGCTTAAATTATTTATTGATTCATAGAGCATACAGTTTGGAGTGATGTATGGAATAGCACATCGGATAAATGGCCCACACGGCTTTGCTGGCAAGTACGTACTCTTTTATGGAAATTTTCTATGACCGTTTCGTATAAATGTGGGTGTAATTTATTTGTACTTCTCCCAATTTCATCTTTCAATGTAATGGTGTTCGTGGACTTGGTGGCATTGACTTTTGACTTCAAAAAACCCTAAAAAAAAGTCTTACGCTGGTCTGTTGCTGAGAAACCGCGTCCGAATCGTCTTCGAATTACAGATACGCATTAAGATGTCTATAGCTTATATTTTGGTGTGTATTTTGTTTGGTTACAAAGTCGCGTTAATTGAAAAAATGATAGTATAAAGATTGTTTTTAACATAATGCTTACACCAGCTTTCAACTCATCTGGTTATTTTTTGGTCACATCTCACACCCAAAAATTGCTGCGGGCTGTTAGACTGTTAAAAAATTTAATGAACTATTGCCCAACTTAGACTCATGAGACAAATGTGCAGTTCGGGCTTTTTAAACAAACCTATCTCCCTAGCAAGAAAATATTCCTTAGTACTAAAAGAAAGCTTTCGCCATGGGATTCAAGTTTTTTTTGTAAATGGAATGAAACATCTAAATAAAAAAAGGGAAAAACTTTATTCATACCATCCAACGAAAACGTATGCTGCGACATCACAGATGTTTTGCCACATACCGCCTTATGTCATCAATGACAAATGATCTTGCATTCTTTGCCAAAAGCATCGACATGTTCAATGTTGGCGTTGTAAAGCATTCCAAATACGGTTCGATTTCTTCCAGTGTCCACTGCGCCTTCAGTTTGAACAGAAGGTTTACTCTATCATGCAGGTTTACTGTGAGATTCTCCTCATTCAATGATCTAATGCACGGAGGTTTTGACTCTCGATCAATTATTCCGATACCGCGAAGATACTTCGTCTGCCAATCAAAGGAAACGCTTAAGTCGAAAATAAATGAGAAAAATAAACCAAACCTACATCGACTTCCATACCATCGGTAAGTGCCTCCTGCCAAGTGGTCATGAACTCATTGATCCGGAACTTTAAACCCGGCTGAAGAATGTTCAAAGCTACAATGCGCGCCACTAAATGAACCTGATACTTGAACTTGCCCGGCTTTTCCGGGCTAGGTTCGGCATAGATATTGAAAAGTCCCTCCACAACCTGGGTTGGTGCGATGCCATGAAGCGCAGCAATGGTTTCTTTGCGATCGATTTCATCGAGAGGCCAAGAGTTCTCAGCGATCAATCCCGTCATCAGACTCACAATGCGGTATTCATAGTCATACTCCAACACACGTATATATCCGTCCAACTCCAAAGCTCGAAAATTCTTCAGACCACCGTCAAACTGCGCCTTGCTGCACTGAATAGTGTCCAACAGTTGATCGTATGTAAAGAGCAACTTTTTCTCGATGAGATACTCATTTTCCGGGCCAGAGTAGCGCGTCATAATCATCAGGTCGGATAGTTTTCTAAATCGCGGCTGGACTTCTCGACACTCCAAATACTCGTTAAATATTTTTAATACGTTTTTCTGTTCCAACACCCTCTCGATAGTGATATCATCATCACTGTCGTTGCCGTCTTTTATCTTATCAATTGAACCATTAGCACCCACTCGAGGACTTTTTAGTGGGGAAGTGCTTGTTTCGGCGGCGAATTTCAAATTGGGAACTAACAGCAAACTGTTTGAAATTTCTGTCTCTTTTACCTCGTAGGTTTTTTCACCTGTACAAAGCACAGCGTTTTCGTGGAGACCCCCTTTAAACTCTAACGTCTGGCCATCGCGAATGTTGGCAAGCAAATGTGAATCCAGTTCAAGAAGTCGCCAATTTTGTAGAGAAGGTTGATTACTGGGGTAATAGAAGGACTACAAAATCGATTAGCTAATTGGAATTTATCATCAGTGTGAGTTTACCTGTGTGAGAGGGGTTAAATTACGTTCGTCCAGGCGTGCATGTCCAATGATCTCTTTAACATCCTCGGGTGTACGAATGTAACTGTAATAATATGGATTGTGTTACAATGGATGAAGAATAAATGATTCGCCCATCAGCTTACGGTGGACGGATTTTTTCCTCGTCTATTTCCATCTGAATGTCCATTGCAAAATTGTTAAATAAAAACAAATTTATAATCAAAATAAACAGAAGAAACGACAATTGCCGCCAGATATTAAATTTGAAATGTCAAAACTTGAAAAAAGGCTCACAATAGCTTATTTATATTGTGAATGGAAAAAATTAGTGTATTCAGAGATGTATTTACGCATGTTAGCATCTGACTGCGGTTTAGATTAAACATTATAGGGGTATACATGCAACGTCGGAAAGTCGTTAAAATGTATCTTCAGAAAATGGCACTGTCGTGGTCGTATTAGCAGTAGGGTATATATTTTTATAAACATATATGTGAATCCATCGAAAACGTCAAACTTAATTTAAAACAGCTTGTGCATACAAGCATCAAAGTCAACTGAATGTGCCCATTTTTCAGCACATGTTTCTCAGTCATGTCATACCAGCTGTCAAAGTGTCAAAAGACGACTGAAACAAATAAATGCTTTACAATAATTTCTACGTTGTTTTAAAGTTTATAAAAAGATAAAGTATCGTTAACAATGGCTGAAGAAGGTGCTAGTGGAGAAAAAAAGAAGTTTACAGATGAAGAGCGTTTGGAACTGGCTTCGAAATTGGACAGCGAACTAAATGACTTCATCAATGGACTGGAGAAAAAGCGCTATACCGAAGGATGGCCAGAAGACCGGTGGCAAGAGGTAAACATTACACCTTGTCGATTTATTCTTTGTTAACTCCTACTCCACTCGTTGCAGGAAATGGATAAACATCCATTCTTCATGAAAAAGGCACCGGAACCCGGTGATCCTGTTCACCCGCTCTTCGAAGGACTACAGAAACTAAAATATGACCCAGAAGAAAATACAACTGAAGATCTGGCAGTTAACTACAAAGAAGATGGCAACTTTTATCTGAAACATAAAAAATTCCGAATGGGAGTCTACAGCTTCACCGAGGGCCTGAAAGCTGGCTGCATAAATCCCGAGATCAATGCTATTTTGTACAACAATAGAAGCGCTTCACATTTCTTTTTGAAAAACTACAGGTAATCAACCAAATAACTGCTATTTTCTCCAGAGATTAATCGAATGTTGTTAGGTCTGCCTTAGCCGATGCCCAAAAAGCACTAGAACTAAAGCCAGACTATGCCAAGGCCAAGTGGAGAGCTGCTCAATGCGCATTTCATGTTAATAAATTGCCACTGTGCATTGAAATTTGTGAGGATATCTTAGAAGAGAATTCGGACAACACTGCTGCAAGAGATTTGGCGAAAAAAAGCAAGACCAAGATCGTAAATCAGCGTTAGATAGTTTGTTGATCTTTCACTCTACACATGTTATGTGCTTTCAGTTGGAACTCGAACGGAACGAGCGTAAAGAAGCCGCAATTGCAAAGAAAAAGCTTGCAGAACTACATCGAACAATCGATGCGCTAAAAAGTCGTCAAATCAAATTCGATGACGTCAAACAAGGCAGTGCAATGGTGTCCGAAGTTTTGCGGCCAAAGTTCCTACCACTAGAGGATTTCCCAGTGCATGTGGATGAAAGTGGCGTCATGATTTGGCCAGCAGCGTTTTCTTATCCTGAATTTCTATTCAGTGACTTCCAACAGAAATTAAACGAGGATGCGATGTAAGAACTGCAATAGGTTTAATGAAACTTAACACAGATTATGTTAATTCAGAATGGGGGACGTGATAGCATCAATGTTTGAAGAACCACTACCGTGTGATAAAGAACGCCGCTACCGACCAGGCAAGTTAAGTGTATATTATGAGAACAGGAAGGCAGCAAGTGTATGCAAAGTCAATTTGAAGAAGAGCATAGCGGACATTGTACGCGAAAAGAAGTAAGTTATATGAAATTCAACTTGGAAGGCAACTGAATTTTTTTTATGTTCAAATAGCTTCTATGTCAGCGGTGGATCCTTATTGTTCTATATAGTCCCAACTGATTCGCAAGTCGAAAAGGAATTTGTTCTTCAAACAAGGAGACCCATGGTATATACGTAACACAGTAGTTGGTGATGGTAATACATATTTTAGACGTAGGCAATAGTTAAACTAAATAAAGTTAAGACGACTGCCAGAGGCGTGTAGCAGCCACAAGAAAATGTCTTTTTTTTTTAACGATAATGATAGCTTTGCAATTCGTTAAAACCGTTAGGTTCTAAGCTGCTACGAAACAGATACCGATTTTTCCAACAAGCCATCAAAAAGCCATCGCAGACAAAAGGCGTACAAAGGCAATGCTGCAATCGATGAGAAATTGAGAAGATAACTTCTGCAGACCAAGTCTCAGTTGTGTTCATCCCCAAAGCAGGAAAGAGCTCTTACATAAATCCGAAGTATCTCCGTCCGATCAGCCTATCTTTTTTTCTTCTTAAATACTTGGAATGAATAATTGATCTTCACCGTACTAGTATAAAACTGACTGTACTCGCCAACTCCCAGCATGCATATTGCAAGTGGACGTCGGTTGAGACAGCGGTGCATTCACTCGTGCGTATCATCGAAAACACACCAAGAGCAAAATAGTATACTATGGTTGCCTTGCTTGATATATTTAGAAGGAGCTTTTAACAATGTCGAAGCAGAAGCAATTACTAATGCACTTTCGGATTTAAATGATGATGACTCGCTGGGAGTGCACACAAATCTGGCGTCTTATCCGCTAGCAAATATGTTATGTGTTATATGTGGCAACCCACAAGGGAGAATTCTGTCTCCTCTTCTCTGGAATCTAATGGTCAACTAGCTACTATTTTTTCATTGTAAAAGGTCTGCCGTCCAATCGAATCAAAGTTGAAGAATGCTTTGATCTTTCCTCTGATCATTCTCCAGCCATTTTAACAACGAGCGAGTCAGTGATTATAAATGAAGAATCACCCAGATTAACAAACGGGAAAACCAACTGGGAAGGTTTCAAAAACGATATTGAAAATAATATCCGACTGGGTGTATCGCTTAGAACACCATTGGAACTCGAAGTCGCGGTTGACTCCTTTATCGATACCATCCAAGAAGCAGCATGGAATAATACTCCTCAACAGAACAAAATTGTGAGCTATAGTAAAATTAATTACCCCCGAGAAATACAAGATTTAGTAAGACAAAAAAGAAAAACTCGTAAGAGATGGCACCAAACTCGTGCCCCGCAAGATAAAACACATCTCAATCGGTTGAGTAATTTGCTATCAACTTCGATTAAAAATTTTAAAAACCATGCAGTAGAAACTTATCTGCAAAGCCTAACCGCTGGAAAGGAATCGAATTATTCGCTCTGGAAAGCAATTAGAGTCATAAAAAGGCCAAAAATCGCTGTGCCGCCAATTAGGATAACTCAAGACGTTTGGGCAAAAAGCGATAAGGAAAAAGCTGACGTTTTTGCCTCACATCTTGAGGAAACATTAAAGCCATTTGATGGCCCAGCGCAAAATGAAAACATTAATATATTCGAGAGTACAACCGATAATAATACAGTAAGATATGCAAGTATTGCCGAGCTTAAACGGGAAATACAGAAACTAAAGCCTAAAAAAGCTCCGGGTTATGACCTGATTACAGGAGAACTTCTTAAAATGTTGCCTCGGAAAGCATTAACTAAGCTTCTTTTTATTATAAATGCAGCAATCAGATTAGAATACATACCAAGACAGTGGAAAGTCGCGGAAGTAGTTATGGTTCTAAAACCGGAAAAATCACCAAATGAAATAAAATCTTACAGGCCTATTTCACTTCTTCCAATAATTCGCTTACACCCCATAATTGAACAGAAACGTCTTTTACCTGACCATAAATTTGGGTTTAGAAGTAAACATTCTACGGTGGACCAAGTACATCGAATTACAGATGTAATTGAGAAAGCTTTCGAAGGTGTGACACAAAGGTCTTACGTATAAACTAAGTCAAGTTCTGCCAGAACAATTATATAAAATCCTCGTGTCGTATCTTGAGCATAGACTCTTCCGTGTGAAACTTGGAAGCGAATATTCCGAGTTCAAAGAAATAATGGCAGGTGTACCGCAAGGCAGCGTCCTTGGACCAATCCTGTACCTCCTATTCACTCGTGATATCCCACAAACAAACGATAGAATAGGTGCAACGTTTGCTGACGATACTGCTATACTAGCAGTTTGCACAACAATAGAGGAAACAAATATCAAATTACAAAACGCTCTTAACGAGGGTAATAAATGGACTAAATCCTGGCGGATTGCACTTAATGAGAGCAAATCGATCCATGTAGATTTTTCGTCTAAACGGACAAACAATTTGCCTGTATTTCTAAATACGGTTCGAGTCCCGTTGCAAATGAAGCGAAATATCTCGGTATGACACTCGATGCAAAATTAAAATGGAAGTCGCATGTAAAAAAGAAATGCCAAGAACTTAAGAATAAATACAGAGAACTATACTGGTTGCTCGGAAAATATTCGAAGCTTAACCTTGATAAAAAGCTGCTATTATACAAGCAATTGCTAAAACCGGTTTGGACATGTGGTATATAACTATGGGGTTGTACCAGTGAAACGAATCTAAACATTTTACAAACTTTTCAAAACAAAATGTTAAGATCATTCGTCAATGCGCCGTGGTACGTAAGGAACGAAGATCTACGCAGAGATCTGGGTATTCCCGTGGTTAAAGATGAAACAAACATTTTTTCACGAAAACATAAAAAAACGTTTATAAGGACACGTTAACACAACAGTCCTCCAAATTCTTGACGAAACAAATATATTGCGGCGTCTTCAAAGAACTAAACCCTAAGATTTGGCCCGATAATAACAAACCGCGCTATAAATTGCGGAAAAAGCAGGAACTCTCAAAGGAAAGTTACCTGCCAAACATATTATATACTCGTGATAAAAAAAATTGCTAGATAAGTCGAATACTTAGTTGCAATAGAAATACAAAATGGGTGGTGGTTTTAGTGAGTAAAAATCTCACAGTACTTTGGGCACGTGCTCATCGTGTCTATGAAGATTTCCACCAGCCCGCGGAAAAAAAACCTGTCCAAACTCCTGTATGGTGTCTTACTCTGGTGGAGGGCGGACGAAACAGCCTCCAACCGTAACCTACTATTTAAAGTTCACCGATCAGCTTACATATGTATTAGCTGAGCTCTAAGAACAATTGCTATCCTACATCTAGTGCCCCTAGATATTTGCTGCAAACAGATCGCTGATGGTAATAAAAGAAACTTTTTCCTGGCAATCAAATCCCTGCAATCCATCTCGTTTAAATCGAAATCAGCCCATGAGTGTCGACCATCTCTTATCGAGATGGCAGAGCATTTTACCATTCACTTCTTCTGGGTGTGCCGGGCCACCCAGACATACGAGTGGGCTGCAAGGGGGATGAGCTTGTAGATATGTTAGGCACTACATTTAAATTACAGATCAACCGTTCAAGTATCCAGGCAACTCTGGCCTAAATATAATCATATATTCAGAAGCCACCATCTACTTGACAATGCTGAACAGATCAAACATCAACACCATAATCCGCGTTTTTACAGGGCTCTATGTCCTCTAGGCCTACTTGCTCTGAATGGTTCAATTAGGCCAACGAATATAGGGAAAGTCGACGGGTCCACGTGGTACCACAACGGACCTTTATGCACTAAGTGTGCACGCGCATTGCGTGCAGCCACTGCAACACCTAACCTATCTTAACATTATTGCTAGGGCAGGCTGAGATTCTTCTGTTCAAATGTTAAGGGGTTATCGTCTGCAGAAGTGATCTTGCCATATCCTAAGCAGTTCTAACATTCACAATCACGTCCTAGATGTTCCTGTGTTACCGTCATATAGAACGTTGCACATTTTAGACGAAATAGGGAAAATATCAAAGGAGAATACGATTTCCAATTAACAATTTTTAACTACATAAGTGGCATTACAGACCGCAAAAAAACCTACTCCTCAACCAACATGCTTCTCCCATTAGCCTGATCCCCTGAAGAAATCGCTGTCGTTGTAATGGCCTAAACGTTAAAGGGAGCGAAGCACCAATGTAACATCACCATAAAAAGCGAGAATATATGACTAGCTAGTTATGGTCCATCGGCGTTACAAGGCAAACAACGGTTACGTTAAGTTAAAGCTTTTTGTACTACCTACTCGACTATAAAAGAGTCGAGTAGGTAGTAGATACAGTCAATGGATTTTTTTTTTAATGGGACTGTTTTCTTTGCGGTTAGCTTTACGAGGCTTGAACTCATTGAAACTTTTGCATACCGTTTCAAAGACACAAGAATTATTTATTCTGATTCTTCAAAACAAATGCTTATGTTTCTAGTTTCTTGGATTGAATGTGATGGGATTTTAAATATTCGTTACGGTAAGGTGTCTGAGCTGAAACAGAAACACAAGCATTTGTCTTAAAAATCCGTTTCTGCTTTGAGCTAAGAATATATAAACGCATATTTGGGGGTAGGGCAAATATAACGACAGAAATTTGCAACTGCAATCGAAACCACTGACTGTACATTTTGGCATTACATTTTAACAATTTGTAAACGTTTGTCTTACTCTAAGAGTAAACAAAAAAATAGATAGTTCCTACGTTCATATAAAAACAAAATAATTTAGTTTCTTCTGGAATGTTAGTAATCCATTCCAATAAATGTAGGATGTTCGTGGACTTGTGTGTCATGTGTATATCAATGTGTTAACTTTGCACTAAAGGATTGATTCTTGGGCATATGGCAAAGCGTTACTATATGATTGGACAGAAGTAGAAAGTCCGTTTTAAAGTTGTTAATTTAATTTGATTTGTCAATTAAACGAGATCCATCTTAATCATGCAACGATTAGATTACATTAGAATCTGAGTAATCTTTTTTACAGAAATATTTCAGACCGTTTATGAGAACTACGTTATTTTAATTAGCAAAAAACAGAGTTTGAAATAGAATGAAGATGCCCAAGGTATGTCTAAAACTCTTATGAGAAGGTTCCAATTTACTGTGCCAATCGTTTAATACCCTATCCCATTCCATCCTTAAAATAAATGTCGGCAAAAAGCGGCGTAGACATGGCTTGATCGACTCAGCTAGAGATTCTGAGCTGATCCATATAATTGAAGCTATATCATTAGGAATTATTTGTCTCAAAATCCGTACACTACCACGCCCACTTTTTCGAATAACGATTTTTTTCGTCAAACGGTTAAGAATTTTGAAAAACATCTTATTCAGACACTTTTTCAAAATTCTTAACTATTTGACGAAAAAAACTGTTATTACCAAATATATTTTTCGTCCATATGAAGATTTTGGGGGCGTTTTCTGTAAAAAACGATTTTCCGTAAAATTTTAAAGAAATTTGGAAAAAAAACTTTCGATGCAAAAATATTTGTAAAGTTAATATGAACATTTTATTAATAGACACCCACTTTTTGGAGGCGTTTTCTTGCAAAAAATCATTTGTAAACCCTACCCTGTTATGTCTAAACAATATGTTCTGACAATGCCATTTACTATATTTCATCCCCATAAAGCTTTTACCTACGCCTACTTTTTTGGGATATTAGTTTTAAAGATAGGAAGAGGCAGGATATGTTATTAAACGATCCACATAGCGGATTGTAGCCTTCTTATATCTTTTTTGTCTCGTTCTGCGCATTTATGGCATCGACGATTATGGTACATGAATAAAGCCATATCTGTAGTAGTTGTAAGAACTAAACCGATATCTCCTTCGCGTTTCCTACGTCATCGACGTTTATGGCAAAACCCCAACATATTTGCATATGTTAGTAGTAGTTGTATCATGCGTCAGTATCATTCCAGCTTTTAATATTAATTAAAGTCGTTATAGCCGATTTCAAGGCAATCAACATTTGAAACATATGAGAAGGCTACAATCCGCAGTGACGATCGTTGAATACCCTATCCCATCCTATCTGTGGACATGGCTTAAAACACGATGGGGATTAAATATAGAAAATCACATTGTCACAACAAATTATTCAGATAGTTTATAGAGCACATTTATGGTTCTACAAAAGACAACGTTTTTCTCCTGCATATGTTATGAGGTAGTGTATAAAAATGTTTTTTATATAAAAACGCCCCCTGGCATGGGTTAAAATGGTCTATAGACGAAATGTTTATATTAATATTGCTAATGATTCTGCATCAACATATTTTTTTCGAAAATTTTAAAATTTGACCGAAAGCCGATTTTTATTAAAAACATCGCCAAAAAGTGGGCGTGGCAAAAAAACTTTATATGAACGAAATATAGATATTTTGATTGTCTAACTACGCTTCTCAGACACTTTTTTAAAATTCCTTACGGTTTGGCCAAAAACTACGTTTTTCTGAAAAGGAGGCGTGGCAGTGGGTGGATTTCAAAAATGTTTACACTTGTTCTGCTGGGAGCAACAAAGAGCACGTGTACCAAAGTTCATCCTTCTAGCTTAAAATTTAAGGCCCAAAGGACGGATGGACGGACAGACATGGCTAAATCGACTCAGCTATCGATTCTGAGTCGATCCATATACTTTGAGGTACATGTAGCTAAATTATTTCTATATGTTACAAACTATGTATCAAAACTAATATACCCCTAAGGGATAGGGTATAAAAAGCAGAGTATCCAGTCATATTCAGTATCTGTACTGTAATACGGATAATGTCTAATAATAGCTTTTTTATTTTATTTGTTTTATATCAACGAGGACATTTTTGAGAAATCAATCATTTTCAAAATGACGATTATGTGCTTTTTTGACGAAAAATAGCTTATGACATATACTTTCATAGATTTGTAGGTCATTTATTTCTTGTTCAACATCGCTACAATCGTTTTCTTATAGGTAATCGGGTTAGAAAAATGTGTTATATGTGAGGTACCGCCTATTTCGGTACTAGGATTCCAATTCCAAAAACACCTCTGTTACTTACTTAAGTGGCGCTACAGTCCGGAATGAACCTGGGCCTCAACCAACATGCCTCTCCAATTAGCCCGGTCCTTAGCTAACTGCCTCCAGTTGCGCACTCCAAGTTGGTTGAGGTCGGTTTCCACTTGTGCGCGCCACTTAGGGCGAGGTCTTCCTCTACTGCGTCCGAAGTCTGGCTGGGAATCGAAGACTCTGCGAGCCGGAGTATTGGTGTCCATTCGTTCTACATGTCCTAGCCACCTTAAACGTCCAATGCGGAGTTTTTTGACCAGGGGCATGTCGCTGTACAGCTCGTATAGTTCTTGGTTGAATCTTCGTCTCCATAGCCCGTCAACGCTAACGGGACCGAAGATTTTTCGAAGAATTTTCCTCTCGAATCTACCAAGGATTTCTTCATCCGCTTTTGATACGGTCCATGCTTCAGCGCCGTAGAGCAGGACTGGGATGATCAGGGTCTTATATAAGGTTTCCTTAGTAGTTCGAGTGAGGGCTTTACTACTAAATTGCCTTCTTAGCCCGAAGAAACAGCGGTTGGCAAGAGTAATTCTTCGTTTAATTTCTGACGAGATGTTGTTGTCAGAGCTAATAGCGGAGCCGAGGTAGACAAAGTCCCGTACTACCTCAAAGTTATATCTGTCAATGGTGACGTTCTGTCCAATTTGTCGATGTTGTGAGTCCTTTCGTGATGACAGCATATACTTAGTCTTACCCTCATTTACTGCTAAACCCATTTTCGCCGCTTCCTTCTCTATACTAGCAAACGTGGCTATGACATCACGTTGAGTCCTACCAATGATGTCAATATCGTCAGCGTATGCTAGTAGTTGCACCGACTTTTGGAAAATTGTGCCTCTGGTGTTGGCTTTGGAGTTTTGCACAATTCTCTCAAGAATCAGATTAAAGAAGTCACATGACAGCGCATCGCCTTGCCTAAATCCTTTTTTGGTATCGAATGTGTCGGTGAGGTCGTTTCCGACCCTGATGGAGCAGCGAGAATTCTCTATCGTCATCCTACACAAACGGACGAGTTTGGGCGGTATACCAAAACTAGACATGGCTCTATACAGTTCGTCTCTATAAATAGGTGGTGGGTATCGATTTGGACTTCTTGAGTTTTTTCCAGGATCTGCCGAAGTGTGAAAATTTGATCGGTTGTGGACTTTCCTGGCCTAAAACCACACTGATAAGGGCCAATCAGGTTGTTGGTAAACGGTTTCAGGCGTTCACATATTACGGCAGATAGGATCTTGTAGGCGATGTTGAGGAGACTTATGCCTCAGTAGTTGGCGCAGTTCAGAGGGTCTCCTTTTTTGTGGATCGGGCAAACGATGCTGAGGTTCCATTCTTCAGGCATATTTTCATCCGACCAGATTTGGCTTATGAGTTGGTGGATGTTACTTACCAAGTCATCTCCGCCGGCCTTATATAGCTCAGCGGGAAGGCCGTCATTTCCGGCAGCCTTATTAAGCTTGAGTTTAGATATCGCTATCCTCACTTCACTCAGGTCGGGTGGTTGGCAGTTTTCGCTGTCGTTGCCAATATTGAATGGTTCGTTCTGCCTGACAGCGGAATGTTGTTCGTCATCGCCGTTTAACAGTCTGCAGAAGTGGTTCTTCCATATCCTCAGCATCGACTGTGTCTCAACTACAATATTTCCTTGTTCATCTCGACAGGATTCTGTTCGAGCCTTGTATCCTTGGCTTTGACGTTTTACACTTTGGTAAAACTTGCGAACATCGTTCCTGGAGTGGCACCTCTCTATATCCTCGATCGCGCGCTTTTCTTGCTCTTTTTCTTCTTGCTGAAAAGCCGATGTTCTTCCCTTCTTCTTTGCCTATAGAGCTCAATGGCAGCTCTCGTCTTCACCTGCAGCTTAGCCTTGTAGGCCTCGTTCTTGGCTGCGAGCATCTGTCGGCATTCCTCATCAAACCAGGGGTTTCTTGCTGGTGGCCGCGAGAAACCTAGCACATCAGTTGCGGCTGATCTAATGGCCTGTTGGCATCGTTGCCATTGCTCTTCGACATTCGATGCTGGTGGTATGGTGTTAATCGAGAGGTTAAGGGATACGCGTTGTGCGAAGGTCTTGGCGGTCTCTTGCGATTGCAGTCTTCCGACATTAAATTTTTTCACAGTATTTCTGGATTGTTGTGGCGTGGTGGATATCCGCATTCTTACCTTGGCTGCTACAAGGTAGTGATCCGAGTCGATGTTAGCTCCTCGGAATGTTCGGACATCCAAAATACTGGATGCGTGCCTCTTATCTATCGCAATGTGATCAATTTGGTTGACCGTTCGTTGATCTGGAGACCGCCATGTCCCCTTATGGATATCGAGGTGAGGAAAACGTGTGCTGGCTATAGTGGCATTTCGTTCCGTAGCGAAATCAATTAGCCTAAGTCCATTACCAGACGTGTTGTCGTGTAGGCTATGTTTTCCGACAATACTTCTAAAGATGTCTTCTCTTCCTACCTTTGCGTTAAAATCTCCCAGCACGATTTTAACATCGTACTTCGGTAGTCGCTCATAGGTTTTGTCGAGGAGCTCGTAGAAGCAATCCTTAGCTATATCATCTTTTTCTTCCGTCGGAGCGTGAGCGCATATAAGGCTTATGTTGGCGAATTTGGCCTTGATGCGGATTGTTACTATGCGTTCGCTAATGTCTTGGAAACATAAGACTTCTTGCCTAAGTCTGGCACTTATAACAAATCCGCATCCGAATAGTCGCTGTTTCTGCTCACTATAACACGGTCCGTAGTATATGTCACAGTTTTTCATCCTCTTTTTGCCCGGCCCATCCCATCGTATTTCCTGGATGGCAGTAATGTCTGCTTTGTAGCAGTTTAGGGCTTCCGCTAGTTGTTCGCCTGCACCTCTCCTGTTTAATGTTCTCACATTCCAGGTGCAGATACGAACGTCGTTGTCCTTTTTTCGTTTAGCAGGGTCGTCAACAATAATATCAGTCCTTTCCGAGGCTATTGGTTTCTTCGTAACAATGTTTTTTCCCATGGGTGGATAGTTAATCTAAAGCACAACCCCCAACCTGGAGGGCCAGTTCCAATTTATTAGATACCCCTAGGACACGGGGCCATCAGTATCCACTACCGGATTGAGCGCTGCCGTTGGCCTTTCGGTTCATCCGCCACCATCTCTGTTCAAGGGGCCTGACTAACCCTTGAAATTCCTAGACAACCTGTTGTCCGAATATGTCAGAGCAGCTCATCTAGGTTCGCCTGGGACAGCAGGCCGGGTATTCATTCGTGCCATTCTCACCAGGGTGTTTATAGTGTTGCTGTTTTTCTTCGTGTTATCAACACTCGCACTTATCGTTTAGCAAGTCAAATCCGGTTGGATGAGACCAGTACCCGATGGTTACCACTTGGAGGTAAAGATAAGCACATTTGATGTGTAGTCAGAGTTGCAACACTGGGCATTGCCAAGTTAACGCCAATCAGAGTCTACCCTCGTTCTACAACACCCAACCACCTCTGTAGAACCACCAAAAAAAACACATTATCCAAAAGTTTAACTAAATCAACCAAGTAGTTTGGGTCCCAGTATCAATAACAAACCACAGATTATGGACTCTTCACTCCCGACGACAGACATCAATTTTTTTTTAAAACTCTTTTTTTTTTACTCAGGGTACCTCAAAAAATTTGTAATTTTGTAAAAATCTTATCTTCGATTTTTGTGCCATCACATATAATTTAAGGAGTTGATAGCCTTTCGTCCAAAATTCTGAAGGAAACCATGCAATGGCTACTTAAGTGATATCATTTTTTAAATACAATTAAACAAATGAATGCCCAATAAATAGTTAAAAAAAGCTCATAAGGGACATTAGGTAATTTTGTTTGTTAAACTTTTGTTAAGTATAGGAAAATAGGCGCATCCTGTATAAAGTCTTCTATAAAAGATTCTACATTGCGGAAAAGAAAATCTCGTATTAAAAATTTAGTATAGAAAAATAGGAGCACCCTGTATAAAGTCTTCTATAAAAGATTCTACATTGCGTATTCTACATCTCGTATTAAAATTATTTGATGATCACGTTCCAATTAAAGTAGTAAATTCAATTGATTCTCGTATCCGATGGTTTAACAGTAGGATTAAGGGATTAATAAAAGAACGAGATAGATGTTATTCACGTTGGCAAAGATATAAAAGTGAAACAAATTTGAGAATTTACAAAACGGCTAGGAATTTTGTAGTTTATATCAATTAAAAAGAGCTAAGTTTCAATATTATTCTTCTAAATTAAATGTCAATCTTCCTAGTGGTATCTTTTGGAATAATATCAAAAAGTGTGGTATTATCAGCCGATCTAACAAGAATGCTAGCATAATTGATCAAATCTTATGAATACATACCTCCTCTCCCATGGTACATCCTCGCAGTACGACATACGATCAGCAACAAACGCAACTCCTAATCTGTATAGACAATTAAATGTATTTGATTTTGGCTTAGGTAGTAAATAGTATAAAATCAAATACTGTTGGGAAATATGGACTTTTGCTCATGTTTATAAAGCTTATATTACCACAACAACGTCTACATTTCCAAAATCTTGGAAAAGAGCAAAGGTGATCCCAATAACTAAAATTCAAGATGCAATGCAGGCGCAGACTATAGAGCAATTAGTATCTTACCATGCCTTTCTAAGGTTCTCGAAATGATCATTGGAAACCAAATAAAAAATCAAAATCATTCAGTCTGGTTTTAGATCTAAACACAGTTGCATAACAGCATCAATAAAAATCGATGACATTCGGCTTGAGTTTGATAAAAATAACTATATTGTCTCTTGGATTTTTCTAAGGCTTTTGATAGCGTGCACCGGCATGAAATTCTTTGCACTAAGCTGATTAAACTTTTTGGTTTCAGTCATCTTTTAGCCATGTTGATTAAAAGCTATCTTTTAGAATGTTTTCAGAACCGTTGTTTGTTGAAGCGGGCGTTCCCTAGGGATCAATTCTTGGACCATTGTTATTTTCAATGTATAAAAATGATCTTCCATTAGTCTGCAAAAATGTTTCTGCACACATTTTTGCAAATGATGTCCAAATACACCTCTCACGTCAAATCGGCCTTTTTGAGGACTATGTCGTGTTAGCAAATGAATAGTATCGATACCTCATACATACCTCCAATTGAGTTATCTACTAAAATAATTCCATTTTCAGGCACTGTGAAGAGTCTTGGCATATACTTAAATTCTCATCTATCTGCCACAGAAATGTAAATTTTGTTATTAGATCAATGTAAACTTGTGTAAGGCTACTCAATTTCTCCAGCAAATTCACACCCAAATCCACTCGAATGAGACTGGCTAAATGTTTAATTTTCCCAATAATAAATTATAGTGCTGAAGTTTACACTTGCCTAGATTCGATTTCAATGAGGAAGTTGCAAGTCGCCTACAATACATTAGTACGATATATATTCGGGTTACGACGTTTTGATTACGTATCTTAAGATAGTAAACAAATAAGAGTATTATCTCTTAAAGAATTTTTAAATAGCAGAAGCTGTATTTTGCTTTTCAGAAACAAAGAACCGGCATATCTTTCAAAAAAGCTTTATACCATTACATTATAAATAGCAATAATAAGAGTATTTTTTTCATATAAAATTTCTAGATCATTTCTCTATTTATGTTTTCCTTCTTTCCCTTCTTCATTTCTTTTTTCTTTTTGTTTTATCTTAATCATTTTATTTTTTTCTAACCCTTTTCAAATTTAGTATTTTTTTAAATTAATTGCACAAAATATACACATGCGCTCTTGACCCATTTGTAATTAAATATTTTATGAAGTACTAATAATAAGAATATATCCCTTTTTCTACTACTTATAGTTTTGAGTAAATAAATAAATAAAACATACGCAGCATATAGGTTTTATAGAAAACGAGTGATGGATGGGATGGGATGGACTGGGTCGTACGTAACTTTTTCTTTCACTGAGATGTAGGTGTATGATCAAATACCGAGCATGAGAGAATTGAGTTGATTTCATAGTTTGACCAAATTATAAAAGACAGTGCAACTAACAACGACGCAAACAACACAATACCAAGCATCCTTTTGTTACAAATCAAGCAATCAAACTTCCAGGAGATATTTCTAGCAATATGAAATTTACAGCAGTTCAAGAGAATAGTCAAAGTCAAGCATCTGCAAGTATCTGTCGGGATGGTCGTGAAATTCATAACTAAGGAGTGTTTTTTTTTAGAGGTTTGGTTTAAAAACAGGCTGCACTGTTTCTACAGATTGTAAATTTGACAGCTAAAATTTGAATTTTTGGTTAGTACCTTTTGCCATTTTACGAATAGATTACCAAAATTATCCTGCGCTACGTCCATTTTACTGTCGACATAATCGTCCATCTGAGCAAGTTATTCGGAACACGATGAATTGTTTTCACACTACGTACACTCTAGTGGATAATACGCATCCCCAAACACGACAAACAGTGCGACCAGAATAAGTAATTGCCTTTGTTGAGCGCAGTGTTGAGTAGAACCCGAATGAGTCGATTCGCCATCGTGTACAGCAATTGGAGACAGCCCAATTTTTGGTCAAATGGATATGTAAACAAGCAAAATTGCCGAGTTTTGAGTTGAGAAACCCCAGAAGCTTTTGTTGAGACGACCCTACAATCAGCCCATATTTCTTTAAGGACGATGCCGGCCAAACTGTTACCCTCAATGGGTCATCAGTTGCCATCAGTTGAATGGCAATGACGTGATAGAGCTTTGGTTTCCATAGTGCGCGACAACATCAATTTATTGCGGGAAACATTTACTAAACGCATAATTTCGCGTAATGGACCTGTGAACTGGCCTCAACGATCATGTGATCTTACACCTTCAGATTGCTTTTATTGGAATTATGTGAAGTCAAACCAGAGACGTTGGGCGATTTGGGGACTTCCTTTTCTGTGTCTATGACCTGGCTGTACATTTTTGACCAGGTACATGTCGCTGTACAACTTGTGGTTGTAACTTCACCTTCAAAGCAAGGATTTCTTCATCGATTTTTCGAAAAAAATTTCGCTCAAGGATTTTTTCATCCGCTTTTGATTTGGTACATGATTCAGCGCCGTGGTCTCGTTTACTCCCTTGAGCAGCTTTCTTCTTGACATCTCATTAGGTTCAACCAATGAAGTTACTATCGGGTCAGCCAAAAAAGACCGTTGTCGGTGGTTTGGCAGTAGCAGACATTGCACAATTTGAATTTTGTATGGGTAGATCTGTCTGTCTTCAGTGCCTCTCGTCTAGGACGGTCGTGCACACCACTCCGTTCCTCAAAACGATCGTCCAAAGTCATAATCATGAAGGCTGTGGGAGCTGATCTGGAATTGGCTATAATTGGCTGTATTAGTTGCACAAATTGGTGTAAGATCAAGAGTTTTACACACTGCTTTCAAAAAGAATATTGAATCCCCAAACGACACTGATAGAGGCCAATTAGGATGTAAACAGTTTCCGGCGTTTACACATTACCGCAGACAGAATCTTGTAAGCAATGTCGGGCAGCATGTGACTGTAATCAGCAAAGCTTAAGTTTAGGTGTCTGGTGTATACTCATTAAGGCCTGGTGGATGGTAGTTTTCGCTGTCGTCGCCAATATTAAATGGATAATTTCTCCTGGCATTGGGAAATTGCTCGCCATCGACTTTTAACAGTCTCCAGGAGTAGTTCTCAACAACAATTTTCACTTTTGCATCTGTACAGGATTCTGTTCAGTGATTGCATCCCTGTCATTGACGTTTTACATTTTACTACGCACCATTCCAAGATTGCACCTCTCTGTATCTATAAAATTAGGGAGTTCCACTGAATGAATTGTCTAACATAATCATTGAAATCGGCGTTTCTTTGATGATAATATCTTGCCGTATTTTTTTTTACAAATCGATGACTACCTATAAAAGTCCCCACTTTGTATTCAATGTTTGTTTGGTAAATACTAAATCAATCATCCGCCGCAAAAGATTTACGCGTTTCACTATGATACCATTTATCTTAACCTAAAGATCGAAATAGTTCGTGGTCCAAACCTACATGTATAAACGTTACAAAATTTGTTTTTTCCTCCTCTTCGTATAGATGGGAAAGTTAAACAAAAAAAAACGTGCCCAACGTCCGGGCATGCCTCTCTTTGTCATTGCTATTACGTGATAGTATCGGGTTTCATCGTTTGAAATTGTTGCAAAAATATGTAGCATCATATTTCCTACTGCAGTCACTAAGCCAGAGGCTGTTTGCGTTTCACACCTTAAATTTGCCCCAGTGTAATGTAGCTTCATATAAAAACATAACCCATTTCCCCATCTGAGAAAAAAAACCAACATTGTTCGGACAATTAACTTTTAACAATATAGTAAACAAACGCGTAAATACAGGCATACCGAACCACTTCATTCAGCGTCTTTTATACCGCCAGATGAGAGGAATACATTACATCTGTCTCCAGATAATATCATATCCTTACATCATGTTTTATTTTAAAAAGTCACTTCATCAGATTGAGATGTCACATGTGTTTAAGTGGGTTGAATCATTGTGAGTATGTAGTATGTACTACATATCCTTAAACACACTTTCGCCTTTGTTTAACAAAAAATATGCGACTTTATTGAATTGCAATCGAAAGAAATATTTAAGCTCTGACGACTTAATCGCTATTAGCGCAGTATCTCAAGTTCGGTCCATTCACCACGTGCAATAGGTACAGTGAGGCAGGGAGGTATTGTTGTTTCAAGAGTAAAGTCAATAGTGCTGCAGTCAAATTGTAAACAAAGACCATTAATAAAAAATCACTTTCCGTAGTCAGTTATATTATGTATCTAAGTACCTACGTACCTAAGGCACATAAGGTTTCCTACACAAATGTAGATACTCGCAATAATAGTAGGTATTACCTTGTCCGTTTGCTTGGTTGATCAATTCAAAATAAACACTAAAAAAACGTAAATAGTTGCACATCTAAATTTTTTGTTTGCTCAAAGAGTTACATGTTAATTGCACACATGAGTTTGACTCGTAAAAAGTTTAAAAGTTGTAAACTTGCATTGATTCTCCAGCAAATGATATTCGACAGTGTAAGTGATTAGTAGTACTTACGGATGGACTCACTAATCGATTCGTCAATTTAATTAACATTCAAAAAGTGAGTACGGATACTTATGGACATTTAATTGATTTTACTGTTGAAGTGGACAAAAAGGATATTTACATAAAGTGTAGTTTTAGTGAAAGTGCGTAATCTTCTAACATTTGAGTGATGACTGATTGTGTACAAACAAAATATAAAAAGATATGACCAAGTGCAAAAAGTTGTGAAAGAGAGTGTAAAATTGTGATAAATGTTAGAACACATTGATTCATACACCTAAATCAGCTAAGATGATTAGTGATAAGTGACAGTCATAATCGAAAAAAATCGGTCAGTTATAGCAATCAGGAAAACCCATTTGTAAAAAAAATTGTTTTGCTTTTAACATTGTCGGAATATCTCGATTAGACACCTTACCAAAATTCCTCGTCGTTTGATCAAAATTTACGTTTTTTTTTGCTAAGTGGGTTTGGGCGTGGTTGTGAACAGGTTTTAAAAATATTTGTCCCTGTACTGAATTTATGATCAAAGAGCTTATACACCAAATTTCATTATTCTAGATTAACATTTTCTGACTGACGAACATACTTCTATGACTTTTGTCATAAGCTATGGCATAAACTAAAAAAAAAGTATTTATATGAAAACGCTTCCAAAAAGTGGGCGTGGGTTGAAATGATCTAGGGAGGAAATGTTTTTAGCAATATTATCGATAAATTTTCTAGCTACACTAAGGTTCGATTGCCAGAATCCAGTAACGAAGTGGGTTCTCTTTCGAAGGAATTAGCAGCATCGATTCCGAAATGTCTCCCAACGGAATCTACAGAAGAGCTGCCCTGGTGTACGGTATGCAATGAAGATGCTGTAGTCAGATGCCAAACATGTGATGGGGATCTATTTTGCAGAACTTGTTTCAAAGAGTGCCATCAAGATGATGAAGAATGCCGTAATCATGAAACTCGACATAAAGCAAGCCTCCAGCATTTAAGGAGGATCACTTTTAGTCCAATGTGTGATATTATCTTAGTCAGGGGATAATTGAAAAACAAATAGCAACGGTATTGTATAATCAAAGATTTATCATAATTTACATGTTTTCAATTTATCTGATGGGTTTTCCCAATTGCAATAACCGATCCTTGCAGCAAAAATTGCAAAACTCCTGCTCATGCATAAAAAAGGAGAAGATTTTTGTATAGTTGTACTAATTTGTTATTCCCTTCAATTGTTTGTACAGCTTAGGCCCATTTAACAAATCGACTGTCAGAGAAAGTCAAATCGAATGCACATGTGAACTGGATTATGTACATGCGTCAGTACTAAAATTAATACTACATATTAGTGTTATTCCCTTCTGTAACATAGGTCCTTGTTCATTTAAAACTGTCTTAATCAATCAGAAAATGCATTAATTCAAGTAGCCCTTGCTTAATATATTTTATTTGTACAACTGAAGAATCTCCCCGGGGATTTTAAGTTTGGAAAGAAGTTGCCAAATAAAATAAGGCCTTAAGGGCCAAACCCACCGAGCAACCGAAACCGAAACTTCGTTTTATTTTTTCATTTTTCTGTTCAATTATGACATTTCATTCCCACCGAACATAGCACAGAAACTGAAAAAAAAATTAAACGTCACATTTGACATTCAGTGAATTCAGAAGCGGATCTATAAAAAAAAGAAAATTTTGTTCCAAATATTGGATTCATTCCCTAAATCGAGACCGAAAAATTAATGGAGAATTCTACCGAATCTCAACAAAATTGGAGGAGTATCCGGCCCGGTATTTCCGATATTTCCGTATGAACGTCAGAAAAGTGACGTCTGCGAACTTCGGCAAACAGAAATTACAACGATGAAAAAAAAAGTTGCAAGTTTTGGTACGATGAATTGCAAAACTGCAAAATGAAAAAGTAAAATTTCGGTACGGAAAAAAAATAAAATCGTTTTATATCAAAATAAAAAGACTTTAAGAAATAAAAATAGATGAGATTAGTGTGGTTTATTATTATCTTTTATTAAAGAAGTATTTTTAACTGAAAAACACATCAAATTTTAAGTAATTAGCAGTTTAAAAAAAAATTAAAAACAAAGTTTCGGTTTCGGTTGCTCGGTGGGTTTGGCCCTTTACTAAACCCATTTTATTTCATAAAACGTTTTTCAAAATATATACAATGGCAAGACTTACGATTAAGTAGTATAAGTGTTTTTGAAAAACAAATCAAATTATACATATTTTTTAATTAATGTGAAATTGGCTCTCATTATTCACTATACCCTATCCGAGAGGGATTTTTTTATTTATATAAATAAAAAAAAACGAAATTTACTTTGAAATTGGAGATTTGAATTTTACCAACATTTTGTGTGTTTGCATCCGTTATTCAAATTTTTTTTTGTCTCTACATGTTTAAAAAAGAAAATGTAGGATGCCATCAAAATATAGTTTAATAGCGTTTTCAATTGGTACACAAAAAGCACTCTGTTTTTGCTCTAGATCATTTTTTTTTCGTTTTCGATTTTGATAAAAAACACTCTTTTTTTGATCTAGATCACTTTTGAAAAATCTCGATTTCAAATGAGATTTACCTACACCTACATGTGTCAATACACAAATATTTGACATCTGACTTATGTCAGTTTGCATTTCGAAGTTTATTTTGTGTTTGGATTTTGTAATTTGAAATAATATAAGTTTATTAAAAGAAATATGGAATTAAAATTGAACAAATTATTAGAATATTCTTCCTCTTCGTCGTCTTCCTCATCATTATCATCATTAACATCATCTACATCTAGCGACAGTTTCTTGGATTTCCGTAAAAACAATTCCTCATTCGTTGTAATCATTTAAATGTTTCTTATCCATGTTCATGAATTCATTGATCTTACACAGCAAGAAGATAGACAATGAGCTGTCAAGTGGCACACTTACACACACACAAGTACACAACCAAATCAATCTCTTTTATGTTCGATTGGGATTTGATATTACGATAACCTACGCTAACCAATCGATTTCAAACGAATAGCGCCACTTTTAAAAAAATGTCAGCCTCCAGTCGTCAATTCAGTTGTCAAAGTAGCAACAGGGAAGTGTTGCCAGGTCACCGATTAAACTTTTTCTCATTCTCTATATACACTCATTTTCTATATATAGACTTAAAAAGAAACACTACTAATATATTTAAGTGTTTGCTAGTATAGGGAACGAAGCTGCAAAATGGGAGTAAGGCCAAGTTTATGCTGTCAACACAGTCCAGCCAGACGTTGGACACAGCAGAGAAAGACACCGCCTTAAATGAAGTGCCCAACTAGAAACAGTTAGCAAGAGCACTGTAAAATTGATTGAGGCCCAGATGTATCTTGGTCTTTAGCGCCAATAAGAAAGTAATTTTAAGTGTAAAGTTTTTTTTTAAATGGTCACTTTTCAAAAATGTTGATTATTCCAAAACCATCTAAATGACAGTTTTGGACCCATTGTGCTAATTTCAAAAACAGATCGGAGTGCTAGAACCTCCTATATCGAATTTGAAGTAAAGGCATCTAGCCTCCAGCTGGGTTCATAGACGGACAAAATTTCCATAGTTTTGAATAAAATCAGGTAAAAACGTATGGGAAGGCTACATTCCGCTGTGCGGACAGGACATATTAATAACCTATCCTATTCCATGATCTTGGAAAAGTTTTTCTCGAATAAAAAATCATACCGAAAACCGTTTTTTACTGAAAACTCCATCAAAAAGTGGGTGTCTTTGTATGTATGATATATAGATATATATATGTTACTTAGACATTTTTTCAAAATTCCTAACCGTTCCTATAGCAAATTTCAATACTCTAGCGGTGACACACAGACCGACGGACGGACATAAAGACAGACAGACAAGGCTAGATCGAGTGGCGATATTGAATCGATCCATATCATCCATATCTATCGAAGTTATTTCTCTATGTTACAAACTTAGTGTCAAAACTAATATACCCCTATGGGATAGGGTATAAAAAAGACAATTACCAAAATGTTCGATATTCACCATTTAAAAAAAAAAGGAAATGCTAAACAACTTTCAACTTTCATCAAAATGTTCTTTTGCATTTTTGGAAAACTGATACTTTTCTCTAAAAATGATTTAATTCTTACACTATGAACATCTACAGTTGGAGCGTCAGTGAACGAATTATCTAAAACCGAGTGGTGGGTTCACGACTGGGACACACGTACTTGCGAGCTCGACTTTAAATTTTGATATCAAGAAATATAAATACAGAATTTGAAGGAAAATCAGTGAAACCGTAATGAACGGTCCAGAGGAAAAATGGCTTAAGTCCACTCAGATGGATTTCGAAAAAAACGAAAGTATATGTTCACAAATAAAAGGCAAAATTCAGAGGAAAATTAATTAGATAAAAACAATAAATTTTAAACGAAATGTTGTCAATTAGAAACCATGTATACATCTTTATTTCATGAATTAATAAACCTTAAACAATTATCGAAACAATTAATTAATGTGACTTATGACATTCTTCCATATAATTTTTAAATGATAATCAAGAGTCCATCGGTGAGTCATCCACAAATTCGCTTTCTTTGGTTCTCATTAACAAACGTTAAATTTTTGTAAAAATCTTTTGACTCTTTGGTACTTTCTTTACAATCGAAGAGCTGTTGTATATGCCCTTGTAATTTGATTTTTGGAAATTTATTCTGGCATCATCATGACTAATCTTGAGCACTCTAATCGGTCGAGTTGGGAAAGGATATTTTGGAGTATAAAGGGGCGCTAAAAACTCAGTCCAATTTCGAAAATCAAATTTTCTCTACAGTTAATTACTTCAAATGGTATCGGATTAATGCTGTTTCTACTCAATTCGTTCCTCCAGTCTTCTGGTATCTACGTGTAAGCTTCTTGATTAACGAGACTCATATCTCGGTCGTATTCTATATAGGAATGGCCCCTTATTGGAAATATGAATATGATAAAAAAACTCGTCATAACCGAAAATATTTTCATCCAGTGGCCTAATACCACTTAGTTGAAAACCATTTGTAATATTTTGGCAGGAAAAAGCTTTCGGGTAAGCCTTTCCAACTATATTTGCGCAACATCATATGTCGTTATTGGCTTTCCAGGATTCGAAAACACGCAATCGCTTGGGGCTTTATTATAACGTTTTATAAGCTCCGAACACAGCTCTAGCCAGTGGCTGCAATTTGTAGGAGGTGTGAGGTGAAGTGTGAGCAAAATAACATTATTTTTTCGCCTGATCTACCTAATACCGAAGTAGCGATATGAGAGTCGTAGTTTTCCATTATTAAAAGCACTTTCTTTTCTTCTGTTGGTTTGACAAATGAAATGTTTTTATTATTCAAAATATAACTGCTCAGTGGACCATCCACTGAGATTGGAGCCCCCAATCGTTCCTGCAGGAGCTCTATTGACCATATGATCCATTGACCATATGATATCAGCATTGGGGACACGTGGTTTCCTGCTACTGAATGGGACTGAAATGAGTCCCATAGACATACAGGGAAATGTATTAGAGAACTTGTTGCAGCATGTTCAGAAAATTGACAGGAATTTGCACTCGGTCCAAGGTACAATCGGTCCAAGGTACATGACCTTCCCTTACTTCTTTCTCATGGTGTAAACAAGGTCACTTCTTTTGAGATGTAGTTCCTTTTCACGAGTTTTTATTGGTAGATCTTCAATAGCTTTCTTTTTAAATTCTTCATCTGAATTTTTTGATTAAAAATGGACATAAGCCATTTTTCCCCTGGACCCTTCGTATTTTTTTTTTTGAAAAGTAATTATTTATTTATTTAATGAAAAACTGAATGACTGCATCAGTATCTTATTTTTTGAGTAAAAATGGACATAAGCCATTTTTTCAGCGGAAAAGAGTAATTTTGCATTTTGGCTAAAACCGAAAATTATAAGGCATTGTTACAAATGCCAAACATTGACAGTTCGACACTATATTTAGCAAAATATTGAATTAATTTTCTAAATCTGGCCTATATACACAAAATCTAGATTTGATTTTTTCATTAAAACTGGGTAAGCAGTTTTGTTTCAAACTATAGTGTTAAGTTTAATCGAAATCAAAATCAAAATTCGGTTTTACCAAAACAGTAAAATGCCAATTCCAAAAACATGTCTGGGTATATTCATCCAAGAACCTATAGAATAACAAATTGTAAGTTAATCCTTACAGCCGTTCCGTTTCCAGTTGCATACACAAACCGACAGACGGATAAAATCCACCCACTTTTTGGACTACTCCTCATGGTAATGTTAGGTTTGATTAAAATCTCGATACATGCTCTATAAGAATCAATTAGAAGCTAGTAAAAAAATCAGTGGTTGGTGCACGACTTGTTCTATCAAGAATATGTTTATAAGAAGTCTTATGGAGAAAAAAAATAATTTCTCGTTATAAGACAAAAGTTAAAATTCCGTTAAGAGACTTTTAACTTAAATCTAATTAAAATGCGTTTTTGCTTAAGTCAATAGTAACATTGATTTTTAATTTCCTTACTTATAATCTCAACAAGGAGTTCGTATTCTAAATTTCATCAATCCTAGCTTTTAATTTGATTGTCAGCTTAGCTTGCGATTCTGAAGCGTAGCTCTACCAATCGTTTAAGCGTAAATTTATATTACTGCAACAAATACAGACACCTTAATTGTAACGGCAAGGCAGAAAGACAAATGTAAGAAGCTTTTTATGAGAATTTTATACTCTTGCTTGGTTGTCAGATTTGTTCAATAGATGGAGCTGTATATTTGTATTGCACCTTTTGGGATTTTAACATGGGACCTCCTTTTCTTTATTAAATTCCTCTTCGATTTAAATTTTTAGAAACTACTTAAATTGCTTAAATTCTTATATTTTTATAATTAAATGTTAGATTTTTAGAATTAGTTAGATATTATATTTTTATAATTAGATAGATGTGGTTTACTTACTCAGCATATTTCCAGTATTTGTGATTTGGTATGGTTCTTCAAGAGATAAACCGTTCTGAAACAAACAAATACGCATTTTATTTGTTTGTTTCAGAACGGTTTATCTCTCGGTTTATCTATTTTACTGTTTTTTATGAATGGAGTATATTGGTTTTGATGAAAAGTTCGCAAAATAACGAAATTGATGAATTGATGAAATTTGTTTACAAAAAAATCTGCAAAATTTTAAGTTCAGGCGACTGGCTCGGCGCTGCTACTTTTGTATGTCTCGTCTACTTTTTGTGAGTATTTTCTTAAAAAAACATATGAGAAGTCTACAATCCATTGTGCGAATCTTCGAATACCCTATCCTTAAAAGTGGTATTGGGTGCATTTTGAAAATCTTTACAATTGTTCTGTAGCCATGGACAAGGATCCTATATACCATATAGACAGACGGACGGACGGACAGACAGACATAGCTCAATCGACTCAGCTAGCGAGTCTGAGTCGATCCATATACATTGAGGCAACGGGTGATTTTTTAAGAGTTAAGTTTTTCAGTTTGGCAGCATTGGTTAATAATGGCGTCCAAACGTCATCTGTCAAAGTGAATAGTTTTTAGTATTGACGAGTGGAAAAGTCTGAAAAGCGCCTCTACATGTGAAAAAAAGAATATCCTAAGTGCTATAGAATTAAGGGAAATTTTCATTTATACAGGATTACCATAAGAAAACTGTGTTTAAGACGAAAATCCAAACGCGTATTTCCAAACATTTTACTATTAGGCAATATACAAGTTGATATAGCATTTAATGGATTAAATAATGGACTTGTTAAATATATGAAATTCTGAGCGCTTAAATTATCATTTTAATACAAAAATGTAATTTTAATTTGGCGCTGTTTTTCCATGCGAATAGCGCCACTTTTGCGACTAGTAGAGAAAAAAGGATTATTACAATGTATACCAAAATGCTAGCCTTCAGTCGTCAATAATCTGCCATTTAATCGTGGAAAGACTTACAAACGAACAACGAAATTTATTATCAAAATCCGTGCTCTGTGAAAAATGTGCAAATCTGTTGTTTTATCGAAAATTTGTGTTCAGCAATGAGGCTCATTTCTGCCTCAACGGATACGTAAATAAGCAAAACTGTCGCATCTGGAGTGATGAACAGCCACATGCCATACAAAAATGACCGATGCATCCCGAAAAAACGACAGTTTGGTGTGGTTTATGGGCTGGTGGCATCATCAGTCCATTTTTCTTCGAGTAGGATCGTTGAAGTAACGTTACTGTCAACGGCGAACAATACGCGACTTTTTTGCCCCAGTTGGCTGAGTTGAACTTGGTAGACACGTGGTTTCATCAAGACGGTGCCACATGCTCGTGAAACAATGGAAATGTTGAAGGATGAATTCGGTGAGCAGCTTATCTCTCGAAATGGCCCTGTGAGTTGGCCGCCAAGATCATGCGATTTAAAGCCTCTTGATTATTTCTTGTGGGGTTATGTAAAGTCGTTAGTCTATGTGGACAAACCGATCACGATTGAAGCCTTACAGGGTAATACAACACGCGTAATTCGTATAATACAGGCCGAAATGCTCGAAAAAGTGACGCAAAATTGGACCTTTCGAATGGACCATTTGAAACGGAGCCGCGTACAACATTTACATGAAGTTGTCTTTAAAAAATGGCAAAGGCCTATTTATCAATTACAATAAAATATATATATTCAAATATTTTATGTAAATTTGAGTGTTTTATTCGATTTTAAAAGAAAAACTCCGCTTAAAAAAATCACCCGTTATATCTAGCTTAATTATTATACCTATTATCTCTCAGCACAAATTGTATAACCGAAAACAGAAAAATTAAAACTATTCCTTATGTTGACATCAATGGTAATGTTGCTTTTCATCTACTGCCACCCACTTGCGGACAAGTAGGCGATTTTCGGGTTTTCGCAACAGAAAACTGTTTTTTTTTTAGGAGAAAGTTCATAGAAATTCCACAGTGTCTGTCCACAGTTGAACCTACTCCTACTGTTTGGATAAGCATATGGTATTTTATGATACGTTCTACTACGCGACACGATTGTACTTTTCTAAAACTTTTGTTACAATAAAAAAAAAAAATCAATTTTTCGTAAACCATTGACAAAAAACGGAATAAAACTAAACAAAAAATTCTCCGATACTTTTATAGGTTGTATTGTTATGTATCACAGTTAGGCCGAATCACCCAATGTTATGTTATCATAACATGAAAATGAAACGAATGATATCATGATTTTTGAATGGTTTATTTGGTCCTTAAAGTTGATTATGGGTCTGTATCCGTTTTACACACGTCATCGAAAATTAAACCCGAAAAAACCTCAGGAGTAAATGACTTACAATGCAGTGACTTTGAGTAAATATTACATTCACTTGAATTTCTTGAATGTAACATGCATTCTCAACACCCCAGAAGCGCAAAATTTTATTTAATTACGTATGCGCTCAGCTGGAAATGGCACTTGGCGCTCATGATTTCAAGTTTTTTTCTTCAAGTCTTTCACTAAAATTCGCCGCAAAGGTAAGCGTGAACCGCGCTGAACGTTGCTGAAGGACCTAGCTACCACGACATCTTTAGCTAAGAGTGATAGATGTTGGGCCATCGGTTCATATTTAAATATTATTAAATGTAATCATAAAACATCTTCAATAGTTTATTGTGATCAATCCGTAGCTTTGAATAAATTCCAAAATATCACCTTTTAGTGGGCTTTTGTTGCTTTTGATTAATTTTTTAAAAAGTTGCTCTTTCCTTCTTTCTTGTGGACAGAGTGCGACCTTACCTTAAGTTACGCTGCAGTCCGGAATGAACCTGGACCAACATGGCTCTCCAATTAGCCCGGTCGCTAGACAACTTTTTTTTTCTAAGTTACGTGATCGAACAACTAGTACGATCACGTAACTTTCAAAAACTATCGATCATCAGTTCCATGAAGCTAAAGTTGAATTATCGAAATGACGTCGTCAAGATAATAATTGCGATTGAATAAACGTACCCAAGTCTCACTTGAGGTAAAATATCATTAAAATGACATCGTCTGATGATATTCAAGTTCTGTCGAGTGCTGTATGTGTAAACAGTAAATGGCGATAAGACCAAGTATATGCTGTCAAAAAGAAAGGGCACACAACATCTACGAATAAGAAAGAATTTCACCATTGACAGATGCAACTCTTAAGTAGTAAGGACTTTGTTTCCGCTTTTAAGTCTGACAACGATATCTCACCTTAAATCAAACGAAGAATTGCTCTTGCTAATCACAGTTTGTTCGGCCTAAGAAGGCAATTTATTTATTAATAACCCCCTTACTCGAGCAACTAAGAAGATCCTATATAAGATCCTTATCATCTGAGTCATGTTTACGGGGACGAAGCATAGGCAGTATCAAAAAAATCTTCGGTCCCATTTGCATTGATGATTGCATTTGATGAGCTGGACAGCGATATGGACCTGATCAACAAACTCCGCATTGGATTTTCAAGCTGACTATGACATGTAGAGCGAATGGACAACAACACTCCGGCTCGCAGAGTCTTCAATACCCACCCAGACTTACTTACTTACTTAAGTGGCGCTACAGTCCGGAATGAACCTGGGCCTCAACCAACATGCCTCTCCAATTAGCCCGGTCCTTAGCTAACTGCCTCCAGTTGCGCACTCCAAGTTGGTTGAGGTCGGTTTCCACTTGTGCGCGCCACTTAAGGCGAGGTCTTCCTCTACTGCGTCCGACGTCTGGCTGGGAATCGAAGACTCTGCGAGCCGGAGTATTGGTGTCCATTCTTTCTACATGTCCTAGCCATCTTAAACGTCCAATGCGGAGTTTTTTGACCAGGGGCATGTCGCTGTACAGCTCGTATAGTTCTTGGTTGAATCTTCGTCTCCATAGCCCGTCAACGCAAACGGGACCGAAGATTTTTCGAAGAATTTTCCTCTCGAATCTACCAAGGATTTCTTCATCCGCTTTTGATACGGTCCATGCTTCAGCGCCGTAGAGCAGGACTGGGATGATCAGGGTCTTATATAAGATCTCCTTAGTAGTTCGAGTGAGGGCTTTACTACTAAATTGCCTTCTTAGCCCGAAGAAACAGCGGTTGGCAAGAGTAATTCTTCGTTTAATTTCTGACGAGATGTTGTTGTCAGAGTTAATAGCGGAGCCGAGGTAGACAAAGTCCCGTACTACCTCAAAGTTATATCTGTCAATGGTGACGTTCTGTCCAGTTCGTCGATGTTGTGTGTCCTTTCGTGTTGACAGCATATACTTAGTCTTACCCTCATTCTCACCACCCAGACGTTAGACAGATTAGAGGAAGACCGATGTGGCGATCAAAAAGAACTGATCCTGTATTGCTTCTCACGGTGCATCACAAGCGACTTCGAATGCAATTAGTTCGGTAGAGTTTATTTCATTGATGAGGACAGATTTTGTTTACACTCACCAGATGGTCGTAGCAGAGTGTGGAGAAGATCGTGTGAGAGATACTCTTCGGCGACAGTTTGGGGAAAATTTATAGGCATGTTCTGTAAAGGTGTGTGCAGGAATTTCCTTGCGCAGAAAAACTCTGCTTTGCATCGTGGAAGGAACGCTGAACTCTAGCTAATGCATCAACAACGTCCTTTAGGACTCTGTGGTTTCATTCGCACCGCTGAGGACAACTTTTTGCAGATGCAGGACAATGCTGGACCACACATCGCCAAGTGTGTTACGCTGTAAATGCAAAAAGTGCAAACTGATGGATTGGCCTGCGATGTGGTAGGACATGTATCCAATTGAACACATTTAGGACCAGCTTGGGAGAAAGATAAGGATTGGTTACGGTATCTATTTACAATTATAATAAAATAAAATATAAAATTATATCTTTGGCTTGATCCAGTTTATGCTAGCGTAAACTTGGAAAAATTGGAGTGAACATCAAAAATGTCTATGACTGCTAATTTGTTATAGCATCATACAAATATGTGTTTTATTATTTACACTTTATTTAATGTGAATCATTTTTTATTAGGTATTGCAGTAACTGATAACGCAATTCGCTAGTAAAGTGATAATGGAAAAATATTGCGTATTCTATAACCAACACACCCTTTACGCGGTAATCTAGTTTTTTTTTTATTTGTTTACTAATTGTCGAGGCACGCTCCAGATGAGCATCTATTGCCTGTACTTGACGCTTCACGCATCATCTTAGCTGCCACAGTCTCTTAAGTGCAGTCGAAAACACCGCGACGTTTAAATAAAGTTCGGTCTTTCCCTGTTGTCAAATTGGAGTTTAAAGTGAAATATGTGTACAAGTACCTATTAGGTACATTACGTACGAGTGTGTGTAAATACAAGTAATAGATGGATTTTTTTTTCTTGTTGTGTTATTTAAATTTAACGATTTTAGGGGGAATTTTTAAATCATCGAGTCAGTGTGCAATATTACCGTGTCATTATTGTGTGACCTTCGGTCTGGCAGGTACATTTACGTCATTATTGAGAATACATAATTACACAGAGCATTCATATATTCATATTCAATGAAAAAAAATTGTTTCCTTTTACCTTTCATGATGTTATATAATTACGGTGTTAAAATTTAATTTTATGACTTGGGTTGAAGTTTCTCGATTTATGCGAACTAAATAGTGTTCACACGTTTCTACTTTATGCAATTTCGGTTTAGCAGACTCACTTATTAAGAGGTAATAAACTGGCAGAACAATTATTTTCAATCGTGATTTTAAATAATGAAATTAACATTTTTAATTGTACCTAGTTAATATACAAAGTTGCTAACACATAAATATAGAATGTGCATCAGTGTTGATCCAGTCTTTAATGGTTAAAATAATCCAAAAATTGATAAAACCTTTAATAAAGTGCATAACTATTAAACATTTAAATGGACAATTTTAAATATTTAAACTTGAGCAAACTGTGTTTAAAACCTACTCACCCGATACTAAATAACTCGAAAGTATTAAGTGATATGGAATCCGGTTTGGGGAAGTTATTTTCAATCATTAAATTTATCATTTTAAACCATTGAATATACAAACGAATAATAAATGTTCATTATTATAAAAACACATTAACAGCCATTTTTTAAGTTTTAGGATTAACATCGAGTTAATTAAAAAAAAATTCCAATTTATTTAATCCCGAGTTAACTTAACAATTTTGGTGAGCTAACTCTAGATTAAATTATCAGGTTTAACTCGTCATTGAAAACCTGGTCCTTAAACAGTCATGTTTTGCCCATAGAAATTTATGAAATTGCTTTAAACTTTCTGCTGCTTCAAAGGGGGGTAGAGTTAAAATGTAAGACGTGATGGCAAATAAACTGTCAAAGTTAGTATAAGAAATCATTAACAAATACACGTTCATTGAAATGAAAGTTATCTCCAACAAGGCAGGTAAATCCTATGTGAAGGGAGCAATAAAGAGAAGGGAAGATTGCACCGAAAATCCATTTCACACAGACTTCTCGGTAGGAGCATAATCTTTTTCCTTCTAAACCATTTAATTTCGGCAAAAATCCGCACTTAAAATTGGCCTTCATCGAGTGAGGACTTTTTTTTAAAGATTTCCAGCTAGCAGCTATCATTGGGAATTTTCTTTCAATTTTTGGTTTTTTTTATAAACTGATTCATTGACAGGTTCTTCGTTGTTTGTATACCCTTTTCCAAGCATGGTCGTTCCCTCATAGTTGCAGAATTTTCTAATGATTCCTAAACCATCTCGTTTTCAATGAAAGCTATAATTGGACGCTAAGGCTGCGGTTAAGCTATCTTTTAACAACTTCATTGGAACAAAAAACATGAAGGAATTGAAATTTTACCTGCATAGCTGGTTATATGAATCACTGGAAAATTCCGTTTCATTTTGGTGGAACGACAAACATTACTTCACAAAAATAAAACAAAGCAGTGAAAAATAAAAAAGTGATTTTCTGCGAAAACTATAATTAAAAATTAAATTATTTTTGGATAATCATGTTCTAAAATTCATAAGCTTTGTTTTGACATCAACTCGCCAATGGTTAAATTTATTAAAAAAAAGTCGCAATGAGTAAAAGAAAATTTCACATGATGGTTTTCAATGATAGCTATAATTTGACCCTAAAAACTGACTTCATTCTAATGAAGCTTTTTTGTATGTGGTTAAGGAGAATGAAAGCAGTCGGGATGAATGTGTGGCACTAAGACAATGAAAAGATGTCATGGTTATTATGAATAAAAATGTAATATTGTTAATTCAACAGATTGACCGCTGAAAGATTGACAGATATTGAATATTGGCTAATATACGAGTATCAAATTTTTCTGTTTGATTTTATACAGAAGCATGTCTTCGAGGATGATGGTGGCATAGTTATTTAATCAATTAATAAAGTATTTATAAAATATCAAACATTAAAGATAAAACGAGTGGAAAGTGTACGACTAGGTCGTAAGCAACTTTCTCTTTCACTGTGCGGTAGTCGTATCCAAGATCAATTCCCAACAATGGGAACTAATGTTAAAAATATATTAATAATGTGGGACTGTGATTAAAAGAACTTTAATTCCAAAATGGTGTCCATGTGAATTATAATGATTTTCCGTTATTGGTCAAAACTGAAAATTCCACTAAGGAATAATTGGACCAAAACCAATTATGTGGAATTGTTGCAAACAGTAGATAATAGTAACGGGTACTTTTTTAAGAGGTTTAGAACTTTTTTAAAAAAAAAAAACACAAAAAATGAATGAAATATTTATTTGAATCGATAGTTTGAACCTTGCAATTTAATGTTTAAAGATAATTTCATGCAAATGTTGACCGCGGCTGCGTCTCAGGTAGCCCATCCGCTGAGTCCAATTTTGGCATACTCTTTCACACATATCGGCCGGTATCTCACGAATGAATGCATGGATGTTGGCTTCCAGTGCGTCAATCGAAGCGGGCTTGTCCCTATAGACATTAGCCTTGACATACCCCCACAAAAAATAATCTAATGGTGAAATTAACTGTTCACCAAACTCGCCTCGCAATTGCGCCATTGTTTCGCGTGCTGTGTGGCATGTGGCACCGTCTTGTTGAAACCACATATCATGCAAGTCAAGAACTTCCATTTCGGGCAAAAAAAAGTTTGTTATCATCGCTCGGTAGCGTTCACCATTGACAGTAACGCTGCGATTCGCATCATCTTTGAAGAAATATGGCCCAATAATGCCGCCGGCCCATAAACCGCACCAAACAGTGGCTTTTTCGGGATGCATTGGTAGCTGTTGCAATGCTTCAGGCTGATCTTCACTCCAAATGCGGCAATTTTGCTTATTTACGTACCCATTCAACCAAAAATGAGCCTCATCGCTGAACACAATTTTTCGATAAAAAAGCGGATCCTCGGCCAGCTTTCCAAGAGCCCATTCACCAAAAATTCGGCGTTGTGGTAGGTCGGCTGGCTTTAGTTCTTGCACCAGCTGTATCTTAAAAGGCTTTACGCCCAAATCCTTCCGCAAAATTTTCCACGTAGTGCTGTAACAAAGGCCTAACTGCTGGGAACGGCGCCGAATCGACATTTCGCGGTCTTCTGTCACACTAGCTGATACGGCCGCAATATTTTCTTCACTACGCATAGTACGTAAACGTGTTGGTGGTTTAATGTCCAACAAAGTAAATTTGGTGCGAAATTTGGTCACAATCTTCCGAATAGACTGCTCAGAAGGTCGAGAATGCCGATCATAAAATGGAAGCAGCGCGCGATGAACATTTCGAACCGAGCACGAATTTTGATAGTAAAATTCAATAATTTGCAAGCGTTGTTCATTTGTAAGACGATCCATGGTTAAATTGCAAACCAAACTGAAGCTGTTTGACAGTGACACAAGGTACTAAACACACGTCAGCTGTCAAAACCAGTGTTGCCAAAACCAAACCAGCTAAAAAATCACCCTTATTATAAAATATGTACCATAATTCACGCAAAATTTGAATTTTGCGCCATTTAATAGTATGTACTATGATGCATTTTCATTGTGGAGCAATATTTTAAAAATAATAAAAGGTTTGTCAGCTACATTCCGCAAGTTTTGTACAAAATATGGCCGGCATAGTGAAACCATCAACAACCAGCATCCCTGAAAAATTCAGGGAGATTGGATCAATTAGTGGTCTTGTCACAAGTTGTTCAACAGAAAACTCCGAAGCAATTCGCGAGAGTACTACTGGCAGTCCAGGATGATTTTCCTGGCACCGTGGTCAAAAATTAGGCATTTCGAGAAGATTTCTGCAGCGAATTCTCACGAAAAACTTGAAACTTCATTCTTACAAAGTTCAATTGACCCAAAAACTAAATTACTAAAGACTAATGACCATGCTGCGCGAAGGAAGTTCGTTGAATGGATTTTGGAATAAGAACAAGTGGATGCTGATTTTTCGAACAAAATCATCTTCGTTCATTAAGCTTATTTAAATCTTGAGGACTTCGTTAATCGTCAAAATTGTCGCATCCACAACGTTTGACCGATTGATGGGGATATTGGGTTGGAAGTATTATCGAACCATTCTTCTTTGATAATGCGTCTGCTCAGGCAGTAACATTTAATGGTGTTCGTTATCGTGACATGATAACACAGTTTTTATTGCTAAATTACAAGATATGGATGTGACCAACATGTGGTTTCAACAAGACGATGCCACATGCTAAGAAGCCAGAGAAACAATTCAATTACTGCATGAGTCATTTACATTTTGCGTGAATTATGGGACACCCCTTATTTCTTCCCAATATTGTCAAACTTCGTACAACGCTGAAATTTTGTAATTAAGCCAAGGAGAATCCGTGATTGATATTTGCGCTGTCGAATGCCCGAACTCAGTACTTACTTACTTAAGTGGCGCTAAAGTCCGGGATGAACCTGGGCCTCAACCAACATGCCTCTCCAATTAGCCTGGTCCTTAGCTAACTGCCTCCAGTTGCGCACTCAAAGTTGGTTGAGGTCGGTTTCTACCTGTGCGCGCCACTTAAGGCGAGGTCTTCCTCTACTGCGTCCGACGTCTGGCTGGGAATCGAAGACTCTGCGAGCCGGAGTATTGGTGTCTATTCGTTCTACATGTCCTAGCCATCCTAAACGTCCAATGCGGAGTTTTTTGACTAGGGGTATGTCGCTGTAGAGCTCGTATAGTTCGTGGTTGAATCTTCGTCTGCATAGCCCGTCAACGCAAACGGGACCGAAGGTTTTTCCGAAGAATTTTTCTGTCGAATCGACCAAGGATTTCTTCATCCGCTTTTTATACAGTCCATGTATCAGCGCCGTAGAGCAGGACTGGGATGATCAGGGTCTTATATAGGATCTCCTTAGTAGTTCGAGTGAGGGCATTACTTCATTGCATTGCCTTCTTAGCCCGAAGAAACAGCGATTGGCAAGAGTAATTCTTCGTTTGATTTCTGACAAGATGTTGTTGTCAGAGTTAATAGCGGAGCCGAGGTAGACAAAGTCCCGTACTACCTCAAAGTTATATCTGTCAATGGTGACGTTCTGTCCAGTTCGTCGATGTTGTGTGTCCTTTCGTGTTGACAGCATATACTTAGTCTTACCCTCATTCTCACCACCCAGACGTTAGACAGATTAGAGGAAGACCGATGTGGCGATCAAAAAGAACTGATCCTGTATTGCTTCTCACGGTGCATCACAAGCGACTTCGAATGCAATTAGTTCGGTAGAGTTTATTTCATTGATGAGGACAGATTTTGTTTACACTCACCAGATGGTCGTAGCAGAGTGTGGAGAAGATCGTGTGAGAGATACTCTTCGGCGACAGTTTGGGGAAAATTTATAGGCATGTTCTGTAAAGGTGTGTGCAGGAATTTCCTTGCGCAGAAAAACTCTGCTTTGCATCGTGGAAGGAACGCTGAACTCTAGCTAATGCATCAACAACGTCCTTTAGGACTCTGTGGTTTCATTCGCACCGCTGAGGACAACTTTTTGCAGATGCAGGACAATGCTGGACCACACATCGCCAAGTGTGTTACGCTGTAAATGCAAAAAGTGCAAACTGATGGATTGGCCTGCGATGTGGTAGGACATGTATCCAATTGAACACATTTAGGACCAGCTTGGGAGAAAGATAAGGATTGGTTACGGTATCTATTTACAATTATAATAAAATAAAATATAAAATTATATCTTTGGCTTGATCCAGTTTATGCTAGCGTAAACTTGGAAAAATTGGAGTGAACATCAAAAATGTCTATGACTGCTAATTTGTTATAGCATCATACAAATATGTGTTTTATTATTTACACTTTATTTAATGTGAATCATTTTTTATTAGGTATTGCAGTAACTGATAACGCAATTCGCTAGTAAAGTGATAATGGAAAAATATTGCGTATTCTATAACCAACACACCCTTTACGCGGTAATCTAGTTTTTTTTTTATTTGTTTACTAATTGTCGAGGCACGCTCCAGATGAGCATCTATTGCCTGTACTTGACGCTTCACGCATCATCTTAGCTGCCACAGTCTCTTAAGTGCAGTCGAAAACACCGCGACGTTTAAATAAAGTTCGGTCTTTCCCTGTTGTCAAATTGGAGTTTAAAGTGAAATATGTGTACAAGTACCTATTAGGTACATTACGTACGAGTGTGTGTAAATACAAGTAATAGATGGATTTTTTTTTCTTGTTGTGTTATTTAAATTTAACGATTTTAGGGGGAATTTTTAAATCATCGAGTCAGTGTGCAATATTACCGTGTCATTATTGTGTGACCTTCGGTCTGGCAGGTACATTTACGTCATTATTGAGAATACATAATTACACAGAGCATTCATATATTCATATTCAATGAAAAAAAATTGTTTCCTTTTACCTTTCATGATGTTATATAATTACGGTGTTAAAATTTAATTTTATGACTTGGGTTGAAGTTTCTCGATTTATGCGAACTAAATAGTGTTCACACGTTTCTACTTTATGCAATTTCGGTTTAGCAGACTCACTTATTAAGAGGTAATAAACTGGCAGAACAATTATTTTCAATCGTGATTTTAAATAATGAAATTAACATTTTTAATTGTACCTAGTTAATATACAAAGTTGCTAACACATAAATATAGAATGTGCATCAGTGTTGATCCAGTCTTTAATGGTTAAAATAATCCAAAAATTGATAAAACCTTTAATAAAGTGCATAACTATTAAACATTTAAATGGACAATTTTAAATATTTAAACTTGAGCAAACTGTGTTTAAAACCTACTCACCCGATACTAAATAACTCGAAAGTATTAAGTGATATGGAATCCGGTTTGGGGAAGTTATTTTCAATCATTAAATTTATCATTTTAAACCATTGAATATACAAACGAATAATAAATGTTCATTATTATAAAAACACATTAACAGCCATTTTTTAAGTTTTAGGATTAACATCGAGTTAATTAAAAAAAAATTCCAATTTATTTAATCCCGAGTTAACTTAACAATTTTGGTGAGCTAACTCTAGATTAAATTATCAGGTTTAACTCGTCATTGAAAACCTGGTCCTTAAACAGTCATGTTTTGCCCATAGAAATTTATGAAATTGCTTTAAACTTTCTGCTGCTTCAAAGGGGGGTAGAGTTAAAATGTAAGACGTGATGGCAAATAAACTGTCAAAGTTAGTATAAGAAATCATTAACAAATACACGTTCATTGAAATGAAAGTTATCTCCAACAAGGCAGGTAAATCCTATGTGAAGGGAGCAATAAAGAGAAGGGAAGATTGCACCGAAAATCCATTTCACACAGACTTCTCGGTAGGAGCATAATCTTTTTCCTTCTAAACCATTTAATTTCGGCAAAAATCCGCACTTAAAATTGGCCTTCATCGAGTGAGGACTTTTTTTTAAAGATTTCCAGCTAGCAGCTATCATTGGGAATTTTCTTTCAATTTTTGGTTTTTTTTATAAACTGATTCATTGACAGGTTCTTCGTTGTTTGTATACCCTTTTCCAAGCATGGTCGTTCCCTCATAGTTGCAGAATTTTCTAATGATTCCTAAACCATCTCGTTTTCAATGAAAGCTATAATTGGACGCTAAGGCTGCGGTTAAGCTATCTTTTAACAACTTCATTGGAACAAAAAACATGAAGGAATTGAAATTTTACCTGCATAGCTGGTTATATGAATCACTGGAAAATTCCGTTTCATTTTGGTGGAACGACAAACATTACTTCACAAAAATAAAACAAAGCAGTGAAAAATAAAAAAGTGATTTTCTGCGAAAACTATAATTAAAAATTAAATTATTTTTGGATAATCATGTTCTAAAATTCATAAGCTTTGTTTTGACATCAACTCGCCAATGGTTAAATTTATTAAAAAAAAGTCGCAATGAGTAAAAGAAAATTTCACATGATGGTTTTCAATGATAGCTATAATTTGACCCTAAAAACTGACTTCATTCTAATGAAGCTTTTTTGTATGTGGTTAAGGAGAATGAAAGCAGTCGGGATGAATGTGTGGCACTAAGACAATGAAAAGATGTCATGGTTATTATGAATAAAAATGTAATATTGTTAATTCAACAGATTGACCGCTGAAAGATTGACAGATATTGAATATTGGCTAATATACGAGTATCAAATTTTTCTGTTTGATTTTATACAGAAGCATGTCTTCGAGGATGATGGTGGCATAGTTATTTAATCAATTAATAAAGTATTTATAAAATATCAAACATTAAAGATAAAACGAGTGGAAAGTGTACGACTAGGTCGTAAGCAACTTTCTCTTTCACTGTGCGGTAGTCGTATCCAAGATCAATTCCCAACAATGGGAACTAATGTTAAAAATATATTAATAATGTGGGACTGTGATTAAAAGAACTTTAATTCCAAAATGGTGTCCATGTGAATTATAATGATTTTCCGTTATTGGTCAAAACTGAAAATTCCACTAAGGAATAATTGGACCAAAACCAATTATGTGGAATTGTTGCAAACAGTAGATAATAGTAACGGGTACTTTTTTAAGAGGTTTAGAACTTTTTTAAAAAAAAAAAACACAAAAAATGAATGAAATATTTATTTGAATCGATAGTTTGAACCTTGCAATTTAATGTTTAAAGATAATTTCATGCAAATGTTGACCGCGGCTGCGTCTCAGGTAGCCCATCCGCTGAGTCCAATTTTGGCATACTCTTTCACACATATCGGCCGGTATCTCACGAATGAATGCATGGATGTTGGCTTCCAGTGCGTCAATCGAAGCGGGCTTGTCCCTATAGACATTAGCCTTGACATACCCCCACAAAAAATAATCTAATGGTGAAATTAACTGTTCACCAAACTCGCCTCGCAATTGCGCCATTGTTTCGCGTGCTGTGTGGCATGTGGCACCGTCTTGTTGAAACCACATATCATGCAAGTCAAGAACTTCCATTTCGGGCAAAAAAAAGTTTGTTATCATCGCTCGGTAGCGTTCACCATTGACAGTAACGCTGCGATTCGCATCATCTTTGAAGAAATATGGCCCAATAATGCCGCCGGCCCATAAACCGCACCAAACAGTGGCTTTTTCGGGATGCATTGGTAGCTGTTGCAATGCTTCAGGCTGATCTTCACTCCAAATGCGGCAATTTTGCTTATTTACGTACCCATTCAACCAAAAATGAGCCTCATCGCTGAACACAATTTTTCGATAAAAAAGCGGATCCTCGGCCAGCTTTCCAAGAGCCCATTCACCAAAAATTCGGCGTTGTGGTAGGTCGGCTGGCTTTAGTTCTTGCACCAGCTGTATCTTAAAAGGCTTTACGCCCAAATCCTTCCGCAAAATTTTCCACGTAGTGCTGTAACAAAGGCCTAACTGCTGGGAACGGCGCCGAATCGACATTTCGCGGTCTTCTGTCACACTAGCTGATACGGCCGCAATATTTTCTTCACTACGCATAGTACGTAAACGTGTTGGTGGTTTAATGTCCAACAAAGTAAATTTGGTGCGAAATTTGGTCACAATCTTCCGAATAGACTGCTCAGAAGGTCGAGAATGCCGATCATAAAATGGAAGCAGCGCGCGATGAACATTTCGAACCGAGCACGAATTTTGATAGTAAAATTCAATAATTTGCAAGCGTTGTTCATTTGTAAGACGATCCATGGTTAAATTGCAAACCAAACTGAAGCTGTTTGACAGTGACACAAGGTACTAAACACACGTCAGCTGTCAAAACCAGTGTTGCCAAAACCAAACCAGCTAAAAAATCACCCTTATTATAAAATATGTACCATAATTCACGCAAAATTTGAATTTTGCGCCATTTAATAGTATGTACTATGATGCATTTTCATTGTGGAGCAATATTTTAAAAATAATAAAAGGTTTGTCAGCTACATTCCGCAAGTTTTGTACAAAATATGGCCGGCATAGTGAAACCATCAACAACCAGCATCCCTGAAAAATTCAGGGAGATTGGATCAATTAGTGGTCTTGTCACAAGTTGTTCAACAGAAAACTCCGAAGCAATTCGCGAGAGTACTACTGGCAGTCCAGGATGATTTTCCTGGCACCGTGGTCAAAAATTAGGCATTTCGAGAAGATTTCTGCAGCGAATTCTCACGAAAAACTTGAAACTTCATTCTTACAAAGTTCAATTGACCCAAAAACTAAATTACTAAAGACTAATGACCATGCTGCGCGAAGGAAGTTCGTTGAATGGATTTTGGAATAAGAACAAGTGGATGCTGATTTTTCGAACAAAATCATCTTCGTTCATTAAGCTTATTTAAATCTTGAGGACTTCGTTAATCGTCAAAATTGTCGCATCCACAACGTTTGACCGATTGATGGGGATATTGGGTTGGAAGTATTATCGAACCATTCTTCTTTGATAATGCGTCTGCTCAGGCAGTAACATTTAATGGTGTTCGTTATCGTGACATGATAACACAGTTTTTATTGCTAAATTACAAGATATGGATGTGACCAACATGTGGTTTCAACAAGACGATGCCACATGCTAAGAAGCCAGAGAAACAATTCAATTACTGCATGAGTCATTTACATTTTGCGTGAATTATGGGACACCCCTTATTTCTTCCCAATATTGTCAAACTTCGTACAACGCTGAAATTTTGTAATTAAGCCAAGGAGAATCCGTGATTGATATTTGCGCTGTCGAATGCCCGAACTCAGTACTTACTTACTTAAGTGGCGCTAAAGTCCGGGATGAACCTGGGCCTCAACCAACATGCCTCTCCAATTAGCCTGGTCCTTAGCTAACTGCCTCCAGTTGCGCACTCAAAGTTGGTTGAGGTCGGTTTCTACCTGTGCGCGCCACTTAAGGCGAGGTCTTCCTCTACTGCGTCCGACGTCTGGCTGGGAATCGAAGACTCTGCGAGCCGGAGTATTGGTGTCTATTCGTTCTACATGTCCTAGCCATCCTAAACGTCCAATGCGGAGTTTTTTGACTAGGGGTATGTCGCTGTAGAGCTCGTATAGTTCGTGGTTGAATCTTCGTCTGCATAGCCCGTCAACGCAAACGGGACCGAAGGTTTTTCCGAAGAATTTTTCTGTCGAATCGACCAAGGATTTCTTCATCCGCTTTTTATACAGTCCATGTATCAGCGCCGTAGAGCAGGACTGGGATGATCAGGGTCTTATATAGGATCTCCTTAGTAGTTCGAGTGAGGGCATTACTTCATTGCATTGCCTTCTTAGCCCGAAGAAACAGCGATTGGCAAGAGTAATTCTTCGTTTGATTTCTGACGAGATGTTGTTGTCAGAGTTAATAGCGGAGCCGAGGTAGACAAAGTCCCGTACTACCTCAAAGTTATATCAGTCAATGGTGACGTTCTGTCCAATTCGTCGATGTTGTGTGTCCTTTCGTGTTGACAGCATATACTTAGTCTTACCGTCATTTACTCCTAAACCCATTTTGACCGCTTCCTTCTCTATACTAGCAAACGTGGCTATGATTGTGGACTTTCCTGGCCTAAAACCACACTGATAAGGGCCGATCAGGTTGTTGGTAAACGGTTTCAGGGGTTCACATATTACGGCAGATAGGATCTTGTAGGCGATGTTGAGCAGACTTATACCTCTGTAGTTGGTGCAGCTCAGAGGGTCTCCTTTTTTGTGGATCGGGCAAACGATGCTGAGTTTCCATTCTTCAGGTATGCTTTGAACCGACAGATTTGGCTTATGAGTTGGTGGATGTTACTTACCAAGTCATCTCCGCCAGCTTTATAAAGCTCAGCGGGAAGGCCGTCATTTCCGGCGGCCTTATTAAGCTTGAGTTTAGATATTGCTATCCTTACTTCACTTAGGTTGGGTGGTTGGCAGTTTTCGCTGTCGTTGCCAATATTAAATGGTTCGTTCTGCCTGACAGCGGAATGTTGTTCGTCATCGCCGTTTAACAGTCTGCTGAAGTGGTTCTTCCATATCCTCAGCATCGACTGTGTCTCAACTACGATATTTCCTTGTTCATCTCGACAGGATTCTGTTCGAGCCTTGTATCCTTGGCTTTGACGTTTTACACTTTGGTAAAACTTGCGAACATCGTTCCTGGAGTGGCACCTCTCTATATCCTCGATCGCGCGCTTTTCTTGCTCTTTTTTCTTCTTTCTAAATAGCCGATGTTCTTCCCTTCTTCTTTGCCTATAGAGCTCAATGGCAGCTCTCGTCTTCACCTGCAGCTTAGCCTTGTAGCCTTATTGCCTATAAAATGGTTTATCAAAGATCGTCACAACCATAGGAAACAATCGTATGTTTTGCTGAAATTTATTAGATCTACAAACGTAATCTTTGTACCCTATCCCATAGGGGTATATTAGTTTTGATACAAAGTTTGTAACATAGAGAACTAATTAAACTATATAGTTATATGGATCGACTCAGAATCGTTAGCTGAGTCGATTTTGCCATGTCTGTTTGTCCGTCCAAGCGTCTGTCTGTTCGTCACCAGTTGTTAGGCCTTAAATTTTCAGCTAGGATAGTGAAATTTGGTATACATGACCCTTGCCCGTGCTTACAGAATAAGTGTACAAAATTTCAAAATCCGCCCACTGCCTAGCCCACTGTTTTGAAAAAAATTGGTTTTGGTCAAAGATTTTTATTAATTATTTTTTTTTAATATTTTGCATTTCAATCACGGTTACTTTTTCTGGAGCTATTTTTCGTTACTAACTGAGGTATGGGGATTAATTGGAGATACCCTCGTATAAGTCTGCGGCATCTAAATAGGTTATCATCTTTATGACGGAATTCTGATTATACTTTTCAGTAAGTTGTGTCCACTACGCTAGTATTCATCGTCGAAACAGTTTTCCTGACTATTCAAAGGAGTTTGTGACTTTGTTATACATTACATACGTCATTTAAGATCATATATCAAGTGGTGGTTTGACATACGAGTCAGATTCTTACATGTAAAGATCTAAGGGTATGGTTGAGAACAACCATACCCCCTGTAAGTGTGATTCTCATCAAACAAGTCGCCCCACCTCGTGCTATCATTTGCATCTTTGTAATATAATTCAGAAAGGATTCACCATCGCTTTAACACCAATAAAACTTTCAAGTGTGCACTGACTTTTAGATTTATTTCTAGATTTGCCGAAGTGAGAATATACGATCAATAGGCCGATACGGTTGTCAACTTGTGGTTATTCAGGCATTCAAATATTACGTTACATATATATACATAAACTTGGCACGATTCAGAGGGTCTCCATAAGAATCCATAAGAAAGATCCGGCGAATTACATTGTCATTTCCGCAGCATTGTATACCTTTAGTTTGATTATTGCTGTACCATTTCTTTATTAGAACTGTGTGGAAAAATAAATGTTTTCCAAAAATATTGTTTTTATCCCCTGGTTTTTAAGGTAATAGCAGTATGGAAAGTACCAAGAGATGAAGGGATATGATTCTGCATGGGTCTGAGCGATTAATTGCCATTCCTGCTTTGTGAATTAAGTCTTCGGGTATTGGGTATTCCCGTTCGTGCATGACGTCTTTCCAAATTGATCCAAATTGATTGAGTCCACCTGTTGAGTCGTCATAAGACATTTTACTGTTCGCCTAAAGTGATCCCCAATCGCCTTGCGATTTGTCGCTGGCTCAAAAAAACACGCCGGTTAATGATAGTCCCTACACTATGGCGCGAAACAATAGCGAGGATGATGACAAAAGTGGAGCGATATGGTCCGTTGCGATTTTTGTCGCTTTTTAAGCTACATAAACATTGGTCGTGTTCCGGAACTCGGATTTTTTTTTGTCAATCGACCTTAACCCATGGAAAGCTATCTTACTAAATCTACATGTTCCGGAACACGGCAACAGTTTACATTTGCTGTGCCACTAATAATTTGAGAATTTTGTAGAGTTGTAGACAAATTTTGTAATAATTGTCAAGATTTCAGATTATAAAAAAATTGTCATTTCAATGAATTGTCAAGAATTTTCAGAGAGTTGTTGTACTGACATATTTTTAATGGAACAGGAAAAAAATATATAAAATTAACAAATTCTTCGTTTCGATACGAGACAAGGTACATATTTCAAAAAGCTCCATTCTGCATTGCTTCAGAAGTTTATCTAATCTCCTAGTAGAAACAAAGTTGTAAAATTGTCACCTGTCACCAGTGTTTATAAAATAGGCTCCTGGTTGAGTGCAACAGAAAAGAAGCCATTCTTCTTTGTGCCTTGAGGAATTGAAAATGAAGATTGGAATTTACTATTTTAGTGTGTACTCCATTTGCTTCATCTTTGTAGTACCTACTTCGATAAGACTTAATTTTTCGTTGTATTGGCATTCAAAAATAAAAGGGTCTTTCATTAAGCGTTTCCTGTCTTTAAATTTAATTAAAATAAAGTGTGTGTGAGGTATCATAGAAATTTTTATTCGTTTGAAAGGAATATCGATGCCATTATGTATGGAATTTAACATGGGAATGGCATGAGTTATGTTGGCTTTGAGGGCCGCTGTGGTTTGTGGCTTGTTGGCACAGTACGACTTTAGAAAAACCCGCAAGAAGAAGTCTAACCGGGTCAAATCGCACGATCTTGCTGCCAGTTCACATCACTTCGTTGACCTAGCAATTCATCTAGAAATGGGCCTCATCGCTGAAGGTGACTTTTCGATGAAAATAAGGGTCAGTTTCCAATTACTCCAAAGCCCATTATCAGCGAACACACGTTGTTGTCTATGGTCGTTTAACCTTCAGTTCATGAGTTAGTTTAGTTTTGTCCGCGACAGGCTCAACTCAGGACACAAAATTTGCAATGTTGTGGTCTGCGAAAGGCCGAGTGCTTGTGAGCGACGCGAAATCGACTGCCTCGGATTCTTCTGCACACGCTCACGGACAGCAGCGATGTTTTCGGCAGATCTTGCGTTTTATCGATGTACGGGTGTTGGTTTATCGTTTACTGAACCAATGGACTCAAATTTATCCACCACACTGCGAATAGTCCTCTCGGTAGCACGATTATGGCGACCGTAAATGGGCGAATCGCACGAAACGTTTCCCGAACAGAACACCTTTGATAAAATGTATTTTATTCATTTGCACGTGTTGTCGGACGCTATGGCCATGCATGGTGACTTGGCAAAACAGATTGAATAAATTACGGCCAACTTGACAGATGTAGTTAGATACAACAATATGACCGCTATCAACTTTCAAAGGTCGGAAGTCCCTATTGAAAGACACTTTATAAACAAACCTTTCTCCATCTTTCAAGTTTCAAGACTGTCGCTGTCGTTGTAGGCACACATGCGATTTCTTGTTGTCGCAGTAACCGCAAAAGTTTCGCTGTCCTCGTCGTTGCGAATAGATCGCTCCTATTTGGGAGTTCCGTGAAAGCTAATGTTTATATTTGGATGATATCATTTCTAAGAAATACATTCTAAAATTATGTACTTTAATAATTAATAAACATTTTGTTCAATAAATGGCCTCCTTGATTTTTAATCGATCCCCCAAATAAAAACTTTCTTTTGAGACCAATTTCTTCTTGTCAAGTGACAAAATGTGTGTATGTATATGAACGATCACCAATAGGTATATAGATACTATTGCCAATTAATGCAACAGAATTCGACATTCTAGATTCGTGCTAATTGTTCTTCAACCGACGCAGACTGGATCATTTCGCTCAAGTAAATAATGGCAAATGTCTGCAATGTTGTGTACTTTCATTTTGCAAGTGTGGATACGTACATGCCATTGTCCATATGCATGACACAGTTATATGAGCATCTATTGCGAAAGCTTAGCACCGCTTAAATTATAATTTCGAGCATTTAATTTTAATTGTGACATGATATGGTATTCACTTCAATTATTCAAACTACCCGCCTTTCTTGCTTTATACAGTCGTATCGTATACTCCGAAAGTAGAGCACATGTGAGTCTTTTCCCTTCCAATTTGATATTTAAATTATCTCTTGCTTCTCTCACCCATTCTCGCCGCTCGGTCTCTGTGGGTAATTCGTGCATTTTTCCTACTTGCACTTGCTCCTGAAAGCCGGCATCGCAAGGGTTGGATACCGAAATGCCTTACCCTAGATATACCGCCGCACCCCCTTTCCGATAGTTAACACGCACATGGTCGTCGCGACGACTTTTTTTATTGAATGGTAGCTATGATACAATTTTTTAATAGATTTAGATGGCAGAGGAACGCATTTCTACCCCATGCCAGCCTTGCGCACATCATGTTCCGTGTTGCAAACTATGAATGGATGTGTATCTCACACTGTCAAGCGAAGGCATTTTATGAGAAATGGTTATGATTTGTTTCCTAAGAGCGAAAGAGAACAATTTGTTTGTCAAAAGAGTGGCTATGGTTCGAAAAAAAAATAAAAATCGATTTTCGGAATAATTTTCGAAATGTTTTCATTGAATGTCGGAGAGTTGTGGGTTTCGGGTTTTTAACATCGTCGCTCTTCGTCTGCAGTGTGTTTCATTTTTTAAATCGAAAACATTTCAATTTTGTACTTAAGCAATAAAGTTCGAGATATTCCTTTCACTGATAATTTTTTGAAATTTTTCATCTACTTCCTGCAGAACTATCAAAAGTTAGAATACAATGAACACCCAGCGAAATATAACGTCCTCATCTCCTGTGGCTGTGGATGCGATGATGTCACAGGAAATCATAAGCGTTATTCCGAAGAAAAGGTTAGAAAAGGATGTTAATGTTTATTTTAAAAATTAAATTTTTTTTTTTTAATTTCAGGCAAGATGTCCTGAAATGGTACGGTTGGGGCTATAAGGATTCACAATTTTATGCGGATGAAAAAATTATATGTTTCGAGGGTGACAAGTAAGTCAAATATACAATTTACTAGTTCAACTCCTTATAAGCAAGTTTTATCCTATATTTAGGTATCCACTAAAGGGTAGTGCGCTGCCTTATTTCACAGAATGGGTGTATCAAAAGTTCAACCTCCAAGTGGACTCTCACGTTCCGAGTATGGAAATGCCCACGGAATTTCCTGAAGCAATTGTTAACGAAGAGTTTTTGAATTGTATAAAAACGGCAAACATAAGCTACTCAGAACAGGGAGAGGACCGCTTAATACGATGTCACGGACAAGCCCTGCACGACATTTACTACCTCTGGCAAAATGCATACAAACGCATTCCAGACATGGTCGTTTGGCCCAAGTGTCATGATGATGTCGTGAAAATCATCGATCTAGCAAACCATCATAACGTGGTTGTAATACCCTTTGGAGGAGGAACATCCGTTTCGGGATCCATAACATGTCCTCAAAAGGAGAAGCGCATGATCTGCATTCTGGACACATCTCAGATGAACCGTATGATGTGGCTGAGCAGAGAAAACCTTACAGTGTGCTTTGAGAGCGGTATTGTAGGACAGGATTTGGAACGGGAACTCCAGAAAATCGGTCTAACTGTCGGACACGAGCCAGATAGCTATGAATTCTCAACCCTGGGCGGTTGGGTGGCAACCCGAGCATCTGGGATGAAGAAAAATGTTTACGGTAACATTGAAGATATAATTGTCAGGGTGAAGATGGTCACACCAAAAGGTGTTTTGGAGCGGGAATGTTCAGCACCACGAGTCAGCTGTGGTCCAGACTTCAATCACATGATCATGGGTTCTGAGGGCACACTCGGAGTTGTGACAGAGGTTGTTTTAAAGGTTCGACCCCTACCCGCAGTTAAACGGTACGGTTCCTTGGTGTTTCCAGACTTTGAATATGGAGTGATGTTTATGCGAGAGGTTGCGAAGCGACGCTGTCAACCTGCCAGTGTACGACTGATGGACAATGAACAATTCGTCTTCGGGCAGAGTCTAAAGCCGGTAAAAGGTTGGATGGGCAATTTCGTGGACTATTTAAAGAAATCATATGTGACTAGCATTAAGGGATTGAATCTGGGGAAAATCTGTGCGGCAACATTACTGTTCGAGGGTGAACTTGAAGATGTACAAAGGCAGGAGAGCTTAATTTATGAAATTGCGAAAAAATACAAAGGATTTCCGGCAGGTGGGCAAAATGGTGAGAGGGGCTATATTTTGACGTTTGTCATCGCATATATAAGGGTGAGTTTTGGTCTTATATTTTATTATTCCCAAGTACTAACATGGTTTGTTTAAGGACTTTGCATTGTATCATGAGATTGTGGCGGAGTCATTCGAAACATCTGTGTCGTGGGACAGATGCAGCTCGCTTTGTCGGAATGTTAAACGGCGAATTGAAGTGGTGAGTAGAGGAAGTGATTTGTTTTATTCATAAATACATACCGTCAAATTTGTTAAACAAGAGTTTTTATAGGACCCATAAAAAGTTTTAGTTAAAGATATTCAGCTCGAAACGAAAGTCAGTTCTAGTCGGGACTTAGTTTGCTTGAGGCATCGTTTATATATTAATCTTGCTGCCATGTAGAAAAAGTTAGCTCATTTCTAGGAAATCCTTGAATTGATCGTCTGATATTCCATTTTTTTATTACTTTGCTTATACTAATTGCTGTTTGTGTGATGTCTTCTTTTATACGTTTTTTCTAATCACAGATGTTAATTAGGTGGCTCCAGTTTAGTCAGTGGATAGTGCATTGCATTGGTAAAATCCTGAATGAAACCTGCATAAGAAGGATACATCTATAGTCAGTATCTCTGCTTGTATCGCTCAATATGGCCGAGTTTGTTCGTTTTATTCGAAAGTGCCGTAGTTTTGAATTTTGGATCCGCTTACTGCTTATTGTCTAGCTCTCAGTACTGTAAAGTAGGACGGATAGCATTAAGGTTCAGTGGAGGAAGAACTTTGAAGCTAGAAGATTTGATCCCATTTGTTTCGCCAAACGAAATTAGCATCGGTTTCCATAAGTCAATGTTCGTCATTAAGGTGTCAAGGCTGGATGTTAACTCCGAGATAGTTGAACTGCTTAACTATCTCAAAGTTTTTGCTATCAACAGCGACATTTTATATGCGATTATGTGTTGACACTGACAGTAATTTGTTTGTGGGTAGCATATCCTTTGTCATGTCCACATTAAAACTACAAGACTAATGCGTTTCGTCTGTTCATCCATTGTCAACTGCATGATCGTATTGAACACCGATGTCGATGTCGATTGCCCTAAGCACTATCTGTTCCAGCACGAGAATGAAGAGATCAGTTTATTGAGAATCTTGTCGAAATTCAGTACATCTTTAGAAAAGTTTAAAAGAGCTGCTTCCAAATTGAACAATGCATTGCGTATCCTTTACTTCTAGGCGACACAGTTATATCAATTTTGAAGAGTTCCTATGGTTATCCAAGAGAACCGTCTGTAGCTTGAAATTATTCCTGAATACATATACATTTCCTGCGTTTAAAGCCAGCTGAACTTACAGTGAGTTCGGGTACCTTTTTTATGATGTAGCAAAACTACATCCATTGGGTGTAGATATTGCCAAGATTAAGGAATTATTTATTTTTTTTATCGAGTTTTTTCAAAAGGTGAAGACTTTTGGGTAATTCCTCGATGACTGTTCCCTATATCTACATCTGCATAATACCGACACAAATGCTCCCTTTTTCGCTTGGATTACGTCTTGGATGTTTTGAACCACGCAATTAATTTTATTACTCCGCTAATATGTGCATCGAGACAATAACCGCTGTTAAAAGCGATAGCCTCAGCACCCAATGAAACAGATGAAATGGGTGACCGCAGTGTAGCCAACATTTATTAAACCATAATTCAAAGTAAAAAGTCTATAAATTGTTCTCTTAAAACGACCAAAGATTTCTTCATCCGTCCATGCTTCAGAGCCGTAGATCAGGACTAAGATTTTAAGGGTCTTGTAAAGGATCTTATTAGTAGTTCGAGTGATGGCTTTACTACTAAATTGGCTTCTTACCCCGAAAAAATAGCGGTTAGTAATACTAATCCTGTGTCTTATTTGTGACGAGATGTTGTTGTCAGGGTTTATAGCGGAGTCGAGGTAGATAAGTCCCGTACTACCTCAAATTTATATCTGTCAATGGTGACGTTCATACCAATTCGTTGCTACGCCCGCGCTGTGGTAAAATATGCTTCATAAGTTATAAAGCAGTATAAAGATTATCATGACCCTTTGAGTGGGTACAATTTATAAAATCTACAATCCGCAGGGCAAATTCCATTCCATATTTCCATCGTTTAAGAATAATATCCTCTTAAAGTTGAAGAGGTTCGAATGGTTTTACAGACGAATTATACACAACAACATTGTTTAAGTATATTGTTCGAACACTTTTTTAAATTCCTTATGGTTTGCCCAAGAATGACATTTTTTTGAAAGTGGTTGTGGTGGAGTGCTTAAGAAAACGAAATAAACCCAATTTAAATTGTTTTCGTGAAAATTTTCGACCTCGAGATTTTGATTGATTCTAACATTACAATGATAGCGGAGCCTAAAAAAGTGGTTTTTGGAATTCCGTCCGTCGCGTCGGTCCGCCGGTCCGTCGGTCCGTCCTAGCCTAAACGGCTAGACCGATTTTCTTCAAACTTCGTATCCAAGCTTGTTTTAGTCATAATTCTACGCCATTTTTTGTTTGCTTTTAGCCATGTTAATAACGATACCTGTCATATAAAAATTACACATAACCTCAATTTTCTCGAAAACGGCTCTAACGATGTTGATTAAACTTTATATATACCATAACCATATGAGCTCTAACAAAATTGCATACCCAGTTTCTTTGAGAAAATCCATATAACGGATTTTGTCATTTAGGCCATATAAGGAAAATTGATAATTTCTCGCACACTATTATGTTAAATTGAATGAAATTTTAACTATTACAGCTTGAAGCAATTCCACATAATTAGTTTTAGCCCAACTATCACTAAACGGAATTTTCAGTTTTAACTAATAACGGAAAATCATTATTATTCACATTGACATCGATTCCTTCATATTTCGGAGTAAACGTTCGTATAATCACATTTCGACATTATTTATATCATCTTAAGCATTAATAATCAAAATGCGTACTATTTGACCTAACGTCTAACTCCAACTCGCTGTGAAAGAGAAAGTTGCGTACAACCCAGTCGTGCACCCACCACTCGTTTTATGTCTAATCGAATGTACTAATCATTAATCAATGTGTAACATTCATCGATCCATTTTTATACCGACGGCTCAAAAACAAGTGACGGAGTGGGTGCTGGTGTCTTCTCCGACAGGCTAAATCTCAGCCTATCTTTCCGTCTGCGTGGTCATTGCAGCATGTTCCAGGCGGAACTCATGGCGATCAAAGAAGCCTTATCCTGGCTGAATGTATTATCTGCCAAGGATATGAGAGATGTCTTGGCACGACATGTCAAAGCCAAACAAATTTGGCCAAAGCTGTATTTAAGAAGATCCAAGGAAATGATTTCGCTCGATAGATCATACATTAGCGCCACCATGCAGAAAGGCTAGTGTTCCACTCAAATGAATTCTGTAGGAGCTGCATGGACGAAGAGGAAGAAGAAACAATACTTTATCTCATTTGTAACTGTCCGGCCCTATCAAATAAACGGAAGATCCATCTTGGTGCTAACTACTTTCAAAATATCTGCAATTTGACAAAAACGAAGGAAAGTCTCCGTTTTATTAAAAGCTCAGAATGATTTTCTCACGGATAACAAGGAGAATGAACAATATCCATGTGGTATCACAGTAGACCAAAATGGTCTAAGTGTGCTGGCGAACTCGCTGGCAACCACTCTAACCTAACCTTACCTAACCTACTAATCAATGATAAAGAATAATTTGGCGGTATTTCCATTAATTGTTTGGCTATATTTTGTATTACCAGCGCAATACCATGTACCATATCTCATCAGTCTTGCTCAAAATTTAAGACCCAAAAACTGGTGCCACACGTCCAGAAATCGCTAGAGCACTTTCGATGCTGACTCGTTCCATATGTCTATCTTTATTAAATTTCTATTTTACAAACTTAGGGTATCAAAATTAGAATCTTTCAAGAATACGCGGTTTATCACATCGTTTAGTAACTTCTTCCATCGTATGCACATAGCTGTCATTTGTTAGATCAATAGCATGTCAAACTAAAAAATAGTTGTGTTATGATTTTCACTTTTAAAAATTACTTTAACATTTTGAATATTTTTTTAAATTTATTTTAGGAATGTGCCAACTATAAAATCGAACATTTTCTAATATCATGTCGTGTAACACAAACATATGATTCTGGTTGTTGTATCTATTTCTACTTCGCCTTCAAATATACCGGCATCAAAAATCCTGTCGAAACATATGAATCAATCGAGAATAAGGCACGTGAGGAGATTCTCTCATCGGGAGGTTCGCTGTCGCATCATCATGGTGTGGGGAAAATTCGTAGTAAATGGTATAAACAAACAGTGTCCGAAGTTGGGTGTAATCTCTATGAAGCGGCCAAAAGGGAATTGGATCCAAATAATATTTTCGCAGCTGGAAATTTACAACCGGAAGGCGAGTCAGACCTCAATGAAACAAAAGGTCAGCTTATGAAAGCAAAACTGTAATGTCTGCACAAAACAGCCTTATTTTTTTATGTAACAGAATGTTTTATTATCTTTATAAATACTTATTTAAATTAAATTTTAATTACTACTAAATAGTTGTGAAATCCTAGCCAATTCTTATTTATTATTTTTGAAATTTTATTATTAATTTATGTTGTGGGAATATGAATTATTGATTTATGGTTTTGTCACAGAGTATTGTTTTAATTTCATAAAGATAATTGTTAGAAAAAAAACAACAACAAAGACATTCATGAAAAGAAATGCCAAAGATTCCAATAAATGCATTGTAATGAACATTAGGGTGGAAAATTGTTGATTTTTTGTTGGTTTTGCAGGTGGGCCCGTGTTATAGAACGAAGGTAGACTCTGATTGGCTTTTACTTGGCAATGCCCAGTGTAACCACTCTGAGTACAGATCAAATGTGCTTATTTTTTACCTCAAAGTGGTAACCATCGGGTACTGTTCTCATCCAACCGGATCATGACTTGATAAACGATACGTGCGAGTGTTGTTAACAACACGTAAAACAGCAACACTATAATCAACCTGGTGAGAATGGCGCGGAATGAAAACCCGGTCTGCCGTCCCAGCGAACCTAAATGAGCTGCTTCGACATATTCGGACAACAGATTATCTAGGAATCTCAAGGGTAAGTCAGGCCCTTGAACAGAGATGGTGGCGGATGAACCGAAATGTCAACGGCAGCGCTCAATCCCGTAGTGGAAACTGATGGCCCCGTGTCCTAGGGGTATCTAATAAATTGGAACTGACCCTCCAGGATTGGGGGTTGTGCTTTAGATTAACTATCCACCCATGGGAAAAAACATTGTTACGAAGAAACCAATAGCCTCGGAAAGGACTGATATTATTGTTGACGACCCTGCTAAACGAAAAAAGGACAACGATGTTCGTATCTGCACCTGGATTGTGAGGAAATTAAACAGGAGAGGTGCAGGCGAACAACTAGCGGAAGCCCTAAACTGCTACAATGCAGACATTACTGCCATCCAGGAAATACAATGGGATGGGCCGGGCAAAAACAAGGTGAAAAACTGTAATATCTACTACGGACCGTGTTATAGTGAGCAGAAACAGTGACTATTTGGCTGCGGATTTGTTATAAGTGCCAGACTTAAGCCAGAATTCTTATGTTTCCAAGACATTAGCGAACGCATTGAAAAAGTCCGCATCATGGCCAAATTCATCTATGAACCTATGAGCGACTACCAAAGTACGATGTTAAAATCGTGCTGGGAGATTTTAACGCAAAGGTAGGAAGAGAAGACATCTTTAGCAGTATTGTCGGAAAAATAGCCTAAACGACAACACGTCTGGACTGAACGGACGGTCTGAATGGACTTAGGATAATTTACTTCGGTACGGTACGAAATGCCACACTATCGCCAGCACACGGTTTCCTCACCACGATATCCATAAGGGGATATGGCGGTCTCCAGATCAACGAACAGTCAACCAAATTGATCACATTGCGATAGACAAGAGGCACGCATCCAGTATTTTGGATGTCCGAACATTCCGAGGGGCTAACATCGACTTGGACCACTACAACATGCCACAACAAACCAGAAATACTGTGAAAAAAATTAATGTCGAAAGACTGCAATCGCAAGAAACCGCCAAGCCCTTCGCGCAACGCGTATCCCTTAACCTCTCGATTCACTCCATACACTCCATACCACGAGCATCTAATGTCGAAGAACAATGGTAACGATGCCAACAAGTCATTAGATCAGCCGCAACTGATGTGCTAGGTTTCTGGCGCCCACCAGCAAGAAACCCCTGGTTTGATGAGGAATGCCGGCCGATGCTCGCAGCCAATAACAAGGCCTACAAGGCTTAGCCAGAGCTGCCATTGAGATCTATAGACAAAGAAGAAGGGAAGTACACCGGATTTTCAGAAAGAAGAAAAAAGAAGAAGAAAAGTCCGCGATCGAGGATATAGAGAGGAGAGGAACGATGTTTCTGGAAGGCTCGAACAGAATCTTGTCGATATGAACAAGGAAATATCGAAGTTGAGACAAAGTAGATGCTGAGGATATGAAAGAACCACTCCTGCAGACTGTTAAATGGCGATGACGAACAACATTCCGCTGTCAGGCAGAACGAACCATTCAATACGTCCAACGACAGCGAAAACTGGCAACCACCCGACCTAAGTGAAGTGAGGATAGCAATATCTAAACAGAAGCTTAATAAGGCTAAGCCTAAATCCGAATGTGTCGGTGAGGTCGTTTCCGACCCTGATGGAACAGCGAGAATTCTCCATCGTCATCCTACACAAACCGACTAGTTTGGGCAGGATACCAAAACTAGACATGACTCTAGTATAGTTCGACTCTATAAATGCCATCGTATGCGGCTTTGAAATCAATGAAAAAGTGGTGGGTATCGATTTGGACTTCTTGGGTTTTTGCAGGATCTGTCGAAGTGCAAATATTAGATCAGTTATGGACTTTCTCAGAATGTTCAGATACCCAAGATACTGAATGCGTGCCTCTTGTCTATGTGATCAATTTGATTAACCGTTCGTTGAGCTTATGCTGCCAGAACTGGTATCGTGTAGGTTGTGTTTTCTGACCATACTTCTTTTCCTAACTTTGCGTTAAAATCTCCCAGTTTTTCGGTAGTTTTGTCAAGGAGCTCGTAAAAGCAGTCTTTAACTATATCAAATTTTGCGTACGTCGGAGCGTGAGCGCATATAAGGCTCACCGCTCTCTATTTATTTGTGTGTGCGAAGTTAGAAAGTAACTTCTAGTTGAACGCCAGTTCTAAAGGATAATTTTGAGAATGTTCGTCAGAGTTTCGTCAATGAAAAAACTTAGGTGTTGTTACTTTTGCTATTTTATCCAGGGACCCTGCGCTTAGTAGTCCGACATACTAACCAGAACTATTAGGCCACTGCACCCACACAAAGTCACCGTGGCTCATAATTTACGGCCACTCTACGACCTCTTTTTTTCTAACAGTGATCGATTATTGAACAATTATACGCTTGCTCTGCAAGGCTTAGGCCCTTATAGTTTGTGACAAGCCGACCGAATTACAATAATATGCCTAGATCGGCTCAATTTTCGATTCTAATTCGATCCATAAAATATTCAATATGTGTATCTTAATTACTTCTCTATGTTACAAACTAGATTGCAAAACTAATACAACTACAGCCCTATAGGATAGGATAAACAAATCGTTAGTTTGTATTTAATAATACTCTAATTGAAAAGAAGGAAATGACACACAAAAAAGAAGAGGTAAGTTGCTATGTAGCAATACCACCATTTATGAAAGACGCAACAAATATTTGTATCTTCACCTTCGATGGTGGTCTCTGTGCACAGTGATCACATTGAATATATGGCACTAAGATTGGCGATATCTACAGACTGATGTTGGGTCCCTATTGTACGATGTATGTGTGTCGCTGTTCCAACATATGCAATATAACCGGTGCAGTTGCCCGGCCATCTGTATTTCACTTCGATATGGTCACGAAATGATGCTTTCGTGGAGAAACATTAGAACCGACATACTATGTAGGGAAATGGAGGATGCGAATCTGGATGTGAAAGAAGGGTGACGGTGAATGGTTGAGTCTGAACAAATTGCCATTGACTGCAGGTACCAAATTTTGTTTATTTTTGGACCGTGTTTTATCCCCGAGTTGCTGGAGATGAATGTCGTCGCCGATACCGAACGACACGATGCAAATTGGACACCGTCTGTTGAGCGTCCGTCGCGTCGGCATTAATCCAACGATTTATACAAGGAGTATGTGTATGGCCAAATTAAGCTTCATCCATGTTGTCTTATTTATTGCACCGTTTCGAATTATGATTTTCACGAGAATATACATATGTATACAGAAAACGTATTTGATTCGGGCGAATTTTATGCCCGTATTTCTTAACCTTAGTAGTTGTGCATTGCTATCTCTAACACGTACATGGCAATATCGTACTTCCATAACATATGAGTTTGCAAAACTAAAGAAGGCCTTTAATTTTAAGATATTATAAGTACCGAAAATTAAATTTAAAAGATTTATTGAAATCGTCACACAGAAATAGAGTTTTCAAGTGATATGCCTCATGTAAAGTAGAAGATCCTCTACGGTGTTCGCGAACCCAAGTTTGTAAATTTGAAGTATAAGACGAATCGTCTATAAGGCGGATGGATCATCTTCCAAACAAGAGAAAAATATATTCAAGACCTTACGTACTTATGTCGCTGTCGGAGTATGTCGCTGTACAGCTCATATAGTTCGTGGTTGAATCTTCGTCTCAATAGCCCGCCATCGCAAACTTGACCGAAGATTTTTCGAAGAATTTTTCTTTCATATCGACCAAGGATTTCTTCATCCGCTTTTGATACGGTCCAAGCTTCAGCGCCGTAGAGCAGGACTGGGATGATCAAGCTCTTATATAGGATCTCCTTAGTAGTTCGAGTAAGGGCTTTACTACTAAATTGCCTTCTTAGCCCGAAGAAACAGCGGTTGGCAAGAGTAATTCTTCGTTTGATTTCTGACGAGATGTTGTTGTCGTCAGAGTTAATAGTAATAGCGGAGCCGAGGTAGACAAAGTCCCGTTCTACCTCAAAGTTATATCTGTCAATGGTGACGTTCTGTCCAATTCGTCGATGTTGTGTGTGCTTTCGTGTTGACAGCATATACTTAGTCTTACCCTCATTTACTGCTAAACCCATTTTTGTCACTTCCTTACCAATGATGTTAATTTAGTCGGCGATTTTTGGAAAATTGTGCCCCTGGTGTTGGCTCGAGAGTTTTGCACAATCGACACACGACAGCTAAAGACGTGAGGCCCATAAGTCTTATGCCTTCGTATTAAATATCTTTGAAAAACTAAAGGATATCTATATTCGCGACAAGCTCAACCCCCCAAGATATATCTTCGGCACAGCACGCTTACACGAAAGGAAAGGGAGTCGAAACCGCCCTACATGATATCGTTGGTACCATAGAAAAATCTCTTCACTAGAAGGAATATATCTACACTCGCTGCATTTCTAGACATTGAAGGAGCCTTCAATATTGTGAATACGAATGCAGTAAAAAGAAACCCTGCGAAAACTAATGTGGACCAATCTCTAATACATGCTATTGGAAGTATGCTCAGCCACAGGAATATAAATACGAAGCTAGAAGACAGTACCAACCGTTTGTAGAGAACTTACCTAATTAGCCGCAGCAGCAAACTTTGAGGATATGGAGGAGCACGATATTGAAGAGTTATTGATTGATAGCGCACGATGAAGAGTTTAATAACGAACATTTGATTGGTATGAATGTTGAACAAGGTTTGGAAGATGATATTGTTGCACTTGAACTGTTCTTATTTCAAAAGCGATGCAACTTTATTTCACAGGCAATGGACATTTTTTCTGATAATGATCCTGATGAAAAACGTAGTTTAGAAGTAACAAATTCTGTGACAGAAGCGATCAATTGTTACAAAGAAATTTATTTGGATTTGAAAAAGGCAGAGACAATTTAACAACCTATGGACCAATTTGTAATAAAATCAACACGACAACCAAATCAGTCAACAGAAATATCCATTAAAACTTTGAGATGAATGATTTTTTTTTTATTTTTTAACTAATTTATATAGTTTTATGAAATATTTATGTTCCTATTATTTGAATTAACATATTAGTTGCAATAAAATAAAATATAACATATGACAAGTAATAATCATTTGGATTTTTAATGATATATTTTATTCTTCTACATTTTAAGCAAATTGCAGTGAAAATAACGGGTGATTTTTTAGCTGGTTTGGTTTTGGCAACACTGGTTTTGACAGCTGACGTGTGTTTAGTACCTTGTGTCACTGTCAAACAGCTTCAGTTTGGTTTGCAATTTAACCATGGATCGTCTTACAAATGAACAACGCTTGCAAATTATTGAATTTTACTATCAAAATTCGTGCTCGGTTCGAAAAGTTCATCGCGCGCTGCTTCCATTTTATGATCGGCATTCTCGACCTTCTGAGCAGTCTATTCGGAAGATTGTGACCAAATTTCGCACCAAATTTACTTTGTTGGACATTAAACCACCAACACGTTTACGTACTGTGCGTAGTGAAGAAAACATTGCGGCCGTATCAGCTAGTGTGACAGAAGACCGCGAAATGTCGATTCGGCGCCGTTCCCAGCAGTTAGGCCTTTGTTACAGCACTACGTGGAAAATTTTGCGGAAGGATTTGGGCGTAAAGCCTTTTAAGATACAGCTGGTGCAAGAACTAAAGCCAGCCGACCTACCACAACGCCGAATTTTTGGTGAATGGGCTCTTGGAAAGCTGGCCGAGGATCCCCTTTTTTATCGAAAAATTGTGTTCAGCGATGAGGCTCATTTTTGGTTGAATGGGTACGTAAATAAGCAAAATTGCCGCATTTGGAGTGAAGATCAGCCAGAAGCATTGCAACAGCTACCAATGCATCCCGAAAAAGCCACTGTTTGGTGCGGTTTATGGGCCGGCGGCATTATTGGGCCATATTTCTTCAAAGATGATGCGAATCGCAGCGTTACTGTCAATGGTGAACGCTACCGAGCGATGATAACAAACTTTTTTTTGCCCGAAATGGAAGTTCTTGACTTGCATGATATGTGGTTTCAACAAGACGGTGCCACATGCCACACAGCACGCGAAACAATGGCGCAATTGCGAGGCGAGTTTGGTGAACAGTTAATTTCACGTTTCGGGCCGGTCAATTGGCCGCCTAGATCGTGCGATTTGACACCATTAGATTATTTTTTGTGGGGGTATGTCAAGGCTAATGTCTATAGGGACAAGCCCGCTTCGATTGACGCACTGGAAGCCAACATCCATGCATTCATTTGTGAGATACCGGCCGATATGTGTGAAAGAGTATGCCAAAATTGGACTCAGCGGATGGGCTACCTGAGACGCAGCCGCGGTCAACATTTGCATGAAATTATCTTTAAACATTAAATTGCAAAATTTAAACTATCGATTCAAATAAATATTTCATTCATTTTTTCGAATTTTTTGTGTTTTTTTTTTTTAAAAAAGTTCTAAACCTCTTAAAAAATCACCCGTTACTTGGGAATCGTTGATTTCCTGGTACCAATTACCGACGCAAAGCGAGGTTTTGGTGTACAATAATCCGATTCATTACCAATAACGGACAAATTATTTTATTTTTCTTTAATAAATAAAACCCTAAAAAAGAGATAAATAAATAAAAATCTGCCAACTACCGAGTGTAGCACTGTATAATACTTAATATTATTATACCCCACCTTTATTTTGACTTACCCATCATTATGAAACTATTAATTTAAATGCTGACCAGAATGCGTAACGTATCTGTAGCTGAGTGAAAAGTTAAAAACAAGGCAATCCATAAGCGCTTACACAATGTGTATCTTCGTGAATCTGTAGCTTGAAGTTGAACAGAGGGTAACTTCATGCAAGAAATGTATTTCTCTTTTGACAGCGATGCAAGATACCAGCTACAGATATGCATTCTGCTTAGGCCTTTACGTGCGTCGTGAACAGCATACTATATTGCTAAATTTGCTTTGCTGAATTTTAAGTAAGTGAGAGATAAAATCTACGAGACTTGTTATATGTAAAAAAAAATAGCCTGTTCCTATCACCAAACGTCATTGTTTACTTTTCCCAACCCTCCACTTTTTTCTTTTCCCAGCTGCATTAAATCACTTGAAATATCGATGACAATATTGCAACTTTGGATCCCTAGGAGATTATGCTCCGCCGCACCAGCTTTAGATTTTTTGAATAAGTGGGTAACATTCTCAGATGGGGTGAGCTTTTTCTGTAAAATAACAATTTCCTCACTGTTGCCAAGTAATTCTCTATTTCTTAAATTCCTTCTAAGAAACGGCAAAGTAAAAACGCAGAAAAGGTGAGGAGGTAAATCTAACAAATTTCGATCTTAGAATATTGCAAAAAATCATCGCTTGACGAATCGTGTTCCACTTACCGAGTTTTCGGAGATCTCGGAGGGATACGCAAGCGAAACACACCTATTGTTTTGACGCATGTGCATTCATTTGCTTTTTGCTTATAATTGTTTACGTTAGAGTGAAGCCAATGCTTGTACTTTTAATTCAAAAGCTGATACAACCTCAATACTAGCCTGACGTGTTTAGGAATTTCATAAATATATAATTCTATATATGTATATAAACAAAACGTATACACCATTCTAACGATTTTAAAAAAAAGTGAATCAGGTCTTAAAACGTCAGAGACTATAAAACATCTAAACCAAATGGCAAATGATCAAACATACCGTATGACACTCTATAAATCAAAATTAAAGTGCGATCAGTGTTCATTCAGATATAGAAACACTCACTACACCTCCAGCAATGGCCGGTGCAAAAACTCAATCATGGCTCACCAGATCGTTCATCCATTCCAGTTGAGTGTAAATGCGAGTTTGAGTTCAGCGATCGTAAAAGGTAGCTACACAACACTCTCAAATGTCGTGCCGCATCTATTGCAAACAAAAGAGTCACAGCAAGCGATCGTTTGTTCGCCGCTCGTGCTGCAGTGCAATACGCTCGTAGAAAGATTTGATTTTGTTTACTTCAGAACGAACCAACTAGGTAGTCGCAGGCTGGAAATCGTGAGTGATGAGTGGTGAATTCGTGTTCAACTGGAAGATCAACAGGAACAATTTTTCGCCTCGATCTACTCGATCTTCTGTATTGGTCCGGCTGTTGCTGCTGCTGTGGTAAATGTGTTAAATCTTGTAAATTGAATGAAAGTGGTTTCACCAAAAACTAAATCTTTGAAAAATAAAAATCGCCTTGTGCGTTTTCTTGTCGATGTCCAAGCGTTAGTCAAGAAATATTGTGCACAGATGCTGGTGTTTCGTGTCGCGAAGAGATGTGATTTTCTGATTTCGCAGTTGTCTTCGTAGTCGTCATTGAAATTGTTGTTTTGAAAATTTAAGAATGAGGTATCTAAACCTAACCGATTTTAGTTATTTTCATGACCGTGAAGATTCTCGAAGCAGGTATTTGCTTAAAGTGTCAATGATGCCAGTTGATGGTGTTTGTTCAAACCAAGAAAGTTAATGGGCTTCAAAAATGCTCTACAATTGAAAATATTTATTTAAAGTGAATCGATAAGTTAACAGGTGTTGTTTATGAATTTCGTATTTCCTACGAGGGGATTTGTGAGTGTGAGTCTGAAGAATTTGTCGAGTTAAAGTGATCGTGTGTCGATCATCAGTGTTTTTTTTTGCGGTGTTAATCGAAGTCACGTTTGAACGAGCTGGTGGAGAGAAAGTGTAACAGAAGTGAATTTCGCAAATACAGGAATTCGGTGTGATTCTTTGGAACTCAGCTTTAAAAATGTCTCTTCGAGACGTATGAAATGCCACAGACATTCAAAAACTACAACAACATCAAAGATCATGACGGATATATGTACCAAAAGAAAATAATCACAATTCAGCATTGTAAATAAATACCTACCTACCACCAGCGCGACGTTTGGTCCACCTACCCAATCGACAGATCAGATTCGACATTGGAATTCCTTTTCGTTATTCAAATTCGCCGCGATCGTGCAGGTCAATACGGAACTCCTTCGGAATGAGCTCATAACAATCGCAGCATCAAATTGCTGACCAATGCGTTCCGCTTTTGCTTGTTTGCCTCAAGACTGGAGCCGGCTTCGGTTAATTTGATTTCATTCATATATCTATACCTACAAACATTCTGTGTACACCTATTGGACTTGGCTTGGAGCTAAGTCGAAGACCAGACGTATCGTTGGGCTTTGAAAAATTAAGTCCATAAATTTAGTTGTGTTCGCCGTTTATTGTCACAATGAATGACCTTATCTGTCGCTTTGCTAACAGCGCCGCAAGTCGTTCCATTCAGCCTATCGATTGTTGTGTACATCGAAGTTCGTAGTTTATAACTAGAATCAGACCCCAACCGGTATCGGTGTGTGCGTGTTTTCGGTGCTAATTAAGTGCAAATATGTTTCTTGGAATTTGCAGTGCTGTTGTATGTGTGTAAAGGCCGTGCGGTTAAGACAAACAAAACATCAAAAGCGAATAGTTGGTGAAGGAACGTGAAAGAGAGGAGCAGGAAAACAGAAAGAAAACAAAGCTGTGTGGATCTACAACCTGTTTTCAATCCGTTTGTTTTTTTTTTCTTGATCATACAGTGCCATTAAGAGTATCTAATATACGGAAGAGGAACAACAAAATGTAAGTACTCTGTTGATATACATCACTACTGCAACGCATCTGTTCAAGGCCTGTGTTGTTGTTCTTTAATCGGTTAGCATTTTCCATCAATTCCATTGAGATTTATCTAGGTATTTGACTAATGGGTATCTACGAAAACCTATTTTTAGAATCCCTAGGTAATTGCTCTTGCAGAAGGATAATACGAATTTTATAAGAATTTGAGTTAAAAGAAAATGTGCGTGAACGTAAACCGCCTTCTCCTACCTAAGCTACTTGTCCTTGAAATGTGTGCGTGTTGTTCACTTTGCATATTGATATAGAATTTTGTAACGAAAACAAGTCTCGGTTTTAACGGTGATTTTGTTTGTAGACTTTTTGGTTCTTTTATGTAGTATATACCTACCTACATAGTTTTTTTTATATTGGATTACGTCAACATTTTTTTTGTAAGTTTTGCTATTTTTCAAAATCGATTTGGTATTCGTTTTTAATTACTGTGGCTGGGTCACAGTTTGATACGAGGAAATGATGTTCTTAATTATTGAAAGGGAAGACGTCAGAATATTTATTATGGAAAATCACTGAACACTACGGAAATAGGTAGCATTATTAAAAAAAAAACTCTGCTGATGTAAAGTTAGCAGTTATACTAGCTTTTTATGGAATATATTTATATACTAGCCGATTGCAAGTGCTTTGATTTGCAACTAGAGCTCCACGTTGGGCGCCATTTTTGTGATTTCAGGTAAGAAACGGAGTGCGAACTACCAAGTCTGCAAGTTAGCTAGTGCGGACAGGAGCGTTCTCGGCCCATCCTTACCAGCACTCAAGCTTGATTGGCAATCTACAACTCAAAAAGTTATTTACCGATTGCTTTGAATATACTAGTGTGCTTTTATGTAGGTACTTTTATGTAGGTACTTTTCGAAAGTGTCGCGTATTATCCACACAGGAAATTTTTTTTTATCGTGATGCATAAAACACATTTAAGTTATTGCTAAGCTTAACCCTGCAGTTAAAGCTACAAGAGTGATAAAATCGTTTAAACAATCATATTATAACAATATTTGTATATTATTACTTAAAAAAAATAGATAGGTATCTACTGTATAATTCTTTAAATTCTTTAGATAATTTTTTGAATATATCGTGGCAAATGTCAGAGCTTTTTAAAGTCATGCCAACATTTTTTGTTATTCAACTGGTGCAGTGCCCAAAAGTATCGTTGGAAAATAGGATGACGGCAAGGGATGCCTTGAAACCATTAAACACTTATGGGCGTATTTATGCAGCCTTTTCTATGGTCATAGAGTCATTTGGGGAAAGTTTGCGCAGTGGGTAAGTGTACTCACAACAAAAAGTGTTAAAGTGTTAAGATTTTTGCAAATGCAGAACTCATTAGGCATCCTTCGCTTTATGCAGTTGGTAATAATTGTGTAGATGTTTTGAATGCTATAACTAGGACAGACAATGCAAAACATTGGTAAATTTTTCTATTTTGGTTTCCCATTTTGAAATGATTTCCGTGACCTATGAATGCATCATAAGGAAGCCAATAATTTTTAATTATTAGATAAAGCATTTCGTTCGAGTGAATATTTGGGGTAAGTGTAAGCAAAACATTGGCGGTAACACTTGCTCCGAGTGCGCAAATTACCCTGAAAGTAGAGGGAGTGAGTTGCCTTGAGGTGGCAGATCCATAAGCAGATTCGGGATAAAATGAAAATGTTTTTCTGAACATTTGTTTATCAATTCAAACAAAAATCGACTGCATAATGATTTTTAGCTTAAACAAACTCTACTCCGGCAAACCTTGTCTGTCTCTTTTTCATAAATCCTTTAGCAAAAGCAGAAAGGGACCAAAACAGAAAATTAATCTAAAAGCAGAAAGTAAAAAAAAATCAGTCAAAAAATAACATATGTTGTTAAAATTGATCGAAAATTTGTTTTAATTAAGGATATGTTGACCCAAATTGGACTTGCTTTGATTTTTTAATAAAAAAAGCTAGTAAATCTATTGATGTGCCAAACAAATGCACATTTTAAAAAGAATTAAGATTTATTGTTTTGAATCTCTATTTTACTTAAAATTTTACTCCAAAGGCAAAAGTGCGCTCACTTGCCCCGAACGACACTATAAAATTTCATATCCCCAGAAGTTAAATAGGCTTTGTGTCAAATGAAGTACCAAAAAGAGGGAGATCTATTACAACTAGCTGTTCCACAGCTAGGCAGATTTACCAATGAATAATTTTTATGGTTGCGAAATTCATGGCGTCCACTTTATTTTCTACACTTTTATAACATTATGTTGACTCAAAAACTTAGTTTTTAATGTTGGTCTGTAGTCTGTAGATAAGGAAGAATTAGCCTTTAAATCGTGAACACAACTGCCAAACTACAAAAAGACCCTTTTTTAGTTCTGGAGTATCTATTCAACTTAGAAAAAGTTTTTTTTTTAAGGTTTTTGCATCAAGAGACATTTTAAGGAGTGTATAACTTTATACGCTCCGACCGACGAAGCCCATTTTACACTCTATGGCGTAATTAACAAGCATATTTTCTGCATACAAGATCTGCAAAGAATTCGAGATCCACGAAATTCGATTGCATGATTAAAACATATGAGAAGGCTACGATCCGCTGTGCGGATCGTTGAATACCCTATCCCATCCTATCCTTAAAATTAATATCCCCAAAGTGTGTGCTTTATGGCAATGAAATATAGAAAATTACATTGTCACAACATATTGTTCATACAGTTTTCCAAAATAGTTTATGTTTCGACAAAATGTTTTACTTGTGCGTATCCTATGGGGTTGGGTAAACAAATGGTTTTTGTAAGAAAACGCCTCCAAAATGTGGGCGTGGCTTTAAATGATCAATAAAGAAAATGTTTATATTATCATTACCAACTATTCTGCATCAAAATTTTATTTCGAATATTTTAAAATTTGACCGAAAAACGTTTTCTTTTTTACAGAAAACGCCCCCAAAAAGTGGGTGTGGCAAAAAATGTTGTATTGACGAAATATAGATATTAGGATTGTCTAAATATGTTGTTCAGACACTTTGTCAAAAGTCATTAACGTTTGGCCAAAAACAACGTTTTTCTAAACGTGGGGACGTGGCAGTGGGTGGATTTTGAAAATTTTTACACTTGTTCTGGTGGCACGGATAAGGATCGTATATACCAAAAATTGGTGAACAACAAACAAACAGACGGACGGACGGAGGGACAGACAGACATGGCTTAATCGACTCAGCTAGCATATCTGAGTCGGTCCATATACTTATATGTAGCTCAATTATTTCTCTGTGTTACAAACTATGTATCAAAAGTAATATACCCTTATGGGATAGGGTATAAAAATGATTATTTTGGCCGGCGATGGCACCAAACCATGATTGCGTTTGAATAGTGTTCCAATGTTTGGAGTTCGATTATTTAAAATACATTGAACTTACTGGACTCTATCCAAAAACGTTCAATCTGCATTTTAGACTATTTTTCCCTTACTCAAAGCTGTAACATTTGGCACATCCAAAACTTGTTGAAGATATATGGTTAGAGAAATCAACGCTAGACTCTTTGCATTTCAAAGATCGACAAAACAAAAAACAGTCCATCTATCAACGCAAAACCAAAATTCGTTTTGTTACAGAATAAGCAAACAATGGAACGAACTCTATAAGATGTATATCGAACAATATAAAATCTACAACAATTCAAGTGTAGAGCCAATAAAAAACTACAACCATCAGCCAGGGCCGCTCCTTGAGCGTTATAGGTTTCTGACCACAAATGTGTGAAAAAGGTCTGGGCAGTTACTAGTTATAAAAAGACAAAAGCGCAGCAAAAACATATCATATCCCATACTTAAAGTAAATGTCCCGAAAAATGGGCGTGGCTAAGAACTTTATGGGGATGATATATATAATTTTGGATATGGATATGGATATATATGGATCGATTCACAATCGTTAGCTGAGTCGATCTAGCCATGTCTGTTTGTTCGTGCGTCCGTTTGTCACCGATTTTGACCTTCAATTTTGAGCTAGAGTGTTGAAATTCGGTGTATAGACTCTCGGTTGACGATGCAGAGCAAGTGTAAAAAATCTTGAAATCCGCCCACTGCCAAGCCCCCTTTTTAGAAAAACGTAGTTTTTAGCCAAACCGTAATTAATTTAAAAAAAGTGTCTGTCTTAGAGAATCTCAATATCTATATTTCGTCTACAAAGTTATTTGCTACGCCCACTTTTTGGGGGCATTTTTTATTTTATTTTTGAAGAACGTTTTTTGGTACATTTTTTAAATATTTGAAAGAAAACTTTCGATGCAAGATCATTGATAAGGATAAAATAAAGATTTCGTCTCTAGATCGTTTTAACACACGCCCACTTCTTGGGTGCGTTTTCATACAAAAAGCATTTGTATACCCTACCCAAGGCATATGCAATAGAAAAACGTTTTTTTGTCGAACCATAACATATTTTTATAAACCGTCTGAACAATTTGTTGTGACAACGTCATTTCAATATTTTATCGCCGTAAAGCCCACATTTTGGGAATATTTATTTTAAGGATGGGATAGGATAGGGATTGTAGCCTTCTCATATGTTTTTTTTTAGTTATTCAATATTCAAATGTTGGCATTATAGATAACACAGCCTATATTTTATCAGCAAAAATATTCGTCTCTAGTTACAAAACGTAATAATTAAATCAGTGTCGACGGGAACCCAACTATTGACACTATAGTGGAGATCTAGCGAAGATTGACTCTTGATTTGGTGAAACTCCTAACAGGGGAGTTCAAATGGTTGCATTATCGAAGCACTGAAAGCTGGATAATAAGGAGAAAAGCTGAGCAAGTATGCTAGAAAGTCGTATGGTGGATGATATACACGCCGAGCTTTATGAACTTAACCAAGACTACATTGGGTTGGCCACTTTGATCGACAAAACCGCAATTTTTTAGTAAGATAATCCTCGGAACCCTGCCAATGGTGCGAGACGACAAGACTGAACTTACAATTTAATTATAAAGTGATAGCGAATGCCTATCCTCTATATGGCAAGAAACATTGTCATTAGCATGAAATAGAATAGAAAGCCTCCTTGTATCATGCAGAGACCTTCAACGTTCAATAAACAAAAAAGAAGTATTCTAAGCCTTAAAGAATAGTACCTACAACAAATAATAAAATGCCCAGGTATACTTAGAGCAACGACGCTGTGCGTTAATTCAGCTAGCGTTTTGAACATGACATTTTTATTTCCCATAAAATGTTCCCAATAAAGTTGTCTGCCAGTTGGTCTACCAATCGAATAAATGTTCTACCTTCTCAAGCCCAAACTACCGACCGTTAAAACTCCCATATATTTAAATTCGATAAATACCTACCTCACTCCAACGCCCCAAGATAAATACTTGTATTAAAGCTACCTGGCGTGCATTCAGTTTTATTGATAATATTCAAATGAGTTAAAAAAAAACCTTATGCGGCATTCAACATCACCTTAAGATTATCTATAGACACGTACATCCATGACCAAAGGCCGCTTGATGCTATGATGTAAGCGCACAACGCCACAACAGTAGCACGTCATTAAAACCAGTCAATCAAATCGCATGTAAATCGATTCAGCTGTGGAATATTAGATAGAGTCGATTTGAAAAGAAAAGAAGACACAATCTATCTAATTACATCCGCACTTAGCAATGCGTCCCGATGATGAGTTCGAGCTTGAGCACGAGCAGAACAACCTTCGCGGAATAGAGAAGTCATAAGATTAGCTTGGTGCATAATGATTGAGTAGATTTTGCAGATTATACTCGTTTGCATGCTGTCGAAAATTGCATAATTTGCTAAATATAGTCAAGTGAATCAAAAAAAAAAATTACAACACAAATCGTGAAAAGCATACCAGAAGCCGAGATGAAATTATAAGATGATATCACTTTGTGCGAAAGATTTGTGATTAGAGTGCAAATTGATCACGTTTCTTAAAATTGTGATTTTTTTGCTTAGCAAGTCCTGACTTGAAGTTCATCAAGTTGTTCCTTAATTCGTATCGATATGGAGGGGAATATTACGCCTTATTTCTTCGTGGAAACGCAAAATGTATTTTTAATGTGTCTGACCCTATGGGCGGTTACGACATACCACTTTGACTGATGGCTTGACTAATGCTTTGTTGTCGTCATGTAATTTGAGGTTAACAATTCGATTGTTTACGTGCCGCATGATCGGATTACGGACGGATAGTTTGCTTTTGTACAGAGCTAAGCTTTAGACATGTACTAGCGATTGTTGGTTGCGCGTTGTGCTTATATGTGTGCTTATATTGTTATGCAAAAAATTGGCAAATTTTTGTAAGGTTCATCTATTCTATTTGGGGCGGGTGTGCATCAACGATTATGCTGTTACCTAATTGCGAATGACATGTAAGTAAAGTATGCAATTAGAGGAAAAGATGTAGTAGTTGGCATGGGGAATCTCGAATAGCGTTGAGACAAATACTTCAAACGGGATGGAACTACCGCAAAGTTATATATGTCAACGGTGACGTTCTGTCCAATTCCCGCTTTCTTTGTATACTAACAAACGTGGATGTGACATCAATTTAAATAAAATCGGTAATGTCAATATCATTGGCGCATGTATATAAAGGGTTTTTTCAACAGGGAAGCTACAAAAGTAGAGCGACAGGGACAGCAAACGACGTCATATTTCTTGCCGCTCTTTTGACATTTCTCTTCACTAAGGTTTGTCATTTCATGATGGAAAGATGATATACGAGCCAACAACGAGTCGAAATTATTAAAATTTACTACCGAAATTCGGAGTCAGTGGCCTCACCGTTAAGAGCGTTACGTCCAATTTATGGTCGTCATAATCGTCCTAGCAGATCAACAATTGAGCGTCGAGTGGAAAAATTTGAATCCACAGGCACAGTACAAAATGTTCCCGTGCCAGTGAGGCAAAGAAGTGCCCGTCGTGTCGAGAATATTGCTGCCGCTGAGGCTTCAGTTGAAGAAAGTCCAAATGTGTCTCTCACACGTCGTTCTCAAGCGTTGGGCATCTCTGTGACGTCGTTGTGGCGAATTTTGCGAAAAGATCTTGGCCTACATCATTACAAGATTAAATTGACGTGTGAACTGAAGCCGCTTGACCACCAGAAGCGTCGTATTGTCGAGATTTGGGCTGAGCAACAACTGGAAAATAATTCGGATATTCATCGAAAAATCATCTTCAGCGATGAGGCTCATTTCTGGCTGAATGGCTTCGTCAATAAACAAAATATGCGGCATTCCAGCAATCCACACGTACTCCATGAGTCATCATTGCATCCCGAAAAAATTACGGTTTGGTGTGGTTTATGGGCCGGCGGCGTCATTGGGCCGTACTTCTTCCGTGATGATCAAGACCGGCACGTTACTGTGAATGGGAATCGCTACCGTTCAATGATAACCGAATATTTTTGGCCCCAATTGGATGATATGGACTTGGAGGACATGTGGTTCCAACAGGACGGTGCCACAAGCCACACAGCGAATGTCACAATCAATTTATTGGAAACCAAGTTTGGAGAACGTGTTATCTCACGAAATGGTCCAGTCGCTTGGCCGCCTCAGTCGTGCGATTTGACCCCGTTAGACTATTTCCTGTGGGGCTACGTCAAGTCTATGGTCTATGCCAACAAGCCAGCGACGATTGATGAACTTCGTACGAATATCGAACGTGAAATTGCAGCAGTATCGGCCGATTTATGCTTGAAAACCGTCGAAAATTCAGCGTTCAGCGTTTGGACTTCTGCAAGCGTGCCCGTGGTGGCCATGCAAAAGAAATCGAGTTCCATACATAATGGCATCGAACGTACTTTCACAGGAATAAAGAATTTTATTGATATCCAAAACCCTTTTTTGTTTTATTTAAAAAAAAAAACTTTTGTAGCGCTCTTATTGAAAAACCCGATAGTAGTTGCACCGATTTATGGAATACTGTGCCTCTGGTGTTGGTTCGGGAGTTTTGCAAAATCCTCTCAAGAATGATGTTCAAGAATTCACATGAAAGTGCCTTGCCTAAATTCTTTTTTGGTATCGAATGTGCTGGTGAGTTCGTTTCAACCCTGATAGAGCAACGATAATTCTACATCGTCATCCTGCACAGAAGGACAAGTTTGGCGGGTATAACAAAACTAGACATAGCTCTGTACAGTTCGTCTCTATTTTTAAATGATGTCGTATGCGGCGTTGAAATCGATGAATAGGTGATGGGTATTGATTTGGATTTCTTGGGTTTATTCCAGGATCTGGCGAAGTGTGAACATTTTATCTGTTGTGGACTTTCCTGCCCTTAAACCACACCGATCACAGCAGATAGGATCTTGTAGGCGATGTTGAGGACACTTATGCCTCTGTAGTTGGCGCAGTTCAGTCGGTCTCCTTTTTTGTGGATCGGGCAAACGATGCTGATGTTCAATTTTTTAGGCATACCTTTATAGGACCAAATTTTGCTTATGAATTGGTAAATGTTAGTTAGTTAGTTAGTTAGTTAGGAAAAGGCAGTCATTTCCGGCAGCTTGAGTTTAGATGTGCTATCCTCACTTCACTTAGGTCGCTTTGTTTGTAGTTTTCGATGTTATACAGTTCCTGCTTCCTATTTTTGTGTTAAAATCTTCCAGCACGATTTCAACATCGTTCTTTGGTAGTCGCTTATAAGTTGACGAAGTTGGCCTTGATGCGAATTGTTTCAATGCATTTAGATGTATGTATTTAGAATGCGAATTGTTTCAATGCATTCTAAATACTTCTTTCCTAAGTCTGGAACTAATGACGACTTCACATCCGAATAGTCCCTGTTTCTGCTCACTATAAGTCTGTCCACAGTAGGTATCACAGTTTTTCATCTTTTATTGCCTGGCCCATCCTATTGTATGTCCTGGATGACAGTAATGTCTGCTTCGTAGGTGCAGACACGAACGTCGTTGCCCTTTTTATACCCTATCCCATAGGGATATATTAGTTTTGATACATAATGTGTAGCAGAGAGAAATAATTTAAGTAGATATACCTTAATGTATATGGATCGACTCATAATCGCTAGCTGAGTCGATTAAGTCATGTCTGTCTGTCCGTCCGCTCGGCTGTATGTCAACGATTTTTATGCATTAAATTTTGAGCTAGGATAATGATATTTGGTTTAAAGGATTCTTGTCCATGCCTACAAAACAAGTGTACAAATTTTCGAAATCCTCGCACTGTTACGCCCACTTTTCAGAAAAACGTTTGTTTGGCCAGATGGTAGGAATTTTTTAAAAAGTGTCTTAACAACATATTTAGACAATCCAAATACCTATATTTTGTCAACACACATTTTTTTGTCACACCCACTCTTTAAGGGCGTTTTCATAAAAAAACATATGAGAAGATTACAATCCGCTGTGCGGATCGTTGAATACCCTATCCCATCCCATCCTTAAAATAAATATCTCCAAAAAGTAGGCTTAATGGGCCTATAATATAGAAAATGACATTGTCACAACATATTGTTCAAACAGTTTATCAGAATCTTTTGTTGTTTGACCGAAAAACGTTGTTTATTAAAAATACCCCCAAAAAGTGGGCGTGACAAATAACTTCATATGAACTAAATATAGATATTACGATTCTCTAAATACGCTTCTCAGAAACTTTTTTAAAATTCCTTACGGTTTGGCCAAAAACTACGTTTTTTTTTTTTAAGGGGGCGTGGCAGTGGGCGGATTTAAAAAATTTTTACACTTGTTCTGCTAGGAGCAACAAAGAGCACGTGTACCAAATTTCATCATTCTACCTCAAAATTTAAGGCCAAAAAACTGGTGACGTACGGACGGACAGACATGGCTTAATCGACTCAGCTATCGATTCTGAGTCGATCCATATACTTTGAGGTATATGTAGTTAAATTATTTCTCTATGTTACAAACTATGTATCAAAACTAATATACCCCTATGGGAAAGGGTATAAAAAACAATTTTCAATCAAATTTTAGAATATTCGAATATTCGTTAGTATTCGAATATTCGTTAGTACCTAGGGCCTAGCTTTCTCACAACCATTCATGTGTGCGTGTGTACTTCTTGCACGATGGCGGGACCTCCTGTTTTATGCCAACTCCGAACGGCTAAGTTGAGATAAGCTATTCTCGACAATTGATACTACTCGGATGATTTGTCAGATCATCGCGAGAGGAGGGCCAGTGAGAAATCATTTTGGTGTTGCTACGGCTGGGAATCGAACCCAGACCTTCTGCGCGGCAGTTCATCGCACTAAGCATCGCCCCACTGAGCCCTCGAAGAAACGTACCCAGGATCGAAAAAGATAGAAGGCTACAAGGCAACTCATAAGTTTTGTCAAGGAGCTAGTAGAAGCAAATCATCTGTTTTCTTCGTCGGAGAGTGAGCACATAGAAGGCCTCAAAGCATAAGACTTCTTGCGTAAGTGTGAGACTTTTAACAAATCCACATCCGAATAATCGCTTTTTCCACTAACTATAACACAAACCGTAGTAGATGTCACTGTTTTCACAGGATACCTCGAACAAAAATACTGAGTTTCGATTGGAACTGACTTTCGTTTCGAAACTTCTTCCGAACGGATACCTCGATAGGACTGAATGCATCTATAATTTCTGTAGAACCTTTCTTGACGAGAAGAAAGGGGTCAACATTCAGTGTTGACCAACAATAGAAGACTCCACATAGAAGACAATTTTTTTCTGTTTTAGGTAATCTGTTAAACATTAATATCAGTAACGTCCTTTACTTCATAGCAAAACTCGCGTTGCGCTGGTTCGAATAGGCCGACTTTTTGGAAAGTCACGATAGATTCATGTGGTATCACAATCTAAGAGATCACGCGCAACGCGAGCTGTCATCTTAACCTAACCTATGCAATTTGTCCCATCGATTACTTCCATTAATGCATTAATTAAATGTTGGGATAATTGATCAATTAAATAGTCTTTTACCTTGGAAAGAACGTCCATTACCCCTTACTTGTGGCAATATAGCACCGACATACAGTACCTATACGCAAGTAAATACTAACATTTCCATCTTTTGTCGGTTTGTGTTTCATTTGGCTGCTGATTAATGAAAGACTATTGAAGTGTCTGAACTCTGAAAGCAGCGCTCTAAACCTATGTCAAATGTGTCCGCTTTTGTCTGTTTATAAATAGAAGTCGAAAATCATCACAGAAATGTATTTTTTATGCATCTTTGTTTGTAGCATGAGGAGTTCTCGTGTCCATTATTGATTGTTTTCACACGTCCATACATGTATGTACTTGTAGAACGTTTGGGTTACATTGACGTCTGTCTGTTTATTATTGTTCGAAAGATTTTCAATCGTCACTTGGAAACTTGAAAGCTTGGAATTGTTTTGAATCGAATAGCTGATATTGATCGAGGAAATTCAATCAGTTAAGATACTTTTAAATAATTCAGTTTTTTTTTTAAAGATTCGTCTGACAGGTTTTTTTTATAAGTGCTAGACGGAATTTTAAAATGATGTACTTGACTGCTATGCGTTATTTGGTATTCAATGGGTATCTTGCATTTAAACATGATGCACGAGTATGTAAATTCTAATAGCAGGTGTGGTTATTTATTTTGACTATTTTGATATACGAACGTGATTGTTTTAATCAGACCCGAGTGGTGGATTTGCAAATGGATTAGTAACAGCCTTTTAAATAACCTTTTTCGTTGAGGTATATAAAAAAATCGTCTAATATTTTGTAAGCGCCTATTTTTATATTGCGATGAGTGATAGACAAAAGCTAATCTCAGTATTCAGTCAGCGATTCTTCTTTTTAAATGAAGAATATTTTATGTTTGAGTAAGTTCAACTTGAAACTCCAAAATCTTAACATTACGAGTCCTTACCTATTGGATTGTAAGATGCGATACCCTGTTTAAGAAATGTTCGGAATCAGCTGCATCTTTAGACGTATTCAACTTAATGATCCCTCAGAGATTTTTCTCAGCTGAGTTTTTTTTTTATTTTGTGAAACAACATTCTTAGCAGAAAGGAATTTTTTCCATCAGAAAACAATTTCCTTACTAAGCAACATATAATGCCGATGATTTCCTCTTTTTGCATAAATGGTTCGGAAATGTATCCAACAAATTTTAGTCTCAGCAAATTGTAAAAATCTCCTGTCCCTCAGGTAGGAAATTTCAGCTTTCTCGAAGATATATAGGGATCCATAAGTGGCACATGCATGACTTGTTATAAAGCCATAAAGTAACATTCTAGCCTACAATGTTAAAAAAGTACTTTTTCGTCGATATGTTCTGTTTCGTAAATCATAAAATAATATGTGAGTGTGAAACCTTCAACAAGGTTCACACTCACATCGTAACGTATAAATAATCGTAACCTCACTTGAATAGAAATTTTATAAAGCTTCGCTAATTGTACGCTAATGATCAGTTATTACGCAAAAAAATAATACACGCTCGCAAGTCTACAAGAACCTTGAACTCGAATTAGCGATCGATTGCTTAAAAGATTCGCATTTGAAATATCTAAGTGTATTTGCTTCGTCCATTTACTTCCGTTAATAATTTGCAAGCAATATGCACACAATAGAATTGTGGGGCTATTAACGAGTAGAACTGAAAATCGGAAGTAGACTCAAGACGACGCGTCTAATGGACTTTGCAAAAGCGTATTCACTTTTACGACACATGGAGACATAAACGAAAGGCGAATAAAAGTGTTGAAGAAAAAACCTGTGACGGGAATATGGAATGGAAAAAATTGCGTTGTTGGGAATACCAATCAGTTTCGTGCGTCTTTGATGCGGCGCCACGTACTGATAATTGGAACGATTTCTATGGGCGATTATGTTTCCAAATTAATTCTTTACATGTTCTCGGAGTTGTATAGTACTAATCTATATAAAGTGACATTCAATGAACGAGGGCGTATGTTTACGAAAGAGGATCACGACATTACGGTTTAAAACTTTCAACATTGGATCTTCTTAGATTGATAAACGTTGGGGAGGGTTATCTCTATTTTTCTTGGATTTGTAGTGTGACCTTAGAAAAGCTATAAAATGTTCTGCAATAAAAAAACGACTCATCTGATCATAATTTAATGGAACAAAAATGTCAGTTTATTATTATGTTAGGTATTGGTGGAAGGTTCAGTAAGTAAGACATATTTAGACATGGCACAAGTTTTCATTGGCATATCGAAAAAGGTTGACTGGTAAAGAACTCAATTCCCAACAGCTATTCGTGTCGTCATTCTTGTCGATTGCAACGTTCATAAATCCAATTGCATAGGCCGAAGAAACTAACACACATTTCAGATATGCATGATAACTTTAAAAAAAAACTAAGATCTCTTTCTCACTAATACTACAAGATCAAAATCTTTGCGCCTTAACTCAGATCGTACATTAAAGAGAGAAGAGCGATCAACACACTACCAATACCGATGACCAGGAAACTAGATCATCTACGGGTTTTATCTACCATGCCACTTTCTAGGATAATCTGAGAAACTTGTTGTTTTTTTTTTATTTTTTTGGAATAAACATTTTTTTAGTCAAACAGATGTCAATGCTTGTGAACTACGTAACCGAGATGATTCTTCTGGTTGCGAAAATAGACGTCGCTTACTCCATTTGAAAATCAGGTTCTAACCAACCATGGTTCAATAAACAATGCGAACATGCAATTAGAGCAAAAAAACGTGAGAAAGCTACAATCCACTTTGCAAACTTTAACTTTCTTTAAACATTTGCAAAAACCGTTTTTTTAGGAAACCGCCCAAAAAATGGACGTTCCTTAAAACATTATATAAGTAAAATATAAAAAATGACATTGTTTAGGTCCATTTGCTAAATTCCTGACCAAAGCCGTCGTTTCTTTGTAAACAAACTGAAGTCAAAGGATTAGATACCAAAATACCAAAGAATGTTTACAACAGTTTTTCTTATTTACGTATGCGTTGAGCCAGAAATGAGCCTCATCGCTAAACACGATTTTTCGATAAAACAGCGGATTTGCACATTTTTCACAGAGCACGAATTTTGATAATAAATTTCAATAATATGCAATCGTTACTCTTTTGTAAGTCTTTCCATGATTAAATGGCAGAGTATACTGAAAACTATTCACTTTGACAGATGACGTTTGGACGCCATTACTAACCAGTGCTGCCAACATGAAAAACTTAACTCTTAAAAATCACCCGTTACATGTGCAAGCTGTATTTTTAACTTTAAAAGGCAGTGGTTGAGGCAATATCATAGCTATATAAAGATAGCACCATAAAAGAGTATGGGTCTAATGATGGCCACGAAAGCCAGAATGCGATGTATACCCCATTTTTGTCCGATTGACTTTATACATACATAAAGGGCTATTTTTAGGACTTCTTGGCGTATATTGATTGTTTAAAATCAGACCCGGGTACTATGTTGATTCTATAAATTTAAGACTGACATAGCTAAGCTTTTTAGCGGGACTCTGTATTACCTTCTGAAAAGGACAAGTTTGTATTTTTTAAGGTTCGCGCCACAGTTGACCCTTGACTACCCTGAAAAGTTTTTCTTTAGTAATGATATCTTGGATATGTGGAATCAGTGTTTTGGTTCAGCACCTATACGATTGAAAGAGCTACCAGGAAAATGAGGGTTGAGAAGTAGGTCGTTGGCTTCCACGCTAGAAAGTATCCACTGACCATATGGATGGATTTGTGAAGAGAAATTTGTCAAGTCTGGTGTCCTAAGAGACGTTTTCGATGTAAGGTATTACAGAAGGTACCATTTTCATCCATTTGCTAAATTCCTTATGGTTTGACCAAAGCCGTCGATTCTTTGTAAACCAACGGAAGACAAAGGATTAGTCTCCACCAATCAGTCTTCAGCAAACAACAGATATCACAAAGAATGTTTACAACGAAGAAGTACTAGGTCTACGGAAGAAATAGTTAGAAATACTTTTAGCAAATCAACATTCAGAACTGATGGATTGCTAGCTACTATAGAATAGGGTAAGGCACTTTAAATTAGGGTAAGACATAATCAACCATATTGTTTTACCACAAAATCCACTATAGTTGTTGCCTTAAATATAACGGAAGGATTATCTACTTATTTAAGTGGCGCTGTAGTCTTCAGTGAACCAGCCAACATGGCTCTCAAATTAAAGCGCACCTTACTTAACAAGCTTATGTTTGTGCAGTTTAAGTTGGTTGAGGTCAGTTCCTGACTTATGTAAATCCATGTCATATGCATCCTTCTCATAATTCGAAAACGAAGCTTATGTCATAGCTTCGTTTGGTCCGTCATATGATAATATTATCATCTACGTTGGCTAGTTACTGCACATAGATTTAAGAAATACTCTACACATCGTGTTGGCTCGGAAGTTTTGCACAATTCTCTCCAGAAAAATATAAAAACGTCACAATGCAATGCATCGCCTTGTCGAAATCTTTTTTGGTATCTTATTTTGGGTAGCAGCAAGAATTCTCCATCATCATTCTTCACCAACGGACGAGTTATGGTGGTACCTATACCACAACTGGGCTCTGTATATTTTGTCTATATAAATGCTGGTTTTTGACTTTGAAATCTATGTAACCTTTTGGGTTTTTTTTTCCAAGATCTGTCAAGTTTGAATGTCTGGCCTAAAACACACCAAATCATTTCGCCAGATTTATATAGCTCTACATTAAGGCCATCATTCTCTAGATTGCATTCTTTCGAATCATTTCGCATCCCCCTCACAATGCTTGGTCAATTTGGTTGACCATTTCTTGGTATGGAGACCGCCATGTTCTTTTTTTAATGTTGTGATGAAAAACCGTATATTAGCTATAGTGCGATTTCTTTAAGTCGGAAAGATTAGCCAAAATCTCACAGCACTATTTTGACATCGTACTTCGGAAGTAGCTCATAATGTCATCATTTTCGTCGTAGGGAACGTAAGCGGGTTGTTAAAATGCGTTCGCTGATGATTTCGAACCATTAGACTTCTTGTCCCTGCTTTAATGTGAAAATGTTTTCCATCCTCTTTTTAGCGGCCCATCCGATTCCATCGTATTTCCTGGGTGTAAGTAATGTCTTCTGTGACAGCCAAGCGGCAATCAAATCCCTGGAATCCAACTCGTTCAAACCAAAATCAGATAGACCAGTATCACCAGTAGATATGTTAGGTATCGCTACATGTAAATTACAGATGAAACTGGATGCTATCAGAAAAGCAAACCGCAGATGGATAAACGGCACAACGTGTCAAATATCCAGGCAACTCTGGCCTAACTATAACCAGAATCAAAAATTCGACTGTGGACCAAGTACATCGCATCACGGATGATCTTGAAAAAGCTTACGAAAAAAATAAAATTTGCTCAGCCGTACTTCTTGATGTGTTGCAAGCTTTTGACAAGGTTTGGCATAGAGGCCTTCAATACAAATAAAGACAAGTTCTGCCTGAGAAATTATATAAAATCCTCGTGTCGTATCTTGAGCATAGTTGCAAAATTAAAATGCAAGTCGCATGTAAAAAAGAAATGCGAAGAACTTTTTTTGAAGAACTTAAAAATAAATACAGATAACTGTTTTGGTTGCTCGGAAAATATTCGAAGCTTAACCTTGATAACAAGCTCCTATTATACAAGCAAGTGCTAAAACCGGTTTGGACATAATATAAACGAATCTAAACAGTTTACAAACTTTTGAAAACAAAATGTTAAGATCATTCGACAATGTGCCGTGGTACGTAAGGAACGAAGATCTACGCAGAGATCTGGGTATACCCGCGATTAAAAATGAAACGAAAAATTTTGCACGAAAACAAAAAAAAACGTTTATTGGGACACGTTAATAAATACAACGGTCCTCCTAAATCTTGACGAAACAAATTTATTGCGGTCTTTGAAGACCTAAACCCTTGGATTTGTCCCGATAATAACAAACTGCTGTATGAATTGCGGAAAAAGCAGAAACTCTCAAAGGAAAGTTACCTGGCAAACATTCCTGATAAACAAATTAGTGGTTTTAAGCGGCCCTTACACGGTCAATCGATTGATATCAATCACTAACATCTGTTTGTGTGAGCAAGAGTATATAGAGAAAACATGATCCTTATGCCTGAAACACATGTGCAGAATTCTCCTTGCAGAAAAGATAGAACACACAGTTTTCAATGGGAACGAACACATGTAAAATCTGCAAGCGTTGCAGTACTGCAAGTTGTCTCTATTTCTAAATCCACTGCAAAAATTCAATGGCACCACAACACAAAAGAAAAAAACGTAATATTAAGATGTATGGCATCATTGAATTATGACGTTAAAACCGCATAAAAAAAACAAATGTATATACATGAAAATGTTTTCCAATTTGATCGGCTTGATGAAGGAAGCAATTACTGAACGAATACCTATTCAATCTTATTATGACCTAAGAGCATAAAGTAAATCCAGTAAAGTATCAATGATGAGATTGCTTTTTTCAATGTGTATTTGGAATGAATGCTTCAACCAACTGAAACCCAAGTTCCTATCATATGCATATTTTTTTATTTATTTCATATAATGAAGCACTATGAGGCAATTATATATCACCAAACACCACCACAGTAAGCTGAATGTAATGACAGGAGCCACTGCACTGCATGTATGTCAAACAAAAAAATTAATGCACGTGTGTTTTGCTTGCTGCACTGCGTGCCGCACTGCTTGCAGAACCACTGCACGTGTGTTTGAGGCATTACACCACGAAAACTCACAAAAACTAAAAATTTCACGTCAATCGATTAAACTACCGTCAATCCACACATACACGATGCATGATGGCAATTGATTGACCGTGTAAGGGCCGCTTTTGTGAGTAAAAATCTCACACTACTGTGGGCACGTGCTCATCGTGTCTTTAAGATTACCACCAGCCCAAGGAAAAAAAATTCTTTGATAAGCTGTATTGGGGACTTTTGAGAATTGAAAAAATAATGTTAAACCAAACATAATAATGTTGCTAAAATCGATTAAGGATTGCCATCCATTTGAAAGCAAATTTCCAATTTGTCAAACACACCCTATACGATGCTATTTACATCAATTTTTATTTATTTCACAAAATACTTGCGCACCCACCCAAATTATCTTTATTTCCAAAGATTGCAACGCCTTACCCCAAACTGCACACATTAAATGTAAATAAATTTAAATATAAATCCTCAATCCAAAACAGCAGCATTCCCACGCGCTTAGAACATCGTTATTTTTGTCAAATATTCATTTCCAAACTGGTATATCCAGTTAATAGTTTATATGTTCGTTACACTATAGATTGAATTAATATTCCTTATCCAGCATTAACGACCTTCAAATCAGCATGCCTTCAAAGTAAAAAAAAATTAAGTGAATGTGCTGTTAAATTTGAAAAAACCCAATCGCGGATCTATCGCACAACAATTTTGAATTAAGCTCTATTCAGCTGTTGACCCATTTAAAGGCTCTTAAGCATGAAAGGTGTACAGGTGATAAGCGTTATCGCAAAATTTGTGCAAACAAGTGCATACTGGCTCTGAGATTGTGTGCGTCCTCAATATCTGCAATCAGCTTTTGAGAATAGGGTGTACGAGAACCTGTGATATGTGAAGTTGCGTAAATCCCGGCGAATGGGTGCGCTCTATTAGTCGTATCTTATCGCATGACAATACACGAATAACGTATCTAAAGGCATACACATAGACTGCAATATTGGGCTTGTTTTGGTTTATTTTCGGTTTTTTTTCTAGTCGAATTAGTTTACTAATAGATTCGAACAAAGTCAATGGAAATTATTAGTGTGTTTTTTTTTTTTTAATTTGTGAACTATAATGACCCATTAGCGATAGTGTTTGTTTATATTTTACACGTTTTCTTGGTCATTCCAAGTAGATGCTAATTAGCTCATTAAGATCGTTGTTCAATCTTTACGCATTCACTTCGGATAACATGTCATTGACTTTTGGAAAATTTAAGTGATTGGTGATCAGTGAAACACGAAAAAGACAGCACGGCGAGGAAAGATGAGTAAAATAATTTTTGATAAAGTCTTGGCCGAGTTCATAAGGTAAACACTGACTCAAGTCAAATGTTTATTTAATTCATTTTCGGCAAGTGCATATATTAAGATCTTCGTAATGCGGCACCGACAAAAGCTGGTAATCTGTTGCGCACACAGGGAATAAAGTTCTGCTGAAACGGGGGAAAAATATTTTCTTGGTGATCTAGTGTTTTGCCAAATTTAGTTCGGTTCGTGTGTCATTCGTTTTTTCCTTTTCAAGAGCAGTTTCTATTCCAAATTTAAGAGGTATTTTATTTTTATTTGACACTTTTGTCACATAGAATGTTTTGTTAGCTCCAGTTTAAAAAGTTTAGTGGCTTGTGATGTGTTGCATTAAGGTGTCAGGTTTCTTTTGTCTTAATTTCGAAACTAATTGTAGTTATAGTCCTTACGAACAAATAATTTTCAAGAAACACCTTAATCGGAGGTAATTGTTCTTTTTAAGAAATAAATTTTTTTATTAACATCAACTATTGACGTACAATACAATTGAAATGTGGATTGTGCTTAGCAACGTTTTATAAGGTGGATATCTAAATCGAAAGAGCTATTTGATAAACTATAAGGCTTATCGAGGGCCTTCGAACAAGTACTTGTGTGTATCACAATTTACTTCGGTGTAAACGATGTCGAAAGGAACATTTTTTTTTGCAACTGGTTTACATCTTGTCGTAAATTGCGAAAGAGTTCTAAAAATAAATTACCATCCGTCCTGCTGTTTTGTTAATTGCGTCTAAATATATCGGAGATGAAGTTACTTACTTACTTAAGTGGCGCTACAGTACGGGATGAACCTGGGCCTCAACCAACATGCCTCTCCAATTAGTCCGGTCCTTAGCTAACTGCCTCCAGTTGCGCACTCCAAGTTGGTTGAGGTCGGTTTCTACTTGTGCGCGCCACTTAAGGCGAGGTCTTCCTCTACTGCGTCCGACGTCTGGCTGGGAATCGAAGACTCTGCGAGCCGGAGTATTGGTGTCCATTCTTTCTACATGTCCTAGCCATCTTAAACGTCCAATGCGGAGTTTTTTTCGCTGTACAGCTCAGATTAGCAAGAATAATTCTTCGTTTGATTTCTGACGAGATGTTGTTGTCAGAGTTAATAGCGGAGCCGAGGTAGACAAAGTCCCGTACAACCTCAAAGTTACATCTGTCAATGGTGACGTTCTGTCCAATTCGTCGATGTTGTGTGTCCTTTCGTGTTGACAGCATATACAGCATGCAAAACCCCATTTTTGCCGCTTCCTTCTCTATACTAGCAAACGTGGCTATGACATCACGTCGAGTCCTACCAATGATGTCAATATCGTCGACGTATGCTAGTAGTTGCACCGATTTTTGGAAAATTGTGGCTCTGGTGTTGGCTCGGGAGTTTTGCTCAAGAATCAAATTGAAGAAGTCACATGACAGCGCATCGCCTTGCCTAAATCCTTTTTTGGTACCGAATGTGTCGGTGAGGTCGTTTCCGACCCTGATGGTGCAGCGAGAATTCTCCATTGTCATCCTACACAAACGGACGAGTTTGGGCGGTATACCAAAACTTTTAGCATCAGCATCTTTTAAATTGGAGAAGCCGTCAATATTCACATTCGAAAGAATAATTTCTTCGGACAGCCTTTGAAAGTTCGCTTTCCGAAAGTCAAAAAAGTACGAACGAGTCAGAATTTTCGTACAGATGTCCGCTTATGTCAATATAAATATCCAGTGGAGGATGATCTTTGTCTATGTTAGTAATAGTGGTAGGTACTAGATTCCAGTACTGCAGTACTTACAGAGTCAGAGGAAAAAACTAAATCGAGATTTCGATTATTGTGATTTTTTATACAGCTTGTTTGCTGTAAGTCAAATGACAAAATGTTGTCAAATAGCTCTTATTATGCAGTAACTTCGGACAGTATAAAATGAGGTTCTCCCTCGAAAGCACCCATTCTAGGTGTGGCAAGGCAAAATCATCCAGCAACAAAATAGTGCTGTCAAGATAAGTCAAAGATGCATTCTAAAGCTTTTGATAGCTCAGAATACAGAGTGGAAAGACGAAATGAAGGAATGTATGTGTTTACAACATAAAGAGTTTTTCAACAATTATCTTAACACAAATTATTTTACTGTTAAGAGGGAATGGGAATTCTTTAGTCATTTACTATAAATAAAGGGACACTGGGATTTACAAACTTTAACATGAGCTACAAATTACTCGAAAACACTTGGTGGGCATACAGGCTTTTCTTCGTATAGTAGAAACCTGGCGATTACGATACCATTCCACTTGCATCCTTTCTTTTAACAACATAATTTTGTTCACAGAAAATCAGACATATTCCCGCGCACTTGTTCCTTCCCATATCTATATACTTTTCAATCGAATACGTTTTTTTTTTAATAATCCCTTAAATAGAGCATAATTTATTTTTAATCTACCTTCTCAGTTTCTGGGTGAGGCCCCACGGAAATGTGACCAAAATAGAGTTCGTCAACCTTATGCAATAAAATGTCTTCCTTCCTGTCTATGCTGCGATACTATCGACAATATTTCAAGATTTATCATCCAAAAGTTGTTATGAGTGAAATTTTTTTTGGTCGTGTATGTGTTGATGGAGTGCATTTCTTCCTAAGTTATAATTCTGTCCTTCTGTGTGAGATATCTTGTGGTTTGACATCTGTCCTCCGCATCAAATAAATCTTTTCCTTCAAGTTCGCCTATTGTTTGTTGGGCGATGCATATTAACACATGAGGATGACATTTTTACAAAATATTAACTTTTTTCTAATTTATACTTGATCGCTGGTATTAATTTAAAATCACTGCTCTAATTAAGGTGAAAAATGTTATTTACAATTTTTTTTTCATTTCCAGGTCAGTGGCAATGCGAACATCACCAGCGTTCGTGGATGAAAATGGTGAGTGATCCAGATTCTGAGTGTGAATTATTTTCGATTACATGACGTTGTTTCTACTTTATGCTTGCAGCCATAATTTTTTTGTTTATTGGTAATTTGCGCGTTTATTGTGTGAAATATTTATGGAATTTGTACATGCGTGGGTTAATGGAATCTGGTGATTGCAGAAAGGGCAAATGCACTAGGGACTGTGAAAAACATGAAATTCTCATAAATTAGAAAATTTGGAAATATTTGTATATCATAACCTACAACGGATTTCACAGTTTTTTCTTCATTTAATTAATAGTTCACTACATTTGTGTGTATAATTTATGCGTACAGTGTGTGATTTAAAAAAAAGAAGTTTAAAGGATTGCAATCTAATGAATACATATAATCGCTAGGAACATATTTTAAAATTAGTGGTCATAAACCTTTTTGTAACTATTGATAGGAACTTATTTTTAAGGTATCCAAAAATGTTTTCGTGGTAGTAGTGAGGTAGAAGTAAGGACGATTCTAACTCTTTGTTTTATTTTAAACAGCTGCAGGGTAGCCATTTTAAGCAAAGTTCTTATTATCAACTCCATTTTGGGATGGAAAAACTGAAAAAATACTGTCTAAATGTCAGCACTCAAGGTCTATCGGTTTTGTATATACGCCGGCCTGTCCGGTTTTACTTGTGAAATATGAACTTCGACACAAATGTATCGGACTAAATTTCTTCATTTAGCTCTCAGAGATGAATTTTTTTAAAAATCCTATTATAACAATATAACCCCGTTATAGATGATTATAGATTATAGCAAGCAGTGAATGTGATTACAAACAATACACGAGCTTACACTTACAACTAGCTGATGCCTATCAACTCCAACTTTAGGCCCCCTCGTATCGACCGATAGGTGTCTAGTACCTTAACCGTAGATAAGGTGTGAACCCCTCTGTGAAGTTTTGGCGTCTGCAGATGAAAGCGGGGAAAACGTTTTCTAAGACTAAGCACAATTTTTGAAAGACACCAGAAGAAGAATTTACAAGATGGAGTCAACGGTATCTAGTCTTTTCCTAGTTCAAATGGAAAAGTGAACTGCTTACATGTGCTGCTCCGACATATTAGAAATCTCAAGGTTTAGTCAAGTCTTTTTAGATATGGTAAAGAATGGACAGGAAGGCTCATCACAAAGTGGATGCTGAAGACCACCTGTCCTGGAGGTATGTAATAAATTGGAACTGGAACTCCAGGTTGGAGTTGTCCTCCAGTATAACTCCCTTACCAGAAAAAAAAACAGTTGGTTATGAGAGAGACAACAGCATAAGATAACAGATCCCCTCAAATACCAAACAGACCCGGAATGACAACGGATGACGACTTACCATATGCACCTCAAGCACAGGACAGGCATATTCAAAAAATACGATGTACAGGATCAGGAATGCAAAAAATAAAACATGTGACATTTATTACACATGTCGCCAAGAGCTGCAAATATTAGGGTGCGGTTGCATTTGGGGAAGTCCATGCAGGTCAATCGTAATTAACTTTAAGCCGGTTAGTGACCAAAATACAAATACAAATTTTTGGCGCAACAGGCTCGTTAGTACCCAGGGCCTAGCTTTCTCACAACCATTCATGTGTGCGTGTGTACTTCTTGCACGATGGCGGGACCTCCTGTTTTATGCCGACTCCGAACGGCTAAGTTGAGATAAGCTATTCTTGACAATTGATACTACTCGGACGATTTGTCAGATCATCACGCGAGGAGGGCCAGTGAAAAATCATTTAGGTGTTGCTATGGCTGGGAATCGAACCCAGACCTTCTGCGCGGCAGTTCATCGCACTAACCATCGCGCCACTGAGCCCTCTTGGCTGTAATCCGCATTAGAGCAATTTCATGACCTCTTGGGTGGAATGAAAATCGTACTGGTTGTCTTCAGTACGAAGATCGGAAAGGAAAACACATTCTTCGACCTCAGACGACAAGAGATAATGGCTTCCGACCAATTTTGCATCAGTATTCCATACTCTGATCATCAGAGCTAAGTTTCCTAGGCTTCAAATCCACAAAGCAACCGGAGTATCTCCAGATGGTCCAACTGCTTACCAAATTGATTATGTTGTTTTAAATGCCAACGCATCCAATATCCTGGATATACGTACATTCAGAGGGGCAAACGTCGACTCAAACGTCGGCAGCATATCCTGAAGCTTGTTAATGGGAATAATGTTGAGATAGTCAACGTACCTCTATACTATAACAGTATTGGTGAAGTTAGCGCATCCATCAAAAAGCTGAAAATAACAAGAAAGGCGATCTCATGTCTCGCACCATCTAACTATCTAACATACTGTGTGAACGTCTTAAGCCTTTCTCGAATATATCACACTGAACGCAATGTAGACCCATTGCAATGTCCAGTGTGGGTCAACGTGCGTGAGTGGCTCCTTTCTTTGTCTCGGATAGATCAGTAAGGTCATGGCAAAATATTTTGGTAAATTTATTTTTCTGACACACGAGAATACCCTCCAGTTTGTCCAGAAACCCAGCCGAGCTTTACAATATGTTGCTTCCAAAAAACCTTCAGCCCTACGCGGCAATGGTTGCCAAGCTTGGATTTTATTTCGATAGCGGAGATTGCTTTAGTTCCAGACTGACTATCAATATCATATTGTGGGATCGCAAGCGGCCTTAACGCTTTGACAGCCTCTGATTCTACCAATATCTCCTCGCCTGAAAGACGCTGCTGTGCTCAGGATCACAAAAAGTGAGTTCGGAGACATGTTTGTTTCTGTCCCACTCCTCTCTGCATGGAAAGATGCAGGAGAATGGTCTTTGAAAGTCAGGTTGAAGCAGCATGTAGTCAGAAGATACAACTGAGCTAAGATATCTGTTTTTGAATTTTGGCGTGTTCTTCTGAATTTGTTTTCGAACTATTGAGCTGACTGATTATAAGCCCACTTTTAGCTGCAGATTTGTGCATGCAAAGCACTAAGGGTAGCTGGGGCCGAATTCCGCAACGGTTTTTATGTGTACACGAAAAAATGTTTACATTATCCTGTTCCGATTCCGCAAGCGTGCAAGTATTCACTCTCTTTTCAGCAGCGTGATAAAATGGGCGAACCGTAAATATTGTTCACAACGCTGTAATAAAAATGAATTCAGTTCACTCGGCTGATAAAAATTATTCATTTAGCACACTCAAACTTACAGCATGTTTCGGAATCGCACAATCTGCTATGGGTGTACACAGGTAGTGAATGAGGGTTTTGTGAAGTGCGTACACTGGCAGAATACTCACGTTTGCTGAATTTGGCCCCAGGTTGAGGATGGGATCAGTGGCTACGGAAAGCGTACAAATGATAGACAAAAAAAAATGTCGACTGGACAAATATAAATTTCATCGACTGAAGTTTGATCGACAAAAAAAAAAATTGACAGTTTAAAATCCATACCATTTAAATGTCGATTAAAAAGTTGTTGTTGAAAATTTCGACTTTTATCTAAAATAAAACAAGAATTGCAGGTTGACATGATCAAAATAATACTGTTAATGTAAACATTAACAATTATTCGATAGTGGCTTTATAAGAGTCGCCATTTTGATCAGTCGGTATTTATACCAATCGACGTTTCGAAAGTCGACATTCTGACAATCGATTTTTTTAAAATGACATTTTAAAAATCGGTACATCGTAACCAATCCCAATTCTACTTCAACCAATCTGTGAGGGTAGGTGCTGTAACTTCATCTTGTTCCAAGTGATGAATTTTCTTAAAGCTTTCCAGCGAATAAGTCGGCCTTTTTGTTTTGTGTTTCAGCCGGCGGCGATTCATCAGTTCTGATTAAGGAAGGGAATAAAGACTGGCTAAAACTATTACTAACTACTTCTGGACTCCTTGACATGCCAGGATGTTAGAAAGAGGTCTAATGTATTTTTACAATTATTATGAATATGACGGGTGTATTTTGAGTTGTGTCAAACTGCTAGTAAAGACAAACATCAAACATGTCAGTCTACCTTCCTGCATTATCGGTTATGTTCTACCTCCGAAACCAAATGCTGTGTTGGACGTCTTTTTGTAAGGTAATTTTCTGCTCTTATAAGTAGAGTTAAAATATTTTTGTGATAAGAAATAAAGCTTCAAGATGTGTCATTAAACGCTATTAATTTTCTACGAAGTTAAATATAGACCTCTACAAGAGACAAATAAAAACTTCTATAACTTCTTTGGATTCACACTCATAAGATTCTTTAACGCCCTTATAAAATGAAAATTATTGCTTTCGGCAGTAAACGTATCTTATATGAGACACCCAAATATAGGTTCACCTAAGACAAAAAAAAAACATATGGAATGCTATAATCCGCTGTGCGGAACGTTGAATACCCTATCATCATATCATATCTTTAAAAATAATGTCCCCAAAAAGTGGGAGTGGCTAACAACTTTATGGGGATAAAGTTTGAAAATAACATTGAGTTTTAAGAAGTTCGACACTAACCGACGTTTTTCTATTGCATATGCTATGGGGTAGGGCATAAAAATCGTTTTGTTAAGAAAACGCCCCCAAAAAGTGGGCGTGGGTTAAAATAATCTATAGACGAAATATTCTGTTAATAACGGGTCCGCCATCTAACGTTTTTTTTTCAACTAGTGCTTATTTCGTGAATGGTAACACTTAGCTCATGTCTGACTTGACAGATGATTAGTTTTATGGTTGTATGTACGCTTGAACAACGCTGGGAAATATTGCACATTACTTTGAAAATCATGGTAATGTTGCAGAATGTGTGCGAAAATTGCGTACGGATTTTGGAAGAAGAGAAGCACTGTCAGCTCCGGATGTTCGTTATCTTGTGAAAAAAGTAAAAGAAACTGACATCCTCATCGATAAACCAAAGCGTGAAAAGCCAAAAACAGTGCGAACACCCGAGAATATTGCTGCTGTGGCAGAAAGTGTGCGTGAAGCGCCATCAACATCAATTCACCGTCGTTCTCAACAATTGAACATTTCGGAGACATCATTGAGACGAATTTTGCATAAAGACCTTGGTATGACGCCATACAAAGTCCAATTGGTTCAGGAGTTGAAGCCAACTGACCATCCAATGCGTTTTCGCTTCGCTAAGTGGGCGACTTAGAGAAGATGCCGATTTTGCCAAAAAAATCATTTTGATCTTGGCGGGTATGTAAACAAGCTAAATTGTCGCATTTGGGGCACAGAAAACCCGCACGCATACATTGAAAAGCCGAAACACCCAAAACGAGTCACTTTTTGGTGCGGAATTTGGTCCAGAGGCATAATTGGGCCATTTTTCTTCGAAAATGAGCAAGAGTGGCCGTTACAGTCAATGGCGATCGTTATCGGGCCCTGTTGAACGAATTTTTGTTCACAAAAATTGAAGAGGAAGATATTGGCAACATTTGGTTTCAACAGGACTGCGCTAAGTGCCACACAGCCGAAGCTACACTCGATGTTTTGCGTCCTGTTTTTGAAGATCGCATTATCAGCCGCTGCGATTTGACACCGTTGGACTATTATTTGTGGGGTGCCGTAAAAGATAAGTGTTACGCCGACAAGCCAGAGACAATTGACGCTTTAAAGGACAATATTCGTGAAGCCATTGGTGAAATACAGCTGCACACAATGAATAATGTCCTTAAAAATTGGACCGATCGTGTAGGCTACTGCATGGCCAGCCGAGGCAGCAATTTGAATGAAATTATTTTTCATTATTAACCGGAAGGATTGTACTTTCAAATAAAAAAAAGAAATTTGAGAAAATATTCAGTAGTTTTTTTTATAGCATTTTCAAAAAAAAAAAGTTATTTTGCGGACCCTTTATTACCATTGATTTTGCATCAAAAGTTTTCTCAAACACTTTAAAATTTGACTGGAAAGTTTTTTTTAAATGAAAACGCCCCTAAAAAGTGGGCGTGGCAAAAAAAACTTTGTATAGACAAAATATAGGTATTCGGATTGTCTAAATATGTTATTCAGACACCTTTTCAAAATTTCTTACCGTTTGGCCAAAAACCAAGTTTGTCTGATTGGAAATTTTTTACACTTGTTCTGCTTCGTCGGACAGAGAGTCTTTATTCCAAATGTCATCACTCTAGCCCAAAAATCGGTGCGATTCTGAGTCGATTCATATACTTTGAGGTATATGTATCGAAATTATTTCTCAATGTTACAAACTTAATGTCAAAACTTATATACCCCTATGGGATAGGGTATTCACAGAACAATTTCCAGAGTCTTTTAAAATTATTTTCCGTAACGTAATTTAATTTCATTCAAAATCGGTTTTACGAGTTCTTCATCCGAAGCTGCCAACGTACCGCTTAATGTTTATACCTAAATATGAAATGAAATGCTTGAAATTCCAATTTCCAATATCGCCCTGTGCAAATCATTTGAAAATGCCATAACAACAAGTATGTTAATATGGGCTCGTATATATTTATCCATTAAACAAAATTGCATATCGGAACAGCCTACGACTACCCCGCGTACGCATTTTTGCCGGCTCCAACAACACCACGTTGTTCCTCTGCCCCAATGATGCATTGATCGTTTCCCAATAATCTCGCTTTATGTTTATACGCCCGTGGGTTATCGCGTAGGAGGACTACCATCAGCGTGTTCCGCTAGCAGCAATATGCACTACATGGGCGTTGACATAGTTTCTTTTCGTTTTTGTTTATTTCGAGCCAGAGATACACGCATCCATTAATTGCCAAATGTTAACCGCCGCAGTCGATCAACCAGTTGCACTTAATATTTCCTATTATTTATTAGCATCACCTCAGCAGAAGAGCGCAATAAAATAAGAACTAGGTCGGTTTTAGTGTGTAATAAAAAAGGAAAGATCCGCTTGACATATGGGTTCATAGAAAAAACCGATTGCTAGTCATGTTTAAAAAAAAAACATTTGATTGAACAAATGCCTTCAACTATAACCTATTAAAAGTTCGAGCGGAACAAAAAACAAAAAACATATTATGAGTCATGATTCATGGGATTGGGTCTGCGATAGATGAAAATAAAACTGTGCGTGCAAATGTTGAACAAAATTTGTCACCCAAAGGCAGCACCCACGTCCTCTAACAAAATCAGGTTATCTTTTTCGAATTGAATGGTGAACTGCTGCTTATTTATCGTTTGGTCTTGTTTTTGGCGGTACTTGAGAATTTGATTGCTCCCCCTATACCTACTATATACGGAAACAGAGGTATCCCGGTTTCTATGTATAATAAGATATCACTGCGACATTTTCTCCGCCAGCTGCTGGCAAATAGTCACTTTGACCATGCTGAGGTTGTTTGCGCTGGCGTGTAGTGAAAATGCACATAAATGGTTGTGTCACGTAGGTGGCTGTTGAACTGGAGTACGCAGACGCACATGTAATGCCAAACATTTTGTAAAATCTTCAAAATAGGCAACATGGCAAAAGAAATCGCGTGGGCGGTCTATCTAGTTCTTTAATTTTGGTGTAATATCTGGCTTTTGATGGATGTACATGTAACTTCGAGTTAGTGCTGCAGATAAATCATGTGATAGGCCAAGCCCATTAAACAAACTCTGAAAATGTTTATTCCGGGTTTAATAGATGTAAACAATCTTTCCGAATTGCAGTGATATAATTTTAGCGATATACGTACTTCCCTTTATGACATGAAATATATTTTAACAGAATTAGCTACAATTCTGTAATAATAAAAGCTCGAACAAAAGATGAACAAAGCTACCCTATGATAAGTGCTATGATAACACTTACTAAAGTGGTCCCATGATCTAGATTTACCTAGCCTCAACCAGTATGCCTCTATACAGTTAGCCCGCTCCTTAAAAAACTGCTTTTAATTGCACACTTCAAGTTGATTAAGGTCGGTTTCTATTAATTCGCGTCTTTTAAAGCAAGCTCTTCCCTTACTGTGTCTACTGGGATTCGAAGATTCTGTGGAGTTGGAGTTTATTTGCAAGTCAAAATAGCTGCAAAGTTCGAACAAATTGTGGTTGAATCATTGTCTCTATAGCCCGTAAACCCAAACGCGACCACAGATTTTTCGAAGAATCTTTCGGGAATCGAAGACTGCGAGCCAGAGTATTGGTGTCCATTTGTTCTGCACGTCCTAGACGTCTTAAACGTCCAATGCAAAGTTGTACAGCTTGTATCGTGATTGAATCTTCGTCTCCATAGTCCGCCAACACAAACCGGACAAACGACTTCACGAAGATTTTTTTTCCCTTTTGATACGGTTCGCGCTTCGGCCCGCAGAGCAGGACTGGAATAGGTCTTATATAGGATCTTCTTAGTAGTTCGAGTTAGGTCTTTACTGATAAATTGCCTTATTTATTTATTTTTATTTTTTATTTATTCTTGAATTCTTAAAAACAGTAAGATATAATATCTTATGAGTTAGTTTTCAGCTAATTTTGCAAAAATTAAGCTAACAGATTTTAAGAAACTAGTTTTGATTTTCAATTACTTTTAGTTTACAAGTTTAATTTAATAATCTACGAATTAACAGAGAAGTGAGACTTTAAAACTCTTTTTATGCTTGTTTTGTTCTGTATTTCCTTTATGTAACGCGGTAAAGAATTCCACAGACGAACGGCATTGACAAAAAATTGGCGCTCAGAGGTTAGGAATGAACAGCGAGGATGAATTAATTGATGAGATCTATTAGATGATGCTTTTCTCAATCTATCAAAACAGTAATGTGGTTGGTGGGTTAGCAAAATATCCGAGAGCAACGTTAAAGTGCGAAGTTGAAGATAACTTTCAAGTGACATACCAAGCGGACGAGTGGTAAAACCAGATAGTCTGTCATACCTTTTCAACCCATAGATATAACGCACAGTGCTATTGAAAGCGACATTCAGTTTTCTTTTGCTTGCAGAGCTGCAGTTGCAAAAAATTTCGCATCCGTACATCAATATCGGGAATATCAGTGTTTTTGCTACAAGTAAACGTGTGCTTACTGGGGTGAAATACTGCGTTACCCACAGTGTTCGCAGAACACCATATACTTTTCCGACGAGTGAATTTATATGGTTGTCCCAAGTCAGATAGCGATTAAATGTCAACCCAAGATTTTTTGCAGTTTCGACGTATTCGATAGGAGCATTGCTCAACACTATCGGAGGAAAATATGAAATATTATGCTTTTTTCTTGAGACTACCAAGCATTTTGACTTTTTAGGGTTCAAGATAAGACCATTTGAATGAGACCAATGTTCAATTTTCTCTAAGTCCTCATTGACACTTAAAGCGCCATGCTCAATTAGCCCGAGGGGGCAGCTCAAGTACAATTGGACGTCATCGGCATACAAATGTAATGAGCAGTTCTGAGTAACTGTTGGGAGTTCATTAACATAAATAGAAAATAAAAGAGGACCAAGAATGGAACCTTGTGGAACACCAGTCACGTTTGGCAGAAAATTTGATAATTTGTTGTCACCAACTAGAACTGCTTGCTCCCTCTGTGTTAAGTAAGAAAACATTAGCTTAGTGGCAGATGAAGTGAAGTTGAATTGATGCATTAGTTTATAACAAAGGTTGGCATGGTTGACAGTATCAAAAGCTTTCGAGAAGTCAAGCAATACCAAAAAGGTAACTTCATCTCTATCCATTGCCTGTCTAATATCGTCAGTAACGCTCAATAAAGCTGTAATACAACTATGCTTTTGACGAAACCCGGATTGCTTCGGGGTGAGTAAATTATTTGCTTCCAGATAAGTACTGATTTGCTTTTGTAATACTCTTTCGAATACTTTTGATAAAAAAGGCAAGATTGAAATCGGTCGAAATTCATCACCTTTAGCACTTTTAGGAATAGGTAAAATTTTTGCTACCTTCCATATATAAGGATATTCACTTGTCATCAAGATTGTATTAAAAATGAATGTTATGTGCGGCAAGACAATCGGCAAAATAATTTTTAAAAATGAGGGATTCATTTCATCAAGTCCAACAGCATTAGACTTAATAGAAAGTACGCTTTCAACGACATCAGCACTACTTACTGCTTGAAACGAAAATCCAGGTCGATTTTCCTGATTCAAAAACGAAATACTAGTTCTAAAAATCGACGAGGGTTTTGAGATAAATTTTTTGTTTAACTCATTACCATCAATTTCGATGCTTTGCCCGGTTTTCGACTTGCCCATGCCTATGTTGCGTAAGTTTTTCCATAATTGACGGCTAGTTAGAGAGGTATTAAGTTGTTTTGAATACATTTGAGATTTAACCAAACGTATTTCGGCAACCACTTTATTACGAAGCATACAAAATTGTAGCCTTAATGCATTTAGACGGTATCGCTTCCAGGACTTATACGCATCGTCGCGTTCCTGCATTAGTACACGTATATTTCGAGTAAACCATGGTTTACTTTTCGGTTTAAAAATTTTTGTTTTTAAAGGCACATGAGAATCAAATAGAGTACTAATGTTTTCATTTAAGAATTGCAACTGGTCATTTGCCGATGGTATATAAAAAACCGATCCCCAATTTATGCCTCTTGTGTCTTCTTCTAAATGCTGAAAATTAATGCTCTTAAAATCACGATATTTGATTTGTTTACAAGAGTGAGTAAAACTAAACTCCAGTGTTAAAAAAATTAAGTCGTGCTTTGAAAAAGCAGGAGCAGATAATTGATCATACAGAGCTACTCTGCTAATGTCACTCACAAAGAACAGGTCTAATAGTGTAGCATCACCACCAAAGAAATGAGTAGGAGTGCAGGTGTTAAGCTGAAAAAACAGCGGTTGGTAAGAGTAATTCTTCGTTTTACTTCTGAAGACTTGTTATAGTCTGAGTTAATAGCGGAGCTGAGGTAGGCAAAGTCCCTTACTACCTCAAAGTAGTATCTGCCAATGGTAACATTCTGCCCAATTTGTCGATTTTGTGTGTCCTTTCGTGCTGTCAGTATATACTTGGTATTACCCTTATTTACTGATAAACCTATTCTTGCCGCTTCCTTCTCTGTACTAGCAAACGTGCAGATCAGCAGATCAAATCAGGTCAACAAAAAAGGTTGGCCAAAGCTGTCATAGGTGTTAATGTATTTTTGGAAGTTTATAAACTCTAAGAGGAATACAAATGGCCTCCCAAGTCGTATGCATGTTATGTATGTATACCTGGATTCGTCATCTGATGACGCATATACAATAACAATCCCTTTAGTCTATCTAATATCCCAGCGGTTATAGACATTGGCGACTTAAACATTGATACGTCTGATGTTGAAGAAGCTCTTCTCGGCTTAACAGATACTAAAAGTGAGGGACCTGATGGGCTTGCCCCCATTCTCCTTAGTAAAGTGTACAAAAGAGTTTTCCGTAAAATATTCGTTCAATATTTAAATCGCCTCCGGAATTCTTATAATTCCTATTTATAAGTCAGGCCCTAAGCAACATGTCTGCAACTATATAGGCCTATTTGTAAAATATCTTTAATTCCCAAGTTGTTTGAAATGATTATTTGCAACAAAATTACATCGTTCACCGGGAATGTTGTATCGGAATACCAACATGGTTTCATGTCAGGGAGATCAACATCTACTAGCTCTCTTTTGCGATTTCGTTTTAAAAAAAATTGAATCTGGTGTTCGAACGGATGTTATATTTACCGATTTCGCTAAAGCATTTGACAAAGTTTGTCACGTTAGTCTTGTCCATAAACTACCTGCTTTGGGTTTCCATTCCAATTTACTTCATTGGTTACTTCAATGGTTAAAAAATCGGTGATTGTTTTTCTGTGCCCATAAGTGTAACTTCCTGTGGTCTTCCTCTACTACCCCCGACGTCTGGCTGGGAATCGAAGACTGCGCATCGCCTTGCCTAAATCCTTTTTTGGTATCGAATGTGTCGGTGAGGTCGTTTCCGACCCTGATGGAGCAGCGAGAATTCTCCATCGTCATCCTACACAAACGGACGATTTTGGGCGGTATACCAAAACTAGACATGGCTCTGTATAGTTCGTCTCTAGAAATGCTGTCGTATGCGGCTTTGAAATCGATAAATAGGTGATGGGTATCGATTTGGACTTCTTGGGTTTTTTCCGGGATCTGCCGAAGCGTGAAAATTTGATCGGTTGTGGACTTTCCTGGTCTAAAACCACATTGATTAGGGCCGATCAGGTTGTTGGTAAACGGTTTCAGGCGTTCACATATTACGGCAGATAGGATCTTGTAAGCGATGTTGAGGAGACTTATGCCTCTGTAGTTGTTGCAGTTCAGAGGGTCTCCTTTTTTTGTGCATCGGGCAAACGATGCTGAGGTTCCATTCTTTAGGCATACTTTCATCCGACCTGATTTGGCTTATGAGATGTTACTTACCAAATCATCTCCGCCAGCTTTATAAAGCTCAGCGGGAAGGCCGTCATTTCCGGCGGCCTTCTTAAGCTTGAGTTTAGATACTTCACTTAGGTCGGGTGGTTGGCAGTTTTCGCTGTTGTTGCCGATATTAAATGGTTCGTTCTGCCTGACAGCGGAATGTTGTTCGTCATCGCCGTTTAACAGTCTGCAGAAGTGGTTCTTCCATATTCTCAGCATCAACTGTGTCTCAACTACGATATTTCCTTGTTCATCTCGACAGGATTCTGTTCGAGCTTTGTATCCTTGGCTTTGACGTTTTACACTTTGGTAAAATTTGCGCGCTTTTCTTGCTCTTTTTTCTTCTTTCTGAAAACTCGGTGTTCTTCCCTTCTTCTTTGCCTATAGAGCTCAATGGCAGCTCTCGTCTTCACCTGCAGCTTAGCCTTGTAGGCCTCGTTCTTGGCTGCGAGCATCTGTCGGCATTCCTCATCAAACCAGGGGTTTCTTGCTGGTGGCCGCGAGAAACCTGGCACATCAGTTGCAGCTGATCCAATGGCTTGTTAGCATCGTTGCCATTGTTCTTCGACATTAGATGCTGGTGGTATGGTGTGAATCGAGAGGTTAAGGGATACGCGTTGCGCGAAGGTCTTCGCAGTCTCTGGCAATTGCAGTCTTTCGACATTAAATTTGTTCACAGTATTTTTGGTTTGTTGTGGCGTGGTGAATATCCTCGTGAATATCCGATGTTAGCCCCTCGGAATGTTCGGACATTCAATATACTGTCTTGTCTATCGCAATGTGATCAATTTGGTTGACTGTTGATTTGGAGACCGCCATGTCCCCCTATAGATATCAAGGTGAGGAAACCGTGTGCTGGCTATAGTGGCATTTCGTTTCGTAGCGAAGTTAATTAGCCTAAGCCCGTTACCAGACGTCTTGTCGTGTAGGCTGTATTTTCCGACAATACTGCTAAAGATGTCTTCTCTGCCTACCTTTGCGTTAAAATCTCCCAGCACGAGACCTATTGTCCGAATATGTCGAAGCAGCTTATCTAGGTTCGCCTGGGACGGCAGACCGGGTATTCATTCCGCGCCATTCTGACCATAGTGATTATAGTGTTGCTGTTTTACGTTTTGTTATAAACACTCGCACTTATCGTTTAGCAAGTCAAATCTGGTTGGATGCGACCACTTGGAGGTTAAAAATAGGCACATAGTCAGAATTGCGAGTACTGGGCATTGCCAAGTTAAAGCCAATCAGAGTCTACCCTCGTTCTACAACACCAAACCATCAACCTGAACAAACTACCTCTCTTGACAGAGTTTACTCCAAGAAAAACTTGGGCATTATACTCGAATCTCGTCTAACTTTTAAGGACCACATCGACTATATTGACTTTAAAGCCAACTATATGTTTGGTTTCGTTCCTTAATCAGACCATAACTGGAATACTGCAGTATAATATGGAATCCGTATTATGACACTTATTTCAAACGTATTGAAAAGGTATACAGACACTTGACTAGGTTAGTCATTTATAAACTAAATTGGCGCATAGACATGCCACTTTATGAAACTAGATGTCTTTTGATTAATCTTAATTCACTTTCTTGTCGTCGAAAATATATTTCTGTAATGTATATAACAGAAGCCCTGAATGGTTTTCAACAAAAAAAAACCTAAGATCCCCCTGGTAACATAATGGGCCAAATCTGGCCTATGTTTGCTGATGAATCGCTGACGCAAACATAAACCTAAGCTAACCCAACCTATAGAATATATCATTTTGAGAACTAATCTTTTGTATCCATACCGACTGTGAATCTCAAGCCTTAAAAAATAAAAGTATATGCGGATTTAAAATCCATAAACACATTTTACGATTTGGACTTTCCTAAAACTACACTGATATTGACCGATCAGGTCAATATTTTTGGTTTCTGCCTGTAATGGCTGAATTTCTGTGTCGGTTTGTACCCGGCCCCAAGTATTTATGTATCCATAAAAAAAAGCTTATCTTACAAGAGGCATCTATTAATCAGAAATTCCTTTTTCTCATGATTGAAAGTTCTTCACATTTTCTTATACTTATGATACCCCTAAGATATATCCATCCACATGCTCTTCAAATTAAAAATTATGTTCTTTTTATAGGTCTGCAGTACAAGAAGATACGAAATTGCAATTGCTGTCCATATGGCTATCACATCGACCTGGACTTTGTCCGCTATTGCGAATCATTGGCCAATGCAAAGCCCTCGGAGGAACAATTACGACGTCGCAGTCGGCGTCGTTCAAGAAAATCCATGGAATTCATGCTCGGATTAGAGAGCCTCTTCGAGCATTGGGAACCGGCTGAAAGAGTGCAATCAGTACCAGAGGTAAGTACTTAAATTTGGTTCCCATCAAAATTTAATTTGGCAACCAGAGATCTGTGAACGATCGCCTACCGCATGTCGTTTATTTTTAACACATAATCAACTCGATGATTTTACTATGCGCCACAAACTCTCATCCTTCTAACACGCAATGAGGCTATAAAATTCAATTTGTGAAGTTTATTGATGTTGTGTTTCTATCTTTTATTAGGTTTCCGTTGAGATTGAGCCAGAATCCCCAAGGCTAGCGGCTGTAAATAAATCCATCAGCCGATGTGATCCCGCAGCAGCACATGACTCCTGCAATGGTGACTCATTGACATCATCATTCACGTCGTCCTCCACTGCTGCCACAGATGCAAATTTAATCTGCGGCCATCAGCCCGCCATAGCATCAACAACAAGTAGCCCACCTGAAGAAACATCAGCATTTCTGCACGACGCTCTGGATGAGGTTGTCAGTGACTTTGAGCGAACTCTAGAACGTACATCAACTAAGAGGAAACAGAAGCGTAGTTGCCACTCATGGGATGAGTTCAGCGATGTCATTGGTGAGTTATACAAAAAAAAAAAAAAAACTTCAAACACTCGTTCTCTATCTATAGACTATAATTAAGCATACAACGGATTTAGCCATGCGACGATCTGCTGTCTCATCATTCGCGAGGCGATCGCGGTCTATAGCCATATGGCAGTTTGTGTGCATTAAATAAATCCGCAACTGTGTACGTAGTACTTTCGTAGTAGGGATCTTGCCAACAAAAAAATGTTTATCGTGTATTTTTAGAGCTGAATATGCTTGCCAAAAAATTTTTTTTAAGAAAACGGTTATATTTATTGAATGTAAGGCGGATTGTACATAAATTAAATTTCATCTAGGGTTGAACAGTAAGCGGCTAAAAAAATAACTTTAAATGACACTGACAGGATATTTAAATAAGACAAACCAAAGTCAAATGTTTTCGCTCTTGTTACGGATTTAATACATATCTTGAGGGCTATTTTGATGAAACAAGAACCTTACGGTTTTTCTGTTTATTATTTTTTTTCTTTTGTCTTCCAAAGGGTCTTTCATAAAGGACTTGGCAATATGTTTTTTTTAAATATAATGCAAAATATTCGAGATATCTCTAAAAACAGTTCATTGTCTTTAATTACTAACAAAACATTTATGAATGGAATTGGACTTCGTCCATATGTCATCCACGGGAACGTATGCAGCGGTCGATACGTTGAACCCAATTTGCGATGACTCGGCCCATATTTCGATCGATATGGCCGCATTTTCTCGTTCAATATTGGCTCTGAGCTCCTCTAACGCCGTCAGCTTGTTGAAATAGACCAATGATTTAATGAAGACCCATAAAAAAAGTCTAGAGGCGTTAAATCACACGATCTCGGCGACCAATCGATGGGTCCGTTTCTCGAGGTAATACGTTCACCAAACTAAGTCTTGTTAGAACCACATACCACTGATGTCCAATTCATGCATTTGCACAAAAAAATAACGTTCCGACATGTCTATGTAGCGAATATCATTTATCACCATGTAATCTGACGGACATTTTCATTGACGAAAAACAATGGCTCAATGACCCCTCCGCACCGGGATGAAAGCCGCATCAAATAGTGACTTTTAAGTGGTTGAAGTGCTGTTCCATGGAGCACTTAAGGGTTCTCACCTGTCCAGTAACGCATATTTTGCTTATTGACGAAGCCGTCTAACCAAAAAATGCTGGACATGATTTTCCATGAAATTCTTCATTTTCATGTCCAGAGCCCAATTCGAGAACGTACGTCGGTGGGTTCATATGATCAAGTGGCGTTAGTTCATGAGTCGGCTTAGATTCCAAGATTCTTACGCAAAATTTGCCATAATGTGGTCTAGAAGAGGGTCAATTCTTGAAAACGCCGTGAAATTTAATGATTTGGCTCGTTTGCGACGGGAGCCTCAACGGCAGCAATATTTTCCACACTTCGGGCAAAACGTAGTCTCACTGGCACTGCAACATAAAGTAGCGAATATTGTGGCTTCATATTTATTATCATACTTGAATAGAGACGCAAAGGGTATTTTAATAGGGTCATACAAATGTTCTGTTTGATTTGGACCGTCTCTTTCGACCATGAAAATGATCGTCATGCTACGGCCAATGGATTTCGTAATCTTGACATGTTCAACGACTATTTTTCGCAAGTATTTGAGGGATTAGATATCAGTGATATGTGCTTCAAACCATATTGAGCCATAAGCTGGTCATATGAAAAAAACTGAAGAAAAGTTCGTTCAATCAATTGTAATCTCGAGAAAATGACCAGTCGAATGGTCGCCCCTCATTTGATTTTACGCCTTTAAATGTATTTTTATAGGGTTACGTTAACTCGTTGGCTTATGCCAATAAGCCACCCACTCTTCGAACATGAAATTGATAACCCTCTGGCTGATATGTGTGAAAGAGAAGTGAACAATTGGTTCTAAAGAATTCGAAAGATATAGAATTTCATAAATGTTTTCTACACCTGCAATAAATTTCTGTGTTGTAATTAAATACTGTTGTCCTTATTGAAAAGCCATAAAAACTGTGCTCAAATGGCTCAAAGGTTCAAATCTATCTATAGGTGAAATAGGCAAAGAGATTCTGTTTTTATGTCAAATCTGATACTGATACTACTCGGATTTGTCAGATTATCGATAGAGGAGGGGCCATTGAAAAGACAGTTAACACCTAACAGGCTGGGAATTGAAACTTGTACACCTACAATGCATTATTCAACGAAAAGTTCACATACACTTATGGAGTTCGTTATTATTAAATAAATCAATTTTAATACGTTATTAGAAAAAATACATAAATGCTTAGTATCCTGCACTTATCGTCCAAATTTTCCCTAAACATTCATTTCCGGTGGTTTAGGGTAGCCCGTTTTTGGACTTTTTCGACTGTTCTGTAAGTGTGAATTGCCGATTCTGCTTAGGGTAGTTTGCACTGGCATTTGGAGATTAGTGATATTAGCTTGAGACCATTTTAGCAAATGAGTATGTTAGCAGAGGTATTACCCAGCTGTAAATGGCTCTGAATTCAGATTTGATTTTAAGACGGTATTTGAAGTAAGTAAAGTTTATTTTTTGACAGCTGTATGGCTGATAACTCTATAAACTCCAAGTTCTTGTAAAAATCTCCCTGTTGAACGTCTTCAATTATTTAGTTTTTATTTATCGGGCGTCGTTTAGCTAACTGAATTATTTTATACTTCCCTAATACAACCTCCATCCATAGACCGTCGTTGAAACTTTTGACCACTTCCACCACTCTTTTTAGTTTTTTTCTTTTCGTAGTGTACAGTTTTAAATCATTAACAAAGATTTTCACTAGAAATCTTGATTTTATTTTCCTTAGGTTGGGTTTTTCGAATAGAGATAAAACTGACATTTTAATATCAAATCGGGAAACTCTAATGTCATTTATGTTCAGTTTGGCTTGCCATTTCATCATGAACAGGTTGACAAATGAACAACGCTTGCAAATCGTGCAAATTTATTTCGAAAATAATGGTTCAGTTCGCAAAGTTTACCATTTTATTGTCGACATAATCGTCCATCAGAGCAATTAATTCGATTAACCATGGATCGTTTTCGCACTACGTTTACTCCATGTGATAATACGCATCCGCAGAGACGTCGAAGAGTGCGCACCGAAGAAACAATAGCAGCTGTAGAGCAAAGTATTAAAGAGGACCCGAATGATCGATTCGCCACCGTGCACAGCAATAGGAGCTTTGTCCATCAACTTTATGGAAGATTTTGCGCAAAGATATTGGCTTACGACCTTACTAGATCCAGCTTGTGCAAGAATTAAAGCCGCGAGACCATGCAATGCGTCGTGATTTTGGTGTATGGGCCGAAATGAGATTGATCTCGATACTGATTTTCATTCCAAAATTTTGTTCAATGATGGCTAATTTTTGGTTGAATGGCTACGTCAACAAGCAAAATTTCCGCATTTGGAGTGAAGATAATCCACATGAGACCCTTGAGAAGCCATTACATCTACAAAAACTGACTGTTTTGCTGTGCTCTATGGGCTGGTGGAGTCATTGGGCCATACTTCCGAAATGATGCTGGAAAATCAGTTACCGTTAATGGAGCCATGATAACCGACTATTTTGTTCCCGAATCGGCTGGCATGACTGTGGATGAGATGTGGTTCCAACGAGACGGCACTACATGCCACACAGCCCACGTCACAATCGATTTATTGAAGGAACCATTCGATGAGTGCATGTTTTCGCGGAATGGCCCTGTCAATTGGCCACTAAGATCGTGTGATTTGACACCATTGGATTATTTCTTTGGGTATATGTGAAGTCTCTCGTCAACGCTAACAAACCAGAAGCGTTAGGGGACTTGAAAGCCAACATTCGTAGCGTTTTTGCCGACATACGGCCCCAAATGCTCGAAAAAAGTGGTTGATAACTGGACTTCTAGACTTGGCTTTATTTGAACAAGCCTCGGCGGCCACATGCCCGAAATCATATTTAAATATTAATGGCATAAAATTATCCTTCCAATAAAGCCAAATTGATAGATATTTAAACGATTTTCTTGTGTTTTATTTCAATTCGAAGTTCTATACCTCTAAAAAAAACACCCTTTACATATTAGGATGTTGTATCCTTGTACTATACGCGGAGTCCTTGGTTCAAGTAACAACACTAAGTTTCTTCACTGCCCTAGCCCTTTCAAAAGCCTGACAATCATCCAAGAGATAAATCTGTCAATAGATGCTTCTCAAATTTGCTGTAAACGGGAGGTCCCATTTTGTGTGGTAATAAAAATACAGACAAATGAATGAAGAAGCCAGCTTTGAGGCTCTATATGGGCCTTTAATAGCGTTAAAAACAATGCTGTTCGAGATGATTTTTTATGAATAGCTTTTAGGTTGTGTGCGCTAGGATGTTGTTGGGCGGTATTCAGGATCATTACATGGTGCTATCTTCGGAAGAATGTAGATAGTACAGGTTGTTAGAAACCTTGGAAGCGCAGTATTTTGTTTTGAATATCAGTAAAAAATTTCGCCAAATGTTCGTACACTGTTTATTGTTTCTTAAATCAGATAATCTGCAGTTTGTTGATCCCTGGAGTCTTGCAGTTATGGATGTTCGATATCGATTCGCTGTATTCATCTTTCCTGATCGTGTGCTCACTCATAGATGTTATATGGCATGTATGCTCCATTTCGTCGGATTTCCAATGGGCATTTTGGTTATTCTGTTCGGCAACGCTCCAGACGTTTACCCAAAATCGTTCCTTATCGTCCTTAGAGGATGTTGATGTTGATTTACCTTCATTACCCTTGTTGATAGGAGACCTCTGTTAAAAGTTTGCTTGATATTATGGGAAAGCTCGTTCTCCATTTTATTTTTATCGCAGTTTGTATATCACCTTATTACTTTGGTTTATGCTTGCGACTGGTGCGTTATACGGTCTACTATATGGGAATTTTCTCTGATCCTATGATCTGCAATTGTTCTTCGGATGCGTCTGCAAAGTAGATTAGATCTTGCACTGCTTTAGAATGCTGTTGTCTTCCAATTTAATTTCTTAAGGTTCCTATTCGATTTTCTAACTTTCTTCTCAACCTACGAGATTTTCTGTACCAGTGTTGCTCCTTGGAGAGAACTTAAGCAGGACTCTGCCTAAGACGTTTGCTGCTACTTGTGCAGAGATATATTTTTTTATAATTTGCACGCATTCAAGGGTTTATGAATACCCTTTTAATATTTAAGCACAGTACGAGCTTTAGAGAAGGGGAAGAAATAGAGTTAAAGGAATGATTTTGGATGTATTGAAGACTTACTCCATGGGTGGTGTCCTAATTAACTTCAGGGGGTCACAGTTTTTTGTGTTCGTTCGTTATTCGCAGAAATATCAAGTTGGTGTATACTTTTAGGAGTAACTACCGAACTTTTTATTTCTTTGAATAAAAGTTTCATGGATTTTGGTTGGGATTGAACGCATAACTTTACACTCAACAACAGCACTACACCGCGGCCACCCATATAAGCATGCAGAGGCATTTAAGATGGTGATTAAGATTTCGAGTTCGGTGATATTAGTGTAGATAGTTCAGTAATATTTCCTCATTCATGATTTTTCTAAAGTCGGGTTTACCTTTGGAATTTTGGGCTTTAGAGATGAATTCATGTCTTCAAACTGGAATAGACCACGGCTGAAGATGGTTAACAAGTCTCAGTTTGTATGAATCGGTTGAAATTCATTGAAATGTGACTGTCGTTTGTGGTCCCGATTATGCTTCTTGTGGAATTGGTGCTTGAAGTGGTATGTTTTCAATAACGGCTGCTACTTGTTTGTTGTCAGTCATGTTCAATGTATTCGTGATGAAGGATTTCATCGTTTCTGATGGCTCAATCAGCGTTGACACTTTAATGCAATTGCAGTAGATCAACTGCATTTCTTTCAAAATTGAAATCAACTGCCAAAAAATGATATCTACTTCATTTTTTAGATTGTATGCACATCTAGATCGAGAAAATGTGAAAAGCATACTAAATTGTTGTATTTTATTCAACAGTGAAGCCTAAAAAAGAGCATTGGGCAATCAAGTGTTGCATTAACTGCAGAGCACAGCAAAAAACCGTAGGTGATTTGTTTTTGTTTAGTTTTTGTTAATTAACTTGGTTATGTTTGAAATAAAAATCTACTGCGAAAAAATAGTCCTAAAATGGCAACGCTGGCTCAATTGCTCACATGTCATGTTTGCTGTTCATATTTCCGAATTTTCGGTAAATAGTTTAAAACATGGGCTTTCGCATTAGTTGCGATGCACAAGGTGGCGCAAACATTTGTAACCCGACATTCTTTGTCTGTTCTTTTGTTTATGAATGAAAAACTTTGGTTGTGCTTTTTAATTATGTTTTGATGTATTTCGGCCTTAGGACCGCGATGGTAATTGTGATGAACTGCCGCTCAGAAGGTCTTTGTTCGATTATTCTAAATGATTTTTCACTGCCCCTCCTCTCATGATGATCCAACAAATCACCCGAGCAGTATTAATTGTCAAGAAGAATTACACAGCACACATGAATGGTTATGAGAAAAAAGCTAGGACTATGGGTCTGTTGCGACATAAATTTGTATTTTCGATCACTCTTGCCAGAACTTCCGATATAGGTCCTCGTATTCTTGACGGATATTCTCTTTAAAGGCTTCAAGTTTCTGAGGCTTGTTGAAATAGACTCGTGACTTTAAAGAAGCCAATCAACAAAAATCTGGAACTGTTAAATCAGGCGATCTTGCCGGCCAGTGCAAATTGCCAAAACGAGAGATTAGGGGATACAAAAATTCAGAGCTCAGATGAAATAGGAGCTGAAATGAGACCCGAAGACACCTGCACATCATGCAGTAACTTTGAGCGGGTGAAATAGCTCTTTGTGGGTTATACGCGGATTTTCGGTTTCCCAGAAATGATAATTTAGCTTATTCACATATCCACAGAGATAGTAATGGATATCATCGCTCATGATGATTTTCGATTATAAGTTATCTCCCTCGTGGTACTGATTCAGGGTGGCTTGGCAGTCAACAACTAACAGCTGATGCATTTTCTGCACTTTGTAAGAGTACATCTTTACCAACAATTTAATGCCTTTAACCTCAATACCAAAAGTTATTATTGTGACCGATAAAAAAGTAATAAATTAGCTGTAGGAGTGACCCTCTATATTCATGTATTTTACTGGTAAGATATCGTCATTAATGCTTTAATGGATCCCCGTGTAATCACGATAACAACTTTTCCACGAATCAACTTTTATTTGTATACTCAATACTCAAATATATTGAAATAAAATTGGCACCGTGCTGCCAATTTATGCAGGCAATGCAATCGCACTGGAATTACTAAAGCACATATAGATATCCTGCATAATAGAGTCGTTAAAATGCGTCTGAAATGTAAAATCACTGTTTAATCGAGGCCACAGTTATAGGCGGCGGAATAATATATGAGCAAACAACTGCGTGCGTTTTTTTGCTAACCTTCCTAGTGATTTAAAAAAAAAACTAAAAAAAGCAATGGCTAAGAAAAAAATAAGTTTATGACAATCTTGACTCATTATTTGTCTGATTCATTCATATTCTTTAATAAATGTTCTTGTCAAACACAGTATATATTCATTTTAAACTACTCTAGAAAAACATCAAAGACTATGAGTTGAAAATACTAATATTAAATCTGTTCTTAAAATACACACTTCCCAGCAGAAAACTTGCCAAAAAAAATAAATTCAAAAAAGCTTCTAACAATCACTAGGCTGATCTCAATAACGGAAATGTACTGAATCTAATTTTCGCTTCTCGGCGTTAATTAGAATTAATACGCACCGAGTGTGCGTATGGTGATGAATGTTTAGTGCGTACGAGTTACTAGTAGTAAATTTCAATTTGTCAATGCCAACATAAAATATTTCTTAAGCAATAAAAACTTTATGATTTGTTTTAACAGAATGCTTAAATTTGCAAAACGTTTTCTTTTCAGTTTCGGCCGATTTAATTTTTTTTATTAAATTTTTAAAAGGAGAAAATGTCATAAAAAAATAAAAAACCTATTAGAAAAACTACCCCCTATAATTCTGTTAGTTGGTTTCTGAAAGTGTCAATTCTTAAAACAGAATTGTAGGGGAGTTCTCTCCTTTATTTAGTATTTTTTGCGTACTGAAACGTCAATAATTAAAAAAAGGTAAAAATAAGATTGTACTGGAACAGACCTCTTATTAACATTGTCCCTAACCGAACCTAATATTTTTGGAACTTTTCAGAGGTAACCTTATATCTAATAGGTTTTCTATTCTTTCTTAGACAGTTTGTTTTGTCATATATCATAATATGTCATATGTCATTTAATCTATAAATTGCAATTTTTCGCAAGGGTAGGTGAAAATTATACATATAGACTTGAGAATAGCAAGCGCTATTCTGTCAGTGTCAGTCCTGAATAAACCTGAGCCTCAACAAACATGTCTCTATTTAGCCCGGTCCTTAGCTAACTGCTTCCAGTAACGCATTTCGAATTGTGTTAGTTCGGTTTCTACTTTTGAGCCCCACTTAAGTCGAGGTCTTCCTCTTCGGCGTTCCACGTCTGGCTGGGAATCGAAGACTCTTTTAACCGGAGTATATGTGTCTATACGCTCTACATGTCTACATGATGGCTTTACTACTGAATTGCCTTCTAAGCAGTGGCTGGGAAAAGTAATTCTTCGTTTTATTTCTTTATAGATGTTGTCAGAGTTAAGATCGGGTCCGAGGTAGACAAAGTCCCTTACTACCCCAAAGTTGTATTTGTTAATGTTGTTTGTTCTTTCGTGTTGACAGGATATACTTGGTCTTATCTGTTATTTACTGCTAAATCCTGGCTATGACATCACGTTGAGTCCTACTAATGATTTCAATATCGTCGCCGTATAGCTAGTAAAGGGTGTTTTTTTTTAGAACTTTTAGAACTTTAAGTTGGCAACACTTTTTTTACTGGCGGCCATTTTATCAGCTATCAAGTGGTTTATTTTTTGTTTGGTTTCGCATTTCAACATAAATAGACTGACGTCTGAACAACGCTTCCAAATTGTGCAAATTTTTTGAAAATCATGGTTCTGTTCGAAATACGTATCGCGCACAACGTCCATTTTACGGTCAACATAATCGTGCATCAGAGCAATTAATTCGATTAAGTATGGAACGTTTTCGCACTACGTTTACTCTAAATGATAAATTGATAATACGCATCCACAGAGACGTCGTACAGTGCGTACAGAAGAAGTCATTGCTGCGTCAGAACTTAGCATAGAGGAAGACCCGAATCAGTCTATTCTGCCGTATTTTGAGTGATGATAATCCTCAAGTGTATGTTGAGACACCGTTACATCCACAAAAACTGACTGTTTGGTGTGCTTTATGGGTTCGTGGAATAATTGGTCCGTACTTCTTTTAAAATGATGCTGGCCATGTTTACTGACTTTTTCGTTCATTAATTGAACAACCATGATGTGCAGGAGCTGTGGTTTCAATAAGACGACGCAACATGTTAGCTCGTGCCACAATTGATTTGTTGACGGAAACGTTTGGTGAGCGCATAATTTCGCGGTTTGGTCCTGTGAATTGGCCTCCAAGATCGTGCGATTAAACGTCGCTTGACTATTTGCTGTGGGGATATGTGAAGTCGGTAGTCTACGCCGAAAAGCCCGAAACGATTGACCACTTGGAGAACAACATTCATCGAAAATTGGACCTCTAAATTAGACTACGTCCGAGGAAGCAATGGCGGTTATGTGCCAGAAATCATATTTAAATTACCCGTTTGCAAATGAAGCGAAATAATATCGGAATGACATTCGATGCAAAATTAAAATAGAAGTCTCATGTAAAAAAGAATTGCGAAGAACTTAAAAATAAATACAGAGAACTATACTGGTTGCTCGGAAACTATTTGAAGCTTAGCCTTGATAACGTCGCAGGGACATGAGTCCCAGAGACATAAGTCCCGAACTAAGTTCGGGCCGAATCCAATTCAAAGTGCTATACCTTCAAAAAAAACACCCTTTAGTTGCACCGATTTATAAAAGATTGTTCCTCTGGTGTTGGCTCGGGAGTTTTGCAAAATTCTCTCAAGAATTGTGTTACGGAAGTCGATAGTGTATCACCTTGCCTAAATCCTTTTTTGGCATCGAATGTTTTGGTGAGGTCTTTTCCAATTCTGATGGAACAGCGAGAATTCTCCATCGTCATCCTGTATTGATCTGTATAGTACGTCTCTATAAATGTTGTCGTATGCTGTTTGAAATCGATGAATATGTGGTTGGTATCGATTTGGTCTTCTTGACAAGGACAGTGTGTGAAGATTTGATCAGTTGTGGACCTTCTTTCCATAAAATCACACTGATAAGGGCCGATCAGTTATAGAATAGATTATCTCAACTTACCCGTCGGAGTCGGCATAAAACAGGAGGTCCTGCCATCGTGCAAGAAGTACACACGCACACATGAATGGTTGTGAGAAAGCTAGGCCCTGGGTACTAACGAGCCTGTTGCGCCAAAAAGTTGTATTTTTGTTTTTATTGAGCTTTAGCTTAGATATTATCCTCATCCTCACTTCATTTAGGTCGTATAGCTGATACTTTCTGCTGTAGTCGTCAATATGTGTCGGATATGTCGCAAGATTATGTGAGTGGCACCTCTCTTCGATCGCGCCTTTTCCTTGATCTATTTTCTTCTTTCTGAAAAGCTGGTGTTCTTCCCTACATCTTTGCCTATAATGGCCTTTAGCGGCTTTTGTCTTCGCCTGCTATTTGCTTTGTAGGACTCATTTTTGGTTGCGAGCATCTGTCAGCATTATTCGTCAAATCAGGGCTTTCTTGTGTTTCTTTGCTAGGCGCCAGGACCAATAAAAAAGCAGCTTCGCAAATATACCGACGAATCAAAAGCATTAGATAAAATGGGAAATATCCCACAGATTTGTATAATTCGCTCGAATTGCTGGTGATGTTATTGCACTTGAAAATATGCGTGCAAATTATCATTAGGTAAACTAGTCAAAGCTTTGCAATAGCTGTTTGCAGACAAAAATAATAAGCACAATGGTAGAAGCAAATTCTTGACATGACCATTTAAAGGAAAAGATGTCTGCATTCCGAAGAATCCAAGGGATATGACATTTCCGAACTCGATAGGCGTTTGTAAGCCCGAAATAAATTTTTGGAGTTGTTCGGTTAATATCTAGGCACGGATTGCTTCTCACATGGACAGCGATATACATATTATGATTTGTGTTACAGATTCGTCAAACTAAAGAATCACTATATTTGCACAAACAATGAAACAAACATATTGGAAACTTGTGCTTTTTCTTTTTATTTTTTTACATTTAACCAAACTGAGCCACAGAAACACGTGGCCGGGTACAGCTATATCTGTACATAAATAAAAAAATTAGTTTTGTAAATAAATGCAAAAACATATGGCAAGTACTCTACTCCATGTAGTGTCTTTTAATAGTTTAAAATATTTGGTTTGACGCGTGCTTAAAAAAAACTGATATATGACATTTTCCTATAGGCCAACGGTATAGCATAGGATCTTGACAGCTGCAAAATACTTCTCGTCGCAGATGATTGATATGTTGTTAGGCGTGATTTAATATGCTCTCGTGACCCTAATGTTTTTGATAGTAAAACTTCTAAACACAACGTCATACTTGATGGATATTCTTGAACACACATATTATGTAGATCATTAAACCAACCAGTAATTAAAAATAAATACCAAGTACTCTATGAAATCCCACATGCTGTGATAGCAAAACCAAAAGCTAAATAGATGCTTTTTCTCATAAATTATTGTTATTTTTATTTTTGTATTATGTATCAGAGTGCGCAGGTCTTCAGCACTCGCCGATTTGCTTATCTTATACCTATAGCAACGTTTCCAGTATAGTGGGCTATTATCAACGAGCGTAATATTTGCAAAGCGAATGAGTATATTCAAATATATTTGTAAGAGATAGACAGTATGTTTGGCAAAAGCGTATATGAACAGGTGACGTCAAACTTTTATTTTTAAATGTTGACTTAGATTCTTTTGTTCCTACCCATCTATTTGTTTCATGAAAATCCGGGTATATAATATTCGGTGAAAAAGAAAGATATTTTTCTATACATGTTGATTCATTCATATATTGGGTTATATTCGGTAGGTAGAAGCTTCTGTCCTTCCGATAGAAGTCTTTTCAATCCCTTCTTACGTTACAGCCAGTTGAAATGGTGCACCTTTATTATAAAGCGGAACCGATGTTAAAAACAACAATGACGCCTTAAACTTAACATAAAATAAAATTCTGTACTGATTCATTTTTCTAAAAAGTTTGGTAAACAGATTTGTTTTATGATAATACAACTTTTTTTACGCATTTTATAAGAAGGTAATGAGAAATTGTGTCCCATCAAAGGTCTTTGAATTATACTTTAACTTAATAAATTGGCGCCATATTCCGGCACAATCCTGTGCGTCAACCAAAACGCCTTTCTAGTAAGTCCGATTCTTATCTAATACCTTCCAGTTGCACACTATATCTTGGTTTAGGTATTTTCTATAGCGCTTTTGAGTGGCGCTATAGAAAAGGTCATGTATTTCCCCGTACACCTCGTAGTGTTATACGTCTCCAGATACGAAGTGAATATAAAATTTACTATGTCAATGATTGGACTGCTTTCGAGGCTAAATATATTTATTTAAGTTTCTCAACATTTTTAAAACTTTGAAAATTGCACTGTCATTCCATAAAAAAAAATTGTCAAACATATCCTCACTTGCAGCACACAGTGTTTAATTAAATTTATCTGTATTTGCGAAAACAAAAAAAAAAAATACACTCTAAGCTCTTCCACTAAGAACTCTTAGAAGCTTTAGCTGCCAAAAACGATTGTCCAATTAGTCGACGACGAATTTTTGTTGTAACGTGTTCGATGATGTAACACGAACGAATACTATTTATTTTAATCTAATTTTTTTTTTTAATTAATAATTTTCTTATCGCCGTCGATATAATATTTGCACTAATAAGATAAACAAACGTTTGATTCGCCCTATCGATTAAATTAGAATATTAAGTGTTGCGCCGTGATTTTTGTTTTCCTCGAACTAAATTTTATTTTTAAATGATCTTGTGCGTACCAATTTAAAAAAAAATTAACCGAAAACGATTTCGAAAACGAATTAACTGGATCGGAAACATAAATTAACAAAAATCAAATAATAATAATATTAACAAAAATATGAAAATTATTAGCAAAATAAAATCGAAATTATTATTGAGTGAGTTAGCTTTTTTATGGACTTTTATGGATGTGTTAATGTGCAATTTCGCTAAAGCCAGTTCTGAGGAAAATACAAAGTGCAACTACTAAAGGACTCTTTGGCTGCTGGTGTTCATTGTATTCACACAATTTGCATGTGCTTGAGCTTTTTAGATCCCTATAAAGATCAAATAATTTTTTTTGAGCAAAACAAAATGATGTACGCACCTATAGGCACCTTTTCATATGAAGACAATTTTATTGACAACAAATGGTGGAGGAAATGTACGTTTACTTATTGCATTCTAGAGATATTATTTACCCTAACATGTGTTTTGCACCCGATTAGATATTAATGTTTATGTCTACTACTTATAGCTATCCTTATCGATTAAATATTTTTAATGTATTGATTTTTTTTTTTTATTTTGAGTGTTAAAAAATGTTTTTAATGTTTTTGTTTTTAATACTGTTCTAATCTTTCGGCGGTTTTCAAAAGAATCAAGTGTGGCCAGATACAAATATATATTGTAGTTCAAATGTACATTATCTTGTTAATGTACATTTTTTTTTAATAAATTATTTATTATTTAACAAATATTTATTTATTTATCGCGATTGGTGTACATAAATGTTGATGAATTGGGTTTTATGCTGAATTGGTTTTAATTTCAGAGTTCTTTTTTTTCAATTTGTGGTGTAATATTTTTACAATAACGCAAATCTTTCAAAAATTGTTTGTTTGCCTTGACATTTATTTCTGATCATACCAAGTGGGCTAAGCAAAATAAAACAAATAAATTTTTGGTGCAACAGGCTCGTGAGTACCCAGGGCCTAGCTTTCTCACAACCATTCATGTGTGCGTGTGTACTTCTCGATGGCGAGAAGTACCGACTCCGAACGGCTAAGTTGAGATAAGCTATTCTTGACAATTGATACTACTCGGATGATTTGTCAGATCATCACGAGAGGAGGGCCAGTGAAAAATCATTTAGGTGTTGCTACGGCTGGGAATCGAACCCAGATCTTCTGCGCGGCAGTTCATCGCACTAACCAACGCGCCACTGGGCTAAGCATGCATTTCTTTTAATATCTTATAGGGTAAAATGTATCTCAAAAGCAACACCATGTTGGATAATACCAAAGAGGTATAAAACTACATAGAGTACGCATCTCAGCTAAAAATGTTGTAGCCGTTTCAGACGCGGGCGATAAGTCTGAAGGGGAATTTTCGTCGTTCGAATACATCGGATATGCTGACATGGCAATGTGAACACTAGGGTATCAAAATCAGTACCCCACATAGTAAATTTTCACTATATGAGAGTTGTATACTCTTTGATAATACACAAAAGTATGAGAAAAAATTAACCTATGTTCTACGTACAGAATAGTTCTTACAAATTTAGCATTCTGGATATAAGTGACTGATAACATCTCGAAGTCCTAAAAATCTATCGATTTTCACATACGGGTCTAAAACAGATGAAGAACTGGCGCTGGGGTTTACACCATTGACCTAGAAATCAGCCGCTCCTTCAATCTGGCTAATCATTTCCACGTCTTTTAAGACGAAGTTCACGATTCATCAGGCTGATATGTTGATGAGGGATATTAAACATTCTAGGGTAGTGAAAGACAAATCTCTAAACGAGATTGCCCAACAGTACAATCCCAACCAATGTTGTGTTCCGGGATCATAGGCAACCCTTCAGCTGATGACCAGACCCGACAAGGCAGACATTTCGACTACTTAAAACAAATTAAATATCTAACATCGACGCACGGCCCTTATAGGGCCTCGAAACTAGCTTCCCCATTCAGTTGTGTCTAATTTCTTTTTTTTTTTGGGAACAATGAATGGTACCTCCTGTTTAACGCCGAGTCTAAATGTCAAATTTAAGAAGCTTCTCATAACAGTTTTGTACTCTTGGATATTGTCAGACTTTTGTTATAGGAGAGGTAGGACAATGAAAACAATAAACCTTAGGTTGCTTTTGTTGCTTTCGGGATTTGAATCAGGGACCTTGGTAGCTCATCGCACTGACCACCGTAGCCACTTTTGCTGTTTAATTTTGTCCACAGTCAAACACAGGTGTTCACAGATCGACTACTGCAATATGTTCTGGTTCTATGTCTAAGTCGCTAAATCAAACCAATGTCAACCTGGGAAGGCATGCTCTTCCACTGCAACGATTTCTGCAGGAGGTGCAGAGACGAGAAGGATAATGAAACAATGGGACACTTCCTAAACAACTTCAGTATGGCCAACATAAATATATTTATTAAGAATCTGGTTTCAGAAGTTGCTTAAGAGAGGAATCATGAGACTCGTATATTGGCATCACAATGGATGGATGAATTTTGGAAGCAAGAATGCGACGGATGTTCTTAACTCTTCAATGCAATGCAACCACTAATTGTTACCTTATCTATTGGATCTATATCTCTATTATCATTCATTCTCATTTTAATGGACAAGTGAATAGCAGAACTTCCGCTACTGGAGTACGAAGAACCCGTGAGCATCCTCAGTGAATTCGGAGTCTTATGTGGAGATGTTAGGTGATCTGATCTGCCAAATTGCTGCTCCATCCTACTTGACTAATGACTATTATTAAAGAACATGGTTCCAGCAATATGGAGTAACATTACACCTCAAATATACGTCTCTACCACGAGTTCGTGAAATTTTTCTGGCAAATTGATCTCCAGTATAGGTGACATAAGTTGGCCTCCGCGCAGTCCATATTAAAACTCTTAGCCCTGTAAAGTTTTCTTAAATCTATAGTTTAATAAATTAGTGCCGCTAAATCTAGGGTTTACAGCTAGCTCTTGAATTGTTTCTGGCTTATCGACGACACCTTTTCTTTCAAATAACCCCAAAGAAATAAATCCAACGGTATCAAACACATGATCTTGGCGGCCAATTGACATCGCCACCACGTGAGATAACACTGCCATTGAATTTCTTTAGCTGTGTGGCAAGTGGCACCGTCCTGTGGAAATCACAAATCGTCCACATCCATGTCTTCCAATTCGTTCTTTATCATCTCACGATAGCGAACATCATTCACAGTAACTGCCTGACCGGCCTTATTTAAGAAAAAAAATACGGCCCGATGATGCCGCCAGCCCATAAACGGAACCAAACAATCACTCTTTGTGGGTGCATTGGTTTTTCGACAATCACTGTTGAATTAACATTCGCCCAAATGCGGCAATTCTGCTTATTGATGAATCCACTGAGGTGAAAATGTGCCTTGTCACTGAAGATGGTTTTCTTCGAAAATTGATCATCCACTGTTGCCATCTCTTGCCACCACTTGAAATGGTCAAGAGGCTTTAGTTCTGGAGTCAATTGCACCTTGTAAGCGTATAAATGCAAGTCTTTATGCATAATGTTCATCAACGACGAGCGTGTGAGGTGCAATCTTTGGGCACAACGACGAGTTGAGGTGGACGGCTCTTCAGCCACACTATCGCGAACAGCAGCAACATTTTCTGCAGTACGAGCTGTACAAGCATGCTCTGGTGTTTTCACATCTATTACAAATTTTTGCACGATTTTTCCGATTGTACGCACATTTGGACGATTAAATTGACCGAACAACTCACGAAGTGTACGATATGCATTTTGATTTGAACGCCCATTTTCATAATAAGCCTAAATAACTTAAACGCGTTGCTCGATTGTGTATCTTTCCATCGTTCAAATCTAGGTAGTCTGAAATTGATAAATGTCAAATGAAATGCAGAAAAAAACTTGACGTTTAGGTGTGGTTCACATTCAACATCGGCCCTTAAAATTTAACCACCCTTTATATTCGAACTGGGGCTTTGCCCCACATCTGTCTAAAAGAGGTCAGAATTCCTAATACAGGATGGGTTTTGTGTTCCAGGTCGATTTTATTAAGAGAATAGTCGATAACAATTATTTATCATCTTATGCAGCAAGAACGTGTGGAATGATTGAAGTGGTCCAGTTTTACAGCTCGCTGTAGACGACTGCTATTTTTGGAAAAACATTATTATCAGCGGCGAATTTCATTTCGACTTGGCTCGCTTTGTCAATAAACAGAATAGCCAATCAATAATATAAAAAATATAAAATTGTATTTAATTTAAAAGTTGTTGAACAAAAAAATATCGTCCTGGAACATAAAGAGCAGCCTGTATTTCTGTTTATCATGTTATAATGTATGCTGCTATTGATTCATATGAATTTAATATTTTCTCCTCATATTGTTATGTACCATTTTCTCCTTTTAATCTTTGCTGTCAAACTTTAAAAAATCAGCAATGCTGCCAAATATATTATAATTCCCGTTTTACTTTTTTCCCCAACCTGTTCTGTTTGAAAACAAAACAAAGCTAATGCTATACCCCACAGTAATATGCATGTGATTGTACAGATAATTTATTCTTATATTGGGTTCAAAAAAGCTATTTAAATCAGGAAACCGCATTCATACTTTTTTATTTAACAATCTTTAACCACCTTATCCTTCAAGATAGTCCAAGACATGTATCTATGCGACAAAGCAGAACCTAACTTTCATAATTAATAAACCAGTTGGCCATATATATAGCGAATATAATCAAACAAACACTTTGACTTGAGTTTATACAGTGATGTCGAATTTTAGTCATTTACTGTATTAATTTTGTTTTATTTTTTTCTTCTCGTTGTTTTGTTGTTGTTTGAGTATACAACGTCTTTAAAATACGTGTCACTATGGTTGATGATAATATTTTCGCAAGTAAATAAATTAGTTCAACAGCTGCTGCTTTAGCTTTCGAAGCGCATCCACTCTATACAGGGCAACTTAAGGCTATTGCTACAAGGCGCGCACAGTCTATCGAGCGAGCTGACAATAGATAATGTCAGTTGGCAAACGCTGGTTTCAAATAAAAATATGTCTTATTGGTAGGATCTAGTTTTGATAATTTTCATTCAAATGTTTGTAACTAGAATGGAATGTTGAGTCAAATTTTAATAAATTTGTGTTAATTTTTATTGTGTAGATTCATGTGTTGCTGGAAACAAATCCCGATCGCCAAAAGAGAAAAATCATTATGAACCGGAAATTGTACGTTCAAAAGTACCACCACCACCCCCTCCGAGACGTATTAAGGATCATGATGAGTCGTCGTCGAAAGCACCACCTGCAGAGCCTATATCGGAGGCGTATACTTTATACAGTATACGCCAACAAATGGCGATAAGCCTAAATCGTATGAAGGACCTGGAGAATGAAGTCAAAAGTATTCCAGAACTGCAAGTGAGTAAATTTTTTTTTCCATCGTGTCGACTTACATGTGTAGTCGCTTGTGTTATCTTATCAAATGTGGAAAACTTGTGATTACATTTTTTTTAGTAATGAGGTTATTAAGAGTGCAGTCGTATAAAGTATGAAGCGGTTAAATTAATAGTTTGTTATTGATTGGTTCATTGATCACCGAATTATTAGAATTTGTGATAAAGTAGTAGATTTGCCTGTATGACAAAGGTGAGTCGATTGATACAAGCCTCAAGTATTTACCTGACGAAAGATATTGGTTATATCTGTGCAATGTTGTTGCCGGATTACTTTATGACATTTGGACAATCGATTTGGCAGTAAACAAGTTTGGGATGCAAATACATATGGGTTTTGTATATATTAACAGACCGGCCCGACTTGCCTAGAATTCAAACTGAACGCATAGAAAAGTTTTGAATCTTCTATCACCTAATGTTAAATTATTTACAAACTAAACTATCTATCTATCTTCAATCAATTAATATTTTGTAGGTTTCATCATAGGCGCCCGCAGGATATTTTGATAACATTTTTAATTGTTTTTCCTTTTTTTTTCATTCATTTTAAATTTCATTGACAATTGATTTAATTTTTCTTATGGAACCTACTCACCTTTTTTCTTTTATGGTAATAATAAATACTAAAATAATGCTCATTAAAAATGTATTTTTATTGTTTTGAAAACAGAAATTGCAGTTTTTGTGTTTTTTACCAAAACGATCTATAATTTTACTATAAAATTCCGTATCTTCCTTTACTAAATTTTTGTGAATGTTCATCATACACAACGCTTCATCACAAAGCATATTTAGAAAATAGTTTAAGAGTTTTCTTAGAAAAACTATTGCATACTTAGTTTTAATTCTTCAGTACAAAATGTTTATCTAAAAAAAAAAATTATTTAAAATCGTTCGACCAGTTTTTTTAAAAAGTGGTTATTTTTGAAAAACTTTTCGAAAAATTATTTTGAAATTTGTTCGAGTATGTAAATACATATATGGCAATTTTTAGTTTGCATCTAGGAAAATAATGTTTAAAAAAATAAATATACCCGTTTCCGACATATTTCGAAAACAAATTTTTTTTTTTGAGAAATTATTTAAAATCAAAACAAAATTTGATAATTTTGAAATGCCATATTAATAGGGTTATTAATGACTTCCTGTGTTCAAAATTTTGTTGACATCGGATTTATAGCTTACGAGAAAACTTCATTTGTAAATTCCAGTTTTATCTTTAAAAGATAGAACGTCCTAAAAAAAAATAGGATTTTGAAAGTTTTATCAAAATCGTTAGAGCCGTTTTCTAGAAAATCAAACTATTTGTTTATGGTTGTACGACATATGATCGCAAGTAAAAAAGTTACTTCAAGTGGTATTCTTGAGATACTTTTTAACTGTTATACCGAAATTCCGAGAACGACTCAACGCAATAAAAAGGTATGACAGTCTTTTCTATAGGAAATTGATCTATTTTGCAAACGTTAACAGGTAAATAGCTTTGTGAACACATTTTCAATATGAAATGTAAAATTAAATCCATTTTCATAACCAGTAAACAATGTTCATTGTATACAAGAGGAGGAAAATAATAGTACGCAGAGGTTTATCCGACCAAAGTCCAGAGTCGTCCTATTGTCCATCCGAGTCCATCCTATGGAAATTGGCTTTTCAGCCAAATTAAATAAACTAAACTAAATTGGTCAAAAAATGACCAGTTAGTCGAAATTCCCTATTAAGAACTGATAAAATGTTGGTAGACAAAAGTCGTAGTTCGAAAACAAACTGGAGGGGGCCCACCCTAGCCCCCCGCCCCCTGCGGGCGCCTATGGGTTTCATTATTATCAAAGGCCTGCTTTATATTTGTATACACTTCATATGTAGAACCGAATAATTGGATACAAAACCCTCCGCAGTTTTTGTATCACATGCTATTAGGAGCCGCGAGTGACCGATGGTTATTAAAAATTATAATTATTTTTTATTAAAATTAATAAATTAGGTACTCATAGATAATCAGTAGAATGGCTATTCTGTGAATAAGCAATTTAGTCCCGCAATACGTTTGTTCTATTACAAAATTATAATTTTAAAAGGTATTTCATTAAGCGCTTCCTTCCTAAAAATCGGTGACGGACGGACGGACAGACAGACATGGCTTAATCGACTCAGCTAGCGATTCTGAGTCGATCCATGTATTTTGAGGTATATGTAGCTATATTATTTCTCTGTGTTACAAACTAACTCAAAATTTAAGGCCTAAAAATCGGTGACGTACAGACGGACGGTAGGACAGGCAGACATGGCTTAATCGACTCAGCTAGCGATTCTGAGTCGATCCATATACTTTGAGGTATATGTAGCTTAATTATTTCTGTATGTTACAAACTATGTATCAAATACCCCTATGGGATAGGGTATAAAAAGTGTGTGTAAGATATCATCAAAATTTGTTATTCCTTTGAAAGGCCTATCGTAGCATAAAAAAACGTCATTAAAATGTCCGCCGCAGTTTCTCTGCGTCCGTGCACATAAATTCTGAATTCGACCCATGGCATGTGTTATGTTGGCTTTAAGTTCTGCTATGCTCAATAAAATGTACAAAAGACCATCAAACTAACTCAAAATGTAAGCCTCATACCAGGTGTCTTGATGCATTGACGGGGCTTAGTCGCCACAGATTTGTATGCAAAACCTATTGCATATAGCGTAATGTTTCTACTACAAGAAATCTTAATTTTATAGGCAATAACTCACCGTTGCTGCATTTTAATTGTGCAATATGAATCCATTAACATTTTTCACAAATGGAAAATAATTTAAAACACACGTTCGCGAATCGCGACTTCCGACACTAATAAAAACGCAAATTTTACGAGAAACGATATTGCACATTCACGAGCCACGACCACGAGAACAGCATCCTCACAAGCAAGGGCAAAATACAAAGGACCGCAAGACATGGCAGAAAACAAAACAACACCAACTTGCACCGATTTTTTTTTTCACTTGCACCTGGCAGTTTCACTACACTTCACATCTCACCTGACATATAGACTGCGATACATCCAATTAAATTTTATTCAGACACATTTCTCACCAATTTGCAAGAGCGAAGAAGCTAAAATAAAGCTGAAAAGATCGCTTCTCTTACCGCACAAAAACTAACTAAATGACTAAAATACACTTTCGACCATTGAGTATTAATTACTGGAATCAGCTGGCGACCGACGATTTCATAGACGGAGAGGAGTGACAAGGTATTGAACCCGACTTACTTACTGATCGGGATCACTTGAAAAAGGAACTTGGGATAGGGTATGATTTTGTTTTTCCGGCGTTTCTTTTTAGTTGGATAAAAACTATGTTCTCGTTGTTCTAAACTATTAACCATTTAATCATCTGACGTTTGACCGAAATGGCCGACCCCATTGGGTGTGTTCGGATAGTCGGGTTTGCTAAGATCTCTAAAAATGCTTTCTTTTGCCTACAAAATCATTGGTCTATTTATTTTTCTTTTTTTGATCTAAATCCATTTTTGTTTTTGTTTGGGAAAAAAATACAAATCTCAATTCTCACCAATATAAGCCGCGTTGTAAATGTCACATTTGGTAAGATATCTTTAATGTAATCAATTAAATATCTGTACTCATTAGTTTATGAAGTTGTCTTTTAAGAATAAGGGGAAATGACAAACAGATGCAATGCAAAAAACAGGGAATGTTTTAAAATGATTTATGAAAAGAAAGGATATTAGTCATGACTGGTTGATGATTACCAAAATTCTGTTTATACCATGTTGTCAATAATTCATATTTATGTATTCATAGGCAAACAATATTGACTTTTGCTCAAAACGATGTACGGTTGTGTTGTGCTTTATAATTTAATGTTTATGGTATTTGTTCTGTCCATAGTTGTAACACTGACAATAAAACAATTTCATAAGAAATAATAAACAAATAAATATTTTGACTGTCACTTAAGTTCAAATTCATTTATGTTACAAGAATTAGTAAAAACTTGGTAGCAGTTTTCACAGAAAAATACCCGTATACATTCTACAGGTCTATGATCTGCCGTCTATCGCGCCTGTTTGGGGAGACAACTACCTTAAGTCAATTTAAAAATTTAAACTTCGATTTGGATTTTACGAATAATGAATAATGAACAGGAGAAGCGATCACGGACAGATGAAAAAGAGGATCGACATTATCGATGTTAGAATCAAACAAAATTTCGAGTTCGAAAATTATATTGTACTGTGTCTTTATAAAACCAGTTTATGGGAATTAACGTAAATATTAATCGACCAAATGAATCGACCGATATATTTGAACTCGTGTATCAATTCCCTTTTTGGACTGAGGGTACCTACCTTAAAATATAAAACAATTTTCAAAAATCAACATTGAATTTTCGAGCCATTACTTTTTATTCTGTGGGTGCAGTGGCCTAGTGGCTAGTACACTGGACTACAAAACGCGGAGTCCGTGGTTCATACCACGAAATTCTCAACACAAAGGTTTTTCACTTCTTTACCTTCACCCAAGGGGAAAACTGTCATGTAAAGCTTGTCAAATTGCCATTCCGATTCGAAGTACCGTTAAACAGGAGGTCCTCTTCTTTAGGATTTAAGCAGTTGATTATACTTTTGGCTTCGATTCGATTAGCTTCTTATTTATTTTTCTCTTCTTTGTGGCAACATTAAGAACTTCGCAAACACAAATGAAGAGAGAAGCTAGATATTGGCAGTTAATGCCAGAAAGTGGACGTAGAAGTGATCGGCTTTTAAAAACAGAGACCCGTTTTTTACCATCAGACGCATTTAGGATATGCAGCATCTATTCAACGTCCAAGTCCTGTATTACAGACATCTTTTCACTTTTGAAAAAAATTTGCATTGCAAATTGTTGTTGTCTCATCTCACAGTGTTCGACAGTTCTTTCAGAATAGTCCATCGACTTTGCTGTTCCATTCCAATTAAAAACGCCACAAAATAATTTAAGAATTTGAAAAATGGGGTAGTTTTTTTCTCTCGCATAAGCTCTTTTATTTTAATTATTTTTACGTACGGGAACGACAATGAATAAATATAATATCGTACGGGAATAGACCTTAGTCACCATTTTTATTCCCTATCAGGAAAATATATCAGATTTCATTTAAAATAAATTTCCAATACTTTTTGCTTAGCAAATTTTTGATACTCACATTATTTACTTTCTATTATTTTTAGAACGAACTCACCCTGCTGCGTGATGACAAACAAAAGCTTCAACAGGAACTGCAAAAGAAAGAAGATGAGCTCGCCAAAGCCAAGGAACAACTATCCGCTTCTCCGGTTCAACAGATTAATGCAAGCCCCAGCCCCAGGCATTCGTCACCGGTTACATTCACACCGCAACGCATTAGTCCGATTTCACTAGACAGTCTTAGCGCTCGTATAAGAAACAGTCCGGCATCCTCAAATGACCAATCCAATCCGCAAGTACTTAAACGGGACGTGGCAGTCAATTGCGCCGCTTACACACGCGATATTGGTGTTGGTAGTAGTCCAATTATCTGTCGAACAATTGGTACGAATTTACCACTCGCAGGAGATGTTTTTGACAAGTTATATACAAAGCAAGAGCTCAACGAACACGTTCAAATCTGCATCAAAGAGTACGAGGAGAACTACAGGATAAGCCAAACAAAGAAGGTAGTTTCCGTTGGAACTCAAATGTTCAATCCGCCTAAGAAGGACTTAAGAGATAGCTCAATGCAGACTACAGCCGAACGACCAGTTCAAAAGTTCTCCATTGGAATAATGGCACGACCAACTCTACGAGACGTAATGGTTTCATGTAAGCCTGAGATGCGTTCCATTGCTTGTTCTGATCACCGGACTACTGATAGACTTTGCGATAAATGTGATATTCCAAAACGTACTGTTGGCTGTGGACCCGAACCGGAAGAGGAAAAGAGGAAATCATTGTCTCTCAAGCTGATGGACATGCCTGGAAGAAGTCAAACCTTCAGTCTTGGTGAAAATGAAAAGCTCAACATTAAACGCAAAACTATCGGCACACAATCACAATGGGTCACACATTCAATCGGAATGCAAACATCCTTCCCCGTTGCCTCTGTAGGGGTACAAAATGTCCCCCAGCAACAGTCGGAGTCTTCACAGTGCTTGGTGGAAAATGCAAATCGTCATACCGATACCCGGGATTTGATCAAAATGCGTACATCACAGGTCAACACCGATGAGGAACCGGTCCCTGTCAAGCCAGCAACCTGTGAAAGTTCATGTGGCACTGATCAGGTGCGAACTATCGATCATGGAGTAAATACACTGCCACCAGCCAAGACTAAACATTCCTCGTCCAACACCGAACAACTCCACAAACGGGACATTGGCTGTGGAGACGTTGTCAAGCCGCATATTTCGATCGCATGTGCCGACAATTACTGTGATTCCTGTAAGGAGGCTATTAAACATTTGGCGAAGGACTTTTCTAAGGTCCCGTCAAGCCCCATAGTCGCCACAATTGCGAGAAGTGATTCGTCTAAAATTCCTAGACCTAAACACCTATCGAGTCCCAGTCCGGTGAGAAAGAAGTTTATGCGGCAAAATACTTATACAATTACACCATCACCCACTCCAAGTCCTGTCGCAGAAAAGAGGAACATTTTGAGGTAAGTTCCACTGGATTTCTATGATTTTAAGCTTTGATTTATGTCTATGTTCGAGCTTTGAGCTTGTGACAGTTAAAGATCTAGCGATGTAAATTGCTAGACTTAGTTTTCGAGGCATCTCGTGAGCAAAGGACTTGTTTTTGGTAACGTTGTTGATCCCGACTAAGCAGAGAGTCTGAAACCACTGAAACATAGCCAACCATAAAGTAGGAGGCACAAAGAATTCCTTCAAGGAAAGAGTAACTAACAAACTTCTGGCACAAGATCTTCATGGCCAATTGACAAGACCATTTCTTGAAATGATATTTTCATCGAACGTTTTTCTCAATAAAGCGATTGATTCGTTAGCTATATGACATGTATTGCCATCCTGTTGAAACTACCAATATCATGAATTGTTGGGCTTTTGACAGTAACACGAGCTCCTTTCGCATTTTTAAAGAAATAGGGTCCGTTGATTCCGCCTGCCCATTAACAGCACAAAACAGTGAATTTTTGGGGGTGGATTGATAGCTGTTGGATTATCTCTAGCTGCTCATCGCCCCCATTTAACCAAAAATGAGCTTCATCGCTAAAAACAATTTTTCGATACCAAAAAATAGATCAATTCGAAGCTGTTCCAAGGCCCAAAAACCGAAATTAAAAAGTCAGTCGGCTTCAATTCTTGAACGAGCTGCATTTTATTCGGCTTTAAACCAAGATCAAGTTTCAAAATACGCCGCTACGTTTCACAAGATATGTCCAAAGCTTGAGAACGGCGACGAATTGATTGATCACGGTCTTCACGATCACTCTCTGCTACTGCAGCAATATTCTCTCCCTATACGCTTTCTGGTTGTTGAATGAATGTCCAATAGTGTAAAATTAGTTCCAAATTTGGTGATGGTTTTATGCATAGTGCGTTCAGTTGAACGATTATGAATACCAAACTCTATAACAATTTTTAACTGAGCACTGATTTTGGAAATATGTTTCCACAATTCGTAAGGGTATCGAAAAAAGTACCTCCTTTTTGATCACCCGTTACAGCTGAGAAAAGAAAACCAAGTTCAATTCAACTCAAAGAAAACGCAGCATACAACATTTACAAGAAAGAAAAAGTCTACAGTTCCGCTAATCGAAATGGGGAATATAGTTATCAAACTACATTCATCTGCTAGGCATCACAATTGGGTCAGATGTATCATGTTAACAACATGTAATCTCTATATCCTTCCAAACAATGTTACTTTTTCAGAGCTAAGAGATATTTTACTCCAGACCAGTTTCTTCTTCTGTTTAAAGGCCAAGTACGACCAGGTCATGAATACTGTTCTCATGTTTGGAGTTCTGCCCCGAAACATACACTAAACTAACTTATCTATAAGACGTACAATCCGTCTTATAGATAATTTATCCCTTACTTCAAATATGCAACAGTTGGCAAAGCGAAGACTGTAGCAGATCTGTCACTTTATTACATACATTTTCACGGCAAATATTGGGAGGAGCTTTTAGCATTTCATATGCATATGCAGTTTCAGCTCACAGACACACTGTCTGAATGGTGAAACGAACAACGCAATTCCATTTTTTTCTGTCACAAAACAAGGAAACAATGGCTGTGTTCCGGCTTTTAGATTTCCCAAGTTAACTTTGCAAATGCACTGTTCTCATTGGTCAATTGACTATGTCACGTGACTAAAAATGCTTGATTGACCAAGTGCACTTCGTAAAACTAAAACCCGAAACACGGCCAATGAAACGGACTTCCAGGGCGTATTTCCACCACCTATAAACAATCTACAACAGTTCAAGAGCAGATTCAATAACCACCTCATCTCAGGGTACTCCTGAAGCGTTATAGATTCGCCTCATTAGAGAAAAGTTTAAAAAAATCCTGAAGCTTTAATGACGCAGAATCACAAATTACGCTTCCTCTACTGCGTCCGACGTCTGGCTGTGAATCGAATACTCTGCAAGTCGTAGTATTGGTGTCCATTCGTTCTACATGTTTCAACCATCTTAAACATCCAATGCGGAGTTTTTTTAAGACCGAAGATTTTTCGAAGAATTTTCTCTCAAATCGACCAAGGATTTCTTCATCCACTTTTAATACGGTCCATGCTTCAGCGCTGTAGAGCAGGACTGTTATGATCAGGGTGTCATATAAGATCTCCTTATTAGTTCGTTTGAGGGTTTTACTACTAAATTGCCTTATTAGCCCGAAGTTGGCAAGAGTAATTCTTTCAGGATTTAAAGGGGTATTTTCGACCTGCTCAGTGATATTGGAAAGTAGAACCTATAAACTTCTTCTACTGAGTGTAATTGAGCTGCATAATACAACATTTTTAATGTTGAGGTCTAAAACACTAAAGGGAGTAAGGGAAGAAGTACTGGGAGAGTATCAATAGGGAGTGATCTTATTACCCCAGTGTTGCCAATACATGCAGTTCTTTGTTTCCTCTTAAGTTTTTCGATAATGTAACCTTAACTCATAGAAGGCCACAAGATTAGTTTCCCATAAGTTAGTCGTGAACTACAACCGTACATCTAATGTGTGATCTTTGATTGTATATCCCATATTTTTACGAACGTTTTTCTACATACATAGAATGCTATACATGCTTTCTTGACTACTTGCTCTGTTTGTTTTTCAAAAAAAAAAAGGTACATATTCAGATTTTTGGCATTTGATGAGAGTGAAAGTGCATGTCCTTTAGGGAAGCTAATTTATGCCTTACTCGGATTAAAACCAGGATCACATTAATTAGAGCATTTTCTATGATCTCGCTGATCGCGTCGTCCCTATATGTTACTATCTTAATTTCTATCACGTTCTAGTCGGAATAGCAGTTTATTCATGACGAGAAGCCACAACAGAGGAATGATGACTCTCTTCTCTGAAAAAAAGCTTCTATTGAACTCGAATTCGACTTCTCCTAAGGATCTTCTATCTTAAAAAACACGTCGTTTGAGCCGACACTTTTTGTACTTTATTTGGGGAAACATGTTTGTTTTAATGATTCTTATAGCCCGAATCTCTCTGCCCCAGTGCAAACTTACAAACCTACGAAATTGTGGGAGAGTTGGGTCAGCTTTGTTTGTTTTGTAAATGACAAACGAATCGAAATTTACTATATATCATTCAATCTTGTTCCCGTACTTTTTCGTAAATCTGTCTCCATCTGAGAGAATTTAAGACCACTTGAAGAAATTTGAGAATATACGAAAATTGACTGCGAAGGTACGGGAACAAGGCTAATATATCACAATAATATATAATATAAGCACCCTGTCCCACATTTTAAACGCAGGGGATGATGAAGATGAACTCTGTCATTATGAAATCTTTCTATTCATTTGTGACTATAAACAACCTACCCTCTGTAGGTTTCCGAAGGGTTGAAACAAATGACCCATGCGCACCGAAATGTTTAGAAGAGCATGAAACACGCAATAGGTTGACTCTTTCAGATTATGGATACCCAGATCCCAGGTGTTTTCAAACGAGTAAAGTTCATGAATTAGGTGTTCAATGTGTACTACGCATAATCCCACCATAATTTCTACTCGTATCCTTTCACGGTCACATCACATTTAGTGCGCATTCGTTTTATTTAACTTAGCTTTGCTGTTGTAGTGTACGCTTCGCCATAATTCTTGCTTCTTTTATTTTTATTCAATTGTTTGCATTGATTTTCTGTGGGAAAGGTCTTGTTATTTAACGAGTGAGTGATATGAAAATTAAATCTCTTGCTGATAATATTTTTGTTTCTTTTTAATCTTTAGTTCATTAGATGAAAAATCATCACAAAAAACCAGTCTGGATTCGGAAAATCTGATTTCATTGAGCTCCTTGTCGAAGAATGAAAGCAACGAAATGAAACAAAAGCACATTCTCGAAGAAATCGCCAGTGAAAATAATGCCCGAATGCTTGAACTCTGCCATGAAGGTGGCATTGGTGATATCGGAAAGGATTTAATTGTAAAAGAGGAAACTCGAGTAAGAATATCATGGTCCAGAGAGAATTCACCAGCCCCATCAACATCCACATCGTCCACGGTGAAAACGGTAATTGAAAATATTCCCGCTGGCGAAGAGAACAAAGATAAGGAAGATGTAAACACCACTGAATGTCCTGCAGAGGGCTTAGAACGCAAAGGTATCGAAGCTCAACCCATTTCTAGTCAAAGACGTCAACGCGAGGTACAAACTATGATTATGAATCAAATTGTATCGCAAGATAATGTTCCCCGAGAAAAGTAAGTTCGTATGCATATGTGTTTTGTACTTATCTAATCACATTTTAATTGTTTCAGGGTCTTTCCATCAAAGGAGATGCAGGCCGCCCTTAAAGTGATCAACGATTCCCTTCAGAAATTCTCCTCAAAGTCGAGTGACCATAAGAGTGCTACGGCTGTTGTGCAAATGGAATGGTTCCACATCTCCAGTACAGACAAGGCAGAGCCTTTTGTCGTTGAAGACTATCTGGATTGCTTTGAGGAGTTTTCGATTGCTTTATTGAAATACATTGTCAATTTGGTGGACAGCAATGTAAGTAATGGAAAATTGTATGTGAAGCTTATTTAAATGAATTTTTTTTGGAATCCGTACGCAGGGAAACACAGCAATGCATTATGCGGTTTCACATGGCAACTTTGACGTTGTATCCATTCTACTGGATTCTAAGGTTTGCAATGTAAACCAGATGAATAACGCTGGATACACGTGTGTTATGCTCGTCTCGCTGGCGAAATTGAAAAATTCCGCACATCGGACAGTCGTCCAACGATTGTTCCAGATGGCCGATGTCAATATACGAGCCAAAAAGGTACGAGTATGCTTATGTGGAAGCTAGTTCTATCTGAAACCTCTTCTTTTTACTTTTAAGCACTGTCAAACTGCCCTAATGCTTGCTGTTTCCCATGGAAACTTGGATATGGTTGAAATGTTGTTAGGCGCTGGCGCTGACATCAACATTCAGGATGAGGATGGTAGTACCGCGCTTATGTGCGCCGCAGAACACGGACGTGTGGATATTGTAAAGCATTTGCTATCACAATCGGATTGTGACTCTTTAATTCAGGATGTGGTAAGTGATGACATAATTTTATTACATGGCAGGGGGAGTAGGTAATCACATCTAAATGAGCCCTTAAATCATATTAAGGTGCAAGTTAGCTCATCACCAAGCTGTATAAAAATTAATTATATTTAGAGTTCTGTATGACATTACATAACCAACTCAACTCATGTTTGAATGGCATGAAGTTAAGGTAGAGAAGATAGACTACGTAACGTGTAGTCTATCTTCTAGACTACGTAATTTGTTGTTTTTTTGGTGTTCTTGAATATATTAGTCCTAAACTTGCCCCAAGGGACAATAATTGTGTAACCACGTAATCTACCTTTAGATTTTATTTTTGGAAATGAAGCAGTAATCGGAAAATATTATACAATAGTGACTAGGTTTCGGGTTCAGGTGAATCTAAGTCGAGTGGGTGTAGTGTAGATTACAACATTTTGCCCCATCTTCTTCTTCTCGAGTTGTGCCTCTGCATAGCTCGGATCGTAGCTGACTAAAGGGCAATCAATCAAGAGGTTTTTTTTTAATGTGAAATAACGAAAACAAATGCAAATATATCGTGAAATCTTTATTTGAAATCTAAAGAACCATTCTTGACATTCACTTTTTAAAAATAATCCCTTGGTATATCGCGAATAAGACGGGTAATGTTATCCTCCAATGCTTCAATCATAGCTGGCTTATCCACAAAAACCTTAGACTTTACGTAGCTCCAAAGGAAAAAGTCCAATGGTGTGATATCGCATGATCTTGCTGGTCAATTCACAGCGTGAAATTAATTGTTCAACAAAGCGGTTTCTCAATATGTCCATTGTTTCACGGGATTTGTGGGAAGTAGCGCCGTCTTGTTGAAACAAAATGTTGTCGAGATCTCCGCCTTCAATTTCAAGCAAAAATAGTCCGTTATCATGGCGCTATATCGAGTCCCATTTACAGTAACGTTGGCGCCCTCATTTTTGAAGAAATACGGACCGATGATTCCACCCATAAACCACACCACACGGTTGTTTTCAGTGGATGTAACTACAACTCTTGAACCTCTTCCGGTATTTATTGAATCCGGCAATTTAGCTTATTGACGTATTGAATTGAGTCAGAACTGGGCCTCATCGCTGAGCAAAATGTTGGTCGAAAACAGTGGATCTTCAGCAAGTCTCACGAAAGCCCAATCACTGAAATTATGACGCAACGGAAGGTCAGCCGGCTTCAATTCTTGCGGCAGCTGAATTTTGAATGCCTTCAAAGTCAGATCCTTGCTTTGAATCGCCCATGTTGTGACATGCAAAATTGTTGAGATCGGCGCCGATCTAAAACAGGTCGACCAAAGCGCACAAAAACTTTCTTTTTCGAAAAGTGAATTTTCTTAATATAATTGAACGATTTCTAAACATTTTTCAGGTGTAAGTCTATAAGTCTATACTGAAAAAAAAAAACACATAGCAACTTGACACCCATAAAGCCCCTTTTGAAAACATACCTCTTGATTGATCACCCATTACCACCAGTTGCACACTTCAAGTTGGTAAAGACTTTTGAGCACTTAACTAAAGTTATAGTTCATTGCAAAGAACCCTCGCAAGCAAGAGTTAAAGGAAACTGATCTCGCATGCTCAGTGGCGCTATGGTTAGTGCGATGAACTGCCGCGCAGAAGGTCTGGACTCGTTTCCCAGCCGTGCAACACCATGATGATCTGACAAATCATCCGAGTAGTATCAATTGTCAAGAATAGCTTATCTCAACAAAGCCGTTCGGGGTCGACATAAAACAGGAGGTCCTGCCATCGTGCAAGAAGTACAGACGCACACATGAATGGTATTGAGAAAGCTAGGCCCTGGGTACTAACGAGCCTGTAGGGCCAACAATTTGTATTTATTTTGTTAGATGGTGGTAAATAAAGGTTATACCGGACTAGCTTACTTGTTGATTACTTTCAACCACATGCATCTCTAATTAGCCCGGTCCTTAGCTAACTGCCTCCAGATTCGCACTCCAAGTTAGTTGATGTCGGTATCTTCTTGTGTGCGCCACTTATGGCGAGGTCTTCCTCTACTGCGTCCGACGTCTGGCTGTAAATCGAAGACTGCCAACCGAAGTATTGGTGTACATTCGTTCTACATGTCCTCGCCATCACGGCCAATGCGGAGTTGTTTGACTTGTGACATGTTGCTGTACAGCTCGTATAGTTCTTGGTTGAATCTTCATCTTCATTTCCCGTCAACGCAAACGGGACCGAAGATTTTATGAAGAATTTTCTTCTCGAATCGACCAAGGATTTCTTCATCCATTTTTGATACGGTCCTTGCTTCAGCGCCGTAGAGCAGGACTGGGATGATCAGGGTCTTATATAGGATCTCCTTAGTAGTTATAGTGACGGCTTTACTCGGACTAGCAGTTTATTCATGACGAGAAGCCACAACAGAGGTTGGGTGATGACTCGCTTCTCTGATAAAAGCTTCTATCGAATTCAACTTCGAGTGAGGCCTTTACGGCTAAATCGCCTTCATATTCGGACGAGATATTGTTGTCAGAGTTAATAGCGGAGTCGAGGTACTCACTTACTTCAGAGCTACAACCTTTAACTTAGCAAAGACTTATCGAAATCCTTGGCTTTTTTGAAGATACTGAAATCTAGAAATCATAGACTAATGACTTTCGAACAAGGCAAAATTTCGAAAATAGACATAACGTCGTAGAAACAACATGACAAACAACGCAATAATCAAACTAATTTTATTTGTTTGCTGCTACTGGCAATGAACGAGTTGCAATGAGAGATATTTTCACCGATGTACAAACTCAAACAAAAGAATTATTAGAACACCCTTATGGTTGCTCAGCTAGGATGGTCAGACGGAGTAGTTCTTAAACGCTCACCACAAACCACTTGCTCGACAAACATTATTGTTCGTGTCAATAAATAAAAAGGAAAGAAAAGACTTTTACCGCAAAGTACGTATGAATACTGCGCTTAACTAAACGTTCAAAAAAGGTCACGTGAAACTTTTCTGCAATACTCACGTTCCTAGCATCGCTCACCAATAGAAAGCTCGCTATGACCTTCGTTATATACCTTTCGTTATTGGTAAGAGATGGCCACCCACCCTTCGGATTTATCCGTGAGGTCATGGAAATGATATTTTCCTTAAGTTCTTATTCTTAATTAACTGAGGCCTGGGCAGTGGTACAGAAAGTGGAGGGTATCCTCGTGTATTTTTTTTATCACCACAGCCTCTAAAAAGGTTATTATCTATAAGATGCATTTTCAGTTGGCGGCTTTTGAGTAAGTTGTGTCCAGTACGAATCCCTACTAGTGTCGAAACAGATTTCCTGTTTCTTTGAAGTAGTTTGTTGGTTCTGGCTTTGTCATGCTCAAGCCACGTCATTTTGGATGTTTCACAGGTGGGTAGGGAGTTTTTGGCGATATTCCTGTTTTCTGTACCACCCATGATTTGAGGTTACATAGTGGGGATTTCACAGACTGGACTGCCTGATCAATTCTGGTGGTAGATATTTTCCTCGCCAGTTAACCAGATATTTCATTGCCTTATATGTCTCTGCAGCAGAGCTTAACATAATGTTGGACACCAAGAACCTTTAGCTCTTCACAACAACGCTTCACAAGCTTAGATTTTATTTCGACGGCAGATATTGCTTTTATTGTAGGTAGCCTGACTGTCAATGAATATGGTGATTTCATCTGGAGGTATCGCCAGCATTGAGGTAGCTTTGGCTGTCTCAGTAACAGAGACAGCCAAAGCTACCCAATATCTCAGGGAGACGAAAAGAGCTGTTTAGCTTTAGTGTTTCCGAAAACACTCCAGCTCCAACGCATACGTTCATTTTTAAATCCTCAGTATAGATGGATATGGTTTTGGTGTCTAGTTCGTTCCTATCCCACTCTTCTCTACTTAAAAAAAAATGCAGGAGAATGGTGAGGGAGAATGTAGTCAGAGGATACAGGCATACAGTTAAAAGACCAGCTGTTTCAATGCATGATGGCTTCAAGCCTGAAAGGCTCGCATTTCTCACCAGTTTTTTTTAAGTGAAATCTTTATTATGAGCTTAGGAGGGACCATAAAGGTATAAAGGTGAGGTAGGCGCGGCACGGTCGCGGTTGCTCGGCTAAGTTCATCGAACAGGGAAGTTTTTGCCCTCCCACCATGCACCACCTTTTTTTTAAATGTACTAAAAAACGTTTTTTTTTTAAAGAAAACGCCCAAAAAAAGTGGGAGTGGAAAAAAACTTTGTATAGGTGAAATATAGTTATTGAGATTCTCTAAATATGTTTCTCAGACACTTTTTTTTTTTAAAATTCCTTACGGTTTGGCCAAAAACTACGTTTTTCTCAAAAAGGGGGCGTGGCAGTGGGCGGATTTCAAAAAAATTTACACTTGTTCTGCTTCGTCGGTCAGAGAGTCTATATACCAAATTTCAACACTCTAGCCCAAAATCTAAGGCCCAGAAATCGGTGACACACAGACGGACGGACGGACGGACAGACAGACCTGGCTAGACCCAATCAGCTAGCGATTCTAAATCGATCCATATCAAAACTAATATACCCCTATGCGATAGCAAGAGGGAGAAAGTTACCTTACATGACTTTAGACGGAAAGAGAAAAAGAAAGTAGTAGAGAGAAGAAAAGAGGTAAAGAAGAACTGCTCAATGACCTTCGCCCCTAAGAAGGATAAAGCTTGGAAAAACCAACCGAAACTAAAACCTAAGCTAAATTAAATCTAAACTTAACTTTAATTCCAAAAATAAAACATGGAATTAAAAATAAAACTGCGCTAAAATACCCTAATACGCAAAAAGGTTTCCCAAAATTGATCCTCCATATAAGGTTCGCTGGATAAAGATCCGAAATACATCAGATGTTGTGGCGAAAATTGCCCCTCGTGTCAAAACACGACCGTCGCTATCACACTGACCGATACGGTCATAGTCCCTTGACAGTTGATAGTTAAACAAAATATATCTATATCTATTTAAGTACCTAAATTTAATTTGTTAATATATCAAATTCGTTCTAGGATGGAAGTACTGCCTTTAAAATCGCATGGCAAGCTGGTCATCGGGACATCGGTCTTCTTCTTTACGTTCACGAACAAATGATGCGTAGTAAAATGCCAAGTAAACCAGAACAACGAACATCCTCGTTATCGCCACGGCATCACAAACGACATCCTTCACAATAAATTAAATTAATTAACCCCCAAAGGATAAATAAGCTAAAAGATGTAGTACACCAATTGATAGCAGTGGCATTAGTGTTTAGCAACTAAAAAAAATATAAAATTGGATCCTAATGATGAAAAATTTAAATCTATATACATACTAACAGATCGTATAAAATGTACTAATATAAAATTAATTGAATTGAAATTCAACGATTTGCACTTTTGCATTTAACGAAGAAGAAAATTTAGAAACCAACATTTTTAAATGAACATTTACCGGACTCGTACATATCATTTTTGTTTGTAAACTTGAAACAAACATTGTCTTAGATGAACAATTAAATATCATATTCTAAAATACACATTCCACATATCCCCGAACATACATCACGTACGCATACATTTTGTACGTTGACCGATTTGAATTAAAAGATATTTAAGGGTTTTTACATTGCACAAACACTTGTTCCGAGCGAGTCCATTTTGAAAATTTTCATAAAATGTAGATCATAAATGTGTTTTCACGAAATGAATGTCGTAATTGCATAGTCTAACCTTGTAATTGTTAAATAGTGTTTCTCCCATTTTATTAATAAAGTCGTTTATATTTTTTTATAATTTATTATTTTGTTTAACATACTTATTTCCCGCCTCTTTAACACAACCAAACAAACACTGGGGAAATTTCTTCAATTAAGCACTTATTAATCTCAACCTCTGTCCCACATTTCTACTTTCGAATTTCCAGAGCAAAATAACAAATTTTATCTGTGCCTTGATTAATCTATCAATATCGATGGAAAAAAAAACGATGTAACAATGTATACCTAAATATAAACAAAAAAAGAATATGCATACAAAATATCCACACAGGTAGTTTTATAAAACACATATTGTAAACCACAAATTAAAATATTTAATAATAAAAGAAGATTCGCAGTAGATTTGTGAAATAGAGGGCACACAACACACATGAATGATGTTAGAAGACTAGATCAAATTAATATAAATAATTCGGTTGATTGTTGAAAAGTGAACACAATTTTTTCTTAATTTAATGTTTAACTATATTAATACCAATGTGAAAGTATACTTACTTATTTAGTTTTTAGAAATCGAAAAAAATGTTCTTATAAAATATGTTGATGAAATGAACCTGAAATATTTGAGTAAAGGAATGAATTAAAACAAACAAAAATTACTGTTCTTATTTGTATCTCCTTCGTAGTAATTTGTTTTTTTTTCTTACACTACTAGGGCCCCATGATACAACTTAACAGATATCGTCTTCGTGTTTTTATGTTTTTCTCGTTCTGCGCGTCTACGTCATCGATGCTCATGGCACATACAGCTAGGTTCCAGAAATCGAGTGAAATGAAAGTGAAATTACTTTTGTAAATCGAGTGAATTTGTTTTTGGTGTTCCACATTCCGACCGATTTCATAACTTCGAAAAGTTTTCGAAATCACTCGGTGAAATTAAAGACAGCTGATACTATCTGTCATATGGGTCATTGCAAAATTATTTTTATTTTGATAAATTTGTTTGTTTACAAATTCTGCTTAATTTTTATAAAATAAATAATAAATTATAAAATATTGAGTGCTATATATTGTGGCGGTGTTGCAAGTTGAAAAACAAAAGTACGCAGAGGCAAAAAAAAAGGTGTACGATAAGACCCCTTTCTAATCCTTTAGAAATTGCAGATGCTGCGTAACTAAAACAAATAAATTTCAAATGAAAATTAAAAATTGTTATTTCATTTAGATTTATGTCATATTAATGACTTAATAAACATGCTTTCCAAATGTTGTTGCAAACTTTTGCGCCACACCTAAAACGATCATAGATTTTTTGTGTGATGCAGTTCGCCTCAGTTTTGCGTTTCCTTACCGAAAGAAGCTTTCTGAGATCAATTGGAAAAGATTCTGATGTTGCTTTGGGCCGTAGCACTTTATCAAAGATATTGAAGAGTTCTCAATGTTTTGGAGAACAAAATTTGTCCAAGATGATCAAACATTCCATGTCGGATGAAGAAAAACGGAAATCAAAACAATATTTCATGGACGAATTTCTTATTCCTGGGGTCATCGACATCGAAGGCAGGAAAGAATACTTCTCAGTAAATGTGAGTAGGATCCAAAAATAGTATCTTTTCAAAAACAAAGCGTCCGCTGCAACTGAATCTCCTTTCATAAATCTTCTGACAAGATCTTTTTGCCTCTCCATAAATTTAATAAAATTTGCCTCCTGGGAATTATTTTTGTGTTTACCTTTGGTAAAATACATTATCTTGTAGTATTCTACAAGTATTCTCAGTGGCGCGATGGTTAGTGCGATGAACTGACGCGCAGGAGGTCTGGGTCAAGAATAGCTTATCTCTCAACTTAGCCGTTCGGAGTCGGCATAAAACAGGAGGTCCCGCCATAGTGCAAGAAGTACACACGCACACATGAATGGTTGAGAGAAAGCTAGGCCCTGGGTACTAACGAGCCTGTTGCGCCAAAAATTTGTATTTTATTTTGTAGTATTCTATTCAAAATCTAAACAACATTACTACACTCAGATATTATTTATTTATATTTTCAATCACGTCAGCTCATTCCAACAATTTCACAGATACTAAAATGATCGAATTGAAACCACACACAAAACGATAAAACCGAATTGTGGAACATGGAAATTCATTTTTTTTAACTTCGAAAAATGTGAAATTGAAATCGGTAAAAGTGAAATGTGGAACCCAAAATTTCATTTTAGAACGATTTCAATTTCATTTCGAGTGGAAGTGAAACGTAGAACCTAGCTGATAGACAAATCTGTAGTAGTTGTATCATGCCATGTAGATATCATCTTCGGTTTTTTTACGTCAACAATGCTAATGGCAAAATCCAATGTCCACATGCTATGGCTCCTATTGGGAGTGTCGATAGATTACCGACTCGTTATTATCGATCGTATCGATTGGTTTTAGGTTTTGTAATGTGTATGACAATCGACATAGATCTTGATTAGTTTTAATGTAAACAAATTTGACGATATACCTTCAAGGAAAATGGCGACATAATTAATAAATCAATTACCAAATTGATTAACACGACAGTAGCATACGATGATGAAATATGTATTCCTTATCTCATGTGGTAAATTTTCATCCACGCTCAGTGAAGTCTTACAGACAAAGCTGAAAAGATTTAGCACATAAGCCCTTTGATGGTCTCGCGCAAAAATGAAAACATTAATTTATTTGACACTACAACTGACAACAGAACAGAGTAGTAAGTAAGATGCCCAAGTATTACCGAACCTCAATGGGAAATAGAAATTCAAACCTAAAAAATATCCGGATTATGACCAAATTACAGTAGAACTGCTTAAAATAGTGCTTCGGAAAGCCTTAACTAAGGTTCTCTATATTCACGTCGATTATTGAATCCGGCGGATGCACTGCGGAGGGAATCTATACCAATTTTGAGTTGTTTGGCATTATTGAAAATGTCGGTAAGCAATTGAACAGATGTCGGTAAAATAATACCATTATTGAAAACGCACCCTATCCGCACTCAAAAACAAAGAAGTAGCTTTATGTGCCTTCCTAGACATAGAGGGTGCTTTGTCAACACCGGATATGACTCCATATCAAATGCTTTGACTCATAGAAGAAAATATCACCCCACCATCAAATGAATCAAAGCGATGCTTGAAAGTCGGAAAATAACTGCTTCATCAGCACTGACCTCAGTATCAGTAACAGCCGTTAAAGGCTGCCCTCAGGGAGGAGTACTCTCACCCCTACAATGGTCTCTGGTTATCGATAACCTACTTCAAGACCTAAGTAATGCAGGTTTCAATATAATTGGATACGCCGATGACCTAGTCATCATAATAAAGGGCAAAGAACCAAACGAAGTTACAACACGTTTGCAAAACGCCCTTAAGATAGTCATAGACTGGTGTAATAAAGAAAGTCTTTCTATAAACCCCAGCAAGGCTATCATCGTCCCTTTTACAAAAAGGAGGAAATTAAATCTTACCCAAATTTCAATTAATGGTACATACATTGAGTATTCCAACGAAGTAAAATATCTTGGAGTGATCCTCGACAAAAAACTAAGCTGGAACTCCCACATTAACAACAAAATTTAAAAAGCAACCAAAGCTTTCTGGGCTTGCCGAAGCATGTATGGTAAAACCTGGGGAATCTCTCCAAAGACCACACACTGGATCTACACGATCATGGTCAGGCCTATTTTAACATACGCTTCAATAGTATGGTGGAACAAAGTCACCCTAAAAACAACTATAAATAAATTAAACAAGGTACAACGGCTTGCCTGTCTGGGCATTACCGGAGCTATGCGTACCTGTCCCACAGCGGCTATAGAAGCCTTAATAGGACTAACACCCCTCCACATTTATATAAAAAAATTGACACAAGCGGAAGAATTTAACATTAGTGAACACCTTAAACTAATTGAACTTCTATCCGAACTTCCAGAACTTGACATGATCTGTGCGGTTACAGACCGCTTACCAAAAACACTATGCTTCGACAAAAGATTCTCAACGGAGATCACAACCAGAGAAGCATGATGTAGCAACAACCCACCAAACTGCCTAAACGGCCTAAAGTGGTATACGGATGGTTCTAAAATAGACTCAGGGGTAGGAGCTGGCATACATGGACCAAATAAAAACATCTCAATACCTATGGGAAAAAACCTTAGTGTATTCCAAGCTGAGCTCCATGCCATAAAAGAATGCGCAAACCTAATACACAATTCAGGTATTAAAGGCGCAAACATCCATATATTCACGGACAGTCAAGCAGCTATAAAAGCCCTTAGCTCACACATCATTGACTCCAAATCAGTACTACACTGCTTCAACTCCCTCCAAACACTCAGTTCCAGGAACAAAACCAGACTATGGTGGGTCCCCGCTGATGAACTAGCCAGAAAAGGTTCGGAAACCCCCTTCATTAGACCTGAACCCTTCTGTGCAATCCCCAAATCAGCCATAAATCTGGTCATAAAAAACTGGGAACAAAACAAATGTTTTTCATACTGGGGAAACATCCCAGGCCTAAGACAGGCCAAAAGAGCTATTCAGCCCTTCAAATCAGATGCCAATAATATACTAAATCTTCGCAGGCACGATATCAAAAACTTAGTAGGCTACCTAGCTGGTCACCACGGTCTGCGATATCACCTAAATAAAATGCGTCTAGTCGACTCACCGGAGTGCAGACTGTGTCTAGAAGAAGACGGTATGAGAAGGGAATCTTTCTTTAGGGAATTTTTAAGTCCCGAAGAACTGAGGAAATCTTCGGCTGAAAGTATTATCAGCTACATTAGGAAAGTAGAAGCGCTACTAACCTAAAAAGCATCTGACGGCAAGCACAATAGATCTTTTAGGTCGATGTGTATATTACTGCTTAGGCAGGTCAGAATTTAAAAAAAAAAAAAAAACTGTTGAAATTGTTTCTCTATGTTTCAAACTTAATGTCAAAACTTCTATACCCCTATGGGTATAAAGAAGCAAGGGCCAATTGGCACCAAAGATTTCTGGTCGGAAATAAAGGGAAGCAAACCAAATAAGCTTAAAGACCTTTTTAAGGCATCAAGTTCAGTAGCGATCAGAGTGATAAAATGTAACTCTAGTAAGCACTCAACTTCAATAAGAATGAGCCGCATGCATCACTTATGCTTTATGCAGGAAATGTAACGAACCTGAATAGAAGAAGTAACAGCCTTAGAAGATTTATTCAAAGTCACATTTAAAGCGAATCATAAGAAATATAATATTGTCCGACTGTTCACAGCATTGAAATTCTGTGCATCCTTAAGCACATGAACGGGCAATGAGAAATAAGTAGTACCTTTTCTATCATTAGTTCTGGGTGATGTCCCTCGTATTACGGAAAGGCATATTTGCCAAAGTTGAGTGTTGCCATTGTTTTTGGTAATATCTGGATTTTCTTGCCAAGAACTTTTTATTGTTATTTTCGATGAATATACTTTGCATTAACGTATCGTTAAATAAAAACAAAAATGATTCTGTATACCTTATATTCACCTAGTCGTATAGGATAATATGGACGACAACGAATGATGGTGATCGACCACAGCTTCATAAATAACAAACTTCACAGTCGACTATTAATAATCGATACTCGCAATATGTATTGGGATTTGGGAATTCAAAATAACAATATTGCAGATTTCAAAAAAGTTGTTCCAGTAAATCTGCTTGTCTGTACTTAACCAAGCTCAAACTTTTGCAAATTTCATTTGGAGCTTTTTTTGGGCGCAGAATGTAACATTTATTAACATTTTTAAGTTTCGCCCACTTTTAGAAAAGTATTTAGTTGTGAAACTATAAAGAATGTCATCGTCTATATTATATGCAACGTATTTGTTGGGCGCTTTGCTAAGAAATTATTTCTATATGGATGATCACGAAATAGGCTTAGTAATCTACTTTAAGCCTTCGATTCCGTGATATAGCGATTTAAAATTGACAGTATTTACTTGGTCTAGACCTCACTTACTTTTACTTATGATGTCAATATCGTAAGCGTATAGTAGTTGCACTTAATTTATGGAACATTGTGCCAATGGTATTGGGTTTTGCATAATCCTCACATGAATGATGTTAAATAATGACAATAAATAATGACCTTGTCTAAATACCTTTTACGTGTCGGATGTTTTGGTGAGATCGTTGCCGATCTCAATGGAGGAGCAAGAAATCACTCAGACGAGTTTGGACGGTATACCAAAACTAGACAAAGCCTTGTATAGTTCGTTTCTATAAAAGCTATCGCATTTTTTTGTGGTTTTCCAGGAGTGTGGAGATTTGATCAGTTGTGGACTTTCCTGCCCATACTGAAAGTTAATTTTTCTTAGCGCTGACTGTGACTCAACTGAGATTTTTCCTTGATCATCTTGAAGGATTTTGTTTAAGCTAGTATCCCTAACTATCACGTTTAACAACTTGGTAAAAATTAGGAAAATCATTCCTGGAGTTACATCTCTTTACATCTTTTATCGCGCGACTCTTTAGGAGCTCTTTTCCGCATCTACAGCTTTGCTTGCAGCTTTTCGGCTGCAAGCATCTGAAGGTATTCTTCGTCATACAAGGGGTTGCATGCTGCTGTGGGAGAAACCAGGGGATCACTATTAGATGAAAATGTTTCGTAAACGTTATGTTGAGCAAGATCTCGAATTAAGAGCGGATGAACTTACATATGAGATCGATTTTGTAATGAAAAAAAAATGAGAACAGACAGTGTGAACAAAAATTGACATTGAAATTAACCCGAATGGAATTATGAAGTAAGGGATGACGGAGGAAATTAATGCGAGCGTTCATAAAATCGATTTAAAAAAAATCGAAATAAAACGATTTTATAGACAAAAATTTTATAATTAGAAAGAGATGCAAAATGACGGATGACGGAGGAGCCGAAAAGCCAAAGGCAGCACTTAATCCCGAAGGGCTCATAGATTAGGGGTATCTAATAATTTGGAACTGGACCTCCAGTTTGGCGTTATGCCCTAAGGCAACTGCCACGGTCCTATGTGGTAATTGTTCCTTCCAACGAAGGTCATTTCTAAAACACATACCGAACATGGAAGGTTCTTCGGATTCGGCGATGCAAGTGCCATTCATGGATAATGGCTGCAAATTTTTGTTTCGCTTGGATGACAAAAGACAGCATTGTGTTTTAAAAGCATTAAATTCCACTCTATTGGATTTAGCCCATTTAATTATGCTCGGAATTTAATGAGCTTAACATATTTTGCCGTTTCTCGAAGATGAAGGGCGTGGATTAGAAAACGAATACAAAAAGCTGGGAGTGCTGTCATCAAAGGAATGGATTGGATTAGAAGTTGCAGACAATAGGGTATTAATAAAAATGAGAAAGTGTGTCGGTGACAGAACGGAGCCTTGGGGAACACCAGCATTTATTTCGTGAGTAGCAGACTTGAAACCGTCCAAAACAACTTGAATTTAACGTTTCGAGAGATAGTTTCTAATCCATAGAAGAAGAGTTTCATCGATTCCAAAAGCACGCATTTTCGACATAAGGGTTTGATGCCAAGTCCTGTCAAATGCCTTGGAAATATCAAGTGCAACGATCTTGTTTTCTCCACCGAGGTGAATAGATTGGTTTTATTTTTGGTGAGATATGTCATTCTTTCGGTCATTTAGGTGTTTTCGTGATTCAAGATATTTCATAAGCTGACGGTTTATCGGCGTTTCCATGACCTTAGAAAGAAGGGACGTAAGTGCAATTGGTCGGTAGTTTGATAGAGAAGAAGATTCGCCTTTTTTAGGGACGGGCTGGACAAATGCTGTTTTCCATCTACTCGAATGAATAGGACAGATATAAAAGCTTACGAAGTGGTTTTGTCAGCGAGGAAGAACACCTCTTCATCATCTGGATCAGATGATTTGTGAATGTTAAAACCTTATAATACTCTTGCGACTCTAACTTATCGATTGGAGTCCGTTAAGTAAAAGTAAGAATAAAAATAATAATAATAATAATACAATTACCAATCATTTTGATTAATAAAATAGATGCAGTTCTTAAAATTGGTGGTGAGTAGAGTATTTTCCAATTGGCGTATTCCTCGTATTAATTTTATAATTTAATATACGTCACACTGGTGGAGTAAAAGATGGACTCAAATCATGTCATAAAAACTCATTAGTAATTGATAAAAAAATATAGATTTTATCAATTAAAATAACATACAAAAGAGAAGTCGGGAATATAATTGCAATTTATAGATCCCAAACTCTTAGTGTAATTGAATTTTTTTGAGTTCTAAATGAATGGTTACCTTAAAATATAATATATCTCATCTATTACGTATTGACGGATTTTACCTTAAGTGCGGATGTAAAAGAACGAAGTGATTGCAAAATTTCTGACCATGAATCTTTGTTTATTAAAATCTAAATAAAACAGTCCTTACCCTATAAACAAAATAAAATAAAATATGTCAAATATGATAAAGATAGCTTTATTAGTGAATTCAGCCACAGTTTTTCTGAACGAAATGAATTAAATAATTACGCGATAACATTTGAAGGTCGTTATTAAAAATACTTTACTAAAGTTAACAAAACATATAATTATTAATGAGAAGTGCGCGGAGTTGTATACCACTGAATCGATTAATAGTAAGACCCAAAAAAAAACATTTATACAATAGGGCCGTTTATACAAATAGGTTAGAGGATTGGAATAGATACAAAACAGCGAAAAATTATTACAAAAAACTGTGTGTTAGGACAAAAAAAGAATACATAGAATCAAAAATAATTGAAAAGGCCGGTGACCAAAAAGGTCTTTGGAAAACATTTAGAAACCAAATATTTAAAGATCAAAAAAGTGCAATCAATAACTTGAAAATAAATGGTATAACTTTAAAAGATGATTTTGAAGTTGCAAATGGGCTAAATAACTTTTTTATTGAGAGTGTTCTGGATATAAAAAAATAATATTCCAAATGTTCCTTATATGGACCTTTTACCACTATACGAAGTTGCTTTTAAATTCAAACAAATCAATGCAAATGAACTTGAAACAAGAGTAAAATTGATGAATAAGAAAAACGGCAGCTGTGGCTTAAATTCTACAATAATCTTTAATTGTAAAAATGTAATTTTCCCATTGCTCATAAAAATAATAAACTGGTCGCTCTCTGATGGATTGTTTCCAGAGACATGGAAAGTTGCAGATATAGTTTCAGTAGAAAAAATAAAAAACGCAAAGAGCCCTGAACATTGGAGACCAATAAATATGTTACCTACTTATGAAAAAATACTTGAAGTCATAGTTTGTACACAACTTACAAGTTTTATAGAGGAAAGGAAAATTATATGCGCAGAAACTGGTTTTAGACAGCACTCATGTGAAACTTCAATAAGTTTCGTTATAAATGAATTTGAAAAGGAAATGTTATCTTAGCCGTCTTCTTAGATCTCAAAAGAGCGTTTGAAACAATTGATACAGATATATCAATAAAAAAGCTGTAGAAATATGGTATAAAGGGGTAAGAGCTTAGTTGGTTCAAGAACTACTTATCAGATAGAATACAAAGAGTAAGAGTCAGCGTTACCAGATTTAGCAGTTTCCTGCGATTTTAGCAGTTTTTGATCATGAAAATGACCTGCAGCAGTTTTTTTTAGCTTTTTCTTAAATTTTAGCATTTTTTGGCAGTTTTCAAACAAAAAAAATTTATACATGTTTTTAATTGTTTGGGTGACAGTAAACACGAATACACGATCGTCTTCAAGAAAAATTATTCCAATGAAGAAATTCGCAGAGTTAGGGTCAGAAAGCAAACAAAGTAAACACAGCTATTTATGTGTGGTGTCGGTGTGGTGGATACCTATTGATGTAACTGTGTAGCATTTCCAAATGGAAAGGGTGCAGATAGTTATTATATTATTTACATAGGCATTGCTTGGACAACGACACTCAATCCAAATTGTGTATTTATTAAAAACGTACGTCACTCGGTTGCTCTAGCTTTCAGTCATGGCAGTAAGAAATTGCCAAAATCCATTGAGCAATTGGTCAAAACATACTTTTCTCAAAGTAGTAAAAGCCAACGAGAATTTTTAGAATTCCAAGAGTTTTTTTGAAACAGAAAAGCATAGGATTTTGCGCCATTAAGACATTAGATGCCTATCGCTACATGCTTGCGTCAATCAAATTATAGAACAATGGAGTGCATTAAAATTGTGAATATTTAACAACAAATTCTGTCCCAATCGAATTTGTTTTTAATAGTTTGAATGACAGTATAATAATACTTTTTATGCTATGGACTACAATTTCCTATGGTAAATAACTTCAACCTTATATTTCAAAGCGATTATGCTTATGTATCCAACAATAACTAAATTTGCAATATTTATGCTTACTGGCATCTAATACTGCTTATGAAACAATAAGGGTATTCATGCAACATCGTAATTTTATTACGTGCGAAAGATTATAACTTTACGACGACGTTTCATGAACGACCCTAAAACAACATCACTAAATAATGCGGTAACCCACTGAATTTAATCTAATTTTAGTAATTTATTTATTGATAGAATTTTGTTCCTATTGTTCTCTTTCCGTTCTCGATAATTGGTTTCAGTTTAGCGCACACTTTTGCTGTGTGACACTGACTGATTAAATGTCAAAATAGCAATTCAAAAGTTTACAACATTCACCACCTCAGTTTACGCACCCAATTCTTGTGAGAAAATTCCGATATTGTTAGAAAAGATTTCTCATACAAAATTTGACAGTTCATTTATCACGTCGTAATTTGATCACGTTTAGAACGTTTACGACGACTTTCCGATGTTGCATGAATACCCCTAATATTTTCGCAGGTAAATTCGTTAAAAATTAAAAACCGTAATCGCTTCAGTAACGAAAATGTTGCTTTACAAGTAAAGGTGAAGGCTGTTATAACTTTGTTCCAACAAATAAAATGGTAACTTTAATAAATTCAAAAATTCTCTATAAAGATTCCGAACGATTTAATTTATTAACTTTGTACGTATTTAAAATTAAATCTTATATAATAACAAATTTAACTGTATATGTATTTTTTGAACTAAAAAAAAAGAAAACATATGAGAAGCTACAATCCGCTATGCGGATCGTTGAATACCCTATCCCATCCCATCCTTTAAATAAATATCCTCAAAATATAGGCCTTATGGCGATGAAATACATAAAATGACATTGTCACAATATATTGCTCAGACAGTTTATCAAAATCTTTTGTGGTTTGACAAAAAAAAAAAACGAATTTCTATTGCTAATGCCTTGGGATGGGGTATACAAATGGTTTTTGTAAGAAAACTCCCCCAAAATATGGGCGTAGGTGAAAATGATCTATAGACAAAATGTTTATATTACCATTGCGGAAGTATTTGCATCAATTTTTTTTCGAAAATTTAAAATTTGGACAAAAAGCGTTTTTTACTAAAAACGCCCCCAAAAAGTGGGCGTGGCAAAAAACTTTGTATGAACGAAATATAGATATTAGGATTGTCTGAATATGCTGCTGAAATACCTTACGGTTTGGCCAAAAAATAAGTTTTCCTAAAAAGGGGGCGTGGCAGTGGGCGGATTTCAAAAATTTTTACACTTGTTCTGGTGGCACGGACGAGGATCCTATATACCAAATTTCATTATCCTAGCTCAAAATTTAAGGCCTAAAAATCGGTGACGAACAGACAGACGGACGGACGGACGGACGGACAGACAGACATGGCTAATTCGACTCAGCTAGCGATTCTGAGTCGATCCATATACTTTGAGGTATATGTAGCTAAATTATTTCTCTATGTTACAAACTATGTATCAAAACTAATATACCCCCCTATGGGATAGGGTATAAAAAACGTATTTCTCAAGGAAAAATCGATCGCAGTTTTTTTTAGCATTTTTTTTACATTTCCGTCTAGCAGGTTTTGCAGTTTTTATACCCTATCCCTTAGGGGTATATTAGTTTTGATACATAGTTTGTAACATAGAGAAATAATTTAGCTAAATATACCTCAAAGTATATGGATCGACTCAGAATCGATAGCTGAGTCCGTCCGTCCGTCCGTACGTCACCAGTTTTTGGGCCTTAAATTTTGAGCTAGAAGGATGAAATTTGGTACACGTGCTCTTTGTTGCTCCCAGCAGAACAAGTGTAAAAATTTTTGAAATCCGCCCACTGCCACGCCCCCTTTTTAGAAAAACGTATTTTTTGGTCAAACCATAAGGAATTTTGAAAAACTTTCTGAACAACATATTTAGACAATCTGAATATCTGTATTTCGTTCATATAAAGTTTTTTGCCACGCCCACTTTTTGGGGGCGTTTTTAATAAAAAACGTTTTTCGGTCAAATTTTAAAATTTTCGAAAAAACTTTTGATGCAGAATCATTAGTAGTATAAATATGAACATTTCGTCCATAGACTATTTCAACCCATGCCCACTTTTTGGGGGCGTTTTTATATAAAAACCATTTTTATACACTACCCCATAACATATGCAGGAGAAAACCTTGTCTTTTGTAGAACCGTCAAAGTTTTTTGTAAACAGTCTGAACAATTTGTTGTCGCCATGTCATTTTCTTTATTTTATCCACATCGTGTTTTTAGCCATGTCCACTTTTTGGGGATTTTAGTTTTACAGATAGGATGGGATAGGGTATTCAACGATCCGCACAGTGGATTGTAGCCTTCTCATATGTTTCGTCCTAGCTTTAGCAGGTTTAAAAAATTTTATCTGGTAACGCTGGTAAGAGTACACACTACATTTTTTAACACAAAACATATTCCTATTGGTGTTCCACAGGGATCAGTACTGGGTGTTCTTTTGTTCCTTCTCTACATTAATGATATTGGGTGTTCGTTAGAAAATTCTAAAATATGTTTATTTGCTGATGATACTTTAATGTACATATGTGGTACAAGCATAAGTGAGAACAAGAACTGGATGTATTGTATAACATAAATAAATAGTATGTGCATAAATAGTAACAATATAAGTGTCAAAATTCAAATAAATAACGAAGAAATTGAGTGTGTAAAAGAAATAAAATATTTGGGTGTATATATTGACAATAAGTTAAAATTTGATCTTCATATAACAAAATTGTGTTCAAAACTTTCCAAAAAAATAGGATTCCTCTCTAGGATTACAAAAAATATCACCGAAAGTTGTGCTTTAACCATATATAACACAACTATACTGCCACACTTCAATTAGGTACTGTACGTCCATCATATACATGAGCACCAGTCAAAACCAAAAAAAGCTACAAATACTTCAAAACCGAGCGATGAGGATTATTTTAAAATGTGACAGGACTACTGCAATAGTAGACATGTTGAAATCGTTGAAGTGGTTAAATGTAACACCGAGTCTAAAATTTAATATTTTAATAATCCTTTTTAAAATAAAACTAAATCTATATCCACTTTATTTACAGTGCAATGTGCAATATTATAACAAATGAAAGATATTCGCTTCGAAACGTTGGAGATTTCCGGCTACAACTCTATAGGAGAACATCCACACAAAACAACTTGTTTTACAAAGGCCTGCAGCTATTTAATCTTCTTTCAACTGAAGTTAAAAATTTGACAAAATTAAATGTTATCAAAACACGTCTAAATCATTTACTTAAAAATGGTGTAATATAATATCATTGTTAATTTTATTTAGAGTTTCACAGAAACTAATAAATTCACTGAAAAAAATAAGGAGCACTAAGTGCGTAAGGAAATTTATACTTACTGCTCTATATCTTGTAATTCATTTGAAGTATGAGGGAATACGGACCAATCATTCACAGAGTTTGTGGTGTCTGCAGGGCTGCAAATTATTGGAAATCCAGAGTCTCTTGCACATTGTAGAGAAATCCTCAAGCACTTCCCGCAGTTTTCCAGGGTCGGGATCATTAATTCTTCTTGACAGCAACTATTTTTATAAATACGAAATAAGTGAACAAAATTACAGCCAAAGAACATCGGGTGAAAATCGTTTCGCCGCCTTGTACCATGCTCAAGTATTTATGAGATTTCGCTTTAGTTTTTCACCGATTTCAATTTAATTTCACGTGTTTTGAAATTTAAAAGCTAGCTGATAATTTAAAATATATATTCTTAATATTTAAGTAAAACAAAAACTGCTGCTAGTATGAACTATTTTAATACACTAACCTAAACTTCAGTTCTTGTTAATTTACAGAAATACGCGGGACCAAAGTTCGCCGGCAAAAACGGTACAACCATCTGGCCATATTTCAAACCCTTGGGATTCTCAAATTTATATATATCCGCGAATAACTGTGTCAGCAAACTCAAATCCTTTATAGTTACTGTAATTCCATACTCGCTGAAGGCATTCTGCATTGCCATGTGTACCACACCATCGTTCTGAATGGGGCTAAGGCTGCATGTAGAATAGACCAAGGTTCCACCCGGCTTTAAAAGTCGTATACAATTGGTTAATATTGCTGCTTGCAGCTCTGGTATTCGCAGGCGTTCCTTCAAACGAGAAGATCTGAAGATGTTGTTGTCGTTTTCGTTAAGCGAGTGACGATCAGTGGTGCATGGGACATCGACTAAGATCTTGTCATACGCATTGTACGTATCGATACCACGAGCATCATTTTGAGTCAGCATGCATCGTTTGCCTTCCCATCGGTCTTCGAAATCAAATAAGTATTCCTTCATCACTTTGCGGATGCGATTCACCCGACTTTCTTGAATGTCATTGCAGACAAGGATCTCGGGTCGCATAGTCTCCAGCATAAGAAGTGATTTTCCACCTGGTGCGGCACAAGCATCCAGAACAGTTTCTCCATGCTTTACATCAAGGAAAAGCGGGGGTAAAATCGATGAGCCATCCATCAGATAGTGCGACAGCGATCCAGTAAGGCACTTGAAAGGTGCCTTGAACTTTGCACAATTTCCCATCTCATATGTGTAGAGAAGAAGATTATCGGGAAACGATAGCTGTGTCTCCATTTCAATTTTGAGCGGAAAATCCGTTGTGGTTTGGTAATATTTGAAATAATTGGATTCCGGAATCCAGTCTTCCATGCCTTTGATCTTGGTAGCTGGTACGTAATCGTATAATACTCCATTTTCATGTTCGTTATCTACGATACGACGAGCATCTATCTCGGTATTCTCGTTTATTGCTCCTTGTAATGAATTAATCGAATCGGACTTAGTTGGTTTTGTAGGATCGCCGACACCTTGAGTTTCGTTTTTGAGTTGATTTTCACTTTGTGAAATATTATGTTGGCTGTCTTGCTCTGTGCTGTCAGGGTAGATAGCTTGTTTTTCTAGATCCTCTTGCTTCTTTATGATCATTTCGAGACGATCGTCCAATTTGTAAATTGTTTGGTTTGGTATAGAACTAGCGTTTTCCATTTCACCTCGTTCCTTCGCACAGTTTATCAATGATTTTATGTTTATAGCTCCTGCAAACAAACGTAATATTAGTTTGTTATTAAAATTACGTCGTATTTTTGTTTTTGTATATCCAATGTTATGGTTACACTACACAAAAATAGCACAAATTTCTTACCATCCATCTCCAACATGCTGCAGGTTTTTTCGGTATCACCAAAATTGTTTACCATGGCGATATACTTTTGCTCTGTAAGCAACGCAGCTCGCATATTGTTCCATCGAATTCCGAACACTGATCCATAGAAGTCGTCAAAATTTTCCAAGACACGGTCTGTGACATTTTTCTTCTTTTGGATGACAGACTACAAAAGAAATGTGAAAATCTTTTGAAAACCTTGTTGAACTAATATTTATTACCCAACGTTGCCTTCCACCCTTCCATCGTCGGGGATTAAATAGTATATTTCGAGTTTTCAACATTTGCGTTTGTTATGTAGTTACTTTACTGGTGCTGTCAAAATAGTATAAAGCCAAAAAAAATATATCACCACATGCCGGTTTGACAGAGATTCTGCACAAAAGGAATGTCAACTTTTTTGTTGTTGTTGAATATAGTAATGTAGTTGTGCCTTTAAAAAAGAAAGGTGTAAACACAATTCAAAAAAAAAAACTTTTTGGAAGTGCCTCTGATATCTCCGTAAGTGGAACACTCCCAATATTTATTCTTCTATAAGGCACAAAAATTTAATTTCCCAAAGCCGTATATAGTATTTGTGCGCGGAGGTTGGGCATTTTGACAGTCAATTGTTTGGGTAGAAGCTTGTTAAAGACATAATGCAGGAAAATTCCAAGCATAACCGAAATTATGATGGCGGCGTAACTTCTGTAAGGTTGTTTTTTAGCTTCCGGAGATGTGTGTTCATGTACCATACGTTAAGATGATAAGATACCATGTATAGAGCTTACGAATGAAGGCTTTAAAAAGCTAAGGTAAAAAGATCGGGAGAAAGGTGAAAAGATTGGGAACCTACCTGAGAATGAGTCAATACGATGCAAGTACTTCGTTGTACTTCCTTGTCTTTCATGCTCCACAGTACAGCCTAGTAGTGGATAGCATGTTGGACTAACGTGCGAGAGAACGCTAGTTGAATCCCAGTAAGATAGGAGTTTTTATATAATTTCATACAGCCGTATTTATTAGATTTCCTAAGGTGGTGTCTCAGAGGTTGCCTAGTTAGGCATGCCTAAATATTTAAGTTGTCTCTAGGCAACATTGCCTAAATTTTCCTTTGCTGCCTAACTAGGCGAAGGTTATGTCAAAAGACGTAGTAGAATTTACAAATCTAGTATAAAAAATTGAGATTCTTGTACTTTTTTTTACATCTGATGTTTTTTTTCGGGTTTGACAGCATGTTATTTGTAAACAAACATCCAAAAGGAAGAACATCGTCTATATATTATAGCAGCCATCACTTGGTGATCAGCAGAAATGTGACCACTTCTATTTGATCCTTCAAGATCGAATCGCACAAGATTGATTACCTTCGCCATATTGGGTTTAGAAAATCTATACTTTTCACTTTATTGAAAATTCATTGAAAATCACCACACAAAAACTCAAAACAAATTTCCAGATGGATATTCTCGCAAATGTCAAAATGAAAATGAAATGAAAATTCCTTAGGCAGCCTCTAGGCAACCTCTAGGCAGGGTTCGTTCGCGCATAAGTTAGGCGACCTTTAGGCAACGTTGCCTATTTTTTCCGTTGCTACAATTTCCCCAAAACAATTTCGTTTTGTATTTACTTAAAATCTTCGTCAGTAGTCCTTTTAACAAAGTCATGTTCTTTAACACCCATTGCCATGTACTTTGTTCACGCGTACCTTACCGTAATCTATATCACAAAACTCGTCAAGCTTTAAGGGCTCAGTTATAGCTTTCATTGAACAACTTCATTAGAACACAAAACATGATGGAATTGAAATTTTCCCCTCATAGAAACCTATAGGATTAATTAAGTGGCTAATTTTTGACATTTGGTAAACCTACTGAGGAGTAAGAGCGATGGAAAGCACACCAGTGTTCACATATGTGGGAAAATAGCACATCATTCATATTATTAAATGAAAAGAAAAGAATGTGTATTTCATATCAGAAAATCTAAACAAAGTTGTAACAAAAACGAAAATTTGGTTTTTGAAAAAGTATGGTTACAAAATATGTTATGACTACATTTGTTTCGGTATATTTTCGTATTCGAAATATGTTTAACTTGAATAAATTCAATAATAGAATATATAGAAAAGAATTTTGTTCCAATTCTTTTGGGAAATGATTGAATTGTATTTAAATAATATCCCAACCGAAACATGAAAAAGCCAAATTTTTTTTACAGAAGCAGAAGTGTGAAAAATTAGCCGGTGGATAAAATTAAACCCCAATTGTTGTGAGTCACGGTAGGCCACGGAGGCATCCTTGATGTTGAAGAGAAGGGCGTGCTAGAATCAAATAAAAAAAGAAGATGAAGCAAGTTACTCTATGTTGACCACGGACGGACTAAAAAGGACTCTAAAAAGAAAAGGATAGATTCAAGAAAAAGCTGAAAAGAAGTCATAAAAAACATATGTCTGTACAACTGAAAAATTATTAGAAAAACTTGTTTCCAATGTTCATCATCAGTATAGATTCGCCTCTATCCCAAAACATGCCGGTTGTTATTGGCAAAGGCTGGCCTTATCCCATACCCTTTTAGTCTCGAGAGACTTCCTATGGCTATCCCTCTGCGGCCACGTCTATGAGAGATAGCCCCTTATTTTTGTCATTATATTGTCATTTTAAGTCATTGTTAATTCACCAATGGACGGCCCGAAACAACGTCCATACACCAACAACAAATTAAGACTTATTTATCCATTTCTTTAAAACTACAATTCACGAAACGAGCAAAGTAAGATATTTTCACTATATATTTGAAAAAAAAGTGAATGAAAAAAAAGCTATGTACTAACTAGGAACTACTATAAACTAAAAACTAAATATTACTCACGCTTATCCCGCTTCCATTTCCTGACGGCCTAAGTCAATAAATAAATGCCCGTGTAAAAGCTGATGTACGTTTAGTGACAAGACTATTACAGTGTGTGTTCCTGGTTTCAGAATTTAATAAGCTTACTTTAATTAAGCTCTGTTCTTATTTTAGTCATGTGACATTGGAGGGGAAATGACTGACGAAGTTAAACATTTTCTCATGGTATCTCAGATATGAGTGAAACAGGTGCTTCGACCTCTGTCATGAAAACGTTTTTGATTTTAGTAAAATTACCCGTCATATTAATAAAAAATTACTTATCGTGTAATTCACAGATTTATATATTCCAATTATCTGTGGATTTAAAGTTACCTATTTTATGAATTAAGATGTCCTATAAATAAAAAATAAATATATATGTAATAACTGATTGACGTTTATTGATAAATCTATTACTGCATCTATTACAATCAGTGCAAAATCGGTTGTCATCAGCTGTTTTGTTTTAAAACTCCTTTTTCAAAGCAATACACTCCGTGTGTGAATTTAAAATAAATCGAAACTTCAAATAACAAAAGAAAAAAAGATTTCTAAATTTAAATAAAGATAATTCAGACTTTATTTGCGTTCACTAATACGGCTGATAGTGTGCGATTTTTAATATAAATTTTTTTATATAAAATATTCCTATTAATTTTAACTTTGCCTTCTGCTCCATTTTTTAAGAAGAAACTTTATTTTTCAACTCGCTATGTTGACGTGGTATGAGGTGTGGTGTGCCCGTTTGAGGTAGATTTCTTCGTATTTTGTTTTTCCTACCAAACATACACAACCAAACATTTGCTGATATTTTATTTTTTAAACAAGAGAGAGGAAGCGCACATTTGTCATTTACTTCTATTTTTTATAAATGCTAGACCAAAGTTGACAATACAATACAAAACGATGGACGAAGGTTTGTGCAGCCGGCATTGTTTATATCCTCTGTTATTGTTATTTACATTCACTCTTTAGATTCGAATAGTGTAAGCCTTCTTGTGATAGTGCTGGACACGAATCCATCACTTCGAATTCTGCGGCAGAATCCTCAAAATCTTACACAATTGGTCGATTCAACAATTGCATTTGGAAATGCTCATCTCATGCAGAAAACTCGAAACAAACTCGCAGTGCTTTCATGTCATCACAATTCAAGGTACATTTCAACATAATATCGTAGATACATTCTTTTGATACATTTTTACAATCGCAGTGAATACCTTTATCCTGTACCGACACCAATGGAATTCCGTCAAACCGACGGCCAATATGAACAGTTTACATTAGTCGAGAAGACGATAAAACAGAGGTTGTATACAATTATGAATTCTGCGCCGAAGATCACTACACTATGTGAATCGAAGCTTGCAGGTTGCATGACTCTAGCCTTATGCTTCATCAATAAAGTAAGTAAATGAATTTTGAAATTCATAACATTGTTGATCGTAAAATTTTGTTAAGGTCATACGTCAAAAGGAAGACAACAATGTTAATATAGACGCCCGCATTTTGGTCATTACTGGAAGCAATGAGTGTGCTTCACAATACCTAACATACATGAATGTATTCTTTACGGCTAGAAAACTGAAAATTGCACTAGATGTTTGTGCCATTGATAAAACATTAAAATTGTTCCAACAAGGATGCGACATAACTGGTGGTCATTACTTACGTTTGCCCCAAATAGATGGTATGCTACAGTATCTGCTGTGGGTATTTCTGCCAGATCCGGCAACACGAAAGAAGCTAGTACTTCCGCCCGCTGAGAAAGTCGACTACCGAGCAGCGTGCTTTTGCCATAGGGAGGTGATCGATATTGGTTACGTTTGTTCTGCCTGCCTATCAAGTGAGTATAGATACGATTTATTTTATAACAATGTGGTCTTTGATGTCAAGAATGATCAACTTATCTATTAAGATTGTAATAGTTTGTCATTTTCCAGTTTGTTCTGATCATTGAAGATGTAGTTACCAATGGTGCCTCCTTCAGAACGCACTTAGGTCTATGGGAGTTTGACTTTCTAAACAGAGAGTCAAGTACTTCTCACTTCCGTTTTTGACAAATCGCTGAAATTTTGAAAGAAGATTAAGCAAGCTTCCTTTTGTTTGAAAGGACCGGGCAGTTACACAGACGTTTCTTCTTCTTCGTCCATACAACTCCTGCAGAAGTCGTTTAAATGAAGGCCTTTCTGCGTGACTACCTAGACAGTGCCCAGTGATGACACCTATGGTGGTGCTAATGTGTGGACTAGTGAGCGAAATTTGTTTGGTTATTTGACACGTGTCGTGCCAATACTCCATCTGAGATTTAATTTGCCGTAGGCATTTGAGTTTGTTGAGACTGATTTCAGGACTTTGCTGGCCTTGTGGCTGTCCGAGAAGATGCTAATATCCTTGGCTGTCATTACATTCTCTTTCAGCTAAGATAAGGCTTCTTTGATCGTCATGAGTTCCGCCTGGAACACTCTGCAGGGACCAGGAACACGGAAAGATAGGGTGAGATTTAGCCAGTCGGAGAAGATATTCCAAGTGAGTGATCGACTTTCAGAGATGTTACCGCCTTAATGATCGCTACTGAATTTACGTTGTTAAATGCACTTGCTATGTCTAGGATTGCAACCATAGAATACTCCTTGCAGCACAAAGACTTCGATACTACACTGCGGTTCATATGATTAGAAGCAGAAGATTTTTATAACTGAAACTGACCTCTCTCCCCCTACATGGCAGTCGAAAAAAAATTATAGATAATGAGAGAGTGGTTTGTGTTTAATTAGTCAGCAAATATAAAAACCACAAGAGAACAAACTAACGGTACCGTTGCGATTATTTTGCTGAATGGATGAAAATTGCATGCATTTAAACTGGTTCATAAGATTAGAAGCACCATAAAAATAATGAAAAATAAAATAGATATTTCGATTTTGTTTTATAAAATATTAACTTTTATTTTAAATTTGTATATTAATAATGAGTAGAGCCACCTTTCATCAAAATAACCTCAAAGATTCGATCTTTAAGGGATTTATACAATGACTCCAAGTAATCGAGTGAAATCTCATTCCACGCAAGTTTAACGGCATCGATCAGCGTTGCTTGATCATCGTTTTGCTTTCCACCTTCGTATATTTTCCGTGAAAGCCAGCCCCAGACATTTTCTATAATGTTGAGATCTGGAGAATATGGTGACCATGACAGTAGTTCAACCTTCTGGCCGGCAATGAACGATTTAACAACGCGTGCAGTGTGTATAGGAGCGTTGTCGTGTTGAAATATCCATGAGATTGACCCAAACTGATCGTGGATTTTTGGAAAAGCTGATTCCAACACCGCCTTGTAGCTATTTCCTGTCATTTTTGTGGTTTGAACAACCAAGTCGATAGTGCCATAAAAAGATATTGCGGCCCAGACCATTACGCCCCCTTCTCTACTATGATGGCGGTTTAGGAAAAGCTCATCTTTTCTCAGATCGTGGAAGTAATAGTTGTAGCCATCCGGTCCGTCTAAATTAAATTTCTTCGCGTCAGAAAAGACTACATTTTTCCAGTCATTCAAACTTGCTCCTTGTTGCACATTCCAAGTCATGTGATCTTTCGCGAATCGCAGGCGTTGGCATTTGCGCGAAGCATTCAGTGGTGTTTTTTTTTTAAGCTTTAGTCGCTTAAGATATTTAGCACTACGGAGCACACGACGAACTGTGGATTTACTTGCAGTTACACCAGCTGCATCTCTTATTTTAGCTGTCGAAAAAGCTGAATTGGAAGCTAGTCTTAAAATTTTTCGTTTTTCCCGCACTGTAAGGGCCGTTGAAACATTCCCTTTGTATTTTTTTCCCGTACATTTCTGGGTCCTGTAAATAATTGCCGACAGCATGATCACTCCTATTTATTTTACGGGCAATAGCACGCTTAGATAAACCTTCGGAAAGATAAACATCTATTTTTGCCCTCTCTGACAATGTCAAACACTTTTTTTTCCCTATTCTTGAAAAAACAACACAAAGCACTTATCTCTTAATTTCACAAAATTGAATTTTTAAAAGAAGAAAACTAATGACCACTTTATAACCTCAGCAACAATGGATGTTCTTCGACTGCTTCTAATCTTATGGACCAGTTTAAATGCATGCAATTTTCACCCATTCAGCAAAATAATCGCAACGGTACCGTTAGTTTGTTCTCTTGTGGTTTTTATATTTGCTGACTAATTAAACACAAACCACTCTCTCATTATCTATAATTTTTTTTTTGACTGCCATGTAGGGGGAGAGAGGTCAGTTTCAGTTATAAAAATCTTCTGCTTCTAATCATATGAACCGCAGTGTACGTAATAATGTGTGGAGGGCTGTTTACCCTTGCAATACGCATGTTGGGATGCAGGTAGCTGATTTACAGCAATGCTACTGCAGAGATGAATATCAATAAATCTGTCCAAGGTTTTCAGAAGGAATGATTATTAACTAATCGGTCTCAGGTCTTTCGGGTTGAAGTTAGAACTTTTACCAGATTTGGGTATGAATACTACTGTAACTTCCCTTCAATCTTTGGGAATGTAATTCAGCTCCAGATCAGCTTCCAGATAAGATCCCAAGTGTTTTGCAACTCGGCTGGTACAATGCCCTCTGGTCCCACGGATTAAAAGGGTTTGAAACTGTGTACTGCCCAATTTATTTTGTCTTTTGTGATAAGACTGTAAGAGTTACTGTCCAATAGATAAGTCCTATCGATATCGTCTTGGAAATATTCCTGGGAACTACCTGGAAAATGGATGTTTATTAGTAGCTCTGGATTCCTTGCTTGAAGTTGGACTAATGGAGAGAAGGTTTTTTCGAGTCTAGACGCCTCGAAAGTCTCTTCTATTTTATAACAGAAGAGTTTCCAGGATTTGCGTTTGGAGACTTGGAGATAGGAGATTTATTCAGTGGCCTAGTTCAAGAGTTTTCTACATTTCTGTCTAAGCATCCCTAGATTTTCAGACCACCATGGAGGTTTTGTTTCCCACTAGGTTTCCTTAATGGACAAGAGGATGACAGGAATTTGTTTAAGGCGAATGTTATCTTTTCAAGCTCCTGGGTACCTACTTCTAGGAGGGCTAGATTGAGTAGGGCATACTAGTCCTTTTTATAGTTTTCCTATATTTAGACCTATCGATTTTTCGATGATTTCGAAAAATCGGTTTGCTCGGGATATGATCAGTTAGGCCGAATTAGATGTATCTGTGTCCGAAAAAGGAGTGTTCCCTAGATACCTTCCAATCTTTGATCATGTATTGCATGTAATTTGATATAAGTGCGATGTCAATGACTTCTTGTCTGTTACTAGTGATGAACGCTGGCTCATTAGATGAGGTGGGATATTGATGTTAACATGAATGTAGCAATAATGAGTGCAGAGAGTCAAATATGTCTGTTGGCTTTAACTTTATTAAAAACATCCCGAAGGTGGAGATTTCAACGGCCATGTCTAAAAATACATCATATTAAATTTTCCTGGAAATGATTCTAGAACACGCACCATCCAAGCTCACGAAATCTTCAAAAAAGGAAAACTCTTGGCAGATGGCTTCAAATACGGAAGTGTTGCCTGCACCAAAACATCAACAAAGTCTAGATGAATGAAACGATTCCAGATGACATGTAGAGCGAATGGACACCAATACTAAAGCTCGCAGAGTCTTAGATTCCCAGCCAGACGTCGGACGCAGTAAAGAAATACCTCGCCTTAAGTGGCGAGCACAAGTTAAAACCGACCTCAACCTACTTTAAATGCCCAACATGAGACAGTAGATCACTGTAGTAGAAGCGGGCTAATTGAGAGGCATGTTGGTTGAGGCCAAGCTTCATTTCGGACTGTAGCTCCACTTATTTATGTAGGAGCGAGTTTCTGGCCTTTGTACCAACCAGGAAAATAACACCGTCCAAATCAAACAAAGAAGTAGGAAATCCCTGACAAACGGTGGAGGTATAACAACTAGTCTCTATCTTCTACGACTCCAAGAAACTTATTGGCACCTCTTACATGTTATGATCTCATAGGTAGGTAGAAGTGGCAGTTCGGCCTTTTTGTTACCACGATTCGTGTGACCTTTATTATGATTGTTGTTGTTGATGTGATGCAGGCGGTATCTAGATCCAGCTTGTGAGGTTAAGGCAACGGATAAGATCTTGTATCCTTTTACCCGAGATGTCGCTAAGGTTGTCGAAAAATCGTTAGTCTAACGCACGCAATTTGGCTCTTACTAGTGCCGGTCATTTGCCGATAAAATGGGAAAGGGTTCCTCTCTCATTTGTGTTCCCGCAAATGCGGCATTGAGGGTTGTATGGGTTCCCAAGTTTGGCCGCATGGTCTCCAATTGGCCAGTGCCCCGTGACTATTGCCGCAATTCTTGCGATATCTGGGCGAGTTCTATTTAGTAGCTCGTTTGTTCGGTTTTTGTCGTAGGAGGGCCATATCATCCTCGATATGACGCAATTTGTTAATCTTCTCCATTTGGAGTTGGCCTTTTTCAGAAAGTTGAGTGTATTTGTCCCTTAACCGCACCTAGGATAGGATACGGACCCTTGCCGCAAGAGAGCTGTGAAGAGCAGAGCCTCACCTGTCCAGCTCGTCTGCTCGCTCGTTTCCTTCAATGTCAATGTGCCCTGGAACCCAGAGAAGTGCGAACTGAATCGTTCGCCAAGGTGGGCAAGTTCGTTTCGGCATTCCTGTACCAGTTTGGATGATATGGTAGTCGAGTTGATGGCCTTTATAAACGCTTGGCTATCTATGAGAATAGCAAGATTTTGCTTTTTCGTAGTATCATGCCCCGGTAGCGTGAAAGCCTCTCGGATAGCCAGTAGTTGCGGCTGGAATACGCTGGCAATACCGATATTTTCAGTGATTCCGAGTTAACTCCGGACCCCACACCACAATTTATCTTAGATCCGTCTGTGTAGACGACCGTGTTGAAATCTCTTACTACTTCGTTTCTCTTCCACTGAGCTCTGGTAGGAAAATCTACGTGGAAGCCTTTCTTGAAGCTTAGTATTGGTGTTATGTAGTCTGTTGGAAACGTGACCACTCCGTTTGGTAACGAGTCCAGTATTTTACCGTGGCCAAACGGCCTTGCATTCCAGCATCCTGACTCCTTGAGTCTTACTGAGCTGCATAAAGCGGTATCTTTAATGTGTAGGTCGAGAGGCAAGAGATGCAATAGCACAGTTAAGGCATCCGTTGGCGCCGACCTCAGTGCGCCCGTGGTGCCTATACTGGCTGTTCTTTGCAGCCTTTTTAGTTTTGTGAGGTTGTAGCGTTTACTCATTGCGGGCCACCATACTAGTGAGCCGTATGTAATAATTAGACGTACCACTGCTGTGTACATCCACAAGGTCATCTTTGGTTCAAGTCCCCACTTCTTTCCTAGAGCTGCCCATGATTTCACTTATCACGGAGGGGATTTTTCCTCACACTAGTATCACCACGTCATCTGCATACGCGACAACTTTGACCCGTTCCTCGTCCAATTTAACTAGAATTTTATTCATAACTATAAGCCCGAGTAGAGAAGAGATGACGCCGCCCTGTGGCGTTCCTTTATGGGCAAATTTGATTAAGTGGCTATTTCCCAGTGTTGCCTGGATAATTCTTGTTCCGAGCATTGAGACTATTCATTGGCTGATCTAGTTTGATCAGAGATTCAGGAATAGCTCCAGTGAGGACGTTGTTGAAAGCTCCCTCTATATCTAAGAAGGAGGCTAGAGCGTATTCCTTATAGTGTAAGGATTTTTCGATTGTCCGCACTACCTTGTGGAGAGCTGTTTCCGTTGATCTGCGAGGTAGGCGTGCTGTGATTTGGATAGCAAAGATTCTTCTAGATAACTTCGCATGTGGATGTCTAGAACGCGCTCCAAATTTTTAGTACAAAGGAGGTTAGACTGATTGCTCTGAAGTCCTTCGCGGTCTCGTGGCCGCGTTTGTCTACCTTCGGTATAAATACCACTCAACCGCCAACCGCGTCTCCACGAGTAAGGTACGTCGTTTAGTATTAAGCAGCTCCTAAAAATTGTCGCCAGCCATAGCTCTATTAGGACTCGCGTTTTCTGTAGCATGCCGTTAGGTCCCGGAGACTTAAACGGAGATAAGCTGTTAATTGCCCTGGAAATCTTTTCCTCGGAAATTATTGAATCGATATTACTGTGTGTTGCAGTTTTTACTTGCCGAGATCTCCTGGGTTCCGTACTAGTATCACTGCATCCGGGAAAGTGTGTGTTTAACAAGAGTTCCAAGGTCTCCGCAGAGGATCCTTTAAACCCTTCATCTGACCTTCTCAGAAAAGAAGGGTTGGAGTTTTCCTTAGACAGAATTTTTATTAACCCAGCGGAGTCCTTGAGGGTTTCAATAGAATGGCAATAATCCATCCAGTGCTCCCTTTTGGATGTTTTTATGGCTTTCTTATACAAACTTAAACAGTCCTTATAAGACTGCCAGAAATTGTATTTGTGGCAGATATTGAAGATCGATCTGGTCATCTGTCTGAGATTGGAGAGATCTTCATTTAACCACGGGGGAAGTGTTTTTTTGCTTCGCTTAACTGGACACGAGACTTTGTATGCAATGTTTATCGCATTCTCAAAAGTCTGCACTTTTGCCTCCAGTTTCTTCGATAACAAGGGCGTTTGTATTTTGTGTGGTTTTGAGTTTTGTCCGAAGGACTTGCCCAAACTTGGTCAAATCAACTCTCTTGGGATTTTTAAATGGTTGACATATTCACGCACCTCAAAAGCATTGATGCAAGTGCTACAAGGAAAGGCTTGGCCTATCCCTGTCAATCCATCAAACATAACGTAAATTGCCGCCGGTCGAGGATTTGGTTCAAAATCCTACACTAAAATAGCCAATCTGGAATCCGCTTTAAAACAGTAACAAGACATGGTGGATTTCATTTTCTTGTTGATCTAAATTCAAATTATTCGCGCAGGAGACTAGTTAGTACCTAGGGCTTTTTCACAGAACCATTATTCGTGTGTACTTTTTGCACGATGGCGGTACATCTAGTTCTATGCCCGATCCGAAGGGCTGAGTTGAGATAAGCTTTTCTTGACAAGGCCAGTGATACATCATTTGGATCTTGCAATTTCTGGGAAATGAACCGAGTACCACGGCTTTTCCCACAACTATCTTGTGTGTGTACTTCTTGCACGATGGCGGAAGCTTCAGTTTTATGGCCGATCCGAAGGGCTGAGTTGAGATTAGCTTTTCTTGATAACTCAGCATACTCTGGTGATTTGTCAGGTCATCGCCAGAGGATCATCATCATAATTTAGATCTTCCTACGGCTGAAATTTGAACGGAGACATTCTCCGCGGCAGTTCATCGGACTGACCATCTAGCAACTGGGGCCAACTTGAAGCTAATCTCATAACTATATAATCTCGCACGGAAAAGGTTTTTTGGTGCATAACCAATAAATTGACACAAATTAAGAGTCATTTTGTTAGTCCCTAATACATCTTGTCTGTGTTTAATTCATTTTATTTATAATTCTAGTTTTCTGTAAATTCAGTCCGATCTGTACCACCTGCCAGTAAGTATTTATTAAATATAAATCTAATTGATTTGGTGTAATATGAATATTTTTCCACTTCAGCACTGTCTTCAAAACACCTGGCCCACTTGCTCTAAAAGCGAAGAAGAAAAAGAAGTTCTAAATAAAACTGTGAATGCTAATATAATACCGTAATAAAAATGTCACATAATCTCTTAAATCGGAATTATCCACATTTTAATTTATACTTTCTACCATTTTAGCAATTGGGATAAGTCCATGCTTTTCTAGGAATCCAGAAATCGGGCTCGCGTTTTAGCGTAAGTACTAAAAATCACAAGCCGTTCTTGCTTGCTCGCTGTAATCCTTCCGGGAAAGCTTCTTAGCAGCGTCTTTTCATATCAATTTCCTTTGACTGTATTATGTCTGTAAAGCTGGTGATACTTGGTTATGTTAATGTTTTGCGTATTGGAGGGGTTTTGAACGGACACGTAATGGAGCCTAAAGATACCTCACTTTAAATTTTCCTGGAGAAGATTCTAAAACACTCAGCATCCTAGCTAACGGAAATAGGCAAAACTCTTGACAGATTGCTTCAAATACGGAAGTTTTGCCCCGTATTAATAAACGCAGATTAGCTAATCAATGGCCAACTAACTTGACAGTTTTTCACATAGAAAATACTCGAGAAAATGTCAAAAGTTAGTCACTTTTGACATATCTGGATATCTGTTTGTATCATGATTTTCTTGTGTGTATTGTGCATTCGCAAGCGAATATATAAACAATCAAAATGGCGTTAATGGTTATGTAGACGCGAAACCCAATACGATTCCGAGCTATTGAGTCATCACTTCATCAGATACAGCAACTACGTTGTTAGAAGGCAGTCGAATAGCTCATTCAGCACTCAAGTTGCCGTAGAAATGAAACACTAACTTACAACCTTTCGAGGAATTCTGCTAGCCAAGGTGTTTCAGCTAAGTAAATATGAAATGTTTTGAGCTTAGGTAGGGCCACAGAGGCATCTTCGATGCTGCTGAGGTAGGCGGAGCCCGCTCGCTGGTGTTCGGCTAAGATCTTCGGATGGGGAAGTTCTTGCCTCCTCACCATTTCGACCTGTCCATCTCCTCGACTTTTACCCGAAGTGCTTTTAGGGACAGCCCCAAACTTAAAAACTCCTTAATTTACATTTCAAAATTGTTAAAATTCAGAAAATAACTCTTAAAACCTCTATTCCAAATAAATTCTAATTTATATAAAAGTTTTTAAATTCAGTTTTCAAGTTCAAAATCAGTAAGTTCAAAAAAAAATTGCTTTTCATAACTAAATTCCAAAACTCTAAGATAATTTTATTAAACTTCTGACTGTTTAAGTTTAGTGTAAAAGATTGTTTCAAGGTTTCTTCAAAATGATTCATTGATTCATTCACACACCAATACGTGTGATTTCCTGTTTAGGTTTCCCCCTGAATTCTTACAGGATTGGTAGTTTTCGTGCTGTTCGGTCTCGTTTGTGTCCGTTGTTTGTCCCCTCTTGGTGGGACTGGTAACTCGGATCCCCCAGCGAGTGTTGAAATATGTACTTCATTTCTATACCCCACTGGCATCTCGCTGTAACTAACACCAGACTGGCAAGATCCTTCCGCAAATACCTCAACACGGCCTAGTTTCAAAGTCAATCGCTTGCTTGGCCTTGCTCCATCAGATAGCAGTCAGCTTATTGACTTATCACCTAGGCCCCGCTCCTGCACTCTTTGTAGACCTCCGATAACCTCACTGGATCCTTTGGCTAAACACCTGAGGATTGGATAGGTACCTTCAATATACTTTGAATTTAGAAGCCTAAACAATCATTGAACAGTGTAGAATTGATAGGAAAGTTAAATTGAATGTAAAAAAATCGCGTTGTCTCTTTATACCATATCCCATAGGGGTATATTCATTTTAATACATAGTTTGTAACATAGAGAAATAATTTAGCTACATATACCTCAAAGTATGTGGATCGACTCAGAATCGCTAGCTTATTCGATTAAGCCATGTCTGTCTGTCCGTACGTCACCAATTTTTAGGCCTTAAATTTTGAACTAGGATAATGAAATTTGGTATATAGGATCATCGTCCGTGCCACAGAACAAGTGTACATTTTTTTAAAAAGAATCATTGGTAATATTAATATGAACATTTCGTCTATAGATCATTTTAACCCACGCCCACTTTTTTTTCGTTTTTATATAAAAACCGTTTTTATACGCTACCCCATAACATATTATGCAAGAGAAAAACCTTGTGGGGTAGACTCTGATTGGCTTTAACTTGGCAATTCCCAGTGGTTGCAACTGTGACTACACATCAAATGTGCTTATTTTTACCTTTTTTTTGGAGAGGCATGTTGGTTGAGGCCCAGGTTCATCCCGGACTGTAGCGCCACTTAAGTAAGTAAGACAATCAAAATTGTACTGTAGGTTTGTTGGTCGTCATTACCAAAGCATTTGATATGGTTAACCATCACATTTTGTTACAGAAACTACAGAATACTGCATTCGCAAGAGACCGCCAAGGCCTTTGCGCAACGCGTATCCCTTAACCTCTCGATTCACACCATACCATAAGCATCTAATGTTGAAGAACAATGGCAACGATGCCAACCAGCCATTAGATCAGCCGCAACTGATGTGCTAAGTTTCTCGCGGCCACCAGCAAAAAACTCCCGGGTTTGATGAGGACTGCCGACAGATGCTCGCAGCTAAGAACGAGGCCTACTTGGCTAAGCTGCAGGTGAAGACGAGAGCTGCCACTGACCTCTATACGCAGAGAAGAAGGCAAGAACACCGGCTTTTCAGAAAGAAGAAAACAGAGCATGAAAAGCTCGCGATCGAGGATATAGAGAGGTGCCACTCCAGGAACGATGTTGGCAACTTTTACCAAAGTGTTAAACGTAAAAGCCAAGGATAAAAGGCTCGAACAGAATCCTGTCGAGATGAACAAGGAAATATCGTAGTTGAGACACAGTCGATGCTGAGGATATGGAAGAACTACTTCTGCAGACTATTAAATGGCGATGACGAACAACATTCCGCTGTCATGCAGAACGAACCATTCAATATTGGCGACGAAAGCGAAAACTGCCAACCACCCGACCTAAGTGAAGTGGGGATAGCAATATCTAAACTCAAGCTTAATAAGTCCGCCGGAAATGACAGCCATCCCGCTGAGCTTTATAAAGCTGGCGGAGATGACTTGGTAAGTAAAATCCACCAACTCATAAGCCAAATCTGGTCGGACGAAAGTATGTCTGAAGAATGGAACCTCAGCATCGTTTTTCCGATCCCTAAAAAAGGTGACCCTCTTATCTGCACCAAGTACAGAGGCATAAGTCTCCTCAAAATCGCCTTCAAGATCCAATCTGCCGTAATATGTGAACGCCTGAAACCGTTTACCAACAACCTGATCGGCCCTTATCAGTGTGGTTTTAGGCCAGGAAAGTCCACAACCGACCAAATTTCCACACTTCGGCAGATCCTGGAAAAAAAACCTAATAAGTCCAAATCGATACCCACCACCTATTTATCGATTTCAAAGCCGCAAACGACAGCATTTATAGAGACGAACTATACAGAGCCATGTCTAGTTTTGGTATACCGTCCAAACAAGTCCGTTTTTGTTGGATAACGAGAATTCTCGCTGCTCCATCAGGGTCGGGAACGACCTCACCGACACATTTGATACCAAAAAAGGATTTAGGTAAGGCGATGCGCTGTTATGCGGCTTCTTCAATTTGATTCTTGAGAGGAGCCAACACGCATATGCCGACGATAATGACATCATTGGTAGGACTCAACGTGATGTAATAGCCACGTTTGCTAGTATAGAGAAGGAAGCGGTAAAAATATGTTTAGCAGTAAATGAGGGTAAGACTAAGTATATTCTGTCAACACGAAAGGACACACAACATCGACGAATTGGACAGAACTTCACCATTGACAGATATAACTTTGAGGTAGTACGGGGCTTTATCTACCTCGGCTCCGCTATTAACTCTGACAACAACATCTCGTCAGATCTCAAACGAAGAATTACTCTTCCAACCGCTATTTCTTCGGGCTAAGAAGGCAATTTAGTAGTAAAGCCCTCACTCGAACTGCTAAGGAGATCCTATGACCCTGATTATCCCAGTCCTGCTCTACGGCGCTGAAGGATGGACCGTATCAAAAGCGGATGAAGAAATCCTTGGTCGATTCGAGGCTATGGAGACGAAGATTCAACCACGAATTATACGAGCTGTACAGCGACATACCCCTAGTCAAAAAATTCCGCATTGGACGTTTAAGATGGCTAGGTCATGTAGAAAGACTGGACACCAATACTCCGGCTCGCAGTTTTCGATTCCCAGCCAGACGTCGGACGCAGTAGAGGAAGACCTCGCCTTAAGTGGCGCGCACAAGTAGAAACCGACCTCAACCAACTTGGAGTGCGCAACTGGAAGCAGTTAGCTAAGGACCGGGCTAATTGGAGAGGCATGTTGGATGAGGCCCAGGTTCATCCCGGACTTGCCAATTACTGTTTCTTTGGGCTAAGAAGGCAATTTAGTAGTAAAGCCCTCACTCGAACTACTAAGGAGATTCTATATAAGACCCTGATCATCCCAGTCCTGCTCTACGGCGCTGAAGCATGGACCGTATCAGAAGCGGATGAAGAAAACCTTGGTCGATTCGAGAGAAAAATTCTTCGAAAAATCTTCGGTCCCGTTTGCGTTGACGAGCTCTGGAGACGAAGATTCAACCACGAACTATACGAGCTGTACAGCGACATACCCCTAGTCAAAAAAGTAGAACGAATGGACACCAATACTTCGGCTCGCAGTCTTCGATTCCCAGCCAGACGTCGGACGCAGTAGAGGATGACCTCGCCTTAAGTGGCGCGCACAAGTAGAAACCGACCTCAACCAAATTGGAGTGCGCAACTAGCTAAGGACCGGGCTAATTGGAGAGGCATGTTGGTTTAGGCCCAGGTTCATCCCGGACTGTAGCGCCACTAAAGAAGAAGAGAAGACAGCGATATACCCCTAGTCGAAAAACTCCGCATTGGACGTTTAAGATGGCTAGGACATGTAGAAAGAATGGACACCAATACTCCGGCTCGCAGAGTCTTCGATTCGCAGCCAGACGTCGGACGCAGTAGAGGAAGACCTCACTTTAAGTGGCGCGCACAAGTAAAAACCGACCTCAACCAACTTGGAGCGCGCAACTGGAGGCAGTTAGCTAAGGACCGGGTTAATTGGAGAGGCATGTTGGTTGAGGCCCAGGTTCATCCCGGACTTGCCAATCGCTGTTTCTTTGGGCTAAGAAGGCAATTTAGTAGTAAAGCCCTCACTCGAACTACTAAGGAGTTCCTATATAAGACCCTGAACATCCCAGTCCTGCTCTACGGCGCTGAAGCATGGACCGTATCAAAAGCGGATGAAGAAAACCTTGGTCGATTCGAGAGAAAAATTCTTCGAAAAATCTTCGGTCCCGTGTGCGTTGACGGGCTATGAAGACGAAGATTCAGCCACGAACTGTACGAGCTGTACAGCGACATACCCTTAGTAAAAAAAACTCCGCATTGGACGTTTAAGATGGATAGGACATGTAGAAAGAATGGACACCAATTCTCCGGCTCGCAGTCTTCGATTCCCAGCCGGACGTCGGACGCAGTAGAGGAAGACCTCGCCTTAAGTGGCGCGCACAAGTAGAAACCGACCTCAACCAAATTGGAGTGCGCAACTACCTAAGGACCGGACTAATTGGAGAGGCATGTTGGATTAGGCCCAGGTTCATCCCGGACTGTAGCGCCACTAAAGAAGAAGAGAAGACAGCGATATACCCCTAGTCGAAAAACTCCGCATTGGACGTTTAAGATGGCTAGGACATGTAGAAAGAATGGACACCAATACTCCGGCTCGCAGAGTCTTCGATTCGCAGCCAGACGTCGGACGCAGTAGAGGAAGACCTCACTTTAAGTGGCGCGCACAAGTAAAAACCGACCTCAACCAACTTGGAGCGCGCAACTGGAGGCAGTTAGCTAAGGACCGGGCTAATTGGAGAGGCATGTTGGTTGAGGCCCAGGTTCATCCCTGACTTTAGCGCCACTTAAGTAAGTAAGTAAGTATTTCCAGCAACAACAGTTTCTCCGAGCCTTTATATTGAATTCAAACACAAGATGTTATTTTATATTATTTTTGTTTATTGCATATGCATACCATTTGTTTATTATATATTTGTTTTAATCAAAAACAAAAAAATGGTACGAATATAAATATTTCATTAAAAACTTTATAGAGGTTTACAAAAAAATAATAATAATATAAACATTATTCATAAAATCAAATGTAATAATACAATAATTCAATTCTGTTCTGTTATTTACAAATAAGACTATATTTCTGCAAAAAAAAAGTAAAATATTGGAAGCGCACATGTCATTCTTTGCCGCCCAGGATAAGTTGAAAAAATTGTAACATCGGTAACGTTTTGACTGCTATAAGTTATTATAAATTTTACTACGATGAAAAGTTAACATTAGAATGAATAATCATTATTTATGTGCGACAATGGAATGGAATGTACGTCCAATGTTTGCAAAAAGAAACGTTACGTTATTTTATGTTTGTTACTATTATTTAGGCCAACGATAATAGGTTTCTGTTCACATTTGTTGTGGGAAGGTTTGTGCTTGGATATATATGTTTATCGAATAAAATTACTTCAAATAATAAAAAGTCTATTTACTTAATGCTTGTTTTTATATTTGTTTTTTTTTTTTCTTTTTACTTTACAACCTATATAATATATATTATTTGCTTGGTAAATTATTTCAGTATTTTTTGTATATGTATTCGCAGTTATGTAAAAAAGAACATTTAAATAGTGCAATAAATATAAATATTGTTTAAAAAAAAAAAAAAAAACGACAACGTATAATTTGCCGCTTTAGTTTTATATCAAAACGTTCAACATTTTGATGATATTCAATACTAAATTGTTTTTCTTTTGTCTGTCTCTAATAATTTCTTTAATAACATGATTTATCATTTATCAGATAGATGCTTTTGCTTTTTAAATTTTTGATACTTAAAAACCTTGCATTAGGCAGACGTTTCATTGGACTCTACCCAACCTTCGCTGTCGTCTTCGCTTTCCGAGTCTTCCGATTCAGACAATTCGATTGCAACTCGCCTTGCAAGAATTGATGCTACGTCATGCAATGCGGTATTTCGCTCGATCTCCTTTTGTTCGGACTTTTCAACCTTTCGTAATGTTATTCCTAAAAAAATAGATGATCGAAAAAAGTTAGGGTAATTATTTTTTGGTTTGCAAGTGAATGATTTTTTGTATTTAAAATTAGATCCCAATAATTGTATGTACAGGCAGAAATGCCTGTTGATAAGAATCAGTTAAATGTCAGTAGGTTTCAGACAATGTGAAACGATACGAACATTTCTCTATCCCATAGGATATTAGTTGTGATACATAGTTTGGAACATATCGAAATAATTTCAGTAGGTTTCAGACAATGTGAAACGATACGAACATTTCTATACCCTATCTCATAGGATATTAGTTGTGATACATAGTTTGGAATATATCGAAATAATTTCACTAGATATACCTTAAAGTATATGGATCGACTGTGGCATGCGTAAAAAATTCCAATCCAAAATCTACAAATGTGACAAACATGCACACTTTAGGTAACGGGTCCACCATCTAACGTTTTTTTTTTTCAAATAGTGCTTGTTTCGTGAATGGTAACACTAAGCTCATGTCTGATTTGACAGATAATTAGTTTTATCCTTCCGCTGAACGAATATGGTTGTGTATACGCTTGAACAACGCTGGGAAATATTGCGACATTACTTTGAAAATCATGGCAATGTTGCAGAATGTGTGCGAAAATTGCGTACGGATTTTGGAAGAAGAGAAGCACCGACAGCTCCGTATGTTCGTTATCTTTTGAAAAAAGTGAAAGAAACTGGCATCCTCATCGATAAACCAAAGCGTGAAAAGCCAAAAACAGTGCGTACACCCGAGAATATTGCTGCTGTGGCAGAAAGTGTGCGTGAAGCGCCATCAACATCAATTCACCGTCGTTCTCAACAATTGAACATTTCGGAGACATCATTGAGACGAATTTTGCATAAAGACCTTGGTATGACGCCATACAAAGTCCAATTGGTTCAGGAGTTGAAGCCAACTGACCATCCAATGCGTTTTCGCTTCGCTAAGTGGGTCTGCGATCGACTTAGAGAAGATGCCGATTTTGCCAAAAAAAAAATCATCTTTTCAGATGAAGCTCATTCTGATCTTGGCGGGTATGTAAACAAGCAAAGTTGTCGCATTTGGGGCACAGAAAACTCGCACGCATACATTGAAAAGCCGATACACCAAAACGAGTCACTATTTGGTGCGGATTTTGGTCCAGAGGCATAATTGGGCCATTTTTCTTCGAAAATGAGCAAGGAGTGGCCGTTACAGTCAATGGCGATCGTTATCGGGCCATGTTGAACGAATTTTTGTTCACAAAAATTGAAGAGGATATTGGCAACATTTGGTTTCAACAGGACGGCGCTACGTGCCACACAGCCGAAGCTACACTCTATGTTTTGCGCCCTGTTTTTGAAGATCGCATTATCAGCCGCAGAGCTGATGTCGTTTGGCCACCTCGGAGCTGCGATTTGACACCGTTGGACTATTATTTGTGGGGTGCCGTAAAAGATAAGTGTAACGCCGACAAGCCAGAGACAATTGACGCTTTAAAGGACAATATTCGTGAAGCCATTGGTGAAATACAGCTGCACACAATCGATAATGTGCTTAAAAATTGGACCGATCGTGTAGGTTACTGCATGGCCAGCCGAGGCAGCCATTTGAATGAAATTATTTTCCATTATTAACCGGAAGGATTGTTCTTTCAAATAAAAAAAGAAATTTGAGAAAATATTCAGTAGGTTTTTTTTAAGTGAAACACTTCTTATGGCGCCTTGCGATTTCCTATGTTACAAAAACCGACACCATTGGGGAATGAATGTGTGCGAATGAAATAAATGGTACTTTGGGAGGGGAGCACGAGAGAGAGAAGGATAGAGCATTCACGCACATCTAGACCCGTTCTCGTACGTTCTCGGTAGAGAAGAGCGAGAAGCGAGAGAATTATGCAAGTGTATGCGTGCGATTTCTTGAAAAAAAAATCGCCCATAGTACGAAAACAAGAGAATGGGAAATGCAAAAACAAACAAACGCGGTTAAAACGGCAATGCGCACGTTGAAATTCGACTGAAATTAAATATCCTCAAATTTATTTATCTTAGCTCCAAGTTAATTCAATGATTAAATCCACATGGAGTTGATTTTCTAAACGTAAAAGTAAAAACTATAAACAAAATCCTTGTCAAAATAACCTGCGCGGAATATCCGACCTCCTGTTCTCAGGTCAAAACATGAGCCAGGTTTCAGTTAATAAAAATCTATTGTTACTTAGACCACCGGAAAGGACTGATTTTATAGCTGATGACTGTGCTAAAGGAAAAAAATTACTGAATTATGTAATCTAGAAAAAAAAACGATGGGATAAGCGGGGTAAAAGGCCGATGAAAAACTGTGACACTAACTACGGGCCGTATTTATACAAGGTGGGCCAAAAAAAGTCTTCCGATGTTGTTTTGCCCTTCAGAATATCGGTTGTCGCTCGCGCAGCGTGGCTCCGTCCTGTTGGAACCACATGTCCACCAGTCCTAATTCGTCCAATTGCGACAGAAAACGAGTGGTGGGTGCACAACTGGGTCGTACGCAACTTTCTTTTTCACCGCGAGTTGGGCGTTAGATCAAATAGTACGCATTTTAATTATTGATGCTAAAAATGATATAAATAATGTAGAAATGTGATTATGCGAACGTTTACTCCGAAATTTGAAGGAATCGATGTCAATGTGAATAACAATGATTTTCCGTTATTGGCCAAAACTGAAAATTCCGTTTAGTGATAGTTGGGCTAAAACTAATTATGTGGAATTAGTTCAAACTATAATAGTAGTATATCTATTAAATTTCATTCAATTTGACACAGTAGTTTGCGAAAAATTAACAATTTTCTTTATATGGCCTAAAAGACAAAATTCGTTATATGAATTTTCTCGAAAAAAACTAGGTATGCAGTTTCGTTGGAACTAATATGCTTTTAGTATATATAAAGTTTAATCAAAATCGTAAGAGCCGTTTTCGAGAAAATTGAGGTTATGTGTAATTTTTATATGGCAGGTACCGTTAATAACATGGCTAAAAGCAAACAAACAAAATGGCCTAGAATTATGACCAAAAGAAACTTGGATACGAAATTTGAAGAAAATCGGTCAAGCCGTTTAGGCTGGGGAGACCATTACGGACAGACGGACCTACGAACCGACGGACGGAATTCCAAAAACCTATTTTTTTGGTTCTGCTATCATCGTAATGTTAGAATCAATCAAAATCACGAGGTCGAAAATTCTATTTTTTTTATGAAACATAAAAAGAGCCCCCATAACAAACCACAACCGACGCTGCTTGATGTCGGTGATCGCGTGTTGTTGATTTACTAGGTTTGTTTCAAGTGAAACTTATTTTTGGATGGCTGTTGTTATATCTGTTTGATCGTGTGTAATGAACGGATGTATGGACTTGACGAAAGTTGCTACATATATGGATGCGACATTTGGTAACATGTAGGTGGCCAAAATGGTTATTTCCCTCTGAATGTTGAAATGATAGCTCATTTTGTTGTCATAAATGTGTTTTGGCGAAGGTGTGTTTCTGACGTCTGTAGTTTGTAATTGAAGCTTGAATCCAAACAGGTAGATTTGATTGAGTTTTAGGTGTGTATACGATTTGGAATTGGAGTGTTGCCTTCAGGATGGACGGTGTTTTTCATATGACGACATTTTTAAAACAAGAGAGGCACCTTCTCGCACGCGTATAATACCAACGCGCAACAGTAGACTGGCATGACAATTTTTTTTGTAGACGTGTCTGGGGGACAAGTTCCTAGGCCCTCCGGCGAGCAAACAAGGCGGGTTCCAGCATGCCAGCAAAGGCCCCCGACAGGACACGTAACAAAATGGTATGTGTTCAGATTCGGGTGGGATGACATATTCAGATTAGATGTATGAGTTGTATAACGGTACTTTTAACTACGATTGCCTTTTGAATGTTTAACCCTATCAATATTTGAGAGTCTTCCCGAAAGGTGGAGCGTTGAATTTTGGATTTAGGTTGGATTTTGTGCTTACAATGAAAAGAGAATATCTTCACACTGGAGACCTTGCAGAAGGAACTAATGGGTATATTCGTATGATTGTCTTTTTGAAGTGAAACTTCCTTTGGGACGTTGTGAATTCGATTTAATGAAACGAAAAAGTGTAAGGAAAAAGTGATCAAACAAAATATCGGCTGTCGTTTGATTACCGAAACCAATCAGCATCGGTCGCGGTCAGTACTTAGATATGGAAACGCTTGGGAACATCGCGTGTTGTTGGTTATTGTAAGAGAATAAGATGAGATGAGGAAACTGAGTTTCGGGGTAAGAAATAGTTGAAATTCTTCAACCGAATTTGTGAGAATTTTTCACCAATTAAGTCAATTAATTGTCAATATGTCAGTTCAACTGATCTCGAATGAAATAAATACAATATGGAGGTGGTAAACACAGAGAGAGAGACATTAAGCAGAGTACAGTTTCACTTTTACCGCGGTGAACTCACACTCGATTTTTTGTTTGCATATAAACTGTAATGTTGTGATTTTAGATTGTGAAGTATTTGCACATCAAATTATTTCATAAAATATTGATTTCCCACCTATTTTGCAGTGTTTGTTTACCGGATTTGCCATTTTTGCAATTTTTCGACAACAGTTTTCGATAATAATTTAAAAAAAATAGGTTTGGTATCACATTTTCTATCCAGACTTCACGAAATCTATAAAGGCTTAGATAATGTTGTATTTTGCACGTATTGTTTCCTAAGCCTTCTGGAAACTGCTAAACGGTGATCTTCCACTGAAAGAACCCATTAATACAGGCAACTAAAGCAAACACTACCAGCCACCGACCTAAATGAAGTGAAGATAGCCATATTTAAAGTTAAACTTAGCAAAGTTGCTAGAAATTACGGCTTCCCTGCTGAGCTATAAAAAAGTCGAAGAGATGATTTGATGTAGGTTACTTACCTACATCAACTTTTTAGGAGACTGGAAGTATGCCGGAAGAAACTTTACTATTCTCTCCTTTTGGGTGCCGGTCACAGAGATATCCCAGGGAATTGTAAGGCGGATGAGCTTGCAGGCTGTGCACTACTCTTGATATTATTCCGTCAATAAAAATGTTTTGCATGCCACTCGCTACATGTAAATAATAAATCAAACTGGATGCGATCAAGAAAACACGGATGGATTAATGGCACAACATGTCTAATATCCAGACAACTTTGGCCAATAACCAGAAACGCTCGTTTTGCTGGATAATGCTGAGCAGATCAAACATCAATATCATCATGGGTGTTCGCTCTTACAGGACACTCCCCTTGGCCTTCATGCAAAAGACTAGCCCACTATGGCAATAACTTCTGCAGAAAGAACAAAAGAAAACTCAATTTCGGGGAAAACTTCTTCGACAATCTGGTGACCTAGTTAATATTAATGAAAGAAACCTCCTCCGCTTCATAGTAAGCTCGAAATGATTCACTTAGGCAAATAAATTTTAGGATAGTGGTACCAAAATTGACCTTCCTGGTCTAAGTGTGGTCCCACATCGCTCTTGCTTGATAGACAAAGAAAAACTTGCTAGCAACAAGAAAGAACTCAACACATCAATGAATTCAACAGAACGTAACAATCGACAGCGGTATTAAGGGACTTCGTCTACCTCTATTCCACATCTCTGGCGACATCTCGTCTGAAATCAAAGGCAGAATTATTCTTGACAACCGCTGTTTATTGAACCGATAAGCAGATCTTCTATAAGACCGTGATTACCCCAGTCCTGTTCTACGGCGCTGCTGCATAATCGAAAGCGGATGAAGAAAGCTATGATCGCTTTGAGGGAAATATCTTCGTCCCCGTTTACGTTGACTAGCGATGCAAACGAAGATTCAACAAAGAACTTTAGCTGTAAATCGACTTAGACTTGGCAAAAACATTCCGCATTGAAGGTTAGTCCATGTAGACACCACTTCACCAAGAAATTAGTTCTAACGAGTAGCGCAGATAGAAAAGCTTAAATAGTTATTTTTCTAGAGTAGAAGAATACATCTTCAGACCAATATTTGAATTTATGTATGCCAATATCAAACAACACAACTGCAACTGGCCGAGTACGAAAGTGGTTTTTCCATTTGATGTATCACGCTCTCAAATACTGGGAAAGATTAACCATAATCTAGGACGCTGGAGGTAGCTGATTGACTAAACGTTTTAACTTTAACCTTTGAAACGTTATAGATTTTTTTTAGCTCATGAGATGACATCCTAAGGGCATTAATCATTTAAACTGTTTGCAAACGATGATTAACAGCCAAGCGTATTTCAACATTTAGCTTAAATGCTGACTGTATAAGATCTAAGCATCCAACATCCGATATAAATATCACTTTCAATTTTAATGTGAGACCTTTTATTTGATACAATGTAAAATAATTGCTGGCGATAATGTTTTCTATTGCCAGTTGCTTGTTGCCTCAATGGAAGAGCCGCCTTACTTCCAGAAAGCGAATTGTTTAACAAATTAATGAGACATAGGAAAGATTTGAAGTGTTTGCCAAAACCCAATCTTCGAGAAACCAAGACATGTTTTAAATGTTCACAACAACCATTTAAAGGTCTTAGGTTTATTTATTACTTCAGTTCCAGACAACTATTAGAAAACAATCCCCACACTATTTGCAAACGGCTGAAATACCTCATTCTCCACTTCAGCAGCTGCGATTCAATAAACAGTGCGAACAGATAGTAGACGTAACAAAACGAGATCATTTAGGAAATGGCACTTAAGTTCAATAGAGGAGAAAAAATATTTTTTTATTAATCAAAGAAACAAACTTTGAGCATGATTAGGAAACCGTCGTTTTGTTCAATAGCTTATGTTGTTGGAAAAATTTTATCCAATTGGCCTGCCTTGCTTAGGTTTTTGTTTATATTTTGCGCGCACTCAAGGGGTTATGAATACCCTTTATCAGGCCTATCGCGAATAAATTTTCCTGGGAAACTGTTCCCATTCAACAATCTGATTTACATTGCTGACTAGGGAAAAATTCCCAGGAAAATTTATTCGCGATAGGCCTGTATGTTTTCGCACAGTGCGGGCGTTCGGGATAAGAAGAAAGCAGGTACCGATGCAAATTGGTTTTGAATGTCTGTAAGCTATAATGGAAAGGAAAAACATAGTTTGTTAGAGCATTCCACATCCGTGTGGTTCGGTTTATATACGAATCTCTATATTTCAGAGATAGCATTCATAGCGTAACGAGTATTGCGGGTGAATTCTTGATTGGGAGGAATGCAGCTTGATATTTCATTTGAGTGTTTTTTTTTTGTACAATAGCGATAAAATAATGTAATGCAGGAGATTTTTCGACGGTGTTCGATCGAAACTGAAGAGTTCGTTAAGGCCATGTCTTCTAAGTTTTTTCGCATCCTATGTAGGGGTTGAAATTTTTTGCACCTGGCCAGACGTTGGCGTTGAACTCAAGTTTAGGGCATATAAACTCTTTATGTAGTGTGGCCAGATCAGAAGGGGTGAAATATTTCTTACATCAATTAAGGAAACATAGACATTTCGCTGCATTTTTTACGACTTGGAATATGTGGTCGTTCTAACGTAAGTCGTTACTAAAACACATAACTAGCATGGAAAGCTTTTCGATTTCTTTGACGTAAGTGCCATGCATGGATAATGGCTGTAGATTTTGGATTCGCTTTCACGATAGAAGACAGCATTGTGTTTTGGAAGCATTGAATTCTACTCTGTTAGATTATGAAAAATCCAATCCAATGCTGTCAAGGTCAGAATTATATGAGCTTAACATATTTTGTCGCTTAGAGTCCACGTTCGAAGATGAGGAGCTGAAAACGAATATGAAAAGCTGAGAGTACGTACTGTCGTCCGCGAAGGAAGGAATTGGATTAAAAGTTGCAGACAGGAGATTATTAATAAAAATGAGAAAGAGAGTCGTAGACAAAACTGAGCCTTGGGGGACACCAGCATTTATTTGTTGAGTTGCAGACTTGAAACCGTCCAAAACAACTTGAATTCCGAGAAAAAGTTGTTTATCGATTACAAATGCACGCATTTTCGACAAGAGGGCTTGATGAGAAACCCTGTCAAATGCCTTTGAAATATCATGTGCAACAATCTTGCTTTCACCACCATGGTGGATTGATTAGTAACACTTTTCAGTGAGATATGTCCTCAATCCACTAGTGAACCTGTTGCTGCAAAAACCATACGGCCAGTCATTGAGAAGTTTTCCTGTTTCAAGATTTTTCATAAGCTGACGAGCTGGGACTGCACTTACGTCCGGTAGTTGGAGAGAGAAGTTTCGCCTTTTTTGGTATTGGCTGGACAAATACAGTTTTCCATCTACTCGGAAAGAGTCCTGATTAGTAAGATACATAGAAAAGCTTACGCAGTGACTTTGCTTGCACAGATAAACACTTCTTCCGAATAATGAGGGTTTTACCATCCGGACCAGCAGATTTATAAATGTCGAGATCAGATAGAGGCGATGGGTCGCTAGCTGCGATTTGGGATATATGCACAAACACTATACAGCTATAATTAGAGAAGGTATAGAGAACTCAAAACCGAACAAACACCCATCAAACATTCTTGTATACGGAACAAACAATGGAGGTTATTAAGGTATTAAGCTTAAGGCTACAGAGGTATTTTCCACATGCTATATTTCATCTGTAATTAAGGAAGGATAAAGAAACAATATGACAACTTCCATTGCATGTGTTTCGCTCGCTTCCAAATCAATAAAGACTACTGAGGTAAGTACTTCAACAATGATCTTAATGATTTGAAAGTAATTATGGGGGTGGGTTGGTTTCAGGAGTAGCTAAAGTAACCCTGATACTCGCTTGTGATATTACAATGGACCCTTCTATGGTCTAAGTACACCATTATTCTGCTCAGCAGAGAGTTCAAATCATTCTGTGAACGGGATCCCAATATCAGTAACTTGGATGGTTTGGTGCGAATTTAAATATGATTGGCTGGCAAGATTGTAGCAGGGAATTTGTTTTTCCTGAGACGAGATTGACATTATTGGATGATGTTAGTGTGCTCTCAGTAAAGCTGAAAGGGGCAAAGCAGCACAGTAAACAGCATCATAGATATAAAGCAGTTCATCTATCTATGACCTACGACACTATCGATAATTCTTTAGGCTTTCAAGACATCGACAAGGCTCAGACATCGCATGTGCAGTACAGAACAATTCCACTGTTCTTGTTCAAATGAGTGGATGATAACCATTTAATAGGAATTGTGACAGCGTGGAAACAAAATTATCTGTGTGGTTTCTCGATGTTTGATGGCCTGTTCGCTTAAATGCTTAAATGTCATAGAACCTTCAAATATCCTAATTTGTACCCCACTATTCATAAAAACCTTCCCTTCACATTACGTTATCCAACTTACCATCTCGAATAGCCTTCATCAAATCGTTCCTCGTATCATGGTATGGCGGCAACAATTTTTTGGCACCCGGCTTTAGTCCGCTGCTTGATAAAATTAAACCATTTGTTGCAGATATAGCCGAGGGAATGTCACCATTGGCAATGGGCTTCATAATTTGATGTGCTGTCTGACTCAGTGCTTCCACTGGTGGTGGCGGAGGTGGTGGTGGTGGTGCTGGTTGCAATATTTTTGGCATGTGCTACAGAAAAAAAGAAATTATTTTACTTTTGCATAAAGAACACAGAACGAGACGATTTTTTTTGTACCTGTTCGGGAATTGGTGGCGGTGGTGGAAGATCATTAAGCGAGTTCATTTGTTGCGGTATATTGCCGCTGTTGAAATGGTTTATTGTGTTGCTCAGTTGAGCCATCACCAGAGCGTTTGCATCCTGTACACTACTGCTTGGTGCCAATTGCGGAGAGCTTACTCTCGAAGTGCTGTTAGTGCGGGCCAACAATTTAGCCGCTATATTACCGCCATTCAGTGTCATAGTAGGCGATGTCAAACCATCGGGTATTGGTGGTGGTGGCGGTAAAGCATCTCGACTGGTCGACATACTCCGGCCGCGTGTTGGAGTGTTGGCATTAGATGTGTTTGGTGTTCCAGCACCACTTCCATTTGATGGTGGCGCGGGTGGCGGCTGTGATGGACGCGGTTTCGTTCGGGATGGTGTACCAGCAGCATATAAAACCTCTGATGACATTGAACTTTGATTAGTAGTTTGCCCATAAAGTGTATGTGAATTATAAGCACCTTCATCATACTGCTGCTGTTGATGTTGTTGCTGCATTTGCATTTGATGCTGTTGCTGTTGTGATGGATGCATTCCATTCCCATTGCCACCCATGGCTGCTGATGCTGATGAATGTGGTGTCAATGGACCGTAGACATTGTCGACTGCATCTGCTGGATAGCTGCGTCGCAATTCAATTGAACTGGGCCGTGGGGGTCGTGTATCATAAATGCCCATACCTTTGAAGAAAATTATTTAAAAAAAAAAGCAAAGAAATATTCATTGCAAAAAGTTCAACAAAAATATTGGAATGTGTAAGTGGATTGTGAGATAATTTCGAAATTAACAAGAATATTAAGAAGGCTAATCTTAAGTAAACAAACATGTACTCACTACTATATCCTGACTCATCGGTAACAACGGAATTTGGTGTCCTATATATTACATTGCTTGGCATTAACGTCTCTCCGTGTCCGATTACTAGCTCTCGCTGTTTTTCGCGCGTGTTATGCGGAATTCGTACGTTGCGTTTCTTGTGGCCTCTCATGCCGCCACCTCCGCCGCTACCACTGCCGCCATCCTGGCGTGGTCTGTGTGCTTTCCTACCCTTGTCATGCATATCTTTGAGCATCTCTTGTCGCCACAATTCGAAAAAGTAGTTTGGATCTGTGTAGAATTTTAAACCATCCTTTCCATCATCTCGGTACACATTCAACTTATCCAATGGTGGTGGCTTATCACACTGCGAGTATGTTTCCAGCATCGGAGTGGGCATTGTGTTGCGTGAAAAGATTTGCTGATCAAACACTTTTGCCGATTTGAACGCCTTCTTGCGCTGAATATCGGTTAGCGGCACTTCCTCGACATTGCTATCCAATTGAGTGACTTTGATGGCCAACCTGTCGATACGAGCTTGCAATGAATTTGCACGATCGCCAATATTACCAACGTCACGTGCAAGTTCACCAAAGATATCCTCAGCATGCTTGGACAGAGATGATAGCTGACGAATGATGTTCGTCAGGGTTGTGTTGGTTACAGTTTCAAGTTCAGTGGCTTGCAGCTCTTCTTGTTGGTACACAGAGCGTGACACATGAACTGGTTCGATAGAGCGTTTTGGAAGCGGCATTTTTGTTTTTGATTTTGTTTAGTTTGGCAGTTAAGAAATAAGTTTTAGAACATTGCGTTCATAGGAATTGAGGTAGGATGAATGATCTGCAATAAAAAATAGGAATTTATTAAGCATGAGTACATAGATAAAAATATAGGAAATGGCTTTATATTGTTGAAGGCGTTTTCGATTAGGGCTATAGAATGATTTAACTGTCATGCTTCGTTAATGGATGTGTATTTTCATGGAAATGCAAGATTATACTCGAAATAAGATACAAGATTTAGTGAAAAGACTTTAAGGACTCCGTATAACCTTCACTCGAAAAACTAACACTTTGCAAAAATTCATGCCTTGCATTATTAAGAAGGATTTGGACGAGACACCGACTAAAGCAACAGTCCAAGGTGAACCAGGGCTTAAACGAACATGTCTCTCTAATTAGATCAGTCTTTAGCTACTTACATCCACTTGCACCCTTTAAGTTGATTGTGGTTCTTGTGCCCTCCTCTTAGGGCGATGTCTTCTTCTACAATGTTTACCATCTGGAGGATAGCAAAGACTCTTCATGCGGGAGTATTGGCGTCCATTCATGGCATTCTATCAGACCAACCATCAATAAATAATGATTGGCCTAACCACAACTGAATATAGACAATAAGTAACCTTCGGGGTTATTGATGCAGATTGCAATGTTTGCTTTCTTCACTCTTCCCTTGATATCAAGGTTCCAGTTAAATTTGCTCCACCCCAACATATTTCATTTTTCGTACGCTGAAATCGAGAGGAAGGAGCCACCCATAGGCGGCACTTAAAACTCGGGGATCGAATTTATGTTAATAAAGCTGACTAGCTCTGTTTTCTTTGGTTTTAGACCCAGTGCGTAGGATTTTGATTACTTGCTCAGTATGTTTGGGTTAGATTTAAGGATTTAACAAAGAAAAGATGTCATAAGGATTACGTCATAAGCTACCGTTTTCATTGTAGTGTCTTCTAGATTCTTCGGTATTTCCTGCCTTCTAATGTCCAACGAATCGCAGATACTAATCAACCCTAAGGCGTAACTCTTGACGTGACAATCCGTTTCGAACAATCGCCTAGTGATGACGAAATGATACAATTTTTAAAAATGTTTATTATTCAGGGGGTTTATTCCCAAAAGCACGGCAAATGGCGTATTAAATTCTGATATTCCCAAAAACGCTTCGGTTGACAGCGATAGGTGTATAGGCGATGGATTGCTGTTGAATGCGATCCGCCGCTTATTTGGTAATTAGCCCCCAGTTGCTTCTACAAGAGCCCTTTCAATTGCCATCACTTGACGTTAATGAAGGCTTCTTTGATGTCTAGCAAGGCTACAAGTGCATATTCTGATCTCTAAATCGTTCGTACTACCTTATGTAGAGCAAATTCCACCGATTTACATTTGATAGCGTGCTAAGTCACGAATAAGTAACCTGGATTCAACTATTGCGTATTTGTAGGTCTAGCAGGCTCCCCATTGTTTTTAATAAGATAAACGACAAACTTATTGATATTTTAGCTGTTGTGTGGCTTTGTTTCCCTGCTTTTGGTATGAAAATCTTATTTACTGCACACCAGGGTATGGGAAGGTGATTTACTCTAAGACAGTCACGGAAGATGATGGGTTTATGCCAAGTTCAAGCATGAAATTCGATATCGAAGACCCAGTTTTTTATACTTTGGAGTCAATTTTCCACAACTCTTTCACAGATATCGGGCAGAACGTTGCCAATAGAGTTCGGTAATGTTCCTAAACTCCTCTAGCGCTGTTGGTTTCTTGGGGCGTAAATTATGAGTGAGATAGTCATTCGACCAGAAAGAAAAAAGCTGTGTGCCACGAACCACTGACGTCAAGTCCAGTCTGTTCTTTTAGTCTTCAAACATGGAACGCTAGCGAACTCCATTGACCTTAAAATGGTGATAATTTGCATCACCGAAAACATAAGGTCGAATCACAGCTCCGGAAATCTATCATGAAATCTACAACACCGTCACTTTTTGTTGATCTGATGGAATCTCTTAAATTACTTGTGGTTTTTTTGCTGTCCACAACGCATATTGCTTGTTGTCGAAGCCATTAAACTTAAAATAAGCTTCATCGCAAAAAAAGAAATGTTCGATGAAATTCAGAATTTTCTTCACAGAAGTTTCAAATGTTTTATTTTCTTTAGTTAATTTTCGAAAAATTCAACACATTGTGGACTGAGAGACTTGTAATTCCTGTGAACTGCCAACGTGGAATCTACTGATTTGGGTCATTTTGAGCTGAATCACTTACGTCTGTGATAATTTATATACTTCAGCTAATGCCTTGTATCACTGGCACAGAAACATTTAATAATGAATATGTTAGCTCAAACTTATCCACTATATCACGTACAGCCTATTCCTTCCCGTTTTTATTTTTGTCTCCTTATGCGCACCTACATCATCGAGGCACATGATACAACTACTACATGCTACGTCATCGACGCTCATGCGCCTGGTAGGACTATTATTGCGATCAAAAATTGGAGTAAGTCCTCATTAAGTTGCAAACAGGAACTCAGAATTTCCGTAGAAGTTTTAAATAATTTTCAAACGTTCCTCATTCGTGAACTCCACCATGTTAAACAAAAAACCGTAAACAATGATCATTAACGTTTTGACAATGACAGATAATAAAAGTTTAAGATTCCACAAGAAGAGGACAAGACACACAGGCCATGATACAATAATTCAGTGCACCATGAGAAATAGTGTTCTTCTTCATCTTCCATTTGCGCAACAGTTCGCCATGATGGTACACCTCAACCAACATTGCTGTACAGTCCACAGATAGCCTGGTTTGTGAGCCACTAAAGTGATGGTCTTACTCAACAGCATCTATCCTATGGTAGGTAGGATACCAACCCCACGTGTTCTTAAGTGTCTGAGGATTAATTGAGGAAGCCGCAGTAATGACTCGAGCAATTGTGTAATTGTCATCCGACTTGAATGAGTTTAAAGATCCATCGCGAACCAACTTAGAGATTCTAATTTCATAATAAGATGATTTATCGTATAGAGTTTGAGAGGTATGGATTTTTATGAAATTATATGCAGTTACACTGTGGCCACCGATCACTTACCTCGGTTGGTGGTTTTGCTGAGGAACTAAGAGGTGCCAAACCTGGGTTAGTAAGGAGCCCATATGAAAGTGATCTTGATAGGCGCCGAAGCGAGAAGCTAAATTCTGTTACCATGGGATGACTGGCCTGTGGAGAGACAGGCTTAGCTTGTTTAGGAGTTAGCCCCCTCGTGGGATTATCGTGGTGGTTGCAGTTACCCAAACTTATGGTACTTAGATGCCTTATCATGATCACTTACTATACTGGAGTGTTAACAATGTTGGTTGAGGGCTCAGTGGCGCGATGGTTAGTGCGATGAACTGCCGCGCAGAAGGTCTGGGTTCGATTCCCAGCCGTAGCAACACCTAAATGATTTTTCACTGGCCCTCCTCTCGTGATGAACTGACAAATCATCCGAGTAGTATCAATTGTCAAGAATAGCTTATCTCAACATAGCCGTTCGGAGTCGGCATAAAACAGGAGGTCCCGCCATCGTGCAAGAAGTACACACGCACACATGAATGGTTGTGAGAAAGCTAGGCCCTGGGTACTAACGAGCCTGTTGCGCCAAAAATTTGTATTTGTATTTTTTGTAACTAACACTGGTCGATGGTTCAATAAGGATTGGTGGATCTTAGAGTACAAAAGGTGTTAGAAAAACCTCGGTCCTCATAAGGATTGCGGTGATGTATTATCAAGGTCCCTAATTGTACTTTTCAATGGTTATGATACTGTGGGTATGTCCACCGTAAGATTAAGGCTTTATTAGCTAAGTGTTTTGAACAAATCGGAGAAACATTACTTCTGCGTTTCCGGATTTTTGTCTATTGAGTGACTAATAATGTTTCCTTGCATCAGTGGGCACACAACACATTTAACGAAAAAACTCTGTTTTCTATTTGAATTTCGAACGACCACACATGCAGGCAAATGCCTATCGTACTTTTAAAAATCCAATAACTGTTCAATAAGATAAACAACTTAGGGAAATCCCACCGTCCCGAATACCTAACAGCGTCTTATCTTCACGAATATACCAAGTGATAAAACAATAGCCTCTGGTCGAGTCAGTATAATGAGAATGCAGTTCACATAGAAGATAAGTAATATTTTTAGAATTCGTTATCTCAGTAGTTTCCCAAAAATTTAACACACTGATTTGTTAAGGTTAGAATTGGACTTCCTTTAGGGGAATTTTATCATCAAATGTTTTTGAAAGAATTGGAGCTGAGGAAACAAATTTGTAGGTTACTTTGAGCAGCAGGCTGATTGCATTTGATTACGGTTTTTGCTGTGGTCTCAAGTTGAATACAAAGAAATAGAATATCCAACAGGGTAGTGGTTAGGAAACATCGTTTTCAAATGATTTTTTTTGATTAAATAAGTCTGTTCAATGCCTTCTAGCCAAGTCTAAGAATTTCACTACAGTTTACTATATCAAATAGGGGAGACCAGAAGAAATCACATCCTATAAATTTTAAATGCGTAAGGAACAACAGTTTTTTTAGCGTCATTAAATTTTGTTAAATTTTTTGTCCAAAACCAAATCCAGGTTCTATAACTTGTTCTGCGGGTTTTAGATTAAGACTGGTGCCACTTAATTTTTTTAGAGTTGCTTTAACGACGTTTTCAATCGTTTTCGGTCAAAAGCGCGTCGGTATAGTTGATGACCATTCCCACTGTTATGGCGTTTTTAATCCTTTTGGTGAGAACATCGGGCGAACCATAGTCGGATCTTCTCTTTGAGACCTTTCAGAGTTTGCAGTTTGCAGGTGTTAACACGGAAGGCACTATTTTCAACAGGTCCGTCCAGCTGCTGGCCTATGCGGACGATCATTTGTCGTCTGCCAACTTGACGTGATAAAAGCGTTCACGGAGATTGAAGAACAGGCGAAATCCGTTGGCCTTGAAGTAATGAGGACAAGACTAAGTACATGCTATCAACAAACAAACAAGCATCTGTCCACCGCTTAGGACAAAACGTTACTATTGATAGCAGCAATTTCGAGGTAGTTAAGGAGTTCACCTACCTCGGATTTAACATAAACTCCACGAATGACACCCTAGTGGAGATCCGTCGAAAAATTACCCTAGGAAACCGTTGCTACTTCGATTTTGCGAAACAACTGGGTTAAAAACTACTAACTCGAAGGACGAAATCTGTACTCTACAAAACCCTTATCCTGCCACAATAAGGGAGAGCTGATACTAGGCTTCTTCGAAAGAAAAAAAAATACTTTGGCGGATTTTTGGTCCTGTGCACGAGGAGGGCGAATGGAGGAGAAGATACAACCGCGAACTCTATGAAGTGTACCAAGATGTGGATGTAGTCCAAAAAGCCAAAACACGTCAACTATATTGGCTCGGCCACATCGAGCGAATGGACAATAATGCTCCAGTTAAGAGGACCTTCGAATCCCAGCCCCCAGGTTCGAGAAGGCAAGGAAGACCGAACCTCCGTTTCAAAGACCAAGGCATCGCGGATGCCAGAGCGCTTGTCTAGACAACTGGAAGCAGCGAGCCCGGGATCGTAGATCCCGGAAGGATGGAAGGATACAGTGTCTCAGGCAGAGACTCTTCCCGGGTCGGGAGCCCGATAAGCAAGCCTTTTAGAGTTTGTGCATTATCCTCATAGACCAGTTATTAAAGAAACTCAAAAAAATAGTAACTTTGTGCAGCGAAATTGTGCGATCTTGTCGGCCAGTAAAAATCGCTAATTTGACGTCTTGGAAACGCATCCTACGAAAGGTCCATTGTCGCCAAAGTTTTGTGTTTCGGTTGCCCCAATTCATTAAATTGTGGCAGTAAAATCTCGTTGATCTTAGTTGTGTATAGTTCACCAATCACAATAACCGTGTTGTACAATGCGTTCGCGAAAAAAATAGGCCCAATGACACTTCCCGCGTATATTTCGCATCATGATGTGACGAGTGAAAGGCGATTAAGCCTCAACAACATTGTCAGCGATATTCTTTCACTGTCAAACTTTTCAGGGGATCGATTGTTAATGCGATTTATAGCTCCATTCTCCCCATCATCACTGACACCTCACAAGTCACAAGAAGAGGTGAAATTGATTTTGTGACTTTTTCGTACTCTCCCCCCCAGTCACAACTTGTGAGAGTCACAAAAACAATCGAAATTGTGATCTCCTTCAGAGCAGGTCACAACTAGCAAATTATTTGAGATTTGATATTTTGAATGTTGAGTAGTATAAAAAATGGAAGTTGAAATGAATATGGCGCATATTATTGACGAAGTTTCCTCCGTAAATGAAAAGTAAGAATTTTACAAATTAAAAAAATTGATAAGATTGCAGCGAAGACGGCTTTTAAGAACTTTGAGAGGTCCAATATTTATACAGAACAGCACGTTTGTAAAGTTTTTTTTCGATTTCTAAAATCATTATGCTGGGATCTCATGCAGAGCTTGAAGCCTCATTACAATCAACCAACTTCCTTGCCTTTTGTACTTCGAGTATGTATTACAGTTTGTTCTTCTCAAGTTCTCATTGCAGTTTTTTTAAATTTGTTTTGAATATAGTTTCATTCAGATCTAAATTTCCTTGCACATGGCTTTTATAAAAAGTGTATACGAAATAACTATACAATACCTCTCAGCCAAGCCACAATTTGCAGAAACGTTGCTTATATATATTCACCTTTGCTGTGGTGAGTTTCGTTGCGACTTTTCTTGTGAGGATTATCGGAGAATCCGACAAATGTTATCGAGTCACAATAATCCTCACAAAGAATAGTCACAAGAGCTTGTGACTTTTGATTCCTCACAAGGGGGAGAATCGGGTTATTAGTCCCTCACAGAAGGGTTGGTTCAATTCAGAACCGTAGCAACACCTGAAATCTCTTTTCACTGGTCCACCTCTCGCGAATACCTGATAAATCATCCCAGTAGTATCAATTCTCAAGAAAAGCTTATCTCAAGTCAGCCGTTCGGATTAAAAACAGGAGGTGCCGCCTGGGTACTAACGCCAACAATTTTGTTTGTTTTTCGTCCACAACTTGCGAAAGTCTGACAAACATCCAGGAGTATAACACTATAATGAAATATTTCTCAAATTCGCCCTTCGCAGTTGTGGAAAAAAAACGTTCACATCTTCCGGTAGCGTGATACATTTTGGTACGTCCTGTGTATAGTAGTCCTATATTAGTTGTCATAGTATTCCCATATTAGTTCTCATATTAGTCCCATATTAGTTCTCAGTGGAAAAGATTACAACAGAAGCCATTAGCATAAAAGCCAAGCCTTGTTTTTTCTTTTACAAAGTGGGCTGTAATACAACCTGACATGAAATTTTTATATCCTGCTTTTGATCCAAATCAGTTTAAGGGATACCCATCTAAGGTTCTCGGGTCTGAATAAAAATTAAAATTTCCCCGTGGGTACAGTGGCCCAGTGGTTTATGCATTGGACGACTAATCAGGAGACCCCTGGTTCATATCGCGAAAGTGACAACACCTACGTTTTTCACTGCTCCACCTCTTGCGAAAGTCGGACACACATCCAAGACTACCACTGTCATGTGAAGCTTCTTCTATTTACCGTTCGAATTAGGCGATAAGCAGGAGGTTCATTTCTTTGTGGCAGAAATAATAGTTTCGCACACACAGATGATGGAAGAAGCTAGGTGTGAGGCGCTATATTGGCCGTTAATGTCAATTTTTTTAAATTACCCCCGAATGACAGTTTGGAAACTGTATTTGTAATAGAGTGAGGGACAGCACATAGACCAATGATCTCTGTTACTGCATCTTCGCAAGGATTATTATCTCGGAGACCTTATAACGAAGACGCGCATACAATTCGTAGTCAGAGCAGCGAAGATTTATTTGATCTATTATCGAGTTTTTTTGTGTTTCTGTAAGGACCAGAATGTGTGGCCTTTTCATTTGGAGATATTGGTGTAGCATTTGACATTGACTTTGGTATATCTCAGACCTCTGAATGTCGCAGTTTTTGTTAGTGTCATTGGTTTGATTTCTTATGTATGTTGTTAGACCAAAACATCTGCTAAACACCGCAACGTAGTAACAACTACTTTACGAATCATAAATGTAATGGGATCTTTCCGAGTAAGAAGATGGTCGGTCCACGTCCATTACCTACCAGCAACTATATAAACTAAGCATTAGTGCATTACGATTAACAAACTTTTTAAAGAGTGCTATTTTTTTAAAAGATCTAAGTAACCAAGATGTGTCATTAAGCACAGTGATACAAACATGTGATGGAGATGTTAAAGATTCCAGTTCCTAGGTACTCATAATGACAACCCATCAGAAATCCAACGAAGAACTACTTTCCCCAACTGCTGTTTCGTAGGACTGCACTGACAACGACATCTCATCAGATATAATATATTACCTGCCCTTTTCAAATACCTGTCATAGACCGCTAAGTGTAGTCTGTTTCTTCCCAGTCCTTAGTACTGACAACGACACCTCTCACCAGAAAATGCAACGAAACATTATTTTCCTAACCGCTGTTTCTTTAGGCAAGGTTAATAAAACCCTTACTCGAACTATTTACAAAGGACATCCAAAAAAAAAAAGCTCTACTGAGCAAAAGGATGGACCGTAACAAAAGCGAATTAAAAAATCATTTGTCGTTTTTAGGGAACATTTCTTTCGTTAGTTAGTTGTTAGTTAGTTGAAGCTCAGGTTCACCCCTAACTAAAAATGGAGCAGTTTTGTAATGTACACCATTCCGAGTATATCTTTATTACGTTCTCTCTAGCCCGAAGAGTTTGTCTGCAGTGCAACACAGGATCTACTTAGGAATTTGAGTTGGGGCCTTATTATATCAATTTCTTTCTTGAATGATTTTCGTTTTTCATACTCTATCTGCGACTCATTACAAAGTTGATTCCCAAGTAAATCGGTGCCTTATCAGACCTTGAGTGTTTGTAGTTCAAGGTGTTACCTAACGATGTGTTGAAAATTTGCACACTTTGTTGGTTACATACGTTTACCCTATGACTCCATATTGCATGCAACTGAATGAAACTTCTTCCACACTGCAAACATACTTAGCTCTAATACATACTCTTAAATGTCAACTTATAATTAAACCGATTAGTGATGTTTATATCCAGCAAGCACTAGGTAATGCAATCCATTCATTACCCTACAAACGTTTCCACCAGCCGACCTGTAGCACCAATGCGTTTTTTAGCACACCTAAATTTGCACACATGACTGCTTATTTGAAGGGGGATTTAACAGAAATAAATTGATTTATCAAACTATGCAACATGACAAATGTTCATGGCGTGGTTTCCTTTCCATCTTATGTATCACCTAGCGACCTGCTATCCATATTTGTCAATTTTCAAATCATCTGCATTTACTTTCCAACTCAATGTTATATTCATTTAATTTTACAACTATAATACGTACTGCTAATATTCGTTGAATATGTAGGTATCCACATTGGGATTTGCAAAAAAAAAAAAAGTTTGCAAAGTGGTTGCTGCGCATTCAACGTCACCGCTGCAGTCATCACCGTCAGATTTTCCAACTTGTTTCACATCAAATTTTATTTTTGAAAAAAAAGTTTAGTTTTGCGAATTTGCCACACCCTTCCCCAAATTGAAGCGTTTCCGCAGTGCTATTACGTACCCCAATAACAACAACAACATAAGTGCAAACTTAAAAATCCCAATCTACAAGCACATTTTGTGATTCATTTCTGTTCAATGCCTTATTTGCTTTCTTGTTTATTTGCATATTATCTTGTTGATTCGTTTTCTTTTGAGAATACCGCTGAATTGTATTATAATTTACAAATCAAGTAAAATAACATCATCATTGTAATTGTATACTACATCGACTTACCCTGTGTATAAGCTTAACGATGCAATCATCCGAATTTTAGCAACATTGAGACAAGCAATAAAATAACCTTAGCCAACAATCACTATTACTAACATTTTTAGTTCACACTTTCTTGAATTAAAATATGCATACATATATGTGTGTATATATAAGAAACTCGCGATTTTCTGAGATTTTATTTTGCTTTGAAGGTTTTTTTTCTTCACTAGCACGTACTTCTATTATCGATTTAATTTTGTTCCTCTAGCCGACACTGATTTTCTTGACGTATTACTTTTTCACGGCTGTTTTTTGAACAAACTATACTGTTTGAGCAAATTTAAATTGATTAATGATGCAAAATTGCTTTTTAATGTTCCACAGAATGAAAATTACGTGAAAGAGATGGTGTATCTATTAAGGGTGCGGACGATTTGATTATTTGTCTCCCCTACATAGTTGAAAACTTTCACTAAACTAGAGGGGAATATATTCCATGGAATTCGGAAAGTATATTTATCGCACTACATTGAATATTTAAAAAACAGCAAGCACAATTTTTAAGATACAAAATAATATCTAATTGGCTACTTATTTCTGCTAAATTAGAAGCCACAAATTGTTAAAAAAAAACTGTCACCTTTAGGAGAAAAATTAGATTTTCAACACATCCACGCACAACGTTGGAACTTGGAACTGTCAAAACGTTTCAATTTGTTCGTGACCCCAAGAGAGTGAGTTTCGTTGAGTAAATGTACCGCGTTCAGAGATCAAAATAGAAAAGAAAACCCAAAAATTGATAATCAAGAGCGCTAGTTGCTATGGCACAAATTATAGCGACACGAAAAATGAGAATATTGGCATCTGGAACGTGTATTTTATGGGTGCAGTTATAGCTATCATTGATCAACTTCATTGGAACAAAAAACATGATGGAATTGAAATTTTACTTCTGTAGCTGCATAAAGGATAGGAATCGTTTGAAAAGTCAGTTTCATTTCGGTGGAACGGCAAACATTACTTCACAAAAAATAAATCTTGATCAGTGAAAAATAAAGAGTGATTTTCTGCGAAAACTATAATTAAAAATTTAAATATTTTTGGATAATCATGTTCTAAAATGCATAAACTTTATTTTTACACCAACTCGCCAATGGTTGAATTTATAAAAAGCAATGAGTATAAGAAAATATCAAATGATGGTTTTCAATGTTTGCTATAACTGCACCCTATACGTTTTTCGTATGCAAATTTAATATTCAATTTAAGATCGAAAATGATAAAAATTAAAAATAGGTTAGAAATCAATGTTTTATGAAATGATTTTATGTTATATTATAGTGTTAATTTACTTTTTTTTAATTATTAAGTACTTATAGTACTAGATTTGCTAGTATGAAATTTATTACTTCTTTAATGGTGTAACTTTCAAGTGGTCTTGGGTTCTGCCTGCACGGATGAAATTCTCTGTCATTACAATACAAATGTAATACCGGCGGTAATACACAGAAATGTGATGAATTGATGATATACGAAAATCGCAGAATGCACTAGTGTAACTAGTGACGAGACAGATAGACGTACCTATATATTAGTGGCTATTCGCTGTGCGAATATGGAAAATGACATTGTCACATTACATTATTAGGACAGTTTATAAAAATATTTAACGGTTCGCCAAAAAAATAATAATTAATACAAATGGTTTTTGTAGGAAAACGCCCACAAAAAGAGGTCGTGGCGAACAATTTTATATGGACGAAATGTAGATGTTATGATTGTCTAAATATCTTGTTCAGAAACTTTATTCGAAATTCTTAACCGTATTAAACGATTCGCAGAGCGGATTGTAGCCTTCTCATATGTTTCTATTGCATTTGCTATGGGGTAGGTATACCTACAAATAGTTTTTATATGAAACAAACGCTATGTTACTAATTGTTCCCTACGGGATAGGGAATAGACGAAATTTGTATATTAACATTACCAATGATTCTGCATCAAACGTTTTTTTTAAATACATATCTTTAAATTGTTAAACCCGTTTTTTAATGAAAACGCCTACAAAAAGTTTGCGGGTCAAAAAACTTTATGTAGACAAAATATAGATATATTAATATTGTGTAAATATCTTGCTCAGATTTAAAGAAAATAATTACACTTGTACTGCTGAGAGCAACAAGAAGCAACAAAAATCGGTGACGTGCAGACGGACGGATAGACATGGTTAAATCGACTCGACTATTGATTCTGAGTCGATCCATATTCCGTATACTTTAAGGTAATATGAACCCCAATTACTTCTCTGTGTTACAAACTATTTATCAAAACTAATATACACCTATAGGATAGGGTATAAAAAAGCCTAATATTGTCTTAGGGCCCAGCTAACATTGAAAACCATCATTTGAAATTTCCTTTTACTCATATCGGCTTTTTTTTATAAATTCAATCATTGGCGAGTTGGTGTCAAAACAAAGCTTATGAATTTAAGAATATGATTATCCAAACATATTTTAATTTTTAATTGTAGTTATCGCAGAAGATCACTTTTTATTTTTCACTGATCATGATTTATTTTTGTCCAATGAAGTTGTTCAATGATGGGCTCAGTTAGGGCTCAGTTATAGCTATCTTTGAACAACTTCATTGGATCGAAAAAGATGATGGAATTGAAAATTTTCCACTTCATTGGAACACAAAACATGCTGTAATTGAAATGTTACCTCCATAGCTGCTTATAGGAATCGTAGGAAAATTTCGTTTCGGTGGAACGACAAACATTACTTCACAGAAATAAATCATGATCAGTGAAAAATAAAAAGTGATTTTCTGTGATAACTACAATTCAAAATTAAAATATGTTTGGATAATCATGTGATTGAATTTATAAAAAAGCCGATATGAGTAAAAGGAAATTTCAAATGATGTTTTTCAATGATAGCTATAACTGGGCCCCTACAGGGCCCTAAAAAAGCATAATTGGAATTTGGAATGAAGTATGCTTTAACACCTGGAACATAATATTTTCGTGAACCTGGTATCGATATTGAGGCCTGCACTTGGCGAAGGCAACAAATGAGGATTATTGCTAATATGAAATGGTTTGGAAGTCAAATGGTCATCCAGATAGCGATAATTCAGTTTGAAATGGATTCCGACTTGTCTCGCTTGAGATGACTTTTATTGCAATGAACGTGGAGCCACTAGCCAGGCACTTAGCGAGTTGGTGTCAAAACGAAGCTTATGAATTTTAACACAAGAATATTCAAAAATATTTTAAGTTTTTGTATAAGTTTTTGCACAAAATCACTTTTTGTTCATCATGATCCAGGATTTGTTTTTCTGAAGTAATGTTTGCGCCATTCCACTGTAAAGAGTACATTTTGTAATTAAAGAAAAATGTTCAAATAAATTGTAAAGTGTCAATTTACCTAAAAATATATAATGTATGTACATATATATAAAAATTGAATATTCACATACCGACATATAAGATGGCCCTATATACAATCATATATCGCCGCAATTGTTTTTTGACATTAGATGTTGTGCACACCAAGATGAAAGATTAAGAGTGCCCCATGCCAAAATAGGTTGGAGTTTTTCGCTAAACTGTATTGCGTTCACAATTTTTCAAATATTTAAATGAAATGAGCAAGATACTTGTTTAGCTTTTAAAAGCATTAAAATATCTTTGTGCCTCACGCGTTCTGACGAGGTTTGAGCGGTTTATTGCGACTGAAGGCTTTCGACAAAACATTTTTAATTGCTTATCATTATAGGACAAGTATTAGTTATGTGAAGAAATGCGAGATTTAAATCAAACCTGACATTACGATGAAGGAGAAGTTCGAAAAGTAGCTATTCTGACCGTCTGTCGGTCTGGTTAAATACAGGAAGAATCAGGATATTTATGGGTATACTTGAGTGTTTTTTTTATAGGCTTCATTTCTTTTCTTTAAGTCTTCAGATTTCTTTAAGTCTTGATTCACAATCAGCCTTTTGCCCTTCTCCTGGTTAGAAAATGTTCTAACGAACCAATTTATTCCAACTGTTACCGTTAAATATAATTTGTTTTTTTCTAAGGTTTGCTTCTATGGCAAATATTTGACCATCTTTTTGCGTCATTAGTTATGTTTGAATACAGTAACCCCTTTGGTTTGGAGACATTAAAATCAGTAAGGGCTACATGCACTTATACATTCGTCTATAAGTGGTTAGCTGCCTTAAATCAAACAGAAAATGCCCGCATTCTAAAACTCAAATTTCGTAAGATATCTTAGATAAATCTCTATTCTTACTGGTCAATTGACTAATTTTTTTACGTAATCTAAGTTTTGGAATGCGTCTAGGTTTATTATTTTGTCATTTAAATTTGAGACATTAATCTTACCAGATTCTATGAACTTCATTCCCTGGCTTACTTACCCCAGCCTTAAAATTAAGACGTGTATGTAGTTCATAGTCAGGAAAACGAAGAAATGTTCAATACGTCACTTCGTTTAGTTGATTTGTGTTTTTGTTTTGAACGAATTCACCTCCGAAATACCATTGCTGGACCGGCTAATCTCTAAATTGTAGTACCAAATATTTCACGAATCCTAACGAAGTAACATAAAATAATCAAAATTGGACTTCGACTTTTTTCACTTTTAAAATTGTTGAAATATTGAAATGAATAAGCTAAAAATTTTGTTGGCGTACCGATTGCGGAGGTAATTAAAATCTGAATTTTATAAAATATGATCGGAATAAAATGTGAAGTAAAATAGAAATGGTAGATTGCAGCTAAATTACTTTTACAACAAAGTGGTAAAGTGCTAAAATACTATATTTACCTCCAAATTTTGAAATTCCATTAAAATAAATGTATGCTTAATGTATTATGAGGCATAGATTAAAACGTTAACAATAACTAGACCTAACTAAGATTCAATAATCTATACTGAACGCTGACAAAATTGTTAACTAAAACGTCATTTTGGGTAAACAACTGTCAATCGAATTTAACAATTACTTATTGACAACATTGTGATTGTTTATTAATTTCAATACATATATGCTAGCATTTGGTACAACTCATTTAATACAAATATTGATAAGATAACTCATGGCCGGCTAGTAAACGTAATGATAACCCACATTACGTATTTATTCTTTATCTATTAGTAGGTAAAGAAAAGATAAATTCTTAAGCTTTTCTATCGAAATAGTCTATTACTCGTAGCTTGGTTATATGGTTGTCGAAAACTAACATTTACTCTACAATTTTATGTAAATATTATATTTAAGCATGTTGAACAAAAGAAATTAAAAATGAATTGGAATATTATATTGGTGGTACTTGCAATAGCGAGAATAACTGTATCACAAGTGAATGGTGCGACAATATCAATTAGACAGTTAATGCTTAAGTGTCTTCTAACGTGATTCTTCTTTTAATTTTGACAGAAAAACAATGCCGATTCCAGGACACATGTGAGCGATGTCTTAGTGCAAATATGAATTGTGCTTGGTGTACAGATAAGGTTATGAAATTAAGCACAATCATTGTTAAATCTTCAGATCATAATAAACAATATGATGTTTTCGTTTTTTGTTTATTCTCCACAGACATACCAAATACGGTACAGGTGTTTGACACGGGATGATCTTATCAAATATGGCTGTTCACCTGCAAATATTTGGGTTAACGAACAGAATACGAATATTGTTGATGACGGCGAATTACGAGATTATCGGAATGACAGCGTTCGTGCGACACAAGTGAGCCCACAGAAGATTCATATGAAGCTAGTTAAATGTAAGTGATGTCATCTTTTTATACCCTATCCCATAGGGGTATATTAGTTTTGACACATAGTTTGTAACATAGAAAAATAATTTAGCTAAAAATACCTTAAAGTATAGCCATGTCTGTCCATCCGTCTGTCCTTCCGTCACCAGTTTTTGGGCCTTAAATTTTGAGCTAGAATGATGAAATTTGGTACACGTGCTCTTTGTTGCTTTCAGCAGAACAAGAGTAAACAATTTTAAAATGCGCCCACTGCCACGCTCCCTTTTTAGAAAAAACGTAGTTTTTGGCCAAACCGCAAGGAATTTTGAAAAAGTGTCCGAACAACATATTTAAATAATCTCAATATCTATATTTCGTCTATATGAAGCTTTTTTTGCCACGCCCACTTGTTGGGAGCGTTTTCAGGGAAAAACCTTTTTAAAATATTTGTTTTTGATAATATGACGCCCACTAATGACCAGTTAGGTAGCCTACTAAGTTTTTGATATCGTGCCTCCGAAGATTTAGTATCTTGTTGGCATCTGGTTTGAAGGGCTGAATAGTTCTTTTGGCCTGTCTTAGGCCTGGGATGTTTCCCCAGTATGAAACACATCTGTTTTGTTCCCAGTTTTTTATGACTGATTTGGGGATTGCACAGAAGGGTTCAGGTCCAATAAAGGGGGTTTCCGAACCTTTTCTGGCTAGTTCATCAGCTTTTCCGTTACCTTCAACTCCCTTATGTCCGGGGACCAACCATAGTTTGGTTTTGTTCCTGGAACTGAGTGTTTGGAGGGAGTTGAAGCAGTGTAGTACTGATTTGGAGTCAATGATGTGTGAGCTAAGGGCTTTTATAGCTGCTTGACTGTCCGTGAATATATGGATGTTTGCGCCTTTAATACCTGAGTTGTGTATTAGGTTTGCGCATTCTTTTATGGCAAGGAGCTCAGCTTGGAATACACTAGGGCTTTTTCCCATAGGTATTGAGATGTTTTTATTTGGTCCATGTATCCCAGCTCCTACCCCTGAGTCCATTTTAGAACCATCCGTATACCACTTTAGGCCGTTTAGGCAGTTTGGTGGGTTGTTGCTACACCATGCTTCTCTGGTTGTGATCTCCGTTGAGAATCTTTTGTCGAAGCATAGTGTCTTTGGTAAGCGGTCTGTAACCGCACAGATCATGTCAAGTTCTGGAAGTTCGGATAGAAGTTCAAATAGTTTTAGATGTTCACTAATATTTAATTCTTCCGCTTGTGTCAGACTTGCTGATATGCGAATTGCCACTTTTTTTATATAAATGTGGAGGCGTGTAATAGGACTATTAAGGCTTCCATAGCCGCCGTGGGACAGGTACGCATAGCTCCGGTAATGCCCAGACAGGCAAGCCGTTGTACCTTGTTTAGTTATAATGGGCCTGACCATGATCGTGTAGATCCAGTGTGTGGTCTTTGGAGAGATTCCCCAGGTTTTACCTTACATGCTTCGGCAAGGAAAGCTTTGGTTGCTTTTTGAATTTTGTTGTTGATGTGGGAGTTCCAGCTTAGTTTTTTATCGAGGATCACTCCAAGATATTTTACTTCGTTGGAATACTCAATGTATGTACCATTAATTGAAATTTGGGTAAGATTTAATTTCCTCCTTTTTGTAAAAGGGACGATGATAGCCTTGCTGGGATTTATAGAGATACTTTCTTTATTACACCAGTCTATGACTATCTTAAGGGCGTTTTGCAAACGTGTTGTAACTTCGTTTGGTTCTTTGCCCTTTATTATGATGACTAGGTCATCGGCGTATCCAATTATAAGGGGCCTTATATAAGATCTCCTAAGTAATTCGAGTAAGGGCTTACCAAGAATAATTCTTCATTTGATTTCTGACGAGATGTCGTTTTCAGAGCCGACTTCTTAGTTGTACCTGTCGGTGGTGAAATCGAATTCGACGATGTTCTAAATGATCTTTTATTAAGCGCTTCCCATCTTTAAATTTAAATAAAACAAAGCGTGTTTTTCGTTTGAAATTCCTACCGATGCCATTATGAATGGAATATAACATCGTTCAAATGTCCGCCGAGGTTTCTCTGGGTGGCGCATATCCGAAATGTCCAATTTTACATGACTCTGGCGCATAAATCAAGCTGAGTTTGACCAATGGCATAGCTTATGTTGGCTTCGAGGGCTGCTGTGTTTTGGGCCTCTTTTTGCATAGACCTTCAGCTTAAGAAAACGCCATAAGAAAAGTCTAACGGGGTCAAGTCGCATGATCTCGGTGGACATTTCACAATACCTCCAAGACCATGTACTCGAATCGGCGTGTAGCGGCGGCTGTCCTGTTGAAACCACATGTCGTTGGTGTCCATATCATTCAATTCAGGCCAAAGGAAGTTGCAAATCATCGATCTATAGCTCTCGCCGTTGACGGTGATGGCTTGGCCGACGTTTCTCAAACAGTGATTTTTGGAATGCATTGGATGCTCTTCCAACTGCTCCAGAGCACATTCAGCGCACCTTCAGCTTCTAGGTTAGTTGAATTTTGTACGGTAAAATTAACAAAGGTGTGGTCTGCAAAACGTGGAGTTCTTGTGAGTATCGACTACCTCGGATTCTCCTGCACACTCTCACGGAGAGCGGCGATGTTTTCGACACATCTTGCGTTTCGTCGACGATGGTGTTGGTTTTTTGTTTACTGAACCTATGGACTCAAATTTATCCACCACACTGCTAATAATTCTCTCGGTATGATGATTATGGCGAACGTAAAGCTGAGCATCCATGAGCACTTATGAATGCCAGTCCCGGCGTGATGTTTTTTTTCGTTCACCATCCACTAAATCTCCCGAATTTTCAATATTTTAAATTTTATTTTCTTAAAAAAAAAACAAACTACGAACAGTTACTTACTTACTTAAGCGGCGCTACAGTCCGGGATGAACCTGGGCCTCAACCAACATGTCTCTCCAATTAGCCCCACTCCAAGTTGGTTGAGGTCGGTTTCTACTTGTGCGCGCCACTTAAGGAGAGGTCTTCCTCTAATGCGTCCGACGTCTGGCTGGGAATCGGGATTTTTCTGTTTTGACCAATAACGTAAAATCATTATTATCCACATTGACAAGGATTCCTAAAAATTCCGGAATAAACGTTCTTGATCTAACGCATCACTCGCTGTGAAAAAGAATGTTGACAATACAATGCCACGCAGCCAATACCTATTACATTTTGAGAAAGCTTTAGATTTATATAAACCATCCCTTTAAAACCGACGAACCGAAAACCAAAATAAATGCAATGAAGAGTTAGGGTTGTGATCCTTCTAAATATAAGAAAACTCATTGGCGTAAATGAAGGCACCACACCATCTCCTAGTTTACTACTTACATACTTAAGTACCGCTACAGTCCGGAATAAACGTGGCCCTCAACAAACATACCTCTCTAATTAGCTCGGTCTTTAGCTAACTTCCCCCAGTTAGACACTTCAAGTTGGTTGAGGTCGGTTTCCATTTCGACTTGTGCACGCCACTTAAAGCGAGGTCTTTCTCTACTGCGTCCGACGATTGGCTGGGAATCGAAGACTGCGAGCAGGATTTTTGGTGTCCATTCGCTCTAGATGTCCAAATATATTGCTGTACAGCTAGTATAGTTTTTTGTTAAATCTTCGGTCACGTTTGCGTTGACGGGCTTTTCAGACAAAGATTTAACAAAGAACTATACTAGCTATACAGCAATATACCCTTAGTCAAGAAAAAACTTCACATTGAACGTTTAAGATGATTTGGACATCTAGAGCGATGTTGGGAGAATTTTTCTATCAAAACGACCAAGGATTTCTTCATCCGCTTTTGATACCGTCCATGCTTCTGCGCCGTTGAGCAGGGCGGGGATGATCAGGGTCTTGTATAGTATCTCCTTACTGAGTGAGGGCATTACTACTAAATTGCCTTCTTAACCCGTTGCCAAGGGTAGGTCTTCGTTTAATTTCTGCCGAAATGTTAGCTGCTTGCAAGTTTTGCACAATCCTCCCAAGAATGATGTTAAAGAAGTCACATGACAGTGCGTCGTCCTGCCTTCTTTTTGGTATTGAATGATGATCGGTGAGTTCGTTTCCGATCCTGATTGAGCAGCGAGAATTTTCCATTGTCATCGTACACAGACGGACGAGTTTGGGTGTATACCAAAACTTGACATGGCTCTGTATAGTTCGTCTCTATAAATGCTGTTTTATGCGGCTTTGAAATCGATGAATAGGTGTGGGTATCGATTTGGATTTCTTTGGTTTTTTCCATGATCTGCCTAAAACCACACTGCTAAGGGCCGATCAGGTTGTTTGCAAACGGTTTTAGGCGTTCACATCTTACGGCGGACATGATTTTGTAGGCGATGTAGTTGGCGCAGTTCAGAGGGTCCCTTTTTGTGGATCGGGCAAACGATGCTGAGGTCCCATTCTTCAGGCATACTTTCATCCGCCCATATTTGGCTTATGAGTTGCTGGATGTTACTTACCTTGTCATCTCTGCCGGCATTATAAACTCAGCGGAAAGGCCGTCATGTCCAGCAGCCTTATCAAGCTTGAGTATAGATATTGCTATCCTCAATTCACTTAGGTCGGGTGGTTGTTAGTTTTCGCTGTCGTCGCGGATATTGTATGGTTCGTTCTGCCTGACAGCTGAATTTTGTTCGTCATCACCGTTCCACAGTGTGCAGAGTTGAATTTTCCATAATCTCAGCGTCGAATGTGTGCCAACTACGATATTTTATCTTTGGCTTTGACGTTTTACACTTGTGAACATCGTTTTTTGAGTGGCACCTCTCTATATTCTCTATCACGAGCTTTTCTTGCTTTTTTTTCTTCTTTCTGAAAAGCCAGTGTTTTTCCCTTCCTCTTTTCATATAGAGCTCAATGGCAGCTCTCATCATCACCTGCAGCTTAGCCTTAGCCTCGTTCTTAGCAGCGAGCATCAGTCGGTATTTCTCATCAAACCAAGGGCTTCATGCTGGTTTCTCATACGAGAAACCTACCACATTAGTTGCGGCTGATCTAATGGCTTGTTGGCATCGTTGCCATTATTCGATGACATTCGATGCTGGTGCGGTATGGTGTTAATCGAGAGGTTAACGGATACGATAGCCCCTCGGAATGATCGGACATCCGAAATACTGGATGCGTGCCTCTTGTCTATCGCAATGTGATCAATTCGATTAACCGTTCGTTGATTTGAAGACCGCCATGTCCCCTTATAAATATCAAGATAAGAAAACCGTGTGCTAGCTACAGTGGCTCCGTTGCCAGACGAGATGTCGTGTAGGCTATGTTTTCCGATAATACTCCGTAAGATATCTTCCTTCCTACCCTTCGTTTAAATCCACTAGCACGATTTCAATATTGTAATTCGGTATTCGCTTAGATGTTTTGCTTAGGATATCGTAGAAGAAGTCTTTGGCTTTTTCATCATCATATTTCTTTCATAAGGCTTATGTTGGCGAATTCGTTCTTTACAATGCATTTGCTTATAATGAAAACATATGTTGGCTAAATTTGGCACTTATAACAAATCCACATCCGAATATTAACTGTTTCTGCTCACTAAAACACGGTCTGTAGAAGATGTCACAGCTTTTAAGCCTCTTAATACCCTATCCGATAGGGGTCTATTAGTTTTGACGTTAAGTTTGTAACATAGAGAAATAATTTCGATAGATATACCTCAAAGTATATGGATCGATTCAGAATCGTTAGCTAAGTCGATCTAGCCATATCTGTCTGTCCGTCCGTCCGTCTGTGTGTCACAGATTTTTGGGCCTTAAATTTTGAGCTAGAGTGTTGAAATTTGGTATATAGACTAAGCGACGAAACAGAACAAGTGTAAAATGTTTTGAAATTCGCCCACTACCACGCCCCAATATCAATATATATATTTCGTCCATATAAGTTTTTTTGCCACATCCACTCTTTGTGGCCGTTTTCAGTAAAAAAACGTTTTTTCGTAAAAATTTGAAATATTTTAAAAAAAAAACGTTTGATGCAAAATCTTTAATTTATTATATAAACGAATCTACATTTTTCGTACAAAAACCATTTGTAAAGCCTATCCCATATGCAGGAGAAAAACGTTCATTTTCTATATTTCATCTCCATAAAGCCCACAATTTTGGGAAATTCATTTTAAGGATGGGATGGGATAGGGTATTAAACGATCCGCACAGGGGATTAAAACCTTCTCATATGTTTTTTCCCGGCCTTCTTACTTTACCGGGGCAGATTTAACCTAAACTCTGATTAGTTTAAATTAGTAGTAGATCTATTTTGGTTACTTGGAGTAAAAGGTTGATTTTCCTAGCTTCAGGATCTGTGACCTTTTGTAGTTTGTTGAGGAGTATGCTTAACGTTGGTTTAAAGGTTAACAAAAGGGATAAGAACATAAAAATAGACGTAGTTCATGCCTTACAGCCTTTCTAAGCGTTTATTGTACAATGAGTGTATTTCATAACGCTTCGTTATACTACAGTTCCATGAAATCTTCCTGTTTTTAATGAACCACCCCATTATATTCGCAGATTAATAGACTCTTATTATATAAATAACTTTAAGATTAACTAAATAATAAAAAAAAATCTTTCCACCATCCTTCCCAGCTCAAACACAGCAAATCAAGTTGACCTATCGCCCAGCACGAAATAACCCTCTTGATCTGTACTATCTTATGGACCTGACATGGACGATGCGCGATGATAAGAAAACATTAGTAAAAATGGGAGCTCAGCTATCTGAAGCATTGCGAAACCTCACCGCTAATTATCGCCTTGGCTTTGGAAGTTTTGCTGACAAACCTGCCATGCCAATGATAATGCCACAATTAAAAGAAAATCCTTGTGCATCGGAGCGTAGTATTTGTGAACCAACCTATGGCTTCAAGCATCGCCTTCCATTAACCAAGGATATTGAAAACTTTGTCCAGTCCGTGAATGAAAGTCGCATTACTGGCAACTTGGACAATTTGGAAGGTGGGCTTGATGCTCTCATGCAAGTCATTGTTTGTCCCGAACAAGTGGGCTGGAAGGTTGAGGCAAGAAAAATCGTGCTATTAGTAACCGATGGGTTTATGCACTTTGCTGGGGATGGACTTTTGGCCGGTATTAATCTTCAAAATGATCGAAAATGCCATTTGGACGCAACGGGAGAATATACTGGAAGCTTGATTTATGATTATCCATCTCTCGAGGAAACATACAGAGAACTTTTACGACGGAAGATAAGTGTAATATTTGCGGTTACATCAGATGTGGTGGACACATACCGACAGATAAGTGGTCTTATGAATGGAATCAGCAATGTGGAAATACTGAGCTTGGATTCGTCAAATATTTTGGAACTTATAAAAACTAGGTATGACTTATATTTAACAGGTTAGCTTTATCATTTTTAAACATTGAATTTTGTTATCAGAAAACATAGAAATTGACATAAGTAAAATAGATAGGGCTTATGAGAGTGTAAACTGTCAGTTGCTATTTTATCATTTTAAGTGTATTTTCCATAATATTTTTTATATTTGTCTGACTGAAGTATTTTCACCTAATCCTTACTGATTATTGATCCATTCGCTATAGATGTCCTCGCCATCTTAAACGTCCAATAAGGAGTTTTTTATCTTATCTATATCGTTGTACAACGCGTATCTCAAAGCAATCAAGGATTTATTCATCCGCTTTTGATATGGTCCACTTTTCGGCGTTGTAGAGCCCAAAGAAAAGGCAATTGGCAAGAGTAATTATACGTTTTATTTCTGATGAAATATAGTTGTCAAAGAGCATATAGTGGAGCCGAGGTAGACAAATTCTGTTGCCACCTCAAAGTTATATCAGTCGATGGCGTCTGTAAGGGTCTATCAAGTTTGCCTGTAAATGGTTTCAGGCGTTAACATATTACGATAGATAGGTTCTTGTAGTCGATGCTGTGAAGAACTATGCCTCTGTAGTTGGAGCAGGATCTCCTTTTTTGCAGATCATACTTTCAATCGAACAAACTTAGTTACAAAACTTACTTACTTGCAGCTACAACAAAAGATTGCATATATTAGGATGCGGATTCATCATGGGAAATCGGGTCAATACAAAAGTCATTGACTTAGAGCCGATCGCCTTTCTGTGATCCGCATCAAAGCTACGTTCAAAACATAAGCCTATTATGTGCACACGCCCCTTTACCGATGAGGCTGTAGATCCCATCAAGGATGAGTTTTATGACCTCCTGGATGGAGCCTACGGAGCCTGTCCGGAGTATGATTTTAATGCTAAAGTCGGAAAGGAAAAACATCTTTGGCTTTTAGTTGGTAAGCACGGAATCCACGAAACGACAACTGCCAACCGCAACCGACTCACAGATTTAGCACACCTGGAGTAGCCAGAGCCTACAGTGTGCGCCTGAGTATGAAACTCTCCTACCACAGACGCCAACAATCAGTGGTGCCAGTATCGCGACATCATCAAGGGGATAGCCGAAACCACTGTAGGGTACCAGCCACCCCCGAGAAAGAGCCCGTGGTATGATGATGAATACTTACTTAAGTGGTGCTACAGTCCGGGATGAACCTATGAGCCTCAACCAACATGCCTCTACAATTAGCCCAGTCCTTAGCTAACTGGGGTATGTCACTGTACAGGGGTATGTCGCTGTACAGATCGCATAGTTCGTGGTTGAATCTTCGTCTCCATAGCCAGTCAACGGAAACGGGACTGAAGAGTTTTCGAAGAAGTTTTCTTTCGAATCGACCAAGGATTTCTCCCATGCTTCAGGGCTTAGGGTTTTATATAGGATCTCCTTAGTAGTTCGAGTGAGGGCTTTACTACTAAATTGCCTTATTAGCCCGAAGAAACAGCGGTTGGCAAGAATAATTCTTCGTTTGATTTCTGATGAGATGTTGTTGTCAGAGTTTATAGCGGAGCCGAAGTAGACAAAGTTCCGTATTATCACAAAGTTATATTCTTATAGTTCTGTCCAATTCGTCGATGTTGTGTGTCCTTTCGTGTTGACAGCATATAACGGGTGATTTTTTAAGAGATTTAGAACTTTTTTTTAAAAAAAAAACACAAAAAATTCGAAAAAATGAATGAAATATTCATTTGAATCGATAGTTTGAACCTTGCAATTTAATTTTTAAAGATAATTTCATGCAAATGTTGACCGCGACTGCGTCTCAGGTAGCCCATCCGCTGAGTCCAATTTTGGCATACTCTTTCACACATATCGGCCGGTATCTCACGAATGAATGAATGGATGTTGGCTTCCAGTGCGTCAATCGAAGCGGGCTTGTCCCTATAGACATTAGCCTTGACATACCCCAAAAAAAATTATCTAATGGTGTCAAATCGCACGATCTATGCGGCCAATTGACCGGCCCGAAACGTGAAATTAACTGTTCACCAAACTCGCCTCGCAATTGCGCCATTGTTTCGCGTGCTGTGTGGCATGTGGCACCGTCTTGTTGAAACCACATATCATGCAAGTCAAGAACTTCCATTTCGGGAAAAAAAAAAGTTTGTTATCATCGCTCGGTAGCGTTCACCATTGACAGTAACGCTGCGATTCGCATCATCTTTGAAGAAATATGGCCCAATAATGCCGCCGGCCCATAAACCGCACCAAACAGTGGCTTTTTCGGGATGCATTGGTAGCTGTTGCAATGCTTCTGGCTGATCTTCACTCCAAATGCGGCAATTTTGCTTATTTACGTACCCATTCAACCAAAAATGAGCCTCATCGCTGAACACAATTTTTCGATAAAAAAGCGGATCCTCGGCCAGCTTTCCAAGAGCCCATTCACCAAAAATTCGGCGTTGTGGTAGGTCGGCTGGCTTTAGTTCTTGCACCAGCTGTATCTTAAAAGGCTTTACGCCCAAATCCTTCCGCAAAATTTTCCACGTAGTGCTGTAACAAAGGCCTAACTGCTGGGAACGGCGCCGAATCGACATTTCGCGGTCTTCTGTCACACTAGCTGATACGGCCGCAATATTTTCTTCACTACGCACAGTAAGTAAACGTGTTGGTGGTTTAATGTCCAACAAAGTAAATTTGGTGCGAAATTTGGTCACAATCTTCCGAATAGACTGCTCAGAAGGTCGAGAATGCCGATCATAAAATGGAAGCAGCGCGCGATGAATATTTCGAACCGAGCACGAATTTTGATAGTAAAATTCAATAATTTGCAAGCGTTGTTCATTTGTAAGACGATCCATGGTTAAATTGCAAACCAAACTGAAGCTGTTTGACAGTGACACAAGGTACTAAACACACGTCAGCTGTCAAAACCAGTGTTGCCAAAACCAAACCAGCTAAAAAATCACCCGTTACTTAGTCTTTCCCTCATTTACTGCTAATCCTATTTCTGCCGCTTCCTTCTCTATATTAGCAAATTTGGCTATTACATCATGTTGGGTCCTACCCATGATGTCAATATCGTCGGCATATGCTATTAGTTGCACCGGGTTTTTGGAAAATTGTGCCTCTGGTGTTGGCTCGGGAGTTTTGCATAATCCTCTCAAGAATTAAATTAAAGAAGTCACATGACAGCGAATCGCCTTGCCTAAATCGAATGTGTCGGTGAGGTCGTTTCCGACCCTGGTGGAGCACCGAGAATTCTACATCGTCATCCTACAGAAACGGACGAGTTTGGGTGTTATACCAAAACTAGACATGGCTCTGTATAGTTCGATTTATAAATCTCAGCGGGAAGGCAGTCATTTCCAGCAGCCTTATCAAGCTTGAGTATAGATATTGCTATCCTCACTTTTTAAGGTCGGGTGGTTGGTAGTTTTCGCTGTCGTCGTTGAATGGTTCGTTCTGCCTAACATCGGAATGTTGTTCGTCATCGCCGTTTTACAGTCTGCAGAAGTAATTCATTCATATCCTTTACATCGACTGTGTCTCAAGTACGATATTTCCTTGTTCATCTCGACACGGTTCTGTTCGAACCTTATATCTTAGCTTTGACGTTTTACACTTTGGTAAAACTTGCGAACATGGTTCTGGAATGGCACCTCTCTATATCTTCGATCGCAACTGGCTGCTGCCTACAAAACCGAAAAGCAGGCTCGTCTTAGGCTCCATAACGGGGCATATCCCTGCTTAACGTCGCATACAAGATCCTAACCAACGTACCGTGGGAACGTCTAAAACCGTTCTGCAATACACTAATCGGCACGTACAAGTATGGCTTCCGGCCCGGCAGATCGACTATAGACCAAATTTTCACAGTGAGGCAAATGCTAGAAAAGACCAACGAATTTCAAATCGAAACTCACCACTTAGCATACATCGTCAGAAGCTCTATATGGCTTTGGCCGAATTCGGAATCAAAGCAAAACTGATTCAGCTATGTCGAGTGACGACGAAAAACACGTGCTGCAACGTGCAGTTTAGACGTAGCTCCTTCAAACTGTTCCAAACATGCACCGGATTTCGGCAAGGAGACGCGCTATCATGTGACTTCTTAAATCTTGTACTGGGCAGATTGTGCTCAGGGCACGTGTCAACACGGACTGCTGCGTAGAAGGTTTGGGTTCGATTCCTAGCCCTAGCAACACCTTAAACGATTTTTCACTGGTACTCTTTTCGTGATGATCTGATAAATCATCCGAGTAGTATCAATTGTCAATAATAGCTTATATCAACTTAGCTCCTCGTAGTCGGCATAAAACAGGAGGTCCATCGTGCAAGAAGTACACACGCACACATGAATGGTTGTGATAAAGTTCGGCCCTGGGTACTAACGAGCCTGTTGCGCCAAAAATTTGTATTTTGTAACCTTATGTACGCCTTCGAGCCCTTACCAGATGATCTCTCCAAATCGATTACAAACCAACTGTCCTCTAGCACCAAGTAAGTCCACCCCGCTAGAGTTGCATACATGGATAAACGGGAACATACCAAAATAATTACCCGTATCCAACATATCTCGACCGCAGATCGGACTGTAAGACGGAATTCGTCTCTGAACTGGGCCAGCTCCTCCGAGGACACCGCATGCAAGAGACAAAGATCGGTGGAAGACATCAGGAGGAGCGCCAAAAAGAAAAAAAGGCCAATCCTTCGCTTTTCAGAGCCCCTGATGGAACGTTCAGTCAGATGTTGAAAAAACATTTGGTATTCGCGTTAATTGACCTCAGTGACCCGGGTGAAAGCATAACACCGGAAAAATGGAGGAAGGTAGAAGTTAATCTTGGCTCTAGCTTCCTCCAAAATTTTCGCTCAGGCTCTGCGCCCACTTGCCACGATTAAGGCCTCTTTCGGAAACATATGAAGAGTATTGCTTGTGCAGATCATAGGTCCGCTAAAAAATGATCATCAGGGTGTGCTAGTAGATGTATCTTTACCCTGTAACTGGGCAATTGCTCACACTCACACACACCACACATTCATGCAAACAAGAAAATATCAAAGATTTCTGAAATCACTCATGCCGCATGGACAATAACAGAGTCAATACCACATGCTCTCAGTTTGCATGCTCAATCATACTGTGCATGCATGTAAGGTGTGTGGACCTTATTAGTGTGTAGATAGCCTTATTGGAGTAGTCAGGGCCTAAACTTAAGACAGCTCCTATACTCGTTGATGTTTGTCAGACTTTCACAAGAGGTGGGAGAGTGTCAGAAAATAGATATATTGGCGCAAATTTATAGTCAATCGATGTTTAAGGGTTTAACTCCACACTAGTTATGAGGTACTTTAAATTAAAAGCTTGCTGTAACATATTTTCAATAACAGACACTTTTTTAACGTGGCGCCAATTAGTGTATGCTAAAGGACATTCCTCTAAGAACTCAGTGACATAACGCTAACTCTTTATTAAATATTTAAAGTGAGGTTTCGGTCGCTTTAACTTTAATGCAGAGTGACAACGCTAAAGTATACTTTTTGACGCTTATAATTACCAAAACGCGTTAGTACGTGATTAAATAATTTTAAAGTGTACTTTAAACGGCTATAAATTTGCGCCATTTACTTTCGGGATTATCATCTCCTGATTTTCATTTCCGCCTTACATATATATATACGTAAAAATATTTAATGTCAATTTTTGCTGAATTTCTGTTCTGACAGTTGCCTTTCTTACTGTTCTAATAGATCCAATTATATATAATTGAGTAGCTTCATTTTTACAAGTCAGAAAGTAGTATAGACAAGTTATTTAGTCAAATTAAATTTTTTGTTTTACATTGTACTATGATATTCTAGTTATGAGGCGTTTCTGAAGAGAGCAAAATTCATTGATGACAGTCCGCCATTTATCTATCTAACATATGAAACCAATTGTGGTGGACAGTTTAACGAATTAAAACAGCGAAATTATTGCAATGATTTGAAAATGGGGAAAGAGGTCGAATTTTATATCAATGTAACCGTTGCAAATTTTCCAGATGATGGTGTTTATGTAAGTTTTATATATTTTTTTCTATATATAAATATGTCCTAATTTTCATAAAATCGTTTGTCTACAGCATAGAACCATTCGAATTGAAGAATCTGGTTTATCTGAATATTTGGAACTGGATATTGAGATTCAAAAGCCATGTCCATGTAACGAAGATCTAATTGATGACGAAAATAGTCGATTTCAATGCGGTAATAATGGAGTTCTACAATGTGGAATGTGCAAATGTGATGAGGGATGGTAAGTCTACTTTTAATATACTGATAGCAATATTCAAATGATTCTCGATGGCCCACATCTTACGATGATTTGATTAATAATGCGAGTAGTGTAAATTGTGATGAAAAGATTTCAGATTTGGCATATAACTGGGGGTCTTGAACTCCTGAGTGTAAGAAGTACACACTTACAGATGAATGGTTGTTGATATGTTTCCTCTACAGTGGACTCTTTCTTTGCTTAAGGCCTTCAGTTTTCACTTCAAGCTGGTTGAGATCGGTTTTTATTTGAGTGCCCCACTTAAGGCGATGTCTTTCTAAATTGCGTCTACCGTGTGGTAGAACATTATGCCCGAGTATTGCTAAACATGTCCTAGCCATCTTGATCGTCCATTTCGCTGAATAGCTCGTATTCTCCTTTGTTAAATCTTCATATCCATATCCCGATAACGAAAATGGACCGACGATTTTCCGAAGAATTTTTTGCTTCAAGGATTTTTTCAGTCATGGTTCACTCCGTTGAGTAGGACTGAAAAAATCATAGTCCAATATAGGATCTCTTTATAACGGGTGATTTTTTAGCCTAGTTTCATTTTGAAAATCGAATAAAACACTCAAATTTGCATCATATATTCAAAATTTTTATTGCAATCGATAAATAGGCCTTTGCCATTTACGTTTTAAAGATAACTTCATGTAAATGTTGTCCGCGGCTCCATTTCAAATGGTCCATTCGGAAGGTCCAATTTTGCGTCACTTTTTCGAGCATTTGGACCGAAGATGCCACCATAAACTACACCAAACTGTCGTTTTTACGGGATGCATCGGTAAGTTGTGTATGGTATGTGGCTGTTCATCACTCCAGAATTCCAGATGCGACAGTTTTGCTTATTTACGTATCCGTTGAGCCAGAAATGAGCCTCAACGCTGAACACAATTTTTCGATAAAACAGCGGATTTGCACATTTTTCACAGAGCACGAATTTTGATAATAAATTTCAATAATTTGTAATCGTTGCTCGTTTGCAAGTCTTTCCATGATTAAATGGCAGAGTATACTGAAAACATTTCACTTTGGCAGATGACGTTTGGACGCCATTACTAACCAGTGCTGCCAACCTGAAAAACTTAACTCTTAAAAAATCACCCGTTAGCAGTTTGAAGGATTACTTTAGTGGTTGCCAAAAGTAATTTTTAGTTTGATTTTTGATAAGATGTCGTCAGCAGAATTAAGAGCGGAGCCTTTACTTCTGAAGCCAGATTAGCCGCTGTCTTTTCATTTGATGTCAATATCGTCAGCGTATTTAACCTTTTTGGCTATCTAATATATCTATGTAGTCGTTGTCGATCTTGATAGAGTAACGATGATTCTCCATAGTCACCCTGCATAGACGGACTAGTTTGGGTGATATAAAAAAATTAGACATGATTTCTTATCGTTCTCTCCAAATGTCATCGAATATTTGGATATCGATTTTAACTTCTTAAAATTTGTTTTAACAGGATCTACCGAAGTGTGAAGATTTGATCAGTTGTGGACTTTCTGACCTAAAAACACTACTCAGAGTTTTGCGGAATGTTTTATCCTCGATTGTGCACTTATTTATTTTTTTATTTTTTCTTCTGAAAAACCGGTGTTCTTTCCTTCTTCTTTGGATCTTGATCTGGAGACCACCATGCCGCCCTACAGATATCAAGATGATATTCGCTCATAAGGTATATAATGCTTATGTTGGTGAATTTGGCTTTGATGCCGATTGTTACAAAGTGTTTGCTGATGTCTTCGAAGCATAATACTTCTTGCCAAAGTCTGTCGCTTTTGAAAAATAAACACCCGATTACTTGCGGTGTCTACACACTATAACACTCACCATAGCAAATTTCACGGTTTTGTATCCATATTTTGCTAGTTACATCCCATCGGATTTCCTGGATTGGAGTAATGTCAGTTTTGAAGTAGCTTAGAGCTTCCACAAGTTGTTTGGATACACTGTAAATTCAAAATAAAAACGAGTGAGCGTTGCCCAAGTTAACGCCGCTTACTGTCTATTCTCGTTAGACAATCGAGTAGCTTAGGCTCCATTATCAATAACAGACATTAGATCACAGAGTCTATACTCTAGACTCCAGACTCTTCTGCTGATACGATGACGAATACCATTCTTCCGGGTACAAAATTCTTTATCCCTGTTAGGTTGATAGAGTTATGTTTTCAAACGATCTAGAAATGACTGTATGTCCACACTAAACGTGTCAAATTTTCCGACGACCAAAAAAAAAGTAGAATTCGACCTTATCATGATGTCACCTCTCTAGACAAAGCCAATTTGCTTGCTGTTAATTCCACAGCCGGTTCCAAGTTGTCAGATTGGGTTCAATCTCCTCCTGTACTTGAGAACGTAGAACATTCTATGGCACCAGTCCACTTTCGTGCTCTTACAGTCAAGAGTATAATTCGACCTTGACAAACACAAATCAGCTGGTCCAGATAATCAGGACTATAGCGAATTTCCCCTTGTCAGCAATGTAAACCGGATTGGTGAATGGAAACTGTTTCCCGGGAAACATTTTTCGCGATAGGCCTGCATATCTTTCTAATATTTCTGAAAAGGTGTCCTTCCACGCTGGAAAAAGCACTGCCTAAGCTTTTTCATCTGTCCTATCCATCAGAATTCTTTCCGAGTAATTGGAAAACATCATTTGTACACGCGAATCTTCTTCTTTTAGTATTTTAATTAGGTACCTGCGGCTTTTTAAAAGCTTGTGCTGTAGCTGCAAAAATGGGCTCTGGCTGTCTTAGCAACATGTTTAGATATTAGGTATGTTTAAATAATCGATTTGTGTAAGGAAAAGGTATTCGCGAATCTCCCTAGTCTTTTCGGATTGTCTATACCTATTTTGTTGGTGTTGCTCCCTCGTCTGGGTAGTGTTCCGTTCGGAATACCAAATATCTTTGACGCCTTAAGCCAGCCCATTTCACCAGTTTCGATGGCTTTTATGGCCATCTGTGCCATTTTAGATACAAACTCAGTGTGCCATTTTGCCCAATTGTAATAAATATTCTACAACTTACACCTATTTAACCAACATAAACAACCTATACTCACATTCAGACACCAACTTAAAAAAGGAACGTTTTTGAACACAGAAACTTTAATTGAATTTCGCACTCCACTAGTTAAAGCCAGCTCGACACAAAATAATCTGTCGGCTGTCATATGATGTTTGCGTAGGTGCTTCCAAGTAAACTAAAGGACCGTCACTTAAGCTCATAATTTGGTTATTTTATGAGTTTTCTGGTTAGAGAGTCATTTTACCCTAGTGTGCCATTTTAGGCCACCTTCCCCTACCTCTCTAAACTTGAAAGTTATTTTGGGTGTCGAATCTTTTACTCACCAAATAAATGCTGGTGTTCCCCAAGAATCACTTTTGTCACCGACAATCTTTATCTATTTTCTTAACGACCTCTTGTCTGCAAATTCTAATCGAATCGATTCCTTTGCTAATGACATTACCCACCACTTGTCATATTTTTTCTCAAACCGACGTCATTCGTCTTTGAATGTGAAAAATAAACATCAAAAAATGTTAAGTTTATTAAATTCCGATAAGCCTAATATAGTGGAATTTAACGCTTCCAAAACGCAATGTTCTACTCCGTTATCAAAGCAAAAGCAATACCTACAGCCAATATCGGTAGATTTTCGTAAGAACGACCACATATTCGAAGTCGCTTTAAACGCTACCAAATAATGTCCAGGTTACCTTAAACGATTCAAGAAATATTTCTACCTTCTGATCTGGCCTCAATATGTAAAGTGTAGATACGCCCAAAGTTCTATAATTAATAGGATTAAAAAGTGTAGAATATGACTAATATGAGACTCAACCATAGCGAACTCCATAGTCTCGCTCGAAAATCGTAGGAATGTCTTCTGCTACACTCATATTCCGCTATTATTAAATTCAGTAATGTCGTTCAGTGGTTCCAAGAAGATGATGTAGCATACCCCACAGTCTAACAATTGATCTATTGCAGATGAAGTTCCGTTAGCGTGGAGGTGCTCAGAAATAATATTCAGCTCAAAAATGACAACTTTTTGGCTGATATCTGTGAAAAATTGTATCCAAAGAACTGATCACTGTAAACTACCTCACTGTGGAAGATCGAACTAAATACAATAGAAGCCGCAAAGAATAAATAAAACGAATAAGTATCTAACAAACTTCTGGAATATCCCGGAGGCTCACGGACATTTTGTTCGATGACAAAAGTAGTTAGTAATAATTTAAGCCACTCTTCATTTCCCTTCCTTAATAAGAACTGATGGATCGCTGGCTGCAGCACGAAAGTAAAGTTCGACTTATTCGCTAGAATGGTTTCAGGAAATTCAGCATTAAAGTCGGAACAAGCGGTGCCACCGCTCGGAGCATGTATCCTCAAGGATGGTTAATGTAAAATATCGACCTCGACAAAAAGACGCATCCTGAAGGATTTGGAATCTAAAAAAGCCATTGGGGTTGATTGAATTCCACCTATTGTATTTAAAAAAATGTTCATCAGAACTTGCACTCGTTTTTTGCAGATTATTTGATAAAAAGGTTTTGCCTGAAAACTACAGACCCATTGCTTACTATCCAATATCCATACTTTCAAAAAAAAAAAATATTTTAACATCAAGATTGTTGATTACCTATAGAAAGGAATGGATTAATAGCGATAGGGCTCAGTGGCGCCATGGTTAGTGCGATGAACTTCCACGCAATACGTCTGGGTTCGATTCCCAGCCGTAGCAACACTGAAATGATTTTTCACTGGCCTTCCTCTCGTGATGATCTGACAAATCATCCGAGGAGTATCAATTGTCAAGAAAAGTTTATCTCAACTTAGCCATTCGGAGTCGGCATAAAACATTAGGTCCCGCTATCGAGCAAGAAGTACACACGCACACATGAATGGTTGTGTGAAAAAAAGCTAGGCCCTGGGTGCTAACAGGCCTGTTGCGCCAAAAATTTGTATTTTATTTTCATTTGTAGGAAAAAAGTGGTTCCGAGAGCAACGCTCAACTAAAGACCTGCTTAGTTACGTAACTAAAAATCATGGGAAATCGATAGCTATTGCCCCGGTTATTTCCAATGCATTTAATCGAGTTTGGCTCAGGGCTTTGCTAGCCAAATTGACAGGATACGGGCATCCTCAAATACAGTATGACTGACTTTCTTAATGACAGATCTTTGCAAGTATTTGTGAATGACGTTTCCTCAGACAGATTCTCTATAAACGTTGGGGTACCCTAAATATCAATTCTCCCACCAACTTAATTTCTGCTGCACAGTAGTGCACTTTTGGGGACAACTCATAATCGCATTTTAGTTTTGCAGATGATAGTACTCTAATAGCGTCTAACTCAAACGACACACCTCTTACCGCTATTGCTGTACACTAGCAAATCTGTTATTTAAACGATTAAAAGGGTTTTCCATACTTCATTTACATTTTGCGCGAATTATGGGACACCATTTACAATGTAGAAAGGAATACCTAGTTTAATTGAACTCAAAGAAGACGCTATATACAACATTTACAGGAAGTGGAATAAGTCGACAAAATCGAAATGGAGAATACAATCCTCAAATCAGATGGATCCATGCATCTGCCAGGCATCACAATTGGGTCAGATGTATTATGGCAACATAATGTAACCTCTATTGACAATTCAGCAGCGTCCAAAATAAGTTCCCTTTATAGAGCTAAGAGATATTTTACACCAACTCAGACTCTTCTTCTGTATAAAGCAAAAGTGTGTCCAGGGGCCTATTTCATAAAACTACAACACTAATAATTATTTATGAATTCACTTGTAACTTGTAAATTATGTGCACATTTTTGTTTCATAAAGAATTCCGATTCACTAATAACTACAAGTGTGCCAGGCTTGTAACTACAAGTGAATTTACAACTGCGGCGAACTTTTCTGTTTCATAAAAGTATTTGTGCAAAAAATTATTAGTGACAAACTTGTAACTACAAGTGAATTTCTTACAAGAGTAGAGGGACTATAAAATCACGTGCTGCAACAATTTTGTTTATTCGTGGTTCAAAATTAGTGCTTACAAAACGTGTGGTCAAGAAGTTTAAAATAAAAATGATATCAAGCAGTGACGATAGTGACTACGAAAGTAATCAGACACGAGAACCGCGAATTTTTAAAGAGCGTATAAATTTTGATATTTTAACATATCATACATTTAATGAAAAATTTAGAATTAACTTCTCCGCTTTCGAGACATTGCTAAGAAGCATTGGACCGTTAATACAACATGAAACTAATCGTAATCATGCTCTGTCAGTTAAACAGCAACTTTTACTAGCCTTGCATTGGCTAGGTAACGGGTCTCAATGGTGTAGCTGATATGCATGGAGTTTCAAAGGCAACGGTTTGTCGTGTAATTAAAAGAGTTGTCAATGCTATCAACCAAAGTGTATTCGCTAATCAGGTAAATTGGCCAACAAATACTTCGGAAGTGATAGAAAAATTTTATTCTATTGCTGGAATGCCAAATGTTGCTGGATGCATTGATGGAACTTTGATAAAAATAGACGCTCCAAATGAGTATGAAGATCGTTTCGTTGATCGACATGGAAACCACTCAATTAATTGTATGCTTGTATGTGGCCCGGACTTGCGCTTTTACTATGTCAGTGCCAGATGGCCAGGAAAAGTTCATGATGCAAGGGTACTGCGGAACAGTGTGCTATGTTCTAAGATGGATTCTGGTTGGAGGCCGCATTCACGATCGATTTTACTAGGGGATTCCGGATATGGTTGTACAGATTGGCTAATAACACCACAAAATAACAACTTAGATGATGACGCAGTTCAAAGGTTCAACCGTGCACATAAGTCAACAAGGCGACTCATCGAAAATGCAATTGGTGTGTTGAAAGAAAAATTTCCGTGTCTACAACAGTTAAGAGTTAATCCCATATACGCCTGCAATATAATAAAAGTTTGTGTAACGCTTTGTAATCTAACTTCACATACTTTAAATGAAGATGAAAATTACGAAGAAGATGAAGATGAAGCAGACCAATTAATAGAAAACACTACACTTAACACACAAGGTGGGATAACACGTAGACAGGAAATAATAAATTCGTTTAGGCAATAGTTTTGAAAAATAAAAATCCATATTATATGCATCAATACTCTTTTATTGTCAAAATACTACACTCTTTTTCTATCAAATTATTGCTTAGCATCTTTTTTTCCAAATCCAGCTTTTCAATTTCCATATCTAGTTTTTTGTTTTGTTTCTTTAAATTTTCGATCTCCAACACTAACTTCTCTTTCTTCAATTGTGCAATTTCGTCGTCAAGGATATATTTCCTTTTGGGTTCTAAATATAAAGGCAATTTAAAATATTAGTACATTTGTGTACACAATTCTTTTTACCAGACGAAGTTGATGGATTTTTTTTACTCTTTCTACTGCAACTTGTGTTCTGCGAAGGAAATCTTTGATTTTCCATATCAAGTTCAGTTTCTTCAAAAATACCAGAAGACTCATTAGTCACATCATCATGAAGCGAATCGGGAACTGGCAGGCCAATAATATCGGGAGCATCTTTCTCCAATATGTCCAAAACTTTGTTGTCAATTTCATTCAACCGTGCGTCAAGTCCACCGCCAGAGCCCGTCTTTTTTCTGTTATCGACCTTGACCTTTTCATAAAGTAAATAATTAACAAACATTTTATTGGAATATTAGCATATGTAGGTACTTACCATAGTACACCGCTTGATATTGGTCCAAAAAACATCGCGAATATAACTCCACGACTTTCCACAAAAAAAAACCATTCGACTTAGCTTTTTCATGGATTTGCATCCAAATATCACTTTTTTCTTTTTTCGTGATTTTATCGGAAAAAGAACCAAACAAAATTATTTTATTTTTCTCGATTTCTTCTAGAAGTAACAATTTTATTTCTTTTGAGCACATTTTAAACTCTTATATTTTAGTGACCGACCGGATGATAAAATTAATAGAAATGAGCTTCAATAAGTGCACCAAAACATGATTTTACATGTAATAACGGCATTTAATAAACGGCACAATTTTTTTTTTACTATGGCTAAAGTAATTGTAACAAAGAATGAAAGAAGAAGAATGAGAAATGCTGCGGACTTGTAGTTCCCCGCAATTAATTGTTAACTTGTAGTTACACACTTGTAGACTTGTATAATTTAGACCGCTGCACATATAATTTGAATTTGCCGAACTACAAGCGAGGAAAAATGTTTATGGAACACAATATTACAACTCCATACTTTATTTGCGCTTGTAGTTACAAGTCTACAAGTACAACACTTGTGGTTTTATGAAATAGGCCCCAGGTCTTAAATATTGTGGTTGGAGTTTAGCCCCGAAAAAAACTGAACTTTCTGGACTCTATCTAACGACGCGACGTGCAATCCGTCTTATACAAGCTGGGCCAAAAGAAGTCATCCGATATTGTTTGGCTCTCATTTTTTTTCTAAATGGCTCGCGCAGTGTGTGCCGTTGCTCCGTCCTGTTGGAACCTCCAGTCCTAATTCGTCCAATTGCGGCGGAAAAAAACCCGGTTAACATGGCCATATAGCGACTCCTCCAGCGTGAACAGCGCTCCATGGCTTGTTCACTTGTATTCTACATCTGTCTAGTCCATAAATGTCAAAACAGATTTGACATTGGCGGCCATTTGCAAACATAAGAGCATCTTCCAATAGGGTGATCTCTTTTGGCCACCTTGTAGACGATTCTCCTCTTACTTAAAATTTGCAATCGTTGGCACAGCGTAGACTTGTAGGAGATCTGTCTCTTCATTACAGATATTATAACGGCAAATGTTCGGAGTAGGTTAATCCGTAGACTAGTTGTATTTTAACGATCCACAAGACACGTGATTTAGCTTACATGTACACTGTACAATTAACAACGACACGAACAACGCAGTGCAAAAATTCTTTTTGTAACAGAACAAGCCAATAATGGAACGAACTTCCAGAAGACGTATTTTCACCAATATACCATCTACAACAAGAGCAGAGTTAATAAACATCTGCAAGCATTATATCAGGCACTCCTGGATAGATATAGGTTCGCCTCGCCAGAGAAAGGATTATAAAAAAAGCTCAAGAAACGGCCCAAAGGACTGGCCACTTCACTGATGCGTTATCACACCCAATGAATTTATTTTTAAGAGGTACGTTAAGTCAACAACGTTGGAGGTTCTATGGAAGCTCGAAATTGTCAACATTCAGGCTGATATCTGAGGAAGAGTAGACAAAAATTATATCCAAATAATCGAACGCTGAAAACTTTCTTACGGTGCTCAATGCTCATATGAACGAGATCGAACTCAATACTTAAAGTGCATGTGGAGTGGACATGTGTACTACACCTGCGATACATTTCGGCTTAACATTTCAACAATTCTGTGTTAAATATGTAGTTACGCGATAGATACAAAATAAATTTATCACTTACGAATGTCTCCCGATGAACATGAACTGAAGTGTATGTTGATGTTCAAGTTTGTAAAGTTTGGTTGAAAGTGTCGTTGTACGTTTTCGAAAAATAAAACGAATTTCCCGTGCTACCTTATCTAAATAGTGTCATTTATTTAATTACCAACTTTGTGATCATAACAAAACACAGACAGACAAATACATACAAAATCATCAAACGTGTGAAAACGTATGAAAACGTTTGGTTCTTCGAATTACACCATGATTTGCAAGAGTTCAACAGCGGCTTAATATGGGGAGTCACATTTGGTGACGTCATTTTGTTATTGGTGTGGGTACATGTAAACAAAAAAATTAGTCATCATGATTGAAATAAACCATCCGCGATAATGTTTTAGTTTTTTTATCATTGCATGCCAGTAGAGATAATAGAAACGAATGTATAAATAGCATGCGAAATATTTCATGTTATTCAGTTTAGCAACAGCTTGCACAACGTTAGGAGTTCTGAGGACGCACAAAATTTATTCATTGTAAAATGGCACCACACGGAAATTGCGGAGGAGAAGCTTGCGGTCTGCCACACCATGGCGGGAATCGGGGATTTTTTGGACAGGTGGGACGTGAACATCATGGACATGTTGGACATCATGGACACGAAGGACATCATGGACACGAAGGACATCATGGACATGGGGGACATCATGGACATCATGGCCATCATGGTCATCATGGACATCATGGACATCATGGACATCATGGACATCATGGGCATCATGGACATCATGAACATCATGGACACCATGGACATCATGGCCACCATGGACACCATGGACCACCACAACATTTTCACGGGCTACCACATCATCACCATGCACCACCACATCATCGCCGTGGATCACACCAAAATAACGAAACAACCGGTGTTGTTATTATCTCCAGACAATCACACCCAAGATGTTAAATATCAAAACAAAAGCATTTTATAATACATTAAATTTTTTACAAAAATTAATAAATAGTTTATACAGTTTAATTAGTAAATAAGAATGAAAAAAAAAAAAACAAAATAAATAAAATAAAAAAAAATTATAATAAACCACATGAAAATAATTGTTTTATATTTATATTTAATGAATTCTAAAGGGCACTTTCTTCATCTTCAGTAAAGAATGGCTTCCATTACTTCCCAATCAAATTACATCGGCATATCAAAATGGAGGAAGGCCATTTGTTCTCTGTTTCTATAATCAAAGAATTGCATCAGAAAATTATTCACCGAATAAAATGAAAATATACAAAGTATACAAGAGTTAAAATAGGAGACCCTTTGTTGTAGACTCTTTTTTCCAGTATATGTAGCAAATCAGACATTACTGGCGACCAGGAAATACGATGGTATGAGCCGGGCAAAAACAGGATGAAATACTGTGACATCTACTACGGTCCGTGTTATAGTGAGCAGGATTTGCTATAAATGCCAGACTTAGGCAAGAAATTTTATGCTTTGAACTAGCGAGCGCAAGGCCAAATTCTCCAACATTAGCCTTATATGCGCTCACGCTAAGACGGAGGAAAACATGATGTTGCGAAAGATTGCTTCTACGCGCTCTTGCAGAAAACTTATGAGCGACTATAAAAGTATGATGTTAAAATCGTGCTGGGAGATTTTAACGTAAATGTAGGGAAAGAGGACATCTTTTGCAATATTGTCAGAAAACACACCCTACACGACACCAAGTCTGGCAACGAACTTATGCTTATTGACTTTGCTGCGGAATGAAATGCCAATACAGCCAGCATACTCCAGATTAACGAATGGTTAATCAAATTGACCACATTGCGATAAACAAGATTTGGATATAAGACCATTCCCAGCGTCTTACATCGACTCGAAATACTTCCTTGTTGCAACCAAGGTAAGATTACGTTTATCCATCACGCCATAACAAATCAGAATTATTGTGACAAAATGTAATGTCGAAAGACTGCAATCGCAAGAGCCCGCCAAGACATTCGTAGAACGCACATTCCTTAACCCCGTGATTAACAACAACATACCACCTGCATCCACTTTCAAAGAACAACATTTGTTACGGACAGATTGACGAAAAACCACTTTTTTGGGTTCCACTATCATCCTAATGTTGATCAATCAAAATCTCGAGGTCGAACATTTTTACGAAAGTCATACATTTCTCTTTGTAAGAGAAAGTTAATAAGGATTTAGGTAAGGCGATCACTGACATGTGATTTCTTTATCACAATTCTCGAGAGAATTGTGCAAAACTCCCGAACCAGCACCAGAGGCTCAAACTTCCATATACTTCCATACTAGGATACGCCGAGGATATTTCACTGGTCGTACTCAACATGATGATAGCCACGTATGCTAGCATAGAGAAGGAAAGGAAAAACAATGGGGTTAGCAGTAAATGAGGTTAAGACTGAGTATATGCTATCAACACGAAAGGCCAGACAACATCGACGAATTTGCCAGAACATCGTCACTGACAAAAAAAACTTTGACTTAGTTAGGGACTACCTGTGCTCCGCTAGTAACTCAGATAACAACATCTCGTCAGAAATCTATTGAAGAATTACTTCTGCCAACCACAGTTTCTTCGGACTAAGAAGTATTAAAGCCTGCACTCGAACTACGAAGGAGATTCTATATAAGTTCCTGAGGACCAAAGTCGTTTTGAGCGAAAAATTCTTCGAAAAATCACGGACACGGTTGCGTTGATGGGCAGTGTAGCCGAAGATTAAATCAAGATATGTACAAACTATGCAGCGACTCCGCATTAAATGATTAAAATTATGAATTACCCGTTTTATAAATTTATTAAAAGACTCTTTTACCAGGTATGTTCCAGTTCAAGTAAATACTCACAAGAAAAAACCTTGGTATAATAAAAGTCTAACCAACTTTAAAAATGTGAAAAATAAAGCCTACAAACCATTTAGAAAGAGTAAACATTATGGGGACCGTGATTATTTTCTTCAGCTGCAAAAAGAATATGATTTTTTGCACCAAACAATATATTATATCTGTTGAGTTAAACTTATAAACTCTAAACGAAAAGATAATGGAATTCCAACCTTTTTGGAATTCAATGGGTCTAATTCAACAGATGAAATTTCCACATGCGAGTTATTTGCAGAGTATTTTAAATCCGTCTTGGTGGAACGAAATGAATCTACCGACAATAATTATTCCGAAATCGATCATATTGCTGACATTGGATCAATTTATTTAACAGAAATTGACATTATAAACGGAATTAAAACCCTCGAAAGTAAATGCAGTTTTGGTGTTGATAGTATTCCCCCTATTATAATAAAAAAAATGTACTGCATTAGTCCACTGCTTGAGGTATTCAATCTCTCTTAAATCGGGCATATTTCTCGATGAGAGGAAGATTGATTATATCACTCCAATTTTTAAATCTGGATCTCGAAACAAAGTAACAAATTATAGACATATTTCAAAGATTTCAGTTATACCAAAACTTCTGGAAAAATGGTATTAGTCATCTTCAAAATGGTATAAGTCATCTTCAACACACAAACACTGGTAGATCCACGACCACTAATCTAACACTGTTTACTAAATATAACCTTCAGAGTTTTGAGGCCGGTACACAAATTGATGTTATTTTGACTGATTTGTCGATAGCATTCGATAAGTTGGATCACAAAAAACTTGTGGAAAAATTTAATGATTTAGGTATTCACTCAAGACTCAATAAGTGGTTGTCCTTTTATTTGGCAAATAGAAAAACAAATAGTCAAAGTGGGTAATTCAACATCTCTACCCTTCAGTGTAAACAGTGGTGTACCTCAAGGAAGTCATTTAGGTCCTCTTCTCTTTATTTTGTTCACTAGTGGAATAATAGAGTTCCTATCCATCCTGGCGTAAGCCAGGTAAGAGTACCTTTCTTTGCATCTTTACATACCTTCTTTCATAAAATATTCTAAATGCTTAGGATATGCCGACGATTGGAAGCTCCATACTGAACACTCAAACAAAATTTGTTAGCGACTGTAAAAATCAATCTGATTTTCAAAATTTATTTCGCTGGTGTAACCAAAATTCTTTAACTTTGAACGTAGATAAGTGCAAAATGTTTACTGCTTCACGGCAGTTAAATGATATTATGTTCACTTATGCAGGCAATGAAACTGTTTTGGAACGAGTTAATGAAATATCCGATCTCGGCATTCGATTTGATAAAAAGTTTACGTTCACTTTACATTATGATGTAACAATATCAAGGGCGAATTCATTACTAGGTTTCTTGAAAAGAAATTGCTTTGATTTTAAGGACCTTTATATATTAAACTCAATTTATTGTTCTTTAGTTAGATCAATTATGGATTAAGCTTCGATTGTTTGGTCTCCTTACAAGCAAACGCATATAGATAAAATCGAGCGAGTACAGAAAAACTTTACCGCAGGTATGCAATTAAAAAATTAAACTGGTATGATGAACTACCCGATTATACAGCTCGATGTTTATTACTTGGCTTGCAAACTCTTTCTGCTCGAAGGAAGCTAGCAGGTGGTATGTTCATTAGGGATATTATTTGTTCTCGGATAAATGCATCCGAATAGTTAGCCAGTCTTAACATCTATGAACCTGTGAGACATCTTCGTCCAAAAGATATGTTTAAAGCAAATAGGCACAGAACAGCTTATTGCCAAAATGAACCAATATCAAGGTGTATCACTGTATCACTGTATCACATACTTCAACGAAATATGCAGTTCTGACGAGTGCGACTTTTCAAATAGTAGATTAGCATTTGAAAAAAAACTTTCCACATCTTTTAACTAACGTAACAATTTCACATCCCAAATACTAACATTCCTTCGCTAGGTCTATACTCTTAGAAAAGGTATTTTTTTAATTATTTTTTCTCTATGATTATAGAGTTTTTTTTTAAGAATTATATATATTGTTTCTTCTACTTAGAAGTTTTTTTTTAATAAATTATTAAGTGTAATTATTTTTTTTCAGAATTAAACAATTTTTTAGTACTAAGTCAAAATAATCTGTAAATATATAATGGTAGATTAAATAAATAAATAAATGAAAAAAATGGCTTCGGCTCGCAGAGTCTTCCATTCCCATTCAGACTTCGTACGCAATTAGCACGGACAAGTAGAAATCGACGTCAATCAATGTGAACTGGAGGCAGTTAGCTAAGGAACGGGCTAAATGGAAGGGTTGGTTGAGGGCCAAGTTCATTCCGGATGGTAGAGCCACTTAAGTACATCCAATATTTTCTGCTAGAAAAAAATCAAGTTGGTTTAAAAGCGACAATAAATCTGGATCTAAGGTTAGAAATGATTAATAGAGTTTTCGATTGGGATACAAAAATCACTCTTTTTATGCTCTAGAGCACTTTTTTTGCTCCAGATCAATTTTTTCGTTTTCGATTGGGATGCAAAAGGCACTCTTTTTTTTACTTAGAGCACTTTTGATGAATCTCGATTCCAAGTGAGATTTACGCCTACCAGCACCAGCACAAAAACATTTGACATCTGACTTATGTCAGTATGAAGTTTTTATATCACTGATCAAGATTTATTTTTGTGACCAGTGAAAACTAAAAAGCTATTTTCTGCGAAAACTATTATTAAAATTTAAAATATTTTTGGATAATCATGTTCTAAAATTCATAAGCTTTGTTGTGATACCAACTCGCCAATGGTTGCATTTATAAACGAGTGGTGGGTGCACGACTGGGTCGTACGCAACTTTCTCTTTCACAGCAAGTTGGTCGTTAGATCAAATCATAAGCATTTTGATTATTGACGCTAAAATGATATAAGTAATGTCGAAATGTATTTATACGAATGTTTACTCCGAAATTTGAAGGAATCGTTGTCAATGTGAATAACAATGATTTTCCGTTATTGGCCAAAACTGAAAATTCCGTTTAGTGATAGTTGGGCTAAAATTAATTATGTGAAATTGCTTCAACCTGTAATAGTAGTATATATATTAAATTTCATTCAATTTGACATAATAGTTTGCGAGAAATTAACAATTTTCTTTATAATGGCCCAAATAAAAAAATCCGTTATATGGATTCTCTCGAAATACTGGGTACGGAGTTTTGTTGGAACTGATATGGTTATAGTATATATAAAGTTTAATCAAAATCGTTAAAGCCGTTTTCGAGAAAATTGAGGTTATGTATAATTTTATGGCAGGTACCGTTAATAACATGGCTAAAGGCAAACAAACAAAAATGGCCTAGAATTATGACCAAAACAAGCTTGAATACGAAGTTTGAAGAAAATCGGTCAAGCCGTTTAGGCTGTGAAGACCATTACGGACAGACGGACCGACGGACGGAATTCCAAAAACCACTTTTTTAGGCTCCGCTATCATTGTAATGTTAGAGTCAATCAAAATCTCGAGGTCGAAAATTTTCACGAAAACAATAAGTAAGCTGTCAAATGGCACACTAACACAACCAAAACCAGATCAACCTCTTTTATGTTCGATTGGGACGGGTAAAATCTTAAATCTGAGAGCAAATCTGAAAATCCCAATCGAAAACGCTATTTAAGAAAAAGATGATGAATGATGATCATCATATACAGATTTTATTATAAGTTGTAGTTAAGGGTTTTTCATACTTAGCTTAAAGACATAAGCACACAACTATAGGTAAGGGTTTCTTCTTCATGTGTAGATTGACCATATAGCGTGGTTAATGTGGTTACTGTGACGGCAACGGACGTTGGGTCTCAATAGTCGGATTACGAAGTCTATTCCTTTGACAATGGAGGTAAAGGGAACTTCCTGATAGATCGTAGTTATTGATTGATTCTTTTTATTCTTTCAAGCATTTTTAAAATACCAATATAATACGACTTTTTGATGAAAAAAATAATTTTCTTCTAGGGGTGGATCAATTTGCACGTGCAATTTAAATAATGGAACCACAACGCAGAGCATTGAACAGGAGTGCCAACAGCCATTCTCAAACCCCATTGAATATGGCCCAACATGTTCCAATCGAGGTGACTGTGATTGTGGTACATGTTATTGCTTCCCAGGATATAATGGAAAATACTGTGAGTGTCCTGATTGTGAAGATTGTGATCCGGAAAAGGCGGATTGCTTTTGCGGACGATGTATTTGCAAATACGGTTGGTCAGGTAATCGATGCAATTGTAAGGCATCAACGGATGGCTGCAAAGCTCCAAATGGTGAAGTTTGCTCCAATCAAGGCGAATGCCAGTGTGGTGAGTGCATGTGCTGGGAGCAATATGTTGGTAAATTCTGTGAAATCGGTTGGGAAAATGACAACAAAATCTGCCAATACTACGAATCCTGTGTGAAATGCCTTATTCAGCAGAAATTAGGCACCTATTACTGCGAAAACATAACTGACTTATGCTCTGGTAGCGATAATGAAATGTTTAAATACGCATTCGTCACGGGGGACATAGGTAACATATGCTTTCGCATAAAATTCAATTACACTTTAAAATGTTATTTTCAGATACCGATATCAGATGTGTTGTTCGTCTTGTTGACGAAAATGATGTAAAGTGCGATCATTTCTATGCGTACAATTTGCAGGCATCTTTGAGTAATTATCTAGTAATACAAATCAATGATTGCACTCCAGTTAACCCATTGGTTATGGGGGGATTTATATCACTGCTAACATTCCTTATTGGATTGATAGTTCTTGTTGTAGTAGTTTGCTGTATGAGGGCAGCAGATGCTAGAGAATATTCCAAATTTGAAAAACAAGACAAGTTTGCTACTCTAATGGAAAGTCCTATTTATAGGGATCCTGTGATGAAATATACAGTTCCAAAGTATGATGAGGATGACTGAATGGTGTTACACAAAAATGTATTGTTGTATTAAAAAAATATTTTTTAAATATGTTAAATCAGTAAATAAATAGATAAGTATAATCCGATGGAATTAAATACCATAAAAATATTTAGCATTAAATGTATTAAATGGCTAAATTCATATTGATACTCAAAATAATAAATTTATCTAAACATAAGGAGATAAATCCAATAAATTTGAGTGTCCGAAAAAATTTAGAGACACTATAAAACGCGTGAGTCGTTTCATACTTTCATCGTTATTTCTTATTTGTTTTGTTCGGTATTGCTTGAACTTCATCATAGAAGGACCTAGATAGGGTATGAGCCTCTGTGCAATGTCTTGGCAGCAACCAAGGCTCATCTGCCTTTCAAAGAAGGACACAAAATAATTCCCCAGGTGGTATTAACGGTGTCCCCCACAGTCCCAGTTATGATGACAAAGTGAACAACTTACATGAGCTGATATATTCGAGAAACAGGTAAACTAGGAATCTCTAGGGCTAGTCAGGACTAGATAACAGATATGATGGCGAATGTCCCGTAAGGTCAACGGCAGCTTTCGATGTATTGTAGTATGGATACTGATAGCCTCTTGTCCTAAATAAATTGGAACTGGTGAGCTGGATTTGCAAGAGTCTGCAAACAACAACTGAGTGAGAGAGTCTCCGCCGGCTCTCATCCTCCACCAGTATCAACACCCAGTGGATACAGAATAGCGTAATTCATTAAAGAGGTAACCGAATCGTCAATAGGATACCAGCCACCCTCCCCAAAGATCCCCGTGATATGGTGATGTGTTTAAGGTCGTAATACAAGTACCCAAAAAGGTGACAAGGTGCTAAAAAACATAACTCATTTAGCATGGGATGAGTATCGAGCCAAAAAAAGGGAAGATATAATTCAGCCATCAAAAAGGTGAAGAACAATAAGTCAGCCGGCTCTGGTGGATTCACAATCAAAACTCCTTAAATCATACAAGTCTGGGTGGATGAAAAATCATGCCCGATTAATGGAATATAAGCTTCATATATCACGTCTACAAGAAATACGTTCCTATGTTCCTATGTCTTCCACCAACTACCGATGTATATCCATTCTAAATGTCGCTTCTCCTTGCGTCCCGGCAGATCGGCCATGATCAACCATGGTACAAATGTAAAGCGACGAAGGTAGCTGTAAAGATCGTATAGTTCTTGATTGAATCTTCGTCGCCATAGCCCGATAATGCAAACGCGACCGAAGATTTTTCGAATAATTTTTCACTCAAATTGACCAAGGAATTCTTCATTCACTTTTGATACGGTCCATGCGCTGTAGAGAATGACTGGTTTGAACAGGGTCTTATATAGAATCTCCTTAGTAGGTCGAGTTATTTACTACTGTATTGCCTTCTAAGCAGTGGTTGGGAAGAGTAATTCTTCGTTTAATTTCTGACAATACTGTTGTCTGAGTTAATAGCAGAGCCGAGGTAGACAAAGTCCCGTACTACCTCAATGTTATATCTGTAAATGTTGACGTTCTGTCCAATCCGTCGATGTTTTATGACCTTTCGTGTTGACAGCATACACTTAGCCTTATCCTTATTTATCGCTAAGCCAATTATTGCCGCTTTGTTCTCTGTACTAGCACACGTGGCTATGACATCACGTTGATTCCTATAAATGATGTCAATATCGTCGGCACATGACAGTGCATCGCCTCGCCTAAATTCTTTTTTGGTATCGAATGTGTCGCTAAGGTCGTTTCCGAAACTGATGGAGCAGCGAGAATTCTCCATCGTCGTCATACACAGATGGGCGGTATACCAACACAAGACATGGCTCTGTATACTTTGTCTCTAAAAATGCTGTCGTATGCGGCTTTGAAATCGATGGTGGTGGGCATCGATTTGGATTTCTGGGGTTTTTTCCGGCATCTGTCAAAGTGTGAAGATTTGATCAGATGTTGAGTTTCCTGTCCTAAAATAACACTGATACGATCGATCGGGTTGTTGGTAAACTGTTTTGGGCGTTCACATATTATGGCAGATAGGATCTTGTAGGCGATGTTGAGGAGACTTATGTCTCTGTAGTTGCCGTAGTTCATAGGGTCTCCTTTTTGTGGATCGGGCAAACGATGCTGAGGTTCCATTCATTTCATTCAGCCTTAATAAGCTTGAGTTTAGATATTGCTATCCTCACTTTACTTAGGTCGGGTGGTTGGTAGTTTTCGCTGTCGTCGATAATATTGAATGGTTCGTTCTGCCTGGCATAGAAATGTTGTTCGTCATCGCCGTTTAACAGTCTGCAGAAGTGGTTCTTCCATAGCCTCAGCATCGACTGTGTCTCAACTACTATATTTCCTTGTTCATCTCGACAGGATTCTGTTCGAGCCTTGTATCCTTGGTTTTGACGTTTTACACTTTGGTAAAACTTGCGAACATCGTTCCTGGAGTGGCACCTCTCTATATCCTCGATCGCTGGCTTTTCTTGCTCTTTTTTTGTCTCTCTGAAAAACCAGTGTTCTTTCCTTCTATGCCTATAGAGCTCTTGGCTGCGAGCATCTGTCTGCATTCCTAATAAAACCAGGGGTTTCTTGCGAGAAACTTAGCACATCAGTTGCGGCTGATCGAATGGCTTCTTGACACCGTTGCCATTGTTGTTCTACATTCGATGCTGGCGTTAATCGAGTGGTTAAGGGATACGCGTTGCTCGAAGGCCTTGGCGGTATCTTGCGATTGCAGTCTTTAGAAATAAAATTTGTTTACAGTATTTCTGTTTTGTTGTGGCGTGGTTGATATTCGTATTCTTAGCTTGCCTGCAAAAAGGGCTCCGTTTCCAATTTTGCGTCGCTTTTTCCACGAATTACGCATGTTATGTTATCCTGTAAGGCTTCAATAATGTTCGGCTTGTCCACAGACTAACGACTTTACATAACCCCACAAGAAATAATCAAGAGGCGTTAAATCGCATGATATTGGCGGCCAACTCACAGGGCCATTTCGAGAGATAAGCTGCTCACCAAATTCATACTTCAACAATTCCATTGTTTCACGAGCTGTGTGGTATGTGGCATCGTCTTGATGAAACCACACGTCAACCATGTTCAACTCAGCCAACTGGGGAAAAAAAAAGTCGCGTATCATGGCTCGATATCGCTCGCCGTTGACTGTTATGTTTCCTTCACGGTCGTCATTGAAGAAAAATGGACCGATGATGCCACCAGCCCATATACCACACCAAACTGTCGTTTTTTAGGAATGCATCGGTAATTCTTATATGGCATGTGTCTGTTTATCACTCCAGATGTGACAGTTTTGCTTATTTACGTATCCGTTGAGCCAGAAATGAGCCTCATCGCTGAACACAATTTTTTCGATAAAACAGTGGATTTTCACATTTTTTACAGAGCACGAATTTTGATAATAAATTTCAATAATTTGCAATCGTTGCTAGTTTGTAAGTCTTTTCATGATTAAATGGCAGAGTATACTGAAAACTTTTTACTTAGACAGATTACGTTTGGTAGCCATTACTAACCAGGGCTGCCAACCTGAAAATCTTAACTCTAAAAAAGTCTGTCTGTCTGTTTCGTTCTCCGTCTGTATGTCACCGATTTTTAGGCCTTAAATTTTGAGCTAGGAAGGATATTGAAATTGGTATGTAAGCTTTTCGTCCATGGCTCCAGTGTAAAAAAATTTTAAAAAAATTACAAAAGCAAGTGCCTCTTTTTCACAAAAAAAAATATTTTTGGTTAAACTAACTTTTAATATTTGCGGAGATAACTGTCTATATATCGTCTATGTAATATTTTTAGCCACGCCCACCATTCGGGGTCATTTGAAAAACGATTTTTGGAACATGGGTCGTTTTTACAAAAAAAAACTGATTCCGGATAAATTTTAAGAAAATTCGATAAAACTTTTGATGGAAATACTTTGATTTTTTTGATATAAAAATTTCGTCTACAGATCATTTTAAAATATGTTAATATTTCAAATACATTGGTAATGTAATGGTATCTACCATATAACGCTTTTGATGATATGAAAATTTCTCATAAATAATGTCCAAACAATTTTGATTATTTTTTTCTTTGATTTTATTTTCTGTCGGATGAACGCAATTATAATGTATTTCTTTTATTTTTGATTCAAATTGCAAAATATCTACATAATAATATAAAATTTTGACCATTGTATAAAACTTGCTTACTCCTGGTAACACTGCTTACAATAAATGACAATTGACAACTACGAAAGTCTCTATTCTCTATATATTCTATTCCCTTGGCTGTCAAAATCCGTAATCAACAAATTAATTAGTTAAATACAAGTAAAGTCATGTCCACTAACGAAAGCCCCGGCGTTGCAGTAATTTTCAATTTTATGGATTTCGATGATCCAACAAAACATCCGAAACGAATTGGAAGTGAAGTTGACGTCAAAGATTTAATAAATGTGTACAGTCTTATGAATTTAAAAGTGGCTGTTTTGAATAATTTGAATTTAAATGAATTCAATGCGATAATCAAAAACTGTAAGTAGGAAAAAGTTATTAGTCATTTGCCATTCAACAAGAATAAAAACATATTTATACCAAGTGTGTCTTATCTTATTCATAGGGGATTTTTAGAAATAAAATTTTGTGTTTTCTTTTTGTAAACAATAACTTCATTGTTATTGTGTTTGAAATACACATACATACATATTTTTTAGGCATTAGAGTTAACTTCACATCATCATGACTCTTGCTTGCAATAGGCTTGCTAGTGCCATCTGTCAATCGATATAAAATGTTTACCGATGAGTCCGGGGATTCCCCGACGACGCGACGTGACGTTATATATCCATTACGTTCTAGTTGAATATGACATAGTAAATTTGCAAAAATAAGAGAACTTAAATAATGAATAAAAACATATGAGAAGGCTACAATCCGCTGTGCGGATCGTTGAGTACCCTATCCCATCCCATCCATAAAATTAATATCCCCAAAATGTGGTCTTGATGGCCATAAAGTATTGAAAATGACGTTGTCACAACATATGGTTCAGACGGTTTATCAAAATCTTTTATGGTGCGACAAAAAACAACGTTTTTCTATTACATATGCCTTGGGGTAGAGCATACAAATGGTTTTTGTAGGAAATTGCCCCCAAAAAGTGGGCGTGGGTTAAAATGGTCTAGGGAAGAAATGTTCATATTAATTTTATTAAAGTTTTTGCATAAAAAGTTTTTTCGAATATTTGAAAATTGGACTGGAAAAGGTTTTTTTTACTAAAAACGCCCCCAAAAAGTGGGCATGGCAAAAACCTTTATCAGGACGAAATATAGATATTACGATTCTGTAAATATGCTGCTCAGACACTTATCAAAATTCCTTACGTTTTGGCTAAAAACTACGTTTTTCTAAAAAGGGGGCGTGGCAGTAAGTGGATTTCAAAAATGTTTAAACTTGTTCTGAAAAACTGTGACATCTACTATGGACCGTATTATAGTGAGCAGAAAAAGCGACTATTCGGATGCGGATTTGTTATAAGTGCCAGACTTAGGCAAGAAGTCTTATGTTTCCAAGACATTAGCGAACGCATAGTAACAATCCGCATCAAGGCCAAATTCGCCAACATAAGCCTTATATGCGCTCACGCTCCGACGGAAGAAAAAGATGATATAGCTAAGGATTGCTTCTACGAGCTCCTTGACAAAACCTATGAGCGACTACCGTCTGGTAACGGAATTAGGCTAATTGATTTCGCTACGGAACGAAATGCCACTATACCCAGCACACGGTTTCCTCACCTCGATATCCATAAGGGGACATGGCGGTCCCCAGATCAACGAACGGTCAACCAAATTGATCACATTGCGATAGATAAGAGGCACGCATCCAGTATTTTGATTGTCCGAACATTCCGAGGAGCTAACATCGACTCGGATCACTACCTTGTAGCAGCAAAGGTAAGAATGCGGCTATCCACCACGCCACAACAATCCAGAAATACTGTGAAAAAAATTAATGTCGGAAGACTGCAATCGCAAGAGACCGCCATGACCTTCGCACAACGCGTATCCCTTAACCTCTCGATTAACACCATACCACCAGCATCGAATGTCGAAGAGCAATGGCAACGATGCCAACAGGCCATTAGATCAGCCGCAACTGATGTGCTAGGTTTCTCGCGGCCACCAGCAAGAAACCCCTGGTATAATGAGGTATGCCGACAGATGCTCGCAGCCAAGAACGAGGCCTACAAGGCTAAGCTGCAGGTGAAGACGAGAGCTGCCATTGAGCTCTATAGGCAAAGAAGAAGGGAAGAACATCGGCTTTTAAGCAAGAAGAAAAAAGAGCAAGAAAAGCGCCCGATCGAGGATATAGAGAGGTGCCACTCCAGGAACGATGTTCGCAAGTTTTACCAAAGTGTAAAACGTCAAAGCCAAGGATACAAGGCTCGAACAGAATCTTGTCGAGATGAACAAGGAAATATTGTAGTTGAGACACAGTCGATGCTGAGGATATGGAAGAACCACTTCTGCAGTCTGTTAAATGGCGATGACGAACAACATTCCGCTGTCAGGCAGAACGAACCATTCAATATTGGCAACGACAGCGAAAACTGCCAACCACCCGACCTAAGTGAAGTGAGGATAGCAATATCTAAACTCAAGCTTAATAAGGTCGCCGGAAATGACGGCCTACCCGCTGAGCTTTATAAAGCTGGCGGCCATGACTTGGTAAGTAAGATCCACCAACTCATAAGCCAAATCTGGTCGGTTGAAAGCATGCCTGAAGAATGGAACCTCAGCATCGTTTGCCCGATCCACAAAAAAGGAGACACTCTGAACGGTGCCAACTACAGAGGCATAAGTCTTCTCAACATCGCCTACAAGATCCTATCTGCCGTAATATGTGAACGCCTGAAACCGTTTACCAACAACCTGATCGGCCCTTATCAGTGTGGTTTTAGGCCAGGAAAGTCCACAATCGATCAAATTTTCACACTTCGGCAGATCCTGGAAAAAACCCAAGAAGTCCAAATTGATACCCACCACCTATTTATCGATTTCAAAGCCGCATACTACAGCATTTATAGATACGAACTTTACAGAGCCATGTCTAGTTTTGGTATACCGTCCAAACTCGTCCGTTTGTGTAGGACGACGATGGAGAATTCTCGCTTTACCATCAGGGTCGGAAACGACCTCACCGACACATTCGATACCAAAAAAGGATTAAGGCAAGGCGATGCGCTGTCATGTGACTTTTTCAATTTGATTCTTGAGAGGATTGTGCAAAACTCCCGAGCCAACACCAGAGGCACAATTTTCCAAAAATCGGTGCAACTACTAGCATACGCCGACGATATTGACATCATTGGTAGGACTCAACGTGATGTCATAGCCACCTTTGCTAGTATAGAGAAGGAAGCGGCCAAAATGGATTTAGCAGTGAATGAAGGTAAGACTAAGTATATGCTGTCAACACGAAAGGACACACAACATCGTTTGCGTTGACGGACTATGTATGGCGACGAAGAATCAACCACGAACTATACGAGATGTACAGCGACATACCCCTAGTCAAAAAACTCCGCATTGGATGTTTAAGATGGCTAGGACATGTAGAAAGAATGGACACCAATACTCCGGCTCGCAGGGTCTTCGATTCCCAGCCAGACGTCGCGTCGGACGTAGTAGAGGAAGACTTCGCCTTAAGTGGCGCGCACAAGAAGAAACCGACTTCAACCAACTTGGAGTGCGCAACTGGAGGCAGTGAGCTAAAGACCGGGCTTATTGGAGAGGCATGTTGGTTGAGGCCCAGGTTCATCCCGGACTGTAGCGCCACTTAAGTAAGTCCGTGGGAAATCTTACTTCACTTGGTAGCAAAATCTCTTGAAAAACGCGCCTAATGTCGCAATGAGGTCAATTTAGTTGATCTTTTGTTGTTCCGAAAAAAAAAAACAATGGCCCAAGATGAGTTACACTTGTTGTTAGTTTAAATTAAATTAGTTAAAGTCCGATTGTCAGAGGTGGTGTTGTGAAGACTACGCCAACAGTAAAATTATACATTGTTGAGACCTTTAGTTGCTTCATAACAATATTTTTGTCACATTATTTTATAGATAATTTGTACCGCGATTCAAACGTATTTTTTTCAAATATTCATTAAGACAAGAGAATAGGATATTTAACGTTCACGTAGAGAATTGTAGTCTTCTTGTATGATTTCAAGTTTCATTTTTATTTTATTATTATTGTTCTTATGTTTCAGTATCTTCGAAGTCTGAATATGATTTTAACAATGTGGCTTCGATACATATCGTGTTCATGTCGCATGGTGACGAAGGCAACATTATATACTGCAAAGGTGGGAAATTTAATTTTTTAGCTAAGTCCAATGAGGTTTTTCAGAACCCAACACTTACTTCCAAGCCAAAATTCATAATAGTAGAAGCGTGTAAAGGGCGCATAAATACAGATAACTCGTTCGATAATGGCTCCACGTCTTCATCAAATATACAATATAGTAGGTGTACAATATTGACGAGTTCGTGTGAAGGTAAATCCACTTTAAAAATAAATTACAAATAAATTGATATATAACAGACATATTTCTTTTTGTTATAGGATACGTATCGTTTTTGAATAGAGAAAAGGGTTCACCGTTTATCAATAAATATTGCGAAGTCCTAAAAGAGCAATGGTACAAGGGCGAGTTCTGGAAGGTCCTTGAGAATGTATCAACGGCGATTGAGTTTATGTAAGTATCAGTAAAATAATATTGAGTGTTTGACAAAACCAAATAACTGGCATGGCGTTTAAAATCTTGAGAAAACACAAAAACAGCTTTACAGTGAATGTGTGGGTTTGCAGCGTATTTGTCATTCCATGTACGTCACAAGCGGCTCATTTTGGAGAAAGACTAAAGGGTAGATCAGAATGGGTATCTATAGCTGGTATCTGTAGCTGAGTGAATAGTTAACAACAAGGCAACCCGTAAGCGCTTAAACAATGTGTATCTTCCTGAATCTGTAGCTTGAAGTTGAATAGAGGGCAACTTCATGAAATAAATGTATCTCTCTTTTGACAGCGATGCAAGATACCAGCTACAGATATGCATTCTGAGCAGGCCTTTAATGATATTTCCTTCAAAGTGTAGACAATCCATCAGCTGATGGATGTTGATCGTGTAACACGACTTACCAAGGCTCACGTCCTCCTGAACCGCAACAAATAAGTGAAGGTTTTTGTGTTAAAAATGACTTATTCATCTCTGTGGATATGTGAACCACCAAAATGTTATTTTCTGGATAGATCACCAAATTCAACAGCATTGTATGCTGTTTACGATAGAGAAGTTTCTTGTGGTGGCTTTTGGTTCGATGAGGACCAAAAACGTGTCGAACAAAATATACAATATGCTCCCTCGTTACATGCAAATACTTCCGCAATGTTAATATAAACATTTTTTCCATAGATCATTTTCACCTACGCCCACATTTTGGGGGCGTTTTCTTACAAAAACCATTTGTATACGCCATCCCAAGGCATTAGTAATAGAAATACGTTGTTTTTTGTCGAACCATTTTCTGTATTTCATCGCAATAAGGCCTATATTTTGAGGATATTAATTTTAAGGATGGGATGGGATAGGGTATTCAACGATCCGCACAGCGGATTGTAGCCTCTCATATGTTTTCTTTTATTTTTCACTACAAGCAACAAATGAAAAATCGCAGGGCAAACGAGTGTTAACTGAACTCAACTTTCACATTTATATATAATTATTCATATTAGTACCAATAACCAGATTAGGTTTAATGGAAACAAGTCAAAAGAAGAATGCAGATATAGCAAAACTTAAAATGGGAGAAGTTACAACTCTGGAACCCAATGAATTGTCTACATCCGGTATGTGTGCAAAAGTTAGTACGTTGCTTTGGATTTCCTAAACGATGCATCTGATTTATCAAATATCTATAAAAAACTTGTATTCGTTCCAAGATTTTAATAAAACTCGTTCATCTGGGCTGGCGCTTCTGCATATAGCTTGAATCCAGTGCCATTATATTAAAATGATTGACACACAATTGATTTGTAGCCAAATACTTTTGCTCGAACACCGTCTAAATGTTGGATACCTTTCGCATCTTTGTTGATATTTACACCGTAAATGTTTTGATGAAATATATAACACATACCTGTATTCCGGCAGCCCTTTTGTTAAATCAAAATAATTCTGCAGCATTTATGTTAAAGCATGTTTTCGGACTCAAAATATATTTCAATACAAACATTTACACTGTAACCTATCTACCTACGAAGGAGTTTTATTACATAAACAGTATATAAAGTTGGCATTGAATTTCAAAGTATGATTTACCTAATTTCTTAACAGACAAAAATATCGTTAGGACGATCACGAAAGTGTGTCAAAACACCCTAAAATTCAATAACCGCTCCATAGTATCCAATTTCGAAATCGGCAACTCTGATCACAAAGCCCCACATGTAACACAATTGACGACTGAAGGCTAGCATTTTGGTATACATTGTAATATTCCTTTTTTCTCTACTAGTCGCAAAAGTGGCGCCATTCGTATGGAAAAATAGCGCCAAATTAAAATTACATTTTTGTATAAAATTTATTATTTATTCAATAAAATGCCATATCAACTTGTATATTGCCTAATTGTAAAATGTTTGGAAATACGCATTTGCATTTTCGTATTCAACACAGTTTTCTTATAGCAATCCCGAATAAATGAAAATGTCTCCTAATTCTATAGCACTTAACGTGTTCTTTTTGTCACATGTAGAGGCGCTTCAAACTTTTTCACTCGTCAATTAAATTAAAAATCCTGTGCGTCAATGTAAGAAGTGCCACGATGGAGTGCCTAAAAATATGTTGCACAAAACTGCGCTTTATATATTATTCTCCCTGTTTTACTTTTAGGCGCCGGTAGAACTGTTTTCGGAATTCGAAAATGTTTTCACACCTCTATATAACCAAAGAGTATACAACTACAAGAGTGCGCATTTCATACAACGAAAATTTACTGTGACGGGTACTGATGTTGATACCTCAGTGTGCACATTGCCATGCCACCATCAAGCAACAGCATAGCCGATGCATACGAACGTCGCAAATTCCCTTCGCACTTACCGCCCGCTACTGAAACGTCGACAACATTTTTAGCTTTGATGCGTACTCTATAGTTATATACCTCTTTGATATAACGCGACAAAATAACAAGTTACAAGTTTCTTTTTAAAAACGCAATAAAATGAAAAAAATGGGTATTATGACTTAGTAATAGTACGTTTCCACCGAGTCGAAATGCGTGATTTCAGCAAAATTCGTGATTTCAGCCGAAATGCAAAGCATTCCGCCATATAATTTCACATTCTGGAATTCGGCATTCCGCTGAAATGCTTTTTCAAATGACGTCCAACCGAGTTATGTCAAATCAAACATTACCTTTCTCCTCTGCAAAAACCAGTTTTTTCTCCCAGAAACGTCAAACTGCTCTGTAATTTGTTTTGGAAAAATCGTTCCAAAAACAAATATAAATTTAAGAAGAAAATGCATAAACTTTTATTAATTAATGAACAATGGTATGATGTCCTATTGCTTTTTCTTTTAAAATAGCTTCTGCAAATGACATATCTTCGAAATAACATATGAAATTGTTGAACAAGGGCCAGATTTTCTCGATACCTGTTGTCCCTGGTGTTTGCTTTATTTATTAATTACATAGAAAAAAAATACAATTATGTTGGTGTAACACGATCGTTAGAACCCGGGGCTTGGCCTTTTCTCTCAACCGTTCATAGATCTTATTTTTTTTGGAATCAGAACAAGTAGGTATGTTGAGATAAGCTTTTCTTGGCAGTTGATAGTTCCCGGATATTTTGTCAGATCATAGCAAGAGGAGATCCAGTGAAAAAAAAAGTTGTTTTGACAGTTGGAATGCGTTTATTTTTGGTGGGAACACTATTTTCAAATGTTGAATTTCGTTAATGAAATGACGAGTTTCGGTCCGGTGGAAACGTACTATAAGAGCAAACATTCCCATTAATTACGGAACACAACATCGTTAAAGTGGCTGCCTCGACTGGCTTCGTAGTAGCTCATTGGCTACGTTTACACCGTGGACAATATTTTATATATATATTCACCGTGGACAATAACCTATTGTTATAAAATAATATTGCAGTGCGTGAACATACCCTGATGTGTGAATATCGAACACATCCATTTAGAGTCCATTTATTAGTACTGGATGCGCCTACTGGAATGAATAATGACTGGAATAGTGGTATCTGTCAACACCTCGAACTCGTGTTCTCGAACAATCAAGAAACCGCGGGAACCTCCAATGAATTTCCAATAAGTGTAATTGAATTGGTAAACTAGAATAAAGTCATAACCGTTTTGTAAATAATATAATTCTAGAAATAAGAGTGTTTTTGTTAAACATAAAACAGAAAAGCGTTTGATCATTCGAAGCCCGGCTTCATTCTACACTATTATAACAGTTAGTATACCAATTCATATGAAGTAATGGTGACATCTATGCGCAAGGTAGAGTAAACAGTTTAGTCCAGGTCACCGAAATAAGCGGACTGACCTGAACAATTTAGTACTTGTTTGGTTATTGTCCACGGAGTAAACGTAGCCATTCTGTCACTCCAATTTTCCACGATTTTTTTTGATGGTTTCGGGAGGTAGGTGGCTCACGGATTGCTCGGATTATATTGGACTTAAGCGCTTGAATGGTTTCCGGTCCATTACATCGGTCCATCATGGCTCCCCACAAAAACTCCAAAGTGGTCACATCGCAGCTCCGAGGCGGCCAATTGACATCGCCAAGACGGTTGATAACACGATTTGGGAATTCGGTGCTCCAAATATCGATTGTGGCATGGGGAGCGCCATCTTGTATGAACCATATGTCGCCGTCCAAATTCACCTCTCTCTTAATTTTCGAAGAAAAATGGGCCAATGATGCCACCACTCCACAATCCGCACCAAACTGTCACTCTCTGAGAAGCAATAATGTGTGGATTTTCTAAGCCCGGATGCACTAATTTTGTTTGTTTACGTAGCCGCCGAGATGAAAATGCGTCTCGTCAGAAAAGATGATTTTTCGACCAAAATTGTTTATAAATCAAGCTGCTATAAAGCCCAAACTGCGAAGCGATAACGAAGCGAATGGTCGTGCGCCTCTGCGTATCATTAAGGGATGGTAGGCATTCTTGGCTGTTAACGAAACAGGCATTCGATTGCAGGTGCTAAATATATAAAGATAGGAACTTGTAGGCGGTGTTGAGGAATCCTATGCCTCTTTAGTTGGCGCAGAGGATCCTTTTTCCGTTCCGTTCTTCAGAAAAACTTTCATCCGACCTGGTTTGGCTTATGAGTTGGTATGGATGTTACTTACCAAGTCATCTTAGCTGGCTTTATAAAGCTCGGCGGGAAGGCCGTCATTTCAAGCAGCGGCTGATTATTAGTTTTCGCTGTCGTCGTCAATATTAAATGGTTCGTTATGCCTGTCAGCGGAACGTTGTTCCTCATCGCCGTTTAACATATGATTCTTCCATATCCTCAGCATCGACTGTGTCTCAACTACGATATTTCCTTATTCATCTCGACAGGATTCTGTTTGAGCATAATATCCATGGCTTTAACGTAAAACACTTTCGTAAAACTTTCCATCATCTGTCCTGGAGTGGCATCTCTCTATGGTTCGAGTCGATTTAAGCCCCTCATAATGTTTGGACATCCAAAATACTGGATGCGTGGCTCTTGTCTATCGCAATGTGATAAATTTGGTTGACTGTTCGTTGATCTGGAGACTGCAATGTCCCATTATGGATATCGAGGTGAGGAAACCGTGTGCTGGCTATAGTGGCATTTCGTTCCGTAGCGAACTCAATTAGCCTAAGTCCGTTACCAGACGTGTTGTCGTGTAGGCTATATTTTCCGACAATACTGCTTAAGATGTCTTTTCTTCCCACCTTTGCGTTAAAATCTCCCACCACGATTTTTACATCGTACTTTGGTAGTCGCTCATAGGCTTTGTCAAGCAGGTCGTGGAAGCAATCCTTAGTTGTATCATCTTTTTCCTCCGTCGGAGCGTGAGCGCATATAAGGCTTAAGTTGACGAATTTGGCCTTGATGCGGATTGTCATTGTCACAATGAGTTCGCTAATGTTTTCGAAACATAAAACTTCTTGCCTAAGTCTGGCACTTATAACAAATCCGCATCCGAATAGTCGGTGTTATTGCTCACTATAACACGGTCCGTAGTAGATGTCACCGGTTTTCATCCTATTTTTGCCCAGCCCATCCCATCGTATGTTCTGGATGGCAGTAATGTCTGCTTTCTAGCAGATTAGTGCTTCCGCTAGTTGTTCGCTTGCAACTTACTGTGTAAGGTGCTCATATTCCTGGTGCAGATACGAACGTCGTTGTCCTTTTTTCGTTTAGCACTGTAGTCAGTCCTTTCTGAGGCTATTGGTTGCTTAGAAATAAGATTTTTTTTCTGTGGATGGGTAGTTAAGCCAAAGCAAAACACCCAACCTGAAGGGCCAGTTCCAATTTATTAGATACCCACACGCGGCATTTTTATCCACTACGGGATTTAGCGCTGCCTTTGCCTGTGGGCTTATCCGCCACCATCTCTGTTAAAGTAGCCTGATTTACCCTTGAGATTCCTAGATGACCTGTTATCCGAGTATGTTGACGCAGCTTATGTAGGATATTTGTTTTTTCAAACGCCACCGTTGAATTCATCTTAGGAGTTCTTCCGCTGTCGCCTGGAAACGAAAGAAGTGCATTAGTGTTAGTACACGTTTTCCCCATCAAATCCTTATTAAGCACCAAAATTGAATGCGCTGCTTTTCATCATCAGTTTTATCGCGATATGATATCGCTTGATGATCCCGTCATGGATCAGCCGCTTTTCCCGCGGCTTTCCTTTCCTGAACTAACCCTATTGATTCGACACAAACGAATAAAGCTTGATATAAGCGTGCTCTCCATGTTTATATCATTGAGGAAGTAAGCCCCAAAGATCAGGCTGTTGTCGCTAGCCATCGCTCTTGAGACGTGCCTTGAATAATCTTTATAAGGAAACTGTCAATAGTATTCAGCTAAGGCCCATCGAAAAGGACCTTGTTGCGATAATATTTTATGTACTCGGATTTTGGAGTTCGGTACAATCCTAAATAGGATCGGAGACATCGCCTCTCAAACAGCCTTATCTTTCCCATGTAGGATGGTGCTACATTGAACGACAAGGGACAACCGTAAGCGATGATTGGGCTTATAAGGGCCATGTAGCATATGACTTTCACCCTTGAATCAAGTTGACATAAGCACCCCTAGCCCTGGCCATACAAGCAGCTACTTTTTTGATAAAATATATAGAGTTGTCTAGCCCGATGCCAAGATATTTCACTTCACTTCTCACCGACAACGGTGTCCAATGATACACAAAATTTCCATTTTTTTCTGAAATCGCTAGAAGCCCTAAGCAATGGGGTTCTAAACAAAATTGTTTCGGTTTTTCCAGTTATTGCAATATCCCTTAATGTGATCGAAGTCACGTATGTTGATGACCTCGATTTTCGGACCTGATCTTTACGTCATCTGCGCCAACACCCTCGCATAGTTATTTACATACGTAAGTGTCGATAAAGTCCTTAATGAACCTGGACCTCAACCAATATGCCTCTCTAATTAGCCCGGTCCATACTTAACTCCCTCCAGTTGCCAACTTTAAGTTGGTTGCGGTTGGTTTCCACTTGTGCCCGCTACTTAAGGTGTGGTTTTCCTTAGCTGAGTCCGACATTAGGTTGAGAATTGAAGACTCTGCGAACCGGGGTGTTAGTGTCCAAATCATCGTTATGTTGCTGTACAGCTTATAAAGTCCTTGGTTGAATCTTCAGCTCCATAAACCGTCAACGCAATTGGGCTGAACATTTTCAGGTTTTACAAAGAATTTTTCATTCAAATTCAAAGCGACCAAGGAATTCTTCATCCGCTTTTGATAAGGTCAACGCTTCGGTGCCGTAGAGCAGGACTGAGATGGTAAGGGTCTTATATAGAATTTCCTTAGTTGATCGAGTGAGTGCTTTAATTATAAATTAGCTTCTTAGTCCGAAGAAAAAGCAGTTGGTAAGAGTAATTATTCGTGTGGTTTCTGGCGAGATGTCGTCGTCAGAATTGATAACGTAGTCAAAGTAGACAAAGTTGTATCTGTCATTGGTAATTTGGTCTTACATTCATTTCACTGTTAAATCCATTTTTGACGCTTCCTTTTATTCCCTAATATTTACTCCGCTCTCCTGCTTATAAGGCCTGTTGCGCCAAAAATTGGTATTTTTTTTGTATTGAAATAAAATAAAATTTTAATTTAATTCTTTTTTTTATTTCAGTCCACAAGCACCTACTTTGTATTTAATTCGTTTAAATGATGATTTTAGCTTCGACAAGTTTGTGTAAAATTTGTTTATATTAAAGTTTATATTCCAAAGCAGTAAAACTTGTGATCAAATATAATTTTCTATCCAAAGACCATTATTTATAATAAAGTGTTGCCGTGACTTGATCGCGTGGAACTAGTACTTTTGAAGTTTAAAAAAATAATTCTAGTAATTAAGAAGGTAAGTTCATCTAACTTTAACAACAACGTCAGGAGTCTATTATTCATTTTATTTAAATAATTAAATAAATAAATAAATAAAATAATACTGCAGTCCAAACTCGGTTGATAAAAACGAACTTCCCAATATGTGTTTTTGGTTATTATAATTATAAGGTGGAACAAAAGTTGTCACCCGATGTTTGATGGCTGTAAGTAACAACACATGTATTTTTTTTTTACTGCTCCACCTCTTGCAAAAGTCTAACAAACATCCAGGAGTATAAAACTGTCATGAGAAGCTTCCCTTTCGGAGTCGGCCAGGAGGTCCTATTACTTGTAGCGTAAAAAATAGCTTTGCTCGCACAAATGAATTGAGATGCTAGGTTTGAGCACCCGTATCCATGTGGAGTTGCTAACTACTATCGGACATATCCTTAGATGACGGTTAGTGGTACTCTCTGCAGATGTGAGTTTTAAAATACTACCCGCCGGTCAGAATAAGCTAGGGATAAGGTGGATGAATTCCCAAGATGGAGTCAACGGTTGCGTCTACAATTTCAGTTAGGATTGACAAACGGAAGAACCTATATGAGCTGCTTTGGTATATTCGTACAACATAGGTCAGCTAGGAAGGGTTTGAACAGAGATGGTGGCGGATGAGTCGAATGGTTAACGGCAGCGCTCAATCCCTTATTGGATACTGGTGGCCTCTTATCCCAGGAGGATCTAGTAATCATTAAACTGGCCCTCCAGGTTTGGGGTTGTGCCGTAGGCGTAACTTGCTCATCACGTAAAATATAGCTAGGTACGAGGGAGAAAACAGCTTCAGATAAGGGGTCCCCTCAAATACCAACAAGACCCGGAACGACCACGGATAACAAATTATGCAAATTATGAGTATGCAGGGTGTTACTCAAAGACTTAAATTTTTCTTCGTGCGGTACAGGGTAGACATTACCGCAATTCAGTAAATATGCGACATTTATTACAGCTGACACACATGGCAACACATATTAGGAAGCAGATAAACGATAAAGAAAGCTTTTGAGTTTTGGCTAACAGACTTCGCAGCAGCATGATCAGCAGCACTATAGCTTCCCACGCTTTGAAGCAATCTGGTGATGGTCGAACTGCTTACCATATCGAATATGTGCTCAAGCATGCGAGGCACTAATCAAACATCCTGAATGTACACACATTTAGAGGAGCAAACGTCGACTGCGACCATTTTCTCGTGGCAGCTAAATTCAAAGCTCTACTGTCAAAAAAAAAACTTTCCGTTGTGCCCTCATCCTCCACCAATATCAACACCCAGTGGACGCAGTATCGTTATCTTCGAATAGATGTCCATAGTATGATAATATTTGCAAGAACTAAAAACACGCGACGCTCGGAAAGAGTATCGAACCAGAAAGAAAGAAAATCCTGAAGAAGAAAAAAAGAGAACAGGCCACCTCCCAGCTCAGGAAAATCGAAGAGTCTCCCGACTAGAAAAACATTCTACATACAACTGGCAGCTGGCCTCAAAGTGGGAAATTAGGCTCTACGAAGTAATAATGACAACCGAGTAATTGACGCGCAGGGAATTGTAGATGGAGCATTTACAGCAGCTGCTTAATGGCCATAGATAATGTCGCGAGGGTGATAGGGCAAGCATTAAGCCTCCTCCTCCTCCAGTCAATGAAGAAGTAACACTCCCTCCCAGTATTGTACAAATGACGTGATGCAATGTTCAGTTTAGAAAGGTCTTATCTGAACTTTTCCAAAAAATGTACCGAATTCCGATAAAGAGATTTCTTTAATCTCGTTCTGGAACAAATATTGCGTAGAGCAGGAGTTAATGCGGAATGCACTATCTTCTACAAATTCGTCCAGCTACTGGGGTACCCAGACGACATCGATATCATTGGTTGATCCAATGAATATAGGAAACTAATGTTACTCCGGTTTAGCGAAATAAATGTAATCAGAACTTCTAACCCTAAAGTTAAAATGTGTGTTCTACCGGACCCTAACATTCCTACTTTACGATGTAGAGCAAGAAAGCAAATTTGAAAGGAAAATTCTTCGTTGAATTGTTGGTCCGGTATGCGAGATAAGCGGAGCGTGAGCGCATATGAGGTGAATTTAGCCTTGATGCGTATTCTTACAATTTTATCAAACCATAAAACTTCTTGCCTAAGTCTGACACTTTTAACAAATCCACATTCGAATAATCGCTGTTTCCGCTTATTATATTTTCATTCTCTCATAGATGGCAGTAATATCTACTTTGTAGTAGCTTCGGCTAGTTGCTTATCTGTACCTTACCTGATCCTGACAAATAAACTAAAAACTTTAACCGACGTATATGTATTGAATAGTTTAAAAGTTGATTGTGACCATAGACAAGTAAGAGCAAAAATAAAAGTGGATCATCAGACATTAAAAAGAAATAAACAATCACTGAGTATTCCTAGAATAATACCTGCTGAATATATTGAAAAATACATATATAAACCAAATTCTACACAATGCATACGACATGCTAGAAAATATAATAAAAGACTCAGCGAAGACTTCAATCATGAAAATTCAAATCAAATCAAATCGTCAAATCGACTAGAGAAGTAAATGACGATATATCGACAGAACAAATCTTCAACTCAGGCACTGCAACATTTTTTACGAAAAAAGACATTGAACAAGCAATAGACGATCTTAAAAAAAGAAAAATGTACAGGAATTACGGCATTGCAGTAGGGTTTTTCCATTAACACTATCAGATCTGTGTCGTAGCAAGCTTAATACAAGCAGTATCTACGAGCAGAGATTTGCCACAGCATATAATATGCATCCACAGGCTCATCATTTAGTGCATTTGTTAGTGGGACAAAACAGAACATAGATGTAACTAAGTTTGAAATCACTAGCAAAATCAATAAACGATTAAATTACAATGAAGCTATATATATTACAAGCTGGCCCGTCAAACGTTGTTTTGCCATATAAATTATTTATTTATTTATTATTACTGTGCTATCAAATGGAATGACCGCCTACAGCGCCACCTGTTGAGAATTTTTCAATTTTTCTTTTTACCTAAACCTTCGCGGAGCAATTACGAACAAATCCGCAGAAGGAAGTATCCAATTTGGTCCAGTCGTTTTCGAGTTTTAAGCATCCGAACAAACCAAGATCCATTTTTATATATATAGATAGATTAAACAAACAATTTTAAATATACTTATTACGGTTCTAGAATACAAATTCGCAGAGTGTTTTTCAAACTACTTTTACTAACATGCAGTTCAACTTCATCGTTATTTTTATTGTAAACTCTACTCATGCGACTAATAGCCTCATGCATACCATAGTTGTGTTTATGGCTAGGTATATGTAATATATTGAATCTACGCAGGTTGTAGGAACCTCCCCGAGTATTAAAACCAATAGCACTTTAAAGATCAGGAGCATCAATTTGTCCTGATAATAATTTATGTAAGAAAACCATGTCATTGTTAAGTCTACGCTGAGACAAGGGCAACAGTTGAAGCAGTTTAATTCTGCACCTGTACGGAGGTAAATCGTGACGATCATCCCATGGAAGTCCTCTCAAAGCAAATCTTATGAATTTACGTTGGACTGATTCAATTCTATTCGAATGAATTACATAGAAGGGTGTCCAAACTTGTGAGGCATACTCCAAGTGAGGGCGAACTAGACAATTATAGAGTGAAAGAGTGACATATGGGTCAGTAAACTCTTTTGACCACCTTTTTATAAATCCTATCATAGAGTTGGATTTATTGACGATAACGTTAATGTGTTTATTAAACTCCATTTTGGGATCAAAATATACACCAAGATCTTTAAAACTGTCTGCACGACAGAGAGTGTGCCCGGACAGAGTATATTTAAAATTACATGGAGCGCGTTTTCGTGAAAATGACATATGCTGGCACTTTGTAGGGTTCAGATTCAAACCGTTTTTAAGACACCATATGGTAAAACTATTTAAATCGGTTTGTAGTGAAAACGAATCGTTTAGATCTCTTACACATTTGAAAATTTTCATATCATCAGCATATATCAATATTTTGCTATCTCGAATAAAAGCTTTTACATCGTTGATTGCAAGTATTAATAAAATTGGTCCTAAATGACTTCCTTGAGGTACTCCAGATTGAGCAACAAAAGGGTTTGAGTCACTTAATTAAGTGGCGCTACAGTCCGGGATGAACCTGGGCCCCAACCAACATGCCTCTCCAATTAGCACGGTCCTTAGCTAACTGCCTCCAGTTGCGCACTCCAAGTTGGTTGAGGTCGGTTTCTACTTGTGCGCGCCACTTAAGGCGAGGTCTTCCTCTACTGCGTCCGACGTCTGGCTGGGAATCGAAAACTGCGAGCCGGAGTATTGGTGTCCAGTCTTTCTACATGTCCTAGCCATCTTAAACGTCCAATGCGGAGTTTTTTGACTAGGGGTATGTTGCTGTACAGATCGTGGTTGAATCTTCGTCTCCATAGCCCGTCAACGCAAACGAGACCGAAGATTTTCCGAAGAATATTTCGCTCGAATCGACAAAGGATTTCTTCATCCGCTTTTGATACGGTCCATGCTTTAGCGCCGTAGAGCAGGACTGGGATGATCAAGGTCTTATATAGGATCTCCTAGTTCGATTGAGGGCTTTACTACTAAATTGCCTACTTAGCCCAAAGAAACAGCGATTGGCACGAGTAATTCTTCTTTTGATTTCTGACGAGATGTATTTTTCAGAGTTAATAGCGGAGCCGAGGTAGACAAAGTCCCGTACTACCTCAAAGTTATATATGTCAATGGTGACGTTCTGTCCAATTCGTCGATGTTGTGAGTCCTTTCGTGATGATAGCATATACTTATTCTTACCCTCATTTACTGCTAAACCCGTTTTTACCGCTTCCTTCTCTATACTAGCAAACGTGGCTATGACATCACGTTGAGTCCTACCAATGATGTCAATATCGCCTGTGGTGTTGGCTCGGAGTTTTGCACAATCCCCTCAAGAATCAAATTAAAGAAGTCACATGACAGCGCATCGCCTTGCCTAAATCCTTTTTTTGGTATCGAATGTGTCTGTATAGTTCGTCTCTATAAATGCTGTCGTATGCGGCTTTGAAATCGATAAATAGGTGGTGGGTTTCGATTTGGACTTCTTGGGTTTTTTCCAGGATCTGCCGAAGTGTGAAAATTTGATCGACCACACTGATAAGGGCCGATCAGGTTGTTGGTAAACGGTTTCAAGCGTTCACATATTACGCAGATAGGATCTTGTAAGCGATGTTGAGTGGACTTATGGCTCTGTAGTTGGCGCAGTTCAGAGGGTCTCCTTTTTTGTGGATCGGGCAAACGATGCTGAGGTTCCATTCTTCAGGCATGCTTTCAACCGACCAGATTTGGCTTATGAGTTGGTGGATGTTGCTTACCAAGTCATATACGCCAGCTTTATAAAGCTCAGCGGGAAGGCCGTCATTTCCGGCGGTCTTATTAAGCTTGAGTTTAGATACATGTAGCTATCCTCACTTCACTTAGGTCTGGTGGTTGGCAGTTTTCGCTGTCGTTGCCAATATTGAATGGTTCGTTCTGCCTGACAGCGGAATGTTGTTCGTCATCGCCGTTTAACAGTCTGCAGAAGTGGTTCTTCCATATCCTCAGCATCGACTGTGTCTCAACTACAATATTTCCTTGTTCATCTCGACAGGATTCTGTTCGAGCCTTGTATCATTGGCTTTGACGTTTTACACTTTGGTAAAACATGCGAACATCGTTCCTGGAGTGGCAACTTTCTATATCCTCGATCGCGCGCTTTTCTTTCTCTTTTTTCTTCTTTCTGAAAAGCCGATGTTCTTCCCTTCTTCTTTGCCTATAGAGCTCAATGGCAGCTCTCGTCTTCACCTTCAGCTTAGCCTTGTAGTCCTCGTTCTTGGCTGCGAGCATCTGTCGGCATTCCTCATCAAACCAGGGGTTTCTTGCTGGTGGCCGCGAGAAACCTAGCATATCAGTTGCGGCTGATCTGATGGCTTGTTGGCATCGTTGCCATTGTTCTTCGACATTAGATGCTGGTGGGATGTTGTGAGTCGAGAGGTTAAGGGATACGCGTTGCGCGAAGGTCTTGGCAGTCTCTGGCGATAGCAGTCTTTCGACATTACCTTTTTCACAGTATTTCTGTATTTGGTGGCGTGGTGGATATCCGCATCCTTACCTTGGCTACAACAAGGTAGTGGTCCGAGTCGATGTTAGCCCCTCGGAATGTTCGGACATCCAAAATACTGGATGCGTGCCTCTTGTCTATCGCAATGAGATCAATTTGGTTGACCGCCATGTCTCCTTATGGATATGGAGGTGAGGAAACCCTATGCTGGCTATAGTGGAATTTCGTTCCAAAGCGAAGTCAATTAGCCTAAGTCCATTACCAGACGCGTTGTCGTGTAGGCTATATTTTCCGACAGTACTGCTAAAGATGTCTTCTCTTCCTACCTTTGCGTTAAAATCTCCCAGCACGATTTTAACATCGTACTTTGGTAGTCGCTCATAGGTTTGTCGAGGAGCTCGTAGAAGCAATCCTTAGTTAAATCATCTTATTCCTCCGTCGGAGCATGAGCGCATATAAGGCTTATGTTGGCGAATTTGGCCTTGATACGGATTGTTACAATGCGTTCGCTAATGTCTTGAAAACATAAGACTTCTTGCCTAAGTCTGGCACCTATAACAAATCCGCATCCAAATAGTCGCTGTTTCTGCTCACTATAACACGGTCCATAGTAGATGTCACAGTTTTTCATCCTCTTTTTGCCCGGCCCATCCCATCGTATTTCCTGGATGGCAGTAATGTCTGCTTTGTAGCAGTTTAGGGCTTCCGCTAGTTGTTCGCCTGCATCTCTTCTGTTTAATGTTCTCACATTCCAGGTGCAGATACGAACGTCGTTGTCCTTTTTTCGTTTAGCATGGTCGTCAACAATAATATCAGTCCTTTCCGAGGCTATTGGTTGCTTCGTAACAATATTTTTTTCTGTGGGTGGGTAGTTAACCCAAAGCACAACCCCCAACTTGGAGGGCCAGGCCCTTGTTTTGACCCTAGGACAGTGGGCCGGAATAAATACCGATGTCAGTAGCCCATTTTGGGATATGAGCGCTGCCGTTGACCCATTGAGGGCTCCTCCGCCACCAACTCTTTTCCAATACTCAGTATTGGAAATCCCTATATACCTGGTGTTCAAATATGTCGAAGCAGCTCATATAGGGATTTCACTACCAGTTCGATCAAACTGGAGCTGTAGGCGCCACCGTTGACTCCATCTAGGGAATTCCTCCGCTGCCGCCTGAGAGTGAGTGCCTTAGTGAGAGGACACTCCTCCCCCCTCTCTCGTTTGCTGCCACCAACGACCTTCCAAAAAAACAAATACAAATTTTTGGCGCAACAGGCTCGTTAGTACCCAGGGCCTAGCTTTCTCACAACCATTCATGTGTGCGTGTGTACTTCTTGCACGATGGCGGGACCTCCTGTTTTATGCCGACTCCGAACGGCTAAGTTGAGATAAGATATTCTTGACAATTAATACTACCCGGATGATTTGTCAGATCATCACGAGAGGAGGGCCAGTGAAAATCATTTAGGTGTTGCTACGGCTGGGAATCGAACCCAGACCTCCTGCGCGGTAGTTCATCGCACTAACCATCGCGCCACTGAGCCCCCATCGCGCCACTGAGCCTTCCACAGGGGTTTAATACCCCATCTCCAGTCGAGGTACTAGGCACCCACCAGTCACCAGCGTGGAGGTGAGAGTAGGAGTTTATAGTGAGAGGCTAGAGTGAGAACGCTTGTGTCCTCATATAATCGCATCACTATCCTTAGAAGCACCGGCTTAAATGATATCCCGAATTCCATTATCGCTCCATAGACCTCGAGGCCATGGATGCTATCATACGTGGCCTAAAAATCGAAAAAAAAAAGATTATGTGCCTCGACTTAAAATTCGCAAGGATTTTCCAGAATTTTCCTCCTGTGAAAATTTGGTTTCAAAGACACATTGCTACGTTCCGAAGTGTGTTGGGAAGCAGCAGCTAAGATAAACTTCGTGAATTCTCATGTAATCATTCAACTTTAGACCCTGGCTTAAAATATGGTTAGAATTCTATTGGATTGTGTAAGCTTTAGCTGCTCATCTGTTTAGTCAGTGACAAATGTTCCAATAAATTCATATTTAGGTATACAGCCAAGATTTTAAAACTCATCACGTAATCATATTTTATCCGCCCATACACACATAACTCAACCCAAAATAGAATCAAATTAAGAACAAATTAAATATGTAAATATATGGTCCACCGTCAATCACTGTACCGTGTAATTAATGAGATTTGAATTATGCGCCCGAAAAACTGTGGGCGTATCTGACCGACCAAGTGGTCAATTCAACTGTATCCCCATCGCATACTAAAAATTAAAATACAAATCAAAATGATGACCATGGAGCAAATTCGATTAGGATAAATTGCCAAGGTGAGTCCCAGCTAAATGCCGCGGCCTGGTCACAGAACGTGTACTACCGAATAACAAATAACCGTCCATACGTAGCAACTCCACCCATATCGGCAAATGAGTTGCATGTGAAGTTGCGTCGGATTCGGGTCTTGAGTTGATAGGTAGGCAACAACAAATAAAAAAAACACACACACACTTTGAGATACAATTTGCAACATCAAGTGGCGTTTAGTTAATTTTTAAGTAATAATTTAGCAAGCCCGAACAAAAACAAAAACAAGCCTTACACCTTGCTTCTGACAGGTTTTGTTTGGCATCAGACAAACGGCAAACCCTTTTTTAATTAATCTGTTTGATATATATACATATAGCGAGCACTTTAGAGTCAAGTCTGGTTCAGGATTAATTAAATTTTATCATTTTATCGACGCTGAACTGGCTTGGGTTTGCAAGATTACTCATAAGAAATCTGAAATTTTGGTTTTGCAGAGACGACCAGATTTTCTGCAGTAAGTCAATACTATGACAGGGTACAGGCATACAAATGCACAAATAAATAGCAGTAAACAAACGATAAGTTTTTTAGGAACTCTATTAATTGGAGAGGTGCAACAAAACGACAGATAAAGGTTGAGTTCTTTATGGATTTAAACATAAACCTTGCCAATGATATGTGACCTTTTGAAATACTGAAGGTGAAGCATAAGATTTTTGTGAATATTAATTTGTTAAGAAAAAAGTGAAAGATCACAATCTCTGCTACATTAGTAAACTCAGATCATACTTTCCTGAAGTATGAAATAATAAACCGTGACAAAGAGATTATTAATAAAGCGAAACAGCTAAATCAACGTCCCCACCCGCCAATTAATGTGATCGGTATTGACGACTTTAACAAGTTGCATACCTTGATAAAATCGTTGCCATTATCGGGCTACCAAGTAACTTCGCTAAGAAAAAATACATGGTAAGTCTGCGTTAAAGACCCTGAAAGTTACCGTCTATTATCTCGCAAGCTAAATACCGATAAAATAGAATGGTATTCCTTGAAAATAAATCTGAAAGGCCTTTACGCGTTGTAGCTAGAGGGTTACATGCGTCGTGCTTAAAGGATGACATTGTAAACGATCTGAAAAACAGGCAATATAAATCCATAGATTCCGTTAACATTGTCAAGCGAGACCAAAAGCAAAAATATGGCGAAGGAAATGTGATAAAACGCGGTCTTCCTTTATTTATACTCACTTTCGATAGAGCAGAGCCTATGCATAAGGATTCCAAACAAGTTCCCCAGTGCAAGCGCTGCCAAGGATATAAACATACGCAAAGCTTTTGTCAAAAAGAACCGCGGTGTGTAATGTGCCGGATATCATCTGACGGTAGATTGTATGTCAGATAAGAAAACTTTTTTTTTGTTTTTTAATTCATTTTTCTTTTTTCTTTATCTTATAACTAACTTACATGCTAGACAAAAATTAATAAAAACTAGCCTACTTATCTACTAACTTAACTAACTTACTTGTCCTATGCGGAAAGATAAGAAAACTCCTCCTATCTGCATTAACTGTAAAGGCAATCATCCGGCAAATTATCTCGGCTGCGAAGTAGCTAAAGAGTTGCAAAAAAGACGAAATTTTATAGTATTAATTCACAGAAATTAAATTTAAACAAGCATAAGCCTAAAATTCCGATTAAAAATATGTCGAAGACAAAGCAGGCCATAGTCGAAAAACCTTAATGCTCACAAACTACGCGGCCATCAGATATCCGTTCGGATCTTGTTAATCCAAAACCAAATGTACAAACGTATGCTCAAGCTACAGTATCCAATAACGCCCAAAAAAATATCTCTCCTGACCCAGTTTCAAATTCTTTCAAAACTTGAGGAACAAAGCAAAACGAATAAACTTATTTTTGACAGGCTCGTTAAGCTCGAAAATAGTATTCGCAATAGAAGTACCCCACCTTTAACATGAATAGATTGCTTAAAATTCTTACGTGGAATGCCAATGGCCTTTGGCAAAAACTTGGAGAACTTGAATTATTTATGCAGGAAAAAGATATAGAGATCTGTTTAATATCCGAAACTCACGCAAAGAGTAATTCGAACTTAAAAATTAAAGGTTACGACTATCATGCTCTACATCCATCGAATAAGGCTGGAGGTGGAGCCTCACTATATATAAAAGAGTGTATCAAACATTCGATTGATCTTAAACTAGAAATCGAAACAATGCAAGTTAGCTCTATACAAGTCAAAAGCAGACAATGCTTTCTGAAGATATCTATATCTATCTATTTACTGCCCACCACGATGCAAGGTTGAGAAAATTGACTTTTAAAACTTGCTTAATTCCCTTGGACAACGTTTTGTCAAAGTCCCCTCTAATGCAAAACATACATTCTGGGGATCTAGATGCATATCACAGAAAGGTAGGATTCTTTATGATGTAGGTAGAAAGTACAATACCGAATTTCATTCTACAGGAAAACCAACTTACTGGCCAACTGATGTTAGAAAAATACCGGATTTGATCGATTTTTCATTGTAAAAGGTCTGCCGTCCAATCGAATCAAAGTTGAAGAATGCTTTGATCTTTCCTCTGATCATTCTCCAGTCATTTTAAAAACGAGCGAGTCACTGATTATAAATGAAAAACCACCCAGATTAACAAACGGGAAAACCAACTGGGAAGGTTTCAAAAACGATATTGAAAATAATATCCGACTGGGTGTATCGCTTAGAACCCCATCGGAACTCGAAGTCGCGGTTGACTCCTTTATCGATACCATCCAAAAAGCAGCATGGAAAAAAAATACTCCTCAACAGAACAAAATTGTGAGCTATAGTAGAACTAAGTACCCCCTGAGAAATACGAGATTTAGTAAGACAAAAAAAAAAAGCTCGTTAAAGATGGCACCAAACTCGTGCCCCGCATGATAAAACATCTCAATCGATTGAGTAATTTGCTAAAAAATTCGATTTAAAATTTTAAAAACCATGCAGAGGAAACTTATCTGCAAAGCCTAACCGCTGGAAAGGAATCGAATTATTCGCTCTGGAAAGCAATTAGAGCCATAAAACGGCCAAAAATCGCTGTGCCGCCAATTAGGGTAACTCAAGACGTTTGGGCAAAGAGCAATAAGGAAAAAGATCATACTTTAACAGCGATCTATTCACTACCAATATCGATGCCAAGGATACAAGATCATCAACGGGAACTACCAAGCAACTAACTCGGGTGATCTGCGTGACTTGTTCGATTCCCTTTCACGGGAAGACTTTTATTTTAAGGAAAGTGGTGTTAATACTTGCACAGAGGCAGTAGGTTAGGCTAGGTTTAATGGGCTGTTGACACTCAGGTGAGTCGTCAAACTCGCATAGGCCTACGTGTTCCCATAGCGAAAAGAATCATGGGAAAAGAATCAGGTATCAGGTAGAAAAGAAAGTTTAAAAGGTAAAGTGAGCGTGATCTGCGTCATATGTTTCGTTGCTAGCTCCGTTAGGTCCTCGTAGCTTGTTGCGGCTGTGGCAGATCGCTGGACAGTGGCAGAGTAGGTGTGGGATGTCCTCCTCAACTTCTGGGTCGCAGCATTTTCTGCATAGTTGGTGTGAGTCAGCTAGTCCGATTCTATGAGAGTGCTTATCCAACAGATTGTGACCTGTTATCACTCTTACCGCTATTGAAATGGAAGCTCTGTTTAGAGCTATTAGCTTATTTGATTTGCAAGCGCTTATTTCTGGCCAAAGGTCTTTGGTGTGTTTACAAGTGTTAATGTTATGCCACCTACATTTTGTTGCACTTTGCGTGTATCTAGTTATTGTCTGTTTTTTAGAAGCAAGTGGGGGTCTAACCCTGTTGTCGGATAAGGAGATGCAGCTGGACGATCCTAGTCTAGCTAACTTCTGGAATGTTATTATGTCCTGGCACCCAGCTAATTTGGAATTTATTCTGGTTACATAGAGCCTTTAGCTCTGTGCGGCAGCGCCCGACTTCGAGTATGGCTAGGATCTCTGCTTGGAATACACTGCACGAGTTTGCTAGTCGAAGGTATTCTGATTGAATATTTGATGTCGAAATTGTTATATGGGATGGTGTAGTCAGATATCACATTCTCGTATGCTACTAATTTCAATATTGTGCTGTGACCAAAGGATTTGATACACAGGTTACCCGTTTCTTTGAAGCGTGCTGCGCTTTTCGCTGCTGTGTCATTGATCTGTAAGTCAATTGGTGAAAGATTTAGAATTGCTTCCAAGCCTGCTGTGTGACTGGTGCGCATGGCTCCTGTTATGAGTACGCATGTTGTTCTTTGAACTTTTGTTAATGCGGCCAAATGCTTCGTCTTTTTCATGGAATTCCACCAGACTAGGCAACCATAGGTAAGAATCGGTCTGACAACAGCTGTGTATAACCATTTCATGACCTTCGGTGATGGGCCCATTTCCTACCACAGATTCATTTGCAGCTATAAAGTGCAATGTTAACTTTCGTAACCCTTTCGTTGATATTCAGGTTCAAGTTTAGCTTGCTATCAAGTATCACCCAAAGGTATTTGGCAAAAATGGGTTCAGCAAATGAGAGTAATACTAAGTATATGCTGTCAACACGAAAGGACACACAAGATCGACGAATTGGACAGAACGTCACCATTGACAAATATAACTTTGAGCTAGTACGGGACTTTGTCTACCTCGGTTCCGCTACTAACTCAGACAACAACATCTCGTCAGAAATCAAACGAAGAATTACTCTTCCAACGCCTATTTCTTCGGGCTAAGAAGGCAATTTAGTTGTAAAGCCCTCACTCGAACTACTAAGGACATCCTATGACCCTGATTATCCCAGTCCTGCTCTACGACGCTGAAGCATGGACCGTATCAAAAGCGGATGAAGAAATCCTTGGTCGATTCGAGAGAAAAATTCTTCGAAAAATCTTCGGTCCCGTTTGCGTTGACCGGCTATGGAGACGAAGATTCAACCACGAAACTATACGAGCTGTACAGCGACATACCCCTCTGGTATGTGCCTCTGGTGTTGGCTCGGGAGTTTTTCACATGACAGCGCATCGCCTTGCCTAAATCCTTTTTTGGTATCGACTGTGTCGGTGAGGTCGTTTCTGACCCTGATGGAGTAGCGAGAATTCTCCATCGTCGGTATATTGGGGGGTATACCAAAACTAGGCATGGCTCTGTATATAGTTCGTCTATATAAATGCTGTCGTATGCGGCTTTGAAATCGATGAATAGGTGGTGGGTATCGATTTGGACGTCTTGGTTTTTTTCCAGGATCTTCCGAAGTGTGAAGATTTAATCAGTTGTGGACTTTCCAGGCCTTAAACCCAGTGTGGTTTAAGGCCTGGAAAGTCCGCAAGGGTCGAACTGAAGGTCGACATTATTGCTTATTGACATCGTCTCTATTGGTATTCGACATTAGAGGTTAGTGGTATGGTAATAATTGAGAGATTACGGTATATAGCTTCTGCTCATATCTATGCGGTCTCTTGCGACTGAAGTCTTTCGACGTTATCTCACAGTATTTCTACGTTATTGTGACGTGTTTGATGTCTTTATTCGTTATTAAGCTGCAACAAGGAAATGCTCAGAATCTATATAAGCTTCTCGTGTCATGTTCCATTGTAGATACCAAGGTGAGATAACCGCTGGATGTAGTGGCATTTCGCATACCTTGGCTTAACCTTATAAGATTTTCCGAGGAGCTCGTAGGAACAGCCTTCAATGATATCATATTTTTCCTCCCTCGGATCAGGAGCGCATATAATGCTAATATTTGCGAATTTGGCTTTGATGTGGATTTTTACAATGCGTACACTAAAGCCTTCGAAGTATAAGGCTAGGTTTGCATCCTATTACAAATCCGTATCCATATAGTAGCTGATTCTGCTCACTATAACACACACCGTAGTAAATGATAACGTTTTTAATCCACCTTTTGCCCGGTCCATCTTATCGTATTTCCTGGATGACAGTAATGTCTGTTCTGTAACTGCTCGGCTATACCTTTTCTGTTAAGCTTTCCAACAATCCATGTGCAGATAAGAACTGCGTTGTCCTTTTTTTTCGTTTTCCTTTCCTTTTCAACAGGGACATCCTTTATTTCCAAGGCATTTGGTTGGTTTATACAAATTTTGTTTTTCCAAGATTGGGTAGTTTTACCAAAGCAGGACGTCCAGTTCCAATTTTTCAGCACAGTATTCACTATGGGATAGAGCACTGCCTTTGCCTTTCTGCTCATTGGCCACCATCAATCTAATGCGGACTTACAATTGAAATTCCTATATGATTTGTTGTTCTAATATGCCAAATCAGCTCATGTTGGTTTTTCACTTCGTCTAGCCTATCTGGGACTGTACTTTTGGTCCCATCTTGTGAAATTTTCCGATGCGGTCTGGTAAAAGGGGTGTTTTAATGAAAGGACCTGTTACGTTTTCCGGTAATTGCATACAAAACGGAGAAGTCGTTTATAACACATTCGAAATAAAATCCCCCACATTGCTAAAAAGTAAGCAAACATTTGAAAATTATTGAAAAGGATTTCTGATTAGTGATAAAAAAAAATCACAAACTCATGAGTGATTTATTAGCGGATACCAGTCCAAAAAGCATATAGGAGATAGCCCCCGAGGAAGAAAATCATTCCGACATGACACTACACACCAACGAGTCCATTGCCAAAGCTGAAGCTATAGTTTATTTGTGTTTCTTAATTGATTTTCCTTAAATCTAGCAAATAATTCAAAATCGAACAGACTACCAGATACGAGTGAGTACAAAAATACGCCTGTGAGTGGTGCGCAACATAAACAAAAAAAAAAAAAACTCCGTTGAAGCAACTCTGTGTCCAATTCCCGAAGGTGGGTCATGACACACTCACTACGGCAAAATCAAATATTTTATCTTGTTCTAATTTTCTTATGAGCTACGGACGATTTATTTAACTCCTTCGGACCATTCAAGGGACCCCCATCGCTCTGTTAAATTAACAAAGGCACCACGCTGTGGCATGTGGCAGTGCAGTTAATACGTCGACTTATTGATATTGTTGTTGCATTTCGAGGAGTGAGCGTATTTAAATATTTAATGAACTTAAATATTGTTAAAGGCATTTATGTCATTCGGCTTGGTTCATTCATAAATGTAGCATAATTTTGGTTCATCTTGGTTTTTGTGTTTTGTTTTCTCTTTTCTGTCGGGTTTTTGTTGTTGTTTTTGTAAATGCTGTTCCGATTCGATTGTTGCGCATGCGTAGCAGCGCCGGACGATGCGATGAGGGGAGGGTGTTCGTTCTATTACGGTTTTTTAATATGATCAGTGAAACTGATTTGAATTATTGAATGCACTGTGGATGAGAATTTATGACGTCTCTTACCCAATTTGTAGTTAAAACATGAATTAATAAATGTTTTCGGTGATTATTGTTGTTGGGGTATGCGGCTCACTTTTAAATGGTGCAAGATCAAAATCTAGTTTTTTACTGAGCTCTTTTTGATATATTTAGTCGTAAATAGCGGGGGAGGTGATAATTTACTATGATATATTAAATAAAATGATATATGAGCTGCAGGGATAGAAAGGGTCAGACGGGCACGGATACCAATTTGATGAGTGATATATTAAGGCGGATTTATCTGCACACTTAATTGGGATTAGTGGAATAGCTTTTCAAGACCGAATTAAAAAGGATCATAAATTGAGTTTGTTTAATTAATTTTCTGCTTGATTTCGATGTTTGAACATAGCCGGCATTTTGTCCGATCGGTGTGTAGGTAGATGTACCAGTACTCGGCCACCTAACTCTTTTTCTACTTTGATCCATGATAACTAATTTACGTGGCCACTTAAACAAGTTTTTGTTTTTTTTTCACCTTAATGTCAATTTCATGTTTGGAAAAAAATAGCTGAATGTAATTCGATTCATGCATCTGAAATTAAAATTAGTTTTTGTAAAAAGAGAAATTTCACCAGAACCCGGCCACCAAAATTCATTGGTCGGCCACTTTTGCGTCAGTATCCGGCCAGGTTATTTTTATTTAAACAAAACTGCAATAACAAAATAGATTTAACATTTTTACTCGTAAAAATAGATTTAGCGATTGTTTAATTAAAAACTATTTTTATTTTGGTATCACATGTACCTAAATGTACATAATTATGGTTCAATTGTCAAAGACCATTAATATAATATATAGAGTAAAGTAATAAAAATTCAGTTATACATTTATAATAATACCAAGGTATAACTAAAAAATTAACATTAGTTAAGGTAGCTTCGATTTTCAGGACTTGTCAAGGACCATTAAAATAATAAAGGGTCCGCCATCTAACGTTTTGTTTTCAACTAGTGCTTCTTTCGTGAATGGTAACACTTAGCTCATGTCTGATTTGACAGATAAATAGTTTTATCCTTCCGCTAAACGAATATGGTTTTGTATACGTTTGAACAACGCTGGGAAATATTGCGACATTACTTTGAAAATTGCGAAAATTGCGTACGGATTTTGGAAGAAGAGAAGCACCGTAAGCTTTCGTTCGTGATCTTGTGAAAAAAGTGAAAGAAACTGGCATCCTCATCGATAAACCAAAGCTTGAAAAGCCAAAACCAGTGCGTACAACCGAGAATTTTGCTGCTGTGGCAAAAAGTGTGTGTGCAGCGCCATCAACATCAATTCACCATCGTTCTCAACAATTGAACATTTCGGAGACATCATTGAGACGAATTTTGCATAAAGACTTTGGTATGACGCCATACAAAGTCCAATTGGTTCAGGAGTTGAAGCCAACTGACCATCCAATGCGTTTTCGCTTCGCTAATTGGACCTGCGATCGACTTAGAGAAGATGCCGATTTTGCCAAAAAAATCATCTTTTCAGATGAAGCTCATTTTGATCTTGGCGGGTATGTAAACAAGCAAAATTGTCGCATTTGGGGCACAGAAAACCCGCACACATACATTGAAAAGCCGATACACCCAAAACGAGTCACTGTTTGGTGCGGATTTTGGTTCAGAGGCATAATTGGGCTATTTTTCTTCGAAAATGAGCAAGGAGTGGCCGTTACAGTCAATGGCGATCGTTATCGGGCCATGTTGAACGAATTTTTGTTCACAAAAATTGAAGAGGGGGATATTGGCAACATTTGGTTTCAACAGGACGGCGCTACGTGCCAGACAGCCGAAGCTACACTCGATGTTTTGCGCCATGTTTTTGAAGATCGCATTATCAGCCGCAGAGCTGATGTCGTTTGGCCACCTCGGAGCTGCGATTTGACACCGTTGGACTATTATTTGTGGGGTGCCGTAAAAGATAAGTACTAAGCCGACAAGCCAGAGACAATTGACGCTTTAAAGGACAATATTCTATAAGGCATTGGTGAAATACAGCTGCACACAATCGATAATGTGCTTCAGAATTTGACTGCATGGTCAGCCGAGGCAGCCATTTGAATGAAATTATTTTCCATTATTAACCGGAAGGATTGTGTTTTCAAATAAAAAAAGAAATTTGAGAAAATATTCAGTAGTTTTTTTTTTATAGCATTTTCAAAAAAAAAAAGTTATTTGGTGGACCCTTTATATAAAAAGTAAAATATAGTAAAATAATAAGAATTCAGTTATGCGTTTATAACAATACAAGGGTAGGTAGATATATAAATAAAATATTAACACTAATTCAGGTAGGTAGCTTCGAATTTTAGGACTTGTCAAGGACTATTAAAAGAATAAGAAATTATATGAATTGAAATAATAAAAATTCAGATACACATTTTGAATAAAGAACATATGAATGAAAAATAACACTTAGTTAACGAACTAATACGCTCCCATCATCAGCTTATCGCTTCTCTACTTGCTGATTCACCATTTTGCTGTTATTCATGTGCGAACTTGTTCCCACAGTTCGGGTACGAAGGGGTCGCGTTTCAAGGCAAATGAAACGGATGCGCGTGTGCTACCGACGTGGGAAACTGATGACGACGCACCTTTGGGCAGCAGAGGTTACCTGAGGCGAAATGTGCAGCAGCGGAGTTAGTTCTAAGTTAGCTTTAGATACTGAAAGTATAAAGATACAAAGCGGGAATTCGGAATAGTTTCATTTATATTATACGGACAAGTTGGACCAACTTAGGTTGGTGTCCATAATTTTTTGAGTGTCCTAGGAAGGACATCCTTAACTCACTTATAAATCTAGACAATTATCACATATAAATTCCATTGTAATAGCGTCATTGTATTCTAAAAAGCTTATTGAGCTGTTTTATATCCTACATTTGTTTGATTAACTGGGTTGACATAAACGGGAGCTATTGGAGAAGTTTTCGGTGTTGTAGGTGTGGTTTATTGGTTTCCGCTGGACTTCAAATCGGCAAAATCAGAAGTAGAACCTGGATTTGACTCGGTCAAACTTATGGGGACAAGTTAATATATTTTTGATGAAGTAGGTGTGGCCAGATAGTTGACTGCTGATGAAACTGTGTCTTCCGGTATTTCATTTAATACACCATTACGATCAGACAAGGTGTTATTGTTAAGATTTTCGTATGCAAATTCAATCGTTCCATCTTCGTTTATATCAAAAACAATGTCCATCGGAATTGACGAAAAGTCGATAAGTTCTGGTACTGGCTTTGGATTAAATGCCAATTTTGAACTTTCTAATATTTTCAAAATTATGTCAACATTGACCCCATTTTTTTCCAATTCGTTTCTAATTTCTTCTATTACCGATGAAGTTATTGCATACCGATCTTGTTCAATTGGCAAAAGTTTCATTGCTTCACAAGATTTTGTAGACACTTTTTCAAGCATGTCCTGAACGCACTTTCCATAGTCTACAGCATTTGGATCAAATGGAAAAAGTCCACATTTTCGAAATCCGTTTCTTATGGTAGTCGTCAAATTTTGGTTTTTCGTAAACACAATTTCAAGAAGTGGACAAAAGTCCTTACGAGTCAAGACCTTTCCTATATTAGACATGTGCCATTCTCGTACCGTCTGCTTCCAATCTTGTTTCAACGGCTTAAACACACTGACGTCAGCTGGTTGAAGGATATGGGTAGTGTTCGGTGGCATAGCATACAGAATATTATCTTTTGAATGGCACAGTTGGCTTAGTTGCATCGATAAATGAGACTTATGCCCGTCTACAAACAGCAGTACTGGTTTTGGAACGTTGTTTTCTTCAATCCATTTGTCGACGCAGTTAGCATCCATTCTGATTCGGTTCTTCCTAAAAACCAATGCTTTGGAACGCTTGTAGTAATATCGGCAGGTGGTCGAATATATGGAAAAATTACTAAAGGCGGCAGAAACTCCCCGCTAGCAGTCATCATTGCTAACACTGTGATAGTATCCTTTTCTTTTGACATTTGGATTTGGTAAACGTTTCGGTGACCCTTTGGAGATATAACTTTTCCTGTTTTCGGGCATAAGCAAAAACTAGTTTCGTCACCGTTCATAATTCTCCTAGGGTCAAGCAGCACATCTTCATTTCCTCTTTCTTCCAAAAAATGCTGAATATCTTTGAAGCATTTTCTGATGCTATTTTCGGTTACAACTGCCCTGCCTTTCGAAATGGACTCAGCTTCTCTTAGGCTTAGGTAGGAATTTCTTTTAAAAAACAATTTTAGCCATGTTCTACCGGGGCGATAATTTTTAAATGGGTTCTGACGTTTTTCTGATTTAAACATTTTTTGAACTGCATCAAGAAGGTCCGATTTCTTCAGGGGAAAGCCAAATTTTACCACATCAATACACCAGTCCGTTATCGCTTTTTCCTCTTCAGGATATAAAACAGATTCGGGTCCCTTTCTCTCACATTCATCATCTACTTTCCCATGCAACCTATCTTGCAAAGTGCTTTTTGGGATTTTGTATTTGGAAGCAGCTTTTCTGTGGCTCAAATTGTTTTGCCGAATATCCCCCAATGCAAGCTTGATTTTATCAGCTCGCGATAAGCCCTTTGAACCATTTCCCTCAATTTGTGCGTTCATTTCCTATGAAAATAGGAAAATAAACCAAATTATCTCTATGGCCGGATTCTTAAACAGGATGTTTTAGTAATCGGCCAGTATGTTCTTTCGTGGCCGGATACTGAAACCTTACGTATTAAAGTGATGTTCATAGCTGTCAAATTTTACTAGTACGTTGGATGGGTCAGAAACTGAAGCGTCAATTGTCCGCCGGTGAAAATAACGATTAATTTTACTTATTATCATACATTTAAAGCAAACTGGCCGGATACTAGTGACTGGCAGGGTACTGGTGCACCTACAAGCTAACATCTATTTTTTTGGAACTTTTTATGCCATTGGGAAATAATGTCGAATAGTCATTAAGTAAACATAACTTGGTCTACTACATGAAAAGGAAGATGGGAAAAGCGCAAATGTCAAATTCTTACTGGCTAAAAAAGACAACCATTCGATATAAATTGTTAATTACTGCAACTAAGATAAATCTTATCAAGTAATTTTATTATCACTTGCTTGTAAATCCTGTTTTCTTTAGAGGTATAAAACTTCGAATTTAAATAAAGCACAAGAAAATCGTTTTAATGTCCATCAATTTGGCTTTATTGGAAGGATAATTTTATGCCATTAATGTTTAAATATGACTTCGGACATGTGGCCGCCGCGGCTGGTTCGAATAAAGCCAAGTCTAGAGGTCCAATTTTCAACCACTTTTTGCACTTTTTGGAGCATTTGGGGCCGTATGTCGGCAATAACGCCACGAATGATGGCTTCCAAGTCCCCTAAAGTTTTTGGTTTGTTGGTGTAGAAGAGCAACTTCACATATTCCCAAAATATAATCCAATGGTGTCAAATCACACGATCTTGGTGGCCAATTAACAGGTCCATTTCGCGAAATTATGCGCTCATCGAATGTTTCCTTTAATAAATCGATTGTGTGGCATGTAGCGCCGTTTTGTTGGAACCAAATCTCATCCACATTCATGCCATCCAATTCGGGAACAAAATAGTCGCTTATCATGGCTCTATACCGGTTTCAATTAACGGTAACTGACTATCCAGCATCATTTCGGAAGAAGTATGGCCCAATGACTCCACCAGCCCATAGATCAAACCAAATAGTCAGTTTTTGTGGATGTAATGTCGTCTCATGTGGATTCTCTTCACTCCAAATGCGGTAATTTTGCTTGTTGATGTAGCCATTCAACCAAAAATGAGCCTCATCACTGAACAAAATTTTGCGATGAAAATCAGCATCGAGATCAATCTCATTTTCGGCCTATACACCAAAATCACGACGCATTGCATGGTCTCGCGGCTTTAATTCATGCACGAGGTGGATCTTGTAAGTTCGTAAGCCAAGATCTTTGCGCAAAATCTTCCATAAAGTTGATGGACAAAGCTCCAATTGCTGTGCAACACTTTGCTCTACAGCGGGAATTGATTCATCGGTGCGCACTGTTCGACGCCTCTGCGGATGCGTATTATCACGTAGAGTAAACGTAGTGCGAAAACGATCCATGGTTAACCGAATTAATTGCTCTGATGGACGATTATGTCGACCATAAAATGGACGGAGGTTGCGGTAAACTTCGCGAACTGAACCATTATTTGGAAGTAAATTTGCACGATTTGCAAGAGTTGTTCATTTGTCAACCTGTTCATGATAAAATGGCAAACCAAACTGAACATAAATGACATTAGAGTTGCCCGATTTGACCACAAAATGGCAGTTTTATGTCTATTCGAAAAACCAACCTCTAAAACCGTTATTATTTTTTTTTTTTTTTAAATTCTGACCTGCCTAAGCAGTAATAAGATTTCCTCAATTCTTCGGGACTAAAGAATTCCCTGAAGAAAGATTCTCTTCTCATACCGTAAAGAGCCGGGCATTCACATATGATATGCTCGGCTGTTTCGTCTTCTTCTAGACATAGTCTGCACTCCGGTGAGTCTACTAGACGCATTTTGTTTAGGTGATATCGCAGACCGTGATGACCAGTTAGGTAGCCTACTAAGTTTTTGATATCGTGCCTGCGAAGATTTAGTATCTTGTCGGCATCTGATTTGAAGGGCTCTTTTGGCCTGTCTTAGGCCTGGGATGTTTCCCCAGTATGAAACACATCTGTTTTGTTCCCAGTTTTTATGACTAGATTTATGGCTGATTTGGGGATTGCACAGAAGGGTTCAGGTCCAATGAAGGGGGTTTCGGAACCTTTTCTGGCTAGTTCATCAGCTTTTTCGTTACCTTCAACTCCCTTATGTCCGGGGACCAACCATAGTTTGGTTTTGTTCCTGGAACTGAGTGTTTGGAGGGAGTTGAAGCAGTGTAGTACTGATTTGGAGTCAATGATGTGTGAGCTAAGGGCTTTTATAGCTGCTTGACTGTCCGTGAATATATGGATGTTTGCGCCTTTAATACCTGAGTTGTGTATTAGGTTTGCGCATTCTTTTATGGCATGGAGCTCAGCTTGGAATACACTAGGGTTTTTTCCCATAGGTATTGAGATGTTTTTATTTGGTCCATGTATGCCAGCTCCTACCCCTGAGTCCATTTTAGAACCATCCGTATACCACTTTAGGCCGTTTAGGCAGTTTGGCAGTTGTGATCTCCGTTGAGAATCTTTTGTCGAAGCATAGTGTCTTTGGTAAGCGGTCTGTAACCGCACAGATCATGTCAAGTTCTGGAAGTTCGGATAGAAGTTCAATTAGTTTTAGATGTTCACTAATGTTTAATTCTTCCGCTTGTGTCAAACTTGCTGAGCTGCGAATTGCCACTTTATAAATGTGGAGAGGTGTTAGTCCTATTATGGCTTCCATAGCCGCCGTGGGACAGGTACGCATAGCTCCGGTAATGCCCAGACAGGCAAGCCGTTGTACCTTGTTTAATTTATTTATAGTTGTTTTTAGGGTGACCTTGTTCCACCATACTATTGAAGCGTATGTTAAAATAGGCCTGACCATGATCGTGTAGATCCAGTGTGTGGTCTTTGGAGAGATTCCCCAGGTTTTAACATACATGCTTCGGCAAGCCCAGAAAGCTTTGGTTGCTTTTTGAATTTTGTTGTTGATGTGGGAGTTCCAGCTTAGTATTTTATCGAGGATCACTCCAAGATATTTAACTTCGTTGGAATACTCAATGTATGTACCATTAATTGAAATTTGGGTAAGATTTAATTTCCTCCTTTTTGTAAAAGGGACGATGATAGCCTTGCTGGGGCTTATAGAGAGACTTTCTTTATTACACCAGTCTATGACTATCTTAAGGGCGTTTTGCAAAATTGTTGTAACTTCATTTGGTTCTTTGCCCTTTATTATGATGAATAGGTCATCGGCGTATCCAATTATATTGAAACCTGCATTACTTAGGTCTTGAAGTAGGTTATCGATAACCAGAGACCATAGTAGGGGTGAGAGTACTCCTCCCTGAGGGCAGCCTTTAACGGCTGTTACTGATACTGAGGTCTGTGCTGATGAAGCAGTTATTTTCCGACTTTCAAGCATCGCTTTGATCCATTTGATGGTGGGATGATCTATTCTTCTATGAGTCAAAGCATTTGATATGGAGTCATATCCAGTGTTGTCAAAAGCGCCCTCTATGTCTAGGAAGGCACATAAAGCTACTTCTTTGTTTTTGTATGCACTTTTTATTTGTGATGTTAAACTTAGAAGTGCTCCTTCCGTGGATTTACCTTTTTGGTAGGCGAATTGACATGGGTGCAGAGGAGTGCTTTCATTTAAGCACTCTCTAATGTGTACGTCAAGTATTCTTTCCATTGTTTTCAGGAAAAACGATGTTAAGCTTATTGGACGGTATGATTTAGGTAGTTCTATTGGTTTGCCTGGTTTGGGGATAAATACCACGTTTACCTCCCTCCAGGTTTGTGGTATGTAGCCCCAATTGAAACTAAACCTAAATAAGGCTACCATAGTGGGTAGGAAAAAGTCCAAGCCCTTTTGTATAAGAGCAGGAAAGATTCCGTCTGTCCCTGGTGCCTTGTATGGTTTAAATGAGTTGATCGCCCATTTGACCTTATCCGGAGTAAAAAGTTTGCCGGATAAACTATTAATCCTTTTCAGGTTTATAGGGGGTGAGTCATCTATCATGTGTTCATGAAACTCAGTTGTGATTGTAGAGCCGGGAAAGTGTACCTGAAGAAGTGTGGTCAACGTTTCTTCCCGGTCGCATGTGATTTTACCGTCAGCTTTGACTAGTAATCCCATGCAGTTTGTTTTATCTTTCGAGAGTGCCCTCTGGAGACGCGCCACCGCCGGAAGCTCTTCGAGTTCCTCACAGTATTTGCGCCAGGACGCTCTTTTTGATTTTCGCAACTCTATGTTGTATTGGGTAAGTAGAGATTTATATTGGTCCCACTTTCCGGTGCGTTTGGCTTTATTGAAAAGTTTTCTTACTCTTTTACGGAAACTTTCTAGGTTATCGTTCCACCATGGTGTGCACCTCTTTGCCACAGTGCGTTTAACCTTACAGCTATTTGTAAAAGATGAGATGATAATGTCATTTAGTTGACATTGTGCGACTTCCGCTTCACTTACACATGAAGGTTTTTCTGGAAGTATGTCACATTTAATCGATAGATTTTCTCGATACGTTCTCCAATTTGTGAGTTTGTTGTCGTATTTAATCGGCGCATCCTCGGTGTTGCATCTTAATTGGAAACTTATGTGCATGTGATCCGATAAAGATACCTCACCAGAAACGTGCCAATTTTCGACGGTGTTTTGGACAAACGGAGAAGAGATGGTAAGGTCTAAAACTTCTTCTCTTAAAACGTTTCTAAACGTGGGTTTATTACCCTTATTTAGTATAGCTAAATTGTTGCTATATAGGTATTCTAATAAGGACTCACCTCTTTTGTTTGTATCTCGACTGCCCCATATTGTGTTATGCGCGTTGGCGTCGCAGCCGAAGATAAGATGTAGTTGCTGGGTCTGGCAGTACTGGACAAGTTCCTGTACTGGGCGAGGTGGTATTTCGTCATCTCCAGCAAAGTACGCCGATGCGCATACAATTTTTTGTAGCTCTCGGCCGTTGCGTCTTTCTAAAAGGACAGCCACCAGATCTTTGGTAATGAAACCTGGAATGGGAGAGAATTTTATATCTTTTGCAACTAAAAGAGCTGCCCTTAGTCTAAAATTTCCCCGGGCGAAGATGAGCTCTCTGGTTTTACTTTGTAAACCAAGTATCTTACCCTCTGTTGCCCATGGCTCCTGGATTAAACCTAGAGCGATGTTCCCTTCGGCACATCTTTGGTTGTAGGTGTCCGAGGCACCTATAGCTCGGTGCAGGTTTGCCTGCAGCACATTTAGTAGGGTGGTCATCGCTTCCTACCGTGCTCAGGGTTTCGTACCCTATAAGGCTTGTTATCGCCTCTTCTGCGTACGATACCCTGTTGAGAAAGACCTTCGTGTCTATCTCTCGGACCGTTTTTACGCTGTCCGTGTTTTTGCCGTTCACGCGCCCGTTCCGCAGCTAGCTTTGGTCTAAACTGTTGCTGGCTGATGTTAACGTTGCTCGTACTAGGGGCGTTTGGCGATAAAGTCGTAGGCAGTGAACCAGTCTTCTTCATATCGCTTCCGGCGGCAGTACTAATACTGGCTGCTGGTTGCGACGAGCTGGCGCTTGTTTTTTCTGGCGACTTTTTCTTTTTATCAGTGTCATTTACACTATTTTTTCGGGTCTGAATTGCAGACTTGTCGGATCCTTTAAGGATGATCTTGATTTGGCCAAATCTGTATGAGACCATCCCCTTTAGCTCCGCAAGCCTACGCATCGCACTCTCGTTTATTGCAAAGACCATGTGGGCGACGTCTTTCTCGTCCGATCTTTGCAGAACTCTCCACGTTCTCGTATTTAGGTCTCTGTTTTGACCGTCTAGTATTGCCAGTATTCTCTCATTTGTGACTCCGGTACTCTGCGGGAAGAAAGCTCTGACAATATGTGGTTTCGGAAAGTCATCCTCTCCCACAAGCATTACTTCCAACTCGCATTTCTCCTTTAGTCTGAGGAAGTTTGTTTTCATCCACTCTGAAGTGGTGATGTCCGCACATACTAACAAGAGCCATCCGGCTTTGAAAGTTGTCCCGCGGAAAGCTGGCTTTGCATCCCCGTCGCGCAGTTCGATCGTGATGTCCATAATCCTCTCTTGTATCTGAACCATTTGTTCATTCGTGAGAGGATTGCGATCGATATCGACTGGTACGACACCCAATCTGACATAGCTCGCTATATCTCTATAGGTGGTTCTGTCAGAGGTTGTTTTCCCAGTGCGAGCTCGCTTCGCTTCGGACTGAGGTGGTGTGTTGTCCTCAGATCTCATGCGTTTGGTTTCTTTGGCATCATCTTTTGTTTTTTGCAAAGATGCGGGCTTGCTCTATGCTGCTACCCTGTTTCAGCGCTCTGTTGAAACGACGCTGTTCCGCTGGCGTGAACCTGATACGCTTGGAATCAGTTTGAGCCGTTTTGCCTGGGGTCCCTGGCGTTCCCGTTATAGTAGATTTTTAGATTTTTACGCCGAAACTTTGAAAAAAAAATTTTTTTCTTTGATTTTAAAAAATAAGGAAACTTTGACAACTTGTGTCGGCCAAATCCTTCTACCGATTTCAAAATTTCTTTCGGCTTTTAAAGCTTTCAATATTTCTTAATACAATAAATACATTCATTTTAGATTTTAAGCATACGGGAAACATGAATTTTGCGGATTTTAAAAAAAGTGACCCACTGTTCGCCGCTGAACTTTCTTTAAGCTACGAGTATTTGTTTCCATATCCAACAGGGAGGAGTCCGATTCCTAAATTTGGTTCGAGAATACCATACAGGAGTCTTGAGAGTATTTGTATTTTAAGCCATCGTGCCACACCTTGATCTTGAGAATACACTTTTTGAGAATACACTTTTTCTACGAATGCTTTATCGATTACGTCCTTAATTCTGTGCACCTGGTCAATCGTTGAATGCTTAATTCTGAACCCAAACTGGAGGTCAGAGATCAGATTTTTATCTTTTGTAACCTACTGTAGTCCCCTCTGGAAAATGTTGGATATGACCGGAAGAAGCGAAATTGGTCTATATAATTTAACTTCATTTGGCAGTTTTCCCGTTTTTTAAAGCAATATGACTTCCGCAACTTTCCAATGGCTGAAGGCACGTGTTTTTATCTAAGCGCAGCCTTTAGAATATGGAGAAGCTTGATTTATCTATTCTAATTGGAATTTTGAGAACTTCTCCGGTAATTAAATCATAACACGAGCTTTCTTAAGTTTAGGATTTCCAATCTCACATTTTAGTTTTGTTAACGTTGCTCTAATGAGTCCTAAATTGTCAAATAGTAGTTCTGTCCTATTGATATTGACGTGCATTACTTGACCATCGAACTGTTACCAGGGTTCTTTCAGATGGGCGTCAAGAAGATATTTGTTTTTTTTTTAACAGATCTTTCTCTAGCTAGAGATCTCGATAGAGAAGATCCATTTCGTTAAATTTGATTTGGAGTGCATCGTCAAAACTTTTTTGTTTCACTGAGTCCCGATTGTTGCGCCGATGGTGCTCCCAGTGGAATTTGTTTTCCTTGGTTATACGATTTTGGATAGTTACTCTTAAACTTTTCGTAAAAGTGTCCCCAGAATTCTTAGAGCCGATCTCCAAGAGGGTGGATTTTTCAGTAATGTTTGACCGCTACCAGGGGTACTCGGTAACGGAGGTTAGATTTTATTCGCCTCTTAGGACAGGCATGCCTACCTCAGGTATATTGCAACACCTTACCCGAGGGTCATCATTGATTATTTTATCGATTTTTTAAAAATGGATTAAACTTGGTTAAAACATTAATTACCCGCATACCTTAATTATTACTTTCAAAGAACGAGTGTTACTTGGGTATACATTTTATATGAAAGGCGGCTGTGGTTCAAGTCGCTTTCTTGTAGTCCAAATTGTTTAAGATTATTTATTACCCGTAGTCGAAATGGTGGGCCTATTATCTGTGAATGTGCCTGGGTATGGTTGGCTGCTCCGCTTGTTCCGAGTTCAATATATTCACTGAATACAATATCGTTCGTGCTACTGAAAAGGAGAGTGAAGTTTTTTGAGCTTCCCGAACGTTTAATGTTCGCCAGTTATGTCTCACTTACTTACTTAAATGGTCCCTGTCTTAAATGGTCCCTGTTAGCTTAATTTTTGCAAAATTAGCTGAAAACTAACTCATAAGATATTATATCTTACTGTTTTTAAGCATTCAAGAATAAATAAATAAATAAATAAATAAATAAATAAGTTTTTTACTTAACGGGCAGCCGTACATCCTTTTCGATCCTGGGTACGTTATTCAGTTCAAGCGCTCTGGCATCTCCGATCTTTTGATCTCTAGACCGGAGGTTCCATCTTCCTTGACGCCTCGAACCTAAGCACTGGGATTCGATGGTTTTCTTCGCTGGAGCATTATTGTTTATTCACTCGATGTGTCCGAGCCAATATAATCTACTCGGTTTTACCTTTTGTACATATTGGTACAGCTTATAAAGTTCGCAGTTATATCTCTACCATGCGCCTTCCTCGACACAGGACCAAAAATTCGACGAAGTATTTTTTATTCGAAAGTGAATAATAGTTGGTCCGCTTTTCTGTTTGTACAGCAGGACAGCATTAGCCGTTTAGTGAGACAGGTAGAATTAGGGTCCAGTTGAGCAAGCATTTGAACTTCCCGGCTAAGAGTGTTGATCCCATTTGTTTTTCTAAACCGAAGTAGCATCGGTTTTCTAAGGGCAGTCTTAGTCTTGTTGACTTCGAGGTAGATGAACTCTTTTAATCTCAAATTTGTTGCTATCAACAGTGCAATTTTATCCAAGGTTGTGCGTTGACATTAATTTGTTTGTTGTTAGAAAATATGTTGTCATGCCCTCGTTAACTACAAGGCCAATGCGTTTCGCGTCTTCATGAAAGCGACGACGATGTCGTCTGCGTACCTCAGACTGATTTGTTGAAGATAGTACATTTCGTATTAAATCCTGCCCCACGCAAGAGATTGATGAAATCGTATGATAGCACATCTCCTTGTAAAAATCCACGTTTTCGAAAAGTTCAGATGAGCTGTTTCCAGACTGTACGCTGCTTCGCGTGCATATGCGATGCGTGTTTCTAGACTTGAAATTTGTTGGTCATTTCCAGGAAAATTTAGTGTGAAAATTTTGTCTATGATCGATCTGCCGGGCCGGAAGCAACACTGGCACGTGGATAAGCTAAGACTTAAGATGTTCACACAATACGATGGATATGCGACATTTGGCAGGGATATGCCTCGGCAGTTGGTGCAAGACATAAGATTGTCGTTTTTGTAGATGGGACATATGGAGCTGATATTCCATTCATCGGGCATGATCTCATCTATCCAGACTTTGTTGATGATTTGGTGCATGCACACTTCTGTGGGAACACCTCAGTATTTGAGAAGTTATTATTATAACCGGCTGCCTTGTTGATCTTCAGTTTTTTTTATACAGCTGCTCTAAGAGCGATACCTCATTGTTGACTAGCGATGGGTCGGTGTCTTGGCCTTTTCCTCTTCCAAAATTATTCCCATTAAGCAGTTGCTGGAAATGCTGCCATCTTCAATTCCCTGCGCATCAGTGACTAGGTTGCCATTGTTATTTCGTATAGAGCTTGCATTCCTACTTTGAAGCCAGTTGTTAGAATTTCTATTAGAATTGACGGGTGTTCTTTTTGTTCTTTAATTTCCCTGAGGTGGGAGGCTGAGTGTTCCCTTTTTTCCTACACTGGATTTTCTTATTTTCCCTTCTCCTAGTTCGATAGACTTCCCGTGCGACGCGTGTTTTGCTTTGTAGCTAGTTGATACGGCCCTCCTCTGTCATCTCTTGGAATTACCATAATGTCGCATGCAGCTTTTCGAAGTCGTCTGGTAGTCTAAGGTGGTTTTCGCCACATGATATTGCGATACTTAATCCACCGGGTGTTGTTGTTGATATTAGTGGAGAATTAGGGCACACTTGGTAGTATTTCAGTCAGTTGTTAATTGTAGACTCTCCGGCTCACAAAGGCGACTTGAAGTCACTTTTTTACACTATTCGTATGTTCTTCTCGTTGGACAGTCGGTCTCTGACCGGTACAAGAGTACCGTCAGCTTCCACCAACAACTCGTGTTGTGGAAGAATTCTGATGACTCTCAGACATATTTTAGACAGCAATCGGCCTATTCATCTAGCTAAATGTATTTACTAATCACTAAACTACACTCACAATTAAGCCATCGATTCATAGGTTGTGTGGTAAGATGCGTCGTCTTGTTAAAACCAAATTTTTTAACTTTCTCTTACAAAGAGAAAGATATTGTTTTTTTTATAATTTGCGCGCACTCAAGGGGTTATGAATACCCTTTATATGTTTTAGCACAGTGCGGGCGTTAAGGAAATTAGGGATAAGAAGAAAGGAGATACCGATTCACATTGGTTTTAAATGTCTGTAAGTTATAATGGAAAGGAAAAACAGAGTTTGGTAGAGCATTCCACATTCGTGTTGTTCGGTTTATGTACGAATCTCTGTATTTCACCGTACGTCCGAAGATAGGCTTGAGGGTAAACTGATTTGCATTCATTGCGTAACGAGTATTGCGGCTGAATTGTTGAATGGGAGGAATGCAGCTGGCTATTTCTTTTGAACATTGGTTGTTAAAATAGCGATAAAACAAGGTAAGGCAGGAGATGTTTCGACGGTGTTCGAGCGAAACTAAGGAGTTCGCTATTCCTATGTCTCCTATACGTTTTTTCGCACGTGTTTGAATCCTATCTAGTAGGTGCAATGTTGATTTTGGTGCACCTGACAAGACATGGGAGTTGAATTCAAGTTTTGGGCGTATAAACGCTTTATATATTGTGGACAGATCAGAGGGGGTGAAATATTTCTTACATCGATTTAGGAAACCTAGACATTTCGCTGCGGTTTTAGCGACTTCGAATATGTGGTCGTTCCAACGTAAGTCGTTACTAACACACATACCTAGCATGGAAAGCTTTTCGGTTTCTTCGACGTAAGTGCCATTCATGGATAATGGCTCTAGATTTTGGTTTCGCTTTAATGACAGAAGACAGCATTGTGTTTTGGAAGCATTGAATTCCACTCTATTGGATTTACCCCATTTGATAATGCTGTCAAGGTAGGAATTCAATGAGCTTAACATATTTTGGCGTTTAGAGTCAACGTTCGAAGGTGAGGGACGAGGACCTGTAAACGAATATGAGAAGCTGAGGGTACTGCCATCAGCGAAGGAATGAATTGGACTAGAAGTTGCAGACAGGAGATCATTTATAAAAATGAGAAAGAGAGTCGGAGACAAAACTGAGCCTTGAAACCATCCAAAACAGCTTGAATTGAACGTTTCGAAAGATAATGTCTAATCCATAGAAGAAGTTTTTCGTCGATTCCAAATGCACGCATTTTCGACAAAAGGGCTTGATGCCAAACCCTGTCAAATGCCTTTGAAATATCAAGCGCAACAATCTTGATTTCACCACCATGGTGGATTGATTGGTTCCACTTTTCGGTGAGATATGTCATCAAATCACCAGTAGACCTGTTGCTGCGAAAACCATATTGCCGGTCATTGAGAAGTTTTCGTGTTTCAAGATATTTCATAAGCTGACGGTTTATCAGCGTTTCCATGACCTTGGAAAGAAGGGACGTAAGTGCAATTGGTTGGTAGTTGGAGAGAGAAGAAGATTCGCCTTTTTTTGGTACAGGCTGGACAAATGCTTTTTTCCATCTACTCGGAAAGAGTCCTGATGAGTAGGATAGATAGAAAAGCTTACGCAGTGGTTTTGCTAGCGTAGAAGAACACCTCTTCAAAAAGATGGGGGATATACCATCTGGACCAGCGGATTTGTGTATGTCAAGATCAAATAAAACTCTTGCAACTGTACGAGTACGAAAGTGAATTTGTCCCATAGAATGATCTAAGTTCTCAAGTACAGGAGGAGACTGAACACAATCTGGCAATGTAGAATTGGCTGCGAAATACGCAGCAAGCAGATTGGCTTTGTCTAAAGAGCTGACAGCTGGAATGTTTGCCGGGTCAGTCACAAATAGTCCGTTATCATGGCGCTATAAGAGAAGCCATCATTTTTGTAATGACAGCTCGAGCTGATCTACAATCCCAAGGTTTGTAGAGGAGTGTAAGTAGTATTCATACCCAAATCTGTTCTCAAAGTTCTCACGTCAATCCGAAAGGCCTAAGACCGATTAGCTTATTATCATTATTTTTGAAAACTCTGGAAAGATTGGTTGATATTCATCTTCACAGTAGCATTGATGTTAATCAGCTATCTGCATACCAACATGAGTACTGCAAGGGAAAATCTGTAGAAACAGCCCTACACACACTATGCTGCAAGGAGTATACTATGGTTGCATTCCTGTACATCGAAGGTGCTTTAACAAAGTTAATTCGGTAGCGATCATTAAGGCTCTAACATGTCTGAAAGTCGATCACTCACTTGGAATATTGATTAATTTGCTTTTAAGTAGCCGGATTATCAACACAACACTTTGTGATGCTTCGACCAGAAGACATGTCAGTAGAGGGACCCCGCAAGGTGGGGTCCTGTCCCTTCTTCTCTGGAACTTAGTGTTAAACTAGTTTTTACGTATACTGGAAGCAGAGGGATGCCACGTGATTTCCTACGCGGAGGACGTCGCTATTGCTGACTCAGGGAAACACCTGAATATATTCAAGGAGCTTCTCCAAAATGCACTTCATAAACTTTCCAAAAGGGTGGTCAGTTGTTGACTGGGTGTCAACCCCCACAAGATTGAACTGGTCCTATTCACTAGGAAATATAAAATTCCTCACATTGACCACCTTGTCACTAAACGGAGTCAAACTAGTCTTCTGAGACAAAGCAAAATACCTGGGACTTATAATGGACAGGAAGCTTAACTGGAAGCTAAACATAACAGAAAGAGTAAAGAAAGCGACTATAGCACTTTATTCCTGCAAAAAATCCATAGGCTTAAAATGGGGAAAGAAACCTCGTATCACGCATTGGCTCAATATTTATAAGACCGATACTTCTTTATGGAGTAGTAGTGGTAGACAGCGCTAGAGATAGCTTTAAACAGCAAAAAACTAGCCAAAGTGCAGAGAACTGCGTGTCTGTGCATTGGTGGTGCACTCCGTACAACACCCTCAGCGGCACTAGACATTATTTTTCACCTGCTACCCCTAGATATTTTCGGCAAGCAAATGGCAGCTAACTCAGCCATACGCCTTAAAGCCATCAAACAGTGGTCAAATATTCAATATGGTCACTCAAAAATTTTAAACGAACATGAAATATTCCTGAAAACACCGATTACACCCTTACCAGGTTAAAGTTTTAAGTTAAAGTCTAGGGAGAGCAACGAACCTGTGCTAAACGACTTGATCCACTTTTATACCGATGGCTCCAAAACAAATGACGGAGTGGGCACTGGTGTCTTCTCTGACAGGCTAAATCTCAGCATATCTTTCCGTCTTACTGATCATTGCAGCGTGTTCCAGGCGGCACTCATGGCGATCAAAGAAGCCTTATCCTGTCTGAAAGAGAATGTAATATCTGCCAAGGATATTAGCATTTTTCGGTAAGCCAAGCGGCCATCAAATCCTTGGAATCAGTCTCAACAAATTCAAAGACAACTCTAGATTGCCGATAATCTCTGCAGGAGATGTCAACGCGTTTAAACATTCACCAATGCTGGGTGCATGGGCATAGTGACATTCCAGCGAACTGTAAGGCTGATGAACTCTCCAGAAATGGAACCAAATTACCAGTTGTACCCGTCAAGGGTGAACTAGGTATTCCTATCGCTACATGCAAAAGCTTATTAGCGCAACATGCTAACGGCAAATCAAACCTCAGATGGAGTCTTAGTACGACGTGTTAAACAAACAAACAAATTTGGCCAAAGCTAGATTTGAGAAGATCAAAGGGACTGATTTTGCTTGATATGTGGCGCAAATATACGGTCTATATAGGTGTCATGACGGGGCACTGCTCAATAGGTAGGCGACCTCTGTAGGAGCTGCATGGACGAAGAGGAAGAATTTACTGATTTTGCTTGATATGTGGCGCAAATATACGGTCTATATAGGTGTCATGACGGGGCACTGCTCAATAGGTAGGCGACCTCTGTAGGAGCTGCATGGACGAAGAGGAAGAATTTACTGATTTTGCTTGATATGTGGCGCAAATATACGGTCTATATAGGTGTCATGACGGGGCACTGCTCAATAGGTAGGCGATCTCTGTAGGAGCTGCATGGACGAAGAGGAAGAATTTACTTCATCTCCTTTGTAACTTCTCAGCCCTATCAAACAAAAGGAAGCTACATCTTGGAGCTTACTATTTTCATAATCTCAGTGATTTGGCAAAAACCGAAGTGAAAAGCCTCCTCCGCTTCATCAAAAGTCTAAGTGTGCTGCCGAACGCTGGCAGCCACTCTTACCTTACCTTACCTAATTACAGCTCTTAAAATTCTTTGCTCTTCGGCCCAAATACAACAATTTTTGTAGTCATTAAGCCACAAATGAGTCTTATTACTGAACACAATTTCAGTATTCAAGCTTTTTTGTGACGGTTTACTATTCAATTCGCACAGGGATTATTTGAGGTGATAATAATTGATTAAATTAATAATAAATCACTGTAACATAAGCATTATCATAATCAAATGATGTTACGTGTAAATATTTCATCGTTCGGCACTAGAATCGAATTAGGAACACAAATTAAATATGCAAATGAATGACCCACCGTCCGTCACTGTACCATGTAATTAATAAATTTTGATATGTGGCCGAAATCTGGAGGCGTATCCACCAATCAAGTGGTCAACTGTATCCCAAAGTGGAAATTTCAACACAACCGAGAGTTAGAAGACTCAACGAACAACTAACTACCCATACATGCAGGTTGTATCAATGCATGTGTTTGAGTTGGTTTCGAGGAGTGCGTGAAGATCGGTCTTAAAAAAATGCCCCGCACATCAAGTGGCGTTTAGTTAATTTACAAGTAGTTCTCTCCGCCAAGCCATAAAAAAGGAGTCAAGCAGACTGCACCTTGCGAGTTTGGGACTGACAGGTTTGGCATCGCGCAAACGCACCCTTTTTTAATTAATCTGTTTTATGAATGTATATAGAGCATTGACCATTGAACATTGAGTGGAAAATAAGATTCAGGAGTTAATTGAATTTTATCGATGCAAAGTGGCAATCAATATGTTTTGATTTTGAACGTTGATAAGTGTGCAAGATGCGGTATATATAGGGTACATTGGAACTTCTGATGGGAATGCATGGAGCAGGTGATGCTGATGGTACATTTTAGGCAGCGTTAATGGCATATATTATTATGGGATAATTATTATGTAGACCAATAGTATTCGGGACTCTAAACATAAAAAAAAAGTCTTACCATATTCAATAAGAAGTCTTATATTACTCCAAGAAACTTCTCTTTTGGTTGGGTGTTGTAGAACGAGGGTAGACTCTGATTGGCAATGCCCAGTGCTCGCAAACCTGACTACACATCAAATGTGCTTATTTTTTACCTCTAAGTGGTAACCATCGGATACTGTTCTCATCCAACCGGATTTGACTTGCTAAACGATAAGTGCGAGTGTTGATAACAAGACGTAAGATAGCAACACTATAATCACCCCGGTCAGAATGGCGCCGAATGAATACCCGGTCTGCCGTCCCAGGCGAACCTAGATGAGCTGCTTCAACATATTCGGACAACAGCTTATCTAGGAATTTCAAGGGTAAGTCAGGCCCCTTGAACAGAGACAGGCCGGGCAAAAAGAAGATGAAAAACTGTGACATATACTATGGACCGTGTTATAGTGAGCAGAAACAGCAACTATTTGAATGCGGATACCAAAGCACGATGTTAAAATCGTACTAGTTGAACAGTCGACCAAATAAGTTGAACATTGCGATAGACTAGAGGCACACATCCAGTATTTTGGATGTCCGAACATTATGAAGGGCTAACATCGACTCGGACGACTTCCTTTTTGCAGCCAAGGTAAAGATGCGGATATCCATCACGCCACAACAAACCAGAAATACTGTGAAAAAAATTTAATGTCGAAATACTGCATTCGCAAGAGACCGCCAAGGGTTTTTCGCAACGCGTTTCCCTTAACCTCTCGATTCACACCATACCATAAGCATCTAATGTCGAAGAACAATCGCAACGATGCCAACCAGCCATTAGATCAGCCGCAACTGATGTGCTAGGTTTCTCGCGGCCACCGGCAAGAAACCCCTGGTTTGATGAGGCATGCCGACAGATACTCGCAGCTAAGAACGAGGCCTACAAGGTTAAGCTGCAGGTGAAGACGAGAGCTGCCACTGACCTCTATAGGCAGAGAAGAAGGCAAGAACAACGGCTTTTCAGAAAGAAGAAAAAAGAGCAAGAAAAGCGCGCGATCGAGGATATAGAGAGGTGCCACTCCAGGAACGATGTTCGCTACTTTTACCAAAGTGTAAAACGTCAAAGCCAAGGATACAAGGCTCGAACACAATCTTGTCGAGACGAACAAGGAAATATCGTAGTTGAGACACAGTCGATGCTGAGGATATGGAAGAACTACTTCTATAAAACGGCGATGAAGAACAACATTCCGCTGTCAGGCAGACCGAACCATTTAATATTGGCAACGACAGCGAAAACTGCCAACCACCCGACTTTGGCAGATCCTGGAAAAAAAACCTTAGAAGTTCAAATCGAAACCCACCACCTATTTATCGATTTCAAAGCCGCATACGACAGCATTTATTGAGACGAACTACACAGATCCATGTCTAGTTTTGGTATACCGCCCAAACTCGTCCGTTTGTGTGGGATAACGATGGAGAATTATCGCTGCTCCATCAGGGTCGGAAACGACCTTATCGACACATTCGATACAAAAAAAGATTTAGGCAAGGCGATGCGCTGTCATGTGACTTCTTCAATTTGATTCTTGGGAGGATTGTGCAAAACTCCCGAGCCAACACTAGAGGTACAAATTTTCAAAAATCGGTGCAACTACTAGCATACGCTGACGATATTGACATCATTGGTAAGACTCAACGTGATGTCATAGCCACCTTTGCTAGTATAGAGAAGGAAGCGGCAAAAATGGGTTTAGCAGTAAAGGAGGGTAAGACAAAGTATATTCTGTCAACACGAAAAGACACACAACATCGACGAATTGGACAGAATTTCACCATTGACAGATATAACTTTGAGGTAGTACGGGGCTTTGTCTACCTCCGCTCCGCTATTAACTCTGACAACAACATCTCGTCAGAAATCAAACGAAGAATTACTCTTGACAATCGCTGTTTCTTCGGGCTAAGAAGGCAATTTAGTAGTAAAGCCCTCACTCGAACTACTAAGGAGATCCTATCTAAGACCCTGATTATCCTAGTCCTGCTCTACGGCGCTGAAGCATGGACCGTATCAAAAGCGGATGAAGAAATCCTTGGTCGATTCGAGAAAAAAATTCTTCGAAAAATCTTCGGTCCCGTTTGCGTTGACGGGCTATACAAATACAAATACAAATTTTTGGCGCAACAGGATCGTTAGTACCCAGGGGCTAGCTTTTCTCACAACCATTCATGTGTGCGTGTGTACTTCTTTGCACGATGGCGGGACCTCCTGTTTTATGCCGACTCCGAACGGCTAAGTTGAGATAAGCTATTCTTGACATTGATACTACTCGGATGATTTGTCAGATCATCACGAGAGGAGGGCCAGTGGAAAATCATTTAGGTGTTGCTACGGCTGGGAATCGAACCCAGACATTCTGCGCGGCAGTTCATCGCAATAACCATCGCGCCACTGAGCCCCCTTGACGGGCTATGGAGACGAAAATTCAACCACGAACTATTCGAGCTGTACAGCGACATACCCCTAGTCAAAAAACTCCGCATTGGACTTTAAGATGGCTAGGACATGTAGAACAAAGTGACACCAATATACCGTCTCGCAGAGTCTTCGATTCCCAGCCAGATGTCGAACGCAGTAGAGGAAGACCTCGCCTTAAGTCGCGCGCACATGTAGAAACCAACCTCAACCAACTTGGAGTGCGCAACTGGAGGCAGTTAGCTAAGGACCGGGCTAATCGAAGATGCGTGTTGGTTGAGTCCCAGGTTCATACCGGACTGTAGCGCCACTTAAGTAACTAAGTAAGGATATTCTCTTCAAAAACGCAACACAATCAACTTTAACCATAGAACAAAAATGGTAGTAACCATTTGAAAGCCGAGCTGCACTTTAAGTGATCAACTTCAACTTCGTAAAAGTGAAATAACTACAGACATCTGGACGTTGGCACTCGTCTTCGTCTGGCATTCTGGGTTCCCGAGCATATCGGATTGGACTAAAAAGAGGGTGAACTAAACCTGACCAGATGAAGCTCTAATCTGAACCCTTCACTAGCGGACGTATAGTTTTTACCGTTATTCAATTGATAGAAGCCAAATCACTGTGCACGTCTGGTGTCGATATAATTTTTTTCTGCTTAAGCTGCTGCTTGAATGAAGAAATCGATTTTGTAGAACATCTTCTGCGACACTGCCTAGTTTGTGAGGAAGGCTGTTTATATTACATGGAAGCACGGTTAGGAGATAGGTGACTTGGCAAAGATACCTTTTCCAGACTTCGAAAGATTTTTAAACAAATAAAAGTGTTTCTGTTCTACAATGTCTCTTCTGCGTGCAAATTAGTACGCTATATGAATATAGCGATTCGAAGCTATCCTTAACTATATAGACTGAATATTAGAACAAGCTAAATGACCAGGAATTAAAGAAACTAGTTTGTAGTAACATTAAGTCATTTTTTATAAATTTGCGGTACATACGCTAAAACCATTCCCGAAAACTTTCTGCGGTAGAAGTTTGTCAAGAACCCGAAATATGAGTGATGGGCTTGGTAAAGGCTTACCACCTAACCCCTCATGTCAAATAACACTTCAAAAGGATACTAACTTCCAATGAAAACACTACTCATAAAAATATATACATTTTATTTATCACAACTCTTTTATTTTATTGTTTTACGAAACTGAACAGTTAATTAAAATATCATTAAGCAATGATGACAATGATTAGCAATACTTCAGTAAATTACTTTATTTTCATTTATTATTACATATTTTTAATTTATTTTATTATAACAAAATCTAGTCTATAAGAGTTGACCATTCACTAGCTTATCACATCGCCATCTTCATTTTGACGCAACATTTCCAATTTCATCTCATGTTCGCGTGCCTTTAGTCGTAACTCCGCAATGGACGAGCTACGTCTGTCTTCAGGTGGTGTTGGTCTTCTTGTAGAAAGTCCGGAGGTAATAGGATTCGAAATAGCGGAAGTCGGTGAAATAGTTGGAGAAGCTATAAGGTTGCACGAGATCACCTCAGGCGTTACCGGTTTCGAGGTAGCTGATGGTGGACGTGGAATTGCTGACATATTGGCTAAAAGCGATTGGAAAGACGTCGATGGGGAGTACATGGAAGCCATACTGTGTGGCATCATTTGCGGAGGTGCCCTATAAGAAAGAAATTTTATTTTTAATTATAAGAAATTTGTTGCAAGCTAATATGAGTGATTAAAGTTTTATAAATGAACTCATTGTCAGCACGTGTATCTATTTAGCTTACCTTTGAAACTGGTTCAAGTATCCGGAGGGAATCATCGGGCCACCGGATAAGTGAGGATATCGTAGAGCCACCAAGTTCGCTGATGTATCAAATGGTTTTCGTAAACTAAATCCTAAATGAGCGAAATGACTTGGTGGCAATGTGGATCCTACAATAGTTTGCATTTGATTTGGTCCGCTAGCAATAAATGGATTATAGGGATGTGACTGAGGTCCGACTTTTTCCTGCTTACGCCATTTGGCTCTTCGGTTTTGAAACCATACCTGAAAGATGGAAAATATTTTTAGTTGTCTTTGTTGTATTGGCAAGTCTAAAGAACTCATAAGGTACTAAGATCAAATGAAAAGGCTTAAAAAATATTGGCACAAAGGCTCTCAATATTACGTGGTATTTGTTAAGACCTTTCTAAAATGAAACCTGCTTGTGATTCGGTAAAGTGCCTTTCAAGGATTGAGATTCCACTGTCAGGCCTTCAGGGTAACAGTTTTTATTGAGTACAATCAACTTGGTATAAGAAAGATGATTCTTTTCTAATTGAGAACAGAGTTGGAACATTCACAGACATTACAGTGATCTAGAAAATATTATAGATTGTAAAAGGATAAACACAAGGAATACAGGAAAGGGATACTTGAGACATGCCCACCAAAGATTAGCCTTGACTTGACAGACGTCAAGGGTTATCGACTTTAAGCCGTTTTGTGATCATCTGAAAGTGCTCTGCATAAGAGTCAGGATTAATGCGAGGTCTTCCTCTACTGTGAGCCGGAATATTGGTGTCCATTCGTTCTACATGTCCTAGCCATCTTAAACGGCCAATGCGGAGATATTTGACTAAGGGGATGTCGCTGTACAGGTCGTTCTTGGTCGAATCTTCATCTCCATAGCCCGTAAACGCAAAGAGGATCGGAGATATTTAGAAGAATTTTCCTCTCAAATCGACTAAGGATTTCTTCATCCTTTTTTGACACGGACTGGGATGATCAGTGGCTTATATAGGATCTCCTTAGTAGTTCGAGTGAGGGCTTTACTACTGAATTGCCTTCTTAGAGATTTGCGTTCGTTTAATTTTTGACGTGATGTTGTGTGTCAGAATCGATGGTTGTTGCGATGAATTAATATTTTCACTGGCCTTCTTCACGCGATGATCTGGCAAATCGTTCGAGTTCAATTCAGGTGTTCGGATTCGGAATTAAACTATAGGTTCCGTGGAATATTTATACACGCACGCATAAATGGTCGTGAGAAAATGAAATTTGCTGGGACCTTACGATCTTGTAGCGCCAAATTGGTTTTCTAAACAACCACCTGCTGAAACCGCAATTAATACCATCCAATGTGGAAATAGTCATTAAACTTCATGGTGAATTGGTTAAGGATACAATACCCGGGGGGCTACACTCCAACGATAAACAAAATACGACCCACGGGTTTTATAGTCAATTTGAGAGTAATGTTATGCGACATGCTAAGTCTAATAATCAACACAAATTTTAATAAATCAAGGACTTCATCGTTAAAATAGAGAAATTTAAAATTCGGTGGTTTGGTAAAAACCGAAACGAACACACATAGTGGCCTCTAATTAAAAGGCTTGCAGTTGCGTATGATACATATAATCATCAGTAGCACTAAGTGTCCTCGACTTCGATTTCAAAAAGCAGAGATCTGATGTCTTCTTATCAAGTCATAGATGCTAGGCACTTATGCATCATGCTAAATATGAATATCTCCAAAGGAGTCAACAGACAAGGGGACTTTTCGTTTAATTCCTTAGAGAGCCTAAGATGGCCGTAGATAGTCAGAGACAATAAAGATCCACTGAGCTATAGACCAGACTCTAATAACATACACCCACATTGGTACAAGCTTCGCAATGTCATTGAAGAGTTATCCGAATCAGGTTGTCATATTATCAGCCACATAGTTGGTACAGAACACCAAGACACTACTAACATTAAACCAGGTAAGGGCTATAAAAGTACCAAAACAGAAAAACGAAATATAAGAAATTATACAGACTTCCAGCTCAGTCTTGTCTTGTGACAAGAAAATCATTTGGAAAATCTACAATTAAGTTAAGTAGTATGACACCCGACCTCAAGCCTGAAACACACTATTTACGAAATAGTTTCCAAGCAGCGTTTCCAGCGACAATTTTACCATTTATTATTTTTCGTGGTTTTGGTCCTGTGTGCGAGGAAGGCTCAGTGTGGCTCAGTGTGGCTCAGTGGCGCGATGGTTAGTGCGAGAAGCTGCCGCGCGAAAGTTCTCAGTTCGATTCCCAGCCGTAGCAACACCTAAAATGATTTTTCACTGGCCCTCCTCTCGTGATGATTTGACAAATCATCCGAGTAATATCAATTGTCAAGAATAGCTTATCTCCACTTCGCAGTCAGCATAAAACAGGAGGTCCCGCCATCGTGCAAGACTCACACATGAATGGTTGTGAGAAAGCTAGGCTCTGGGTACTAACTAACAGACGTTAGTGCATAGCAATCAAAATGTTGAAGACCAACAAGACCTTCATTTCTTACACAGAGGTGATGTCTTCTAACGGTGTACGCACCAAATCGGTGGGAGAGGTGATGTCTTCTAACGGTGTACGCACCAAATCAGTGGGAGAATAAAGTTGTTCAAAGGTATGTCTGCTAATTAGATTCTTGATTCCGTAAGAACTTGAGATCCTTTATCGACGCATATAAATAATAAATGGGATATGTAGATAAGATCTGTTTAAACGTCTGAAGTTTGATTTCTGGGACCCCCGCTCCCCGCTGAAGCTTTTTAGTGTGATGAATTGAAATACCATCGAAACTGTTCCAGGAGCATCGATTTCGCCAAATACTATGATAAACGCTGTGCATCGTTCAGTTCAAAGTCAGGTAGCCAAAACTTCAGAGGGACTCGAAATGTTTATCAATCTTGCCTTGAACCAGAAAGTGCGTTGAGCAAGTGGCAACACGGATGGTATTCAACGCCCGGCGGAAAAACATGAATGCTGGCAACTACACTTTAAAGAGATTAAGGAGTTCATTTCGAACTGCTAGCCAATATGTATGACAGCATAGTGAAGAAAACAAAGGCGCCCACTTGCTCATCTGTCACTTATGGCATCTTTATATGCATCGATTTTTCGGCCATAAATCGCAACCTTGGAGTCCATCTGACGTTCGTGCGTTCGAAAAATCTAGACACGAACTGGACGCGGTTGCAGTTGCGTCAGATGCAATTGGATGGCAAAGCGAATGCATCTAAGTTCTTAAGGCAACACAATTGTAACACCACAGAGGCTCAACAAAAGTACAATTCTATGGCAGCACAGTTGTACAAGGTTGTAGACGATGACGCAGAATGCCATGAAATTGCATGGAACTAAGCTTCATTTGAACAATCAGAACGAGAAAGAAGAGGTTGAGGTAAACATGGAGGAGGACTTCTTTACCTATAGTGCGATGACAGTTTTGACACTCTCAATCAGCAGAACAACAACAGCGAGCTGACGGCCAAGATCGAAATGACACCCAAACAGCCGTCATTGTCAAATCTATCAGAGCCAAGGGTTGATCTTTCGGGGTTATCGAGCAATGCCCAGCACCAGCCATAGGTGTTCGTAAGATTCAACCGAAGAAAAACGGGATAGGTGGCCTAGAAGCAACTGAAGTGAAGACGAACTTTGCTGAGATTGAACAAAGAGCCAATTTGGCAAATCAAATGAAAGAGCCAGTGCCTGAGAAGAAGCAACTCACTGAAGAGGAAGAAATGGAATCTGTTGCCAGTGTCCGACTTGCTTAGCAAGATATATTGATAAAGGAATCCAAAGAGGAGGAAAAATTGAAAAGCATCGACCCACTCAAAGCCAAACAAACGACTTGGGATTCAATTTGAGAGGTTCGAACGTTTCACACTCGGCAATCAGTGACATGGAAACCATTGCCCAGACAGCTGCTCCAAAATCATCATCATCTGGAACAAAATCATCATTTGACCGGGATATGAACAGTGACTCCCTGCTTGGCTATTCCCCACCAATGTATACAATATCAAAACAAGACAAAGAATTAGAAATGATGGGCTTCGAGTCCATCGAGTCCAAAGACTCGCATCATTCCAATATTACATCCATGTTCGCCGCCCCATCGGCGAGCTCAAACAAGCCAATCACTTCTACTCACGAAAAGACTACTGCCGCACTCAAGCCATACGGCTCCAGCTTAGTGCATTCAAGTATAAAAGGCAAAAAAAAAAAAAAAACGACGAAACTTAACTTAGAAACCGATGCTACCTTGGCGTGGAAAACCTAATTGGGTTAACATTTGGAATGTATATATGCTTTCCATAGTGAAACCTAATAATACCAGTCCTACTTTATGACGAGGAGTCTTAGAATATAAAAGCGGAACAAATATTGGGAACTTCCGAATCAACAATTCTTCATCGAATATTTGGTCCTGTAAGCGAGGATGGCAAACACGAAAAAATAAAATGGCAAACCTTATGAACCTCAATATGTCAAAACTAGTCGACTCTATTGGGTCGATCAAATCAAGGGAAAAATAATAATTCCAGAATTGAGGCGAAAATGACCAGCTTGTATTACAACTGTATTACAACTGAAAACATCATATTTAGAATCGAATAGGAAGGCCGACTTCCCTGTATCAAAGCAAAGGCTCCAAATTTTTCATTAAGTAAAATTAAGTTCTTCTACATTCATGTGTTCAACTTTTTATCTAATTGGTGCTTTACTTGCCCTATCCATCCTAAACCTCCAATGCCGTTTTTGGATCAAGTCTATGTCGTAAAGTTTCAACGAAAGCGGGTCCAGTGATTTTATCACTCGGCTTATCCTTCAATGGCGTATAGAAGGACTGGGACAATCAGGGTCTGCGATAGCATCTGCTTAGTACCGGCTAAGCCTTTATTATTAAATTGAGTTTGGACCACGTAGAAAAAGAAGTTGGGAAGAATAATTCTTAGTACGACATCATTCTATCGACATCGCCCAAAGACGGACACTAAACTTAGTCATGACTCTGTATAGCCATATGATTTAAATCATATCGTCGAATTTTAAATTAATTAATGTGTGAAGTTATATTATTTCGACTTCGTAAACTTTTCCAAGACCTGGCAAAGTGTGAAGTTTTGATCAGTTGTGGACTAAAACAATTGAAAGGGATTAATTGGATGGTTTGATGAGGAATGTCGACAGATGCTCGCAGCCAAGAACGAGGCCTACAAGGCTAAGACGCAGGTGAAGACGAGAGCTGCCATTGAGCTCTATAGGCAAAGAAGAAGGGAAGAACATCGGCTTTTCAAAAAGGAGAAAAAAGAGCAAGAAAAGCGCGCGATCGAGGATATAGATAGGTGCCACTCCAGGAACGATGTTCGCAAGTTTTACCAAAGTGTAAAACGTCAAAGCCAAGGCTACAAGGCTCAAACAGAATCCTGTCGAGATGAACAAGGAAATATCGTAGTTGAGACATAGTCGATGCTGAGGATATGGAAGAACCACTTCTGCAGACTGTTAAACGGCGATGACGGACAACATTGCGCTGTGAGCCGCAACGAACAATTTAATATTGGCGAAGACAGCGAAAACTACCAACCATCCGACCTAAGTGAAGGGAGTATAAATATCTAAACTCAAGCTTTAACAAGGACGGCGGAAATGACGGCCTTCCCGCTGAGCTTTATAAAGCTGGCGGAGATGACTTGGTAAGCAACATCCACCAACTCATAAGCCAAATCTGGTCGATTGAAAGCATGCCTGAAGAATCGAACCTCAGCATCGTTTGCCCGATCCACAAAAAAGGAGACCCTCTGAACTGCGCCAACTACAGAGGCATAAGTCTACTCAATCTCGCTTACATGATCATATCTGCCGTAATATGTGAACGCTTGAAACCGTTTACCAACAACCTGATCGGCCCTTATCAGTGTGGTTTTAGGCCAGCAAAGTCCACAATCGATCAAATTTTCACACTTCGGCAGAGAAGGTAAAAATGGGTTTAGCAGTAAATGAGGGTAAGACTAAGTAAATGCTGTCAACACGAAAGGACACACAACATCGACGAACGTCACCATTGACAGATATAACTTTGAGGTAGTACGGGGCTTTGTCTCCTCCGCTCCGCTATTAACTCTGACAACAACATCTCGTCAGAAATCAAACGAAGAATTACTCTTGCCAATCGCTGTTTCTTCGGGATTGAAGGCAATTTAGTAGTAAAGCCCTCGAACTACTAAGGAGATCCTATATAAGACCCTGATCATACCAGTCCTGCTCTACGGCGCTGAAGCATGGACCGTAGCAAAAGCGGATTAAGAAACAATTGGTCGATTCGAGAGAAAAATTCTTCGGAAAATCTTCGGTCCCGTTTGCGTTGACGGGTTACGGAGACGAAGATTCAACTACGAACTATACGAGCTGTACAGTGACATACCCCTAGTCAAAAAACTCCACATTGGACGTTTAAGATGGGTAGGACATGTAGAACGGATGGACAACAATACTCCGGCTCGCAGAGTTTTCGATTCCCAGCCAGACGTCGGTCATAATTGGTCATTGGTCATTGAACAAAAGGGAATTTATATTTATATAAGAAGAAGGAGAATATAGAAAAATGTAGGAGAAGCTAAGTTTGAGGCCATAAACTCAAGATTTATATTTATACTTTCGTTCATTGAAACTAATTAATTAGTATAATACATATTAACTAGTGACTTGGCGTCCATTTAAACTGATTCCTACCAGCTTACCTTGCAAATACTATCGATTCGGCAAATCATTCATTTCACCTTTTTTTCATACAAAACCAACTCATATACCGTTGATACAGTTTAATTTTTTGCTTAAAATTTAGATCCACTTCTACCTTTATTTTCTTGATACGGAATGTTACATGACGCATAGGTCAGCGAGTTCCCTTCGATATAAAGTCACTCCATGCCACTGTTATACTGAAAAAGTACCATTCTACGTTTGCTACCTTCTTCTCAGACAGGATTATGTATATCAAGTGTTCATTTTGTCGATGTTAATTGATAACTTTCTAGGCTTGTGAAAAACGGCAAGATTGATGGATCATCTCTAATGCAAATCCTTTATATGTATAAGGTGTTTTTTAAGAGGTATAGAACTTCCGATAGGGATAACTGTCAAACTAGCTGTCATACTAATGAAGTTTGTTTGACTTTTTTTCAGTGTACTTTGGCAAATCACCACGATATAACTTACACCAGAAAAACGTTTACAAATCACGGACATTTATTTCCAAAATTTGCGGTCTGTCTGCCAATCTTATAGAGCACTTCGTCATGTTTACGGTGAGCGTAATCGTCCATCTGTGCAGCTTATACGAAATACTATGCATCGATTCATGACCATGTCTTTTTGAAAATATATTCATCCAAATCAAGTCCGTATCGTGCGTACAGAAGAAGCCATCGTGCGCCGCTGTAGACGTGAGTATGACAGAGGACCCGAATTTATTGGTCAGACGCGAACCGTTCTTAGCAACTCGGTCTCTGCTCTGTTAAGAAAGATATTGGCCTACATCCATATAAGATCCAACTGGTGCAAGAATTAAAGTCAGCGGACCATCAATTGCGTCGTGTGTTCCGTGGATGGACTGAGAATCAACTAGAAGTTGAACCAGATTTTTATCGTCAAATCATCTTCATCGATGATGCTCATTTCTGACTTGGGTATGTTAACAAGCAGAATTGTCGGTTAGGGGGTGAACACAACCCTCATGAGTCTCTTAAGACTATTTTACATCCCGGAAAAAGTCACTATTTGGTGCGGTTTACATGCCGAAGGCGTCATCGGCCCTTTTGTCTTTTAATCCGAAACCGGTGTCAACATTATACCGTGAATGGCGAACGCTACAGACAAATGATTTGTGATTTTTTATTCCTCATGTCATTACAAATAATTTGGGAAGAAATTGTTCCAACAAGACGGCGCAACATACCATACAGCCCGTATAACCATGACTTTGTTGAATCAAACGTTTGGTGACCGAATCATCTCAAGAAATGGACCTGTGAATTGGCCACCTCGTTTCTGTAAGTGTAAGTCAAATCTCTGGTCTATGATTATAAACCAGCAACGATTGATCACTTAGAATCCAACATTCGACGCACTATTGATGAAATAAGACCGGGTCTGCTCGAAAAAGTGGTGCAAAATTAGACCAACAGGATAGCGCAGTGGCAGAGGTGTAATGGAAGAAACTATTTTTTAAAATTAATTGCCATGAAATTTGTGAGCTAATGTAGCCAAAGTTTTGTTTATTCCATTGAATTTGTTGTGTTATTTTTTTTAAAGTACTATGCCTCTAAAAAAAACACCCTATATATTGCGAGGCTTCACGTTCACTAAAAGATTCTATCAACAGATGCATTTAGCACTATAAAAGTTGTCAGGACCCTCCATTTTATTCGCCACAGCGAATTCAAAAATGCTTATATGATTCTAGAAGCTCATTTTCTTAAAATTGCATCTGATTCATCACTAAAAATATCCGAATCGTTCAACGACATCTCAAAGAACTAACACAAACCGAATATACCATTCGTGATATAATATACTCAACAACCTCCAACCAAACACATAAATTGATCATCCACATGCACAGGGACAGATCCACAAATTAAACAGCTTATTTATAATTTACACTTGTAATTCTTATCACTGTCTGTTGAGCATCAGGGACCAATTTACGAAAGCCCGCCAATCTTCTCGCGTCCGCTCTTCCTTTTCCGACATCTTTCCTAGCTGTTGCGCTTTTTTGTTAATGCTAACTCAGCGGCCATCAAGCTAATTGACTTTGAAATACAAAAACAAAAACCAACATCCAACAACAGAACAAATAACTGCACGAAACGCAGATGATGGCAAAAAGAAGTGCACATCCATACCAAGACCCAGATAAATGAGCCACAAAGCGAACAACAATAAAATCGGACCAGAATGCGACTGCAATGATGTGAAGAATGGAAGAAGAAAAATATCACATTCAAAACATAATACCGATTAGTCGAAGATGAAATATTTTCGGTATAATTGGATGGCAATATCTCAAATCGCTGAAAATTTATTAGCTACGAGTTTCCGACTGCTGTACAATGGCGCCATTTAACCGGTGTCAATCGGTTCCCTATATGCGGTTTTGATAAACTCATTTTCTTTGAGCTCCTTTTTCAATGACATTCATGTGGAAACTTACTTGTATGGTCCGGGCATAACCTCAATTCTGTGTAGAAGGACATTGTGATCATTTCTGACAACTCTGTTTGACCCGAGAATAAAGCTATTACTCGAATTAGGTTAATTGATCTGCACTCAGGAGATTTATTTTAGATTTTATGAGGATGACGTTTTTTTGTTGACAGTTTGGATGTGCGTCATCCAAGTGGAAAATAATAATTTATAGCTGTGACAATGGTTTAATGGTTGAATAAATGTTTGGAGTAATTTTCTATAAAATGTTGTATAGATATTATAAATTGAGTTGCCGGACCTTATGCAAGGAATATCATGTCTCTGTACACTGATATACTCTCGTCCATCAGCCACAAATCCATACTTTGACGAAGAATGCCGACGGATGTCACTGAGCTTAATAAGCAAAAGAGAAGGGAGGAAGGAAGAAGAAGGATCATGCAAATTGGGCATTGATTTAGTATATAGAAAGGTGAAAATCCATGAATAATGTCCGAATGTTTCATAACAGTCTGTACATAATCCTGTCGATTATAACTAGGTAAGAAACGACGTTGTGTCACAGTCGATGCCTCAGTCTATTAAACGGTGATCTTGAGTAATCACTCGCTGCCTGTCAGCGAGTGATTACTCAAGAACGGTCTTCTTAACAATTGGCAACGACAGCAAAAACTACCAGTCATGCAACCGTTGTGAAATTGGGACAATAAAATCAAAGCTTAAGCTTAACAAGACTGCCAGAAATGATGTCTATTCTGCGCTATAAAAAGAGGGGAGATGACTTGTTAAAAAGCATACAAAAACTAATTAAGAAAACTTGATCCTGTCAATGTATGCCTAATAAAGAAAATCTTACCATGCATCGTCCTCAAAAAAATAACCCACTGAATTGGGTCAATAGGTCAATCCTTAATTTTAGCTGTAAGATCCTGTGTGGCTTAATATTGAAGCTTTAGGATTATTCCTACGAGGATTATGTAGAACTCGAAAGCTTAAACCAGAGGGACAATCTTCCATCAATCTGTAGCATACCCCGATCGGCGTTTTTCGAGACCTTTTTCTTGCGATTAGAAGCACAGAGAAGTAAGAAGATGAAATGGATTTAGCAGTAAACGAGGTAAGAACCAGGGATATGCTGTCAAATGGGGCACACTTTAAAAAATGAACAAACAAATACAAATTTTTGGCGCAACAGGCTCGTTAGTACCCAGGGCCTAGCTTTCTCACAACCATTCATGTGTGCGTGTGTACTTCTTGCACGATGGCGGGACCTCCTGTTTTATGCCGACTCCGAACGGCTAAGTTGAGATAAGCTATTCTTGACAATTGATACTACTCGGATGATTTGTCAGATCATCACGAGAGGAGGGCCAGTGAAAAATCATTTAGGTGTTGCTACGGCTGGGAATCGAACCCAGACCTCCTGCGCGGCAGTTCATCGCACTAACCATCGCGCCACTGAGCCCCTCAAAAAATGAACGTAATAATTAAACATATGAGAGGCTACAATCCGCTATGCGGATCGTTGAATACCCTATCCCATCCCATCCTTTAAATTAATATCCTCAAAATATAGGCCTTATGGCGATGAAAAACAGAAAATGACATTGTCACAATATATTGCTCAGACAGTTTCTCAAAATCTTTTGTGGTTCGACAAAAAACAACGGTTTTCTATTGCTAATGCCTTGGGATGGGGTATACAAATGGTTTTTGTAAGAAAACGCCCCCAAAATGTGGGCGTAGGTGAAAATGATATATGGACAAAATGTTTATATTACCATTGCGGAAGCATTTGTTTCAACATTTTTTTCGAAAGTTTTAAAATTTGGACAAAAAACGTTTTTTACTTAAAACGCCCCCAAAAAGTGGGCGTGGCAAAAAACTTTGTATGGACGAAATATAGATATTAGGATTGTCTAAATATGTTGCAAACACACTTTTTTGAAATTCCTTACGGTTTGGCTTAAAACTACGTTTTTTCTAAAAGGGGGCGTGGCAGTGGGCGGATTTTAAAAATTTTTACACTTGTTCTGGTGACTCGGCCAAGGATCCTATGTACCAAATTTCATTATCCTAGCTTAAAATTTAAGGCCCAAAAATCGGTGACGAACAGACAGACGGACGGACGGACGGACGGACAGACAGACATGGCTAATTCGACTCAGCTAGCGATTCTGAGTCGATCCATATACTTTGAGGTATATGTAGCAAAATTATTTCTCTATGTTACAAACTAAGTATCAAAACTAATATACCCCCTATGGGATAGGGTATAAAAACATCGAAAAGGATGAAAGGTTGCATTGTCTCAGACAGAGACCCTCAAGAACTTGTTAATTTAAAAAAAAAACTTAATTTAAAAAAAAGTTAGACCTAAGTAATGCAGGCTTCAATATAATTGGATACGCCGATGACCTAGTCATCATAATTAGGGGCAAAGAACCAAACGAGGTTACAACACGTTTGCAAAACGCGCTTAAGATAGTCATAGACTGGTGTAGAAAAGAAAATCTTTCTATAAACTCCAGCAAGGCTATCATCGTCCCTTTTACGAAAAGGAGAAAATTAAATCTTACCCAAATTTCAATCAGTGGTACATACATTGAGTATTCCAACGAAGTAAAATATCTTTTAGTGATCCTCGACAAAAAACTAAGCTGGAACTCCCACATAAACAACAAAATTCAAAAAGCAACCAAAGCTTTCTGGACTTGCCGAAACATGTATGGTAAAACCTGGGGAATCTCTCCAAAGACCACACACTGGATCTACACGATCATGGTCAGGCTCATTATAACATACGTTTCAATAGTATGGTCCACAAAAAAGGAGACCCTCTGAACTGCGCCAACTACAGAGGCATAAGTCTACTCAACATCGCTTACAAGATCCGTTTACCAACAACCCTCTTCGGCCCTTATCAGTGTGGTTTTAGGCCAGGAAAGTCCACAACCGATCAAATTTTCACACTTCGGCAGATCCTGGAAAAAACCCAAGAAGTCCAAATCGATACCCACCACGTATTTATCGATTTCAAAGCCGCATACAACAGCATTTATAGAGACGAACTATACAGAGCCATGTCTTGTTTTGGTATACCGTCCAAACTCGTCCGTCTGAGTAGGATGACGATGGAGAATTCTCGCTGCACCATCAGGGTCGGAAACGACCTCACCGACACATTCGATACCAAAAAAGGATTTAGGCAAGGCGATGCGCTGTCATGTGACTTTTTCAATTTGATTCTTGAGAGGATTGTGCAAAACTCCAAAGCCAACAACAGAGGCACAATTCTCCAAAAATCGGTGCAACTACTACCATACGCCGACGATATTGACATCATTGGTAGGACTCAACGTGATGTCATAGCCACGTTTGCTTGTATAGAGGAGGAAGCGGCAAAAAAGGGTTTAGCAGTAAATGAGGGTAAGACTAAGTATATGCTGGCAACACGAAAGGACACACAACATCGACGAATTGGACAGAACGTCACCATTGACAGATATAACTTTGAGGTAGTACGGGACTTTGTCTACCTCGGCTCCACTATTAACTCTGACAACAACATCTCGTCAGAAATCAAACGAAGAATTACTCTTGACAATCGCTGTTTCTTCGGGCTAAGAAGGCAATTTAGTAGTAAAGCCCTCACTCGAACTACTAAGGAGATCCTATATAAGACCCTGATCATCCCAGTCCTGCTCTACGGCGCTGAAGCAAGGACCGTATCAAAAGCGGATGAAGAAATCCTTGGTCGATTCGAAAGAAAAATTCTGCGGTCCCGTTTGCGCTGACGGGCTATGGAGACGAAGATTCAACCACGAACTATACGAGCTGTACAGCGACATACCCTTAGTCAAAAACTCCGCATTGGACGTTTAAGGTGGCTAGGACATATAGAAAGAATGGACACCAATACTCCGGCTCGCAGAGTCTTCGATTCCCAGCCAGACGTCGGACGCAGTAGAGGAAGACCTCACCTCAAGTGGCGCGCACAAGTAGAAAGCGACCTCAACCAACTTGGAGTGCGCAACTGGAGGCTGTTAGCTAAGGACCGGGCTAATTGGAGAGGCATGTTGGTTGAGGCCCAGGTTCATCCCAGACTGTAGCGCCGTAGCGCCACTTAAGTAAGTAAGTAAGTAGTAATAGTGTGGTGGAACAAAGTCACCCAAAAAACAACTACATATAAATAAATTAAACAAGGCACAACGGCTTGCCTGTCTGGGCATTACCGGAGCTATGCGTACCTGTCCCACAGCGGCTCTAGAAGCCTTAATAGGACTAACGCCCCTCCTTATATATATAAAAAAGTGGCAATTCGCAGCTCAGCAAGTTTTACACAAGCGGAAGAGTTAAACATTAGCGAACACCTAAAACTAATTGAACTTCTATCCGAACTTCCAGAACTTGACATGATCTGTGCGGTTACAGACCGCTTACCAAAGACACTTTGCTTCAACAAAAGATTCTCAACAGAGATCACAACCAGACAAGCATGGTGTAGCAATAACCCACCAAACTGCCAAAACGGCCTAAAGTGGTATACGGATGGTTCTAAAATTGATTCAGGGGTAGAAGCTGGCATACATGGATCAAATAGGAACATTTCAAAAAACCCTAGTGTATTTCAAGCTGAGCTCCATGCCATAAAAGAATGCGCAAACCTAATACACAACTCAGGTATTAAAGGAGCCAACATCCATATATTCACGGACGGTCAAGCAGTTATAAAAGCACTTAGCTCACACATTATTGACTCCAAATTAGTACTTCACTGCTTCAATTCCCTCCAAACACTCAGTTCCAGGAAAAAAACCAGACTATGGTGGGTCCCCGGACATAAGGGGATTGAAGGTAACGACAAAGCTGATGAGCTAGCCAGAAAAGGTTCAGAAATCCCTTCATTGGTCCCGAACCCTTCTGTGCAATCCCCAAATCAGCCATAAATCTGGTTATAAAAAACTGGGAACAAAACAACTGTTATTCATACTGGGAGACCATCCCAGGCCCAAGACAGGCGAAAAGAGTTATTCAGCCCTTCAAAGCAGATGCCAATAAGACACTAAATCTTCGCAGGCACGATATCAAAAACTTAGTAGGCTACCTAATTGGTCATCACGGTCTGCGATATCACCTAAATAAAATGCATCTAGTCGACTCACCGGAGTGCAGACTATGTCTAGAAGAAGACGAAACAGCCGAGCATATCATATGTGAATGTCCTTCCCTTTACGGCATGAGAAGGGAATCTGTCTTCAGGGAATTTTTAAGTCCCGCAGAACTAAGAAAATCTTCTGCTGAACGTATTATCAGCTACATTAAGAAAGTAGAAGCGCTACTAACATAAAAAACATCTGACGGCAAGCACAATAGATCTTTTAGGTCGACGTGCATCTTACTGCTCAGGCAAGTCAGAATTTACAAAAAAAACATGATCAACGCCCAAGACGTTCCAGTCAACTGGTTAAAGCGGTAAAATTGGGTGTTATCGAGAACCCACATGTGTCGTATCTTCATCGTCTTATCGAACAACCTTGAGGCACAAATTGCAAGATGATTTGCATTTGTTTCCGTATAAACTGCAATCGACAAAAGAAATTTTGCCCACAGACCATCTACATCGCTTGGAATACGGCAAAGCAGTCGCTCGAAAGGTTGACACTAAACCTGATTTTTGGAAGCAAAATTTGATGACCAACGAGGCCCATTCACACTCTCTGCTTATGTTAACAAGGAAATATGCAGCATTTGGGGAACGCAGAAACTACACAAGATCCTTGAAACACTATTGAATGACCAAAAAGTGATTTTTTTTTGGCTGGCGTTTGTGTGTTCGTGTGAAAAAGGTTGGGCGGTTACTGATTTCAACAAAATAGAGCGCCATTCCACACTGCAAATCAAAAATTTCTTGGGCGTTTGTTGTCAAAAAAGGGGCACCCAAATTTCCAGATTTGATCCCTTTGGACTTCTTTTGAAAAAAAAATCTGCGTATAAATAGTGAACACGCAACAGCAGGGTTATTAAACCCCATAGTCCCTTCTAACCACAATGATGCTATCTATTAGCAAGTGAAATAAATATCAAGTGGATACGGTTATGAGAGTACTCTCAGAAAACAAACTATTAAAACTTCGGCAGAGAACTCTCAATAATAAAATTTTAAAAATATTACTCTCTAATGGACAGCCACCCGAGACCTAGAGCTACTCTCGAGAGTTAACTAGTAAAAGTATTCTCAAATAGACACTCAAATCAATGTTTGGAACAAAACTGCGGATACCCAGTTCTTACGAAAAAATCGAAATAACAGATTTTTTGTTTAGGCCCCCATTTTCAAAATCTTCTCTGTCTCACTATGTATTAACAAACGTTGCCACTAATAAACGGATTTTTTTATTTGGGCCATATTTAGAAAGATGCTCAGTATTTCTGTTGACATTTGTAACAATGCCTCACAATTTTCACTTTAGGCCGCTAAAGGAAAATCATTATTTTCTGCCGCACGAACGGCTTTACTGATTTCCTTATAACGGGTGATTTTTTAAGAGGTTTAGAATTTTTTAAAAAAAAAACACAAAAAATTCGAAAAAATGAATGAAATATTTATTTGAATCGATAGTTTGAACCTTGCAATTTATTGTTTAAAGATAATTTCATGCAAATGTTGACCACGGCTGCGTCTCAGGTAGCCCATCCGCTGAGTCCAATTTTGGCATACTCTTTCACATATATCGGCCGGTATCTCACGAATGAATGCATGGATGTTGGCTTCCAGTGCGTCAATCGAAGCGGGCTTGTCCCTATAGACATTAGCCTTGACATACCCCCACAAAAAATAATCTAATGGTGTCAAATCGTACAGTACGTAAACGTGTTGGTGGTTTAATGTCCAACAAAGTAAATTTGGTGCGAAATTTGGTCACAATCTTCCGAATAGACTGCTCAGAAGGTCGAGAATGCCGATCATAAAATGGAAGCAGCGCGCGATGAACATTTCGAACCGAGCACGAATTTTGATAGTAAAATTCAATAATTTGCAAGCGTTGTTCATTTGTAAAACGATCCATGGTTAAATTGCAAACCAAACTGAAGCTGTTTGACAGTGACACAAGGTACTAAACACACGTCAGCTGTCAAAACCAGTGTTGCCAAAACCAAACCAGCTAAAAAATCACCCGTTATTAAGCCTTCTTAAAATAATAACTTAAAGCTGAGCGGAGCATGCAGCAGGAAGTACAAAAGATCAAGTCGTGAACCTACTTCTCTTTTTTTTAGCTTTAAGTATTTTGATTTTTATAATATAATTACCTGTATCCGAGCCTCAGTTAATCCTATTTTCATTGCAAGCTCCTCCCTGAAAAATATATAAAAAGATTACAATTAGTATGAAAGTGTTGGCGATGATCACTGCATAGTATTTTAAGGTAAAAGTTCAATATTTATAAAAGAGGAAATTAACGTTCTATTTTGGAATGGATCTCTCAGGAATGCCACTAATAGAGTGCAATGAAACCAAAAAGCAAGATTCAGAAACCAATTAATTCGCCTGAATTTCTGAGGATGACAGGAGATGTGCAGTTATAGTGAATTCTAAGCGTTATGTGAAGATCTTCTAAGATTTGTGAATTTGTTATAAGCGGCAAACTTACGCAAGAAGTCTTATGCTTTTCAGACATAAGCGAATGCATTGTAACAAGCCACATCAAGGACTAATTCAAATTCGACAACATAAGACTTATATACGCTCAGCTCCGACTGAGGAAAGAAACGGGTGTTTTTTTAGAGGTTGATTTTTCGAATAGAGATAATACTGACATCTTGTGGTCAAATCGGGCAACTCTAAAGTCATTTATGTTCAGTTTGGTTTGCCATTTCGTCATTAACAGGTTGACAAATGAACAACTCTTACAAATTGTGCAAATTTACTTCGAAAATAATGGTTGAGTTCGCGAAGTTTACCGCAAGCTCCGTCCATCCGACCATAAGGTCGACATAATCGTCCATCAGAGCAGTTAATTCGGTTAACCATGGATCGTTTTCGCACTACGTTTACTCTATGTGATAATACGCATCCGCAGAGGCGTCGAACAGTGCGCACCGAAGAAACAATTGCCGCTGTAGAGCAAAGTGTTGAAGAGGACCTGAATGAATCGATTCGCCACCGTGCACAGCAATTGGAGCTTTGTCCATTAACTTTATGAAAGATGAGCTAACGACCTTAGAAGATCCAGCTGTGCAAGAATTAAAGCCGCGAGACCATGCAATGCGTCGTGATTTTGGTTTATGGTCCGAAAATGAGATTGATCTTGATGCTGATTTTCATCGCAAAATGTTGTTCAGTGATGAGGCTCATTTTTGGTTGAATGTTTACGTCAACAAGCTAAATTGCCGCATTTGGAGTGAAGAGAATCCACATGAGACATGTTTGGTGTTTTCTATGGGCTGGTGGAGTCATTAGGCCATACTTCTTCCGAAATGATGCTGGAGAGTCAGTTACCGTTTATGGAGACCGGTATAGAGCCATGGTAACCGGCTATTTTGTTCTTGATTGCATGAATGTGCCACACAGCGCACGTCACAATCGATTTATTGAAGGAAAAATTCGATGAACGCATAATTTCGCGGAATGGACCTGTCAATTGACCACCAAGATCGTGTGATTTGACACCATTGGATTATTTTTTTGGGATATGTGAAGTCGCTCGTCTACGCCAACAAACCAGAAACGCTTTAGACTTGGCTTTATTCGAACAAGCCGAGGCGGCCCCATGCCCGAAATCATAATAACGGGTCCGCCATCTAACGTTTTTTTTTTCAACTGGTGATTATTTCGTGAATGGTAACACTTAGCTCATGTCTGATCTGACAGATAATTAGTTTTATCCTTCCGCTGAACGAATATGGTTGTGTATACGCTTGAACAACGCTGGGGAAATATTACTTTGAAAATCATGGTAATGTTGCAGAATGTGTGCGAAAATTGCGTACGGATTTTGGAAGAAGAGAAGCACCGTCCGCTCCGTATGTTCGTTATCTTGTGAAAAAAATTAAAGAAACTGGCATCCTCATCGATAAACCAAAGCTTGAAAATCCAAAACCAGTACGTACAACCGAGAATATTGCTGCTGTGAGTTGTCGTGAGTTGATGTTGTTGATGTTGATGGCGCTTCACGCACACTTTCTGGTGCGTGAAGCGCCATCAACATCAACTCACGACGCGTCGTTCTCAACAATTGAAAATTTCGGAGACATCATTGAGACGAATTTTGCATAAAGACCTTGGTATGACGCCATACAAAGTCCAATTGGTTCAGGAGTTGAAGCCAACTGACCATCCAATGCGTTTTCGCTTCGCTATGTGGGCCTGCGATCGACTTAGAGAAGATACCGATTTTGCCAAAAAATCATCTTTTCCGATGAAGCTCATTTCGATCTTGGCGGTTATGTAAACAAGCAAAATTGTGGCATTTGGGGCACAGAAAACCCGCACGCGTACATTGAAAAGCCGATACACCCAAAACGAGTCACTGTTTGGTGCGGATTTTGGTCCAGAGGCATAATTGGGCAATTTTTCTTCGAAAATGAGCAAGGAGTGGCCGTTACAGTCAATGGCGATCGTTATCGGGCCATGTTGAACGAATTTTTGTTCACAAAAATTGAAGAGGAGGATATTGGCAACATTTGGTTTCAACAGGACGGTGCTACGTGCCACACAGCCGAAGCTACACTCGATGTTTTGCGCCCTGTTTTTGAAGATCGTATTATCAGCCGCAGAGCTTATGTCGTTTGGCCACCTCGGAGCTGCGATTTGACACCGTTGGACTATTATTTGTGGGGTGCCGTAAAAGATAAGTGTTACGCCGACAAACCAGAGACAATTGACGCTTTAAAGGACAATATTCGTGAAGCCATTGGTGAAATACAGAATTGGTGAAATACAGAAGAATTGGACCGATCGTGTAGGCTACTGCATGGCTAGCCGAGGCAGCCATGTGAATGAAATTATTTTCCATTATTAACCGGAAGGATTGTACTTTCAAATAAAAAAAGAAATTTGCGAAAAAAAATATTCAGTAGTTTTTTTTATAGCATTTTCAAAAAAAAAGTTATTTGGCGGACCCTTTATAATTTTTCGGGATTTTGGATTATTGGGATTTAGCTTTTTCGGGATTTTGGGTTTCCGGGATTTTGACTTTTCGGGATTTTGGTTTTCGGGATTATGACACCGACCCTTTAAATAGATCTAATGCATTTTTTGATAAATAAAGTTTTTTTTTTAATTTGATTTTGACATGTTGAAACTTAATAAAAGCCTAATGAATAGGTCCCTATTACTGACGACAGGAGATATTTTTACTGTGTGATTTTTTTTGTCCCTATTCCTTAATTCTGCAGCTTCCTCACTAAATTCGCATATGAAAATAAAGCCATGATACACAATTACTGATGCACCATGCAGCAATACGTTGTATACTGAGGCGGGTAAATATATAATACCATGGATAGGTTTTAGTTATCTGCTCAGGCAAAAAAAAACTCTGAACTTATCTGCGTCGATTTTATAACCCGAAAAAATTGTGGCACATAATATGTCGTTTATTGTTTTGTAGATTCCGATTGTTGCTGATGAAATTTCGAAATGGAAAAAATCCCTGAATGTATCTATTGCTTTCATTTGAAAAATAATTTACTTAGAATGATTTCTCATAGTTATTTTTTTAACATCTTCCAAAATAACGCCAGCTTCTTTCGAACTGGATGAATTCAGTCATAGAGGTGATCAAATTCATCATTCTCTACGCCTTGATCATACCAACTGGTTTTGATGCATTCCAGGATTTGGTGGGCTTGCGTTGACCATTTTCGATTGCCTTCTTGACAAATAAAAGATTGCTTTTAATTATGCATTGATTACTTGTACCTACCAAAGATAAAACCATTTATCAAGTTTTTTTTTTTGCAAGACCAAAAATAAACGTAATATGACCACTTATAGTAGTAGATATAACTCGAAAAGGGGGAAAATAAATATATATAATATAATTTCGAAAGATAGGGTGGAATGTTTCATTTTAATACCTAATTTGTAGAGGGCACTCGGAGGCAAACCAACTAAAACTCTAACTTACTAAAAACAAAGCTAAAAAAGTTTAAAAAAAATGGTTCGTGTAGGGGTCCATTTACATTAAGTCTTCAAGTTATTTAACGACAAAATGTTTGTTTTTAGAAAGTATTTATCTTCTTGTTTAAAGACAATTTAATATTGCTCACATTTTTTTAACACAAGTTATCAATATCACAAGGTCACGCGTAAAAAACTGCATCGATAATCGAGCTGTATGCTTTATTATTTATTAACTTTATATTTTATCAACTTAGAAATGAACAAAAAATGTATGGTCAATCTTTTTTCGGTTTAGGTTTACTGGGAGTTTGGAGAACGTTATTTACTTATTGCATTCTGAATTAGTGAAACTTAAATTTTTGAATTTTGACCTATGGCGGTACCCACTGTGCATCTGTTCGAATTCTATACAACAAAACAAGAGATGAATGCATTACAATATTTCGGATCAGAGAAGGTAAAACTCTGTTTTCTTGTCGACACTATTTTACTAACGACCTTCCAGAAGAGTGCGAACAGTGCAGAGAGGTCCTCGGTTTAGCATATAATGGCCGATTATCCGATTTCTCGCCAAACTACAGACACTTATTCTGTGGAAGATAAGAAAAAAATACCAAGGTACATAATCCATCTGACGTTGGATCCTTTCAGTGCATTAAAGAAGCAAAACCCTTGCACAACAAGTTTAAAGGCATTTAAAATATTTATGTAATTTATATCTTGAAGTAGATAATTCTCAATTTATTTATTATTTTATTATTTATGTAATCTAAACCCTTCAATAATATTGAAACGAATGCTGCCCTGATGTCTTCAAATGTAATTAATTTTACAATTTTTTTTTGATAAATAAATAAATAAACAAATTCAATTTTTAATTACGAACAATAAAATATGTTCTTGGAATTATGATAGATTTATTCCCTCTTGTATGGATAAGGACTTTCGGAATAAGAATTGCATATAAGGTAATTCATATGATCATATCCTTCTGATTGCACACTAATTATAAACAAAATTAAATTTTTGCAGTTCCTTTACAAGTTATAAAAATTTAAATTCACTTCGTTTCACTGTGCAAAGCCATGCCAGAGGATTTCAATATTTTAGTTGTTCCAATTCCAAGCGACATAAAATTCAAACTCAACAATTTGCCTCAAGACAATAATCCAAATAAATAAGAACATCGAAATAAAATCGTATGGACAGCAAAATACTCAGCAACATTTCACCAACTCCATTCACAAAACCCAATTCAGCAACAATCATTCGCATTCGAATGATTTCCTTTAAACTTTCAATCATTCGACTTCCTTTCTGGTGTGTCCATTTTGATGATTTCAAAAAAAAAAAAATAATAAAAACAACATAAAGAGACGGAGATGATTATTATGGGGTTTAGGGTTAATCAAAATAAAAACGAAAAAAAAAAACGAAATGTGAAGAAATATTAACGACCATGCTAGTTGGCGTTGATAATACACCTGCTATTGATCGTGACGAAAGAAAATCACAAAATAATCATATATAGGATTTGCCACAGCACCGTTCTTCGGATGCGTCTTGCACCCCGCCTTACCTAGCCAGCGCGCACTATTAGCCAAATCAAAGCTAATGACCGTCCCGTTGTTGTTTCTCTCCATCACTCCTGCACTCCTGCATCATCGGTAATACAATTATCAAATTGCACCTCAGTCAATCACCTGTTGATCTACCGGTCAGAGAGAAGAGAACCGAACCCAGCGAAACGCCACACATCTTGCTTACTTTTACACAGAAAAAGATTCCATTATACCTCTCGAATGGTGTTCCTTCTAGATACGGGTCCATTGCATACACTTGCATAGTGCACGTGTAGTGGGGTATATATTAAACTGCTAAGTGTACTCAATTAATACAAATTCAATTACAGAAAACATGGAAAATTGATCAAGCTAATAAGTAATTTGATGAGCAGCATAATTGCCCCGGTATACCAGCTCTAAGGTGGTTGTCTTGCAGTTTTGATACAGCGATCATCACGCCAGCGAAGAGCTAAAAACTGGCTATTTAGTGGAGTCTCCACATGTGCCTTAGCTGCAGTGCAGCCCCGTGTGTAGCCGCTGACCGACAGACAGACGTTGTGCCATTCAAGTGAATGGCGCTGGGGAATTCTTTTTTTTTTTCAATTTTGTTATGATGATGATAATGATGACGACCGACGACGGATGGACGCGAATTCCTAAAAAAAATTTTTTTGTGGATGTGTGTGGTGATTTTAATTACCATTTTGATGACGGACTATAGCAGGTACGTTTACAAAGTATGGAGGAGTAGGTGTATGTAAAAAAATGAGAGGCGAAGGAAAGGAGGGCTTTCAAATTATTTTTTAATTAATTTATTAGAGATAATTTTGCAAAAATATTATTAAAAGTCTTCAATTAGTTGTTCGCTTAAAACGATCAGAAAATGGAAATTTAAGCAAAATTGCGAAACTATGATTAACATTTCGAAATTCACATGCCAGTGTAGTAGTAGAACCCTGCCACTCTTCAAAGTTGTGGTACCAATGACATACCCTTCTTAATATTACCTTCATTCAGCGTATAATTTTTCTATGCAAAATGACAAAATATGGACTATCTCGAGGCCGTATGCTAAATTTTCTTAAAGAAATAGTTTTGCTCTTCTTTTGAAGTGGATGGCGTCTCTTCAGGTGGATCTTCTACTAGCAATGGAGTGCCTCCGTTCGTATCTACGCCTGGTATGTGAAAACATTAAACAGGAGAGGGGTGCAGGCGAACAATCTAGCCCTAAGCCTGATACCAAGCAGACATTACTGCCATCCAGGAAATACAATGGGATTGGCCGGGTAAAAAGATGATGAAAAACTGTGACATCTACTACGGACCGTTTTATAGTAATGTGGATTTGTTATAAGTGTCAAACTTAGACCAGAAGTCTTATGCTTTTAAGACATTAACGAACGCATTTTAACAATCCGCAAACAGGCCGAAATCGCCATTGTTAGCACATTAAACTTATATGCGCTCACGCTCTATAAAATACTATTTCGACGAGTTCCTATACGAAAACACGTCTGGCAACGAACTTAGGTTAATTGAACGGTCAATCAAATTGGTCATATTTCGATAGACAAGAGACACGCATCTAGTATTATTGATGTCCGAATATTCTGAGGAGCTAACATCGACCCGGACCACCACCTTGTTGCAGCTAATGTAAGAATCAGAAATACTGTGAAAAAGTTAATGTCGAAAGACTGCAGGACCGCAAAAGACCACCAAGTCCTTTGCAGAATGCGTATCCCATAATCTTTCGATTTATACCATACCGCACCAGCAACTAATGTCGAAGAGCCATAAGATCAGCAGCAACTCTTGTGCTAGGTTTCTCGAGCCAACCAGTAAGAAACTTTTGGTTTGATGACGACAGAACCTCGCAGCCAAAAACGAGGCCTTCACGGCTAATCTACAGACGAGAGCTGAAATTGAGCTCTATATGTAAAAAAGAAGTGAAGAACACCGGCTTTGTAGAAAGAAGAAAAAAAGAGCAAGAAGAACCCTCGATCGAGGATTGATATAAAGAGGTTCCCCTCCAGGAAAGATGTTCGCAAGTTTTAGTAAAAAGTAAAACACAGTCGATACTGAGAATATGAGGAACAACTTCTGCAGACTGCTAAACGGGGTCAAACAACATTCTGCTATCAGGCAGAATGCCCCATTTAATATTGGTGATAACAGCGAAAACTACTAACCACCTGACCTAAGTGAAGTGAGGATAGCAATATCTAAACTTAAGCTTAACAAGGCTGCCGAAATGACGGCAATCCCGGCGAGCTTTATAAGCCGGCGGAGATGAAATGTTAAGTAAGATTCACCAACGCAAAATTCAGTCGAATGAAAGTATGCTTAATGAATAGAATATCAGCATAATTTTCCTGATCCAAAAAAAGGAGACCCTCTCCTCAACATCGCCTAAAAAATCCTATCTGCAGTAATATGTGAACACCTGAAACCGTTTACCAACAACCTGATCGGCCCTTATCAAGGTGGTTTTATACCAGGAAAGTCCACAACTGATCAAATTTTTACACTTCGACAGATCCTGGAAAAAACCCAAGAACTTCAAATCGATACTTACCACCTATTTTTCGATTTCAAAACCGCATACGACAGCATTTATAGAGACGATAGCCGAAAGCTCTAGCAGCTAGCGCTATTAACCTGATACTTAATATTGCACTAGCTGACCCGGGAAACATCAGGGTCTTATACTATACTACTAAATTGCCTTCTTAGCCCGAAGAAACAGCGATTGGCAAGAGTAATTCTTCGATTAATTTCTGACGAGATGTTGTTGTCAGAGTTATGTCTGTCAATAGTGACGATCTGTCAAATTCTTCGATGTTGTGTGTCCTTTCGTGTTGACAGCATATACTTAGTCTTACACTCATTTACTGCTAAACCCATTTTTGCAGCTTCCTTCTCTATTCTAGCAAACGTGGCTATGACATCACGTTGAGTCCTACCAATGATGTCAATATCGTCGGCGTATGCTAGTAGTTGCACCGATTTTTGGAAAATTGTGCCTCTGGTGTTGGCTCGGGAGTTTTGCACAATCCTCTCAAGAATCAAATTGAAGAAGCGGTATACCAAAACTAGCCATGGCTCTGTACAGTTCGTCTCTATAAATGCGGCTTTGAAATCGATAAATAGGTGGTGGGTATCGATTTGGACTTCTTGGGTTTTTTCCCAGGATCTCTCGAAGTGTGAAAATTTGATCGGTTGAGGACTTTCCAGGCCTAAAACCACACTGGCAATGGCCGATCAGGTTGTTGGTAAACGGTTTCAGGCGTTCACATATCAGCGGGAAGGCCGTCATTTCCGGCAGCCTTATTAAGCTTGAGTTTAGATATTGCTATCCTCACTTCACTCAGGTCGGGTGGTTGGCAGTTCTCGCTGTCGTTGCCAATATTGAATGGTTCGTTCTGCCTGATAGCGGAATGTTGTTCGTCAACGCCGTTTAACAGTCTACAGAAGTGGTTCTTCCGTATCCTCAGAATCTACTGTGTCTCCACTACGATATTTCCTTGTTCATTTCGACAGGATTGTCTTCGAGCCTTGTATCCTTGGTTTTGACATTTTACACTTAAATTACACTTTTTACTGCTCCACCTCAATAAACATCCTAGGGCAACACTGTCATGAGAAGCTTCTTAAATTTGGCGTTCGGATTCGGCGTTAAACAGGAGTTCCTCTTATTTCGCACCACAAATGAAGGAATATTTTAGGTTTGAGACCCTGTATGGGCCATTAATTCCAGATATTTTTTTTTTGTTTATTGAAATAAGATTTAACGGATATTGGCTGGAATTGAAGGAACAATCTTAAAATCTAAGCACTGACTACGTTGTTACCACCCACAGTTGTGTGTAGTTCTAAGTCCTTCTGCAACTAATTACCGTATTATATACAAGTAGCTACAAAGTCTATTAGTAGGAATGTTATATCCATTGTAGATTTGTTTGTGACATTTCATTCATTTTCCAGATGAAATCATCGAATGTTACATCGTTTAGCAGATCAGACAAAATTCCCCTCTGATGTGTAGGCTTATGCTATAAGACTTTATTCTGATTAAAAAAAAAACAAATTTTTGGCAACCATTCATGTGTGCGTGTGTGTACTTCTTGCACTCCGAACGGCTAAGTTTAGATAAGCTATTTTTGACATTCTATAATACTCGGATGATTTGTCAGATCATAACGAGAGGAGGGCCAGCGAAAAATCATTTAGGTGTTGCTACGGCTGGGAATCGATGGCAGACCTTCTGCGCGGCAGTTCATCGATCTAAACATCGCGCCACTGAGCCACTGAGCCACTGAGCCCCTTTGTTCCGATTCAACTGAACCAATTTATCACTAGCAGTCTAAGATTCAATTATCATTGCCCTTACTGAGCATTCCTGGATACACTAAAGTAATACCTAACTTTGTCAACCTTTGGTGGCAGTTGTAATGAATGCCGTATGATGTCCTTCTTATTTCTGGAATCGCAGACGGGAATATTCAAGATATTTAGTACCACCTAGAGATACACTGTACACCGTCCAGAAGCTCTAGATTTTCAAATAACCAGAACCCGATTTGGGGTCAGAGTTTGATTATAAATTTTTTTTATGACAGACTGAACAAAGCAAACAAAGTGGACTGATGCAATTGGAACGCTGATGGACTGTTATTTAGGTTTAAAAAAGTGCAAAGTGTCTGAATATGTTGTTTAGACAAATACAAATACAAATTTTTGGCTCGTTAGTACCGAGGGCCTAGCTTTTTTCTCACAACCATTCATGTGTTCGTGTGTAATTCTTGCACGATAGCGGGACCTACTATTATATGACGAATCCGAATGGCTATGTTGAGATAAGCTTTTCTTGACAATTGATACCTACTACTCATCATCACGAAAAGAGGGTCAGTGAAAAATCATTTATATGGCTGGGAAAGGAACCCAGACCTTATGAGTGGCAGAACTAACCATCGCGTCAGACCCTTTTTTTAAAATATCTTTCTAAATAATTGATTTTTGAAAGTGTTAGTGGTCGAATTTAAAAAAAAATATATTTCAACTTCTAGTTGAATTGTAAGCATTAACAAATAATTTATAAACTTTATTTTGTCATTTGAGGTCAGCATTTTAGACCAATTTTGAATTTTGTTTGGTTATTGTGTTGTTGGCTTTTTTGTTCGATGATTTTGTATGCAAAAAAAGTTACCTTACTAGGATTCAAACTCGCGTTCTCTCGCACCGTAGTCCAACATACTAGGCTGTACTGTACTGTAACTTTTCACCTTTTCCCGATCTTTTCACCTTTTTTCCCGATCTTTTAACCTTAGCTTTTTTTAAGCCTTCATTCGTAAGCTCTATACAAGCTATGCTTCGGATTAACTTCGTGCGAAGTATGGCACTTGTACACACGTCTTCGGAGGCTTAAAAACAACCTTACAGAAGTTATACCATCATAACTTTGGTTATGCTTGTGAATTTTCCTGCGTAATATCTTAAACAGGCTTCTACCCAAAAAATCGACTGCAAAAATGCTCAACCTCAGCACACATTAGGCATTAAGAAATAAGAAATAAGGCATTAAGAAATAATTGCTTGTCGAAATTAAATTTTATTACCTTATAGATGAATAATTGTAAGTTGTGATTTTATTTATTTATTTTAACTCTATGTTACACCAAAAATAGCCCCTATTGGCAGGGGAATAGAAACAGTGAGCTTTAGTACATCCCTAGTGTAAGTTATAGGAATGTTTTATACGACCCGATAGTATTGCTATTAAATAATTACTAACCTTGTGAACACGTCTGGATAGTGGGTCCGTGAAAATGACTTCTCTAGCTCTTCCAATTGGAAGCTGGTAAATGTTGTACGATAACGACGTTGCTTTCTTTTCGGTGCATATTCGTCCAGTTCACCGTCACTGTTTGCATCCGAAATCGGGCTATTGGTGCCACCACTCGCGGTTGTCGATAGAAATGAAATTGAATGGTCAGGAGTCTTTTCCTGATGAGCTAATTTCGGTTCCTTTGGTAAGTCTTCCAGTTTGACTTCCTCCGATATGCCCATAATAGTGGGCAATGCACTTGTAGAAGGATGGGTTGTTATTGAATGGTTAGGGCTTCAAGTTACAATTACAAATCTGTAAAATAAAAATTAAAAAAAAAATCTTTAGCAATCATTTTGAATAGGCATGATGCAGTGGAAGACTAATATTTTAAAATCAGGAAGGCTGATGTACATAATTGACAGAAAGGAATATAACTGTATGTTATATTATATTTTTAACTTATATCAACTTAATGTAGATCATTCGGTTAGGGGGTAAATGTTTGAGATATAGTGAATAAAACGTTTTATTAGTAGCGATTTTATTTCGAAATCCTACCATGTTGTGACATCACTGATGTCTTCGAATTTCCATATAAGTAAGAATCAGAAAAAAAACGGTTAATGTTTGCATCGACAATTAAAAATAAACAAAAATCGTAATAAGCGTCTTACAGAAAATGTTAAACTTATTAAAAAAATATAAGAAGGCTACAATCAACTTTGCAAATCATTTAATATCCTCTTCCTTCCTATCGTTAAAATAATATCCTACAAACAATTGGTATAGTGGATTTTCCTAAAAATTCTTAAAATTTGATCAAAAACATCGTGTTTTGGAAAATGTGCCGATTTTGAAATGGTTACATTTTAAGAACCAAACATGTTCGACCTTGCTTTGATTCATATACCTGCTTATATTATTTCTTTGGGTTACAACTATAAGGCAAGTCGACTACATTGACTCGGCCATATCCAGCGAATGGAATGGAGTGATGGCTCCAGCTAAGAGAAGAACGAATGAAGAAACAAGAAAAACCGACTCTCCGGTTTAAGGATCAACCAAGCACGAATGGCAGGGAACTTGGAATGATTATAACTGGAAGTAAAGAATTAAAGTGCTCCGAATCGAAGAGGAAAGAAAGCTGCTTTTCTCAAGTAGATAACCTCAATGGGTTAAGTAAAGGAGGAAATCTATTTGCCTAAAGTTTAAATGCTATGGAAATATTTTATAGCTGGTCAAAGGCTTTGGAAAAGTCTGTATGTATAAAATCGACCTCATGTCAATGTGTTTGAACAATTCGAAAGAAAAGTTTCCAAAGACAACGTTTTGGCAGGAAGACCTATAGTTGGCAACACTATTTTAACTAGTGGCCATTTTGTCAGCTGTCAAGTGATTTATTTTTAGTTTAGTTTTGCATTTCAACATGAATAGACTGACGTCTGAACAACGCTTCCAAATTGTGTAAATTTTTTTGAGAAAATCATGGTTCTGTTCGAAATACGTATCGCGCACTACGTCCATTTTACGGTCAACATAATCGTGCATCAGAGCAATTAATTCGATTCAGTATGAAACGTTTTTACACCACGATAACTCTAAATGTTAATACGCATCCACAGAGATGACGTATACAGTGCTTACAGAAGAAGTCATTGCTGCCGTAGAGCGTAGCGTAGATGAGGACCAGAATCAGTCTATCCGCCATCGTGCACAGGAATCGGATATTTGTCGATCCACTTTATGGAAGATTTTACGGAAACTTCATGGTTTGCGTGCTTACAAAATCCAATTAGTGCAAGAATTGAAGCTACAGGATTACCTAGCAAGGCGTAGATTCGGTGAATGGGCCCAAAACAAGATTAACGTTGATCCCGATTTTCATAAGCCTCATGATGATAATCCTCAAGTGTATGTTGAGACACCATTACATCCACAAAAGCAGACTTTTTGGTGTGCTTTATGGGTTGGTGGAATAATTGGTCCGTACTCTTCTTTAAAAACGATGCTGGCCAGAACGTTACAGTCAATGGTGACCACTAAGGAGCCATGATTACTGACTTTTTCATTTACCCATGATTTGCAGGAGCTGTGGTTTCAACAAGACGGCGCAACATGTCACACAGCTCGTTCCACAATTGATTTGTTGAAGGAAACGTCCGGTGAGCGCATAATTTCGCCTTTTGGTCCTGTGAATTGGCCTCAAGATCGAATGATTTTACGCCGCGTGACTATTTTCTGTGGGGATATGTGAAAACGGTAGTCTACGCCGATAAGCCCGAAACGATTGACTACATGAAGGACAACATTCGCCGAGTTATTGCCGATATACGGTCACATATGTTGGAAAAAGTCATCAAAAATTGGATCTCCAGATTAGACTACGTCCGAGCCAGCCGTGGCGATCATATGTCAGAAATCAGATTTAAATAATACTGCTAGAAGAGCATCTTTTGAATAGAGTGTCAATTGATATGAAAACAAATACCTCATCACTTTTCAAAAAATAGGTATAAAGGTATTTTTGTTTTACTTTTGTAAAAACAGAGTGTTTGAAAAATATTTAAGATATGAGAAAACGAATCTATGCATTGCTTATTTCTATTCTATTCCTTTTCAGGGAATTACATCATCGGTCCCCAAAGAATAATCTGGAAATGATAATTTTTAGCGTGTGGCTTCCAATTAAATTTAGCGTCAAGGATTATTCCTAAATAGTCTGCCTCGGTTGCGAGTCCCGAGTTAATGGAAACAGGTAATTTGTTTATTTTTCTGCACCCGAAATTGACATGCGTTGACTTGGTCTCGTTTAGGGCTATTCGTTAGGTCTTTGAGTTTTCTCGTTGATGATTCGACTGACTCATCCATTGCAAGGATAGCCGTATATCGTCTACGAACTTTGCTACGATGGTCCAGTCAGCAGGAATAAAAACGCTTCCCTGCGGAACACTGGTGTGAATTTCTTTGAATTTTGAGTATTTAATCTCATTTCTAGCACGAAAGAGTCTGTTTTCAAGGTTTAAATTTAGTATTTTGCATAATATTTTCGGTAGGATTGTCCTTAGTGATAAGATTGTCCCTAGTGATAAGTCAACAAAAGCCCTAGAGCAAAATCTTTTGTTCATTCTAAAGCTTTTTCAATTTCATCCGTTATTCGATACACCTGATCGATTGTGGAATGTTTGACCCGGAAGCCGAATTGATGATCTGGGATCAAGCGTCTTTCTTCAATTACTGGTTTTAATCGTTTTAGCATAATTTTCTCGAAAAAGAAGTCTAAATAGAGTGCAAAGAATTGACTGCCTGGCAAACCGAAACCGGAACTAGTTCCAGAAAGGTCTTGAACAATTCATTGTGTGGTTTACAAAGACCTTGGTAGCCTTAAAATGCTCTCAGAATAGAGAGAACAAAATTAAGATGCACTAGCTTTTCGGAGTCTCAAGCGAACTTGAAATCTGCAATCCAGATTCATATTACATACCGATTTCGAAAAACCCAGGTATTACTTTAACAAGTCGTAAAGTTTCCATAACTGACTGACATGATTGGAATTCACTACAGAGTGTAGTGAGTATATCCATCTTCCGAGATGGTTCAAAGTCCGAGGGAAAAGGATCTATGATTTATACGCTATTACAAAACCAGCAGAGTCTGTCATGAATCGTTGGAACTTTCTAAAATGGAAATAAATATCATAAATTGGGTTCAATCATATCTCAAATTGAGAACTTATCAGGTAAAACCCTTTTTTGTTGCCCAATCTGAAGTACCCCAAGGAAGTCATTTAGAACCTATTTTATTTATAGTTGATATTAACGATGCAAGAGCTTGTATTTGAGAGAGCAAAAATTGATATATGCTGATGACATGAACATTTTTAAATGCGTAGGAGGTCTAAACGATTCGTTTTAACTACAAAACGATCTAAATAGTTTTACCATATGCTGTTTTAAAAACGGTTTGAATCTGAACACTACTAAGTGCCAACATATGTTATTTTCAAGGAAACGTTCTAAATCCAATTTTAATTATACTCTGTCTAGCCACACTCTCTGTCGTGTAGACAGCTTTAAAGATCCTTCTATGTAGTTCATTTAGATAGTATTGAAGCAGTCCAACGTAAATTTATAAGATTTGCTTTGAGAACTCCCCTCAAACTGCACTTGTATTAAACTCGCTACGACACAGATCTGATAGTCTTAAAAAAAATAACCAGCTACGTGCAGACTTAAGCTGCACTCAAAGCGAAAAACTCCAACCTTGGAAACGAGATATGCATCAATAATCGGGCTATAATTCATCACTCGATACTAATCTATTGAGATACCTCAATCAAACTCTTAAAAACAGATGAGAGAGTTCTGTTAGTCACATGCGTATCATGCACTACTTAGAGTACTCACAATGGGCGTTTAAGGCTTTGGAATTAAAATATGTGCAATGTATGAGTTCAGTCCTTCTTTTGCTGCTAACGCTGTTTTAATGTTGATTTTTTCATAACAACTTGTCAAACAATTCTAAACAAACATTTGAGCTATACAATCGGCAGCACTCTCTATCTACAAATATATCACACGAACAACCTTTCATTCAACAAGCAACCTTTACTTATAATCAGCCTTCGACAACCAAATTCAATGACAAAAGCAAAAGCCTTTAAGGTAGCTTAACCTATTGGCACCGTCACAATCTGTTGCCACTTTGGAACAGTATCTTCAAATTTGTAAACCACTTTAGCAAAGATAAGACCAGCCTATATGTACCTGTCTCCAATAGGTACACATATAAATCTCCATGTATACCATGTGCAATCACCTATCGATACATTCGAAAACTGAACACACTCATACCCAAACTCACTCCGGGGTTAAATGTGTACGAATGTCACCGCATTGCGGTAGGATGGCAGATTGCGGGTAGCTGGAGTCGCACATCTTTCGTATCGACCTCCCAATTGAACAGTATCCACCTAAAAATAAGAGATATTGCATTCAATGTTTGGTAACTTGTTTTTATTGACAGTCGAACTAGTGGGAACGTGTTCTGTTTTAATGAATATCTTACGCTCGAGGAGTAGCTGCCTGCTACTCCATGTTCGCCACACTTAATTTAGTCACTGAATCGCATGCGAACCTGTGGCGCTGTATAGCTATAGCGGACTGACGACGACTCGGATGACGCGGAATGCATTCGCATTTGCACAAAACTGTTAATTAATTTATTACCCGGTTGCTCTTCGTCGGCTCAAAATGTCCAAACACATTTTTTTCTTCATTTGTCAGTTCCATTAATTTGTAATTCGAATTCGGATTCAAAAAGTGAGACCCTCTACAATACCATCTGATGATGATAGTCCTGGGTTGGCGCTCCGCGCAGCTTCCCAAGGGTCCTGAGTAAGGCTACTGTCGATAATGACAATGTTTCTTCATAATGAATGCAAATTGAACACAGTTTCGTACTCTGGGCGAATGATGGGTTTTGGTTTTGTGCACACCTCGATCGAGTCGAACGACTTAATGGGGAGCTGCTAGTCCGTTTTTTTGATTTATTTTGCCTGCGAATTTAGTTTTCCCACTTTTACTGATTGAGTTGTTCGGAGTAATTGGGTTTTATTTTAAAAACTTACGCGCCCTGATGCGCTTAATTATGCGCAGGCGCGTATTCGTATTCGTATAGTCGAATTCGTATTCGAATGTGATGGCTGCGCAGAAGTAGGCGGATATATTGTTACCGTATAAATTAATTTACACGCGTGCGAAGCATGTTCTTATTAAGCAATTCAGTTGATGTATGCATGCGGGCGCAGGACGCGTTCTCAGGACATTCATGCAATTCAATGAGTTGGCTCGCATTTCTGCATGTATAACTAATACGGCAGCTCCTCGTCTCTGGCCGGACTATCGCGTTGCGTCGATGCGATGACAATTTATGTACGCAATTAATGTTAAGAAATCTTTCTCTCACGTAGGAGATGTGAACAATTTACGCATTTCTTCTGTGCGCAGACAGAATTGTGGTCAAATTAACGTCTGGGACGTTAAATAAAATTACATGTCCAAATTTGGCGAGTGTCAGATGGCGATGCCCGCCACAAGAACTAATGACTTCGCTGAAGCCATTACCAATTTGTACAGAAGGTATATATAAATCTGACCATTCCTTTTGGTCCATCTAAGCTGTACAGCGATTGACCAAATTTGGCGAGTGGTCACGGACAAATAAGTTCTGCGAAATGTCAGTCACCACAATATTGTGGAATTTGATTTGATTACTTATTTACAGGGGATGGACAATTAACTCCGTGGAAAATGGTTGGGGAGTTAATGACTAGCTATTCGATTCGGAGTTTGGTTGCGTAATCATTTGCTGAAAGTGGCTTGTGTCTTGCGTAATGTAGCTTAATATCGCTGATGACTAGAGTGTATTTCTGCGCATTTCGTTGGAGATAAAATGGAACTTATTTTGTTGCCTTTAATTGATTTCTTAGGTAATATAAAAAAAGAGGTTCTAGTCGCTAAAAGGAACTTATGGAGAAAGTTTTAGGAATCAGTCGAGTGAAGCACTGAAGAACATAGTCGTAAAAGTCACCAATACCAATGAATCGGCGCGCGTTTTATGGATTAAATTAACGATCGGAAGCACGGGTTTTTCTAGCTGACACCCAGGTTCCAGGTAGTAGTGTCATGTCTGTAGAAGCTAACTCTGTTGAAAAAAACATTCATCAGAACAGTGGGGACAGTATCGAGAGTATAATTGATAGGGAAAATGTCTAGGCTATATCCAAAGTAATTTTCACTTCCCTTCTCTCTCAAGAAACTGGCAATCAACATACAATCAATTGTCAAGGAAACTTTAGCTATTGAATACTCTATAAAACTGGAGGCCGCACACCATAGAAGTACACACGAGCGAGAAAAAAGCTGAGTCTGAAACGAGTCTGTTGATGGAAATTGAAGAGCACCAACATGGAGGAGATAGAGAACCCGAGACTTAACAGTGCCATGGATAGCGTAAATTTTTAGAAGCTGCATAATACTAAACCACATATCCTACTAGTGGAGACGCGCTTGAGTAGAGTTTATACCGAAAGTAGGCAAACGCAGGCACGAGACCGCGAGGACTTCAGACCAATTAGTCTAACCTCCTTGTACTAAAAAATCTATAGCGTGTTCTAGACATCCACATGCAAAATTTCTAGAAGAATCTTCGCTATCCAAATCACTACCTTAAGGGCAGATCCACGGAAATGGCTCTCCACGAGGTAGTGCGGGCAATCGAAAAATCCAGAATAGACTCTAGAAAAATAAAGAATATACTTTAGCCTCCTTCGTAGACATAGAGGGAGCTGGCGTTTTCCACAACGTCCTCACTGGAGCTATTCTTGAATGTCTGATCGAGTTGGGTATACAGGAATCTATTAGCCAATGAATAGTCTTTATGCTCGGAACAAGAATTACCCAGGCAACACTTGGCATCAGTCATTTAACAAAATTTTCCAATAGAGGAAAGCCACAAGGCGGCGTCATCTCTCCTCTGCTCTGGCTACTAGTTATGAATACAATTATAGATAAATTAGACAAGGAACGGGTCAAAGTTGTTGCGTATGCGGATGATGTGGTGATAATATTGTCACGAAAATTTCCCACCGTGATAAGTGAAATCATGGGGGCTAAAATAGACAAGGTTAGCACCAGGGCTGCATGTTGTGGCCTCGGTGTAAACCCGAGCAAAACGGAATTGGTGCTATTTACCACCAAGACCAAAAAAAAAACCCTCCCCCGTCTAAATGACCAACCACTCACACTATCTTGCAGCGCTAGGTATTTGGGTATCATGCTTGATCCAAAACTTAACTGGAAATACAACATCGAACACAGAGTAGGAAAACATTTGGAATATGAGGGGACTTCAACCAAAGATGAACTTGTGGATGTACACAGCTGTAGTACGTCCAATTCTTTATCGCTATGGGCCTATGTAGGCCCATGCGAGTTTGACGACTCAATTGGACGTCAACAACCCATCAAACCTAACCTAACTTAACATATGGCTCCCTAGTATGGTGGCCCGTGTTGAGTAAAGGTTACAACCTCACAAAACTAAAAAGGCTGCAAAGAACAGTGAGTATAGGCACCACGGGAGCATCTCTTGCCTCTCGACCTACATATTAAAGATACCACACTATGCCGCGCAGTAAGACTCAAGAAGCCACGATGCGACTACAAGGCCGTATGGTCACAGTATTATCCTGGACTCGTTACAAAACGGCATAGTCACGTTTCCAACTGATTACACCACACCCATACATGGCTTCAAGAAAGGCTTCCACGTAGGTTTTCCTACCAGAGCTGGAAAGAAGTAGTAGGGGATTTCAACACGATCGTCTACACCGACGGCTCTAAGATTAACTGTGGTGTGGTGTCCGGCGTCTATTCGGAATCACCGAAAATATTAGTATCATACTGCCTACCGGATTTCGCCAGCGTATTCCAGGCGATACTACTAGCTATCCGAGAGGCTTGCACGCAACTGTGGCGTGACACTACGCAAAACCAAAATATTGCTATCCTCATAGATAGCTGCCATTAAGGCCATAAACTCGGCTACCATATCCTTCAACTTAGTACGAGAATGCCGGAAAGAACTTGCCCGCCTGGGCGAACGCTTCAGGGTATCACTTCTCTGGGTCCCAGGGCACAGCGACATTGAAGGAAACGAGTGTGCAGACGAGCTGGCGAGGCAAGGCTTAGCTTTACACGGCTCAACTGCACCAAGGGTTCATATCCCGCTAGGTGCAGTTAAGGGGGAAATTCACTCATACTTATAGTAAGATCCAGAATTCGTGCATTAGACCAACCATCCTTCGACGAACTTAGCGACATCTCGGGTAAAAGGATACAAGATGTTATCCGTTTTCTATCACATGCTGGATCTAGATACCGATTATATCACATCCTCAATAATCATCATAAAAAAGGTCACATGAGTCGTGATAACAAAAAGGCACATCAATGCTAGTTCGGTTCGGTTCATGCTACCTTAGTAGCAGACAGAGACGATATGATAAGGATTTTGAAATTGGAAGTTTTCATTATAATGGCATATGCTAGAGACGTAAAGGGTCTTTCATTAAGGACTTGACAACTTCTTTTTTTTTTTTAATAAAATGCAAACTACTTGAGATATCTCAAAAAAACTATGAATTATACAATGGGAACGTGCAGCAGTCGATACGTTGAACACAACTTCGATGACTCGGCCGCATATTTTGACCGGTACGTCCGCTTTTTCTTGTTCAATATTGGCTCTGAGCTCCTCTAACGTCGTCGGCTTGTTGGGATAGATAAATTATTTAATGTAGCCGCAAAAAGTCTAGAGGTCTTAAATCGACGTTCTCGGTGTCCAATCGACGGATCCGTTTCTTGAGATAACACGTTCACCGAACTTAGACTTCTACAACTCGATTGTTGCACCAGCTATGTGGCTTGTGGTACCGTCATATTGGAACCACATGTCACTGATATCCAATTGCTGAAAGAAATATCGTTCCAACATGTCTGTGTAGCGAATACCATTTACCGTACCGTGACGGTCATTTTCATCTACGACGAAAAAAGGCCGAATGACACCACCGACCGGTATGAAAACCGCACCAAACAATGACTTTTTGCGGATGAAGTACTGTTTCATGAAGCACATGAGGGTTGTCACCTGCCCGTTGAATTAAAAATGAGCTTCATCGTTGAAGATGATTTTGCGATGGAATTAACTATTTGATTTCATCATGTCCTGAGCCCAATTGCGAACGTACATCGTTCATAGGATCTAGTGGCCTTAGTTCATGAGCCAGTTTGATCTTGTAAGTACGTAGGCCAAGATCTGTAAGCTAAATATGCAATAATGTGGCCTTGGAGAGTCCCAATTCTTAATAACGTCATAACGTCATAAACCGCAGCAATATTCTCCGCACACTTCGGGCAAAACGTATTCTGACTGCCACGGAAACATAAAGCACCGAATATTCTGACTTGAATTTGTTCATTAGACAAATGCTTACAATTCAGGACGACTCGCAGTCGGAGTTTTACGAAGACAAACAGTCATACTGGTCTTCAGATCGGAGTGTAGAAGTGGCATTTAATTAAATTGAAAAGGACCTTACGAGAATCGCTTCAAAAAAGTTTTTATCGAATACAGAACTATGTGTGCTTCAGGGTAATTACCAATTGTGTATTTCAAACAAAAAACCCTATCATTCGAGTTCTGAGAGCTCAGTGAGACTGTGGTTAATGAGGTGAATGTCTGTGAACGATTCGCAAACAAAGCAACTACAATTATTTTTTTACAGCCCGTCATCTCGCCATGAAGACGGGTCCCAAGCAAATGTGTTGCAACAAAAATAGGTTTTTTGATCTTTCAAATCATGCCAAAACTAAAAATAGCATGCATTGGGTTTTTTTTTTTTTTTTTTAATTCTAACATGCCTAAGCAGTAATATACACATCGACCTAAAAGATCTATTGTGCTTGCCGTCAGATGCTTTTTAGGTTAGTAGCGCTTCTTCTTTCCTAATGTAGCTGATAATACTTTCAGCCGAAGATTTCCTCAATTCTTCGGGACTTAAGAATTCCCTGAAGAAAGATTCTCTTCTCATACCGTAAAGGGCCGGGCATTCACATATGATATGCTCGGCTGTTTCGTCTTCTTCTAGACATAGTCTGCACTCTGGTGAGTCGACTAGACGCATTTTGTTTAGGTGATATCGCAGACCGTGATGACCAGTTAGGTAGCCTACTAAGTTTTTGATATCGTGCCTGCGCAGATTTAGTATCTTGTTGGCATCTGATTTGAAGGGCTGAATAGCTCTTTTGGCCTGTCTTAAGGCTGAACTATAATAGACGGAAGCAATCGGAAGCTAATGTCAAAATTCTAAGTTAAGTTTTCTTCAGTACTCTCAATTACTCAAGTTGCCCATAATAGACTTATGAGAATGGAATTGCAAACAATAAAAACAAAATTTCGTTGCTTAGGAACTAACAAATTTAAATGTACACAGCTGTTGAAGTGAAATGTAAAATTTGTGTATGAAAGAACAAAAGAAAGAGAAAGAGCGAATCAATTCGCTTTTTCGTAAGTGAGCAAAAGTGAACGAAAACTTAACGAATCGAAGCGAAAAGCTATTATGGTCGTACAATACAAATTGCATGTGTTCGCACAGTTACGGAAGTGGTCGTCCGCAACCAGCTTCTATTATAGTTCAGCCTTTAGGCCTGGGATGTTTCCCCAGTATGAAACACATCTGTTTTGTTCCCAGTTTTTTATGACTAGATTTATGGCTGATTTGGGGATTGCACAGAAGGGTTCAGGTCCAATGAAGGGGGATTCCGAACCTTTTCTGGCTAGTTCATCAGCTTTTTCGTTACCTTCAACTCCCTTATGTCCGGGGACCCACCATAGTTTGGTTTTGTTCCTGGAACTGAGTGTTTGGAGGGAGTTGAAGCAGTGTAGTACTGATTTGGGTCAATGATGTGTGAGCTAAGGGCTTTTATAGCTGCTTGACTGTCCGTGAATATATGGATGTTTGCGCCTTTAATACCTGAGTTGTGTATTAGGTTTGCGCATTCTTTTATGGCATGGAGCTCAGCTTGGAATACACTAGGGTTTTTTCCCATAGGTATTGAGATGTTTTTATTTGGTCCATGTATGCCAGCTCCTACCCCTGAGTCCATTTTAGAACCATCCGTATACCACTTTAGGCCGTTTAGGCAGTTTGGAGGGTTGTTGCTACACCATGCTTCTGTGGTTGTGATCTCCGTTGAGAATCTTTTGTCGAAGCATAGTGTCTTTGGTAAGCTGTCTGTAACCGCACAGATCATGTCAAGTTCTGGAATTTCGGATAGAAGTTCAATTAGTTGAATTGAATTTTGTTGTTGATGTGGGAGTTCCAGCTTAGTTTTTTATCGAGGATCACTCCAAGATATTTTACTTCGTTAGAATACTCAATGTATGTACCATTAATTGAAATTTGGGTAAGATTTAATTTCCTCCTTTTTGTAAAAGGGACGATGATAGCCTTGCTGGGGTTTATAGAGAGACTTTCTTTATTACACCAGTCTATGACTATCTTAAGGGCGTTTTGCAAACGTGTTGTAACTTCGTTTGGTTCTTTGCCCTTTATTATGATGACTAGGTCATCGGCGTATCCAATTATATTGAAACCTGCATTACTTAGGTCTGGAAGTAGGTTATCGATAACCAGAGACCATAGTAGGGGTGAGAGTACTCCTCCCTGAGGGCAGCCTTTAACGGCTGTTACTGATACTGAGGTCTGTGCTGATGAAGCAGTTATTTTCCGACTTTCAAGCATTGGGTTAATAAGTTCATATAGACCAACCGCGGCAATGGAGGCAAAGTGAAACCTTTCACCCATTGACTTCTACAGTATAATATGTCAGCATGTACAAGGATAACAGCTGATAATAAAATTACTTCCACTGCGAGAAAGTTAAAAAGTTTAAAAATAAAAGTTCTCGTCCTAACAGAGGCATAAGTCACCTCAACATCGCCTACAAGAAGCTATCTGCCGTAATATGTGAACGCCTGAAACCGTTTACCAACAACCTGATAAGCCTTTATCAGTGTGGTTTTAGGCCAGGAAAGTCTACAACTGATCAAATTTTCACACTTCACACCACCTTTTCATCGATTTCAAAACCCCATACGACAGAATTTATAGAGACGAACTATAAAGAGCCATGCCTAGTTTTTATATACCGCTCAAACACGTCTATCTGTGCAGGATGACGATGGAGAATTCTTGCTCCTCCATTCGATACCAAAAAAGGATTTAGGCAAGCTGATGCACTGCCATGTGACTTCTTCAATTTGATTCTTTAGAGGATTGTGAAAAACTCCAAAGCCAACACCAGAGGCACAGTTTTCCAAAAATCGGTGCAACTACTAGCATCCGCCGCCGATATTGTCATCATTGGCAGGACTCAACGTGATGTCATAGCCACGTTTGCTAGTATAGAGAAGGAAGCGGCAAAAATGGGTTTAGCAGTGAATGAAGGTAAGACAAAGTATATGCTGTCAACACGAAAAGACACACAACATCGACGAATTGGACAGAACGTCACCATTGACAGATATAACTTTGAGGTAGTACGGTACTTTGTCTACCTCGGCTCCGCTATTAACTCTGACAACAACATCTCGTCAGAAATTAAACGAATAATGCCTCTTTCCAACAGCTGTTCCTTCGGGCTAAGGAGGCAATTCAGTAGTAAAGCCCTCACTCGAACTACTATGGAGATCCTTTATAAGCCCTGATGATCCCAGTCCTGCTCTACGGCGCTGAAGCATAGACCGTATCAAATGTGGATGCAGAAATCCTTCGTCAATTCTAGAGGAAAATTCTTCGAAAAATCTTCGATCCCATTTGCGTTGACGGGCTATGGAGACGAAGATTCAACCAAGAACTATACGACATATCAAAAAACTCCACATTGGACTTATGGCTAGGAAATGTAGAACGAATGGAATTCAATACTTCGGCTCACAGATTCTTCGATTTCCAGCCAGAAGTCGGACGCAGTAGAGGAAGACCTCGCCTTAAGTGGCGCGCACAAGTAGAAACTGACCTCAACCAACTTGGAGTGTGCAACTGGATATGCAGTTAGCTAAGGACCGGGCTAATTGGAGAGGCTTGTTGGTTGAGGCCCAGGTTCATTCCGGACTGTAGCGCCACTTAAGTAAGTAAGTAAGCCCTCACAGACAAGGGTCCGTGATACAATTGAAGACCACTTACTAACTTTTTGCTGGGATAGTCAGAATTCCAGTTAGAGCCAAATGGATGACATAGACAGCCACGAATTAGCTCTATATATATGGTTTCATGATTATTCTCAAAACCAGAGCAGGTATCATCTGTGAAACAGTTAGCGTCAGTAAATACAAAAATATAACTGCTGCTTAAAAAATCCAAGGCCAACATACCTGCATCTTTGATTGACTTTAACTTGGCAATGCCCAGTTGTTAGCACTCTGGACTACACATCCAAGCGGTAAAAAACGGACACAAAATCAAATGGAATTGTTCAGATCACATCACATCAGTAAGAGCTTTGGCCGAGTCTTTTGATGGATTGGTACCCAGCTTTTATTTGAAGAGTTTTAATAGGTGTTGTTCTTTGATGTCCACATGAAGGGCGTAGGTCCATATTGTGTGATGCCTTGAAGTCTTTCTTATTTTACTGGCCTCCTCTAGATGTGGATTTTTTCATGAAATTATTTCAGTTTCAGTAAAAGAGAAGATATTTGGATTTTCAATGTGAATATCCCATTTTAAATTACAACTGAATGTTGCATAGATACCTCCTAGTGACCAACCCTTTACGTTTAATTGTTAAGTTGCGAAGAACAAGTGGTGTTGGCATAAATTTATCTTTTACTTAAGATTACATGTTTCTATATTTTTGGGGCCAATCAAAAATTGTAGATTGTAAAACTTTGTCGACATGTGTAGATCTCCTTAAACTACCATATAAGTATTATCTACATGTACTCCAACAAATTAGTTTTCAGATAATATGTAATTTATTGGTGTAAATGAGACACGAAGTCCGCAAGATCAGCTTACCTAATCTAAGGCGACATAAATAGATGCAAAGCTGTCACTTGATACAAAATTAAAATTATTACTTATAGTGCCTTATAAAAAAAAGATATATGCCGTCTTACTAGTCTGATTTCTAAGCTAAACATAAACTGGTGAGATCTTAAAAACAAAACTTTGTGGACACTAGTGGAACAACCTGTTTCCGTCGTGTAGTTCGTTCATCTTTCGCATAATAAATTTATTTTAATTTCCATCCCACTCGTACATGAATATGTATTTCCAAAATCATGTCAACCGCCAAGATTTATTGTTTCGTAAACTCTAACAACATGCGTCGACCTAGTATCACATAATTGTACACAACCTAGCCTATGTGTCACTTCCAATAAATCGGTGTACCTTCATGGTCAATCAAAAATCATAGCCTCCCCCGGTTCCCATAAAACAGGAGAATCTAGCAAATCTCCAGACTAATGTATGCATTTATACGTACATGACAGTCAGACAACCAAATACCACACGACCGTCAAAGACAACAGCAACAACAAAAAAACGACAAGGAATTGTAAAGCTCATTATTGTTTTGGCGCCAATGCGGTTATCAGTCGTAAATGTTTTAATGTTTTACTGATGTGCCCTCCGCCAAGGAGACACAACGCGACAAGAAACCAACCACAAAAAAAAAATAAAAACGACACAAGTGGATTCGGATACGGATTCGGATACAACGACGATCGACGACGACATTGCATGACTCACATTCCCCACTAAATGAGCATTCTCAAAATTGTTTAGATTCTACCCGGTTGCTCTCGTTGGTCGTCATGAAAATCGTCGAGTCAGACAAAGTGTGGGTTGACGGTTGCAGATTTTTCGGCTAATAGCACATCGTCCTTATGAGTGGTCTGGTCCTGTGCGACCGCGCAGTGTCCAGAAGTCGCAGATGTTGCCACGATGATGGTGTCCAGATACACATGTTAACAGCGAAATCAAGTTTTACTTGTTCGATTATTTTTTTCCTGTTGTTGTTGTATTCTTCTATTAGAAGGACGATTAATACAGTGCTCACCTGCTGCGTTGCATGTTTCACATTTTATGATTGTGTTTTTTTTTCTATCTTTTTCTTTATTTCCACCGCCTCCTTTCATTAGTTTTTTTTTTCGTTTCGTTATTATTTTTTGGTCTAACGAAATCATCACATAAAACAATTAAATTGAAAGATATTTTGAATGTATTGCTATGGTAGAGCGAACAAAAAAAACACGAATGACCAATTAAAATTAATTTAAGAGTAATAACGTAGTTATTTAAGAATTCGATTTTTTCCTTTTCCTCTTTTGTATCTGAAGGCATAAGTGAAAGTGGAATTTCGATAATTCCTCTTTTTCTGTCAAGAACAACATCAATTAGGTTGTAAAACATTGGACCAAATTCTTTTATTATTGCACGAGTGGTGCATTGTTGTAGTATGCAAGGTGTTTTAGTAATAAAGTTATCTGGAGGGTAACTTTTTGTTGTATGGTTGCATGACAACACGAGGCTGAAGTTCAATGTATTCGATTCGATTGTGATGTGAGTGTGTGTTTTTTTTTTATTTGTTCCGTTGCGATAAATTTGAAATGATTTTTAATTCGATTAATTAATTGCGATTTTCAGGAAGGGGTATGTGGATAATTGGTGGCTTTTTATAATTACTTTATAATGTGGAATGGCAGATTTGTCAGAAACGAAAATCAGATATTCCCGGAATTTTACCAGTTTGCTGGTCAACTCTTTTGTTTTGGTTAAGTGTTGTTAATTTTTGTTCTGCTCTTTAGCTGGAGGGCGATTGGTCACGTGAAAGTTGATTAGTTATTTTTTGTTTGAAAGCATGGTATAGAAACGAATCAGAGTTCCTTCGTATTTTGGGAAAATAAACGGAATACAGTTTTGAAGTGGGGAAAATTATATATAAAACAAGCTGGCCCGTCAAACGTTGTTTTGCCATTATCAAATGGAATGACCGCCTGCAGCGCCACCTGTTGAGAATTTTTCAATTTTTCTTTTTTCCTAAACCTTCGCGGAGCAATTGCGAACAAATCCGCAGAAGGAAGTATCCAATTTGGTCCAGTCGTTTTCGAGTTTTAAGCATCCGAACAAACCAAGATCCATTTTTATATATATAGATAGATATACATCCTCTCTTAAAAGTAGAAATAAGACGAGATCTTTATAGATCTCGTTTGAAACTATTTTCATGATTAAAAAAGGACTCTTTCCAACGACGAGAAATCCTCATCAAAGACAATTCTTTGTTTATTTAAAATTCAAATCTATTTCTAGGTATCGCTATGGGCCCACGTAGGCCTATGCGAGCTTGACGATTCACCCGAGCGTCAACAGCCCATCTAACCTAACCTAAACCTAATCTAGGCACCCCCTTAAAGAAGAAGTATGTGGGTAGGCTTTGAAAATTATTTTGCAATGGTAAATGAGAAATTTTTCTGATTAAAAAATCATTCCCGGAATTATACCAGTTTGCTGCTCAACTCTTTTGTTTTGATTAAACAACGAAACATTTATTGTTCGGAACAAAAGCGGAAAGAAATTTTGTGTGCACCATACTCCTTAACCGGTTAAAATCGTATTTTTTTTTATTCTTCGATATAACACTATATGACGCCCCGACCTCCTTGTATTAAGCGACCTGCATGACCAGATATATGGTAACGTATTCGTAACGAACAATAAATCACGCACAAATTCGATGATAAAAAGAGAAAGACAAATATTGGGTATTGTCAATGTCAAATTTGATTAATCAGGCCACTTCTGGTGACACGTCTGAAAGGTGAAAGTATGCTAGCGCCTGGTGGTCCTTATTTATAAGCAGTCTCACATTCAAAATCTACTCAGGCGAGTGTGGGGATATTCATGTGTTAGTTTGGGTTTCGTTAGGTAGAAGAGTTCCAATGTCAATATTTAGGCTTTAAAAATCGTCTCTGGCTCGAGTTTGGGTGTATGCGCTAAATATATATAGTCAAAGTATCTCGTGTGTCTGGCTTAAAATATTTGGAGTAATAGAGAGATTCATTTTTATACCGAAGGGTCCAAAACAAATGACGGAGTGCTGGTGTCTTCTCCAAAAGGCTAAATCTCGGCCTGACTTTCCATCCTCCTGATCCTGCACTGCAGCATGCATATTGGCTGAAAGAGAATGTAATATCTAACAAGGATATTAACAGCCAAGCGGCCATCAAATCTCTGGAATATCAGTCTCAACAAACTCAAAGGCAACCCTAGAGAGAAATTCAGCTTCTTGAAATCATAATATGCAGTCACTAGAGGCTTGGAACTAGGATGTAAATGCTGCTATGGAACAGTCATGCTAGTTTTTGGAATCAAGTCCAATTTTTACGTAGTGAGTACTTTTCGGTAACGGGGTCAGTGGCGCAGTTGCTAGTGCGATGAACTGCCGCTCAGAAGGTCTAGGGTCGATTTCCAGCCGTTGCAACACCTAAATGATTTTTTACTGGCCCTCCTCGCTTGGGGAAGGTAGTATCAAGGTAGTGTCAGGAAAAGCTTATCTCAACTTAGCCGTTCGGAGTCGGCATAAAACAGGAGGTCTAGCTATCATGCAAGAAGTACAATGGCGTATGCGAATGGAACACTTTTCTTCAGGCATTTCAGCATTCCAGTTGTGTATAGTATAAAGAGTAGAGGACCGAGCTTTGAACCTTGCGGAACCCCAAACTGGACCCCATATTCGGTGCTGCAGCAGTTCTTAATTTTGACGCGATAGGTCCTCCCTGTCAGATAGTCCCTTAACCACTCCATCAGCTTTCCTCCTAATCCCATCCCTTCTAGGGTATTTATTAACTTGTTGTGATCGAGGGTGTCAAATGCTTTGCTGAAGTCTAAAATTAAGACAAGGACATGGTGTCTTTTGGCAAGGTTGCTGTTGACTATATTCGAAAAATCACCAAGAAGTTTATTTGTGGATTTTCCCTTCTGGAACCCGTATTGGTTTTTGCATATTAGATTCCTGTTCTCAACAAATTTTCATATACGATCAGATACTATTTGCTCCAATACCTTCTCTATGACTGGCAGTATTGCTATCGGACGATAATTCGCTATCTCTTTTTTGGCTCCTCCCTTGTAGATTGGTCTGACAAGTGCCTCTTTGAGCTTTTTTGGTATTGTCGAGGTTTCGAGACTTACATTAATGAGCTTGGTTATTATAGGTGCAAAGATGTCGGTATTTGTTTTAAGATCAATTGCTCTAATACCATCCGCTCCTGGCGCTTTTTGGACATTTAGCTGGATTAATAAGTTCGATGCCTCTATAGGGTCAGTTTCTCCCAAGTAAATAGAGCTCCTCACTGCTTCGGGTTGATGATTTGATGCTACTTTGTTGCACGTGTGGATGATGGATACTGCTTGATGCGAAAAGATGTGTCCAAAATCCTCTGCTAACACTCTAATATCAATGCCAGTTGTAAAGTTCTTTACAATAGTGGCATCTAATTACGGTTTTTTTGTCCCAGTAGATCGTTGATTAACGCCCAAGTTTTTCTAGGATCGTATTTACTTTGCTCGAACTTTTCTCTGTAGTACTGATCTTTATTCATCGATATTTTTTTTTTAACTTGGTTACGTAGTCTCTTGTACTCGACTTCGTATGTTAAGTTATTTCGATTGCTTTTCCATCTACGATAAAGTCTGTCTCTATGTTTACAAATCTCAATTATGTCACTAGAAATCCATTCGGCATTTCTACGTCGAGCTTTCTGTTTGTGAATAACTGTCGATTTTTCATAGATTTCGTCCATTTTTTCAGCTAACGAGTTGAAAACTTGATTGGTGTCATTTTGTTACAATATATGTTCCCAATTCATTGTTCTGATCAGCTGATTTACTTTGCTACTTTTAATAACTGAGAGCTCAGGTTGTTCGCTTTCAGTTTTACCCGCATCATACACTCCATATAGGGTGCTGTAGTGATCGGATATGTCACTTTCAATTACAGCCGAAAATATTTTGCGCTCCGATACGTTTACCAATATGTGATCAATTAGTGTCTCACTTCCTACGTTTATATCAACTCTTGTAGTCCCCGTAATGATATTACATATTCCATTCATCGCCAGCATTTCTTTATAGTTATAAACATGTGCTTTTGTGGTATCTTTCATGTTTATATTTATATCGCCCAGTATGATAATGTCATTATGCATTTTTGTGTTGGTTATGTTTACGAATTCTGCAATGAATTCGTTTTCCTTGTGCTTTGGTGGTCTGTATATTCCACTGACAATCTTATCTTTTGGATTTTCAGTCAGATTTTCATAAGTTGCGCTTGCGCTTCTTTAATAAACATCCTATACCTCCACCCTTTCTTTTTTCTCTATTTTCAAATTCCGCACAGAAACCATCTAAAGAATATAAACCGTTTTCTTCTTAATTTATATTTGTTTCCACTGAGACAATTACATCTACATTCTTCATGATCGGACTCACACTTGCATAGAAAACATATGCATATATAAACTATAAGACGAAAAGAGTTGCATGATTTGTGTTTTGTGCTAGACTAAGTTTCAAGTCCCACTCCCACCGACGAGCTAAGAGGAAACTAACATGATACAAGGTCATCTCTAAAAATAATAAAATTTGTCCAAAAATGCCTAAAATTTTAGATAAAAAGGAATTGGGGAGGGGTATCGTGCCTTGGGCTATCATATTATGGGATTGCAGTAGGAAACTAGAATTTTTGTCTCTAATTTCAAACAATGCTCGGAATAAAAATTGCCAAGTGCATAAAACGCTTTCAAAATGTGTAGTGTTGATTCAGGTCGTCATATGAGCATTGCTGTTTACGCCACGCAGACAAGCTGGTAAGTTTGAGAATATTAATTAAGAAGCCTAAGGAGTATTAAGTTGCTATTACAACTGTTTTGTGAAATTGAAAATGCATTTGGGTTCTTTAATCTTAACACTGGACTGTCTTACCACAGATTTTAATTTGGGGCTATCTGGTCATGATAATTTAATCTTTAGCGAGATGGGAACTTCTCAAATATACCATTCAAAATCGACGTTAGTTTGTAGTAGGTATCACATTCATTGTTAAAAAATATATGTAACCACATGCAATTAAATACAGAAGCTAGGTTTTAGGCCATGAATGAGGCGTAGCCAAATATTAAAATTTATATTGCAAAATTTGGGTGTTTTGCGCAATGGTTAGTGCGATGAACTGCCGCGCAGAAGTTCTGGGTCCGATTCCCAGCAGTAGCAACACCTAAATGATTTTTCACTGACCCTCCTCTCGTGATGATCTGACAAATCATCCGAGTAGTATCAATTGTCAAGAAAAGCTTATCTCAACTAAGCCGTTCGGAGTCGACATAAAACAAGAGGTCCTGAAATCGTGCAAGAAGTACAATACGTACTCATGAATGGTGATTGCGATGCTTTGAGGGAGTCAGTTCGAAAGAACGTTCCACGAGAGAGAGAACTGGATGGATGTTTATTACGCTCCTGGTGGAATTGGAAAAAACTTTGTTTGATTGAATTGATTTTGACAACGATACGCTCGCAGAATGATATTGCACTTGTTTCATAAGGAATTGCATCTACATTGTTGGAAGGCGGTCGACTGCTCATTCGGCACTTGATTTGCCATTGAATTTGCAAATCAATGAAAATCCAAAGTGCAACATTTCCAAGAACAGTGCAATGGCCAAGGTTTTACAGCAAAGCAAACTGATCGTTTGGGATGAGTGTAAAATGGCAGCATAAAAAGTGTTTGTAGGCATTAGACAAAGCGATGCAATATTTATGAAAGAATCAAACACTGCCAGTAATTCTACGGTCAACTTCAGCCGATGAACATTAAGTTCTGTCTGTTTGAAGTCGTCCGTTTTGTGGAAACACTTAAAAAAAACTTAAACTGAATACGAACATGCGTGTCAATCTGAATAACGACCAATCTAGAGAAGTATTTTCAAAGCAATTGCTGGACATTATTCCATTTTCCAACCAAAATCCGAACAATTAACAAGTCTCAAGGGCAGTCATTGCATGTTTGCGGCATTAGGGTCCAGCTATAGCTATCATTCAAACATTTCATTGGAAATTTCCTTTAACTTCTTGCTACTTTTTTATAAATTCAATCATTGGCGAGTTGGTGTCCAAACAAATTTAATTTTAATTTTTGATTAAAGTTTTCGCAGAAAATCACTTTGTTTTTCAATTATCAAGAATAATTTCTCCTATTATTCCTATAACCAGCTACCTAAGAAAAATATCAATTCTATCATGTTTTGTGTTCCAATAAAGTTGTTCCATGATAGCTGTTTTATACGAATCCGTGCAAAACTAATTCAATGCACCAAAATGAATTTAAAAAAAAACGATTTGTTGATTTAAATTGCCGATGAATTTATTTAGAGTGCATACATACTTAATAGCTCGGATTCCTCTTATGTTGTTGACGGTTTAAAGGTTGTAACTCAAAGAGAAAGAGGCAAAGTCAAAATTTAGCATGAAGTGCAACGAACAATGATACAAAGTAAAACAAAAAAAGAGAGCGAATAATTAACATAATTGAAATCAATTTCATTTCAATTTAAATGAGCAATAGGGTAAATTATGTATAGTTTGTCGATAAGCGACCAAAGAATATTAATAAATCTAACAAGAACAAATATAAATAATTTAAATACTGAACAATAGCTATAATTTGACCCTGAACCTTGAAAATCCATGCTTCTCTGGTCAATTGTATGTCGCTTATTCACGCGTCGGTAAACCATCAAAACCATTTTGCTTGTATCATAAAGGATTGCAAGGAACGAAAATATACCACAGCAAAGCAATCAAAAAAGCATTTTATTTAGTTTAATTTGTATTTATATAGATTTGTTACATGAATATCGATTTAACAATCGGAATGCAAATAAAACACCTTAAGATTCATTGAAATTTCAAATATAAATATAAAAATACAAATGATCATCCAAAAATGCGTTCCAAAATTTGAAGGTAAAACAACCTTTGCCGGGTCACCTATAGTACATTAATAAATTCATATCACATGTACATTTAATAAGTATATACCCTCTGTTTTCTGACACACGCCATTCTCAAATGTATTTGTTTTTCCTTCTATTACTATTTTTTACATTTCCGTAAGGTACTTCCCTTAATCACCCACAATGTCTATAGTCAACGCGCATATGTCTGGGGGTTACTTAAATGATACTCAATCACTCGAAATCATATTGAAGAAAGGAAAATTATAGATCCTGCCAAATTAAACAACTTCTACAACTGCCCACTAAAAATAATCGTTAAGGTGTATAATTATTGCTTGCAAGTCGGAACCATGTTTGTTAATGGGAGGACCATCTGGTAGATGCCACATTAAGACGTGCATCTGTTTGTGCATCTGTTTAAAAAATTACCTAATATTACCACGTCAATAGATGTGGGATCATAGGTAGAAGCGGCCTAATGAAGGAATAAGTTGTTTGGATAGAAGACAAATAGAATGTGGCTTGAGGCTTTTATTAGAGCTGACTCTAGGGACATTTTTAAATTTTTTTTCATAACAACCCCGATCGATATATGTTAGAGAAATCAAAATTACCATATATGTATCATATTTACATTTTATTAAAGTATACAGGGTGTTTATACAAGGTGGCGCAAAAATAACCTTCCGATGTTTTTTGGCTGTAATTTAAAAAAAACTGAAAAACTTTGATTCTTCTTGTGGATTATTTTTATTTGGCTTTTAATTTTTTTTACATCAAGTCGAGAATATGATGTCATGTAAATGGCACAAATGTCAAAACAGAACTGACATTAGGGGCCAATCGCAAAATTTATAACATTTTCTGATAGGAGGATTACTTTTGCGCCACCTTACATTGGTATACCACTTATCGGAACATGCTAAACTTTCACAAATGGCGGCAATTGTCAGTTTAATATTTATATTTATACAGTGATCAAATGCACAGTATGCGTTCACATCACGGAATCGTATCCTCAAGATCGCAGAATACTCGTGACTATTTTTGCCCCCCCCCCCCCCCTGGTTGTGTAGCTTAAGATTTCGTTTTCGACATCAACTAGATTTCTTCCCATGAAATTGGCAATTCCATGCTCGTTTCTGTACATTTTAGTAAAAGGCTTGAAGATGTTAATCAGGTCCATCAACTAATCATGAGTGAACGAATCCCGTTTTTATCAGATACACAAACAAAAAAAAATGTTTTCTTTTGGATCATTGAAAATCCACGTATTAATCAAAAAGTCAGTACATGGTGAGCCATTTACCCCAGAAGTGTTATCGGACCTAATTTTTCATGGGCAGTACGTGGCTTGTACATGATTTTCAAGTGCACACATAGCTTGTCCGACAATAGATATTTGTAAGGATTCATTTTCGGGTCTTCTCCTGTCTCATTTCCGTGATTTGTAGTTGCTTACACGATTGCCCATTTTGACAGCTGAAAACATCTTTTTTTTAGAAATCATAGGTCTATGAGAAAAAACACAGGCTTTTGAAGCTCTAAGAGAAAATATCCGACATGAATGAAAGAACTTAAATCCCAAAGTTCTGCCCAAAACGATTCATAAAGTAATTAAAAAACTGTATTGTTCATCCAGGATGAAACTTCACCATCGTTTGGACGATCCTCAAAGCATGGGGCTTTCTAAACTACGCCTACTAAAGAAGCATGTGTCTCCCTATCATCGCTTAAAAGATCCTCTCTGCCTGAGACCAATCACTAACAACTTGGCCGTCTCTTATGAGTGTGGTTTTAGGCAACGAAAGTCCTTGATTGAGCTTATTGGGACGACCTGTATAGAGCCATATTTTGATACATACAGCCCAAACTACTTCCCCTATATCCAGGATGACGATAGAGACACATATTATAAAGACTTCGCCAAGGTGATGCATTGTCAATCAATTTCTTCAATATTTTAATATTTTTAAGGACCTCTAGTTTTATCGTGAACGGCTGAGTTGAGATAAGCTTTTTTTTTTAATTTTTATCAATCGAATGATTTGTCAGATTAGAAGGGTTGGAGGGCTTATAATGCTGCGACCAATCATTTCGAATTATTAAAATTTAAGAATGGTTTAAGAAAATCGAAATATACAGCATGATGAATCTGTTATCTCTTTTTGTGAGTGACTGACATTGTCTTACGCTGGACATGATTTTGTTAATGTACTTCATCTGGTGCATTTGTCAAACAAAAGAGTTCAGTTACGAACTGCTGATTACTTTTCTTTCGCCGGCTGCTGGTCAAACATCCAAACTCAGCTTAAATATACAATTATGTGACGAAACATAAAATGAAATCAAACAAATACATTTGATAAACATAAATAATCGTATCCTTAAAGGAATTCCTAACATTTCAACATTCCATTATGGATATCAAAGACTGACAAAAAAAACCGAAATATTTCCAAAGCTCTCATGAGCCACTCATTAAGAAATCATCAGCTTCGTGGTGCCGTTTTAAAGTTTCAATTTGTAAAACATTCAATTCATTAAATTATACAACCTACCTAGGAGATGACAAAACAAGAAACCCACCTAAGCGCCTTTTATAAATTCCAATTCCAGATACTCTCCTCCAATACAAGATGACACATTATATTTCCCATATATTACAGAAGCAAATACAAAACAAACAACCAAATGACAAAGATCATCAAAGTCCTCTGAGTATGTATCAACGCGAGGATATTAACAGACGCCTGTTGCTTGGCCGCTCACCACTTTTCAGGGGCCATCACGCTATCTTAAGCCCATTAACTCAGTCACTAATGGAACTTATCACATTAGAATCCACTCCCTTCCTTTCATATTTCTGTGTGCACAATGCACATACACTTACCCAGCATCTATACACGCGTACTTACATTTATGTGTATGGCTTTATGTGAGTGTTTTTACGAATCTATAAGTGGGGCGATGACTTTATGCGCTGCTGGTAAGTTGCATCTTGTCGTTGTAGTTGGTAGGACTAAAAAACTATTTGGCCACCATACAGACAACATATGCGCACATGTCATTGAAGAAATTAACTTGAGGAGATGAATCTGATGGCAGATCACGTCTACTGAAGCCATTGGGGGCCTTTCATCGTGTAATTAACGAGGAATCAGTTAAAATTGGCGGATTTAATATTGCCTACATCGTGGCTCGCCTTTAAGTCGCGCGTCCTGCACCCGATGATGGACTATTGTGTCGACACGACGATCTGCACACTGAATCAATAAGAAAAATGAACAAAACTCCTTGTGCTTACAACTTATTAGCGGCTGAGTGTCAAATTAATTTCCCCGATCATCCGAATAATTGCCGCATACTGCGGCAGGTAGTTCGACTCCGAGACATTAAAGAGCATCTGATAAATCGGAAGTCCCGAGGCTGCGCAAAACAGACAGTTTTTATGTGTTTTCTTTTGTCCTCTTGTACGGACACGAAAAACATGTGTAGCGAGTTTCCGCTTTTGCCTTTCGGGGTGATGAAGTAAACGCGCGCATGTGTTGATGTTAATGGATGACGCGGACGCCCGAGTATTAAAAAAAGAACAGAGATATACCCGCATGACGCGTCGCGACGGTGACGGCTCCATATTAAAATAAAAAAAAAATAAAGAAAGAAATGCCTTTGATCTTGTCTGTGGATAGTAGCATTAGAGTAGTAAGATACATTTTCTTTTGGATTAGCTTTATATTGATAATTTGATTCATGTTTTTGATACATGTAACTCCTACCTGTGCGCTTTAATGTTAATGTTTCAATTTCAACATTAAAGGCGCACTGTTTAACTAAATCACCATTCAGATCTATTAGCGACCTAACTAAGTATGTGAACAGAGTAAGCAATTATTGTGTGATTAACAACTTTTCGAGCCACCGACGGATCTCAGAATCACTTTTGATGCATTAAACCAGTCAGTTTCAATATAGCAGATAGTGCAAAGTTTTTTCGGAATTAATAAGACTATTAAGTACTTAGATAAGCCAAACTTAATCCATTCGAAAGTATGCAAAAGGCAGAACCCACATGCTCTTTTAAAAATAGCAGGACAATTTTCTATACAATACAGGGTGGGTCATCTTGTTCTTTTTAAATCATAGGTTATTTTGACACTGACAGGATTTTCCCGTTATCCAAAGGGGACATGGCGGTCTCCAGATCAACGAACAGTCAACCATATTGATCACAAGAGACACGCGATAGACAAGAGACACGCATCTAGTATTTTGGATGTCCGAAAATTCCGAGGGGCTAACATCGACTTGGACCACTACCTTGTTGCAGCCAAGGTAAGGATGCGGATATCCACCACGCCACAACAAACTAGAAATACTGAAATGTAATGTCGAAAGACTGCAATCGCAAGAGACCGTTATGCCCTTCGCGGAACGCGTATCCCTTAACCTCTCGATTAACACCATACCACAAGCATATAATGTCGAAGAACAATGCCAACGATGCCAACAAGGCATTAGAAACCAGCAAGAAACCCCTGGCCACCAACAAGAAAACCCTGGTTTGATGAGGAATGCTCGCAGCCAAGAACGAGGCCTAAAAGGCTAAGCTGCAGGTGAAGATGAAAGCTGCCATTGAGCTCTATAGCCAAAGAAAAAGGGAAGAACACCGGCTTTTCAGAAACAAGAAAAAAGAGCAAGAAAAGCGCGCGATCGAGGATATAGGAGGTGCCACTCCAGAAACGATGTTCGCAAGTTTTACAAAAGTGTAAAACGTCAAAACCAAGGATACAAGGCTCGAACAGAATCCTGTCGAGATGAACAAGGAAATATCGTAGTTGAGACACAGTCGATGCTGATGATGTGGAAGAACCACTTCTGCAGACTGTTAAACGGTGATGAAGAACAACATTCCGCTGTCAGGCAGAACGAACCATTTAATATTGGCAACGACAGCGAAAATTGCCAACCACCCGACCTAAGTGAAGTGAGCATAGCAATATCTAAACTCAAGCTTAATAAGGCCGCCGGAAATGACGGCCTTCCCGCTGAGCTTTATAAAGCTGGTGGAGATGACTTGGTAAGTAACATCCACCAACTCATAAGCCAATTCTGGTTGGTTGAAAGCATGCCTGAAGAATGGAAACTCAGCATCGTTTGCCCGATCCACAAAAAAGGAGACCCTCTGAGCTGCACCAACTACAGAGGCATAAGTCTACTCAACATCGCCTACAAGATCCTATCTGCCTTAATATGAGAACGCCTGAAACCGTTTACCAACAACCTGATCGGCCCTTATCAGTGTGGTTTTAGGCCAGGAAAGTCCACAATCGACCAAATTTTCACACTTCGGCAGATCCTGGAAAAAGACCCAGGAAGTTCAAATCGATACGCACCACCTATTTATCGATTTCAAAGCCGCATACGACAGCATTTATAGAGACGAGCTATACAGAGCCGTGTCTAGATTTGGTATACCGTCCAAACTCATCCGTTTGTGTAGGATGACGATCGAGAATTATTGCTGCCCCATCAGGGTCGGAAATGACCTCACCGACACATTCGATACCAAAAAGGATTTAGGCAAGGCGATTCGCTGTCATGTGACTTTTTCAATTTGATTCTTAAGAGGATTGTGCAAAACTCCCGAGCCAACACCAGAGGCACAATATTCCAAAAACCTGTGCAACTACTAGCATAGCCGAAGATCATTGGTAGGACTCAAGGTAACTCAACGTGGTATTTGACAATCGTAGAGAGTGGTCGATTACAATTTACTATAGAGCATCTAACCCAGCATGTGCCGCACAAGTGCACAAGAATTAGGATTTTCTCCGTCATGTCATGTCATGTCATGTCATGTCATGTCATGTCATGTCATGTCATGTCATGTCATGTCATGTCATGTCATGTCATGTCATACGAGATTGGAGTGCCCGAGTTTTACAACTCGCTATAGACTACCGTCGTTTTCGGCAACAAAAATTTTTATGAGCGACGAGGGCTGGCTTCGTTAATGAACAGAATAGCTGCTCTTGGGTCACTGAAAAACATCTATAGGTACTCCAAAGACCTCTACATTCTCGTAAAATAACTGTTTGATGCGCCAGTTATGCCGGCGGCATTATTGGGCCATATTTCTTTGAGGGTGCCATAAGCAAGGCTGTAATGGTAACTGGTGACCGCTATCGAGACATGTTGAAAAACTTTCTTGTGCCCAAATTGGATCAATTAGCCATATAGAACATATGGTTCCACCGAGATACATAGCTCGTGCTACGTTCCAAATTTAAGTGAATTTTTTCTCGGACGAATAATGTAAAATGTGGTAATAGCGAGTGGCCCACATGATCGCCTGACTTGACGCCTCCCGATTTATTTTTATACGGCTACTTGAAGGAAATAATCTTTCGAAGCCCAGCTTCATACGACAATATTAACTTTGCTCATCATATTAATTCTAATAGTCATGCTGACGTCATGTATGTGCAATTGTGCATGAAGCTACATAATTTCTTGTGTAGAATTATGCTTTTAAATTCTCGGACAAGGAGTGGCGACAGTGGGTGACGGCACGTGGCGTAGTGGTAATGGTAAGTGCTTCTTTTTAGTGGAAGGTTGTGTCTTCAATCAAAACCAAATCCCTGAAACCATTGCTCAAAGAAATGAAAACAATAAAAGTTTAGTTGATACTTGGCAATAAATAACACCAACACTAAGAAGGCAGATGTCAGCCGTCAGATGTCTGTTTAGGTCAGTAGCGCTTCTACTTTCCTAATTTAGTTGATAATACTTTCAGCAGAGGATTTCCTTAGTTCTTCCATATTTAATATTTCCCTGAAGAAGGAATCCGTTCTTATACTGTAAAGGACCGGGCATTCACATATGATGTGTTCGGCTGTTTCGTCTTCTTCTAGACATAGTCTGCACTCCGGTGAGTCGACTAAATGCATTTTATTTAGGTGATATCGCAGACCGTGGTGACCCGTTAGGTAGCCTACTAAGTTCTTGATATCGTGCCTGCGAAGATTTATTATCTTGTTGTCATCTGTTTTGAAGGGCTGAATAGCTCTTTTGGCCTGTCTTAGGCCTGGAATGTGCTCCCAGTTACATTTATTTTGTTCCCAGCTTTTTATAGCCAGATTTATGGTTGATTTGGGGATTGCACAGAAGGGTTCGGGTCCAATGAAAGGGGTTTCCGAGCCTTTTCTGGCTATTTCATCAGCTTTTTCGTTACCTTCAATCCCCTTTTGTCCGAAGAGCCACCATAACCTGGTTTTGTTCCTGGAACTAAGTGTTTGGTGGGAATTAAAGCAGTATAGTACTGATTTGGATTCAATGATGTGTGACTAAGTGTTTTTATAGCTGCTTGACTGTCCGTGAATATATGGATGTTGGCGCCTTTAATACCTGAATTGTGTATTAGGATTACACATTATTTGATGGCATGTAGCTCTGCTTGAAATACACTGGGGTTTTTTCCTATAGGTATTGAAACGTTCTGGTTTGTTCCATGGATACCAGCTCCTACCCCTGAGTCCATTTTAGAACCATCCGTATACCACTTTAGGCCGTTTTGGTAGTTTGGTGGGTTATTGCTAACCCATGCTTCTCTGGTTGTGATCTCCGTTGAGAATCTTTTGTTGAAGCATAGTGTCTTGGGTAAGCGTTCTGTAACCACAGATCATGTCAAGTTACCCACTACATGCAACATCTTTCTAATTTCTCTCTTTTTTCCTTTCCCTTTCAAAAGTCTACTCTATGTTGAAACGCTATAAATGTATGCATATCCCTCTGAATGGGTTTAATCCGGCCATCGCCCACTTGATTAATTAATATTAGGTTTCACCTATTCATCTGAAAACCTAGGATTCATAACAAAAACGGATGAAAAATGTACACACAACAAGTATAACTCAACACATCTACATGAGTATTGAATTCAGAAGACTCTTGGGCTTTGGAACTTATTGTTCCTCCTACTTCACCATATTTGGCCGGAGGTGGTACATTTGTGCAACCAGTTTTTAAGAGTGCTTCTGTTGCGATGGATTATTTATATCATGCACGCACACCACATGCTGTTCGCATTGGCTAAATACCGTTTCGGCAAGGAGTAAAGCCAATCGAACAGAACCTAGCAGGCGACCATGAGCATGGCTAATGCAATCTGAGTAACGCAGTTTTACCTTGTGATACCATGACGTGGCTGCTGGTAAAGTCAACAGCAAATTGCAAATTTACAAAATGTCAAGAAATATTATTCGCAGATACAAATTTCACAGTCGAATACCTTTGATTGCGTGCAAAGTCGTGTATAACAGAACGATTTGGCTACTGAACTCAATTATAGTAAAGTGTCGTTTAACGTTTTTAATCGAATCAGAGTTATTTGCTTAATTAAAAAAGAAGACCGCCAGAACCTGAATTTGCTCTTTGCATAAGCTTAGATAAAATGAGAAATATCTAGATTTACTACTTAAAAACGAACGAATTTTGTCATATTCATTGCCTTGCAAACGAAATATAGAGCTACAAAGATTAAAAAATGTAAAGACTCTGTTCAATCAGTAGTTTAGGAATAGTGTGATTGATTATTGGAAACATGTTCCCTAAAATAAACACAATATACAAAGCACGTATCTTTGTCAAAATTCCGAGAGGAGAACATAATTTCGCATTCGCGAAATCACAATCCTTTCGAAATTTTCTGAGGAATTAAAGGCTGAAGAGCTAACGTATGAAGAAATGAACAATTACTTTACGAATCTTGACCAACTGACAGAAATATTCAAAGAATATGCGGTTTGGATGAAACATTGTAGGTACTGAAGAAATACCAGGTGCTATTATAAGGAAGTATTGTGTTATCTTTAATAATCGGCTTGGTAACTACTACTTTTCGAGTTGTTGGAATGTATCAAGGGTACTAGCAATAACAAAAAAGAATATTTTCTCGAATTATAAACCTATCTCAAAACTATCTTGCATTCCTAAGCTATTCGAACATATTGTTTGTGAACAGCATGACTTTTTCACAAATCTCTTAACTTTTCTGCATCATTGTTCAGATAGTCTGGAAAATGAAAAAATAAGTCGATTGGAGAAGTCAGTATATATCTGAATTTAAGGTTTTCTACAACAAACAGCACATAAAAAACCAGCTACAGAAGGCAAGATCGGAATTCATGTCTCTCAAAAGTCTATTCTACTCCAACAATCATTAAATTTAGTACTAAATCGATGTTAACTTGACAGCATAGCTTAGATACAATAATACAGATAACAAAAAGAGCAATTATTCCATTAGGGTTAACATAATATAGGGTCCCCCCTTCTTGCAAAGATTTATTTTTTCTTGCTTGTATGTAGCCCCCCATCTATTGATGTCTAATCCGAATATCTCGTATGAGTTGTCCAATCATGTCTAGGGGTGTCCAAGCAACATAAAAGTTTATTTCTTCTGAAATCTTGCATCATCAAAATACACCATCAAATGAAATCTACTGCCCGACTGGCAGATATTTCAAAACAAAATTATGAATTACAAATTTTCCAACATATGCTTTATTCGCGGTCAGCACTGACGGAGAATACAAAGGCTAAGGATTAAACTTACAAAAAAAATTGTGCTTGGTAGAAAGAAAGGGCATCTTTAGCAGCGAAATGCCACTATAGCAATCCGTATAGGATCATATAGATCTAAGGACCAATAAACGTTCAATCAAATTGACCACATTTCGATAGACAAGAGTCACAGATCCAGTATCCAGACTGATGTCCAAATATACAACTACTCGGGGATATTTAATAACTTTTTTTTCTGGCCAATATAAAAATGAAAACAATTACCACGCACAAAAACGGCGAAATAATATGTGAAAAATTAATTAATTAAATTAAATTTCGAAAGGCACAGAATTTTGCCTCTAGATCAACAATGGTGACTTGTCAACAAGTCACAAGTTCGGCCACTGGTTGACTCTGCGAAGTCATTTGACACCATATGGTTAGCCGAGATTTAGTTTTGGTGTTAGCAACTTTCAAGTGGTGCTGGGTTCTAACTGCTTTCATGAAATTACCTGTCATTACAATTCAAATTTCATATCCCGGAGGTAATTGACTGAAAAGTTACAGATATATGACAATCACAGAATGCATGAAAACCTATGAAGAGAATGTACAGAAAACACATTTTTATTTAAAGTAATAATAATTGCATAGCTTCTGATATCTGAACTCGCCCAAATTTTCAAAATATTGACTGTCATTCTCTAGATATATGAAGATTAATATTTTACACACAAAAGTATTGCCACGATCACAGATATGATCCCCTTATTTTCTGTTCCGACGCTCCATGGAGTCCACCAACATTTTAAAGCTGTCACTATTATACTGTTCAGGAATATGGCAATAAATATATACCTACTTTATATTGGAGGAGTTACGCCTACTTATTCTACCACGCCCATTTTTTAATCAACCACTCAGATTAGCAATTCATATGCTCATAAAAAGTTTCAAGAATGTGACGACTCTAAAGGAAAGCCAACATGCCTGGACAAAGTGACATTAAATTACTTAATATTGGAGGTTCTATGACCATTCTGTCGGAACCGCCACGCCGCCTTGAGATATCCCCAAAAAATTAAGCCTACAGTTTTTTTATATGTATATATATATACATGAGGGCTCAGTGGCGCGATGGTTAGTGCGATGAACTGCCGCGCAGAAGGTCTGGGTTCGACTCCCAGTCGTAGCAACACCTAAATGATTTTTCACTGGCCCTCCTCTCGTGATGATCTGACAAATCGTCCGAGTAGTATCAATTGTCAAGAATAGCTTATCTCAACTTAGCCGTTCGGAGTCGGCATAAAACAGGAGGTCCCGCCATCGTGCAAGAAGTACACACGCACACATGAATGGTTGTGAGAAAGCTAGGCCCTGGGTACTAACGAGCCTGTTGCGCCAAAAATTTGTATTTGTTTTTTTTTATATATATATACATTGTCCTGTGACAATTTTAAGAAAATCGGTTCAGTGGTTTACCCACTACCTCATACAAACAAAAAAAAACAAATAAATCAATGACACACTCATGTTTTAGACATCGGGTGACCCATAACTCACGGAAAATTTGAAATGTTCGCCATTTAATAATTAGTACAGCGTTGCCAACGGAAAAAAAACTAACAATGTGACAGCTGACAGTTCGGGGATAGTAAAAATCAGAGTATAGCTATTTACAGTGAGTAGGGGCACTCTCGACGATTTAATAATTTGAAGTTCCGCTATGCCTCACATACACGAGAAATAGACGGCAGTAAGAAAGACTTTCAGTGAAAGAGAGATAGAGGAGGAGTAGAACTTTTTTGAACTGTGACACAGAGTGTGGCGTAAAAAAGAGCAAAAATCAATTTGTCATAATTTTTTACTAAACATTTTATAAAATTATGTTCACAAGTACAGTGCCGCTCACTTGAATAGCACCCCCCTTTGCTGTGAGTTTTAAGCTTAATATCTTCAAAAATAATTATGGTAATGACTTGTTTTTTTTTCTAATGAAAGTTTATTAAATTCTGTAAATAAAACAGAAGGAATGGAATTCATATTTACAGTGGTAATTTTTTTATAGATTTTGAAGCGATATGACTCAAAATATACACATCACATTTTGGCTCACTTGAATAGCATCCCCCCCTCTATTATCAGTTTTCGTGTGGAAGCCAAATCAGGTGGTTATGCAAAAGTATTTTCTAATAATCATTTAATTTATTTAAGATAATTTTAGTTAAAATGGGTCGTGGCAAATCACTGGCAGAGGACGAGAAAGCTAAAATCAAGGCTTACAGTGAGTGTGGCCTGTCTATTCACCAAATAGCCAAAAAAACTCAACGAAGCCGCAAAGTGATATCCACATTTTTACGGAACGAGTCCAAGTATGGCAAAAACATGAAAGGACGAACAGTTAGTGCCGTTACCCCAGCTGGAAAAAGAGCAATTCTGCGGCTCGCGTCAAATTCGCACGACTCTGCAGCCAAAATAAGAGAAAAAAGTGGTGTTAAAGCAAGCGTGTCCACAGTAAAGCGGATTATTTCGAAGGCTAAGCACTTAAAGCGATTGAAATTAAAGAAAAAACCACGGCTTAACCCATATCGCAAAGAGCAACTCCTTAGTTTCTGACATGGAGCAAGGAATGGTACCGTGTTGTTTTCTCCGACGAAAAAAAATTTAATTTAGAGGGTCCTGACGGTTTTAATTATTACTTTCATGATTTGCGGAAGGAGGAACATCAATAGGATCGTTTGCACAGTCGAGTTGGCGGTGTTATGATTTGGGGAGCCATAACGTACTATGGCACTTTGGAGTTGCAGTTCCTAACTCCTCGTATGAACGCTCAGTCCTACATTGGAGTACTAGAGAACATTATCCCTTCCATTAATGGATTATTTGGTGACTTGCCGTGGAAATTGCAGCAGGATAACGCACCAATTCACAATGCCAGAGTGGTAAAACAATTTCTTGGGCGTCAAAACATTTTATTGTTGGATTGGCCACCATACTCGCCAGACCTAAACATCATCGAAAATGTTTGGGGATGGCTTGCTCGGAAGGTGTACGAATCAGGGAAGCAATACTCCAATAAGGAGGAGCTAATAGCAGCAATTAGAAGTAGCTGGGCCTCCATTTCGCTGGATTACATCAAGAAATTGTATGATTCCCTACCTAACAGGATGTATGAGGTTATTTATAACAAAGGCGGAAGCACCCGTTACTAATTTTTTTTTCAATTCAAATTCAATTCAAAATTTAATTCTTAATTGTGTTCCTAATAAATTTTTAAGTCCAACAGTGTGAAAACATTTTTAAATAATTTTTTTATGAGGGGTGCTATTCAAGTGAGCCAAAATGTGATGTGTATATTTTGAGTCATATCGCTTCAAAATCTATAAAAAAATTACCACTGTAAATATGAATTCCATTCCTTCTGTTTTATTTATAGAATTTAATAAACTTTCATTAGAAAAAAAAACAAGTCATTACCATAATTATTTTTGAAGATATTAAGCTTAAAACTCACAGCAAAGGGGGGAGCTATTCAAGTGAGCGGCACTGTATGCTACGCTTAAATATTTTTGTTTGTTGCTTGTTTATTTGTTATGCTTTTTAAACTTTTTAATTATATGATAGACTCATACTCGAAAAAAAATTTATGAAAAATTCCTTATTTTAAATAAGTAAGTACTGGCGTAGATTTCTCACAACCATTCATGTGTGCGTGTGTTCTTCTTGCACGATGGCGGAACCTCCTGTTTTATGCCGACTCCGAAGGGCTTAGTGTTGAGATAAGCTATCATTGAAAATGGATACTAGGATGATTTGTCAAATCTACATTTTAATTAACAACAAATAAATTCATATTGTTTAAAAAATATTCATCTCAAAGTTTTTAAGGAACTACTTCATGTTGGGAAAAAAGGATTTAAATGTTTGTTCAAGATTCTCTAACTAGTTTAAGAGTTCTTGAGAAGGTCGTGTTAATCTCGCACCCTCATATTCTTTAAAATATGTAAATTAACTCAATTCTAACTCAAACTCGTAATCGACAGTCGAGGTCGAGAGTTTTATAATCAGCCGAGAAAGATATTTTAAAAGAACAAATGAATTGAAATGTAGACAACAACTTATTATTTCCCCCAGTGTTGCGTAAAACCGCAATTGCAACACCCTTTTTTTTGAATTAATAGTTGGAATTGAATAACTTTTGTCAATTCAACTTCAGCACGCCTATAAAAGTACGGGTAAAAAATATTAAGCAGTCTCATCTCAAGTCTTCCTACGTAATTCGTGTGACCATCATCTATACTTTATAGAGCCTAAAAAGTGCTGTCAATAAAACTTAAAATCGTTCAATATGATATAAAAAAAAGTAATAGATATGCAAAATTATTTTATATTATATTCTGCAGTGAAACATTTTTATTGAAGATCCATAATTAAGTCTTTTTAATCAATAACCAAAAAAAAAAAACTCAAATAAAACAAACTTTAAAAAGCAGACTTGGTAACCTCAATTGATACCTGAATATCTGAGGATGAATATTTGACAATCACTCCAGACCGCCTTTAGAAAAACATTTTTCATTTAGGTATCCCTACGCACAATTGCTATGAAAATAGGCGTTCAAATGAAAATGCATATCGTGCACTTCGTGTATTTTTCGGTCAATTTATCCTTCCAAATGTGCGTACAATCGGAAAAATCGTGCAAAAATTTGAGCAAACCGGATCTGAAGGATATGTGAAAACACCAGTGCATGATCATACAGCTCGTACTGCAGAAAATATTGCTGCTGTTCGCGAAAGTGTGGCTGAAGAGCCGTCCACCACAACTTGTCGTCGTCCCCAAAAATTGCTCACGCTCGTTGTTGATGAACATTATGCATAAAGCCTTGCATTTACACAATTACAAGGTGCAATTGACTCAAGAACTAAAGCCTCTTGACCATTTGAAGCGTCGTCACTATTCAGAATGGTGGCAAGAAATGGCAACAGTGGATGATCAATTCAGTGATGAGGCACATTTTCACCTCAGTGGATTCGTCAATAAGCAGAATTACCGCATTTGATCGAATGCTATCCAAGAGTGATTGTCGAAAAACCAATGCACCCACAAAGAGTGACTGTTTGGTGCGGTTTATGAGCTGGCGTCATCATCGACCCGTAGTTTTTCCAAAATGAGGCCGGTCAGGCAGTTACTGTGAATGGTGTTCGCTATCGTGAGATGATAACAAACTTTTTATGGCCCGAATTGAAAGACATGGATGTGGACGATATGTGGTTTCAACAGGACGGTGCAACTTGCCACACAGCTAACGAAACAATGGCCGTGTTATCTCACGTGGTGGCGATGTCAATTGGCCGCCAAGATCATGTGATTTTACACCGTTGGACTTCTTTCTTTGGGATTATTTGAAAGAAAAGGTGTACTTCGATAAGCCAGCAACAATTCAAGAGCTAAAGGATGAGATAATTCAGCACATTAACGGCATAGAACCTCAATTATGCCTCAGCGTCATCGAAAATTTAGACCATCGGATGGAGGTGTGCGGCCGAGGTCGCGGCGGCCATTTGGCCGATATTTTATTCCAAACATAATTGAACCATACCAATATTATCATAATAAAAAGAAATGACAATAATTTCCTATATAATTTGTGTTTTATTCAAAATCAACATCGGTCCTTAAAATTTAACCACCCTATAAGAGATGAAATGCTTTTAGGAAAGAGTCTGTTGTCAAATATATCAACTTCACATCTAGTAAAGTCTTTTAAATTAAAAACCGGGCTCGGTAATCTTCTCTTCTTGATATTTTCTTAGCATTTATACAAGTGATCTGGGTATCGTACTGATCAGGACCAAAAATCCAAGTCATCAACATACGACTTCGATTGCACTAAGCGATATTTGAAAAAAAAAAAACTTTCATGAAGATATTTCAAATGGTTCGAATTTAGGTAAAATGATAAGGGAACATGTATTCGCTGTGGAAGCAAGATTAACAATGAAAGGCTATTTTAGCCACATATACATAAATAATGTAGCATGGGCTTCAGTGTATTCAGAATAAATTTCACTCTTCCGCGTACTTACTTAAGTGGCGCTACACTCTCCGGCGAATCTGCACCAACATGTTTCTCCGATAAGCTCAATCTTAAGTAAGACTGCTCCCAATTGCATACTTCAAGGTAAGATGAGTTTCTACTGGTGCACGAGAATTAGCCACCGTTAACGTCAAATGCTGAGTTTTTCAGGACTGTGACGCTGTACATTGTCCAATTCTTAGAGTTCGTGGTTGAAACTTCGTCTACAAAGTCTATCAGTGTTAACTGAATTTTTCGCTCGAAACTACCAAGGATTATTTCCCCTTTTGTAACAGTCCATCCATTACCACCATAACGTAGGACTAAAATAATGGAAAAGCGCTTTATAAAATCGCACTCTTTAAAATGTTTATTCATCACTGAGGTCAATTTTCAGACACGAGATTGAAAGCACAAACAATCACTATTTTGGCAACGCTGGATGTATAATCCATGAGACTCACCTCCAAATGGTTTCTTTCCTAAAGTGCATTATCTCTAGCGATTCGATTTAAGAACAGAATAATCAACCACCTCCTCAAGCCTTATACAGTGTCACATCCCTACTTAAGAAAAAAAAAAAAAACAAAATTAATTAGTTCGATATCTCAATGTATTGATTCGTTTTTAATATTTATTACAGTTATTTGGGTTCCTTTGTCTGCCGTGTGGGTCATAAAAATACTATTATTGGGATACATGGCATGTGAGATGGAGAACCGAATCAAAACAGTCGCCACAATAATGAAACAATCAAAAGTCATCTAACCGAAGGCCGACGGACGGCGGAGTCGGCGCCAATGAGTAGATGTGGGTGCTCGGTGTTCAGCGACTCATGTTGAGTATTCATTCATCTTGCCGTCGCGTCGCCGCACTGCAACTGCTCATCGGTCATGAGATAGGTTAATTATGATTACACTTTTATCACCTGTAAAGCTGTAACGCATTAGGTTCAGCGTTTCTCGTGCGATGACCGTCAAATCGATGCGATTTGTTTCACATTATTATTAATTCGTTCCGACATAGCCGTAGGGTGTGATTTTTTTTTAGTGAGTCATATTGATCTTTGTATCTTTGGTCTTTGATGGAATGTCATTATCTGATGAGTTTGATTTAGTATAACTTTAGAAATAAAACTCGAATTCTACACGATTTAATGTTGCTTTTTAAATTTTACCTTTTCATGAAGATTGACAAAATCCCAAGGAGTTACCACTTAAGTCAGATTTATCGATTTTCACGTAGACTCAATTACGTAATAGCGTTTACGTAAATCGATAAATCTTACAAGAGAAAGTTTTTTTTTTAATGTGGGTGCAGTGTTCTACAGATTAATGCGCGTTTACCTACTCAGTGCAGTTACCCTGCTTTAAATACCAAAAATAACAAAATCTAAGTTTTCTGCAGAGTTGCTACTTTCCCACTGGGCGCATCTTTCGAGGTCGGATAGAGGTGGGAAATAAAATACCACTCACGTACCAAACATTAGCTAGAGTTAATGCGCCTATAAAACAAAACCACCTCAGATGGCATTGGAGGCATTTCCAAGATGGAATCAACGGCAGCGTCTACGAAGTAAAAACAACCACAGAGTTGCTCTAAGACATTCGGACAACAGGACATATAGGATTTCCATGGGCAAGCCAGAATCCTTGAACAGAGTTGGTGACAGATAGGAGGAGAAGGATGAGTGCAGCTCTCAATCTGGTGGTAGATACTGATGTCCCCGTGTATTGAGGTATCTAATATATTAAAACAGGTACTCCTGATTGGGCTTTGGGTTAACTACTTAATCACGGGAAACTCAAAAAAAAAAATGCAAACCAAAGTACAACAATGCTAAATCTAAAAATGACAACGACGTTTATATCTGCAGCAGGAATGTTAGAACAGCAAAGGTGTAGTCTAGCAACTAGCGGAAGCCATAAGCTGCTACAAAGGCGACATTACACGACTGGATCCGCCGCCGGGCAAACAGAATATGAACAACTGTTATATCCACCACGATCCGTGTGGTAGTGAGTAGAATGAGCGATTATTCGGTTGCGGATTTTTTATAAGCAACAGAATACAATTCCTACAATCTGCATCAAGACCAAATTTTCAAGTATTGACATTGAAATAGACAAGTTGTACGAATCCAGTATTTTGAATATGCAATATATGCAAATATAAGAATATTGAAAGATTGCAATAGCAAGAGACCGCCAAGTACTTTGCAGAATGCGTGTACCCTATCCTCTCGATTAACACCATGCCACCATCATCTAACTTCGAAGAACAATGGCGATGACGATGTCAACAAGCCACTTAATCAGCTGCGACTTATGTGCTAGGTTTTCTGAGGCCCCTAATAAAAAAACCCTGGTTTTATGAAGACAGATGCTGGCAGCCAAAAACGGGGCCTACAAGATAAAGCTGCAGGTGAAGGCGGGAGTTGGCATTGAACATTACGTGCAAAGAAGGATGGAAGAACTCAGAGTTTTCAGAAAGAAGAAAAGCGTGCGATCGACGATATAGCAACATGCTAAGTTTCACCAAAGTGTAAAACGTCAAAGCCAGGGACATAAGGCACAAACAGAATCCTGCCGAATAAACGAGGAAGGATCATATTTAATACACAGTCGATGTTAAAAATAAAGACCACTTCTGGAGACTGTTAAACGGCGATGATGAACAATCTCCCGCTGTGAAGCAGAACGAACCACTAAAATATTAGCGAAAACTACCAAGCACCCGACATAATTAAAGTCAGGAATGCAATATTTTACATGCCAGATATGACGGCGGGCATTTCTGCGAAACTTTAACAGCTAGGGGAGATAGTTTAGTAACTTACTTACTTACTTAAGTGGCGCTACAGTCCGGAATGAACCTGGGCCTCAACCAACATGCCTCTCCAATTAGCCCGGTCCTTAGCTAACTGCCTCTAGTTGCGCACTCCAAGTTGGTTGAGGTCGGTTTCCACTTGTGCGCGCCACTTAAGGCGAGGTCTTCCTCTACTGCGTCCGACGTCTGGCTGGGAATCGAAGACTCTGCGAGCCGGAGTATTGGTGTCCCTTCGTTCTACATGTCCCAGCCATCTTAAACGTCCAATGCGGAGTTTTTTGACCAGCGGCATGTCGCTGTACAGCTCGTATAGTTCTTGGTTGAATCTTCGTCTCCATAGCCCGTCAACGCAAACGGGACCGAAGATTTTTCGAAGAATTTTCCTCTCGAATCTACCAAGGATTTCTTCATCCGCTTTTGATACGGTCCATGCTTCAGCGCCGTAGAGCAGGACTGGGATGATCAGGGTCTTATATAGGGTCCCCTTAGTAGTTCGAGTGAGGGCTTTACTACTAAATTGCCTTCTTAGCCCGAAGAAACAGCGGTTGGCAAGAGTAATTCTTCGTTTAATTTCTGACGAGATGTTGTTTAGTAACTTACATATGTATATTGCCGAACATAAGTATACCCAACGAATGGAACCCCAGAAACGTTTAGCCGATCCACAAAAAGCGGAACCCTATCAACTTCGCCAAACTACAAAATCCTATCTGCCGTAGAATGTACACGTCTGAAACGGTTTACCATCAACCTGATCAGACTTTATCCTTGTTTAGGCCAGAAAAATCCGCTATGATCCTAGAAGAACTCAAAATGTCGAAATCAAAATCGACTACCTATTCATCGATTTCTAAGAACCATATGACAGCATTAATAGAGACGAACTATACAGAGGAGTGTCTAGTTTTGGTCTGCCACGTAAAATCGTCCGTCTATGCAGCATGCAGGATGATAATGGAAACTTCTCGCTACTCCATCAACCAAAAAATGATTTAGACAAGGCTGATGCACTGTCATTTGACTTTGATTGAATAAAAATCCAACACTAGCTGCACAATCTTCCATAAATCGGAGGAACTACTAGCATACGCCGACAATATTGATAGGATTGGTCGGACTCAACCTGACGTTCTAGCCACGTTTGCGGAAGTGGCTAATAATATTAAATAAAACACAACATCGAAGAATTGGGCAAAACTTCACCATTGACAGATACAACTTTGGAGATAGTAAGAGACTTTGTCAGAATCAAACAATGAATAGCTCTTGCCTCTTGCCTTCTCAGCGGAAAGAACAACCACTGGTTCTTTCCGCTGAGAAGGCGGAAAGAATACCTCTTGAGAAGGTTGAAGGAGAATACTCACTCGAACCACTAAGGACATCCTATATCCCAGTCCTGCTCTACTTTGCCAAAGCATCGACAGTGTCGGTGAAGAAATCCTTGGTCGTTTTGAACGAAAAATTCTTAGAAAATGTTTGTGCGGTCCAGTTTGTGTTGACTTAGACCTGGTCGAACTAAACTGCGAATTGGACGTTTAGGTTGACTAGGACATCAAAAGCGAATGGAAACCAATATTTCGACTTACAGAGTTATGATACATAACTAGAAGTCAGACACAGCGAAGGGAAATCTCGCTTTAAGAACACAAGTAGAAACCAACCTTAGGTACCAGTCTAATTGGGTAGGTATGAAATTCGGGTGCATAATGACATAGTCCTTATGTTAGGTTAGGTAAGAGTGGCTGCCGGCATTCGCCAGCACACTTAGACAACTTTGGCCCGTTGTGATACCACATGGATCTTGTCCAATCTCCTTACTATCCGTGGGTAAACCATTTTTAACTTTTGATAAAGCGGAGAAGGCTTTTCACTTCCGTTTTTGCCAAATCACTGAGATTTTGAAAATAGTAAGCTCCAAGATGTAGCTTCCTTTTGTTTGATAGGGCCAGGCAGTTACAAAGGAGATGAAGTATTGTTTCCTCCTCCTCCTGTTCCATGCAGCTCCTACAGAAGTCGTTTGAGAAAAGGCCTAGCCTTTCTGTGTGCCTACCTATTAAGCAGTGCCCGGTGATGACACCTATGGTATCGCAAATATACGGTCTATCGAGCGAAATCAGTCCCGTTGATCTCCTCACATCTAGCTTTGGCCAAATATGTTTGGTTGTTTGACACGTTTGACATGTTGCGCTAATAAGCTTTTGCATGAGGCGATAGGAATACCTAGTGCACCCTTGTCGGATACTGGTAATTTGGTTTCATTTCTGGCGAGTTCATCAGCCTTACAGTTCCCTGGAATGTCACTATGCCCAGGCACCCAGCATAGGTTAATGTTAAAATGCTTTGACATCCCCTGCAGAGATGAATGGCAATTAAGGGTTGTCTTTGAATTTGTTGAGACTGATTCCAGGGTTTTGATTGCCGTTTAGCTGTCCGCGAAAATGCTTATATCCTTGGCAGATATTATATTCTCTTCAACAAGGATAAGGCTTCTTTTATCGCCATGAGTTCCGCTTAGAACACGCTGCAATGATCAGGAAGATGGAAAGATAGGCTGAGATTTTGCCTGTCGGAGAAGACCCCAGCACCAACTCCGTCATTTGTTTTGGACATCGGTATAAAAGTAGATCGAGTCGTTTAGCACAGGTTCGTTGCTCTCCCATGACGTTCTGTCTGGGATTGTGACCCGGAAACTCTTATCAAAGTTTAATCTGGTGAGGGTGTAATCGGTGTTTTCAGGAACATTTGTATATTCGTTTAGAATTTTTGAGTGGCCATATTTAGTATTTGACCACTGTTGTATGGCTTTAAGACGTATGGCTGAGTTAGATGCTATTGGTTGCCGAAAATATCTAGGGGTAGTAGATGAAAAAGAATGAATAATGCCGCTGAGGGTGTTGTATGGAGTGCTCCACCAATGCACAGACACGCAGTTCTCTGCACTTTGTTTTTTGCTGTTTAAAGCTATTTTTAGTGCTGTCCACCATACTACTACTCCATAAAGAAGTATCGGTCTTATAACCGATATTTAGAGCCAATGCGTGATACGAGGTTTCATTCCCCATTTCAAGCCTATGGATTTCTTGCAGGAATAAAGTGCTACCGCTTTCGCTTACTTTACTCTTTCTGTTATTTTTAGTTTCCAGTTAAGCTTCTTGTCCATAATAAGTCCCAGATATTTAGCTTTGTCTGAGAAGACTAGTTCGATTCCGTTTAGTAACGGGGGGTCAATGTGAGGAATTTTACATTTCCTAGTGAAAAGGACCAGTTTTTAAGTGGATTGACACCCAGTCCACAGCTGACGGCCCACTTGGAAAATGTATGTAGTGCGTTTTGGAGAAGCTTCTTGAGTATACAGGTGTTTCCCTGAGACAGTGATAGCGACGTCATCCGCGTAAGCAATCACTTGGCATCCCTCTGCTTTCAGTATAAGTAAAAGCTCGTTTACCACTAAGTTCCAGAGAAGAGGGTACAGGACCCCACCTTGCGGGGTCCCTCTACTGACATGTCTTCTGGTCGAAGCACCACCCAGTGTTGTGTTGATAATCCGGTTATTTAATAGCAAATTAATCAGCATTCCAAGTGAGTGATCGACTTTCAGACATGTCAGCGCCTTAATGATCGCTCCCGAATTAACGTTGTTAAAAGCGCCTTCGATGTCCAGGAATGCAACCATAGTATATACTCCTTGCAGCATACCGACTTTTCAATAATACGCACTAATGTGTGCAGGGCTGTTTCTACAGAATTTCCCTTGCAGTACGCATGTTGGGATGCAGATAGCTGATTTCAATCAATGCTACTGCGAAGATGAATATCAACCAGCCTTTCCAGGGTTTTCATGAAGAATGATGTTAAGCTTATAGGTCTTAGGTCTTTCAGATTGACATGACAACTTTTACCAGATTTGGGTATGAATACAACTTTGACTTCTCTCCAAACCTTGGGAATATAGATCAGCTTAGTCCTTAGTCCTTAGTTTTGATTGAAAATTTGTTCGGAGTATCTTCGCCCTCGATTTGATGAACAAATCGTACGCACGATATAGCGACAAAAATATGTTCAAAACTATGGCTTGAAAATCTTGTGCTAAAGGACACGAAAACTTAAGCTTGCAGAGTTTTGACGCGCAGTGAATTTGTCACATCTTACTACATAAGCGCTCCCTCACATGTAATACCAGACCTTTGCAATACATTTTCTCTTGTAATACCAGTTCTCTGCAAGTGAATCCATCCCTCCATTTTTAAAAACCTAAGAATTTTTAACTGTATGCCTAAAGACAACAACTGCTACTTCCGGATTTACTGGAAGGTGAAAACGATATTTATCTCCAGTTTTTTGGTTTTGTTAATCAAAATGAAGAATTTTCTTCTGCGACCCCTCTAATTATACCCCAATTAGTTGCCTGCCTACCAGGCAGATTTCTAGTCAAAAAGTTTGTCCGTGTCAGAACAAAAGAAGATTTACCGCGAAACTAATTTGGATTGAGTTAAATCGTAGCTCCATGTTATCCCAAAATTGATTTCGGATATTGGCCAGACCCGCAGCTCAATCATGCGTCTTCGAGATGACACGCAAAAGACAGATGCCAGTCATCTTAGATCTGTACAACCGATACGTCTTCGTTGGATACGAAGAACAATTTTGACACTTCCTGTCAACATGCCATTGTCATCTACATGTATACGAATGTGTATAGGCAGTGTCATAAAACAACCATCAATAATGTTGAAGAATCAAATTATGTCGATGTCGACTAATTAATTGACAGTCAATCACTTTAACGTGACACCATATGCCTAATCAAATATTTCGAACGCACTACCGCTCTGCTCTGTCACCGAAAATTGCTGGTACAACCCTGGTTAAGGGAAATACCTGCAACATTATGGTATGGAGCGCAGCTTGATAAGATATACGATTGATACCAAACCACTTTGTATGTTTGTTACCAAATTGTTGGGTCTCTTGCTAGTTATCGGAAGCCCGATCCGTCCAACTACCATCGAAATAAGAGTAAACATTTCGTTTAATTGACTTCTGCAAACATCTTTACAGGGCACGTTGTGTTGTGGTGCGTGTTCTTAGGGTCGCGATAGCCATCTTATCGGTGCGGGTAGCAAAAGAGTAGGAGCACTGATTTCTTCTTCTACTTTTTGTGTAGTTGCTGTGTTCGTCTAATGATAAATTTTGGAAATAATTACGATTATTAGATGGTGGCATGATGCGTCTGTCATCTGTCAACAATTTGGTAAGAGGAAGTATGTTCGACCCTTTTCCGTTTGATTATTTACATGTTTTGATGTTTCAATGACAAGTCGTATCACCACCATCCCGCCTAGAGACTGACAGGCTGTAATCACTTAATTTTTTGGAACCTGTTTGATCGTCTGAGCTGTAAGTGTTGGTTATCTGTCCATCAATCGATGATTTTGTTTTCGCTTTGGACATGGTACAATCGATTCCCTTAGCGTTTTAGTAATTCATATGAGTATCTTGTTGCTGATAAGGCTATTGGGAGCAGTTTGAAGTGATGTGAGCGCTGTCTAACTTGTCACTGAGTCGTTTTAATGTGTGTGTTTGAATGCGTGTTCCATCCGCTGGAACGTGCGCTCTCAATTAACCAATTAATTTGTGGATATCGGCATTTATTTTCATGATTGAGAAATAGGTTTCCAAATTATTAAACTAGGAAGGGAAGTGGGTTAATATGCATACTAAATTTGGAAAATTGTATTTTGGAGATATTTACACTAATTATCGTTGTTTGGGTTGGAATGTGATTATAGTTCTTAAAATCAACAGTATAATGGGAACGCTAATTGAAAATGCCATTTTTACCGGGGATATCTGCTTTGAAAATGACAATAACAGCAGTGATGGTGGAGTTAAATTTATTATTCCATCTAGTAGAGCAGGTATTGGTTTCTTTAAAAATAAAATCTATCTGAAGATATAAATTAAATCTAACATAACGATGATGTAGAAGTCCAAAAAGTGGTTCTAGCGATTCGGTATGATAGATTAATTTCAAATTTGATATACGAGCTTATTGGGAGGGGTTTTTGGAATTGGCTACATACTTCCAAACCTAACGGCACCTGCCGTATAAAAGTTTTGATAATATCGACATTTCCCTTGAATGCTCTACCGATTTTGATTAAACTTTATAACCGGTGATCCAATAGAAAGTCCTTTTTCAATAGCGTTGTTTATACCCTATCCCATAGGGGAATATTAGTTTTGATGCATAGTTTTTAACATAGAAGAATAATTTAGCTAGATATGTATACCTCAAGGTATAGGGATCGACTTAGAATCGCTAACAGAGTCGATTAAGCCATGTCTGTCTGTCCGTCCGTTCGTCCGCCCGTCTGTAGGTCACCGGTTTTTAGGCCTTAAATTTTGAGCTAGGATGATGAAATTTGATATATGTGATCCTTGTACGTGCTGTTCGAACAAGTGTAAAAATTTTCAAAATCGGGCCAGCGCCATGACCACTTTTTAGAAAAACCTTATTTTTAGTCAAACGATAAAGAATTTTTAAAAAAAACGTCTGAAGAGCATATTTAGACAATTTAAGGATGAGATGGGGTAGGGTATTAATAGATCTGCACAGCGGATTGTAGCCTTCTCAAATGTTTTTACACTTATTTTGTGTCTTCATGACATTTGTGTTCAGTATTTATTGATATTTCATCATGAGACTAAAGCCGGAACAACGCTTACGAATTGTTTAAACATATTTCAAGAATTGAAGCCGACTGACTTTGGTTTACGTTTTAATTTCTGTTTGTGAGTCTTGAAACAGCCTCAAAATAATTATTTTTTAACGAAAAATTGTTTTTAGCGACGAAGCTCTATTTTTGATTAATAAGCATAATTGCCGTATTTAGGCGGATGAACTGCCAGAGGTAATCTAACAGCTACCAATCCAACTCCAAAAATGCACTGTTTGGTGCGGTTTATGGGCAGGCTTCATCATCGGACCGTAGTTCTTCAAAAGCGCTACAGAGCAATGATCAATAAATTGCTGTAGCGGTTTCAGCAGGATGGTGCTACATTCCATACAGCTAACGAATCAATTGCTTTATTGAGGGAAACGTTCGATGAAAACATCATCTCAAGAAATGGTCCCGTCAAATGGCCATCAAGATCTTGTGATTAGACACCATTGGATTACTTTCTATGGCGATATGTGAAATATCTTGTTTACGTCGATAAACCCGATACGATTGCAGCTTTGGAAGCCAATATAACCCGTCTTATTTATGGAATACCGGCCAATATGCTTGAAAGAGTTGTCGAAACTTGAAGTTAGTCGTGTCCGTGAAGGAAATTATCTTGAAACATTAAAAATGAGCATGAACCAAACTAGCACCTCAAATGCAGATTTTCCTCAATACTTTCATTATTTTGTGTGGGTGTTTTTTTTTTTTAAATCAAGAAGCTCTTATTGGATCACCCTTTATCACCATCAACGTTGCATAGAATATTACAATGAACATTACGTTTAATACGTTAAAAAACAAAATTGCATACCTACCCAATTTTCACCAAAAAGTTGAAATCACGGATTTTTGTATTTAGGCTAAATCTTTATCTTTAATATCTCGCATACTATATAGGCTAGTTAATTGAAATTGAATATAAAAATACAAATTTTGGAGCAACAGGCTCATAAGTATTCAGGGCCGAGGTTTTTCTCACAATCATTAATGTATAGGTGTCTACCTACTTCTTGCAGGATGGCAGCACCTTCTGTTTTATGCCGAATCCGAATGGCTGATTTGAGCTGAGCTTTTCGCGATAGTTGATATGATTTGTTAAATCATCACGAGAGGAGGGTCAGTGAAAAGACATTTAGGATTTGCTACTGCAGTTCACAACACTAAACATTTTTCTTTTATATGAAAAATCTACATGAATCGATCTTCTCGTTTCGTGCTTTCCATTTTCTCGTTTTTTTCCATTCACTCACCTTGTTAAGAGCATCTTGCAATTTTACAGTCGTTTCCTCTATTGTTGTGCGAACTGCTAAAATACTTATATGTATCATCAGAAATGGTGACAAATATTAGGTCTGTTCCCGTACTTTTGCAGTAAAAATTGGTAAATTCTCAAATTTCTTGGAAGAGATTGGAGTTGGCCTACTTATTACAACAGCTCACTAAAGTTGGCATTTCCAATAATGTGTCATACTTAGTTTTAGACTTAATGCATATTAACGAATTTTCAGTTTTAGCCAATACCGGAAAATCATTATTTTCTGCCGCATGAACGTCTTCACTTATGTACTTCAATATTATGAGTTCTTTTAATCACAATTTAAAGTCGAGTGCCCAAGTACCAAACATAACGATGGAAAAATTCGAAAAAGTGAGTCTGACGGTTCTGTCCATTTGTCGGTCTATGTACGCTCCAGATGCATCCATGACAGATTTACTTCAAACTCGATATACAAAGTTTTTGGAATATTCAACAGAGGGGTTTAGGGAATATCATTCGTTCGAAACTAATAATGCTTCCTATGTAAACGTTTTGGTAAAATCAAAATTTCTCAAAAATACTTTTATAATTCTGATTAAACTTAACACACTAAGAAACAAACAAACACAGTTAAAAAAATTATGTTTTATTTATAATTTCTAACAATTTTTAGCAAATTCTATTGTCTACTTGAATAAAATTGAATATTTTATATATAAATACAATACGCCATAGGAACTTTTATCCTAAATGACTCTAAACGGATTTTTTCTGTTTTAGCCACGTTTGAAAAATCAATTTTTTATCACCAAAATGCTTTTACTGTTTTTTTTTTCAAATTCAGTACTTAGAATTCTTATAATATCATATCTATAATATTTTAGGGTTTTTATATTGTCCTGAATATTAACAGTACCTCCAAACGGAAACGAAACATCGAGTATTTTATAAACCGCTATAGTAATTTTTATCAAAGTGATTTTAAGTCAAGCCCGCACTTGCGATGAGGTCGAGCAACCACCAATCGTTTTTCAGGAAGTAAGGTTATCATTAGAACACTTACCTATTTGGCAATCATTAATGTTTAGCTGATGTATGTTGTAGAAATTAATCTGCAAATAAATAAAAAGCATTAAAAATATTTTACGATATTATTACGATACAATTCCTATTGCGAAATATATAAAAAAGATATTTTACATTTTACCAATTATTTTTTAACAGCCTATTTGTTTTGTTTTCATATTAACAGCCTTATTCATAAACTCATTACAAGGTGTGGACTCCTTAAAATGCCTCTAAACGCAAGAACCTTATTCATAAATATTGTACAACATAGAATAGAGGCTGCATAACGTGTCTGATTGTTAAACAGTTCCGTATAATGCTATTTAATGCATTTTGTCCCTGTTTGTCAAAAATGCTTTTTTTCGCTATTTATGTAATTCATATTTAAATTCTTCTTTATTTACAGACCCATTGTAAACACAAGGGGCTTTGAAATGTTATAAAGGTGTAGAAAACATGTCCATACAAATACTCAGCTGGTTACTCTCCTGAGCTGCCAAACAGGTAATTGTAATGGATTTCCCTCATTTTGGAACTTTATTTGATGCAATTATAACTATTATAGATGGAGAAATGTTTTATTATGAATACGAGTTTATGCGACCCTGAATAAAGGCTGCATAAATACCTATATACAATGTATAACTATACAATCGTTGAAATGTGCTAAAGAGAATTTTTTTATGAGGCTGTAAGTGTTTAAGGTGAACTAAGTTCCTATGACAACAATTCTAAACCATTTTTTGTATCATCCAGACTAAGTTTTAATCAAACGGAATTACCCATAAAAACCTTTTAAAAAATATTGATTAAGTATCAAAAAATAGAAAATAGGACAACGACGTTCGTATCTGCACCTGGAATGTGAGAACATTAAACAGGAGAGGTGCAGGCGAACAACTAGCGGAAGCACTTAACTGCTACAAAGCAGACATAACTGCCATCCAGGAAATACGATGGGCCGGGCAAAAAGAGGATGAAAAACTGTGATATCTACTATGGACCGTTTATAGTGAGCAGAAACAACGACTATTTGGATGCGGATTTGTTATAAGTGCCAGACTTAGGCAAGAAGTCTTATGTTTCCAAGACATTAGCGAACGCATTGTAACAATCCGCATCAAGGCCAAATTCGCCAACATAAGCATTATATGCGCTCATGCTCCGACGGAGGAAAAAGATGATATAACTAAGGATTGCTTCTACGAGCTCCTCGACAAAACTTATGAGCGAATACCAAGTACGATGTTAAAATCGTGCTGGGAGATTTTAACGCAAAGATAGGAAGAGAAGATATCTTTAGCAGTTCCGTCGGAAAATATAGCCTGCACGACAACACGTCTGGTAACGGACTTAGGCTTATTGACTTCGCTACGGAACGAAATGCCACTATAGCCAGCACACGGTTTCCTCACCTCGATATCCATAAGGGGACATGGCGGTCTCCAGATCAACGAACAGTCAACCAAATTGATCACATTGCGATAGACAAGAGGCACTTATCCAGTATTTTGGATGTCCGAACATTCCGAGGGGCTAACATAGACTCGGACCACTACCTTGTTGTAGCCAAGGTTAGGATGCGGATATCCACCACGCCACAACAAACTAGAAATACAAAAAAAAAAAAAATAAAAATACAAAATTTTTGGCGCAACAGGCTCGTTAGTACCCAGGGCCTAGCTTTCTCACAACCATTCATGTGTGCGTGTGTACTTCTTGCACGATGGCGGGACCTCCTGTTTTATGCCGACTCCGAACGGCTAAGTTGAGATAAGCTATTCTTGACAATTGATACTACTCGGATGATTTGTCAGATCATCACGAGAGGAGGGCCAGTGAAAAATCATTTAGGTGTTGCTACGGCTGGGAATCGAACCCAGACCTCCTGCGCGGCAGTTCATTGCACTAACCATCGCGCCACCGAAATACTGTGAAAAAAATTAATGTCGAAAGACTCCAATCGAAAGAGACCGCCAAGACCTTCGCGCAACGCATATCCCTTAACCTCTCGATTCACACCATAACAGCAGCATCTAATGTCGAAGAACAATGGCAACGATGCCAACAAGCCATTAGATCAGCCGCAACTTATCTGCTAGGTTTCTCGCGGCCACCAGCAAGAAACCCCTAGTTTGATGAGGAATGCCTCCAGATGCTCGCAGCCAAGAACGAGTCCTACAAGGGTAAGCTGCAGGTGAAGACGAGATCTGCCATTGAGCTCCATAAGCAAAGAAGAAGGGAAGAACATCGGCTTTTCAGAATGAAGAAAAAGAGCAAGAAAAGCGCGCGATCGAGGATATAGAGAGTTGCCACTCCAGGAACGATGTTCGCAAGTTTTACCAAAGTATAAAGCCAAGTTTACAAGGCTCGAACAGAATCCTGTCGAGATGAACAAGGAAATATAGTGGTTTAGACACAGTCGATGCTGAGAATATGGAAGAACCACTTCTGCAGACTGTTAAACGGCGATGACGAACAACATTCCGCTGTCAGGCAGAACGAACCATTTAATATTGGCAACGACAGCGAAAACTGCCAACCACCCGACCTAAGTGAAGTGAGGATAGCAATATCTAAACTCAAGGTTAATAAGGCCACCGGAAATGACGGCCTTCCCGCTGAGCTTTATAAAGCTGGCGGAGGTGACTTGGTAACATCCACCAACTCATAAGCCAAATCTTGTCGGTTGAAAGGATGCCTCAAGAATGGAACCTCAGCATCGTTTGCCCGATCCACAAAAAAGGAGACCCTCTGAGCTGCACCAACTACAGAGGCATAAGTCTGCTCAACATCGCCTACAAGATCCTATCTGCCGTAATATGTGAACGCCTGAAACCGTTTACCAACAACCTGATCGGCCCTTATCAGTGTGGTTTTAGGCCAGGAAAGTCGACAATCGATCAAATTTTCACACTTTGGCAGATCCAAGAAGTCCAAATCGATACCCACCACCTGTTTATCGATTTCAAAGCCGCATACGACAACAGTTATAGAGACGAACTATACAGAGCCATGTCTAGTTTTGGTATACCGTCCAAACTTGTCCGTTTGTGTAGGATGACGATGGAGAATTCTCGCTGCACCACCAGGGTCGGAAACGACCCCACCGACACATTCGATTCCAAAAAGGATTTAGGCAAGGCGATGCGCTGTCATGTGACTTTTTCAATTTGATTCTTGAGAGGATTGTGCAAAACTCCCGAGCCAACACCAGAGGCACAATTTTCCAAAAATCGGTGCAACTACTAGCATACGCCGACGATATTCACATAATTGGTAGGACTCAAAGTGATGTCATAGCCATGTTTGCTAGTATAGAGAAGGAAGCGGCAAAAATAGATTTAGCAGTAAATGAGGGTAAGACTAAGTATATGCTGTCAACACGAAAGGGCACACAACATCGACGAATTGGACAGAACGTCACCATAGACAGATATAACTTTGAGGTAGTACGGGACTTTGTCTACCTCGGCTCCGCTATTAACTCTGACAACAACATCTCGTCAGAAATCAAACGAAGAATTACTCTTGCCAACCGCTGTTTCTTCGGGCTAAGAAGGCAATTTAGTAGTAAAGCCCTCACTCGAACTACTAAGGAGATCCTATATAAGACCCTGATCATCCCAGTCCTGCTCTACGGCGCTGAAGCATGGACCGTATCAAAAGCGGATGAAGAAATCCTTGGTAGATTCGAAAGAAAAATTCTTCGACAAATCTTCGGTCCCGTTTGCGTTGACGGGCTATGGAGACGAGGATTCAACCAAGAACTATACGAGCTGTACAGCGACATGCCCCTGGTCAAGAAACTCCGCATTGGACGTTTAAGATGGCTAGGACATGTAGAACGAATGGACACAAATACTCCGGCTCGCAGAGTCTTCGATTCCCAGCCAGTCGTCGGACGCAGTAGAGGAAGTCCTCGCCTTCAGTGGCGCGCACAAGTGGAAACCGACCTCAACCAACTTGGAGTGCGCAACTGGAGGCAGTTAGCTAAGGACCAGGCTAATTGGAGAGGCATGTTGGTTGAGGCCCAGGTTCATTCCGGACTCTAGCGCCACTTAAGTAAGTAAGTAAGTAAATACTAATGTTACAAAAATGTACAAATGTATAACCACAACATTCGAAATGTTTATATTTAGCTGAACACTAAAAATGTAGTTTTGTTGTAAATGCTAATATATAAAAAAAACAAGCATCTACCATTTTTTGCTCAGAATATAAATGTCTACATTCAAACTAATTTTTAGAAAATAAATTATAAAATATTGATCATTTCAAAAAAAAATAGCGTTTGCAAGAATAATTTAAATTGATAGCAATATTATCAGCATCCAGATTGGAAATTTCCTACCAGCAACATAGTTGCAATAATTTCATGGATATGTAATTCAAAAATTATGAAAGTAAACTCACGGTAATGCAATCCTTCTAAATTGCTAAAGCAATTGATTTCAGTGTTGTTGAGGGCTTTATCAACATTCACCACCCAAACAGCTGCACATCTTGTGCCGTTTATGTTCCTCCAATTGGCGTGTGAAATGAGTCCAGTAATGGCATGCACTGAGTGGCTTATTTTCAATCTAAAATTGTTTCATGAGTATAACCGTCCATTTGCACGCGCAAAAAAATGCCTTTGAAATAATCGCTTATGGTGAGCCTTCTTCACAGCGGGAGATGACGGTCGATTATGTGATACCCACACTCAAAAAAGACCAGAAGGAATCATGCTATTGAAACAAGACTGAAGGATGAAACTATAAAAACCAATCAGCAAATCCGGAATCTGAGACTTTTCTTAGCAATCTATTTGCAACTTGAAGAAGCTCGCTCCCGGTTTCATAGATAGAAATTCCTGTATTTCTATCTATGAAACCGGGAGCGGGAGACCCTATTTAATTAAAAACGGAATTAATAAACCTTAATTGGTCGTAACATAAGAATAAATTTTTAAAAAAATAAACAAATTAGTTGGATGCAAAAAGAAAGTTTATTTTCTAAAACTTCTTGCTAATTTTTTGAAGTGGAACTTCTTTTTGGACGGTGTGACTTGGATTTTATGAAACATAAAAACATCACGATGACGGTTTTTTGATCCCCATTCCAAGTACTAACTACAACCGACTCTGCTTGATGTCGGTGATCAATTGTTGTTGGCTTAATAGGTTTCTTTGAAGTGAAACTTATTTTTGGACGGCTGTTGTTGTGGCCGTTTGATCGTGTGTAATGAACGAATGTATGGACTTGTATCTCAGCCAACACGTACGTTGGTGTACAAATGGTTTCTTGTTGGCATGTTGGTTGGAGAAAGGACGTTGGTGCACAGGTATGTGTGAGGAAGATCAAAAATTATGAAACTCATCGGTGAGTCCAGGAAAGTAATATCCATTGTTGTAAGGAATCAATCGAAAGTTGGTACATGTATGGATGCGACATTTGGTAACATGTAGGTGGCCAAAATGGTTATTTCCCTCTGAATGTTTAAATGACAGCTGATTTTGGTGCATAAATGTGTTTTAGCGAAGGTGTGTGTCTGATGTCAGGAGTTTGCAATTGAAGCTTAAATCCAAACAGGTAGATTTGATTGAGTTGAAAACTAATCAAAACACATTTTTCACCAATTAAGTCAATTAATTGTCAATATGTCAGTTCAACTCATCTCGAATGAAATGAATACATTATGTAGGTGGTAAGCAGAGTGCAGGGGTCGAATTACAACATCAGTTATCGAGTGAGTGAATGATGTTGTAACTACATTTTGTTGAACACATACGAATGTGCATCGAATGAACATTTAAAATTGTACCAATCTTACAAGGTGGGCCAAAACAAGTCATCCTATGTTGTTTGGCCCTTCAGAATATCGGTTATGGCTTGCGCAGTGTGTGCCATTGCTCCGTCCTGTTGGAACCAGTCCTCCAGTCCTAATTCGTCAATTGCGGCAGAAAAAACTCGGTTAAAATTGTCCTTTAGCGGGCGCCGTCCACTGTTGTCGTTTGAACAGCGGCGTTCTCGAAAAAAAAAAAATGGCCCGATGACTCCTCCAGCGTGAACAGCGCACCATGCAGTAACTTTGAGCGGATGTAATGGCTCCTCGTGCATTACTCGTGGATTTTCGGTGCTCCAGAAGCGATAGTTTTGCTTGTTTACGTACCCGCTGAGGTGGAAATGAGCGTCATCGATCATTATGATTTTGGTCGTCCGCTTCGTCCTCGAGATTGAGGATGGCTTGGGCGTAGGTTACACGCGTTTGGCGATCGACAGAATGCAGCTGATGCACGGACTGGACTTTGTACGGGAACATGCTTTAGTCTTTGACCAAAATTCGACTTAGGGACGACCGACTGATGGCTAATTGCGAGGCACGGCGTCTGGTCGATGTTACAGGCGACAGCTCGACATCCTAGGCAACAGCGGCGATATTCCCGGCACAACGGGCGCTCCAGGGCCGGTCACTCTTAGCAACGTCTCGTGTGGTCCCATTCTCTTCAAGGTTGGTGGCCAAACGGCGCAGTGTTTGCGCAGTCGATATAGGACGGCCGGGGAATCGGCGACGGAATTCGCGCTGTGCCAACACCTCAGACGAATTGTTACGCAAAAAAATAGACACGATTATTCCGCGTTCTTGGGCAGTGTATCGCTCCATGGCTTGTTCACTTGTATTCTACATCTGTCTAGTCCACAAATATCAAAACAGATTTGACATTGGCGGCCATTTGCAAAAATAAGAGCATCTTCTACATCTTCTGCTACATTGATGTTTGATATCTGACGATGTCAAACGTAGGTATTGTTTTTCTGTGAATGTTATAAAATAAATTGGTGTACTTCAAATTCTTAATTTTAGAAGGAGTACTCGATTACTGATTACAGAACACCAAAAATCCGATACTCGATACTGGAATCTCGTATGCGTTCATACCAAATCAACATTTTTCAGTCACGCGGTATAACTCGATAACTGATGTGGTAATTTGACCCCAGTTTCACTTCTACCGTATGTGAATAATCTATTTTTTTTAAATGCAGGCATTTCCTGCGAGTTGCGGGAGATCATCTTTTATAAATTATTCTCAGTTGAGGCGAACCAATAACGCTTTAGAGCGCATTGATATGATGCTTGCAGAAGTTTATTGGCTATTAGCTCTTGTTGTAGGAACGTTGTTTACTTGACTTCGCTATTAATACTGACAAGAGGCGAATTAATCCTTAAATGCTTCGAGTGCAAAATTCTTCAAAAATTCTACTGTCCCGTTTTCTTAGATGAGTACTCATGATGACGATCATTGAAGCAATACTATCATTGAATTCTTACTATGGCAAGAATATGTATAGCGAATATGGATACTAAGTTTGGCCCACAGAGTTCTAGACACCCAACCGGATGGTCGGCAAAATAGAGAAAGCCATCTTCATAAGGCCTGTGTAAAGGTTGAAAAACGCCTTAATCGACTTATGATGTGTGCCGATAGCGCACTTAGTCATGTTTTTGACTCACAACGAATTAAAGCGCCTTTTTAAGAAAACACAAAATCAAGGATAAAGCTGCAAACAGCTTCCTCCCGCAATTTGATTGAATGAAGTGAACGGGAATTGCAATCTTCATCAGCAAACTCAAGACTAACCTAATGGCGATATTACTCTGTTAGGTTAGAATCAATTAAATTGTGATAATTAACTCCACAGATAGAAACATTTATCAAACAAAAAAGAAAATCACTGTACTCATACTCATACTCGAGACTTGCATGCAATCCATTTAAAGTTTGCATAAACTATGCACAATTAAAGCCGTATGCACACAAGGCAACAAATTAAATTACACAAACAAATGCAACGCCGCTTAGGAATACACATGCGGTGTTCAGGGAGCTTTACATCATTCAATGCATGTGGAAAACTATGTGGGTACCTATAGCTCCGTGTAACAGTACTCGTGTATATCCATTCATACAAATTTCCGTGGGTTCCTAATTTGTTTTCATAGTGAGTATAAACAATAAGCGAATTTTCTTACAATGATGGAGATTGTTTGTATTGGTAGGCTCGTATTTATCTCGTTCGTGTCGGGTTTTTAGTGTGTGAGCATGCAATCGATATAAATGCAACAATTAACGTTGATGTTATCGAGAACAAAACCCTACTTATAGCTGGAGAAGTACCCAATTTGATGTTGTATGCCAATTTGTACAGCTGATTTTTTGGTTTAGTAAGCCTAATACTCGGATTTGATCATGTAAAGTGAGGGGTAAAGTACCCACCCCTACCCTTTGATGACCTTTACTTTCAGCTACCTGACACCGCATTTGGATTTTGGTTTTTCTAGCTTTTGACTTTTTAATATATTTTGATATAAATGGTTTTATTTCGAAAGTCATTAAGTTCAGAGTAAACACATTGAAAGTATGCCCAACCACAGAAATATAAATGCGAATCTGGGAGACACCCATCTCACAGTAATAGCATCAAGAGGCACACCACAAGGAGGCGTTATCTTACCTCTGTTGTGGAACATAGTCATCAATGAGATACTCATAAAGCTACAGCGAAATAGGGTAAAAGTCATAGCCTACGCAGACGATGTAGCGATACTAGTTAAAGGGAAATTCCTACCCACTATTAGTGAACTACTCGAGCGGGCATTGAAAACCCTCAACGAGTGGACAAAACAATTTGGGCTTGGCATCAACCTCCAGAAAACGGAACTCGTTCTCTTTACGAATAAGAGGAAGATACCAATATTCGACCTACCGGCTATCGATGGGACTACCCTCAAACTAGCCGATAGTGCAAAGTATCTGGATGTCATTCTTGATAGAAAACTCAACTGGAACCTAAATGTGCGCGAGCGCATTAAAAAGGCCACAGTCGCTTTCTATACGTATAACCGAATATTCGAAAAAAACTGGGGTCCGAACCCCAAGATCATCCTATGGATGTACACGGCCATTGTGAGACCTATATTTATAATGGGGGCTTGTCTGGTGGCAATCCACAAATAAAGTCACCCATCTGAAAAATATGACAAAGGTACAAAGGATAGCATGTGTGGGCGCTACTGGCGCAATGAGAACCACACCAACATTGGGACTGGAAACCATCCTTAACCTGCTACAGCTAGACCTTTAAATGCAAGAATCTGCAGCCAAAAGTGCTCTAAAGATCAGCCAGCTCAACTGCTGGAAATCGAACTCAGGAGGACATGCCCAAATTCTACACAGATATCTGGGCTCAGCTGTATCCTCTGACTACATGCTGTCTCACCATGACTTTCAAAGACCATTCTGCTGCATCCTCCCAAGCAGAGAGGAGTGGGAGAGGGACGAATTGGGCCCCGAAACCATATCCATCTACACTGATGGTTCAAAAATGGATGTAGGCGTTGGAGCTGGAGTGTTTTCAGAAACACTTAAGCTTAACAGCACCTTTCGTCTCCCTGAGCACAGCAGTGTCTTCCAAGCCGAAATATTGGCAGTAGCAGAGGCAGCCAAAGCGACCTCAATGCTGGCGATACCACCAGATGATATCACCATCTTTATTGACAGTCAGGCTGCAATAAAAGATGGTTGGGTGTTGTAGAACGAAGGTAGACTCTGATTGGCGTTAACTTGGCAATGCCCAGTGTTGTAACTCTGACTACACATTAAATGTGCTTTTTTTTACCTCCAAGTGGTAACCATCGGGGACTGGTCTCATCCAACCGGATTTGACTTGCTAAACGATAAGCGCGAGTGTTGATAACACGACGAAAAACAGCAACACTATAAACACCCTGGTGAGAATGGCACGGATGAATACTGCTGTCGAAATAAAATCTCGGCTTGTGAAACGTTGTCGTGAAGAGCTAAAGTTTCTTGGCGTCCAACATAATATTAAGCTCTGCTGGGTCCCCGGACACAGAGGCATACAGGGCAATGAAATTGCTAACGAACTGGCAAGAAAAGGATCTGCCTCCAGCATTGACCAAGCAGACCAGTCTGTCAAACCACCACTATGTGACCTCAAATCTCGGGTGGGACAGAAAACACTGATCACTGCCAAAAACAGGTGGAACTCCCTTCCCACCTGTGAAAACTTCCATAAGGATGTGGCCTGAGTATGACAAAGCCAGAACCCATAAACTACTTCGTAGAAACAGGAAATCTGTCTCTACTATAGTTGGGATTCTTACTGGACACAACTTACTAAAAAGCCACAAACTGAAAATGCATCTCATAGATGATGACCTCTGTAGAGGTTCTGTGCCACTGCCCAGGCCTCAGCCAATTAAGAATGAGAACCTTAGGAAAATACTTTTTCCATGAACTCACGGATCTATCCGAAATCCCTCTCCCAAATCTTTTCAGGTTTGCAACAACATCTGGATGGCTGGAAAGTGGCTAACAACAATGGACAGTAACGGGACAATGAATGAACCAACCACACAAGTGGACCCCCAACGGGCATCACAATGGGTCTATATTGACCGGAGTGCGATGAGGGAAGACACACACCGTCTGCCTCATCAACCCACCAACCTAACCTAACCTAAATACAGGACAGCAAGACTTAGACAAACTTCCTTAGATAGAATATACTCTTCTATATAGGAAAGATGGTAACAAACAATTTTGTAAATAGTCAATCAGTTGACACAAAATGTTGGTACAATAAGGGTCCTGTTATAGCTATCATGGAAAAGCGTCATTGCAACACAAAACATGAAGGAACAGAAAATTTACGTTTGAAGTCGGTTATAACAACCATTGGAAAATTCTGTCATTGCATCAAATATTCAAATTTTTCTAGTCCATAAATAGGCCTTTGCCATTTACGTTTTAAAGACAACTTCATGTAAATGTTGTCCGCGGCTCCGTTTCAAATGGTCCATTCGAAAGGTCCAATTTTGTGTCACCTTTTTGAGCATTTCGGCCTGTATTCTACGAATTACGCGTGCTATGTAATGCTGTAAGGCTTCAATCGTGTTCGGCTTGTCCACTTAGACTAACGACTTTACATAACCCCACAAGAAATAATCAAAAATGCGTTAAATTGCATGATCTTGGCGGCCAACTCACAGGGGCATTTCGAGAGATAAGCTGCTTACCAAATTCATCCTTCAACATTTCCATTGTTTCGCGAGCTGTGTGGCATGTGGCATCGTCTTGATAAAACGACATGTCAACCAAGTTCAACTCAGCCAACTGGGGCAAAAAAAAGTCGCGTATCATGGCTCAATATCGTTCGCCGTTGACGGTAACGTTTCTTCCACGGTCGTCTCTGAAGAAAAATTTTTCACAGAGCACGAATTTTGATAATAAATTTCAATAATTTGCAATCATTGCTAGTTTGTAATCTAATCTTTCCATGATTAAATGGCAGAGTATACTGAAAACTTTTAACTTTGACAGCTGACGTTTGGACGCCAATACTAACCAGTGCTGCCAACCTTAAAAAAAACTCTTAAAAAATCACCTAAAATCAGGGTTAACCAGTTACATCTGCAGGTGTTGCATTTTGAGCCCTATTCTATTCGCTCTGTTCATTGATGATATATGTAATATTCTCCCTGGAGGCGTATACTTTGCCGGAATTCTCATTAAGGTCCTTCTTTACGCTGACGCCTTGGTGCTGTTGGCTGAGAACCCCTTTACGCTTCAACTCCAAATAAACAGACTTCAATCGTACTGTGAGAAATGGGATCTCCTTATCAACGTCCTAAAAACGAAGATAATGATCTTTGAGAGCCGCCAAAGGAGAAGACTGCGTGAGGAATCGTTGCGACTGAACAACGAGCGGATTGATGTAGTACGTGAATTCAAGTACCTCGGAGTGTTGTTCACATATAACTTAAACTTCGGCAAACACGTGAATGAAAAATGTAGTGAAGCTAAGTTGGCTCTTAACTTGATGTGGCCTCAATTTTTCGCGAATCAAGAGGTTGATCTATCATCAAAATATCAAGTGTTTAACGCGACTGTCAACACTTGCTTGTGCTACGGTGTACAGGTCTTTGGAGTTAGCTCCTTTGATGGTTTTGAAGCTGTCCAGAGATATTTCTTCAAGCGATTACTACGATTACCGAACTCAACACCAACCTATGCCATACAAGTGGAGTCGGGGCTTCCACCTATTTACATCCGAAATCTGAAAGCTCATTCGGACTATTTGATAAGAGTGATGAAGAGAAGTGGAAACAGTCTCCACAAATCAATTTTAGCTCAATCAATTCTCCATTCAGGGATTGGAATCAGATGGCGTCAACACAAAATCTTGCGGTATCTCTATCTGCAAATAATGTAAGCGAATGGCAGAATATATATGCGCTGATCATAGCTAACGTTGATGACATCATTTATGACCAGCACCTAAGGAGAGCATCATCATCAGCATCCAGATTAATTTACAAAAACTTAAACCACCAATTGTCGACTGCAGAAAGCTACTTCAATACCAAATTCAAGCCTGAAGTTATAAGCACCATTTTCAGAACCAGGGTTGAAATATTAAACTTGAACTGTATTCCTCATAGATCCAACCAACAGCAAATTTGCAATCATTGCGGTGTGCCCAATTCTACAAGGAATCCGACCAGTTCTCAAGGAAAAGAGAAAACATACATTTCAAAAAAGTTCACGGGGAAAAAATGTCTGCCGATACTCATGGTGCCGAGGAATGGATAAACAGTATTTTGCCAAAATATATTTCGGAATACACGGCAGATGATATCTACAATGCAGATGAATCTGCATTAATGTATAAAGCTCTGCCAACGGGAACTTTGGCAAACAGAACTGAAAGACCATCAGCTGTTAAACTTCCCAAAGATAGGCTCACCATACTTTTTGTTGCTAATTCGTCGGGAAATGATAAAATGACCTTTTGTATAGGAAAGTCCAAAAATCCCAGATGCTTTCGAAACTGTGAAGTTCCCGTGAAATATTACGCCAATAAAAAGGCTTGGATGACGATAACAATCTGGAGAGAGATTTTAACTGAACTTGACAAACGTTTTATTGCAAAACGTAAGAAGGTGCTTCTATTTGTAGATAATGCTGCATGTCATCAACTAAAAGATACTGTTTTGGAGAATATAAAAATTGAGTTTCTCCCTCCGAATACAACGTCACTAATTCAACCCTTAGACCAGGGTATAATCCGTTCCTTTAAATCACAGTACCGGACATGTATATTAAGGCGACAGATTCTCCATTTAGATACTGGTCAAACGTTGACTGATTTGGCAAAAACAATTAATTTGCTTGAAGCATTAAAAATGATCAAGAGAGCCTGGTGGATGGTGATTGGTGACCATACAAAATTGTTTTAAAAAAGCTGGTTTTATTGATAGCAACGTCTCAGTCGATAATGAATCCGTTTTAGAAGTCACTGAAGAAACATATTTTTTTCCGAATGCTATAAGGCAAGAGATTGATTCTCTCGCAGATTTGGACAGTGAACTACCTTGCTTTGGTGATATGACTGACGAAGACATAGTAAATGAAGTTCTATCCGCATCTACATTGGAATCCGTTGAAAATAGTTCTGATGATGAAACAGTGGTCGCTCTTCAAAAACCAACACTGAAGGACGCGTATGATTCTCTTCGCACTTTAAAAAAATTCTTTCACGGAAATTTGGAAGCTTCCGATAAAGTAGATGATTTGGAAGATAAGTTGTCTTTTCATAATCTGCAGAGCCGCAAACAAACGAGAATTGATAGTTTTTTTCATAAACAATTTTGATGTTTGACTATGTATAATTGTGAATTAAGTATGGATTTCAAGTTGTTTAACCCTTTTTCTTTTTTAAATTTTTTTTTGAAATACATGTAAACAGACGTATCTTATGCTGCTATATTTGTTTTGACTAATAAAATTATGTCATTGCGTCGTTCTAATGTTTATTTATGTTTGATTTTCAGACTAAGGGAAAATAATTTTATTTTGGCACAACTCCGTTTATATGAAACAAATTTCAGTTATCCGAAGTTCGCTTAACTGGAAACTCCGCTTAACTGAAACAATTTTTCTGCAATTATTGTGTTTCAGTTAAGCGCAGTCGACTGTACTTCCAAGACATCCAAGAGCTTTCCGATATTCCATTACCGTATCTTTACAGGTTCCTACGAACATCAGGATGGCTGGATATAGTGGAGTAACCCGTAGTAACGATAAGGAAGGACGTAATCCCACCAAGGGTATCACAATGGGTCCACATGGACCTAAGTGTGGCGGAATAGAGGATCCACTACCCCACCAACCCGTAAACCTAACCTAACCTAACACTTATGCCAATTCGATGATCACATATTTCTATACTTCGTATATCGGGAAAGTAAAATTGAGTTTTCCCAGATCCGACAATATTTTCTTATATATATCATTTTTGATCAAAATGCACTGATTAAACAAATATTAAAAAAAAGCGTCTTCTACATTACGTATTATGAAAGTTTTGAGCAACAATAAGTTTTGGAAACGTTTCAAGAAATTCAAAAAAATCACATTGCCCAAAAAGTTCTGGGGGGTGCGTCAGAATTCATTAATGGCCATGTGTCAAATTGCCCAAAACCAAAAAAACTGCTGGTACCATGCAACCCCTTAAGCGCCTGTTCGTGTAAGCAAAGTTTGTCCCTATTAAGTCGAGCGGTCAAATCGATGGTTACGAAGTATCCTATGAACTGTTTTGACATAGGTCATTTTCTGCAGGTACTTTCTAAAAACTGTGATGGATTAATTTATGATTCGCAGAGCAGCTTGTACCAACCTCATGTATTTCGGTGTCATAGATATTCCCCTAACCCATTTAGCCCATTATTGGTTAGATTCCTCCACCTTCATTGCTACATTGAATCAACGAATTTCCAACTTAATAAAAAAAAAACTATTTCACTTGTATTTCTAACTCAAAAATACCTTTTTTTATCAACAGTCTTGTCGAAAATATCCAGAGATTCAGCAACTGATATGTCAAGTGATCACATGTCTTCTGAATGGACTCGCTTACGAATTAAATTAAAAGTTCACGATTTTGAGATAAATATAGAGGACAGGGTCATACATGTGTATTTCGTTATGCTTTCGTTTTGTTTACGAACAGCGAGATTATAATCCAATTAATTTTTGTTTGATACCCAAATGGGTTGGATATGTCCTATATGTCTTTGAGAGAAGTGTACCTAGTACTTATCGCTTGACAAATTGACAAATCACAACAGCAATGCTATAGCCTGTCAAACAATCTAATCCAATCTTTTCGTACTAGAGATCGTATACGATTAGCCGTCCGAATACAGGAGAAACTTTTATTAAATTAATTTAAACGGTTATCGATAGCACCTGGCAGCAAAGTGAAGAGATAGCAACAGGAAGCCAGTGTTGTTGCATCAATTATTTATTTCTAGAATCAGCTTTATCGAAATGGGGCAGTATTCGCTACAAAAAAATTGTTTTTGAACCACGATATAGCATTGCGTAAGTGTGTGCAGAAATAATTCCAATTGTTTGGGTATGCGGAGACCCAATCTGTAGAAAAGTATATAAATTTTGACGACAGGCATATAGCAAATTATCAATAAGCTAAGTGCGGTAATCACGAGTAGATTAACCAATATTGTGCCAATATTGTTGCTAGAATCACGTCATATCACTTTCTTACTTAACAGGCTCCCAACCTTTTGATGGTCGTTGACTGAGAGAAATCAGCTTTATCATCTTCGATTCTTTGCAACCATTGCTTCCAGTCTTTTAGTCTAAGTGGCCTGGCTTCCGGGATCGCTTGTTCCTTTAACTAGAATTTCGGTTTTTCCTGACTTGTCGAGCTTATAGACTGGAATTCGAAGATTTTCTTGGAGAATTACTATAACAACCACATAGGTGAATATCCTCGATTCGCCTTCCTCGCAAAATCAAAGATACCAAAGAACAAAGAACGATTTTTGAAAGTTTTATTTTCTCGAAACGGCTTCTGCTTATAGGTTTCAAGACAGTGTGGCCGTTGAGGAAAAAAGGCATATTGGTTTTAAATGCCTGTAAGCTATGATGGGAAGGAAAAACAGAGGTTGGTAATGCATTCCACATTCGTGTTGTTATGTACGAATTTCTGTATTTCAGTGTGATAAGCTTGATGCATTTAAAGCGTAAAAACTGCAAGGGGGGGATATTTCGACGGTGTTCGAGAGAAACTAGGGAGCTCGCTACTCCTGTGTATCCTATAAGATTTTCTTCGAAAGCGTTAATATCCTATTTCGTAGCAGAAGTGATTTAAAAGTTCGCAATGCACCTCAACGAGCTTAAACAGTGAACACAACGAACCTGAAATGAGCGGTGGTTACGTCAATCAATAGCCCAGATCTAGGGAATTTAATGGCTATGGATCATTTCTCTAGAGCGGACACCGTGTGGGATTTTTAAAATAATTCAATATTTGAGGTTTTCGACACATAATCGATGCGCCAAGCATACCTCTCAATCGAAAATGGGTAAAATATTTAAAGAGATTGGTAAAACAAAAAAAACAAAATCCGGGCGACCAAAATCATCTAGAGCAGTAGAGAACGTTAAGAATGTTAATCAGTCTGTTCGTGACTATCCAAACCTTTCACTTCATAAGCGCACAAAGGCTTTAAAGAAGCATAGATCATCAGAACCGGATGGTGGGTGTTGTAGAACGAGGGTAGACTCTGATTGGCTTTAACTTGGCAATGACCAGTGCTTGCAACTCTGACTATATACCGAATGTGCTAATTTTTAACCTCCAAGTGGTAACTGATCTTATCCAACCGGATTTGACTTGCTAAACGATAAGTCCAAGTGATGATAACAACACGTAAAACAGCAACACTATAATCACCCTGGTCAGAATGGCGCGGAAAGAATACCCGGTCTGCCATCCCAAGCGAACCTAAATGAGCTGCTTCGACATATTCGGACAACATGTTATCTGTTATCTGCTACACGAAAAAAGGACAACGACGTTCGTATCTGCACCTGGAATGTGAGAACATTAAACAGGAGAGGTGCAGGCGAACAACTGGCGGAAGCTAGTTGGGATGCCACGGGCAAAAAGAGGATGAAAAATTGTGACATCTACTATGGACCGTGTTATAGTGAGCAGAAACAGCGACTATTCGGATGCGGATTTGTTATAAGTGCCAGACTTAGGCAAGAAGTCTTGTGTTTCCAAGACATTAGTAACAATCCGCATCAATGTCAAATTCGACAATATAAGCCTTATATGCGCTCATGCTCCGACGGAGGAAAAAGATGATATAACTAAGGATTGCTTGTACGATCTCCTTGACAAAACCTATGAGCGACTACCAAAGTACGATGTAAGAAGCGTGCTGGGAGATTTTTATGCAAAGGTAGGAAGAGGAGATATTTTTAGCAGCATTGTCGGAAAATACAGCCTACACGAAAACACGTCTGGTAACTTACTTAGGCTAATTCGTACGGAACGAAATGCCACTATAGCTAGCACACGGTTTCCTCACCTCGATATACATAGGCACGAATCCACGCATCCAGTATTTTGGATGTCCGAACATTCCGAGGGGCTAACATCGACTCGGACCACTACCTTGTTGCAGAAAAGGTAATGATGCGGACATCCACCACGCCACAACAAACCAGCTATACAGTGAAAAAATTTAATGTCGAAATACTGCAATCACCAGAGACCGCCAAGACCTTCGCGCAACGCGTATCCCTTAACCTCTCGATTCACACCACACCACCAGCATCTAATGTCGAAGAACAATGGCAACGATACCAACAAGCCATTAGATCAGCCGCAACTGATGTGCTAGGTTTCTCGCGGCCACCAGCAAGAAACCCCTGGTTTGATGAGGAATGTCGACAGATGCTTGCAGCCAAGAACGAGGCCTACAAGGCAAAGCTGCAGGTGAAGACGAGGGCTGCCATTGAGCTCTATAGGCAAAGAAGAAGGGAAGAACATCGGCTGTTCAGAATGAAAAAAAAAGAGCAAGAAAAGCGCTCGATCGAAGATATTGAGAGGTGCCACTCTGAACGATGTTCACAAGATTTACCAAAGTGTAAAACGTCAAAGCCAAGGATACAAGGCTCGAACAGAATCCTGTCGAGATGAACAAGGAAATATTGCAGTTGAGACACAGTCGATGCTGAGGATATGGAAGAACCACTTCTGCAGAATGTTAAACGGCGATGACGAACAACATTCCGCTGTCAGGCAGAACGAACCATTCAATATTGGCAACGACAGCGAAAACTGCCAACCACCCGACCTGAGTGAAGTGAGGATAGCAATATCTAAAGTCAAGGTTAATAAGGCTGCCGGAAATGACGGCCTTCCCGCTGAGCTTTATAAGGCCGGCGGAGATGACTTGGTAAGTAACATCCACCAACTCATAAGCCAAATCTGGTCGGATGAAAATATGCCTGAAGAATGGAACCTCAGCATCGTTTGCCCGATCCACAAAAAAGGAGACCCTCTGAGCTGCACCAACTACAGAGGCATGAGTCTGCTCAACATCGCCTACAAGATCCTATCTGCCGTATTATGTGAACGCCTGAAACCGTTTACCAACAACCTGATCGGCCCTTATCAGTGTGGTTTTAGGCCAGGAAAGTTCATAACTTATCAAATTTTCACACTTCGGCAGATCCTGGAAAAAAGCCAAGAAGTCCAAATCGATACCCACCACCTATTCATCGATTTCAAATCCGCATATGACAGCATTTATAGAGACGAACTGTACAGAGTCATGTCTAGTTTTGGTATACCGCCCAAACTCGTCCGTTTGTGTAGGATGACGATAGAGAATTCTCGCTGCTCCATCAGGGTCAGAAACGACCTCACCGGCACATTCGATACCAAAAAAGGATTTAGGCATCGCCTTGCCTAAATCCGCTGTCATGTGACTTTTTCGATTTGATTCTTGAGAGGATTGTGCAAAACTCCCGAGCCAACACCAGAGGCACAATTTTCCAAAAGTCGGCATTCGCCGACGATATTGACATCATTGGTAGGACTCAACGTGATGTCATGCCACGTTTGCTAGTATAGAGAAGGAAGCGGCGAAAATGGGTTTAGCAGTAAATGAGGGTAAGACTAAGTATATGCTGCCAACACGAAAGGACACACAACATCTACGAATTGGACAGAACGTCACCATTGACAGATATAACTTTGAGGTAGTACGGGACTTTATCTACCTCAGCTCTGCTATTAACTCTGGCAACAACATCTTGTCAGAAATCAAAGGAAGAATTACTCTTGCCAACCGCTGTTTCTTCGGGCTAAGAAGGCAATTTAGTAGTAAAGCCCTCACTGGAACTACTAAGGAGATCCTATTAAGACCCTGATCAACCCAGTCCTAATCTACGGCGCTGAAGCATGGACCGTATCAAAAGCGGATGAAGAAATCCTTGATCGATTCGAGAGAAAAATTCTTCGAAAAATCTTCGGTCCCGTTTGCATTGGTTATGGAAACGAAGATTCAACCACGAACTATACGAGCTGTACAGCGACATACCCCTGGTCAAAAAACTCCGCATTGGGCATTTAAGATGGCTAGGACATGTAGAACGAATGGACACCAATGCTCCGGCTCGCAGAGTCTTCGATTCCCAGTCAGATGTCGGACGCAGGAGAGGAAGACCTCGCCTTAAGTGGCGCGCACAAGTAGAAACCGACCTCAACCAACTTGGAGTGCGCCTCTGCAGGCAGTTAGCTATGGACCGGGCTAATTGGAGAGGCATGTTGGTTGAGGTTGAGGCCTAGGTTTATCCCGGACGCCACTTATGTAAGTAAGTATATCATCAGAACTAAAGCAGCATGCATTTAAAAATCAATTAATGCATGAATTAAAGCCCCAGAATGCCAGACAAAGGACAAAGGAACTATGGCTACTGGAGTGCAACGAATCCGAAATAGCAGCTTCGCTTGAGGTGACCGTGCAGTTAAACTGAATTCAGAGCGTCATGTTGAGATGTCAGAAGATGCAAACCTCACCTTCTCATAACCAAAGGCCATGGTTCAGCAAGCCGGAGCAACATCAAACACGTCCAAGCTCCTGAAGAGTGGATATAAATTGGCCTTAACGCAGTTTTGATTTAACCCTTCTATGGACGTTTTGTTGTTGGGTTATTTCAAGTTTACTTCAATGAACAGGAAGTCGGTGGATTTGAAAAACAAATATTTATCACGAAATCGGAACCATCACGGAGTCTACCTGTCAAGCCATCATGTTATAAGGAATATTACTGTTTGACTAAATGAGTGCGGCAAACACGAGGGCTTACATTTGGACGATATTATTTTTAAGAATAAATTCCCAAACTTTATACGCAGTTGGAGCGTTATAGGTTTACATCATCTGAGAAAAGTTTATTAAATATATATTTAAACATTCTTTTCAGATATTTACAGATGCGTTTTTTTAATAGTTGCATTCAAAGACAATTTATCGCGAGTTCTTGCAAAAGTTACAAAGTTGTTTAACAGATTTTGCAATACTTGTAAGAAAACAAAAAGGAGTAATATTGACAGATGTTTGTATCCGTGAATCCTTCTAATGATCAGCACACGAGTGCACTAAAAACTTCTCCATTTGTCAAAAGGTTGTCATCAATTTCAAATTATTTATCATCATTGGGTGATGTTTACGTGGGATGTACCTACTGGCTAAATGTTTTTTAGCGTCTACAAATAGGAGGAAAATGATTTTCATATTTTTTTTTATTTCTATATGTTTTTTGTTGCATCATGAAATTTAAAATTGTCTCTTCTACAAAAAACAATTTTAATTAATATTATTTTAAAGTGATTTTTAATAGTTTTCTAGTATTTACAGAAAAATGCCAAACAGTTAATAAATATAATTTCAAATAGTTCTGAGGGTACCTGAGTAAATATAATTCTACCTTCAAAAATATGGAGGTCTCAGTGGTACCGTCACTATAGTTTGGCAACCAATTCTTAATTATTAAAAGGAATAATGCAACGCTATAGAAACTATGGGTGATTTATTTAGAAACTTAAAAAAAAAATATGGGGGTCTCAGGGGTGCGATGGTTAGTGCTGGGAACTGCCGCGTAGAAGGTCTGGGTTCGATTCCCAGCCGTAGCAACACCAAAATGATAAATGGGTTTAGCAGTAAATGAGGGTAAGACTAGGTATATGCTGCCAACGAGAAAGGACACACAACATCTACGAATTGGACAGAACGTCACCATTGACAGATATAACTCGGCTCCGCTATTAACTCTGACAACAACATCTCGTCGGAAATCAATCGACGAATTACTCTTGCCAACCGCTGTTTCTTCGGGCTAAGAAGGCAATTTAGTAGTAAAGCCCTCACTCGAACTACTAAGGAGATCCTTTATAAGACCCTGATCAACCCAGTCCTGCTCTACGGCGCTAAAGCATGGACCGTATCAAAAGCGGATGAAGAAATCCTTGATCGATTCGAGAGAAAAATTCTTCGAAAAATCTTCGGTCCCGATTGCATTGGTTATGGAAACGAAGATTCAACCACGAACTATACGAGCTGTACAGCGACATACCCCTGGTCAAAAAACTCCGAATAGGGCATTTAAGATGGCTAGGACATGTAGAACGAATGGACACCGATGCTCCGGCTCGCAGAGTCTTCGATTCCCAGTCAGATGTCGGACGCAGGAGAGGAAGACCTCGCCTAAAGTGGCGCGCACAAGTAGAAACCGACCTCAACAAACTTGGAGTGCGCAACTGCAGGCAGTTAGCTAAGGATCGGGCTAATTGGAGAGGCATGTTGGTTGAAGTTGAGGCCTAGGTTCATCCCGGACGCCACTTAAGTAAGTAAGCATATCATCAGAACTAAAGCAGCATGCATTTAAAAATCAATTAATGCAAGAATTAAAGCCCCAGAATGCCAGACAAAGGACAAAGGACAAAGGAACTATGGCTACTGGAGTGCAACGAATCCGAAATACTAGCTTCGCTTGAGGTGACCGTGCCGTGCAGTTAAACTGAAGATGCAAACCTCACCTTCTCATAACCAAAGGCCATGGTTCTTTCAAGCCGCAGCAACATCACACACGTCCAAGCTCCTGAAGAGTGGATATAAATTGGCCTTAACGCAGTTTTGATTTAACCCTTCTATGGACGTTTTGTTGTTGGGTTATTTCAAGTTTACTTCAATGAACAGGAAGTCGGTGGATTTGAAAAACAAATATTCATCACGAAATCGGAACCATCACGGAGTCTACTTGTCAAGCCATCATGTTATAAGGAATATTACTGTTTGACTAAATGAGTGCGGCGAACACGAGGGTTTACATTTGGACGATATTATTTTTAAGAATAAATTCCCAAACTTTATACGCAGCTGGAGCGTTATAGGTTTACATCATCTGAGAAAAGTTTATAAAAAAATAATATAAAACATATGAGAAGGCTACACTCCGCTGTGCGGATCGTTGAATACCCTATCCCATCCCATCCTTAAAATTAATATTTCCAAAAAGTGGGCTTTATGGGCCTATACTATAGAAAATGATATTGTCACATCATATTGTTCAAACAGTCTATCAGAATCTTTTGTTGTTTGCCAAAAAACATCGTTTTTCTCCTGCATATGCTATGGGGTAGGGTATACAAAAGACCCCAAAAAGTGGGCCTGGGTTAAAATGGTCTATAAACGAAATGTTCATATTAACATTACTAATGATTCTGCATCAACAATTTTTTCGAAAATTTTAAAATTTGACCGAAAAACGTTTTTTTATTAAATACGCTTCTCAGACACTTTTTTTTAGATTCCTTACGGTTTGGCCAAAAACTACGTTTTTCTGAAAAGGGGGCGTGGCAGTGGGCGGATTTCAAAAATTTTTACACTTGTTCAGCTGGAAGCAACAAAGAGCACGTGTACCAAATTTCATCATTCTAGCTCAAAATTTAAGGCCCAAAAACTGGTGACGGACGGACGGACAGACATGGCTAAATCTACTCAGCTATCGATTCTGAGTCGATCCATATACTTTGAGGTATATGTAGCTAAATTATTTCTCTATGTTACAAACTATGTATCAAGACTAATATACCCCTATGGGATAGGGTATAAAAAGTAATTAAAAGTCAAGCGCATTAGGAGTTCGAGAAATGATGTTCAAAAACAATTTATCGCGAGTTCTTGAAAAAGTTACAAAGTTGTTTAACAGATTTTGCAATACTTGTAAGAAAACAAAAAGGAGTAATATTGACAGATGTTTGTATCCGTGAATCCTTATAATGATCAGCACACGAGTGCACTAAAAACTTCTCCATTTGTCAAAAGGTTGTCATCAATTTCAAATTATTTATCATCATTGGGTGATGTTTACGTGGGATGTACCTACTGGCTAAATGGTTTTTAGCGTCTACAAATAGGAGGAAAATGATTTTCATATTTTTTTTATTTTCTATATGTTTTTTGTTGCATCATGAAATTTAAAATTGTCTCTTCTACAAAAAACAATTTTAATTAATATTATTTTAAAGTGATTTTTAATAGTTTTCTAGTATTTACAGAAAAATGCCAAACAGTTAATAAATATAATTTCAAATAGTTCTGAGGGTACCTGAGTAAATATAATTCTAGCTTCACCGTACCGTCACTATAATTTGGCAACCAATTCTTAATTATTACAAGGAAAAATACAACGCTGTAGAAACTATGGGTGATTTCTTTAGAAACTTTTAAAAAAAATTATTGGGGTCTCAGTTGTGCAATTGTTAGTGCGACGAACTGCCGCGTAGAAGGTCTGGGTTCGATTCCTAGCCGTAGCAACCCCAAAATGATATTTTACCGGCCCTCCTCTCGTGATGATCTGACAAATCATCCAAGTAGTATCAATTATCAGCTATTCTTGATCATTATCTCAACTTAGCCGTTTGGACTCACAATAGCTTCTAGGCACTATAACGATCACGGAAATATGTTCCTAAGCTTCAATTTTTGACGTATTAAACACAAACAAAAATGTTTAAGTACGCAAATTCGCAAAAGTTTTTTTTTTGTGAGTTTGTGACACCTTACTGCCCACACACGAGTCCAATAAGGTCGGTTTCAAGTGGCGACGGCGCAAACGGTGGCGCTTGTACCAAGAGATATTTTTAAAATGGCAGCGGGAAGTTTAAAACAAATCATTAAGCAAAGTTTTAATTATTTTTAGTTGGTTCCTGGCGATACCAGTGGGATATAAAGGGTTAAGCATTTATGTCTAGTTTTAAGTTGATATTTAAATATATGAATAAACATGAATTCAAAGGTAAAAAAAAAACAGTTCGACACGATGAAGGCGTTATCTGCGATTAATATCTATGTATATACGATTAATAGCTCTAAATGAATCTACATAAATATAACCTAACAGTCCAACTGGAAACTGTATATATCAGGTCATTTTATTCGCTACAATGATGCCATTCCGACTTTGTCAGAATTGACAACATGTTATGAGCGTTAACATGAAATAACATTTTAATCTTGTAGAAATGTTTTTTTTGACAATGTGTTGGCTTGGTACAAAGATTATGAATTCTATACAGAGGACGCATTGTGAACAAAAAACAGAAACTTTTGCTCAGTAGCTTCAAGGTACGGGCGGGCGGTGTGCATGAAAACACATGAAAAACAAGAACAAAATCATATGGCGGGCTGTGCCAGCACGACCCGCCATAGAACAATTTTTCTTCTATGGAGTGCGTCATCTGTATAGAACTCATAATCTTTGCTTGGTACCACTAAATTTTAGTTGACGAAGAAATCCTCTAAGGCTCCAGGTAGTTTGTAATTTAGTATACAACAGCAGCGGTAGGTGCAGATGCCTATAGTCGTTAGCGCATTAAACTATCAAAACTGAAAGAACCAACTTACTTAGTTACTAAAGTGGCGCTACAGTCCGGAATGAACCTGGGCCTCAACCACGGTCCTTAGCTAACTGCCTCCAGTTGCGCACTCCAAGTTGGTTGAGGTCAGTCTCTATTTGTGCGAGCCACTTGCAGCTGGTCTTCCTCTACTCCGTCCGACGTCTGTATTTGAATCGAAGACTCAGCGAGGCGGAGTATAGGTGGGCATTTGTTCCACATGTCCTCGCCATCTTAAAGTCCAATGCGGAGTTTTTTTTACTAGGGGCATTTCGCTTTAAAGCTCATAGAGTTCTGGATTGAATCTTCGTCTCCATAGCCCGTCAACACAAACGGGACCGACGATTTTTCACAGAATTTTATAAACAAATCGACCACGGACATTTTCATCACCTTTTGATATGGTCCATGCTTCAGCGCCATAGAGGACTGGGATGATCAGGCCCTTAGTAGTTCGAGTGATGGCTTTACTACTAAATTGCCTTCTTAGCAGCGGTTGGCAAGAGTAATTCTTCGTTTAATTTCTGACGAGATGTTGTTGTCAGAGTTAAAGGCGGAGCCTAGGTAGACAAAGTCCCGTACTACCTCAAAGTTATATCTGTCAATGGTGACGTTCTGTCCAATTCGTTGATGTTGTGTGTCTTTTTTGGCATCGAATGTGTCGGTGAGGTCGTTACCGATCCTGATGGAACAGCGAGAATTCTCCATCGTCATCCTATACAGACCGGTATACCAAAACTAGCTCTGTATAGGTCGTCTCTACAAATGCTGTCATATGCGGCTTTGAAATCGATATATAGGTGGTGGGTATCGATTTGGACTTCTTCGTTTTTTTCCGGGATCTGCCGAAGTGTGAACATTTGATCGGTTGTGGACTTTGGCCTAAAACCACACTGATTAGTTCCGATCAAGTTGTTGGTAAACGGTTTCAGGCGTTCACATATTACGCAGATATGATCTTGTAGGCGAATTTGAGAAGACTTATGACTCTGTAGTTGGCCCAGTTCCTTTTTTGTGGATCGATCAAACGATGCTGAGGTTCCATTTTGCAGGCATACTTTCATCCGACCAGATTTGGCTTATGAGTTGATGGATGTACTTACCAAGTCATCTCCGCTAGCTTTATAAAGCACAACGGGAAGGCCGTCATTTCCGCCGCCTTGTTAAGCTTGAGTTTAGATATTGCTATACTCCCTTAGGTCGGATGGTTGGTAGTTTTCGCTGTCTTCGCCAATATTGAATTGTTTGTTTTGGCTCACAGCGCAATGCTGTTCGTCATCCATCGCCGGTTAACAGTCTGCAGAAGTGGTTCTATCATATCCTCAGCATCGACGGTGCCTCAATTATGATATTTCCTTGTTCATCTCGACAGGATTCTGTTCGAGCCTTGTATCATTGGCTTTGACGTTTCACACTTTGGTAAAACTTGGGAACATCGTTCCTGGGGTGGCACCTCTCTATATCTTCGATCGCGCGCTTTTCTTGTTCTTTTTTCTTTTTTCTGAAAACCCGGTGTTCTTTCCTTCTTCTCTGCGCCTATAGAGCTTAATGGTAGCTCTCGTCTTCATCTGCAGCTTAGCCTTGTAGGTCTTGTTCCTGGCTGCGTACATCTAGGCTGCGTAGGCATTCCTCATTAAACCAGGAAAAACCTAGCAGATCAGTTGCGGCTGATCTAATCGCTTGTTGACATTGTTGCCATTGTTCTTCGACATTCGATGCTGGTGGTATGGTGTTAATCGAGAGGTTAAGGGATATGCGTTGCGTAAATGAGGAAACCGTGTGCTGGCTATAGTGGCATTTCCTTCTGTAGCGAAGTCAATTTCCTGTATGACAGTAATGTCTGTTTAATAGCGGCTTAGGGCTTCCTCTAGTTGTTTGTACTTGATATCGTAGGGCTAGTGCTTTTCATGAGAATCTGAAAAATCACAACTGCACGAATACGGGAAAGATTTTACAAATTGTTATCCCTTCTTTCCAAAATTCATCATCTTAACGTCAGAAAAATTGTATCAATGATGACTTAGAAATCCATAACTAAATTTATCTACAGTGGTCACCGGATAATTGCGCCACGCTTAACTGTATTTACCGCTTAGTGGCGGTTAGGCTTATGTAAAATTCCATACGAAACATGGTTAGTTTTCCAAGCCTTATTGGGTATCGCGGTTAATGGCATAGACATGTCCTAAATGCACCGTGCCGAACTAATTTCGAAAAAGTGAGTTCATTCAAATTATTATATTGAAATAGGATTCAGCAGGACTTGTATTCAAAAACTTGGGTCCATGTGTTGATTTATTTTTAAAAAGAAACGCATTCCATATCGCCATAACAATAAATCCGAATTTTCCCAACTGATATGTTGACTCAATTAAGCGGGATTTCTGTAAATGATTTCCCGGTTAATTGTCGCAAATCATGTTTTTTTTTATCGACGCAATTAACCGGGGATCACTGTCCCAGCTAAATCTTATCTAATTTTGGTTAGAAGTAGTTATACCGCATTAGACAGTGTCGAAGGATCAGATGTTGTAATTTGACTCTGTTAACTGCACAAACTTACATGGATATATGTATATAAATAGATACCAAACTTGGCACGTTCCTTACGTGCGGTAGGTAGGTAGTTTAGGTACCTATATGTTAGTTGTTTTGATCTTTCTTGCCACTACCACATGTATGGTTCGATGAGCTGTTAATTGTCAGATGAGGCCTTCGTGGACCATTAGAAGTACTGTCACTTTTACTTTAACCAGCTTTCAACATAGAATTTGTATCTTTCTGTGGTCGGGTCGTATTTGAAATGATTTTGAGCTAGCTAAGTATGTGGACATGAACAATGACAACGTTGAAAGTTGGTGTGCTCTGGTTTTAAGAAGATGATCCTATAATACACACCAAACTCACCAATAGATAAACTTATTGTGAAGAAACTAAATAAGAGTCCATATGTTAATTATTAAACCTGCAGAATACACACACTATTTGTTGGCTCATATCTTATTTTTATGCATTTCTGAAAGTTGGTTGTAATGAAATATCACTTAAAGGCTTTAGAAAAATATCCTTGACAAGATGAATTGTTTAAACAGATTTGTAAATTAAAATTTTGCCAGATCTGTCATGTTTGAATATTTTTAAGTGGTAGCATTGCTCCGTTGCCCTGTTTTGAATATGACAGTTTATGAATTTCACCAGACTTGTCACCTTATAAAAAAAAACCTGTGGGGACTAACCAAAAAAATAGATTGAACGGAAGGTTATGTGACCTCTCTAAGAGATCTAAGTGGAACACGCATATTGTTTTCAAAATAGAAAAACAACTGGTTAACTATGTGATATGTATCTTAACCTTCGACATAAGTAAGACAAAAAAACTAACTGGCAGCATTAGTGACATCTTAAAAATAAAAATGGAAACGATTTCAAAAACTCCTCTCCTTCAACTTACCTTTAAAAAAAATCGCAAAACTCGTCAGTGTATCTATGCAGCATCAACACTCATTCACAGTTCGGTTCATTCAATATTCCGTCGGTAGATGAATAGTCGGCTAAATCCACTATAGTTGTACATAAATTAGCGACCTCTTGACAGAATCAACATAAAAAAAAAACGTTAAAATGCACTCAAACCGTATTCAATGAAATTAAATTCGGTAGTAAAACTGTCACATCACCACCATGAAATTCACAATTTCGTAGCAACAATACTGTTTTTGTAGTGTTATGACTTTTCAATTAAATTAACAATCAGTCGTTTTAATTATATCCGTACGGGAAAAAAATCAATTATCAATCTGGACAAAAACCAGCAATCAAATCAAATCAAATTCAAACTTAATTTGTACAAAGCTTGCGGTTACGACCAACAACAACAAAAAACACAAACACACACGAACAACACCACAAAAATAAAACAAAAAAAAAATTTCAATCAAAATGAGCACTGACGTCATCTAATAAATTCATCTACACGCGCATGCGCACAAAAAAATAGCGATCCCCAAACGTCAAATTTATGTTAAATTCACCACCGAAGCAAGGAAAACCGCCTTCCAGCCAACAACAATGTTCTTTTGGGGGGGGGGATAATAATGTTAAACAGGAGAAGAAGAAAAACGAAAAGAATTTCATAAATGAAAATGATGAACTAATTTAATACACGGAAATGTGTTGATACGAATAAAACAGAAAACACAACCGATCGGCTTTAAAGTCGCAACTTAACTGTATGCATAGGCGCCAAGTCAAGGTAACTTGCCACCTGGCTTACCACCATCCCAGGTGAGAGGTGTGTTCACCACGAACAGGTTCACGAGGTATTTCAACTCGTCATGCCAGTAAACCAGAAAATGACGACCATTTTTAATGAAATGTGCGAAAGAGACAGAAGTTGATGTAACACGCCCCATAACAAATTACCAATTGTCTTCTGGCAATGCTCCGCCTTCCAGCAACACGGTGTAAGGGTACTTCGAAGAAGCATGGTTGGTGTTGGTTTTAATGTTGACATTTTTTTTTGCGCTGGATGTGTAGATACTCGTACTCGAACTTGTCGTAGATACATTCGAATATGAGAGCGCGACGGTTATCAAAAGAGGGAGTGGACGCCATTTTTTGTTTTTGTGTTATGTGAATTGTGAATATTAGATTGACACTTAAGTGGCTTGTGACTTGTGAGACCACAAGTGGGAGAGAGAAATTTTGTAGATACGTGCGCGCTACGTCACTATTCTGCTCTATTAGTGGTGGATTTTATTTTAGTGACACCACAAGAGAATAAAAAAATTAATAAATGTGGGCGTTGGTGGTAGATAAACCTTCGTTTGGTTAAGATGCAAGCCGATGGTTAATGTGAGAAAACAATTTGAGGGCAAACATGTTTTGTTTGCAGATAATTAGTATTTGATTCAATTATTATTCGTCTATCTGTTAACGGAACAAATTGAAATGGATAGGTGTAGTAGGAGGGACATATCTTTCGGTTGCAGATACAAATCAAACATAACTACTTCCCTCACTCATTACTTGCGATAGGTAGGAGTAGGTTGGTACCTATGTATTAATTTAGCTGCACAACATTTTAAATTGTCACAACGCCATAATTTGCATACGGCCAATTTAACCAATTCCGAATGTGAAAATCGTATCTATCTGTGACTAACCTGTACTTAATATAATTTTAAGCTAGCCACAGGAATGTGAAATAAAAATAATGACCGCGTTTAGCCTTTTTTTATTTTTGTAATCCATTGGGCTGTATCTAGAGGTGGGCCATTTGCTGCTCTTTCATAAATAATTATCCCCTTTCAATATTTTTAAAAGTGTCTTGCTTTTGGAAAAGACTAATGCTGTGTTCAAAACTACCAATTTGTCAGGTCAACAAATGACAAATGTTTGTCCCAACAATTCGAGGTTCCAGAAAGCTTTGTATTTCCAGGATGAATAGGTTTTTACATTTTATATTTTTACATAGAAGACATGTAATTGCATGTGATTGCCAGAACCACTTGTAAGTATCTTTTGATTGAAGAATAACTCTTCTCCTATGAAGGATAAGGGTCAAACTAAATCTATTCGAACGGACGAAATTTTAATTTAAAAAAACAAAAACCTAAAATTCCGCTAAAACAAAGTTCGAAACCAAAAGCAGGATACTAAAGGGTGTTTTTTTTTTTAGAGATATAGAGCTTTAAGTTGACAACACTATTTTAACTGGCGGCCATTTTGCAAGCTGTCAAATGATTTATTATTAGTTTGGTTTGGCATTTCAACATGAATAGACTGACATTTGTACAACGCTTCCAGAGCAATTAATTCGATTATGGATGGAACTATTTCGCATCACGTTTACTCTATATCATAATACGCATCCACAGAGACGTCGTACAGTGCGTACAGAAGAAGTCATTAATGCCGAATCAGTCTATCCGACATCGTACACAGGAATTGAATATGTGTCCATCCACTTTATGGAAGAGTTTGCGAAAAGATATTGGTTTTTGTACTTATAAAAGCCACAGGATCACCTAGCAAGGCGAAGATTCGGTAAATGGGCCCAAAAAAGATTGCCGTTGGTTCCAATTTTGGTTGAATGGATACGTCAATAAACAAAGCTGCTGTATTTGATATGATGTTAATCCTCAATGTATGTTCAGACAACGTTACATCATCAAGAACTGTCTCTTTGGTGTGCATTATGGGTTGGTGGAATAATTGGTCCGTACTCTTCTTTAAAAACGATGCTGGCCAAAACGTTACAGTCAATGGTGACCGATATAGAGCCATGATTAGATATTGACTTTTTCGTTCATAAATTGAACAACCATGATTTGCGGGAGCTGTGGTTCCAACAAGACGGCGCAACATGCCACACAGCTCGTGCCACAATTGATTTGTTGAAGGAAACGTTCCGTGAGCGCATAATTTCGAGTTTTGGTCCTGTGAACTGGCCTCCAAGATCGTGTGATTTAAAGCCGGCCGCTTTGCTATTTTCTGTGGGTATATGTGAAGTCCGTAGTCTACAACAATAAGCCCGAAACGATTGTCCACTTGGAGGACAACATTCGCCGCGTTATTTCCGATAGACGGCCACAAATGGAAAAGTCATCGAAAATTTGATCTCCAGATTAGACTACGTCCGAGCAGGCCGTAGCGGTCATAGGGCAGAAATCATATTTAAATTATAATGCCAGAAAATTATCTTTCGAATAAAGTAAATTTCATGTCAATTTAAAAAAATCATCTTTGTTTCCATTTCAAAGTTCTATACCTATATCTCTAAATAAAAACACCCTTTATATGAATATATCTACTCAAATAAAGCTGCCTAAAAATACAATCGGATCTTGTACTTATAAATTCAATATGCTCTGATAACGATAAAAAAATATATCAACCGACCCCGTTTCTAACGTTTTTTTTTTTTTGATTATTCTTTCCTAACATGAGAAACAAAGCGAAACGAATAAACATATTTTCCACAGACTAGTTATTCTCGAAAAGAGTATTCGCAACAGCCCTAGTGCCGTGATCTTTTTTCTGATTATTCTCCGGTCGTTTTAATAACGAGCGAGTCACTTATTAGGAATAAAAATCTACCCAGACTTACAAACCGAAAAAAACCAACTGGGAAAATTTTAAAAACCGCTAGAAAGGAATCGAATTAATTGCTCTGGAAAGCAATTAGAGTCATAAAATGGCCAAAAAAACACTGTGCCATCAATTAGGGTAACTCAAGACGCTTGTGCAAAAATCGACAAGGAAAAACCTGACGTTTTTGCCTCACATCTTGAAGAAACATTTAAGCCATTTGATGGCCAGCACGAAATGAACACATTAATATATTCAAGAGAACAACTGATGATAACATAGTAAGATATGCAAGTATTGCCCAGCTTAAACGGGAAATACAAAAACTAAAGCCTAAAAAGGCTCCAGGTTATGACCTTATTACGGGAGAACTTCTTAAAATGTTGCCTCGAAAAGCATTAACTAAGATTCTTTTTTATTATAATTGCTGCAATCAAATTATAATACATACCAAGACATTGGAAAGTCGCGGAAGTAATTATGGTTCTAAAACCAGGAAAATCACCGAATGAAATAAAATCTTACAGACCTATTTCACTTCTTCCAATAATTTCAAAAGCTTTTAAAAGGATATTACTCGGTCGCTTACACCCTATTATAGATCAGAAACGCCTTCTATCTGACCATCCATTTGGGTTTAGAAGTAAACATTTGACAGTGGACCAAGTACATCGCATTGCTGATGTAATTGAGAAGCTTTCTTGACGTGCCGCAAGCTTTTTGGCATAGAGGCCTCAAATACAAATCAAGACAAGTTCTGCCTGTACAATTATATAAAATCCTCGTGTCGTATTTTAAGAACAGACTCTTCCGTGTGAAACTTAGAAATGAATATTCAGAGTTCAAAGAAATAGTGGCAGGAGTACCTCAAGGAAGCGTCCTTGGACCACACAGCAACGTTTGCTGACGATACTATCGGTTTTTTCAATAAGAGCGCTACAAAAGGTTTTTTTTTTAAAATAAAACAAAAACGGTTTTAGATATCAATAAAATTCCTTATTCCTATGAAAGTACGTTCGATGCCATTATGTATGGAACTCGATTTCTTTTGCATGGCCACCACGGGCACGCTTGCAGAAGTCCAGACGCTGAACCCAATTTTCGACGGTTTTCAAGCATAAATCGGCCGATACTGCTGCAATTTCACGTTCGATATTCGTACGAAGTTCATCAATCGTCACTGGCTTGTTGGCATAGACCATAGACTTGACGTAGCCCTACAGGAAATAGTCTAACGGCGTTAAATCGCACGACCGAGGCGGCCAAGCGACTGGACTATTTCTTGAGATAACACGTTCTCCAAACTTGGTTTCCAATTAATTGATTGTGACATTCGCTGTGTGGCTTGTGGCACGGTCCTGTTGGAACCACATGTCCTCCAAGTCCATATCATCCAATTGGGGCCAAAATTATTCGGTTATCATTGAACGGTAGCAATTCCCATTCACAGTAACGTGCCGGTCTTGATCATCACGGAAGAAGTACGGCCCAATGACGCCGCCGGCCCATAAACCACACCGAACCGTAATTTTTTCGGGATGCAATGATGACTCATGGAGTACGTGTGGATTGCTGCCTGACCAATACCGCATATTTTGTTTATTGACGAAGCCATTCAGCCAGAATTGAGCCTCATCGCTGAAGATGATTTTTCGATGAAAATCCGAATCATTTTCAAGTTATTGCTCAGCCCAATCCACGAACATACGACGCTTCTGGTGGTCAAGCGGCTTCAGTTCTTGCTTCAATTTAATCTTGTAAGGATGTAGGCCAAGATCTTTTCGCAAAATTTGCCACAACGACGTCACAGAGATGCCCAACGCTTGAACGACGTATGAGAGACAGATTTGGGCTGAACTAAAGCCTCAGCGGCAGCAATATTCTCGACACTACGGGCACTTCTTTGTCTCACTGGCACGGGAACATTTGGTACTGTGCCTGTGGATTCAAATTTTTCCACTAGACGCTCAATTGTTGATCTACTAGGACGATTACGACGACCATAAATTGGACGTAGTACTCTTAACTGTCCCTGTCGCTCTACTTTTGTAGCGTCCCTGTTGATAAACCCTGTACAATCGATTTCTTTTTTATTTTCCAAACTATTGTAACAATGATGCATAAAAGTTAAATGATTTGTGACAGTAGATCGATTTTAGATAAAATAATAGAGCTTGATATTTTTGAAATATTGTAAGAGAAGTTGGCTGGATATCCGTCAGTTTTTCTCTTCGAACTGACAACACCCCAATAGCGTTTTGGGTCATTTTTAAGAGCGTTCTCCATATTGGCTATAATGTCTTATAACGGGTCCGCCATCTAACGTTTTTTCAACTAGTGCTTATTTCGTGAATGGTAACACTTAGCTCATGTCTGATTTGACAGATAATTAGTTGTATCTTTCCGCTGAACGAATATGGTTGTGTATACGCTTGAACAACGCTGGGAAATATTGCGACATTACTTTGAAAATCATGGTAATGTTGCAGAATGTGTGCGAAAATTGCGTACGGATTTTGGAAGAAGAGAAGCACCGTCAGCTCCGTATGTTCGTTATCTTGTGAAAAAAGTGAAAGAAACTGGCATCCTCATCGATAAACCAAAGCGTGAAAAGCCAAAAAGAGTGCGTACACCCGAGAATATTGCTGCTGTGGCAGAAAGTGTGCGTGAAGCGCCATCAACATCAATTCACCGTCATTCTCAACAATTGAACATTTCGGAGACATCATTGAGACGAATTTTGCATAAAGACCTTGGTATGACGCCATACAAAGTCCAATTGGTTCAGGAGTTGAAGCCAACTGACCATCCAATGCGTTTTCGCTTCGCTAAGTGGGCCTGCGATCGACTTAGAGAAGATGCCGATTTTGCCAAAAAAAATCATCTTTTCAGATGAAGCTCATTTTGATTTTGGTTTCAATAGGACGCCGCTACGTGCCACACAGCCGAAGCTACACTCGATGTTTTGCGCCCTGTTTTTGTTTTTGAAGATCACATTATCAGCCGCAGAGCTGATGTCGTTTGGCCACCTCGGAGCTGAGATTTGGCACCGTTGGACTATTATTTGTGGGGTGCCGTAAAAGATAAGTGTTACGCCGGCAAGCCAGAGACAATTGACGCTTTAAAGGACAATATTCGTGAAGCCATTGGTGAAATACAGCTGCACACAATCGATAATGTGCTTAAAAATTGGACCGATCGTGTAGGCTACTGCATGGCCAACCGAGGCAGCCATTTGAATGAAATTATTTTCCATTATTAACCGGAAGGATTGTACTTTCAAATAAAAAAAGAAATTTGAGAAAATATTCAGTAGTTTTTTTTATAGCATTTTCAAAAAAAAAGAAGTTATTTGGCGGACCCTTTATAAACAATATGACATCGCAGAGAATTCCTTAAAATAATTCAGTTACTTATCATAGTCGTATTGATTCTGACTTTCAACGAAATTATTCCAGTGCCGGTTACGTATATTACGAAGAGATTTAACCTCTTACGTGTACCGAGGATGCTGGATTTGAGCATTCTTAGAATGCTTGTCTGGGATAGTTCTATCCATGCAATCTTTTATTAGAAGATAGAATTTGTTAACAGCTTATTCTAAATTGAAGAGGCTGTCAATATTCACATTCGAAAGAATGATTTCTTCGGATAGCCGAAAGTCAAAAGAGGACGAACGATCAAACTAGTCAGAATTTTCGTACAGATGTCCGCCTATGTCAATAAAAATATCTAATGGAGAATGATTTTTGTCTATGTTAGTACTAGTACTAGATTCTAATACTGCAGTACTAACACAGTCAGAAGAAAAAACTAAATCGAGAATTCGATTATTATGATTTTTTATACAGCTAATTTGCTGTAAGTCAAATGATAAAATGTTGTCAAGTAATAATAGCTCTTGTTGTGCAGAGTCTTCTGATGGTATAAAATGAGGTTCTCCCTCCGAAGACACCCATTCTATGTGTGGTAAGTTGAAATCACCCAGCAACAAAACATTACTGTCACAACAAGACAAGTCAAAGATGTATTTAAGGCCTTCGATAGCTCAGAATACAGAGCACAAACACGATAAGAGCGAATGTACGCATTTGCGACATAAAGATATTTATTTCCAATAGTTATCTAAACACAAATTATTTCGGTATTAAGAATGAATGGAAAATGGATGTTAAGTAGACTACGAACCGCAGTAAGAACACCTCCTCCAAGCGCTTTTAGGTCATTTATGTGACGGTCACTCCTATATATTAAGAACTCATGATTAAAGAGTTCCAAGTCAAGTATTCTGGCGTTAAGCCACGTTCCGGTTAGGGAGAATATGTCGTGTGAAAAGGCTTGAGAGTTTAGAAAAATATTTTTTTAATTGTTTTACATTTTGGTAGTAGAGGGACAGTCGGTAGAGTTTTTTTGTGCTGAGCTTTTAATTTCGCGTTTATTGTACATGGTTCCTATATTTATTTAAAATACTTTTATTTGGATTCGGGGTACCTCAAAATATAAGAATTTGTAAAAAATATCTCTCTCTCTCTCTCTCTTTTGGACTTGAAATTTTTGCACTATCACAATACTTACCTATATACTATGTATACAGGAGAACTTAAATACGTAAATAGGGGGTTCTGCAAAATGGTCTTCGCACCGAATATTTCGGTAAAAACCTTTGTAAAGCAGAAAGAATTCTCGATCGCAGTCCTCCACAGAGTTACTGGACATGGCTCTGTGTATAGTATATAAAGCACATTTAAACCAACGGTTTTTCGTCGAATAAGTGGTCCTGTATAAGAGGAAGGCATACCAAGATGTGGATGTAGTACCAAAGGTAAAACCACGACTACGACATTGGCTCGAACACATCGATCGTTCCTCAGGTCTTCTTTTCGAATACCTTTCATAGACGTAACGCCTCCCAAACGTTGAATTCGATCAACGTGTAGGGGTACACAAATAATCTAGTAAGCTGGCCCATTATACACGTCGTCTAGACGTGTAGAAAGCTGGGCTGTGGATAAATGTATGCGTATTGTTTTAAGTGTTAACTATTATAGGCGGAACCCTTTAATCATTTGTATATTGTGTGGGTTACACTTGACAAAAACTATAGGCAAAGAAAATCTAAAAAAATGAACGCCCAAGACCATAAATCACTTCATAATTAATACATTTTCCAGAATAATTATAATAAGACGCCCTCTATTCTAATTCTTCCAAACGTATTAATTATATATTTCCAGTATCTGGAATGATAAAATTCATGCAACACATCATCCACACTGGCATTAATAACAAGGTGCTATAATATTGTTAATCATAAACTGTCCAATAAATTAATGCTAGAAGATGTGGTATCCCTTTATCGTGTAAGCCTGTTATCTGTATTCGGTCAATTTATGTAAATTGAAATGATTAACATTTCTATTAGATATACCTACCTACACATCAGAGCAATCAGTTTAAAAAGAAATCACAAAAGGCGAACAAAACTCAGGCTGTCATTAGGAAGAATTCTACTTTGAATCATAAAAAATATGAAACCACACCTTAATAGCGAATGATTTAGGCGATTTTTGGACAATATGAAAAATGGGATTTTTTAATTTACACATGTTAAGGGTCAGGCCGCAAGAATAGAGATGGTAGCGGATGAGCCCAAAGACCAATGGCAGTGCTAGGCACTTACGATCATGATAAACAAAACAAAAAGCGCAATCCGTAAACTGATAAAACCAGACATTACGCATACCAGGATATACGATAGGATGGACCGAGCAAAAGGGGGATGAAACACTGTAACACGGACCGGGCAAAAAGAGGAAAAACTGTGACATCCCCAACGGACCGTGTTATTGTGAGCAGAAACAGCAACTAATCGGTTGCGGATTTGTTTTAGGTGCCAGACTTAAGCAAGAAGTCTTAGGTTTTCAAAACATTAGCAAACTCATTGTTACTATTCGCATAATTTCAAATTCGCCAACATAAGCCTTATTTGCGCTAACGTCCCTACGGAGGAAAAGGATGATATAATTAGAGATTGCTTCTACAAAAACCTATGAGCGGCTGCCGAAGTACGATGTTAAAATCGTGCTGGGAAACTTGGGAAGAGAAGACATCTTTAGCAGTACTGTCGGAAAACACAGCCTACCCGACAACATGCCTGTCAACTGAATTAGGCCAATTGACTTCGCTACGAAACGAAATGCCACTATAGCCAGCACACGATATCCTCACCTCGTATCCATAAGGGGACATGGCGGTCTACAGATCAACGAACGGTCAACCAAATTGATCACATTGCGATAGACAAGAGTCACGCATCCGGAATTTTGGATGTCCAAAAATTCTGAGGGGCTAATATCTACTCGACTAAGCTGCAGGTGAAGACGAAACCTGCCCCATTGAGCTATAGGCGAAGAAAAAGGGAAGACCACCGGCTTTGCAGAAAGAAGAAAAAAGAAAAAGAAAATCGCGCCATCGAGGATATAGAGAGGTGCCACTCCAGGAACGATGTTCCCAAGTTTTACCAAAGTGTAAAACGTCAAAGCCAATGATACAAGGCTCGAACAGAATCCTGTCGAGATGAACAAGGAAATATTGTAGTTGAGACACAGTCGATGCTGAGGATATGGAAGAACCACTTCACAGACCGTTAAACGGCATTGACAGACAACCGTTCGCTGTCAGGAAGAACCAACCATTCAATACTGGCAACGACAGCGAAAACTACCAACCACCCGACCAAAGTGAAGTGAGGATAGCAATATCTAAACTCAAGCTGCCGGATATGACGGCCTTCACTCCGAGCTTTATAAAGCCTGTTAGTATCATCCACCAACTCATAAGCCAAATCTGGTCGGATGAAAGTATGTCTGAAGAATGGAACCTCAGCATCGTTTACCTGATCCACCAAAAAAGGAGACCCTCTGAACTGCGCCAACTACAGAGGCAGAAGTCTCCCTAACTTCGCCTACAAGATCCTATATGCCGTAATATGTGAACGCCTGAAACCGTTCACCAACAACCTGATCGGCCCTTATCAGTGTGGTTTTAGGCAAGGAAAGTCCACAACTAATCAAATTTTCACACTATGGCAGATCCTGGAAAATACTCAAGAAGGCCAAATCGATACCCACCACCTATTCATCGATTTCATAGCCGCATAAGGCAGCATTTAAAGAGACGAGTTATACAGAGCCATGTTCAGTTTTGGTATACCGCCCAAACTCGTCCGTCTGTGCAGGATGACGATGGAGAATTCTCGCTGCTCCATTAGGGTTGAAAACGGACTGACCGACACATTCGATACCAAAAAGGGATTTAGGCAAGGCAATGCGCTGTCATGTGACTTCTTTAATTTGACTCTTACGAGGATTGTTCAAAACTCCAGACCCAACACCAGAGGCCCAATCTTCCAAAAATGGGTGCAACTACTAGGATATGCCGACGATTTTGATATAATTGGCTTGATTTCATAGTTTGCTAGTATAGAGAAGGACGCGCGGCAAAAATGTGTTTAGCAGTAAATGGGGGTAAGACTAAGTATATGCTGTCAACACGAAAGGATATACAACGTCGACGAATTGGGCAGAACCAATGACAGATATAACATTGAGGTAGTACTGGACTACCGGACTACCTCGGCTCCGCTTTTAACTCTGACAACAACATCTCGTCAGATATTAAACGAAGAATTACTCTTGCCAACCGCTATTTCTTCGGGCTGGGAAGGCAATTTAGTAGTAAAGCCCTTACTCGAACTACTATAAGTAGATCCTATTAAGACCCTGAAGCATGCAGTGCATCAAAATTGGATAGCGAAATCCTTGAGCAATTTGAGTGGAAAATTCTTCGAATTTTCTTCAGTCCCGTTTGCGTTTAAGGGCTATGGAGACGAAGATTCAACCAAGAACTATACGAGCTTTACAGCAACATGCCCTTATTCAAAAAAACTCCGCATTGGACGTTTAAGATGGCTAGGACATGTAGATCGAGTGGACACCAATATTCCGGCTTGCAGAGTTTCGATTCCCAGTCAGATGTCGGACGCAGTAGAGGAAGACCTCGACTTAAGTGGCGCGCACAGGTAGAAACCGACCTCAACCAACTTGGAGTGCGCAACTGGAGGCAGTTAGCTGAGGACCGGGCATGTTGGTTGAGGCCCAGGTTCATTCCGGACTGTAGCGCCATTTACTTAGTAAGTAAGTTAGACGGTATGCCCGAAGAATCAAACCTCAACATCTTTTGCCCTATCCACAAAAAAAAGAAGACTCTCACGACTGCTCCAACAACAGAGGTAAAGGTCCTTTCAGTACTGCTTATGTACATGATCCTATCTATGAACGCCTGAAACCGATCACGAATAACCCGATTGGCTTCTATCAGTTTGATTTTTTGGATCCTGAGAAAAAAAACAAATTCATCGATTTCAAAGGCACATACGTCATTTATACGTCTTCGATTCCCAGCCAGACGTCGGACGCAGTAGAGGAAGACCTCGCCATAAGTCGCGCGCACAGGTAGAAACCGACCTCAACCAACTTGGAGTGCGCAACTGGAGGCAGTTAGCTAAGGACCGGGCTAATTGGAGAGGCATGTTGGTTGAGGCCGAGGTTCATCCCGGACTGTAGCGCCACTTAAGTAAAAGTAAGTATACGAACTATGCAAACCTATAAATAGTTTTGGTATACCGCCCAAATAGGTCCGTCTGTGCTTAAATAGGAAAATTCTCGCTGCTCCATCAGTGTCGGGAAGTCCATCACCGAAACATTCGATACCAAAAGTAGTAAAGCAAAGTGAAGTATTGTTATGTGGCTTGTTTAACATCTTTCATGAGAGGATTGTGGAAAACTCCAAAACTCAGACAACGCCAGGGGCACAGTCTTCTATAAAAGTGTGCAACTACTAGCATACGCTGATGATTCTTACATCACAATTAATACCGAACAGGATGTCATCGCCGCGTTTGCTTTGCACATTGATAAGGAATCGGATAATGTGCGCCTATATCAATGAGAAAGATGTAAGATCGCACAACATGGACAAATTGGACTAAACATATCAATTAACTGCTACAATTTTGAGGTAACAATGGACTTCGTCTACCTTGGATCCAGTATAAACTATAAACTTTGAAATCATAACACAAAAATCCTTTTCAAATCATTGTTCCTTTTAGCTAAAAACGCAATTAACTAATAAATACATCGCTCGAACTTCTAGGAGATTCTATATTAGGCATCGATCATTCCTGACCTACTCTACGGTGCTGAAGCATGTACCGGGTCAAAAGCGGATAAAGAAGTCCTGTACAGCGATATAGACTTGGTCGAAAAACTAAGATAGATACGACTTGTAGATGGAACAGATGCCACTACTAACTCACTCATAGTCTTCGATTCCTAGCCAGATTTTAGGCGTAGTTGAGGAAGACCTGGTTTTAAGTGGTGCACAGTGCACACAAGTTTATCAGATTTCAAACAAATTAAAGTGCTCAACTGGAGTGAAGCCAATTGGAGAGATACATTGGTTGAAGCACGGATTCACTCCGGACCTTAACGCTTAAGTATGTAACTATAAATCTTCGTCTGTTTTTCCTATACTATGTAGTCTACAAACTATAATCAGCAAGGTCAGTAATAAGAGAATATTTATTTTGCTGACTTTGCTGGGAACTAAATTGAAATATTATATTAGTGAGAATTAATAAGCTGTCTGATGTGGTCACCATGACATGCTGGGGCCACCCTTTAAGCCACGGAGAAATCGGCGTCAGTAATTCGCCTATTTGCAGGTATTGGTGGTAGTTCATGAGCCTGGACCTCTATCTGGACGTGTCTTCTGGTCTTACAGTATCGCCATAAGATGTAGGAGATCATTAAAATAAATAGCGCTGTGAACGAGCTATACGGCAGTCGATGGTGAATCGGATGTACTGTTACATCTTCAATTGGTAGTAGACAAAGTTTTGTTATGGGTTTCTTGATGTATTTCTTGTTGCAGTAAATAGTTGCCGCTCGAACATGATTATCCTGCCCAGGGTGTGTTTCGGTGATGCGGCCCATCAACCAGTTTGTTGGGGGTAATCGATCTTCCTTAATCAACACGATATCGCCAATGTTTATGTTCGTTTCAGTGCCCTTCCACTTCCCTCGTTGTTGAAGATTAGATAAATACTCTGTAGACCAAATCTTCCAGAAATCTAGAGTCATCTTTTGTAATAACCGCCAGCGGGATCCATAATGTCGTATATCGTCTAAACAGGGTTCAGGTACTGTATTGAGAGCGGATCCAATAAAGAAATGACCCGGAGTGATAATTGGAGTGTCATCTATGTCATTGCTTACTTTTATTAGCGGTCGGGAGTTCAGGCATGCCTCTATTTGCGTCAGGAGAGTGGATAGTTCTTCGAAGGTAAGATTGGTATCACCAATTATATGTTTGAGGTGATATTTTTCCGATAGCGTGGGACGTTTTGTGGATCCATGATTTTCTTGTAATGATGTGGTTACGTGTACCTTAAACTGAAATGTGTCAGCTAAGGGATTCCAATGAATTCCCAGAGTTTTAATTGTTTCCTCCTTATCAAAATTAACATAAGATTGGTTCTGTGCATCCAAAATTGAATTTAGAAGAGACGAATGGTTTGCTGCCCATTTTCGAAGATGAAATCCACCGCCTTTTAATAACTTAATTAGTTGTCCTTGAGCTTCCTTACATTCCTTTAGTGTATCTCCTCCAGCCATTACGTCGTCCACGTAGAAATCGTTTTTGACAATCTCTGCTGCTAAGGGATATCTTCGTTGTTCATCGGTAGCTAACTGTTGCAGTGTTTTAATGGCTAGGTATGGTGCTGACGCGGTACCATATGTGACTGTTGTAAGTTTGTACTCCCTTATTGGTTGATTGATTTCACTTCGCCATAGGATACGTTGATAGGTCTGATGCTCGCTATTGAGTTTTATCTGCCTGTACATTTTTTCAGTGTCTGCGTTGAAGACGTACTTGTGAGTTCTCCAGCGCATTATAATTGTTGTAATTTCCGCTTGGAGCCTGGGGCCCACCATCATTAGTTGATTCAGGCTTACTCCAGTTGACGTTTTTGCCCATCCGTCAAATACTACTCGTAATTTCGTCGTAGTACTATCAGGTTTAAGCACTGCATGATGAGGTAAGTAGTAACCCTTGGTGCTGAACTTATCCATATTGGGCACTTCTACCATGTGCCCTAGTTGTTGGAACTCATTCATCACCTTTGTGTAATCAGCCTTAAGTTCCTTGTTGCTACTGAACTTCTTTTCGAGCTGCCGCAGCCTAGCTATGGCCCTGTTCTTGGATTCTCCCAACTTATGTTCATCCGCTTCCTTTTTGAATGGAATTTTTACTACGTATCTGCCATCCTTGTCACGAAAATGAGATTCGTGATAAAAATCTTCGCATTCTTGATCACTTGTATTCTGGTGGCCTTGTCGAGAGACTTCTTCAATGTCCCAAAATCTTTCTAGTTGTTTATCTAATGATGTTTGAACGAAAAGAACATTGATTTTGATTTTGTCATTCCTTCGAGTTGATGTCCGACCGGAGATCAGCCATCCTAGTTGGGAATTCTGGGCTATAAGAGCATTTCCAACTCCTCTTTTCAAGCCGTCAAGAATTAAGTCTCCATAAACGTCAGCTCCTATGATCAGGTCTATTCCTCCAGGAATGTTGTATGTTGGATCTGCTAGTTTTATAGTTTTAAACTGGTCATTCATCATATTGTTAGCTTCTTTATCTGGTAAAGTTCTTGTTAGTTTTGGTAAAACAAGAGCTTCAATGTTTATCTTGAAGTTGGAGGAGAATCTCGGGAGAATTGTTAGCTCTACCTTGCTGCGTGCTGTTCCTGCATCAGTAGCTCCCAGACCACTTACTTCAACGTGAACCTTTTGCTTTCTGAGTCTTAACGTTTGAGCCACAGCTTCCGTTATTAGGGTGGCTTGTGAACCTTGATCAATAAGTGCACGGAGTTCGGTGCACTGACCATGTTCACTAGCACCGCGTGCCCTTACAATTGCTGTAGCAAGCAGGATATTTTGGTTCTGATTTCCATGATTAGATTAAATCTGTACATCGTTCCGGGGATGATCTGGTTGTCTTCCTTCTTCTTTTTCCAAATGCAACAAGGAATGATGTTTTTTATTGCATTGCTTGCATTTATTTTTACTCATGCAGGGACTTTGTTTATCATGTCGTAAACAATTTACACAGAGTCTCGCTGTCCTTACATGGTCATTGCGCTCCTTAGGAGTCCAGCCCATGAACTTGCGGCAGGAATATATATTGTGTTCTCCTTGGCAAAATACACAGGTTGGTTTGGTTGAAACATGGTAGTTTCGCGAAATATGTTTAGTGTCGTGTACGGATTTAAAATGCCTTTGCCTGGTGGAAGATAATACATCCAAAGCCTGATATCTTCTTGCTAAGAAATCGTATAGTGTTTGAAGCGTGGGCATCTTATTTGGTTGTTCCAGACCTTGTTCGAACAGAGTTATGCTCTCTTGGTCCAATGCCCTGGTTACTAGGTGAACAATTATAGGATCCCACGATTTCCGTGTTGATTCCCATATTATTTATAGCTGACAATCCTTCCCTGGTTGCATCTAAGATTGCCTTTATCGAGTTTGCTGATGATTGGGTTCCTTGATGACCAGCCTTAAGCATCTTGTCTAAGTGCATTGATACAATCTTTCTCTCATTGCCATACCGTGCCTTTCCCGTGCCGTCTCCCAGGCACATTTATAATTGGCACTTGAGATCGTTAGATGTTGAATTAATGCCAATGGTTCTCCTTCTAAATGCGTTTTCAAATATTCCATTTTTTCGGTGGTATTCAAATTTTGCTTGTTGTGTATTATTGTAGAAAATATATCAGCAAATGAACATCATTCTAGATAATTTCCCCCAAATGTAGGTATCTTCAGAGGTCGCAATTTGGTGTCGGAATGATTCGCTTCCTTTTTCTCACTGGTCTTACCTAATGCCGAGGCCATTCTATGGAGGCATTGGTTTATATCTCTCTTGATGTCATTATATTTTTGATCAACGACATATGGGGATTTCATATCTTGCTCTGTTGCATTTGACATGAAATCTTCATGTAATTCTGTCATGTTTTTCAGTTGTTCCAACAGAATTTTTTGTTGGTATTCACACATCTGTGTCGAATACTCTCGGAATGTTTCCTCGAATTCCTCCATGTTTCCGATTATAGCCTCGATTTTTATATGGAGCTTCCTCAATCTTTGAGTCTGGAGAGTACTATCTGATGTATTATTGGATGGTGGTGAGTAGGTAGGCACTTCCTCTGCAGGTGTAATATTTTCGAGCAAAGTTTTGAGTTCGTTAAACATATTTTTAACCTTTCCATATGTGTCCCTCTCAATATATGGAGTATCATGTTTTATGGTTTCTTTAATTTTTATATGGTTCTTGTTAAACTCCTCCCAAATTTCTTGGATTTTTTTCAAGCGCTCTTTTTTATAGCGTTGAGTCTTCCTAGCACGCTATCCTTCTTGAAATTTATCGCTGCTTTTTCTAGCTCTTCCGCTAGGGCCTTTTGTCTTGCAACGATGATGAACACTTCAACCTCATCAGCCATGTTTCGTTTTTTTTATCACTGAATGGAATTACACTGTTAACACTTTTGTTCACTACCAGTGTTAGCCCTGGCAACGCTACACCTTTTAGGATTATGATTATATACTAATGTAGTATGTTATGTTTTTCTTTTACCAATTTTTGTAGCCTTGGTAACGAATATAATTGTTCTCTGATTCGTTTCGTTAATGGATCGAAGGACCAAATGTAAAGTTTAGAAAGTTAAAGACTCCTTACCGCTGGTGGGGGGAAGTCTAAAAGTGAAACTCTCTAAGTAATCTTTTACGAATGAATCAGTTTCGTTTATTCAATTGCCTTAAATACTAAAATATTGTCTATGTTACAAAAATGTACAACTTAAATTACAAACTATAATCAGCAAGGTCAGTAATAAGAGAATATTTATTTTGCGGACTTTGCTGGGAACTAAATTGAAATATTATATGAGTGAGAATTAATAAGCTGTCTGGTGTGGTCACCATGACAGGTGCTTTGCAAAGCAGCATAATAAAAAAGTTTTCTCAATAATAAGGTCCAAGGGAAATGCTCTTCAGGTCTGACAAGTAAGCATGTATCTATTACTATCATGATAAACTTTTAGCGATAATTTACCCACATCGCTTTTATAATCAAAGCGCATTAACCCATAGTATCCCATAAGCACAGCACAGAACACAAATGATTCGCGTCGATAAATTGTAAAAATCGATAAAAGCACGAAGCTTGTACATCAAAAGGACGCGATGCATCGTGATGCCTCACTTTACACTTTATAAATACCTTTAAGGCCACTAAACCAAATTGAATCTGCCCTCCTCCATAGCAATGATAAATCTACGGTACCATTTAATTTCAATTTGGTCCGATCGTTCTATTTTATTTATAAACGCAAATAACGTAACCAATTACCGGCCAACAAATAACCTACACACACACGTATGCATAACTAAACTGGATAACATCCTCCATCAGTGTTGAAAAAAAAAGAAAGCAGATGCAGCTTATAATTTAATTCACAACTAATTGAAAAAAAAAAACAACATTACAACTACAGAAACATACGCAAAGCATGAACATGAACATGAACATAAACAATCAGCAAACAACACACACGCAGATTGCTCAGTTTCATTTCAATTGATTGGTGGTGGACAGCAGATCATAAGCCGATGGTTTGCATCCGCTGCACTGCTAAGTAGCCAATCCAATTTATATCCGAAAATAGTTTGTTCACGTCCGAGGAAGAGCTCAAGAAATGAAATGCGCGCGCGAGAACATGCGCATGCGCAGCACACACAATATTTCCATCTCAGAAACCAATAACGTAACCTTGTTTATCCCATTGATTAAATAAATTATTACATATCCGTACGTATCTACATTCGTCAGACGAAGAAAAAACAAAACCACGCCATCTCGATCGATCCACCTTTAGTTGCAGCAGCAGCGCAGTCCTAGCGCTGCAGAAAAAGATGTCTTGCGCGCGCTTGCGTAATGCATGAACCGAAACTAATTTAAAATTGATAATTGAAATTTATGAATTATTCCGCAGAGCCTGCAGTCGCCGTGGAATCGCATCGATCAAATTAAAACAAACAGAAACGAAAGATGAACAGGAAATAACGAAGCACAAGTCATGGCGCTTATGCGCCGAAGGCTCAACGCTCAATGAAAGAAACTCGCTAGTCGCTGGCCCTCTACCGCTCGGCCATGGTGGCGATTTTTCTTCTTCTTCGCCAGACGATTAGGTTTCGCAAAAAGAACGCCAGAACCGTCTTTTTGTCTGGCCAGACACCATTCGTCTTGCCGGCTGGCTCGATGGCTGGCTGCGAATGGCTATAAGTCGATAATACATACATATTATCGCAAATTTAATTTTCCATTATTGTTTTTGTAAATAAAGTGCATCTAGGGGTGTGCATTGCATTTCCATGACGGAGATACACGTTTTGCATACGAGTAGTTGGTTGGCGCCGTTTACTGACACTAACAGAGATTTACAGCGGAGAAGGTGAACTCTGAAAAATGTGATTTTTTTTATGGAGATGCTAAGGGACTAGAGGACTTCTCAAAAACACAAACAGCCGGAGAAGCAGAGAAGCATCTAAGCACTTGATACAACGCACAGATGTATAAGTGCATTCTTTATAGTTAGGAACTCTCTAATCAATAGAGATAATTTTGAAAAACTACAGAACATCTATTCGTTTGCACAGGCGCAAGAAGATTCGGCTTTAAAGTCCAGCAACCCGAGCTTGTCAAGAAATAGAACGGTTGATGCTTGATGACATGCCGAAATATTTGCCCTTACTAGCTGCTTTAGCTATGTTGTCGAGGAACCTATCCTTTGTCCAATTTAATAATCACTTTAAAAATATCAAAGATATCAAAATGCCTGGTGTCATTAAGAAATCGATATCACACATTTCTTACTGCGATCTATGTCAATATCAATGAAAAAAAAATCATTAAAGGGTTTTATGAAACCAACAAGTCACCCCAATTAACTCAGTCCTTAATATAGAAACCGACCTCAATCAACTTGAAAAGTGCAACTGGAAGCTAGCTAATTGCTTCCAGTTGCGCTTTTCAAGTTGATTGAGGTCGGTTACTATATGTGCGCGCCACTTATGTTCTTTACCTCCTTCTGATTAGGGGTCAGAATATACCCGAGGTAAGGCATGCCTGTCGTAGAAGGCGACTAAAATCCACTCCCCGTATACCGAGTGTAAAGCGTATATAAACAACAAAAATGCTATGAGTACAACAAGAAGATTTAATACCCCAGGTGGCAATTCAGTTTCACTGGAAAATCCACCCTCTTCGGAGGTCGGCTCAGGGGATTCTGGGGAGAGCCAATTATTGCAAATGTGTAACCCTTTCGGGAAAAGTTCAAGGGTAACGAGGTCACCTACACCTGGATCTCAAAAAAATATGTGTGTCTCAAGAAGCTCGACAACACCAGAAGTGTCGGCCCACGAAAAACGAGATTCAATGAAAAATAAGAGCCTAAAGGAAGAAAACGACGTTCTTCGAACAAGGCTGAACAATGTCGAACTGCTCTGCGAAGAGCTTCGTAAAGAAATTCTCCATCTAAAGGAAGAAAATATGACTCTGAAGAGTTCATTTAAAATAGCCACAACCAAGTTCAAACGGCCCCGTGAATTCGGAATACCACACGGATGAAGAAGAACTCACTGACTGGATCATAAAGAAAAGACCAGTAAAAAAGAGGAAAGCTGTATCCTCTCCTGAAATAATAAACCGCGACAAAGAGATTATTAATAAAGCGAAACAGCTAAAACAACGTCCCCCACCGCTAATTAATGTGATAGGTAATGACGACTTTAACAAGTTGCATACCTTGATAAAATCGTTGCCATTAGCGGGCTACCAAGTAACTTCGCTAAGAAAAAATACATGGAAAGTGTGCGTTAAGGACCCTGAAAGTTACCGTCTATTATCTCGCAAGCTTAATACCGATAAAATAGAATGGTATTCCGCGTAGCTGAAGGGTTACATGCGTCGTGTTTAAAGGATGACATTGTTAACGATCTGAAAAACAGACAATATAAAGTCATAAATGCTGTTAACATTGTCAAGCGAGACCAAAAGCAAAAAAATGGCGAAGGAAATGTGATAAAACGCGGTCTTCCTTTCTATATACTTACTTTCGATAGAACAGAAAGTTTGAACAAAAATTATGAAATAAAAACAATACTTAATATTGTTGTAAAAATAAGGCCTATGCGTAAGGATTCCAAACTAGTTCCCCAGTGCAAGCGCTGCCAAGGATACAATCATACGCAAAGCTATTGTCGAAAAGAACCGCGGTGTGTAAAATGTGCCGGAAATCATCTGACGGTAGATTGTATGTCAGATAAGAAAACTCTTGCTATCTGCATTAACTGTAAAGGCAATCATCCGGCAAATTATCGCGGCTGCGAAGTAGCTAAAGAGTTGGAAAAAAGACGGACGAAATTTAATAGTATTAATTCACAGAAATTAAATTTAAACAAGCAAAAGCCTAAAATTCCGATTAAAAATATGTCGAAGACAAAGCAGGCCATAATCGAAAAACCTAAATTTTCACAAACTACGCGGCCATCAGATATCCGTTCGGATCTTGTACATCCAAAACCAAATGTACAAACGTATGCTCAAGCTACAGTATCTAATAACGCCCAAAAAAATATCTCACCTGACCCAGTTTCAAATGTATTTTCGATTATTCTTTCAAAACTTGAGGAACAAAGCAAAACGAATAAACTTATTTTTGACAGGCTCGTTAAGCTCGAAAATAGTATTCGCAATAGAAGTACCCCACCTTTAACATGAATAGATTGCTTAAAATTCGTACGTGGAATGCCAATGGCCTTTGGCAAAAACTTGGAGAACTTGAATTATTTATGCAGGAAAAAGATATAGACATCTGTTTAATATCCGAAACTCACGCAAAGAGTAATTCGAACTTAAAAATTAAAGGTTACCTCGACTATCATGCTCTACATCCATCGAATAAGGCTAGAGGTTGAGCCTCACTATATATAAAAGAGTGTATCGAACATTCGATTGATCTTAAACTAGAAATCGAAACAATGCAAGTTAGCTCTAACAAATCAAAAGCAGGCAATCCTTTCTGAAGATATCGTCTATTTACTGCCCACCACGATGCAAGGTTGAGAAAATTGACTTTGAAAACTTGCATAATTCCCTTGGACAACGTTTTGTCATCGTAGGGGACTTTAATGCAAAACATACATTTTGGGGATCAAGATGCATATCACAGAAAGGTAGGATGCTTTATGATGTATGTAGAAAGTACAATACCGAATTTCATTCTACGGGAAAACCAGCCAGTAAGTTGGTTTTCCCGATGTTAGAAAAATACCGGATTTGATCGATTTTTTCATTGTAAAAGGTCTGCCGTCCAATCGAATCAAAGTTGAAGAATGCTTTGATCTTTCCTCTGATCATTCTCCAGTCATTTTAACAACGAGCGAGTCACTGATTATAAATGATAACCACCCAGATTAACAAACGGGAAAACCAACTGGGAAGGTTTCAAAAACGATATTGAAAATAAAATCCGACTGGGTGTATCGCTTAGAAACCCATTGGAACTCGAAGTCGCGGTTGACTCCTTTATCGATACCATCCAAAAAGCAGCTTGGAATATGTAATACTCCTCAACAGAACAAAATTGTGAGCTATAGTAAAATTAAGTACCCCCGAGAAATACAAGATTTAGTAAGACAAAAAAAGAAAAGCTCGTAAAAGATGGCACCAAACTCGTGCCCCGCAAGATAAAACACATCTCAATCTTTTGAGTAATTTGCTATCAAATTCGATTAAAAATTTTAAAAACCATGCAGTAGAAACTTATCTGCAAAGCTAACCGCTGGAAAGGAATCGAATTATTCGCTCCGGAAAGCAATTAGAGTTATAAAACGGCCAAAAATCGCTTTGCCGCCAATCAGGGTAACTCAAGACGTTTGGGCAAAAACCGAAAAGGAAAAAGCTGACGTTTTTGCCTCACATCTTGAGGAAACATTTAAGCCATTTGATGGTCCAATGCAAAATGAAAACATTAATATATTCGAGAGTACGACCGATAATAATATAGTAAGATATGCAAGTATTGCCGAGCTTAAACGGGAAATACAGAAACTAAAGCCTAAAAAAGCTCCGGGTTATGACCTGATTACAGGAGAACTTCTTAAAATGTTGCCTCGGAAAGCATTAACTAAGCTTCTATTTATTATAAATGCAGCAATCAGATTAGAATACATACCAAGACAGTGGAAAGTCGCGGAAGTGATTATGGTTCTAAAACCAGGAAAATCGCCGAATGAAATAAAATCTTACATAATTGAACAGAAACGTCTTTTACCTGACCATCAATTTGGGTTTAGAAGTAAACATTCAACGGTGGACCAAGTATATCGAATTACAGATTTAATTGAGAAAGCTTTCGAAGAAAAGAAAATTTGTTCAGCCGTATTTCTTGACGTGTCGCAAGCTTTTGACAATGTTTGGCATAGAGGCCTTCAATAAAAATTAAGACAAGTTCTACTCTTCCGTGTGAAACTTGGAAACGAATATTCAGAGATCAAAGAAAAATTGGCAGGAGTACCCCAAGGAAGCATCTTTGGACCACTCTTATACCTTCTATTTGCACGTGATATCCCACAAATAAACGATACAATAGTTGCAACATTTGCTGACGATACTGCTATGCTAGCAGATGGCACAACAATAGAGGAAACAAATATCAAGTTACAAAACGCTCTTAACCGGGTTAATGAATGGACTAAATCCTGGCGGATTGCACTTAATGAGAGCAAATCGATCCATGTTCGTTTTCGTATAAACGGACAAACAATTTGCCTGTATTTCTAAATACGGTTCGAGTCCCGTTTGCAAATGAAGCGAAATATCTCGGTATGACACTCGATGCAAAATTAAAATGGAAGTCGCATGTAAAAAAGAAATGCGAAGAACTTAAAAATAAATACAGAGAACTGTACTGGTTGCTCGGAAAATATTCGAAGCTTAACCTTGATAACAAGCTGCTATTATACAAGCAAGTACTGAAATCGGTTTGGGCACATGGTATACAACTAAGGGGCTTTACCCCAGTGAAACGAATTTAAACATTTTACAAACTTTTGAAAACAAAATGTTAAATGTTCGTCAATTCGCCGTAGTACATAAGGAACTAGGATCTAAGCAGAGATCTGGGTTAAAGATGAAACCAAAAATTTTGCACGAAAACATAAAAAACGTTTATTAGGACACGTTAACACAACGATCCCACCAATTCTTGACAAATTTATTGCGGCGTCTTCAAAGAACTAAGCCCTTGGATTTGGCCCGATAGTAAAAAAAACCGCGCTATAAATTGCGGAAAAAGCAGGAACTCTCAAAGGAAAGTTACCTGCCAAACATTCCTATACACTTGTGATAACAAAAATTGCTAGATAAGTCGCATACTTAGTTGCAATAGAAATACAAAATGGGTGGTGGTCAGTGTTGCCAGAAATTTTCTTAAATAATATGCCAGATTAAAAAATAAATATGCTAAATTATATGGGGGAGTAAAACAAAATATGCCAATGTTTTACAATAACAGCTTTATTGCACTAAAAATAAATTAGGTTGAACAAAAAAATAACAAACCAGTTGTGGATGCACGACTGGGTCGTACGCAACTTTCTCTTTCGCAGCGAGTCAGGCGTTAGATCAAATAGTACGCATTTTGATTAATAATGCTTAAAATGATATAAATAATGTCGAAATGTGATTATACGAACGTTTACTCCGAAATCTGAAGGAATCGGTGTCTATGTGAATAATAATTATTTTTCGTTATTGGTCAAAACTGAAAATTCCGTTTAGTGATAGTTGGGCTACAACTAATTATGTAGAATTGATTAAAACTATAATAGTAGTATATGTATATTAAATTTAATTCAATTTGACATAGTAGTTTGCGAGAAATTAACAATTTTCTTTATATGGCCTGACAATATCCGTTATATGGATTTTCCCGAAAAAAACTGGGTATGCAGTTTTGTTGGAACTAATATGCTTATAGTGTATATAAAGTTTAATCAAAATCGTTAAAGCCGTTTTTGAGAAAATTGAGGTTATGTGTAATTTTTATATGGGAAATGTAAGGTTTCGTCATTTTTTTCACATTAGATGGCCTTTATTCCATGGTAACTCCATTGGTGGACACGGAATAAATAGGGTTGAGGAAATGAAAGACTTGGGCGTTACGTTTGGTCCAAAATTAAATTTCAATAAACACATAGACAGTACAATATCTAAAGCAAATTACCTTCTTGGGTTTGTTAAAAGGAACAGCAAGGATTTTACAAACATACAAACTCTTAAAACCTTGCATTGTTCTTTAGTAAAATCTATTTTATAATATTGTTCTATTATTTGGTCACCAGCTTATCAGGTGCATATTAATCGTATTGAACGTATACAAAAGTCTTTTTCAAGATATTGGCTTCGTCACTTTAATGGGTCAGTAGAAATGCCCAGCTATGAAGAAAGATGTCGGATAGTAAATTTAAAGTCCTTAGAAATGAGAAGACATATTCAGGACATAACATTTATAAAAGACATCGCTTCTGGAAGAATAAACTCACCGTTTCTACTGTCCAATCTCTCTTTTTACGTTCCGGGTATACCGTTACGTGCGCATGGCTTGTTTTATGAACCTAATCATTCAACAAGCTATGGAAAGAATGAGCCTTTAACAAGGTGCATTAGGAGTTTTAATTCAATATGCAATACCGTTGATTCTAGTATTGATATTTCGATCAACAAAATTGCATTAAAAAAAAGATTAAAAGAATTGTTATAATTGCTCATAGGGTTTTTTCACTTTTGCTTAGAATAACTTACGAATGTAATTATTAAAAGCACAAGTTTTTCCCTTAGGGTAATTTTTAAAATTTTCTTCCACAATTACATTTTATTATTTTTTTAAATTTTTTTTAAGATAAGAATTTTATTAATTTTTTTCTCTTCACTTGAAGAGTTTTTTTCTTAACAATAAATTAAGATTTTTTTCAGGATTTTTAATTTATTATTAATTATAATTTTTGTAAAAATATATGTTTTCTCTTACTTGAAGAGTTTTTTATATAGTCTGTAAGTTGTAATAATAAATGTAGACTTAAATAAATAAACAAATAAACATATATGGCAGGTACCGTTAATAACATGGCTAAACGCAAACAAAAAAATGGCATATAATAATGACCAAAAGAAACTAGGATACGAAATTTGAAGAAAATCGGTCAAGCCGTTTAGGCTGGGGAGACCATTACGGGCAGACAGACGCACCGACGGACGGAATTCCAGAAACCACTTTTTTGGGTTCCGCTATCATCGTAATGTTAGAATCAATCAAAATCTCGAGGTCGAAAATTTTCACGAAAACAATATCTTTCTCTTTGTAAGAGAAAGTTAAAAACATAAACATAAACACAAAATGACTTCTTATTAAGAAATCAACAAAAATTCAGTCTTTAGTAATGAAAATTAGATTAAATTACTAGAAAGCTTATTAATAACAGAACTTAGTTCATAATTTTCCCCGTCTTCGTCAGCGTCCTGATATTTTGCAGAGTCTTTTATTTTATTACTGACATCTTTCGGTATTTCGTAGGACATGCAACATTTATCCTCTATTCTTAACCCTTCTCTTATGTATAAAATACTTTTAAGAATTTTTGATTTCATTCTATTTCGAAGCCGGCATTTTATAACATTCATTTTGCTAAAGAGCCTTTCCACTTCTGCATTTGAAAATGGTAAAGCCATCAAAGAAACTGCGAAATATGCCAATTCATGATTAGGATTTTCATTCATTGCATTTTCAAACAAAATTGAGCAGCAATTCACGGGCAGTTGACATTTTAAAGTGAACTGAACGTTTTCTTATGAGGCTTGACATTTGATACGCCAAATTGACATTGTTATACACATTTTCAATAATGCCAAAAAAAGAAAACTTTAATGGATGCGTTCGTAATTTTAGCGAATGATAATAGAAACATGACATGATCTTATTGCTTTATGAGTTTTTATGTTGAATGTTGAAAATGAAAATATGCTAAATTGCATATAGCATATTTTTTTTACACTTTTATGCAATTGACGGTCCAAATATGCTAAATTTAGCATAAAAATGCTAAAATGACAACACTGGTGGTGGTTTTAGTGAGTAAAAATCTCACACTACTTTGGGCTCGTGCTCATCGTGTCTATGAAGATTTCCACCAGCCCACGGGGGGGAAAAAAAACTTAAGTTGAGGTCTTCCTCTACTGCGTCCGACGCCTTGCTGTGATTCCAAGACCCTGCGAGCTGTATGTATCTGCACCGATGAATGCAGATGCGGCAGCAACACTTGTAAGTTGACATTGCAAGCTGGAGAAAAAATGGACCACAAAGGAAGACAAAATGATGGTGGAAATTATTGAGGAGCGGTATCATTTGGTATCGTGGTTGGTAGTTTTCTCTGTCGTCGTCAATATTGAATGGTTCGTTCTGCCTTTAACAGTCTGCAGAAGTAGATCTTCCATATCCTCAGCATCGACTGTGTCTCAACTATGATATTTCCTAATTCATCTCGACAGGATTCTCGAGCCTTGTAGCCTTGGCTTTGACGTTTTACACTTTGGTAAAACCTTATCACCAAAGAAAAACTTCTTTCTGCCGTTAAGAGCTTCAAACCATTTAAATCCCCTGGACCAGATGGTATCATACGTTGAAATCCTGCTACTATGGCTACTCACCATCATAACCAGCTGTCCACAGTTATTATACATATCCCCAAGACAAGGACAGAAGTAGAGGTTGTATTCATCCCCAAAGCAGGAAAAAGCTTTCATATAAATCCGAAGGATCTCCATCCGATCAGTCTATGTATCTTCTTTTCTACTTAAAACCTTGGAAAGATTAATTGATCTACACCTCCGTACTAGTATTGAATCGACTGCACTCTTCAACTCCCAACATGCATACTGTAAGGGTAAGTCGGTTGAAACAGCGCTTTACACACTGGTATACGCTTCATTGAAAACTCAATAAGAGTAAAGGAGTATACTATGGTTGCCTTTCTTGATATAGAAGGAGCTTTTAACAATGTCGAAGCAAAAGCAATCACTAATGTACTCTCGGCTTTAAATGTAGGCGACTCGCTGGGAGTGTCAGCTACTCATAGGCAGAATTATTAACACAAATCTTGGCATCTCATCCGCATGCAGATCCGTTAGCTGTGTCACCCCACAAGGGGGCGTCCTGTCTCCTCTGCTCTGGAATATAGTGGTTAACAAGCTACTAGTAAATCTGGAAAGAGAGGGATGCAAGGTGATTGCCTACGCGGATGACGTGGCAATAGCTGTATCAGGGAAATACCTGAATACCCTTAGAGATCTATTACAAAATGGTCTCTCTGTACTCTCTAAAAAACCGAATTCGTTCTTATCACCAGGAAATATAAAATTCGGCACATTAACCCTCCCAAACTAAATGGCGTCAGTCTCAAGTTCGCAGAATCAGCCAAACACCTAGGTCTGGTTTTAGATAAAAAAAAAAACTGAACTGGAAAGCCAACATCAAAGAACGAGTGAAGAAAGCCACCGTAGCCTTATACTCTTGTAAAAAGACAATCGGAAAGAAGTGGGGCATGCAACCACATATCTCTTTCTGGCTCTACGTTTCTATCATTAGACCCATACTCATGTATGGTGTCCTAGTCTGGTGGACGGCTTTAGAAACAACCTCCAACCGCAACCTATTCGGTAAAGTTCAAAGATCAGCCTTCATATGCATTAGCAGAGCTCTTAGAACAACCCCCTCCCCAGCCCTCGATGCTATCCTACATCTAGTGCCCCTATATATCTACGGCAAACAGACCGCAGCTTGGGCAGCTGTAAGACTGAGAGCCTCGACACAATAGAAACCCAATCATGGTGAACACACAATGATTCTGAGTCACCTTAACACTACAGAAAACACCGACCATATCACTACCCAACTCAGTTTTGAGCATAACTTCAGGAAAACCATTCCCAGTTGCCTGGAATGGGAGTCAGATTCGATCGATACCAATAATTCGATTCACATCTTCACGGATGGGTCTAAAACAGAATCTGGAGTGGGTGGAGGTGTTTTCTCCGAGATAACTTAAGCATATCCTTATATATCCTTGCTACATGAAAATTACCGATCAAGCAAGATGCGATCAAGAAAGCAAACCGCGAATGGATAAATTGCACAACATGCCAAATATCCAAGCAACTCTGGCCTAGCTTTAACCAGAAGCGCTCCATCTGCTTAATAATGCTGAACAGATCATACATCAGCACAATAATCGGTGTCCTCACAGGACACAGTCCTATAGGCCTGCATGCAAAAAGACTAGGCCTTTTCAGCAATGACATCATTCTGTAGAAGCTCACTCACCTTCTTTGCTCTTGTCCGGCTTTCTCAGTAAACAGGAAACTTCATCTGGGAGGTGATCTGGCTAATATCAGTGTCAGAAACCTCCTACGCTACATATTTAGCTCTGAATGGTACGAATATAGAGTAGTCGAAGGATCCATGTGGTACCACACGGACCTTTTTGGTCTAAGTGTGCGCACGCATCGTGGCAGCCACTTCAACCTAACCTAACCTTGGTAAAACTTGCGAACATCCTTCCTGGAGTGGCACCTCTCTATATTCTCGAAAGCTCGCTTTACTTGCTCTTTTTTCTACTTTCTGAAAAGCCGGTGCTCTTCCCTCCTTTTTTGCTATAAAGCTCAATGGTAGCTCTCGTCTTTTCCAGCAGCTTAGCCTTGTAGGCCGCGTTCTTGGCTGCGTGAATCTGTCGGCATTCTTCATTAAATAATACTGGGTGGCGTGGGAATGCTAGCACATTAGTTGCGGCTGTTCTAATGGCTAGCTGAGAACGATGCCATTGTTTTTCGAGATGCCGGTGGTGTGTAACCTACGAGGACGAAGTGGACGATTTTTCGACCAAAATCATAATGAGCGATGAGGCTCATTTCCACCTCAGCAAGTACGTGAACAAGCAAAACTATCGCTTCTGGGGCACCGAAAATCCACGAGTAATTTACGCGGAGCCATTAAACCCGTTCAACCGCTCAAAGTTACTACAATAGGTTAATTTTTTTCGAGAACGCCGCTGGTCAAAAGACAACAGTGGACGGTGCGCTCTATAGGGCCATGTTAACAGAGTTTTTTCTGACGCAATTGGACGAATTAGGACTGCAGGAGATGTGGTTCCAACAGGACGGAGCAAAGGCACACACTGCGCTAGCCACAACCGATATTTCCCGGCGTTCCCGGGTCACCTCATCTCTCGTTTTGGCGATTTGCACTGGCCCGCAAGATCACTCGATTTAACCATTCCAGACTATTTTTGTGGGGTTTTTTGAAGTCCCGTGTTTACGTGAGCAAGTCCGATACTCTAGAAGCCCTCAAGGACAATATTCGACACGAGTGCGAGAATCTCTCGCCCGAAGTTCTCGCCGAAGTGATGAAAAATGTCATATTCCGAGCCCGTATGGCAATAAATTGTGATGGCGCCCATTTGGGCGATATCATCTTCTCGACTTGACCAATAAAATTCTAAAGGTTCAAATACATAATCAAAAAACAGAATCGAAGTTTTTTATTTAGAAAAAAATGAGAGCCAAACAACATCGGATGACTTCTTTTGGACCACCTGGACCTGATTTACAATTAAAATTCCTAGATGACCTTATGTACAAATATGTCGAAACAAATATAAAAGGTTATTCACATTGTCCATCCTTACATCCCTAGCAGAAGGCACGTCATTGACCTTATCTTGGTTACTCGGCTTCCTCCTTTGGAATGGAATATGTGCCTGAGTGTGACTACACGTCCTCTCCCCCTCTCATCTGCTGCTCCCGAGCTTTAAACAGGGATTTGATTCCTATATCTATGGTCGAAGAAATAGGAACACAGCAGTCTCCACGGGAAGGCTGAGAGTCAGAGTTGGTAGGCATCAGCGAGGTGAAAACTCAATGTTTCATATAATCTTCATATATAATGTTTTTTTTTTATTATATTTCTACTAACAGTAATCTTAGCTCGAAGCTATAATTGATCCTGTTTATACTCTACAACGAATTAACTGCACATACACACTTTCCGAATTCCTGCCCTCACTAAAGTGTAATCATGTAAATTTCACACAAAACGCATGCTCCTTATTAGGCGCGCTTTCCCACCTGGATTACACTTATTCCTCGTCCCAATTTAATATATAATTTTATTTCTATTTGTATGTGCTAAAACGAATACACTTATAATTATGCCTATATAGTCGATTAGCCGTTCCGTTGATCGTGTCGTTTGCATTCGAATAGCATTTTCTGCCAAAATGTCAATTACCAAGCAATTTCACGCCTCAATAAGATTCAGCGTTCTGTTCCAAATGAAGGCATAGTGGGAAATGTTCCTTAACTGTCTCTCGTAGAAATGTCAATCTTCGGCTGATGTTCTACAGGTATCCACACAGAATACACCTTGAATAAGCAAAACCATCTGCGATACAATTTTTTATATCCGGTCATTGAGGCATATGCTCGCCTTCAAAGTTACAATATCCCCCCCGAGTAGTTTAAGCAAATTCATGATTCTTATAAGGGTAGGCAATTGAACACACGATCAATTATATCCATAATTGGTAGGTATATACAAATATAGACATTAAATTATAATTACACGAGTGTCAACATCGAGGTAGGTAAACGTACCTAAAATTCATTCACGAATAAATATATTTCCATATAAATGAAAAAAAAGGGGGGGAGGCAGAGTTAGGGTTAACTATAAGGTATTTTAAAATATTGGCTGGAAAAGATACATATTTAGAAAAGACCACGAAGTTGTTGTATATTTACTATCCATATAATATTATTTGGTATGACCACTTTTTTAAAAAGAAAAATATACAAACAGAATCTATTGATAATTTTCAACCACTCCCACTTTTTGGGTCGTTTCTCTTAAAATATGATTATTATGTCTTAATATTCAAGACATATAGGACTTACTGCACTTTAAATTTGACCACTGAGGAAATACTTTGTTTTCTCTATTTAAGTAAATAGAAATCTATTTTATAAGACAATCACTTAATTTTTAATAATGTTAAAAAAAAAACTTTTATGGAACATAATTTGGGCGCGGCTTTACTTGGCAGGTATTCAAGATGACCGATTTCCGATGTCTGCTTAAGTGGCGCTACAATCCGAAATGAAACTAGGCTTCAAACTGTCGTATCCATAGCTTGTCAACACAAACTAGATTTTTCGATGAATCTTTCGCTCAAGGATTGCTTCATCCGCTTTTAGTAGTGTTCATGCTTCGGCGCCATTTAGCAGAACTGGGATGATCTATACGGTTTTCTTAGTACATATTTACTAAATTGACTTCTTAGCCCGAAGAAACAGGTGTTGGCACGAGTAATTCATCGTTTGATTTCTGAGGAGATGTCGCTGTCAGAGCCGATAAAGATAAAGCATCTTAGTACCTCAAAGTTGTGACGGTGGTTATATTCTGTATAATTCGTCGATGTTGTGGCCCTTTCTTGTTTACTGCAAATAGTTGGTTTTACCCGCATTTACCCATTTTCAGCTTCCTTTTCTAGACTCGTCATTATTCTCGCGTTTATTCCGACCAATGATGTCAATATCTATTATCAGCGTATGCTAGTAGTTGCACAGAAGATTGTTCCGCTAGTATTAGTTTAGGAGTTTTGTCCAATTCTGTCAGCATCCTTCGTCATCCTGCGTCATCCGTGTTTGGAGGTTTGCCAAAACTTGGCCGTCTAAAGCTCGTTTTTATAAATGCATAGTATGAGGCTTTGAAATCATAGGTATCGAATTGGACTGTTTTTTTTTTCTGTATCTGCCGAATTGCAAAGATTTCTTGAGTTGTGGACTTTTCTGGCCTAAAACCACACTTATAAGGACCGATCAGGTTGTTGGTGAATGGTTTCAAGCTGTTTCATGCAGCTTGGACTTTATAGACCACGTTGAAGGACTTATGGATCTGTAGCTATCGCAGTTCACATGGTTTCCTTTTTTGTGGATTGGGCAAACAGTGCAGAGTTTCCATTCTTCGAGCATACTTTCATCCGATTAAATTCTGCTAATGAGTAAGTGTATGTTATCATTTCAACTCTATTTGGTTTATATAGCTTGATAGACAGAAAGTCATTTGCAGCAGCCTTGTTAAGCTAAAGTTTACATATTGCTATCCTTACTTAATTTCGATCAGGTGGCTGATAGTTTTTGCTTTCGTCGATAATATTGAATGGCTCACTCTGCATGTAAACGGGACATTCTGCAGAAGTGGTTCTTTCATATTGTCAGCATCGAGTGTGTCTCAACTACGATATTTCCATGTTCACCTCGACAGGATTCTGTTCTGTTCGCGTTTGTATCTCTTTTTCACGTTTCACACTTTATTAAGACTTAAGAAAATCATTACTGATGTGTCTATATCTTCGATCGAAAATCCGTTATTCTTCGCTCATTTTTTGTCTGTCAATGCCAGATCCCATATGTCCTTTTTGTACTTGATTAGTATATCGTCAAGAGTAATTCATCTATAATGCGGAAATGAATTGTACTATATCCCTAGATATTTTACAGATATTACTTAGGTTATGCCTATAGATATTGACCTTAAGAAGTCATTCAACGGTGCCTGACATAAAGGACTTATTTTCAAAATCATCTCAATAAATGTTCATCTTTAGGTTCATAAATAGCTTTTTGACTTATAGAGAATCTATTGTACAAATCGGTTCTGATTTTTTCTAAAATTGTTCGGCCGGGTATCCCTTAAGAGTCATAGGTTCATGACTTCTTAACCATTTGACTTTCCTTTAAAACTTCCAAATATTTCCTACCGTTTTGTGATCCTTTTAGCTGAAGAAACAATTATTTTAAGTTGTGGTGAGAGATTTCATAGTTACACAAATGGCGCTGCAGTCCGGACTGAACCTGGCTTCAACCAATATGCATCTCCAAGTTGCCCAGTCCTTAGCTAACTGCCCCCAGTTGCGCATTTCAAGTTAGTTCAGGTTGGTTTCAATTTGTGCGCGGCACTTAAGTCGAGGTCTTCCTCTACTGCGTCCGACGTCTGGCTGGGAATCAACTTTGCGAACCGGAGTATTGGAGTCTATTCGCTCTACATATCCTAGCCATCTAAAACATCCAATACGGAGTTTTTTTGAGTAAGGGCATGTCGGTATATAGTCCTGTATTTCTTGGTTGAATCATCGTCTCCATAGCCCGTCAACGCAAACGGGACCGAAGATTGTTCGAAGAAGTTTCCTCTCGAATCGACCAAGGATTTCTTCATCCGCTTTTGATACGGTCCATGCTTTAGCCCCGTAGAGCAGGACTGGGATGATCAGGGATATCCTTAGTAGTTCGAGTGAGAGCCTTACTACTAAATTGCCTTTTTAGCTCGAAGAAACAGTGGTTGGCAAGAGTAATTCTTCGTTTTATTTCTGACGAGATATTGTTGTCAGAGTTAATAGCGGAGCCGAGGAAGACGAAATCCCGTACTACCTCAAAGTTATATCTGTCAATGGTGACTTTCAGTCTAATCATCGATGTTGTGTATCCGTTCATGTTGACAATGATGTCAATATCGTCAAAGTATTCTAGTAGTTGCACCGATTTATCAAAGATTGTGTCTGCCTCTGGTTCGACTCTTGAGTTTTTTCACTATCATCTCTAGAATAATATTAAGGAATGAATAAATCCTTTTTTGGTATCGAATGCCTCGGCGACACTGATGTAGCAACGAGAATTCCCCATCGTCAAATCGATGAATAGCTGGGTGGTATCAATTTGGTCTTTTTGGTTTTTTTTTTCCAAGATCTGCTAAAGTGTGAAGTGGACCTTCCTGGCCTAAAAACACGCTGATAAGGTCCGATCAGGTTGTCGGTAAACGGTGTCAGGGGTTACATATTACGGCAGATTTGATCTTGTAGGCGATGTTGAGGAGAATTATGTCTCTGTAGTTGGCACAGCGCACGAGATAAAATAATCTAGATGGATATAACTATAAAAAAGCGTTTAATATATAGCGGTTTTTTTTTAAACGAATAAAACACTCAAATTTGCATAAAATATTCAAAATGTTTATTGTAATCGATAAATAGGCCTTTGCCAGTTACGCTTTAAAGACAACTTCATGTAAATATTGTCCGCGGTTCCGGTCCATTCGGAAGGTCCGATTTTGCTTCACTTATTAAAGCATTTCGGCCTGTATTACACGAATTACGCGTGTTATGTTAACCTGTAAGACTTCAATCGTGTTCGGTTTTACATAACCCCACAAGAAATAATCAAGAGGCGTTAAATCGCATGATTTTGGCGGACAACTCACAGGGCCATTTCGAGAGATTAGCTACTCACCAAATTCATTCTTCAACATTTCCATTGTTTCACGAGGTGTGTGGCATGTGGCATAGTCTTAATGAAACCAAACGTCAACCAAGTTTAACTCAGCCAACTGGGGCAAAAAAAAAGTCGCGTATCATGGCTCGATATCGTTCGCCATTGACGGGAATGATTCTTCCACGGTCTTCTTTGAAGAAAGATGGACCGATGATGCCACCTGCCCATAAACCACTGCAAACTGTCGTGTTTTGGGATGCATCGGTAATTCTTGTATGGCATGTGCCTGTTCATCACCCCAGATGCGACAGTTTTGCTTATTTACGTATCCGTAGAGCCAGAAATGACCCTCTTCCCTGAACACAATTTTTCGATAACAGCGGATTTTCACATTTTTTCACAGAGCACGAATTTTGATAATAAATTTCAATAATTTGTTGCAATCGTTTCTCGTTCGTAAGTCCCTCCATGATTAAATGGCAGAGTATACTGGAAACATTTCAATCTGACTGATGACGTTTGGACACCATTACTTACCAGTGCTGCCAACCTGAAAAACTTAACTCTTAAAAAATCACCCGGTATGTCGTCAAAGTTTTGAAAAAAAATCATGGAACATGACACGGTCGCGTGCCCCATCGACTGTGATGTTGATTATTTACTCATTTTTAAAGAAATAATTATCAATGATGCCACCGTGGCGCATGGTATCTTGCTACCCTGATAAGCCTGATGCATATGAAACTGTTGATGTCCAAAAAAGTTCTAATATTGACAAAAGTATATCCCTGGGGATGTAGATGGAGCCTGGATAGAGTTTTGAAAGGAGACGATTCGGTGACAAATGATGTAGAAATTCTCTCGAGTGTTAATCTTTCAGCTTCGGTTGCGTAAGAAAGTCCAACGACTTTTCAAGGATCAGGACCTTACAAACATCAAGAAAGAAGCCTCTCCACTAATTTATTTTATTTTTGCCAAGAATAACGCACCTCCATTTCACCGCTGGTTGGCTTTAACTTGGCAATGTCCAGTGGTTGCAACTCTGACTACACATCAAATTTGCTTATTTTTTACCTCCAAGTGGTAACCATCGAGTACTGGTTTCATCCAACCGGATTTGACTTGCTAAACGATAAGTGCGAGTGTTGATAACAAGACGTTAAACAGCAACACTATAATCACCCTGGTCAGAATGGCGCGGAATGAATACCCGGTCTGCCATCCCAGGTGAACCTAGATGAGCTGCTTTGACATATTCGAACAACAAGTTATCTAGGAATCTCAAGGTTAAGTCAGGCCCCTTGAACAGAGTTAGTGGCGGATGAACCGAAAGGTCAACGGCAGCGCTCAATCCCGTAGTGGATACTGATGGCACCATGTCCTAGGGGTATCTAATAAATTGGAACTGGTCCTTCAGGTTGGGGGTTGTGGTTTGGGTTAACTACCCATCCATTGAAAAAACCATTGTTACGAAGCAACCAATAGCCTCAGAAATGACTCATATTATTGTTGACGACCCTACTTACCGAAAAAAGGACAACGACGTTCGTATCTGCACCTGGAATGTGAGAACATGAAACAGGAGAGGTGCAGGCGAAAAACTAGCGGAAGTCCTAAACTGCTACAAGGCAGACATCCAGGAAATACGATGTGTGCAAAAAAATAATGAAAAACTGTGACATCTACTATGGACCGTGTTATAGTGAGCAGAAACAGCGACTATTCAGATGCGGATTTTTTTTTTTTTTTTTTATAATTTACGCGCACTCAAGGGGTTTGTAATTTGTAATTTGTAATAAGTGCCAGATTTAGGCAAGAAGTCTTATGTTTCCAAGCCGTTAGCGTGTTGTGACAATTCGCATCAAGGCCAAATTCGCCAACATAAGCCTTTTATGCGCTCACGCCCCGACGGAGGCAAGAGATGATATAGCTAAAGATTACTTCTATGAGCTCCTTGACAAAAAAGTGAGCGACATCCGAAGTAAGATGTTAAAATCGTGCTGGGAGATTTTAACGCAAAGACATCTTTAGCAGTATTGTCGAAAACCATAGCCTTCACGACAACAAGTCTGGCAACGGACTTAGGCTAATTGATTTCGTTACGGAACAAAATGCCACTATAGCCAGCACACTGTTTCCTCACCTGAACCAAACTGATCACAATCGATAGACAAATGGAATGCATCCAATATTTTGGATGTCCGTACATTCCGTGGCGCTAACATCGACTCGGACAACTACCTTGTTGCAGCCAAGGTAAGAATACAAGGGAAAGCTGCAGGTGAAGACGAAAGCTGCAATTGAGCTTTTGGCAAAGAAGAAGGGATGACCACCGGCTTTTCACAAAGAAGAAAAGATAACAAGAAAAGCGCGTGATCGAGGATATAGAGAGGTACCACTCCAGGAACGATGTTCGATTGTTTTTACCAACGTGTAAAACGTCAAAGCCAAGGATACAAGGCTCGAACAGATTCATGTCGAGATGAACAAGGAGATGGGATAGACACAGTTGATGGCACTCTGGTCGTGCTTTAAAAAGCCGGCGGCGATGAATTGGTAAGTAACATCCAAGCCAAATCTGGTTGGATGAAAGTATGCCTGAAGAATGGAACCTCAGCATCGTTTGCCCGATACACAAAAAAAGGAGACCCTCTGAACTGCGCAAACTACAGAGGCATAAGTCTCCTTCGCTTACAAGATCCTATCTGCTGTAATATGTGAACGCTTGAAACCATACATCAACAACCTGATCGGCCCTTATCAGTGTAGTTTTAGACCTAGAATGTCCACAATCGATCATATTTTCACACTTCAGCAGATCCTGGAAAAAACCCAAGAAGTCCAAATCGATACCCACCACCTATTTATCGATTTCAAAGCCTCATACTACAGCATTTATAGAGACGAACTGTACAGAGCCATGTCTAGTTTTGGTATACCGCCCAAACTCAGCCGTTTGTGTAGGATGACGATGGAGAATTCTCGCTGCTCCATCAGGGTCGGAAATGACCTCACCGACACAAGGCGGTGCGCTGTCATGTGACTTCTTTAATTGGATTCCTGAGATGATTGTGCAAAACTCCAGAGCTAACACTACGCAGGCACAATCTTCCAAAAATCGGTGCAACTACTACCATACGCCGACGATATTGACATCATTGGTGGGAGTCAACCTGATGTCAACACGAGAGGACATATAACATCGACGAATTGGACAGAAAGTCACCATTGACAGATATAACTTTGAGGTATTACATGACTTTGTCTAACTCGGCTCCGCTATTAACTCTGAAAACAACATCTCGTCAGAAATTAAAGGAAGAATTACTCTTGCCAACCGCTGTTTCTTCCGGCTAAGAAGATAATTTAGTAGTAAAGTTTCAGTAAGTAAGTAACTAAGTGTCACCTTGTATAAAATCTTCTTGGTATTGAAGGTTTAATCAAATTTACTTTAGGTCCTTGTCAACCTAGAACAGTTAGAATTCTATGGCCTTTTAATCGATGAAGAGGTTAAAAGATGTGATCACTTGTGGGCATTCCTTGACTGATATCAACAGCGGTCGATCAGGTTGTTGATTAATGGTTTCAGTATTGAAATTAAATCAAAGCTAGTTCGCCGCTATCGAGAAAAGCTCAAGGTTCTCTGCTCACAGCAAAAAAAAAAGGGACATAGACGGCAACGAGATGGCCGATGAACTGGCAAGAAATGGATCTGCTACAGATCATGACCAGGCACTACAAACGTTCGAACCACCACTCTGTAACCTCAGAGAACGAGTGGAATACAAGACCCGAATGAAAGCCAATACCAGGTGGAAGTCATTGACTAACTGTGAAATATCTCGGAAGCTCTGGCCAGAATACAACGGAAACCGGACCAAACAACTTTTGCGGTACGGCAGAACCTCCTTATCTAAACTGGTCACTGCCCAAGTCTATGTCACCTGAGAAACAGAACACTTGAAAGCTACTACTTCTAAGACATCCAAGAACTTTCCGATATTCCATTACACTAACTTTACAGGTTCCTACGAACACCAGGATGGCTGGATAGAGTGGAGTAACCCAAAGTAGCGATAACGAAGGACGAAATCCCACCAAAGGTATCACAGTGGGTCCACATGGACCTAAGTGTGGCGGAATAGAGGATCCTCTACTCCACCAACCCGTAAACCTAACCTAACCTAACATCCATAGCTTAGCTAAATAAGTAAATCTTTGCAAACTACTTAACGTTTCAAAAAGTCTGTATAGATTCAAGTATGATGAGTAATGTAATGAGCGTTATAGAGGTTTATTATTGAAATCTTTTAAAAAAGTCTCCATTATCAGTTGATTTTTATAATAATAGGTTCGTTTTTTATCATATCATCTGTAGAAAGTTTCTCTTGAAATAACGAACGCACATCATCGCTACTATTATCCGCGCGCCGTTTGTGGCGGAAATAATTAAAATATTTAAATCTAATTTGCGTAGTTTTGTTTTCGGCTAGATATCATTTTGAGAGATTAAATTACAATGAATATAACTATGCGTTTATTTCCCAAAGAAAAAAAAAACATTAGACAAGATCAAACAATTTGATAAAAATTGACAGCAAAATTAGACTTAATTGGAGTACTCATTCAATGTACCTATGCGCAGATGGGCCTTCCTTCGTTGACGATTTTTAAAATCGCGCACAATTACCTTTCCGCTAGACAGCCGGTCGTTGGGTTTGAATAATTACACATCCCAACAACAAAAGGATTCATATCTAAGTGATATGCGTAATGAAACCTTTCCACCTTCATTCACTTTTATTCAATTTGGAAAGCAGTCTTTTCTACGAGTACATATCCGGCGTATCTTCTCTCTTTTTATGTTTGGAAGGAAATCCAGAAAACTTTCTTCAAATTTCTTGGTCCTCATTGTTTCACTACACGCACTGAAATTTAGGTATAGACCTACACTAGCGCGTAATTGTGTAAGTTACACCCAGCGTCACATTCAATGTAAATGGTAAAAAGGTGCGATGAAATTGTTACGATAAGCGCCGAAAACTATTTCGAAAATCATGGTGTAGAGCGGTTGCGGTTAATGCGTTCAAATAATTTTACTAATTAGGCTAAATTCATATATTCAGGAAGGCGGTTATTTAGCTCTAACCGCAGATAGACATCGTTCGTAGGGCAATGTTAACTTGCACATTAGTTGTAGTTTTACAAATTGATTTTTTGTTGTGTGAGTTTTGCCAATGTAATTGTAATTTGAAGGTACTAATCGAGTTAAATAGTCAGCATTTGTATGTGTAATTACCATTGGTTGTAGTATTAACAACCTAGCCAATGTAGGCACTTCTGGGCATTGAGATATTTTGTATGGATTGCCAGCTGCAAACTTCGACGCAATGTAAGGCAATCCCATAAAAGTAAAATACAATCTGATGCCTGTTGACACCAGTTTTCAGGCTTATCTTTATTTTCCAAGATAGTAGAGGAAGAATTCCCAAGATTGACAAAGTGAACTGATCTAAAATACAAAACAAGCCATTTTGGAATCTCAAGGATTATTCAGGTCCCTTACAGAGATATCGTAGTGGATGATATGAAAGCCTAATGGCAGCGCTCAATAACGTAGTAGACACTAATGAGCACTTGTCTTAGAGTTATAAAATAAATTAGAACTTGCCCTCCAGGTTGGCAATTGTGTCCTCAGAGTAACTTCCTTAAAACGTATAAAAATGCATGGTTGTGAAAGAGACCACGGAAAAAGACCTATAAATATACGTACGAACGATGTACACTCCAGATGCTACTCGAAAACTTGAATCTGTCCTAGCGCGGCACAGGGCAGACATTACTGTGATTCAGGAAATATGATGGACAGAATTAGGAATCCAAAAAAAAACGTGTGACTTTTTTGCAGCATATAAGGATGCTGATTCGTTGACAGAAGCCGAAAAGTAGTTTAGTTCAAGCCGGTTAGTGATCGTTTGGCGGTGATTCGCATCAGAGCAGTCTTATATGTGTGTACACCCCTACTGATGTGATTATGGAGCCTGAAATATGATGTAAAAATCGTACTTGGGAATGCCAATGCGAAAAGCGCAGTTGGAAAGTACAGCTTCCAAGAAACGACAACAGATAATGGCTTCCGACTGTGATCAGCAGATCTGGGTTTCCACGACTAAGAAAACACAAATCAATCTGGCGATCTCCAGATGTTCGAACCGCTAGTTCAAGCCGGTTAGTGATCGTTTGGCGGTGATGTGTGCACGCCCCTACTGATGTGAATCCAAATGGAATTTTTGGACCTCCTGGACGGTACCTACGGAGCCTGAAATATGATGTAAAAATCGTACTTGGGAATGCCAATGCGAAAAGCGCAGTTGGAAAGTACAGCTTCCAAGAAACGACAACAGATAATGGCTTCCGACTGTGATCAGCAGATCTGGGTTTCCACGACTTAGAAAACACAAAAACACAAATCAACCTGGCGATCTCCAGATGTTCGAACCGCTAACCAAATCGACCAACCATAGGCAAGCATCCAACACCCTGGATATATAAACATTTAAAGGAGCGAACGGCAACTCTAACCATTTTCTCATCACAGCCAGAAAAAGCTAAGGTTGGTGCAAAAAATTAGACTATATGTTGGTCACATCTCACCTTAATGAGCCGGAGTCTACAAGGAACAACTGAGTGAACGACACACCGCTGTGCCTTTAATCTCCAACAATATCAACACCCATTGGATACAGTATCTAATTATCGTAAAAGATAAAGTCAAATCCACCATAAGGTACCAGCCACCTCCGAAAAGAGGTCCTTGGTATAATAATATTTACAGGTACCAAAAAGAAGTGACACAATATTTACTAATCAAGACGCTACATACAACATTGATTGAAAATAATTCCTAAACCTCCTATCTTTTCTATCATATTAGAGACAAATTTGTCGCTTAACACCGAAGGACATTCGATGCAACGTTGATTTTGAAAGTTGCCCATCTTTAGTTTTCCATACAAGTAGCGGATTCCGGGAAAGAGCTGCTCTATAAAGTTACTTCTTCAATCTCGTATTAGAACAGATAATGCGTAGGGCAGGTTTAAAGACTAAAGGTAATTTCTTTAATAAATCTATCTAGCTACTGGTATGCGCAGACTATATCAACATCATTGGTGACTCCCATCGGGTCGTTGTATATCCATTACCTGAGAAACACGTCAATCTTATAGTTCTCGAGGTCGTTACATAGTAACTATATGCTATCAAAAAAATACGGTCGACCTATAAACGACACTGTTGATAGACAATGTTGAGGTTGTTAAAGAGTTCATCTATACCTAGGAGTAAACATCAAGGCCACACCCAAGGAAATACGAAGTAGACTGTTCGATTTGGCGAAACAAATGGGACCAAAACTCTTATTTCAAACGTCTTAATACTTGCTTTACCAGTATCTTATCTTATTAGGTCTACTTTACGGCGCCACGTGTAGGAGAACGAATTTTTAGTCCTGTATGCGAAGAAGGCGGATGAAGGATAATATACAATCGTGAACTTTATGAGCTGCTCCAAGATGTGAATGAAGGTAAAAACACGTCGACTACATTGGCTCGGCCACATTGCGAACAGTAATGCTGCAGCTTAGAGAATCGTCAATCCCTGCCTTCAGTTTCGAGATGATAAGAAAGACCAAACCTCCCTAACCATGAAAACCACTTACCCAGAATCAAAGACGATGAATCGCTGCCTTGAATCCGGTACGGAAATCCCTTATGTAAGCAGGAAACATAACTCTGGTTCGTAGACATCATAGGATCACTGTCTTTACTGAGTTCTCGGTGAGCATTATATAGCACCATGTTTTATTTTTGTTCCTTGAGAATTAATGTATTTAGAAAAATTAATGAAAAACGTTCAAAATAGATGTCGATTTAAAAAAAAAAAAAAGTATTTATTGGCGATTTTAAAAGCCTGCTACATCTAGCAGGTATAAAATGAGTACATAAAGGACTATACAAGTTTAACAGGAGTATACGTTTTGTGCACTACATAATTTTTATTTGTGCATTTTTCAATATAAATAATATTTTGAAAACAGCGAGAATTCTCAATTGCCTTCCTGCACAGACTGATGAGTTTGGACAATACCTTTGTTAAGTGGATTCTTGAAAAATTCCAAACCTATACATAAGCCTTATTCATTAGATTTCACTAAAACACATTTCAACGGTTGTATAGTTATGCAGTGCATAAGTATTTATGCAGCCTTTATTCAGAATCGCACAATTTCTTATTCATAATATATTTCCACACCCATAATAGTTATTCAGGGTTTGTGTCAATAAATTACCAAAAAGCTCGGCAGAGTTACCAAGGAATCATTTTAATGGTTGCGAAACTCAAGGTGACAACTTTGTTTTCTACACTTTTAAAATATTTTGGTGACTTATGTTGACTCAAAAACATCGTTTACAATGTTGAGTCTGTAGGTAAAGAAGAATTACCATTTGAACAAATTAAACAGTGAAACACAACTCCTAAAATACAAAAATACCCTCGATGACTTTTTTCAACTTACAATTGAATCTTTGGTAACCCTGATGCTCAGCCGTTTGTGTACACAGAAATAAAAAAAAATAAATATCCTTATACAGGCACTATTCAACCATCAAACGCGTTTAGGATATGCAGCCTCTCTTCAACGTGGTATAAGTTTTATGAATAAGGTTTTTTGCGTTTAAGGAGTGCATAACTTTATACACTCCTTATAATAAGTTTATGAGGCTGAAGGAGTACAATCTTTTCAACTGCCAGCATTAGCCGACGATATTGTCATCAAGAAAAAAAAAAAAGAAATATCTGGCATTTACGTTCCATAAAGGCCAAAACATAGGTTCTCCCTCAATTTGTGTGTGCCAAGTTTTTTTTGCAACAAAGAAGAGCACCTCATGTTTTACGTCAAATCCGAACGTCAAATTTGAGAAGCTTTTCATGACAGTGTTATTCTTGAACATTTATCAGGCTTTTGCAAGAGGTGGTGCAGTGAAAAAACTTAGGTGTTGTCACTTTCGGGATTTGAACCAGGGACCCTGCGCTTAGTAATAGTTCAACCACTAGGATACTGCCCCCATTATTGGTATCGTTAGTCGAGATAAACGACATTTCCTCTCGTGGGTTTTTCTATTACTGTCGCAGTATAACCATAAAATTAAAAAAAATCCCGAAATCAAAATTCCCTTCTATACTTTTCGAGATAAGATCTTTCAAGGTTTAAAACTTTCTCTTACAAACTTTCAGTCTTTAAATCTCAAATAGTTCTGCTGGGCGATTGTTCGTCATCGAAATTTCAAAGTCCGCATAAGTGGTTCTTCCATATCTTCAGCATTGACTGTATCTTAACTATGATATTTCTTTGTTCATCTCGACAGGATTCTGTTCCGTCCTTGTATCCCTGATTTTGTACATTTGAATAGATCTTACGGACATCTTTTCTGGAGTGGCCCTCTCTATGTCTTCGATTACGTGCTTTGATTGCTCTTTTTTCATTCCGTAACGCCGGTGTTCCCCACCTTCTGTGCCTATAAATATATAAATAGCAGCTCTCGGCTTTACTTCCAGCTTTGCCTTATATGCTTTGTTTTTGCCGGAAAGCATCTGTCTTCATTCCTCAACAAAACAAGGTTTTCTTGGTCGACGCGAGAAACCTAGGTTAAGGGATACGCGTTCGGCACAGACTTGGTGGTCTCTTGCGATTGCAGTCTCTCGACATTAAATTTGTTCACAGTATTTCTTATTTTTTGTGGCGCCCCTCGAAATGTTTGGACATCCAAAATACAGAATGGGTGCCTCTTGTCTATGGAAACCGTATGTTGGCTAAAGTGTCATTCCGTTCCGCAGTGTAGTCAATTAGCCTTTGTTCGTTGCTAGACGTAGTGTCTACGTTTGCGTTAAAATTCCCACCACGATTTTAACATCATACTTCGGTATTCGCTGATAAGCTTTTTTAAGGAGATCGTAGAAGCAATCTTTCGCTATATCATCTTTTTCCTTCGTCGTAGCGTGAGCGCTACATTAGACTTCTTGCCTAAGTTCACATTCGTATAGTCGCTGTTTCTCCTCACTATAACACGGACCGTAGTAGATGTTACAATTTCTACCCTTCTTTTTCCCGACCTATCCCATTGAATTCCCTGACTGGCAGCAATGTCTGCTTTGTAGCAGCTTAGGGCTATCGCTAGTTGCTCGGATGCAACTTTTCTATTCAATATTCTCACATTCTCAATATTCTAACACTAACGATTAGCATGGCCGTCAACAATAAAATCAGTCCGGGTCTATTAACTGCTTCGTCACAATTGTTTTTTTCTACGTGAGTGGGTTGTCAGTCCAAACCCGGAGCCCCACCTCTAATTTATAAGATACCGCTAGGACACAGGGCCATCAGTATTATTACGGGGTTAAGTGATACCGTTGGCCTTTCGTCTCTTCTGCCACCATCTCTTATCAAGTGGCTTCACTAACCCATGATATTCCTAAATCACCTCTTATATGAGCTGCTTATTTAGGTTAAGGTTTTACTTTTTCCATCCTAACTGGGACTGTAGATACACCACCGTTGATTCCATCTTGGGAGTTCTTTCTCTGCGTTATGAAAAATGCCTTTGTGTGAGGCCACATCTTTCGCCCCGCTCTCAAATGTAAGTTTTATTTATTTTTTTAGGCTTAGTGCAAGCAAGGTTAAGGGGTAGTGGTAGATGAGGCGAACATAAGGGAGTTTCGTATAGAGTAAGTTTACTACAATTAAAACCAAAAGACTTATGCGTATTAGCCATGCGCAGTATTCTAGTCATTGGCTCGTTTTAGCCGTAGTTGTCTCGGTGGAAGTTGAGTCGGAAGAGGGAACACATCTTAGCTTTCGGGAGTTGGCGTTGAGGAAAATCATTTGTAGCAGAGCGAGGCAATCAATATTTCCTTCTGTACCCTATCCGATAGGGATAGATTAGTTTTGACAGTAAATATGTAAAGCCAAAGAGAAATATGTGGTTGCATGCCCCAATTCTATCCGATTGCCTTTTTACATGTGTATAAGGCTACGGTGGCTTTCTTTGCTTAGCTTTACAGTTCAGTTGCTTATCCAGGATCAGATCCAGGTACTTGGTTGATTCTGTGAACTTAAGGCTGGCAGCATTAAGTTTCAGCGGGTTAATGTGCGGGACTTTGCATTTTCTGCTATAGAGGATCCATTCACGCCGAGTCCACATCAGGCGGCCCATTTTGAGAGAACAGATGGACCTTTTTGTAATAGTTTTTCAAGGATATGAAGATACTTCCCAGATATAGCTATTGACATGTCATTTGTGTAGGCAATCTCCTTGCATCTTCTCTTTCTAGATTTAATAGTACCTCGTTGACCACTGGGTCAAAGTGCCGTCAATCCCCTTATGGGTTCCACAGCTTACAGATCTACGTGCTGAAGGTACGCCTAAATTTGTGTTAATAATGCTGCCCGTTGGTACCTGATTAATTAGCACTCCCAACGAATCATCTACATTTAAATCTGAAAGTGCATTTGTGATTGCGTCCGTTTGACATTGTTAAATGTTCCATCTATATCAAGAAAAGCAACCATTGTTTAATATTTTGCTCCTATGACTTTTTGATGCGTACGAGTGAGGGAAGTCGGTTGAGAGACTTTCCCTTGCAGTATGCATCTTGAGAGTTGGAGACCACAGTCGGTTCTCTGCTGTTACGGAGGTGTAGATCAATTATTCCCTCCATAGTTTTTCAGAGAAAAGAGCATAGGCTACGGACGGAGCTCCTTCGAATTTTTATGAGAGGTCTGCGTGCCTTGATTGTGCCTTAAATTTTTAGCTAGAATAATTAAAATTGTTACCTACATAGTGTAAACATTTTTAAAATCCCCCACTTTTTAAGTAAACTAAATAAACGTCTTTTTTGATAAAGCCTAAGAAATTAAAAAAAAAAATTGTCTGAACTACATATTTTGAATATATCTATCATTGCCTATATTTCATTCAGAAAAAGTTTTTAGCCACGCCCACGTCCACAAAAAAAACTTCTAACAACCCTGGAAATGTGGATAGGTGCATTGTCTTATAGGATTATCCAAGGCAGGGGTCCGAAAATGTTTTTTTTTTCAATTTTGCAGCAAACATTTGTAGTTGTTTCCGTTTATTGTTGTGGACACAAACTCTATTGTGCCATAGTAGGTAATAGTTCCCCACACCATTACACCTGATGTACGGCTGTGATGTCTTGCCAAAATAAGTTCCTGTTTCTTTGATCATGGAAATAAAAGTTTTAAACATCGATACCGTCAAGGTTAAACTTCGTTTCCATTCGCTGCTCCAAGCGAGTAGCGACATGTTCTCCTGCAAAATTCATGCGTACTTGCTTCAAAACAGTTTTTTTTTTAAGTTTTCTTCTCTGTATAGTACCACTTTTCATATTATCCTTCGGACCGTTGCTATGGCTGATACACCGCTGTTGGGCCTAATTTTAGTCGCTGGTAGAGTAAAATTTTATTCAAACCGTAAAATTAATTGTTTTTTCTAAATGTTGTTGCTTCCGCCTTGCGTCCTTTTAGTTTTTTCCATAGTGTTGTGGATACGTAAGATAAATGTTTACAATAGTCTTACTTCTATTAAGCCTCCTTGCAATTTCTTGGCCTGAGAGTCCTAACTCATTGAAAGCATCTATTTTTCCTCTTTATGTCACTAGATGGGGAAATGGGAAATGGAAAGACCGTAGTTTTTGACATCATGATGTTTTTTCGTTTCAAAAAATCCAATTCACACCGTTCCAAAAGAAGTTTCACTTTAAAAAAAAAAAACTTTTTTGGCAAAAAAAATTAGGGGAATTCGAAAAAGTTTTGATGCGAATACTTCGAAACTAATATGCATAACAACCCGCCCACTTTTTGGGAGGTTTCCCAAAAAAAGTACTTGTTTAGAATATACCGATTTGGAAGACGTGCAGTAAGCATTAGATGGGTCCGAAACCGAAACGAACTTGGAATAGATGTTAAGGAATCGCATCGCACCTAAGATAGTTTAGTTTGAAGTTTCTCTGCAACGTAACCTCCACTGTGCTTTAATTTTTCAACAGACAGACTGTCAAAAAAACGAAAGCTTGTTCCATTCGTTTTGCAATCTTCTCCAAAAACCCACGTATAAAAAAGTAGCTAACGAGTGCACAAGATTAAATTGGTGTGCATTTTATATTATAGCGTTTTCGATTGGGATACAAAAAGCACTCTTTTTATACTACAGAGCGCTTTTTTTTACTCTAGATCTATTTTTTCGTTTTCGATTGGGATACAAAAAGCACTCTTTTTTTACTTTAGAGTACTTTTGAAGAATCTGGATTCCAAGTCAGATTTACACCTACATGCACCAACACAAAAACATTTAACATCTGACTTAATATGTCAATTTGAAGTTTGCATTTCGCAGTTTGATGATTAAAAAGTGATTTTAGGGAAAAACTATATTTAGAAATTAAATGTTCATATTTCTTAAATTCATAAGCTTTGTTTTGGCACCAACTCGCCAATGGTTGAGTTTATAAAAAAGCCGCAATGAGTAAAAGAAAATTTCAAATGATGGTTTACATTGATAAATAATAGCTATAATTGCGGCCTAAAGATAAACAATAACCCCCTTATTTATAAGATTTCACTAAAACACATCTCAACGGTTGTATAGTTATACAGTGCATAAGTATTTATATAGCCTCTATTCAGGGTCGCACAATTTCTTATTCATAACATATTTCCCCATCCATAATAGTAATGCAGGGTTTGTGTCAAATAAATTACCAAAAAGCTCGGTACAGTTACCAAGGGATCATTTTTTATGGTTGTGAAACTCATGGTGACAATTTTATTTTCTACATTTTTATAACATATTGATGACTTATGTTTACACAAAAACATCGTTTACAATGTTGAGTCTGTAGGTAAAAAAAGAATTACCATTTGAACAAATTAAACAGTGAAACACAACTGCTAAAATACAAAAAATACCCTGGATGATTTTTTTCAACTTACAATTGAACCTTTGGTAACCCTGATGCTCAGCCATCTGTGTATACAGAAATAAAACAAATGATATACCCTTATACAGGCACTATTCAACCATCAGGCGCGTTTAGGATGTGCAGCCTCTATTCAACGTTGTATAAGTTTTATGAATAAGGTTTTTGCGTTTAGAGGCATTTTAAGGAGAGCATTACTTTATACACTCCTTATAATGAGTTTATGAATAAGGCTGTAAGCTGTCAAATGGCACACTAACACACAGAAAACCGGAGTAACATCTTTAATGTTCGATTGGGAAGGGTAAAATCTGAAATCTGAGAGTAAATCTAAAAATCCCAATCGAAAACGCTATTAAACAGCTATACTATCTAGTTCTAACTCACTACTATACTTCAAACCACATATATTCAACAACATCTCCTGCTAGTATCACTTCACCAAAAGCCCCCCCAGCCGTTTGAATCTACTCCAGTTTAAGGCTGTTGCTCACATTTCCTTAATTCACTGTTTACATATAATATTAGCAAATCAATTTATTACAACAATTATGAATCATTTCCTATTAATTTATATCGTACATTAAAAAATAAAAATCTGCATAACTTATGACGGTAATAAAAATTCATTTAGATACTCTGCGCAACAGCATGGCGCGGCCGCCTAACAACCTCGCGCATTAAGACCTGTATATTTCAATTTCAATTACCATAAATACGCTTGCCCTTTCCATTCCGCTGCACCACCGTCTATATGTGAAAATTAATTTCACTCCGTAATTGTTTCTAAATTATGAGCATGGCTAAGGATCTACTTCACGTATACTCGTAGTAGGTACCCCAAGATTAATTACAACTTAATGAATGTTAATTTCGGACATTGGGAATCTCCTCGGCCAATTTCAATATTTTCCACAACTGATTTCAGTCGAAGCACTCAATCATAATCATAATCAACGGCCAGACTTCCTGATAGATTGGCTTCTGTCTGCTTTCAAAATTTCCTCCCTCTCTCTCTCTCACTCTATCGCTGATGCGTGCCTTGTCTGGCTGCGTGAGCCAATAGAAACTTGTACGCAGGCGCAGATAAATGAGGATAGTAAATTAAAAAGTAAAAACAAAACGAAATGAAACAAAATTGTTGGGCTACAGGAAAGGTGTGTTCTACTACCTGGAAGCTGTATTTAATTTGTTAGCAGGTTCATCACGTGAGTTGCCTAAAGAGAGAAAATATCTGTTGGCCAAGGAGTCGGACCGACACGGCTGGCGCGACGGATGTACCGCATCTCTTTGGCAGTGGTGATGTGAGGAGGGCAAAACTCATTTCTTCACTGACTTGTGTGTGGTAGGTATTTGGGCCTTTTGACTGATTGGGGAAGATTAATTTGACGAAACGATTATCAAAGCGTGTGTTATTATAGGCCTTTCTTAATTGAGTTAAATTTTCGTATAAACGGTAGTAAAATTCCATTATTGATTTATTAGTTATGGTAATTAGTTGGTAATAGCTATTCTTCGGTTTGATTGTATCGTGTAATGAGTACGGTAATGAGAAGTTGGTTAAAACCAAGGAGTACAAAAAGTAAGGTTTTTAAGTAGGTTTTATGGTGGTAACCTTGTATGAGGCATGCGAGTAGAAGGAGAGTGCAAAGTTTAGTTTTGGCAAGCACACGCAGTAAAATTTATTGGTGTTCAATACATTAAGAATGTTATTAACCTACGAATGAGAATTAATGTAACTTAAATTATTTGTATACCATATCCCACAGGGGTGTATTAGTTTTGGTACATAGTTTGTTACATAGAGAAACAATTTAGCTAGATATACCGTAAAATATATGGATCGATTCAGCCATGTCTGCCCGCCATAAGTTCTTGTGCCTTAAATATTGAGGTTGCTACTTAACGCGCTCGCAATCCGTTATCTCGAACAATCCTCCTTAATGCTGTACTTCTAGTCGTTCAGTCAAAGTGCCCTGGAACCCGCAAACTATTGATTTTAAAAGCGGAGATTCGGTCTTCTTTGTCGAATCGAACCAGAATGATGGGATTTAAAGATTCTCTTGACTGGACCAGTCTGATCAATGTGGCCGTGGCAATGAAGTTATTACCTTTTATTCTACATCTACATATCTGTACTACTTACTTACTTATCGGGCTCCCGACCCGTTGGGGGTATCTGCCTGAGACAAGGCAGCATTTAATTCTCTTTGATCCTGGACACCTTACTGCCAGTTATTCAGTCCAAGCGCTTTGACATCCGCGATCGCTCTATTCCTAAACCGCACAGTGGGGCAAATGTGGAAAAAATAAATATTTCGAGAGTGTAAAATTTAATGATTAATTATTCGTTTCTAACAGTAAAATAGTTGTCGAATCAAGAAATTATAAGTATTTGTTAAATAAAATATTTTGACACCTGAAGTTTAGCGCTCAAAGTTGAAAATTAGAAGAAATAGATAAAAATATGGTAATTTTTACAGGTTGGGTACGTTTTCCCCAAAACATCATCCCCAAGACAAAATCTCCAAACCCAAAATCCCCAAACTGAAATCTCCAGCCGCAAAATCCCCAAAGAGAGAATACCCAGGACTAAAATCCCCAATCCAAAATCTCCAAAAAAAAGATGTCCAAGTAGTGAATCATGCGATTAAATCGCCTCGATTCACTACTTGAACATCTATCTTTTGGAGATACCTATTAATATACAAATAAAATATATTTGCAGTCTGAATATAAAATAAATAAATTTTCAACTTCAATTCAAATTAAAAAGTAATAGTTGTAACAACAATAATAACAAGAAAACGATCAAAAGAGAAAAATTCGCAGACAAAACAGCGATTTGTCTATTGTCAACGAATACTAAAATACTGCATGCATTAATATTTTTTTGTATGCATACAACTTTTAATCGTTATCACAATTCATAATATTAAGGAGAGAATCATAAGATTTGGAGATTTGGAGATTTTTGGAGATTTTGGCAAAAAAAAAATTTTTCCTTGGAGATTTTGTCCATGTATATTTTTTCTATGGAGATTATGTCCAGTTAGATTATATTTTTGGAGATTTAGTCCAATGGAGTTTTTTTTTTGGGGGGATTTCGTACCGCTCCTAATTTTTACACAATCCGTTCACACTCAAATCTGAACTTTTTCAAATGATTCTTCTATTTCTGGGATTAAAATATACACATTAATAATATAAGTACATTAATTGAGCAGAAAAAATAATATTCTAAATATTTTGGGTATAAAGAACTTAATATTAGCAACCATTTCCAGTCTCATAAGGTTTTATGTACTTGCGCCAATCTGCTCCAACGATTCGTTCTTTTCGGCAGATTGTCTAGAGTATAACCAATACTTTCCAGCAAAGAACTCATCCGGATACGTCCGGATTCGACTGCCAATGCAATTTGAAGTAGGAATTTTTTTTTTTTTTTTTTTTTTTTTTTAAATTCTGACCTGCCTAAGCAGTAATATACACATCGACCTAAAAGATCTATTGTGCTTGCCGTCAGATGTTTTTTAGGTTAGTAGCGCTTCTACTTTCCTAATGTAGCTGATAATACTTTCAGCCGAAGATTTCCTCAATTCTTCGGGACTTAAGAATTCCCTGAAGAAAGATTCTCTTCTCATACCGTAAAGAGCCGGGCATTCACATATGATATGCTCGGCTGTTTCGTCTTCTTCTAGACATAGTCTGCACTCCGGTGAGTCGACTAGACGCATTTTATTTAGGTGATATCGCAGACCGTGATGACCAGTTAGGTAGCCTACTAAGTTTTTGATATCGTGCCTGCGAAGATTTAGTATCTTGTCGGCATCTGATTTGAAGGGCTGAATAGCTCTTTTGGCCTGTCTTAGGCCTGGGATGTTTCCCCAGTATGAAACACATCTGTTTTGTTCCCAGTTTTTTATGACTAGATTTATGGCTGATTTGGGGATTGCACAGAAGGGTTCAGGTCCAATGAAGGGGGTTTCGGAACCTTTTCTGGCTAGTTCATCAGCTTTTTCGTTACCTTCAACTCCCTTATGTCCGGGGACCCACCATAGTTTGGTCTTGTTCCTGGAACTGAGTGTTTGGAGGGAGTTGAAGCAGTGTAGTACTGATTTGGAGTCAATGATGTGTGAGCTAAGGGCTTTTATAGCTGCTTGACTGTCCGTGAATATATGGATGTTTGCGCCTTTAATACCTGAGTTGTGTATTAGGTTTGCGCATTCTTTTATGGCATGGAGCTCAGCTTGGAATACACTAGGGTTTTTTCCCATAGGTATTGAGGGCTCAGTGGCGCGATGGTTAGTGCGATGAACTGCCGCGCAGAAGGTCTGGGTTCGATTCCCAGCCGTAGCAACACCTAAATGATTTTTCACTGGCCCTCCTCTCGTGATGATCTGACAAATCGTCCGAGTAGTATCAATTGTCAAGAATAACTTATCTCAACTTCGCCGTTCGGAGTCGGCATAAAACAGGAGGTCCCGCCATCGTGCAAGAAATACACACGCACACATGAATGGTTGTGAGAAAGCTAGGCCCTGGGTACTAACGAGCCTGTTGCGCCAAAAAATTGTAATTGTAATTGAGATGTTTTTATTTGGTCCATGTATGCCAGCTCCTACCCCTGAGTCCATTTTAGAACCATCCGTATACCACTTTAGTAGGAATAGCATACACTTAAAAAAATAATTTAAAGTAGAAATTATGATATGGGCAAAATAATCAGGCACCTGACTTGCATTTTTTGTTAAAAATAAAATATTTTATTTCATATTTTATTGTTAACATTTATTTTTACAGTTATGCCTGAAACACATGTGCAGAATTCTCCTTGCAGAAAAGATAGAACACACAGTTTTCAATGGGAGCGAATACATGTAAAATCTGCAAGCGTTGCAGTACTGCAAGTTGTCTCTATTTCTAAATCCACTGCAAAAATTCAGGGGCACCACAACACAAAAGAAAAAAACGTTACTTTAAAATATTTGGCATCATTGAATTATGACGTTTATTCCTCATCAAAAAAAAAAACAAATAACATTCAGTTCATTTTCAAATTTGTTTAAACTATGGTGTTTGGTGTAATCGTTGAACATTAAGAAATGATTACAGTTAAAAAAATACAAGTGGGAAATCTATTTTATTGCAATCGTGGTAATAATTTGTTGCATTTATACGAATCACGAAGGAAGATTTTATTCGCAAATCCATTAGCTCAGAATGCCGACTTGCTTTTATTTTGGTGTAAGTGTCTGAAAATTTAATATTATTGAATAATTCACTGAAAATAATAACTATGTCTTTTAGGTATTTATGCACACGGTGTTTGTTACCAAGTTTTGGCGTGGTCCTTTCGAATTGGAGTTTCGACAATCCGCAAAATAGTGTGAGGTGATTTGGGATGAAGTAAATAGATTTTACTTGGCCCATGTTGTAGGAGCAATCGATGAAAAGCATAGCCAAGGCGACGGAGGTGTACTAAGGGCAGGTGGATTTGGAAGCAGAATTTTAGCAGAATCCATCAACACCCCCAAAGCAAAGCCGTTGCCGAATTCAAACGAAGAGTTTCCGTTTAGGAAATGCAGCCTTTCAACTAAAAAGAAACACAATGGATCATATCCTGGAAGAAATATTTCACCGGACAAGGAGATTTTCAACAAAACCTTATCAAAAGTCCATGTGAGGATAGTGAACACTTTTGGAATTCTATCAAAACAAACTGTTTACCTGATTTAGTGCCCACGAAACGCATTTGTACTGCGAGACTATTATGGCTAAAACACAATCACGCTTTGGAGCTTCGCTTTGCCAACGTTACGCCCAACTGCTTTGCGCACGCTTTGACATATTTATTTTCTCAGCAGTTTCAACTTCTGCTACAAAAATGGGGGAAATGATTAAAATCTTTGCTAAAAATATCGTACTCCACAACCTTCTCAGAAAATAACCCAGAAAACAACAACAAATATTTTGACAATTCACACTTTTTCCAACCTTTGCTTTGCCCATGGCGCTTTACAGCAACGTTACGTTAAGATTTTACGTTTTTCATTTTGAGGTGGAAACTCAACGCCAGGCAAAGCTAAATTGGGATAGGTAACATTGATTTCATATGGTTGAACTAGGTGCGTCAGCCAACGCAACGCACCAAAGCGTGATTGTGTTTCAGCCATTAAAAACATTATTTGTATACGAATATGTCTAAACCTTTTTTAATTAATCAATAAACAAAAAACAAAACAATAAAATATACATTCATATTTTAGTTTAAGAGCTCATACTTATTTTTGGGTGTGAATGATATAAAAAACATTGGCTATCTATGGATATAGGTATTTACTTAATGTTATTAAATGCTAATTTCTTGCAGTTCGTAGTGGGACCATTTGTGAGTAATTTCGCCGCAAAGTAAAAGTTTTGGTGTTGACTTTTTATTTAAAATGATGTCGAAAATTATTTTCTACTTGGCGCGCCACATAAGCCAAGATCTTCCTCTACTGAGACTGGGCATCATAGATTATGCGTTCAGGAGTATTGGTTTCCACTTTATATTCTTGCCATCTTAAAAGTCCAATGCAGAGTCCAAGACGGAGAAAAAGGTCTTGGTTGAATTTTTGTCTCGAACGAGGTCTCGAAAGGCTGTCGATGCAATAGGGGATCGAAGTTTTTCCGAAGAGTGTTCCGCTCGGCGCAGTATTTAAAATAAATTTATTTTAAATATTTTAGTTAGTTTTGAGCGGAACACTGTTCGGAAAATCTTCTGTCCCCTTTTGCGGTCACCTCACACTATTTTGCGGATTGTCGAAACTCCAACTCGAAAGGACCACGCCAACATTTGATAACAAGCACTGTGTGCCAAATACCTAAAAGACGAAGTTATGATTTTCAATTAATTATTCAATAATATTAACTTTTCGGACACTAACACCAAAATAATAGAGAGTCGACATTATGAGCTGATGGATTCACGAATAAAATCTTTCTTCGTGATTCGTAGGCATGAATACAAAAAATTATAACACGATTGGGAAGCAGATAGTAACAATAAAATAGATTCAACACTTTGACTTCTTTTAATTGTATTCATTATTAAATGTTCAACGATTACACTAAACACCAGAGTAAAACAAATTTGAAAGCTAAATGTTATGACAGGAGCCACTGCACTGCATGTATGTCAAACAAAAAATTAATGCACGTGTGTCTTGCTTGCTGCACTGCATGCAGAACCACTGCACATGTGTTTCAGGCATTATACATCAATCATCTCGTTATTAATCGATATTTCATCATTGATTGCATCATAACTAAATTTGGCAGCACTGTTTGCAGTTAATTAAAACTTGTTCAAGAAGAAAGACCGTTTGGAAAAATCTACGACCGTCTTCTCTTTCTTCTTTTTGAAAGAAACGCCTGACGTAATAAAGGGGGAACGGTAACGCGTAGAAAGTGAAATATGGAATCTTCGAGACACTGAAATCGAATACAACGTATCACTCATCAAAATCAACCATATTTTGTATTTCACCATGATTGATGGAAAAACCGCGCAATTTGTTACAAATATCACTTCCAGTAGTAATTGTATCACATGCGGGGCAAAGCCATCGGAGATGAAGGACATCTCAAAACATCAACTGAAACTACCAAATGTTGATTCGTTCAAGTTGGGAATGTCAACCTTGCACGCCAGAATCCGCTTTATGGAGCACATTTTACACTTAGCCAATAATTTACATTTCAAGGCTTGGAGAACGTCCCCACTGACTGCAGAAATAAAGAAGGAAACTAAAACGAATATTCAAAATCAGTTTCGAGAAAAATTGGGACTACTCATTGACATAGTAAGTAAGGAACTGGGACGACGAACAGTGGTAACACCTCTAGATGTTTTTTTGAGAATTATTCTGTGACTGCCGAAAATAGATGAAACACTCATAAAACGATTTGGGACTATTTTAGATAAATTTCATGATTATACCCTTCGAACTGCGAAAATGGCTATTGAAATGTAAAGATTACAGTTTTTGCCGGTCCACCAACAGCAGAAAATCATCACGAATGGCCACAAATGAAAATGTTTTTCATATTTAGTTTTAATTAAATTAATTCTTAACAAATGTGTTTTGAAAAAAGTGGGCATGGCAGTGGGTTGTTATTTGGTGTGTTCGTTTCTCTAGTAAAATGCCTGCAAGTTTCATCAACATCGGTTCAGTGGTTCAGTTTTTAGGGACTTTTTTTCCAGCCTCCCATACAAAGTGCCCCACTGTGCGGAGGTTCGGTCTTTCTTGTCGACCCTAAAGGCTGGGATTCGAAGATTCTTTTGGCTGGAGCATTTTTGTTCATTCGCTCGATGTGTCCGTGGACGTGCTTTTACCTTTTGTACTATATCCACATATTGGCATATCATGGTTGTATCTTCTCCTCCATTCGCCTTCTCACATACAGGACCATAAATTCGACGAATAATATCTCCACTAAGGTGTCATTCGTGAGGTTGATGTTGACTCGCAGGTATATTAACTCTTTAACTAACTCAAGGTATAGAAGAACTCTTTAACTACTCAAGTTTCGCTTTTTCTTCAATGGCCGTAAATCCTTATACAACGGCACGGTGTTAGCGACCAATTATGTCGAAGTCGTCTGCGTACCGCAGTAGCTGTACGGATTTGCTGAAGATAGTGCCTTCCGTATTAACTCCAACCCTGCGCTCGAGATTGAAGAAATCTCATGATAACGCATCCCTTATCGGAACCTGGTACAAGTTTGAAAATGTTCAGACCAGCTGTTTCCCGACTGAACGTTAAATCGAGTGTCCTCTAATGATATGCGACACAACTGTATCAGTTTTGATGATATCCCGAATTCCACCATCGCTTTTCAAAGCTCTAGGTGGTGAATGCTTTCATATGCGGCCTTGCAGTCGATGAAAAAAATATGTGTTTCGACTTAAAACCGTTGGTCTTTTCCATAATTTGGCTCAATGTGACTACCACTGTGGGCAAATTTCAGCGGTATACTCCTCCAGTGCTGCCAGCACGGCTTCGGTGGAAAGAACTAGAAATCGTGAGTAATAGTTTTAAGATATTTATTTGAATTTTTTTTAGTTTAATTAGATACTTTCTTTTTGTTTGTTTCTTTGCAGGTGATTTTGATTTGAACATGGTTGGCTAAGTTTCTTTGACAAAACCGTGGCCAGATGGATAGCCAATGGAAGTGTTGCTAACACTGTGGGGTGGTAAGGCCAGACTTTGATGTCATCATCAGGTACTTTTCGAATTGCAAACGAACCTTTATGGCTGAGTGATACAGGGATTAGTTTTATCGTGTATAGGGTGTATTTTAGGCTAGTTTTAAGTTAGGTAAAGTGTATTTTTGGGTTTATTTTAAATTTTTTGTAGCTTAAGGTTATTATAGGTTAGTAAAGAACTACCCCCGTCCTACGAGTTTAGCCGTGCGATCACAAGCGTGCCGCCCCCTTCCCTCTAGCATCGAAGATGCTTCCGTAGCCTAACTAAGACTCACAATAATTGCAGAAAGGCTCAACACGTTCACACAGTACGTTGTTTGACTTTCTTGTAGAATTGACGGATGTTCTTATTGTCGTGAGACTCTTCGATTTCCTTAAGCCGAAAATCAGTGAAATAACGCACAGCGAAACAACGCCGAATCCCAAAATTCGGCGTTATTTGACTTATGAAAGCGAAATAACGTCGAATTTCCATACAGTACATGAAAAATGAAAAGTCGGCCTATTTCACTTTGCATACATCCATTTTCGCACCCATCCCAAATTCGATTGTTGACGACAATGCATTTCCCAGCACACTCTTTATAGAGATGACGGATTCGGGCACATTGTCTGGAGAACATGATGCTGAAGAATATGAAGCAGGTCCAGGTACCGAAGATGATCTTCATCGTACACTGTTATTACAGCCATGCGAACTTCGGATGGAAAATGGGAAATGCGAAGATGATGATAACCTCCCTAACCTAAGTGCTTCTGGGAATATCTCTGATGTTATTTCAAACGTTAGCAGTTTATTGAATGTATGTCATTGACTTCTTACTTTTTGAATAATATATGATACTAAAATGCCCTTGTTCTATAGGTTGAGATCTTAGAGAACGCGGAAGTGTTGAAAGCTCCTCAACCCAAGCGTATGAAGAGGTTGGGATGCGTTGCGTCGGTTTCAGCGGAGCTTGGCACATCTGCAGAATCCATTGCTGATATTTCCGAAAAGGTGTCAAATGATTCTTCTTCAAGCAACTTTCCAAAAAAATGCCACACTTCAATGGAAAACTGATACCAAAGGAGCTACTAGACCAATATTTCCAGCTCCAGATTATAGAGGTTGTAGCCTCCCTGCGTGGGATATGTTCGAACGCTTTTCGACGATGAGATGTTGCAAATGATCGCCGAAAAAGCAATGAAAATGGAATTCTTGAGGAAAATTGCAATTCAGAGATAACTCCAAATGAGTTGAGGGTTTTTATTGGTATAATGTTAGTGAACGTATATTCACAAGTTGGAGACACGAAGTCATATTGGTGAAAGGACGGTGACTTGTATGATCAGATGATAGCATCGGCAACCCCCTGATTGCTTTTTTTTTTTTTTTAAATTCTGACCTGCCTAAGCAGTAATATACACATCGACCTAAAAGATCTATTGTCTTGCCGTCAGATGCTTTTTAGGTTAGTAGCGCTTCTACTTTCCTAATGTAGCTGATAATACTTTCAGCCGAAGATTTCCTCAGTTCTTCGGGACTTAAGAATTCCCTGAACAAAGATTCCCTTCTCATACCGTAAAGGGCCGGGCATTCACATATGATATGCTCGGCTGTTTCGTCTTCTTCTAGACATAGTCTGCACTCCGGTGAGTCGACTAGACGCATTTTGTTTAGGTGATATCGCAGACCGTGATGACCAGTTAGGTAGCCTACTAAGTTTTTGATATCGTGCCTGCGAAGATTTAGTATCTTGTTGGCATCTGATTTGAAGGGCTGAATAGCTCTTTTGGCCTGTCTTAGGCCTGGGATGTTTCCCCAGTATGAAACACATCTGTTTTGTTCCCAGTTTTTTATGACTAGATTTATGGCTGATTTGGGGATTGCACAGAAAGGTTCAGGTCCAATGAAGGGTTTCCGAACCTTTTCTGGCTAGTTCATCAGCTTTTTCGTTACCTTCAACTCCCTTATGTCCGGGGACCCACCATAGTTTGGTTTTGTTCCTGGAACTGAGTGTTTGGAGGGAGTTGAAACAGTGTAGTACTGATTTGGAGTCAATGATGTGTGAGCTAAGGGCTTTTATTGACTGTCCGTGAATATATGGATGTTTGCGCCTTTAATACCTGAGTTGTGTATTAGGTTTGCGCATTCTTTTATGGCATGGAGCTCAGCTTGGAATACACTAGGGTTTTTTTCCCATAGGTATTGAGATGTTTTTATTTGGTCCATGTATGCCAGCTCCTACCCCTGAGTCCATTTTAGAACCATCCGTATTCCACTTTAGGCCGTTTAGGCAGTTTGGAGGGTTGTTACTACACCATGCTTCTCTGGTTGTGATCTCCGTTGAGAATCTTTTGTCGAAGCATAGTGTCTTTGGTAAGCGGTCTGTAACCGCACAGATCATGTCAAGTTCTGGAAGTTCGGATAGAAGTTCAATTAGTTTTAGATGTTCACTAATGTTTAATTCTTCCGCTTGTGTCAAACTTGCTGAGCTGCGAATTGCCACTTTTTTTATATAAATGTGGAGAGGTGTTAGTCCTATTAAGGCTTCCATAGCCGCCGTGGGACAGGTACGCATAGCTCCGGTAATGCCCAGACAGGCAAGCCGTTGTACCTTGTTTAATTTATTTATAGTTGTTTTTTGGGTGACTTTGTTCCACCATACTATTGAAGCGTATCTTATAATGGGCCTGACCATGATCGTGTAGATCCAGTGTGTGGTCTTTGGAGAGATTCCCCAGGTTTTGCCATACATGCTTCGGCAAGCCCAGAAAGCTTTGGTTGCTTTTTGAATTTTGTTGTTGATGTGGGAGTTCCAGCTTAGTGTTTTATCGAGGATCACTCCAAGATATTTTACTTCGTTGGAATACTCAATGTATGTACCATTAATTGAAATTTGGGTAAGATTTAATCTCCTCCTTTTTGTAAAAGGGACGATGATAGCCTTGCTGGGGTTTATAGAGAGACTTTCTTTATTACACCAGTCTATGACTATCTTAAGGGCGTTTTGCAAACGTGTTGTAACTTCGTTTGGTTCTTTGCCCTTTATTATGATGACTATGTCATCGGCGTATCCAAATATATAGAAACCTGCATTACTCTTGAAGTAGGTTATCGATAACCAGCGACCATAGTAGGGGTGAGAGTACTCCTCCCTGAGGGCAGCCTTTAACGGCTGTTACTGATACTGAGGTCAGTGCGGATGAAGCAGTTATTTTCCGACTTTCAAGCATCGCTTTGATCCATTTGATGGTGGGGTGATCTATTCTTCTATGAGTCAAAGCATTTGATATGGAGTCATATCCAGTGTTGTCAAAAGCGCCCTCTATGTCTAGGAAGGCACATAAAGCTACTTCTTTGTTTTCGTATGCACTTTTTATTTGTGATGTTAAACTTAGAAGTGCTCCTTCCGTGGATTTACCTTTTTGGTAGGCGAATTGACATGGGTGCAGAGGAGTGCTTTCATTTAAGCACTCTCTAATGTGTACGTCAAGTATTCTTTCCATTGTTTTCAGGAAAAACGATGTTAAGCTTATTGGACGGTATGATTTAGGTAGTTCTATTGGTTTGCCTGGTTTGGGGATAAATACCACGTTTACCTCCCTCCAGGTTTGTGGTATGTAGCCCCAATTGAAAGTAAACCTAAATGAGGCTACCATAGTGGGTAGGAAAAAGTCCAAGCCCTTTTGTATAAGAGCAGGAAAGATTCGGTCTGTCCCTGGTGCCTTGTATGGTTTAAATGAGTTGATCGCCCATTTGACCTTATCCGGAGTGAAAAGTTTGCCGGATAAACTATTAATCTTTTTCAGGTTTATAGGGGGTGAGTCATCTATCATGTGTTCATGAAACTCACTTGTGATTGTAGAGCCGGGAAAGTGTACCTGAAGAAGTGTGGTCAACGTTTCTTCCCGGTCGCATGTGATTTTACCGTCAGCTTTGACTAGTAATCCCATGCAGTTTGTTTTATCTTTCGAGAGTGCCCTCTGGAGACGCGCCACCGCCGGAAGCTCTTCGAGTTCCTCACAGTATTTGCGCCAGGACGCTCTTTTTGATTTTCGCAACTCTATGTTGTATTGGGTAAGTAGAGATTTATATTGGTCCCACTTTCCGGTGCGTTTGGCTTTATTGAAAAGTTTTCTTACTCTTTTACGGAAACTTTCTAGGTTATCGTTCCACCATGGTGTGCACCTCTTTGCCACACTGCGTTTAACCTTACAGCTATTTGTAAAAGATGAGATGATAATGTCATTTAGTTGACATTGTGCGACTTCCGCTTCACTTACAGATGAAGGTTTTTCTGGAAGTATGTCACATTTAATCGATAGATTTTCTCGATACGTTCTCCAATTTGTGAGTTTGTTGTCGTCTTTAATCGGCGCATCCTCGGTGTTGCATCTTAATTGGAAACTTATGTGCATGTGATCCGATAAAGAAGCCTCACCAGAAACGTGCCAATTTTCGACGGTGTTTTGTACAAACGGAGAAGAGATGGTAAGGTCTAAAACTTCTTCTCTTAAAACGTTTCTAAACGTGGGTTTATTACCCTTATTTAGTATAACTAAATTGTTGCTGTATAGGTAATCTAATAAAAACTCACCTCTTTTGTTTGTATCTCGACTGCCCCATATTGTGTTATGCGCGTTGGCATCGCAGCCGAAGATAAGATGTAGTTGCTGGGTCTGGCAGTACTGGACAAGTTCCTGTACTGGGCGAGGTGGTATTTCGTCATCTCCAGCAAAGTACGCCGATGCGCATACAATTTTTTGTAGCTCTCGGCCGTTGCGTCTTTCTAAAAGGACAGCCACCAGATCTTTGGTAATGAAACCTGGAATGGGTGAGAATTTTATATCTTTTGCAACTAAAAGAGCTGCCCTTGGTCTAAAATTTCCCCGGGCGAAGATGAGCTCTCTGGTTTTACTTTGTAAACCAAATATCTTACCCTCTGTTGCCCATGGCTCGTGGATAAAACCTAGAGCGATTTTCCCTTCGGCACATCTTTGGTTGTAGGTGTCCGAGGCACCTATAGCTCGGTGCAGGTTTGCCTGCAGCACATTTAGTAGGGTGGTCATCGCTTCCTACCGTGCTCAGGGTTTCGTACCATATAAGGCTTGATATCGCCTCTTCTGCGTACTATACCCTGTTGAGAAAGACCTTCGTGTCTATCTCTCGGACCGTTTTTACGCTGCCCGTGTTTTTGCCGTTCACGCGCCCGTTCCGCAGCTAGCTTTGGTCTAAACTGTTGCTGGCTGATGTTAACGTTGCTCGTACTAGGGGCGTTTGGCGATAATGTCGTAGGCAGTGAACCAGTCTTCTTTATATCGCTTCCGGCGGCAGTACTAATACTGGCTGCTGGTTGCGACGAGCTGGCGCTTGTTTTTTCTGACGACTTTTTCTTTTTATCAGTATCATTTACACTATTTTTTCGGGTCTGAATTGCAGACTTGTCGGATCCTTTAAGGATGATCTTGATTTGTCCAAATCTGTATGATACCATCCCCTTTAGCTCCGCAAGCCTACGCATCGCACTCTTGTTTATTGCAAAGACCATGTGGGCGACGTCTTTCTCGTCCGATCTTTGCAGAACTCTCCACGTTCTCGTATTTAGGTCTCTGTTTTGACCGTCTAGTATTGCCAGTATTCTCTCATTTGTAACTCCGGTACTCTGCGGGAAGAAAGCTCTGACAATATGTGGTTTCGGAAAGTCTTCCTCTCCCACAAGAATTACTTCCAACTCGCATTTCTCCTTTAGTCTGAGGAAGTTTGTTTTCATCCACTCTGAAGTGGTGATGTCCGCACATACTAACAAGAGCCATCCGGCTTTTAAAGTTGTCCCGCGGAAAGCTGGCTTTGCATCCCCGTCGCGCAGTTCGATCGTGATGTCCATAATCCTCTCTTGTATCTGAACCATTTGTTCATTCGTGAGAGGATTGCGATCGATATCGACTGGTACGACACCCAATCTGACATAGCTCGCTATATCTCTATAGGTGGTTCTGTCAGAGGTTGTTTTCCCAGTGCGAGCTCGTTTCGCTTCGGACTGAGGTGGTGTGTTGTCCTCAGATCTCATGCGTTTGGCTTCTTTGGCATCATCTTTTGTTTTTGCAAAGATGCGGGCTTGCTCTATGCTGCTACCCTGTTTCAGCGCTCTGTTGAAACGACGCTGTTCCGCTGGCGTGAACCTGATACGCTTGGAATCAGTTTGAGCTGTTTTGCCTGGGGTCCCTGGCGCTTCTGTATATTCCGGATGCAATTCATCCGAGAGTATACTGATGCTGTATACAGCACTTGATTCCGAGGCTGAGTCGCTCAGATGAGACAATTTCTCTTCTAGGCTCATCATCTCGAAATCACTGATTTGTGACCCTTCCCGATTGGCAGGTGTCGTGTCGGTTTCGACAGGGTGTTCTGAAACATCCCTAGTTGTTGATGCATTTGTAGAGGCATCATTCTCTATGTTTTTTACTATTGGTACTTCAATTTTTCCCACGAGTAGGCGGGATTTATTGGTCGCCCGTGGTCTACCCGTCTAACCACAGGAAGGCTATCTTGAGATCGGAGGTAGCCCGGTATCCGAAATTCGCAAACTAGCGGCTTAAAACTCCCTTTTTAGCCATGCATCCTTCGGCGTTTGCTGTTCCACCTTGGATTTGGGTTTAAGGGTTTTCTCCCACCTCAAACTTATGGTTCCCGCTTGTACATTGATCGTGCGTTGCAACGTGTTACAGCGCACGGTCAATATCCAAGTGGGACCCTTGGCTGACCCTAATCAGGCATGCTGATTAGTCATTTTCAGGTGGGCGCCCGCGAGAAGGACTGAAAGATGAGGATTTTGCCCAACCCTCAAAGTATATGGATCGACTCAGAATCGCTAGCTGAGTCGATTAAGCCATGTCTGTCTGTCCGTCCGTCCGTCTGTCTGTTCGTCACCGATTTTTGGGCCTTAAATTTTGAGCTAGGATAATGAAATTCAGAACAAGTGTAAAAATTTTTGAAATCCGCCCACTGCCACGCCCCCTTTTTAGGAAAACGTATTTTTTGGCCAAACCGTAAAGAATTTTAAAAAAAGTGTCTGAGAAGCATTTTTAGAGATTCGTAATATCTATATTTCGTCTATATAAAGTTTTTTGCCACGCCCACTTTTTGGGGGCGTTTTTTTATAAAAAATGTTTTTGGTCAAATTTTAAAATTTTCGAAAAACATTTTGATGCACAATCATTGGCAGTATAAATACCAACATTTCGTCAATAGATCATTTTAACCCACGCCCACTTTTTGGGGGCGTTTTCTTACAAAAACCATTTGTATGCTCTACCCCAAGGCATATGCAAAGAAAAACGTTGTTTTTTGTCGAACCATAAAAGAATTTGATAAACCTTCGGAACAATATGTTGTAACAAGTCATTTTCAATACTTTATGACCATAAAGACCATATTTTGGGGATATTAATTTTAAGGATGGGGTGGGATAGGGTATTAAACGATCCGCACAGCGGATTGTAGCCTTCTCATATGTTTAAAATTCTTTACGGTTTGGTCAAAAAATACGTTTTCTTAAAAAGGGGGGCGTGGCAGTGGGCGGATTTCAAAAATGTTTACACTTGTTCTGGTGGCACGGACGAGGATCCTTTATACCAAATTTCATTATCCTAGCTCAAAATTTAAGGCCCAAAAATCGGTGACGAACAGACAGACGGACGGACAGACAGACATGGCTAATTCGACTCAGCTAGCGATTCTGAGTCGATCCATATACTTTGAGGTATATGTAGCTAAATTATTTCTCTATGTTACAAACTAAGTATCAAAAATAATATACCCCTATGGGATAGGGTATAAATACAAATGTCATTAATGACAATTTATATGACTTCTAATAAATAGTTTGAGAACTACTTAATACGGTTTGAGAGTACCAAAAAACAAACGATTCGTGATACCAAGGTGTCGAGTTACTTGATACAAATTAATGACGATATCGGGTACGACTACCGTTTGGGTGATAATCGTTTTCAAAGTTACGGAGTGAGCCCACTGTATAAATATTATGGGTTAGGAAATATTTTATGAATAACAATTTGTGCGACCCGTAATAAAGGCTGTATAAATACTTATGCACTGCATAACTATACTACCGTTGAGATGTGTTTTAGGGTGCAGTTATAACTCATTAAAAACTCATAATTTGAAATTTTCTTTTACCCATTACGATTTTTTTGTAAATTCAACCATTGGCGAGTTGGTGGCAAAAAGCTTATGAATTTTAGAACATGATTATCTAATAATATTAAAATTTTTAATTATAGTTGTCACAGAACATCACTTTTTATTTTTCACTGATCGAGATATGTATTTGTGAAGTAATATTGTTCGTTCCACAGAAATGAAGAAATTGCTTTACGACTACTGGTGGGATTCCATCGGGCCCCGATTAATAGTCATTATTTAATAAAGAGATATATTTAAGTAGTGTCTCATCGTCAAATATAACGTTGCTGAAACTGGCTTGAGGACAGTCATTGAGATAACTGAAATAATGTTCGTCTAAGACAAGAGGGGTGTCAATAAATTATTTACTGAAATTCTCTGCGAATATGTTAGATAAAATTAGAGAGTTCGATGTTTTTGAATTATTATAAGAGAAGTTGGCTGAATATCCATCCGTTTTTCTCTTCGAATTGACAAAGCCCCAAAAACGTTTAGGGCCACTTTTAAGAGCGTTCTCCATATTGACTATATAGCCATTATATAAACTACTTGACATCATAGAGAATTCATTAAAATAATTCAGATATTTATCATAGTCGTGATGATTCTGGCTTTTAACAAAATTATTCCAGGCCCGGTTACGTCTATTTCGAAGAGATTTAAGCTCTTTCGTGTACCAAGGATGCTGGCTTTGAGCATTTTTTGAATATTTGACTGGGATTGTTCTATCCATGCAATCTTTTATTAGAAAATAAATTTTTTTAACAGCTTCTTCTAAATTGGAGAAGCTGTCAATATTCACAGTCGAAAGAATAATTTCTTCGGATAGCCTTTGAAAATTTGCTTTCCGAAAGTCAAAAGAGTACGAACGATCGTACGAATCAACTATGTCAATGAAAATATCCAATGGAGGATGATTTTTGTCTATGTTAGTAATGCTGGTACTAGATTTTAATACTGCAGTACTAACAGAGTCAGAAGAAAAAACTAAATCGAGAATTCGATTATTATAATTTTTTATACAGCTTGTTTGCTGTAAGTCAAATGATAAAATTTTGTCAAGTAATAGTAGCTCTTGTTGTGCAGAATCTTCAGATGGTATAAAATAGTTATTCAAAAGACATTCTTGTTCTAAATTATATTTAGTTCAGCTTAGTATAAGCACCAAAGATAAAATGAAAGATAGCTGTCAAAAAACATGCAAGACTAAGGGCCCAGTTATAGCTATCATATAACAACTTCATTGGAACACAAAACATGATGGAATTGAAATTTTACCTCCATAGCTGCTTATAGGAATCATAGGAAAATATCGTTTCATTTCGGTGGAACGATAAACATTCGGCCCTAGCGAGGTATCCGTCGGAGCGGAAAATTCTCCGATTTTGTACGATTCCGATGATTTTTGCTTCGAGGTATTCTTCCGAAAAGCTGTTCGGAATATTTCTCCGACATTTCGTAACGCATCCCAGCGAATTGCGTTGAAGTGCGTTCAGGAGCATTTTTTGTTCAATTTTTGACAGCTAAGTGCAATTCTTTTTCCGATTTCCTCCGACATAAATTCGTCGCGGAATTTGTTTACGAAGTGAAGTGGAGTAATAGAAAAATGTATGTAATTATATAAAACTATTTATTTAAGTAATTTTCGTACTAATCGTTTGAATTTGTGTTTCCAGGGCGAGCTCAATGAAAAAAACCACCCCTGAACAGTACGAGCTTCGTCGTCGCATTTGTGTAGTATTTCTTTCCGATGGCAAATACCTCGAATGGAATTTGAATCTCCGACGAATTATGGGTTGCGGAAAATTTTCCGCTCCGACGAATACCTCGCTAGGGCAGATTACTTCACAGAAATAAATCAAGATCAGTGAAAAATAAAAAGTCATTTTCTGCGATAACTACAATTAAAAATTAAAATATGTTTGGATAATCATGTCTAAAATGCATAAGCTTTGTTTTGACACCAACTCGCTAATGATTGAATTAATTAAAAAACCGCAAGAAGTAAAAACTATGTTTTTCAATGGGCCTGCGCACACGAGTATGCTTCAACCGTAGTCATTATGGTTACTTTTCAAACACACGGGAATATGTTCAACCGGTTGAATTTTGTGTAACATAATAAACTTTATATATGTATGTGTACTGCCATGGTTTGTTTTCACTTTTGTTTTATTTTATTTTCCTCGATAATATACAACATAAACCATTAAAGCTGAGTGATGCCGATTTGTTTTGCGTGTATATTTTTTTTTGTTGAAATTTTTTTTGTTTATTTTTTATTTAATTCTGTGTCAAGAATTAGCCGCCGTCTTTTTTTTTAATACCACACATGTCAGAATCACATGCATATGTTGGTAGATTCAACCTCTTCAACCACTTAATTTTGGGTGAAAAATTGCTCTCCAATGCCTCTCAAACTGTGCTCCCTCCTCACCCGTCCCACCGACAAACATGACGTTCAACCGGTTGAAGCATACTCGTGTGCGCAGGCCCAACCGTAGTCATTATGGTTACTACCCAAACACACGGGAATATGTTCAACCGGTTGAATTTTGTGTAATATAACAAACTTTATATGTATGTGTACTTCCATGGTTTGTTTTCACTTTTATTTTCCGCGATTATGTACAACACAAACCATAAAAACTGAGTGACACCGATTTGTTTTACGTGAATAATTTTTTGTTGGAACTCTTGTTTGTTGATTTTTTTATTTAATACGATTGACACCGAACTAGCCGCCGCTTTTTTTTAATACCACAACTATCAGAAACGCATGCATGTGTTGGTAGATTCAACCTCTTCAACCACTTAATTTTGGGTGAAAAATTGCTCTCCAGTGGATCTCTGACTGTGCTCCCTCCTCACCCGCCCAACCTTCAAACATGACGTTCAAACGGTTGAAGCATACTCGTGTGCGCAGGTCCAATGATAGCTATTACTGGGCCTTTAGTGAATTCTATCAAATAAGGGGAACATACCTTAAAAAGTAAATCCTACTTTTGATACATTTACTAAAATGCCTACGGCAACACTGATGCCCTCTTTCTTCTCATAAACACACACAACTATAAACTCCGCGTGCTCATGACTTTTTATGTCAAACTGACAGCAGCCGCAAGTTTAACCATCTCTTGTCAACTGATCTGTGGCCGGTGTTTTCAAAGTTGTTTTCGATAAGTCAGTCGGCGCATATTTGTTTTATCATCATTTGCTCGTCAATATTTCAACTATGTTTTGAAATAAATAAATTATTTCCAATCATTTAGTTTACAATGATGAAAGGAACTATCGACGGACTCAGTTGGTTTCCCAATTGTTCTGAAAAGTTTGTTACATGGGGTCAAGAGATCAATCTGTATAAAGTCAATTCTAAAAATGAACTCGAACAAATACGAAGTAACGTAGTCAAGTCAAAATATTGACAAAAATTTGTGCTAATCCATTTGAAATATGTTTAAGGTCGTGATTTGCATATCTCTTCCAAGCTGACTGCATCCTATTTAGCATCAGATAATCGCTATCAGTATGTAAAATGTCTCCAGCCATCGCATCATAAAGATACCGTCCTTGCTGTTGGGCTGTCCGATGGAAAAGTTGGAATATGCAATTTTGAATCTAGTGCTGATAAGAATCTAGAATTTAGTAAGTATGGTGAAGATTTGTTTGTTTGGTTTGTTTAGTATGTCAATTTCAGCGCCAAGTCAGCAAAGGTCGTGTTTATGCCTGGCATGGAATCACGTCGATACACATTTCCTCGCTATGGGACATGATAGCAATAGATCGGATTCGTGTATTACTATATGGGACACTGCAAATGGTTTTCCAAAGGAAACGAGTAAGTTAAACTTGTTAAATCAATTTTACTATGAACATAATCATTGGTGGGAAAATCAAGTTTCATATGTTCTTTTAAAGTGAGGGATTTGTAGGACCATGTTTGTTTATTTTTTGACAAAAAAAATTAAATATCTGGCATTAACGGCATATACAAGACCTCAATCCTTTTTTGTGTGCACGAAGTTAAATTCTTTGTTGGTGCAAGGAATGGGACCTCCAGAGCATCGCTGATTCCATGGGCAAATTTGGAATGCTTCACATTTTATACTCTGGAATGTGTGTCAGACTTTCGGAAGGGGTGGGACAATACAAATATTTATAGATGTCGGTAAACAAGGACCCGCACTTAGTAGGTCGAACCTACTAATCACAACGCCACTGCATCAACTGTTCATGCGTTTTGTTTACAAAACTAACACTTCAATTTTTACGTCTTTTATGCAAGCTTCAGGATTTAATTGAGATTCCTATCTTTTAAGAAAAATAGTCGACAATTTTACTTAGACCGGTTCAGTTTCCCTTTTTCGTGTTGAGGGTGTAACCATAAAGTTCTGTCTTATAGCACATCTGATGTTAGCGTTTTCCACAGAATAGCAAGAACGAACGTGGTTACGATACCTTGGTTACCAATTCTTTCTAGTTACTCATACCTGATTAGATTGGCAGATAGGGCCGGAGCATTTGGGACCATCTGATGCTACTTTTCATTGTTTTCTGACTAGGTATGTGGTTGTAGCTGCAGAGCTGTTATATTTCGCCGAGAACCAACAAAACGAAATACCTATCGGACAAATGCAGACAAATGTCTGCCTATACAACCGAAGACATTACCTCATCTATCGACATTTTAGCATTTCTGTTCAAATTCCATCGTTTCCCAACAAAACACTGCTTGGTTAGATTTGTCCGAAGGTGTTGTTGACGAATCATTTGAGTATTAATTGACACGAAAAGCTTATCTCAATTGTTTAACGTCATCTTGAAACGGCAAAAAATCGTTTGACTACCGTTATTTACTTTTGAATGATTATCAAACTTTCGCAAGAGGAAGGGGTTATCATTTTTGGATTTGAAATAGTAACCCCGCGCTTAGTAGTACAAGCATAATGCTTTGTCTGAATGTAACTCCATCCTGATCATGGTTAGATGAATATATTTGTAGGTATGACGAAACCAGACTATAACAGCTATACAGTCATGCTTGTTGCAATTGCAACAAATACTGTACATACATGGGATTATCGATTTCCACTTATTGGATTTTCTTCAGGATCTGTCGAAGTGTGATTATTGGATGATAATGGCCTATCAGGTTGCTGGTAAACAGTTTCCGGCGTTCACACATTACGGCAGATAAGATCTTGAAGCCGATGTCGAGGAGACCTCTGCTTCTATAGTTGGCGCAGTTCAGAAGTCTCCTTTTTGTAGATCGGGCAAACGATGCTGATCAAATTTTGTTTATGAGTTGCTGAATATTACTTCCCTAGTCTTCTCCACTGCCTTTATAAAGGTTTTGGCAGGAAGGCCATATTGCTTTCCTCACATCGTTTAGGTCAGGTGATTGGTAGTGTTCGCTGTCGTCGCTGAATTATTCATTCTGCCTGATAGGGGATGAATCGCCGTTTACCAGTCTGTACGAAGTAATTCTTTGTTAATCTATACTGCGTCTACACTACGATTTTTCCTTGTTCATCTCTACAGGATTATTTGCTCTCCTTACAGTCATCAAGGTTAGGTTAGAGTGGCTGCCAGCAATTTGCCAACACTCTTAGACCAGTTTTTGATCCTTTGTGATATCACATGGATTTTGTCCATTCTCCTTGATACCTGTGAGAAAACCAATCTGAGCTTTAATGAAACGGAGGGCATTTCTCACTTCCGTTTTTGTGAAATCGCAGAGATTTTGGAAGAAGTAAGCTCCAAGATGAAGCGTCCTTTTGTCATACAGTTACGAAAAAGATGAAGTATAGATTCTCCTTCCTCTTTGAATGAAGGCCTAGCCTTTCTGTGTGCCTACCTATTAGACAGCGCCCAGTGATGACACCAATGGTGGCTCTAATGTGCGGTCTCGTATGCGAAATCCGTCCCTTGGATCTTCTCCAAATCCAGCTTTGGCAAAATTTATTTGGTTATTTGACAGGTCGTGCCATGACTCTATCTGAGATTTGGTTTGCTATTAGCATACTGCGCTAGTAACTTTATGCATGTAGCGATAGAAATACCTATTGTACCCGTGACGGGCACGACTGGTAATTTAGTTACATGTCTGGCGAGGAACCCAGAATAGGTGAATGTTAAACTGCTCTGACATCTGTTTCAAAGACGAGCGGCAATCTAGGGATGTCTTTGAGTTTTTTTTAGACTGATTCTAGGGATTTGATGGCCGGTTGGCTGTCCGAGAAGATGCTCAAATTCTTTGCAGATAATACATTCTCTTTCAGCCAAGATAGAGCTTCTATGATCGCCATGAGTTCCGCCTGGAACACGCTGCAGTGTTCAGGAAGTCGGAAAGATTGACCTAAACTTAGCCTGTCGGAGAAGACACCAGCACCCATTCCGTCATTTGTTTTGCAACCATCGGTATAAAAATAGATCGAGTTTTTTTTTGCACAGGTTCGTTACTTTCCCATGGTGATTGTGAAGTGGAAACTCTTGTCAAAGTTTAATCTGGTAAAGGTATAATCGGTGTTTTCAGGAATGTTTGTCAGTTCGTTTAGAATTTTTGAGTGGCCAAGTCGATACGTCAATATTTGTGTTAATAATTCTCCCCGTAAGTAGCTGATTTACTAGCACTCCAAACGAGTCATTAGCATTTAAATCTGAAAGTGCATTGGTGATTGCGTCCGCTTTGACATTGTTAAATGCTCCTTCTATATCAAGAAAAGCAACCATTGCTCTTAGTGAGTTTTCTCATATGCACTCAATTTTAATATTCTCAAAGCTACACTTGTTTGTTGTTTACACATTTTAACGCGTTCACTATCTTCCCTGCATCAGCAAACTTCTTTGGTTATTCGGAATCGGCGCATTCCTTATGCTGGGACAGAAACCATCGTGTCCTCATAGCTGGAATGAGCAAAAAGGCGATAAGGGTCTTCGACTTGCGACGTAAGTAGTCCATCCTCCTCGCACTATGGCACCTCATCTGTTAATTATATTTTTTTCTAGAGAATTCCCCAACTATAACTTCAGTTAACACAAAAGCTGTCAATGGTCTTGCCGTGTCTCCAAGCGGACAGTACCTTACCAGCTACTTGGACTCTGTAATTCTATTATGGGATTTGCGAAGCATTGACAAACCTGTAAAACAGATACAGTCCCCTAAAGACAATGTATCGGTAACCTGGTGCCCAACAAGGTAAATCCCACACAATTCTTCATAACAGAAAAAATGTTAACCTCTGTCCGTTTTGTAGATCTAACCTGCTTTCATCGCTGCAACGTGATTCGCCATTCATCTACATCTACGACATACATGCCGTGTCCGATGTTGAGAACGCAAGGGAGCTATACCACACTAAAAATCAGTACACGCCATTTCACTCGAAGTTCTACACGGCCAATAAGAACAACAGTATCAAATCCGCATCATGGCATCCCACGGATTACGAGCGGATTTTGGTACTCTCTGAATCCGGTAGGCAGTACTTTCAAATCCATTTGGCCCAATTACATTTAGAGACTTGTTTCTAGGTAACTTAACCGATTTTCGAATACCGCCTAAAATCTCGATGGTATGGAATAATCAGTTAAAGGTCTCAACTGGGCTTGTGATGCGCTCTGTCAATCAGTCTGTGGCTACACAAGTTAGCATAGATTCGTCGTCGGACACAACCTCGATTTCGACTTTTCGTTTCACCGACTTCACAGATGAGGATATATCCGAGACGATACGTAAACGGGCGCAGCATAACTATGGTTTAAAGGTATCTATTGCATTTTCTCGTTTAGCTATATATTCAAAGCACTGTTACTTTTTCTAGGCTGAACTGCGACACTTTGGTGATTTTCTCAACAGTAGTTACTTGAAAATGGTTTGGAAAACTCTTTTACACATAAATCGAGGTGATCGAATGGTTGGACTGAAAAATGTTCTTCGGATTGGCCAACCTGCCCAGACCGAAGAAATGCCACCATCTGGGCTTGAATCGCATGTACTCCAATGGCCAGACGCAATTAAGAATACAAACAATCTTGTGTGTTACAGGTATGTTGGCCGTATTTGTTGCATTAAACCCTCAATCACTTCTCGTTTAGAAGCGAGAATCGTGATGCTGCCCTTAAATTATGCGGTTGGACTTTTGATCAGGACATGGATAGATTTATTCGATCGCTGTGCGATAATAAAGTAAGTAGTTCCATATTTGGTTTACCTATTTATTAACTTGTTATGATTGACCGTTAAAACCCTGTTTATTTATTTACTGATTCGAGGCCGAGAGTTTGATCCAATTGTTGACCTAAGGAATTGTTGTATTTATATGGAATACTAGAAATTGCCCTTTCTCGTGCTGCTAAATGATTGTATGTTGACGCGTGTGTGTAGAGTTAAAATAAGTGGTTACGTTTAAAGACCTCTTGTTCTTATTCATAAGTGATGAATCTGTATCTTGAATAATTTAAATTAATAATTATGAAAGCGAGTTAGGCAGGTCAAATATTCATTTCATTTTGTTTTATATATGTTCAGGTAAGGCGCACCTACGATGCTCAAAGAGCACCCCGAGATGATGTTTATAAATTCGTTCCATCGTTTGCTTTGCCGTTATAATAAACGGTGATTAATCTAGAGGTTTTTTTTAAAGCGAAATAACACGAACAAATCAAATATAACGTGAAATCTTAATTATTAATCTAAAGAACCACTTTTGAATGATATTCCCTTTCAAATGTTGGCCACAATGCGCCATATCTCGTCCCTGCTACTTTCTTACTTAAGTGGCGCAACAGTCCGAAATGACTGCCCCCCAATTAGCCCGGTCCTTAGCTAACTGCATCCAGCTGCCCACTCCAAGTTGGTTGAGGTCGGTTTCTGCTTGACTAGGGGTACTTTGATGTGCAGCTCGTATAGTTCTTGGTTGAATCTTCATCTCCATAGTCCGCAACGCAAACTAGACAGAATAATTTTCAGCGCAAATTGACCAAGGATTTCTTCATCCACTTTTAATACGTTCCATGCTTCAGCCGTAGAGTAGGACTGGGATGATCAGGGTCTTATATAGGATCTCCTTAGTAGTTCGAGTGAGGGCTTTACTACTAAATTGCGTTCTTAGCCCGAAGAAACAGCGGTTGGCAAGAGTAATTCTTCGTTTAATTTCGACGAGATGTTGTTGTCAGAGTTAATAGCGGAGCCGAGGTAGACAAAGTCCCGTACTACCTCAAAGCTATATCTGTCAATGGTGACGTTCTGTCCAATTCGTCGGTGTTGTGCGTCCTTTCCTGTTGACAGCATATACTTAGTCTTACCCTCATTTACTGCTAAACCCATTTTTGTGCTTCCTTTTCTATACTTGGCTACTCATGACGTCAATATCGTCGGCGTATGCTAGTAGTTGATTTTTCGAAGATTGTGCCTTTGGCGTTGACTCGGGAGTTTTGCACAATCCTCTTATGAATCAGATTAATAAGTCAAATGACAGTCACGATCCTTTTTTGGTATCGAATCTGTTGGCGTTGTCGTCGTTTCCGACCCTGATGAAGCAGCTAGAATTCTCCATCGTCATCATGCACCTACGGACGAGTTTGGGCTGTATACCAAAACTAGGCATGGCTCTGTATGAATTCGTCTCTATAAATGCTGTCGTATGCGGTTTTGAAATCGATGAATAGTTGGCAGGTATCAATTTGGATTTCTTGGGGTTTTCCAGGATCTGCCGAATTGTGAAGATTTGATCAGTTATCCTGGCCTAAAACCACACTGATAAGCCGATCAGGTAGTTGGTAAACGGTTTCAGGCGTACGGATTTTGTAGTCGATGTGAGGAGACTGTAGTTGGCGCAGTTCAGAGGGTCTCCTTTTTTGTAGATCGGGCAAACGATGCTTAGGTTCTTTTCTTTAGGCAAACTTTCACCCGACCAGATTCGGCTTTTGAGTTGGTGGATGTTACTTACGAAGTCATGTCCGCCAGCTTCTTAAAGCTCGGCGGGATGGCCGTTATTTCCGGCTACCTTGTTAAGCTTGAGTTTAGATTTAGATATTGCTATCCTCACTTCACTTAGGTCGGGTGGTTGGCACTTTTCGCTGTCGTTGCCACCTTCTTCTTAGTCTATAGAGCTCAATGGCAGCTCTCATCTTCACCTGCAGCTTGTAGGCATCTTTCTTAGTTGCGAGTATTTGTCGTTATTCCTCATCAAACCAGGGGTTTCTTGGTGGTGCGCGCGAGAAAGTTAGCACATCAGTTGCGGCTGATCTTATGGCTTGTTGGTATCGTTGCCATTGTTCTTCGACATTCAATGCTGGTGGTATGGTGTTAATCGAGAGGTTAAGGGATACGCGTTCCGCGAAGGACATAGCGGTCTCTCGCGATTGCAGTCTTTCGACATTAAATTTTTTCACAGTATTTCTGGTTTGTTGTGGCGTGCTGGATATCTGCATCTTTACCTTGGTTGCAATGCAACAAGGTAGTGGTCCGAGTTGATCTTAGCCCCTCGGAATGTTCGGACATCCAAAATACTGGATGCGTGCCTCTTGTCTATCGTGATCAATTTGGTTGACTGTTCGTTGATCTGGACACCGCAATTCCCCCTTATTGGGACACGAGGTGGTGTCGTGTAGGCTATATTTTCCGACAATACTACAAAAGATGTCTTTTCTGCCTACCTTTGCGTGAAAATCTCCCAGCACGATTTTAACATCGTACTTTGGTAGTCGTTGATAGGTTTCGTCAAGGAGCTCGTAGAAGTAATCATCTTTTTCCTCCGTCGGAGCGTGAGCGCATATAAGGCTTATGTTGGCGAATTTGGCCTTGATGCGGATTGTTACAATGCGTTAGCTAATGTCTTGGAAACATAAGACTTCTTGCTTAAAGGCTGAACTTTAATAGTCGTAAGCAATGGGAAGCTAATGTCAAAATTCTACGTTACGTTTTCCTCAGTACTGTCAATTACTCAAGTTGCCCATAAAAGACTTTTGAACGCACTTACCTTACAAACAATAAAAACTTATGGTTGTTCCGTAGACTATCTTGTTACAGCGATGTTGGTAGTGTATTGGAAGTTCTTTTCATTGTTTGCTTGTTCTGTAACAAAAAAATGTTGGTATTGCAACGAATCTAGCGATGATTTCTTTAAGCTCCTCCAAAGATCTGGTATCTGTAACAAAGAGGCCGATATTCTCCAAGTCTTCGTTGTGCCAAAGGTTTGCAGCTTTGAAGTAAGGGAAGAATTGTCTATAAGGCGGATTGCGCTCCATTGGATAGAGTCCAGTAAGTTCAGTGCATGATTCGAGGCCGAAATCTAAAGCAATGATAATCGTTCACGACAGTGAAGGAGACTTTCTGGGTACGTTCTGTGTAAATTGTATAACGTACACACAAAATATAAAAATTACACGCTACGTAACCAGCAAGTCTTCTACTCTATCGTCAACAATAAATCGTTTTAAAAGTTATGGAATGAGTACCCTCGATGTACTTTGGCTTTATACGGAAGAAGAAGCTTGGTTGGTTTAAAATATCTCTTAGCTCTGAAAAGGTAAATTAGTTTGGACACTGCTGATTTGGCAAAAGAGGTTACATGTTGTTGCTATGATACATCCGACCCAATTCTAATGCCTAGCAGATGCATGGATTCTACTGTTATGAGGACGGTAGTCTTCATTTCAAGAGAAGATATACAAAGTTCCTTATTAACTCAAATTTGAAGCTGTGATTGTTAGGTTCTGTTCAATTTTTGGATGTTATGTGCCACTTTTGGTGGACATGTATTTGGTATGGTCTTCGTTTACTGCTGAATCTAAAGCCGCTTTCTTCTCTATTCTCGCAAACACGGCAAATATATGCATTTAGTTCGATCAATTATGTCAATACCATCTGCTCATGACAGCAGTTGTACAGATTTATAAAGGGTTGTGTCCCTGATATTGGAACGTGAGTTTTGCACAGTTCTCTAAGAAAAATATTAAAGAAATTGGATGATAATCCGCTGAAATCCTTTTGTGGTTGCGAATGTTTCGGTCGGGACGTTATCGATCCTGAAGAAATTACGAAAATTTACCATCGCCATCCAGCACAGACAGAGTTAGACCAAAACTACACTTGTTTGTGGTAAAATAATAACTTCGCACACTCAAATTAATGGAGAAGCTAAGTTTAATCAAAGAGCTATAGAACTCCATAGAGTACGCATCACAGCTAAAAATGTTGTAGCCTTTTCGGACACGGGCGGTAGTGCGATGGAGAATTTTCGTCGTTCGTATGCATCGGCTATGATGTTGCTTGATGCTGGCATGGCAATGTGAACACTGGGGAATCAATATCAGTAGCCCACATAGTAAATTTTCGTAGTATGAGATGCGCACTATATGTAGTTGCATACTCTTTGGTTTAATACACTGTATGGGCGGTAAATTTCATGTTTACACTTGGCTTTCTGTAGTTCGTCTCGTCGTTTGCGTTTTTGTATTGATTTGGACATCTTGGGTTGTTGCCAGGATCTGTTGAAGTGGGAACATTTGATTAATAGTGGACATTCCTAACCGTAGACGGCGGTTCCATAATTTAAGCATACTTTCATCCGATTTATCTTGACAGGAATTTTGTCATATTGCTTTCCTCACTTCATTGAGTCGTGTGGATGGTATTTTTCGACGTCTTCACCAATGTGAAATGGTTTGTTCATTCTACCTGGCTGTGGATGATTACTTTCCATCGCCATTTAGCAATCTGCACAAGTGACTCTTCTACATTCTCAGCATCGACTGTTAATGGACTATATATCCAATCTAGTTCATCAACTTCAAACTCCGACTGTGTAGTATTGTCTTGCTCTGCGATGTCTAATGATTTGCGACACAATTTCCGAATTACTCGTTCGCCCTCTTCATTTTAATAACCGAATTCTCTTATTTTTAAACCACGTTGTTGACAGGTGTTTAGATATCAGTTATAGTGTTTCGGAATGTGATTATTATTTCTGTGAAGTGTGAACATCAAGATGAATTATTATTTTCAAGCGGATAGGAAAAGTTCCACGAATCCCAATTCAACAGATTTTAAGTTAAATTTCATTGTAAGCTTGCTTAACTCACGCGAACTCACCGTTTAACTTTTATTTAAGGAATATTCTAGAGCCGCAATGATCTGTACACTACATTTAAAAATCCTGCAAGCTTGTGACATCCTCGCAAATGCTGGCGATCAGGTTTGTTTCCTGCTAAGTAATAAAATAAGAAACAATTATAGAATTCTGATTTTCCTTTTAGGCGGACGATCCTAGTATGTATCGAATTGCAGCAATAGCCTTATCTAGTTTCAATGCCGATCAAGGCAACAGCACGTGGAGAAATCAACGACTGACCGCTAATATGCAAATTAAAGACCCCCATTTGCGGGTGATATTTGCGTTTATCACAACCGAAAACGAAAACTTTGAAACAGTGCTGGTAGGTGGTAATTAAAGAACCTTTACGACCTATCTTCCATCTATCTATCGTCTATTTTAGAAAGAAGAAGGCATTTCACTGGCCGATAGGATAGCATTTGCATGTAAATATCTGAGTGAAAATAAGCTATCGGAGTATGTCAAGACATGCATTCAGACAGCAATCGAAATGGGTGATTTGAATGGCCTTTTACTTACTGGGGAGTCCCTAGATGGGATAAGCATACTCCAAAGCTATATCGATCGAACCGAAGATGTACAAACGGTGTCACTAATTGCCATTTGGTTCTTCCACAATGAGCTCTTCTCGGATAGTCGCATTCAATATTGGAATTCTAGGTGAGAAACAAAACACTCAACCCGTTGATTTTTAAACTTCTTAGAACTTGTATTTCAAAGCTATCTGAACCTTCTGGACTCCTGGCGCCTCTGGGAAAAGCGTGCTGAATTGGAAATCAATATACAAAACATTCGTTCGACGCCCACAACCGCTAGAACTGTATTCCTCTTGTGTAACTTTTGTGGGAAATCAGTCTCCAGTGCTTTGCAAGAAGATGCAAGGCTACGTAACGTAAGCTCGAATGTGAATAAAGTGAGTAATTGATTATTAAATAAAGTTGCATCCGTACTTATGTTTTTGTTTTTACTCTAGCTATCGTCCTGTCCAAGTTGTCGTAAGCCATTGCCAAGATGTTCACTGTGTCTGTTGCATATGGGAACGACGGTTCATTTTCCACAGCAAAATGCATTTGGCCACGAAGCTCTTGGCTGGCAATCAAAGTCATTTTCGAAATGGTTCTCCTGGTGTCAGACGTGCAGACATGGCGGTCACACTGAGCACATCATGCAGTGGTTTAGGTAAGTGACTTTTATTTTATTCGAAACTCCAAGATTTATTCATTTATTTCTTTTATTTTAAGTCAAAACTCGGAATGCCCAGTCGCATTGTGTTCCTGTAAATGCTTCGATATGGACGGTACGATTCCTAAGAGTTACCGCGATGTTTCCTAACGTGATAGGTCTTTTTTATTTTTTTTTATGAAAACATTTTTGAACATAATAGAATATAATGTTATGAAATCGTAAACGGTACTTTTATTTTCTTCACAGAGTGGGGTTTTAAATTGTTAGACCTCCAGTTTATTTGTGTTCATAAGCTTGCACAGACAGGCTTATTCTTGCTTTAGTGTGTTTAGTTGTTTTGTTATAGGGTGTTCACTTCAAACCACCAAATATTGCTTTTTCAATATTTGGTGGTTTGATTTCGCTAAAGTGGTTATTTTTCGTAGCGCATTCTCGACATGCTTTGTAACACAAGTTCTGTCTCGATCGAGCGAGATATCTTCCGCAATTAATGTCGGTGTTTCTTTTTTTGGATCGCACTTATTGTTTTGTTGTAATTGTTGTTTAAGAATGGAATACTTACCTAGGCCTCAACTAAGATGCATCTCTAATTATATCGGTCTATAGCTAGCTACCTCCTATTACGCACTTTGAGTTGGTTAAGGTCGGTTTTTTATCTGTGTGCTCCTACCACCTGGCTCGGAATCGGCAATTCTGAGGCGTTGGACTCCATTAACTTACATATCCTACAAAACTTAAACGTAAAATTTTTCGATGTAATTTTTGCTCGAAACGATGAAATATTTCTTCATCCGCTATTATTTATAAGGTTCATGCTTCAGCGCCGCAAAGAAGGACTGTGATATCCTTAACAGTTTTAGTAAGGGCTAAGGGCTACTAATTGCCTTTTAGCCCAAAGAAACAACGGTTGGCAAGAGAAATCTTTGTTTGCTTTCGGACGAGATGTCGTTGCCAATTTTTGCCGCTCGGAAATCGTTAGCGCATGCTAGTAGTTGAACAGATTTATGGAAGATTGTGCCCAGGTTGTTTTGCACAACCCTTTCAAAAATACTGTTAAAGAAGTCACATGACAGTGCGTCACCTTCTGTAAATCCATTTTTTTTAAATGCAGTCGTATGCGGCTCTAAATAGATGAACAGGTGGTGGGTATCTGCCGAAGTGTGAAGATTTGATCAGTTGTGGATTTTCTTGACCTAAAAAAAGTGAAAAGCGTCAGGTTGTTGGTGAAGGGTTTCCGGGATTCACATATTACATGTGATTCACATATGCAAAAGGTTCCATTCTTCAGACATACTTTCATTTCATCCGGCTTTTGCTTATGAGTTTGCTTTATAAAGCTCGACAGGAAGATCGTCACTTGCGGCAGCCTTAAGTTTGGATATTGCTTCCTCATATATCCCAAGCGATTACAGCGCCCCTAGTGAAAAAAAACGAACGATGAAAACTTTTATTTTTCTCTTACATTTAATATTCCCTCGACAGAAAATTTAGATTTCATTCGGGGCATTTTCGGTTCGGAAGGGTTAAGTTTAGACATTGCTATCCTCACTTCACTAAGTTCGGGTGGTTGGTAGTCTTAGCTGTCGTCGCCAACATTGAATGTTTCGTTCTGTATGAGAGCGGGATATTGCTCATCATAGCGCGCCGTTTAAAATCCTGGGGAAGTGGCTCTTCCATATTCTCAGGATGGTCTAAGAATCAGCTGCGATTTTTCCTTCTTCTTCTGTTTGCGCCCTGGATTGGAGGTTTAAAATGTTGGAAAAACTTTCGAACATAATTTCTAGAGTACCTATCGTTATCTTCGATCATGTGCAAGAACAGACGAAACTGTCGATTTATTTGTGTCTTTTTTTGCTTTCATTATCTCTTCACTTACCTTGACTCTGGGGAGATTGGCGTTTAGGGGTATCGCCAAACGGGATTTTGCTGCTAGTAAGTTAGTAGATCTAGCAATAAGACTGTTGACATGCTCCTCGAGTCGAACGTTTTCTGATTGTAATTGATGCAGACAGGATAGCAGGGAAGCAATGTCAAAATGCAGCGCCTATTCCATTAAGAACTGTGATCCCTGATCCCATTGTCGCTCGAGCAACAGCTCCTGTGTCTGCGGCGCAAAACCGCCTCCATTGCCATCAAACATTGACGACAACGAATTAACATCACTGGGCATATTCGTTGTAGGTCGCAGGTTATTGACTAGCTTCGCAGGGAAGGGTACACCGACGGATTGCGGTGGCTGTTGCTCAGCGTACACACTGTGATCCTAATTCTCCATGTCCAGTTGATCCGTGAGCTTTTGGGCCACACTACTCGTCGGATTTAGCTGATTGCCTAGCATATGCGTCGCATTCATTCAGAACTACCGATCTGAATGACCTTTCAAACCGCTTGATTTCCATCCTCGCTTTCGAGTTGATCCAGCTTCAGATCCGTTTGAACTTGGCGGTGAGTCCTTAAAATCGTTAGCTTCGTGTCGACAATTGGTGGCGTGGGTGTGGCGGAGACTCCGGGTTTTGCTTCGCATGTGAATCTTAAGACACCGTCACCATTAAGTAAGGAATTAGTGCCACCAGATTGTGAGCTCTGTGAACTGCCACTGATGTTAAAGGATGAGGAGAAGATTCCACTGTCGGGCGTTCTTGATCTCCGCACTGGTTCTGATTCCTGCTCTTGCAATTGCGCCACCCTTGAATTCTGCTTCTCATAGCTTATCTTAAGATTCCAACTCTCTGCTGGTGTCGCTGTTAGGCTGCTTGTAACACTGGGCGATGGTGACTTGCCACTCGGGAGGACAGCATGAGCCGGTGATTGCACGGACGATGAAAAGCTGCCATGTTCCGACATCGCGGTAGACGATGAAACCTAATGATGAATTCGAGGTGATTGACTTTGCTGTTGCTGAGTGGCAGCGAAAAGGTAGTTTTTCGAGTCGATGTTAGCCCAGCGGAATGTTGGGACATTCAGAATTCCGGATGCCTGCCTCTTGTCTATTGCAATGTAATCAATTTGATAGACCGTTTGTTGATCTGGAGACCGCCATGTCCTATTAACGATACCAAGGTTAGTAACCCGAATGCTGCCTAAAGTGACATTTCATTAAGCAGCGAAGTCAACTAGCATAAGTCCCTTGTCAGACGTGGTGTCGTGTAGGCTGTGTTTTCAAACAATACTTTTAAAGATACCATCTCTTCTTTTCTTTGCGTTAAAATATCCTATCACAGTTTTAACATCGTACTTTGGTAGATGCTCATAATGGTCTTCACAGTTTTTCATAGATGACATGTTGTCCGCAGCTCATGTAAATTATTTACTTTGTTCATTTTGCGAACTGCGACTGTAACCGCCTTCGTTGCCTCCATGTTGGGAAAGGGTCAGGTGCCTTAGTTGAGGCGCCGTCGATTTTGTAAGCGATATTGCCTCTACCAGTTGAAATAATTCAGATGGTTCCCTTTTTTGCAGATCGGGCAAATGACACTGTTCAAGAGTTTGGGTATGTTACTAACCAAATCATATTCTTTCAGCATTCTTAAGCTTTAGTTTAGGCCCGATTGTAAAAGTTGGCACTGTGTATGAAGATGTGTTCCATAGCCATCGATTATACAATCTTTCGTTGTCGTTCACGTTATCCTGGGTAATTATGGTTATTTCATTTAGAAACACTTTTTTATTTTTCGACTTAGAATCGCTAAATGAGTCGAGCTAGCTATGTCTGTCTGTCCGTCCGTCCGTCTATTTGTTACCGATTTGTGGGCGTTAAATTCTGAGCTAGAGTGATGAAATTTGGTACATAGACTCTCTGTCCGATGAAGCAGAACAATTGTTCACATTTTCAAAACCCGCCACTCCCACTTTTCAGTAAAACGTAAATGGTAAAGAATTTTGAAAAAGTGTTTTAATAACATATTTAGACTATCTCCATATCTACACTAGTCGGCATAAGTATTTTGACGAAACCTTTTTGTGACTATTGAGACTAACTTTGCTTGGTATCGTTAAAACAACGGTGCAAAAATGATGCGCGAAACAAAGAATCTATTTTTAGCTCTATGCATGCCAAGTTTTGTATTGTTTACCTTTTGCATTCTCTTTCTGCTGATAAGAACGTATGCAGACAAAGAATTTTTACGTGGCATAAGTATTTTGACGGAAACTTTGTGTAAATATTTTAACAGTTTTGAGCACGTGATAACCAAAAAACTTGTGTAGTTAACTTTAATTTACATTAAACGTTGATAACAAAATAAAAATTTATTAAAATTTATTAAAAACCATGGGTAAAACGGCTGAGTTGAGTTTGGTTGTCAGATCTTCAATGGTAGCGAAGTTTAACGCTGGAACGGCAGTAAAAGACATAGCAAGTGAGTTTAATGTGTCGCGTCAAACTGTGCACTATCAAATCAATAAGTTTAAAAAGCATAATGACATCACAAACCTAATGAGATCAGGTGCTAAGCGCAAAACAACGCCCACTGAAGACCGAACCCTTCACAGAGAAAAATGTTACTACCTAAAATCAATAAGATCGCCGTATTGAGCTGTTTTACTTAGAAATCTCTATAAAATTAATGTTTAATATGATATTTTCATAGAGAAATCTTATTAATCTAATGAAGAAAATCTTATCAAATATCTTAAGAGATTTTCTCATATCTTTCAGAAGAATATCGTCTTAATTGAGCTAGAGAATTAGAGTTTCTTATTAATATATCGTTTCAATATGACAAACACTTATTATTGTTTTTTTTGCTTTACGTTCTCAACAAGGATTTTTTTTTAAATCAAAAAGGAGTCTCTATAAACTTTTGAGGAGACTATCTTATCTCTTTTGCATATTTATTCAAAATTGGATGAATAATAAGATCAAACCCATAATCTCATAAGCTAGGAAAGAAATCGTTTAAAATCAAGAAGACTTCCTTATAAAATCTGGAGGAGACTCTCAGATCATTGTATATGGAGTTTATAGTAATATCAATTGGCGATTTTGACTGATTTGGCGACAAAAATCTCTTTCACTCTTATGGATTTTAAATGGGTTGGCGACGAAACATATTTTTTCTCTCACTTCAATTTCGCCAATTGATAATACTATAAACTCCCCATATACAATGCTCAGATCTCCTTTACATGTTTATTCACGATCGCGCAAGCAATAAGAAAATCTTCTTAAATTTTTAATTTAAGAGGGAAAGCTTCTTAAATCAAAAAGAGATCCTATTTTAAAACAAAAGTGGTCTCATTCTTAAACCGTTTTAAAAGAAAATATTCTTAAATCAATAAGATTTCCTTCTTAAAACTCCTATTGTCCGCCTCTCATGTACATGCTAAAACGGTACATTGCAAACGCTAAACGCATTTGGTTTGTGATTTCGGAAAGTGTGGACGTTGTTTTTCCTTCTTAAAACTCCTATTGTTCGTGGATGTTGTTTTTTTACAAAGTGAACAAATTAAAGATATGTAATTAGAAACACAATGACGGGAAATAATGTTAACTGTGAAAAAATACTAAACAGTGTGCAAAATATAACGCAAAGTGAAATTATATGTGTGCCATGCATAACGTGGAATGAAACAGACATTCAAGAAATCCAAGGAATCTATAATTCCTGGGGTTTGAGTGGTTCAACGTTAGATTTTCTTAAAATGTATGGCATGAATTCCATCGAAGTTTTAGAGAAAATGCAGGCCGAAGATGTAGACAAACTATTCGCTTATGTTAACAGCGCGGGGTTTTTTGGCGAGAGAGTTAAATTTATGGCCGGCTTAAGACAGTGGAGACAAGACAGGGTAAGTAGTGATTTCATTGTATTAGTTACAAAAATGGTGATTTGTGCTTTTTTTAGAACATACCCTTACTTTGTGACCAACCTACGCAGTCGCCACCATCGACCCAAAAGGTTCTCGAATGGTTGGAAAAAATATCTAACGACTTGAATTCTTATAATTCTTCCAATTCCCGTGTTTCGGAATCGAATGAAGTGAATCTGAGCAGCATTTTAAAGTCCACTGTAAGAGGACAATTGCTTTTAAGCTTTTATGAAAAAAACGGACACCTCAACAGTAAGATGCAGAAGGAACTTACTCATTGTATTGTATAAAAGTATCTAAGAAATAATGAAATAAAATATGTACCTATATGATCAAAATCGTAATAAACAAAGTGTTTTTATTCAAAAGATGTAAAGGAAGTGATCCTGGAACGAAGAGAAAGGACTAGTTAAAAGTAAGTAGAAAACGTCTGAAATTAATACGGAAAACTTATTGAAATTTAATGAATAACTTCTGGAAACAATATGAAAACTAATTAAAAATATGAGAAAAACTCATAGAAAAAATAGGTGAAGCTTATTAAAAGTATATGGAATTCTTCTACAAACAAAACGGAAAACTTATTGAAAGTAGGTGAAAAATTCGTAGAAACCTAAAGAAACATTATTGAAAGTATTTGGGAGTCCATTTGAAATAATATGGAAAACAATCATTTCAATAAGTTTTCCTTTGTGTTTTAAGGGGTCTTCCACATACTTTCAATAAGTTTCTCATATACATTTATTATAAATATATATAAGATATCTTTTTAATTATATGTGATAATCTTATTAAATCAGCAAACAAGTTTTTAATAAGATTTTCTCTGTTGTCTTAATAAGGCTTTCGTCTTGACTAAAAACCATAGAGAAATCGGATTGTTTTTCTTCTGTTTTATGTAGTCGATTTTTCTCTGTGTTCTACGGGAATTTAAAAGAAATATATTCCTGAAGCCTCAAACTGCTGCAAATCAATGGAATTTGACGGCAACGAATCCAACCAGTGAGCGCACTGTCCGACGACGTTTAATGGAAGGAGATTTTAAAACATTTAAAGCTAAGGACGTGCCGTACATATCAAAGGTAAACAAGCTTAAAAGACTGTCTTTCGCAAAGGAACATCTGCACAAGCCAAAGGAGTACTGGAGAAGCGTTCTATGGACAGATGAAAGCTCCTTTGAGTATAACTCATCAAAAAACAAATTTTACGTTAGATTGCCAAAGGTAGAAAGGCAAAAAAGACGCCCCGTTTGTCAAAAAGTGAGCCATGGTGGAGGCTCTGTCATGTTCTGGGGATGTGTTGCGTATAATGGCCTGGGTGAATTGGTTCCTATCACCGGCTCGATGAACCAAGGTCAATATTTAAGAACCCTAAATGATAATGCCTTTCCTTCCGGAGGTAGGCTTATTGGTGAATCATTTATCCTGCAACAGGACAATGCCCCATGCCACAAAGCCCGGATGATAACTAAATTTTTGAAGGATGTTGGTGTTGCCACTTTGGACTGGCCACCTCAAAGTCCAGATTTAAATATAATAGAAAACGTCTGGTCTCTTTTGAAACGCAAAAGAACAGTTTCTTTAAATAAAACCAGAGAGGAGACGATTTCTGAGGTCACTTCCCTTTGGGAAGAGATATCTCCAGAGATTCTTCAAAATTTAGTAGATTCAGTACCGAGACGCCTTCAAAAAGTTATTGAAGCCAAAGGAGGTTATATATTTTACTAAATTCTTCTTTATTTATTTACTTTTGTTAAGTTTAAAATGTTTTTTTTCTTAGAGTTATATACTTGTCAAAATACTTATGTCAACACACGAAATTACAAATTAATTTATATCTTTTTTGACTTCTATGAAAAAATATTTGTTTGCCTATTTTTAAGTTTGTATTAATTCTTGTCAAGCCATTTAGAAGTTAAACTCAAAAATGCACGATTTTTATTTCGTCAAAATACTTATGCCGACTAGTAAATTATTTATTTATTTTGTCTTTTTTAGTGGCAGTTTTTATCTCTCATAAGCTTTGTCTCTTAATAATTTAATTAATCAGTAAACATTAGTAAGAATCGGTAAAAATAATATTGAGCGGGAATTCTTACTTACGTCAGTGGCGCTACAGTCCGGGATGAACCTGGACCTCGACCAACATGCCTATCCAATTATCCCGGTCCTTAGCTAACTGCCCCCAGTTGCGCACTCCAAGTTGGTTGAGGTCGGTTTCCACTTGTGCGCGCCACTTAAGGCGAGGTCTTCCTCTACTGCGTCCGACGTCTAGCTGGGAATCGAAGACTCTGCGAGCCGGAGTATTGGTGTCCATTCTTTCTACATGTCCTAGCCATCTTAAACGTCCAATGCGGAGTTTTTTGACTAGGAGTATGTCGCTGTACAACTCGTAACTTCGTGGTTGAATCTTCGTCTCCATAGCCCGTTAACGCAAACGGGACCGAAGATTTTCCGAAGAATTTTTCTCTCGAATCGACCAAGGATTTCTTCGTCCGCTTTTGATTCGGTCCATGCTTCAGCGCCGTAGAGCAGGACTGGGATGATCAGGGTTTTATATAGGATCTCCTTAGTAGTTCGACTGAGGGCTTTACTACTAAATTGCCTTCTTAGCCCGAAGAAACAGCGATTGGCAAGAGTAATTCTTCGTTTGATTTCTGACGAGATGTTGTTGTCAGAGTTAATAGCGGAACCGAGGTAGACAAAGTCCCGTAATACCTCAAAATTATATCTGTCAATGGTGACGTTCTGTCCAATTCGTCGATGTTGTGTGTCCTTTCGTGTTGACAGCATATACTTAGTCTTACCTTCATTTACTGCTAAACCCATTTATGCCGCTTCCTTCTCTATACTAGCAAACGTGGCTATGACATCACGTTAAGTCCTACCAATGATGTCAATATCGTCGGCGTATACTAGTAGTTGCACCGATTTTTGGAGAAATGTGCCTCTGGTGTTGGCTCGGGAGTTTTGCACAATCCTCTCAAGAATCAAATTGAAAAAGTCACATGACAGCGCATCGCCTTGCCTAAATTGATAAATAGGTGGTGGGTATCGATTTGGACTTCTTGGGTTTTTTCCAGGATCTGCCGAAGTGTGAAAATTTGATCGATTGTGGACTTTCCTGGCCACAATGATGAGGGCCTATCAGGTTGTTGGTAAACGGTTTCAGGCGTTCACATATTACGGCAGATAGGATCTTGTAGGTCTATAGTTGGCGCAGTTCAGGGGGTCTCCTTTTTTGTGGATCGGGCAAACGATGCTGAGGTTCCATTCTTCAGGCATGCTTTCAACTGACCAGATTTGACTTATGAGTTGGTGGATGTTGCTTACCAAGTCATCTCCACCAGCTTTATAAAGCTCAGCGGGAAGGCCGTAATTTCCGGCGGCCTGATTAAGCTAGAGTTTAGATATAGCTATCCTCACTTCACTTAGGTCGGGAGGTTGGCAGTTTTCGCTGTCGTTGACAATATTAAATGGTTCGTTCTGCCTGACAGCGGAATTTTGTTCGTCATCGCCGTTTAACAGTCTGCAGAAGTGGTTCTTCCATATCCTCAGCATCGACTGTGCCTCAACTACGATATTTCCTTGATCATCTCGACAGGATTCTGTTCGAGTTTGTATCCTTGGCTTTGACGTTTTACACTTTGATAAAACATGCGAACATCGTTCCTGGAGTGGCACTTCTCTATATCCTCGATCGCTCGCTATTCTTGCTCTTTTTTCTTCTTTCTGAAAAGCCGATGTTCTTCCCTTCTTCTTTGCCTATAGAGCTCGATGGCAGCTCTCGTCTTCACCTGCAGCTTAGCCTTGTAGGCCTCGTTCTTGGCTGCGAGCATCTGTCGGCATTCCTCATCAAACCTGGGGTTTCTTGCTGGTGGCCGCGAGAAACCTAGCACATCAGTTGCGGCTGATCTAATGGCTTGTTGGCATCGTTGCCATTGTTCTTCGACATTAGATGCTGGTGGTGTGTTGTGGGTCGAGAGGTTAAGGGATACGCGTTGCGCGAAGGTCTTGGCGGTCTCTGGCGATTGCAGTCTTTCGACATTAAATTTTTTCACAGTATATCTGTTTTTTTGTGGCGTGGTGGATTTCCGCATCCTTACCTTGGCTACAACAAGGTAGTGGTCCGAGTCGATGTTAACCCCTCGGAATGTTCGGACATCCAAAATACTGGATGCGTGCCTCTTGTCTATCGCAATGTTATCAATTTGGTTGACTGTTCTTCCCCTATCTCTTTATGTCAAAAATGAAAAAAAAATAGCCACAAGCTATTATGGTTTTAGCTTTATTTTAGTGATCTTAAAATCTTAAGTAGGAGATTTTTTAAACACCTTTAGTGTCATCAACTTAGGTTAGGTTAGAGTGGCTGCCAGCGATTCGCAGGCACACTTATACCAGTTTTTGAACCATTGTCCGTTCTCCTTGTGACCTGTGAAATAACCAAATGAGCTATTAATGAAACAGAGGACACTTCTCACTTCCGTTTTTGTCAAATCGCTGAGATTTTGGAAGAAGTAAGCTCCAAGATTAGGCTTTTGTTTGATAGGGCCAGGTAGTTACAAAGAAGGTGACATGCAGAAGTCGTTTGAATGAAGCCTTTCTGTGTGCCTACCTATAAGACAGTGTCCAGTCATCACACCTATGATGGCACTAATGTGCGGTTAAATAAATCCATTTTTTTTGGTTATTTGACACGTCGTGCCATGATTCCATCTGAGATTTGATTTGCTATTAGCATGCTGCGTCAGTAAGCTTTTGCATGTAGCGATAGGAATACCTGTCGGGTCCCATGCTTGTGTCGGGTCCCATGCTTGGCGAGTTCATCAGCCTTACAATTCCCTGAAATGTCACTAAGCTGTTACGTGTCGCTTAGGGGACGCATTGCTGACATGCTGGTACCCGCCTTCTTTGCTCGCCGGAGGGCGCAGGATCTTGTCCCCCTAACACGCCTACAAAAAAATAACTCATGCCAGACTTTCAGTGCGCGTTGTTGGTATGCGCTTGCGAGTAGGTGCCTCTACCCACCCTACCTTGACCATCATCTCGCTGGATGGTCCCTTATCATGGCATTTTCCTCCTTATGTGTTCCGGCACATCTTTCCCATTTCCTCTTTCCTCATCCTCAATCAACCTCTTTAATTAAAACATTTTTACTTATTTTGTTTCTCAAAATTCATAATTTTTATTAATTACTATCATTTTCAGCAACTAATCATGTTTGTAATCTCTTATTCTGTTTGACTTTTTAAGTTCTTTACTTTACTTGCACAAAGGTAATTCTCACTTTAAGTTTATCTTTGAATAATTGCAAAGCGCGTATACCACTTTCGAAATATGGGCTTCAGGCCATCTTTTGCTTATAGGTATATTTAATATAACAGTGGTCCCCCTCCCCGAGATTTCGAAATAAATCTAATACAATTTTATAAACAATTAAAAGTTGTTCAATTGACTCACCCTTTGTTATTGCAACTGGCGATGAAGTTGGTGATTTAACTAGCGTATTCCCTTAGCGTATTCACTATATACGTGTAAGATGTATATTCAAAGATGAGCTCTTTTGTTTAAATTGCCATTTATATTAATTTTTAAATTTACTTTTATCTCACCGATTGCAAAAGAGAAACAATTTAATTCTGATATTGATATTAGGGTTTTAAAACAAAAGACAATAAAAACATATGAGAAGGCTACAATCCGCTGTGCGGATCGTTGAATACCCTATCCCATCCTATCCATAAAACTAAAATCCCCAAAAAAGTGGGCATGGCTAAAAACACGATGTGGATAAAATAGAAAAAATGATATAGTGACAACAAATTCTTCAGACTGCTTACAAAACAGTTTTACGGTTCTACAAAAGACAAGGTTTTCTCCTGCATATGTTATGGGGTAGTGTGTAAAAATGGTTTTTATATAAAAACGCCCCCAAAAAGTGGGCGTGGGTTGAAATAGTCTATGGACGAAATGTTCATATTTATACTACTAATGATTCTGCATCAAAAGTTTTTTCGAAAATTTTAAAATTTGACCGAAAAACGTTTTTTATTAAAAACGCCCCCAAAAAGTGGGCGTGGCAAAAAACTTTATATGAACGAAATACAGATATTCAGATTGTCTAAATATGTTGTTCAGAAAGTTTTTCAAAATTCATTATGGTTTGGCCAAAAAATACGTTTTTCTAAAAAGGGGGCGTGGCAGTGGGCGGATTTCAAAAATTTTTACACTTGTTCTGCTGGGAGCAACAAAGAGCACGTGTACCAAATTTCATCCTTCTAGCTCAAAATTTAAGGCCCAAAAACTGGTGACGTACGGACGGACGGACGGACGGACGGACGGACGGACGGACGGACGGACGGACGGACAGACATGGCTAAATCGACTCAGCTATCGATTCTGAGTCGATCCATATACTTTGAGGTATATGTAGCTAAATTATTTCTCTATGTTACAAACTATGTATCAAAACTAATATACCCCTATGGGATAGGGTATAAAAAGGACAAGCTCTTTGTGGTACTCGAACCGGAGTATTCTTCCGTCGAGCGGTACAATGGCTACCAATTCGGCTAGCTTGGCTATATACTTTAGCCGTTTGCTTTCTCAAACGCTGCTCCCTGGTCTTCACTCCCCACTTAATTCTTCAGCGGCCAACGATTCCTGTTGGTCCACTTCTGTCTTCTCAGGGGTTTTATTCACTTTGTCTAAAATGTTTATTACCTGTATCTATATACTTTTCCTCTGAATCTCTAAAATTTATTTGCCTTCCTTAACCCTGGCTATAGGTTCGATTCTGCTTTTCTTCCACTTTTTATTGTAATATGTTTCGTTATTATTATACCCTATCCCATAGGGGTATATTAGTTTTGATACATAGTTTGTAACATAGAGAAATAATTTAGCTACATATACCTCAAAGTATATGGATCGACTCAGAATCGATAGCTGAGTCGATTTAGCCATGTCTGTCCGTCCGTCCGTCCGTACGTCACCAGTTTTTGGGCCTTAAATTTTGAGCTAGAAGGATGAAATTTGGTACACGTGCTCTTTATTGCTCCCAGCAGAACAAGTGTAAAAATTTTTGAAATCCGCCCACTGCCACGCCCCCTTTTTAGAAAAACGTATTTTTTGGCCAAACCATAAGGAATTTTGAAAAACTTTCTGAACAACATATTTAGACAATCTGAATATCTGTATTTCGTTCATATAAAGTTTTTTGCCACGCCCACTTTTTGGGGGCGTTTTTAATAAAAAACGTTTTTCGGTCAAATTTTAAAATTTTCGAAAAAACTTTTGATGCAGAATCATTAGTAGTATAAATATGAACATTTCGTCCATAGACTATTTCAACCCACGCCCACTTTTTGGGGGCGTTTTTATATAAAAACCATTTTTACACACTACCCCATAACATATGCAGGAGAAAACCTTGTCTTTTGTAGAACCGTAAAAGTTTTTTATAAGCGGTCTGAAGAATTTGTTGTCACCATGTCATTTTCTTTATTTTATCCATATCGTATTTTTAGCCATGTCCACTTTTTGGCAATTTTAGTTTTACAGATAGGATGGGATAGGGTATTCAACGATCCGCACAGTGGATTGTAGCCTTCTCATATGTTTTTTCGTAGTTTTGTTCACTTCTTGTATTTATTTTTGTATCAAACTGATTTTAATTTCGTCTAGCACTTTCGCCTTCAGACCTCAATGGCGTCTGCCTTTATCCACTGTCGTTTGCACAATGGACATTCCTACTATGTAATATAGAATCGCAGTTACAACCGACGGCTTTGAAACTCTCTTGCTAATTTCAGTTAGTTACCAATCTTCAAAATATGACCCTTTTATATAGCCTGATTTTAGGGGTTTTGTACAGAATACGATACTCGAACATAGGTACCAACCCAAAACTAGTTTTCAATTATTTATTTTTTTACCAGACGTCATTTAAGTCGACAGTCTGTTCGTTTGTGAGTGTTTTCTATGTATTGTTTTCCTTTTTTTTATTTTGTTTAAATTCTATTTCGTAATGATGGTCGCTTGGCTGTCCGTGAAGGTGGTGATATCCTTGGCAGATATTATTTCTCTTTCAGCCAAGATAAGGCTTCTATATCGCCACGAGTTCCGCCTGGAACACGCTGCAGTGATCAGAAAGACGGAAATATAGGCTGAGATTTAAGGCTGAACTATAATAGAAGCTGGTTGCCGACGACCACTTCCGTAACTGTGCGAACACATGCAATTTGTATTGTACGACCATAATAGCTTTTCGCTTCGATTCGTTAAGTTTTCGTTCACTTTTGCTCACTTACGAAAAAGCGAATTGATTCGCTCTTTCTCTTTCTTTTGTTCTTTCATACACAAATTTTACATTTCATTTCAACAGCTGTTTACATTTAAATTTGTAAGTTCCTAAGCAACGAAATTTTGTTTTTATTGTTTGCAATTCCATTCTCAAAAGTCTATTATGGGCAACTCGAGTAATTGAGAATACGGAAGAACACTTAACTTAGAATTTTGACATTAGCTTCCGATTGCTTCCGTCTATTATAGTTCAGCCTTTAGCCTGTCGGAGAAGACACTAGCACCCAATTCGTCATTTGTTTTGGAGCCATCATCGATATAAAAATGGATCGAAATATTTTGTGACCTGGTTACTCTTGTCAAAGTTTAACCTGGTAAGGGCGTATTCGGTGTTTTCAGGAATATTTGTATGTTCCTTTAGAATTTTTGAGTGACGATAGATTTCTCTAGCGCTGTCCACCATACTACTATCCCATAAAGAAGTATCGGTCTTATAACTGAGAAAGAAAGCCAATGCGTGATACGAGGTTGCATTCCCCATTTCATTCCTTTATCTTGCGACTGTCGCTTTCTTTATTCTTTCTGTTATGTCCTGTCCAAAAAAAGTCCCAGGTATTTTGCTTTTTCTGAGAAGGCTAATTCGATTTCGTTTATTGGCGTGGGTCAATGTGAAAAAATTTATATTTCCTAGTGAACAGGATTTGTCAGATCATCACGAGAGGTGTTGCTACAGATGGCAATTAAACCCAAACCATCCGCGCGCCTTGACTCTAAATAAAATAATTTGGGTAAACTCAGCACCGAAAGACAAGACATGGAAAACACAAAAACATTTCTCATTTGTTAATAGTATTCGTCTTTTTATTTATATTTAATATTTATAATTACATAATCATATAAACGTATAACAAAACATTCTTTTTATCAGATACAACAACCAAATTAAATATTATTTATAAAAGTTCGAATTACAATAATAATGTACTATCGAATGCATTGTGTCGGCGCGCGTCAAACAAAAAAAAGTTATTCGATCCGATTAATCGTAAAAAACTGATTAATCATCAATCTTTAAATTTATATAAAGAAAATGGCTTCTGTGACTGAAAGAACACTTCTTCGATATTGTTTTTATTTTTAAATACAAATAATTGGTGCGTTATAAATAAATTATTTGTGTGTTAAATGTTCACGCGAAAAACACAGTTTCATTGGTACATATGTTTTTATTTAAACATAATATACATACATACGTCCAAAAAATATTTACAATTTACACTATAGCTACACGCAGTTAAGGTTTTTGTGTTTGTTTATTTTTTTTGTTAATTATGATTTTTATTTTTTTAAATTAATTTATTAATTATTTTCAATTCAACAGTTTGTTGATTTGAGCAGCTTTTTTTAATCTTTGCAATGGTTCTATTGCTGAACTTCTATTCTTCGCCTACGAACTTACAAACGGTGATAGATCGGGAAATTTGAATAGATTTTGCGGTCTTGACCGTTGAACACGATGTGATGGGGCGTTAACTGCTGGTCCAGATGCTGGGAACGAGTTGCCACGTAGGTAGATACCGCACTGAGAGTTGCAAACTTCGTCGCGTAGAATTGCATCTCTTGGCCATTGGCGAATGAGTTGGCCGCAATCGGTAATCCTAAGGGATGCGCATTGAGGCTGAAAGTAGACGATTTGGTATGACTTGGTTGGGTCATTAGTTTTTATGTAAACTTACGCCATCTGCAGAGCAAACACAACTTGTACATGGGGATGGGAATGCTGATTCTCCTAATTGAATTTGACGATTTCCGATCTGGCAGCCTTGAACGTTTTCGCGCCATGCGCTAAGATCGATTTGTGGCATAGATTGGCATGGAACACGTGGGTTACTGAAATAAAAAAGGGTGAGATCTAAGTAAATGGAGGGAATGTGAATGATTGTAAAAACTTACAGGAAGTTGCTTGGTAAATCGAATGCAGCACGTTGCATATCGCCGGGGATTTCAAGATTCTCGCAAATAATCTTGGCCAATGTTGTTTTTCTGATTTCGGCCAATTGCGCTTCAGAGAATTTAACCTCCGGACTTTCGTTTTCATACCTAAAAATTAAATAAATAAATTAAATACAAATATTTAGCTGACTGAAGCTGAGGAAAATAATCTATATTTTGTAAATGTTTGGTAGAGCAAATGAATGAAATAATAGGATTTAAGTATATAAGTCAATAGGACAATACTCTGTCAGACTTCGATAAAAATACTGATCTGGACTATTTCTAGCTAAACTTCGAATTTTCTCATCTTTTGTGGTCCAGTGGCAATCATGCTACAGCAGCATGTGATACCAAAATAAATTATCAGGACGCTGATTGAGTAATTTTAAAACGATCGTCGTCGAAGTGATTGTATAACAGGGTCGTTAATCACTGTCGAACTGTTATGTATGTTATACATATGAAGCTTAATCGATTCTTCTATGGATTAGACATTTTAACTTAAAACAAACAATTGAAGTTGTTTTGGACGGTTTTTATACTGCACCACTAATTAAAAAAAAAATCAGCTCCTTTCTTTAACTTCTTATCGATTTCATTTTTGTGCTGAGGATGAGTACTCTCAGTACTCTCGTATTCGTTTTCAGGTCCTTGACCTTCGTGAAAGTAAAACAAAAAAATAGGTAAATCCAACGAAGTAGAATTTAATGCTTCCAAAACACATTGGGGTCTTCTGTGATTAAAGCGTAACCTAAATATACGACCATTAACCATGAATGACACTTAAATCAAAGAATCAAAAAAAAAAAACGGTTCATACTCAGTATGTGTGTTAGAACCGACCTTCGTTGGAACGACCACATTTCAATGTTGCTAAACTAGAGCGAAATGTCAACCTTCCCTAGATCAATGTAAGAAATATTTCACCCCTTCTGAACTGGTCCCAATATATAAAGCGTTTATATGTCCCAAACTCGAGTTCAATGATCACGCAAGGTTGCATCAAAAACAACATTGCACGATGGGAAGCAAACGCGTGCGAAACTTATAGGAGATTTAGGAATAGCGAACTTCCTCGTAATATCTTCTTTATTTGTTTTATCGCTGCTTTAAAAATGCAAATATCTAGTAGCCAGTTCCATTCCACCCATTCAACGATTCAGCCGAAATACTCTCTGTGCTATGAATACAAATCAGTTAACCCATAAACATATCTTCCAACGAATACGGAAATATAGAGATTGGTTCCTTAGCACGAATGTGGAATGTGCTACCAAACTCGGGTTTTCCTTTCTATATAGTTTGCAGACATTTCAAACCAATGTACATCGGTACCTCATTTCTTGTAAAAACACAAAAAGGATATTCATAGCCCTTTGAGTACGCGCAAATAATAAAAAAAGAGATTGAGCTCGATCGCCAAAAACGATCTCATATAGACAACCGCAATTAAATGATCGCACTGCACTGCAGCAAATCAAATGACTACGTACGATCACTACGCTATTAGGGTAAATCCTATAAAGGACCTCCAACTTAGGTTCTCCATTTATTGTGTATACGAAGTTGTATGTATATTCTTTGTACGATTCTTACATCAAACCGCAATACCGATCAGCCACTAGCTATAGCTGTCAGCATCGCAACACGAAAGATTGAAACTGAAATTTAAGGTATTTCCCATACCTACACATATTTTGCTTACCGATTTTCAGCAAATTGTAAGCAAAAACATTTCTCAAGTAAAAAATACTTAGAATCAGTAAAAATAATATTGTTCGGGTTCAGACCTATCATTTTTCAAGATGCTATAACGATCATTAGAAAGTTCTGTCATTTTAATAACCATTGTGAGGGTACAACCATACTTGAGGTTAGGTATGATCATACAATAGATTAATGAGAATGACACATTGGCATGAAGGAAGAAGTGAACACACGTCATTGGATCGTATGTGATTAATGGCGTTTTCCATTGGGAAAAAATCAATTTTTTTTTTGTTCTGAAGCTGTCAAAAGACCGATTTTGACAGTTGTTGTGTTCCATTGGGCAAAAAAATTTTTTGATCTTAGATCAACTTTGCAAATCTGTATTTTTCGGCAGATTTACCAATATCAATACAAATGATAGCTGTCAGTTTGACTAGAGTGATTTTCATTTTGATTTATTACTTTGGTTGTGAAAAACAAGAGTGCTTTGCGTTTGAATTTATTAATGGATATAGACACAGAAAATAAAGTTATACGTGGAACGTGAACTATTAAATTCATCTAGTTCGACTTCGTCCTCGGAAAGTAATGAAGATAATTTCTGTATTTTCAAATTTTTGTTATGATTTAAATTTTGGCAGCTACACTGACACTAACTTCACAGACACGAAATGACACCAATACAATGACAAAAAAATGAATCTAAATTGTGTTCCATTGACACTCAAAAAGATCAAATTTCAAATCAAGATCTAGATTTCCCAATGGAAAATGCCATAAATTAATGATAACAATCATTACTTCAGAAAATTAAATCTGGATCATTAAAAACAAATAATGATTTAATGCGAACGCTTTTATTTAATATTTTTGGATGAACTTGTTTTAAATCCATAAGATCCATGATTCAGTTCAATAAAAAAATGCTTAAAGTAAAAAAAGATTTCGAATGACGATTTTCAACGATAGCTATAACTAGTGCCTTGGACCTATGAAAATGTTTAAAAGTTCAGTTCGTCACCAAACAAAAACGCCATACTTTTACAACTACCTGTGGATTTATTTTTATTATTATAATGCGACTTACCAGAAACGATCGCATTTCCTCAACTGTCTGAATTGGATTCCAATGATACATGCCAATGTTGGACCAACCAAACCACCCTGTAATGGTCTTTCTGTCATTGCACCGGGGAACAGATCAATATCATCAACGGAAGCGTAGATTTTCTTAAAGCGATTAATAACTTCTGGTGGAATTTCACGGCTTAAATCGGACCATGTGCTGGCACGCTTAAGATTACACAATGCACGATAATTGTTGTATGATGGAATACCATGATCACGGGCTACAAAAAAATTAAAAAAACATTTTAAAATTTTAATAAAATTATAAAAAAAGAGCTTTCAAACTTTTACCTCTTTGAACATTTAGAGCAATCAAATCAATTCCAGAGAATGGAATCTTTCTATCTTCGAACAAGTGATTTGTTACTTCACCAGTAATGAACTGATCAAGGGTTTCCATGGGAGTGGCGACAAGTCCTCTGCTAATTTCATCAATAATTCCAGGCTAAAAAATGAGTGACAGAAATAGAAAATTTTGTTATAATTATTAAATTTGATATAATTTGTAATTAATTTGCATCACAAAATGTTGTACAAACAGTATTCGGGTTCTTTTGTGGGTAGAATAATGGAAACTGTCAAATCTATAAAATCGGGAGAGGACTCCCTCATTTGAATAAAAATAACTTTAATGCCAATCACATGAAAGTACCCGAATCAGAGCGAATATTTCAGAATATTTCAATACAGTCGGAAGCAATCGGAAGCTAATGTCAAAATTTTACGTTAAGTTTTCTTTAGTACTGTCAATGGCCGTGTTCCGGATTTTAGATTTCTACTGCAAAATGAGGTGATGCGATGTGAAAGGCAAAATCTCAATGAATGCCAAGGTACCTAAATGTCAAACTATTTTGCAAGTTCATTTTACCACATTTATAGATTTTGATTTACTTTTATCTATTCAGAATAATTATTCTTCAAGAAAAATGTAAGAAATAACCTAAACAAAGCCATAAAAATGGAATCAAAAACATCTTCATGACAGTTCGACGCAAAATCAGCTGTTTCACTCATATCTTATATAGTTTTCGATTGGGATTTGCTCTCAGATTTCAGATTTTACCGGTCCCAATCGAAAATAAAAGAGGTTGATCTGGTTTTGTGTATGTGTTAGTGTGCCATTTGACAGCTTATTGTTTATCTTAGCAGTTAAAGCTATCATTGAGAACCATCATTTGAAATTTTCTTTTATCTACTCATTACGGCTTTTTTATAAATTCAAGCATTGGCGAGTTGGTGTCAAAACAACGCTTATGAATTTTAGAACATGATTATCCAAAAATATTTTAGTTTTCGCAGAAAATCACTTTTTAGTTTTCACTGATCACAAAAAATACAAATCAAACTGCGAAATGCAAACTTCAAACTGACATAAGTCAGATGGTAAATGTTTTTGTGTTGGTGCATGTAGGTGTAAATCTTACTTGGATTCCAGATTCTTCAAAAGTACTCTGGAGTAAAAAAAAAGAGTGCTTTTTGTATCCAATTCGAAAACGCTGTAAGTGTCCATGCGTAAATTTTCAACTTGTTTGGCCAGTCATTTCACCTCAAATGTCACGTGACTAATATGGTCGATTGACCAATAAGAGCAGTGCACCCGCAAAGTTAACTTGGTAAAACTGAAATCCACTTTTGTGAATGGAAGCGATTGTCAGAGTGGAAGTCGTTTTGTCTGTCATACGTGTGTGTTACAATATTTTTTTGTTGCTTATGAACTTACAAATTTAAATGTACACAGCTGTTGAAGTGAAATGTCAAATTTTTGTATAAAAGAACAAAAGAAAGAGAAAGAACGAATTAATTTGCTTTTTCGCAAGTAAGCAAAAGTGAACGAATCGAAGCGAAAAGCTATTATGGTCGTACAATACATATTGCATGTGTTCGCACAGTTACGGAAGTGGTCGTCCGACACCATCTTTTATTACATTTCAGCCATTACGGTTCCGCAAAGGCAAATGGAAAACGACAGTGTCCATGTTTATAATCCTTCAACTACTTTTTATATTTATTTTGAACTTAAGTATTGAAATACACTTTAAAATTGTATGACTAAAAAATTAGCACTTTTTTGTTCTACATAACTTCAACTGGGTGCTTCAAAAAAATTCATGTTTTAAAAAGTGCGCCATTCATGCTGTAGGGGTCGTAGCGGTTGAGAGTGGACTCGTTTGCAAGCATTGTTCTCTACTCCAGTCGGTCGTCATCATTCATTGCAACAGAAAGGAGCTAGCGTTTATTTTCGAACGGATGTTCACAATCCAGCGCCTTGACCCATCAGATCATCTGAGAACATTAAGGCAGTGGGAGCTTTAATCTTCTAATCACCACCGCATGTACTTAGACTTTTCGATCGTTATATTCTTTACGATCTTCATTACCGTCCGTTCAAGTTGGAAATTATGGAGAAACTCTCCGAGTGCAACTTAAATTCTCGGGGGAACGTACTTCCAGAGGATGCCATTGTTTTTTTTGTGATGAAACCCATTTTTACTAAAGTTAATGTTTCAAAACAGAACTTGCACTACAGGGCTGACACCAATTACGGAGAATTGTATCAAAGGCCTTTGCATCCACCTAAAGTCTGAGTAAGTTATGGAATTTCCTTATTAGGGATCAATTGGACTAAGGGGACAAATTGGTTCCAACAGGATGGAGCAATGGCTCACACCTCAAGGGCATCGATGGCTATTTTGAGGGAGCACTTTATGGAGTCTCTCATCAAAATAAGGGGTTATTTTGAGTTGCCAGTCCGCTCCCCTGATTTTAGCCTTTGTGATTTTTTTAAGGGGTTTTCTTTAACCGTCTAAGGACCCTATAAGACTTAAAGGCCAATATACAGGCAGAACCGCTACTGTGCTGGAAAGGTCATGACAAACATGGCCGTAACCTACAGTAGCATTTGCAAATTTGAATAAATTTGGAAGCGAAACTCTGCGAAAGTGTTCGTGTACTGAAAATGCTTTGAAAAAAATTAACCAAGAAAATATTTAGTTTAGTTAAAAACTGAACAAAACTGTCAAACGATAACATCCAGGAAGTGGTGTCATCGTTTTAGTAGCCACACCTACAATTTTTGTATTGTTTGTAGATTTATTTAAATAGATATCTTGGCGTGAAAATAAGTTAAAAAGGATTGATAGGCAAGGCACTGACGAAGTATATTTTTCGTTGAAATAAAATAATTCTCCGTTAATATTTGACAGTTTTCATTTTTCTTCACACAAAAGTAACCGAACGGACCTAATATGTGTACAAAAGCATTCCAAAGCTAATGTCAAAATTGTACTTTAAGTACCTAAATAATTACTGAATTAATTAAATTGCCTATAATTGGCATACATGAAAACAGCAAATGACTCCTTTTTTATACCCTATCCCATAGGGGTATATTAGTTTTGATTCATAGTTTGTAACATAGAGAAATAATTTAGCTACATATACCTCAAAGTATATGGATCGACTCAGAATCGCTAACTGAGTCGATTTAGCCATGGCCGTCCGTCCGTCCGTCCGTACGTCACCAGTTTTTGGGCCTTAAATTTTGAGCTAGAAGGATGAAATTTGGTACACGTGCTCTTTGTTGCTCCCAGCAGAACAAGTGTAAACAGTTTTGAAATCCGGCCACTACCACGCCCCCTTTTTAGAAAAACTTATTTTTTGCCCAAACCATAAGGAATTTTGAAAAAGTGTCTGAGAAACGTAGTTAGACAATCGTAATATCTATATTTCGTTCATATAAAGTTTTTTGCCACGCCCTCTTTTTGGGGGCGTTTTACGGTCAAATTTTAAAATTTTCGAAAAAAAAAATTGATGCAGAATAATAAGTTATATTAATATAAACATTTTGTTAATAGATCATTTTAGCCCACGCCCACTTTTTGGGGGCGTTTTCTACCAAAAACCCCATAGTATATGCAGGAGGAAAACGATGTGTTTTGTCAAACAAAAAAATATTCTGATAAACTGTTTGAACAATATATTGTTTTGACAATGTCATTTTCTATATTATAGGCCAATAAAGCCCACTTTTTGGATATATTCATTTTAAGGATGGGACGGGATAGGGTATTCAACGATCCGTAGAGCGGATTGTAGCCTTCTCATATGTTTTCCAAGATGCGGTTGTTTGTACAAAAAATGAAATAATGAACGAAAACTTCTTGTTTTGCATAATAAACGTTATAGCGTTTTCGATTGGGATTTTCAGATTTGCTCTCAAGATTTAAAATTTGTACTCGTCCCATCGAACGTAAGGAGATTGTTCTGTGTATGTCTGCTATTGCGCCATTGAATGTATTACGAAAATGGATGAGAAAAATTTAAATGATTACATTGTTGAAAACAATGAATAAGGAATTATTTTTGTGGCAATCCAAGAAGCTGTCGCTTGATATAGATGATGAGGAAGGCGACGACGATGATGAGGAAGAATATTCCAATAATTTATTTAATGTCGATTCCATTTTTTCTTTATATCAGTCCTATCGAGGTATCCGTCGGAGCGTATAATTTTCCGCAATGCTTATGTCGTCGGACGTTCAAATTCCATTCGAGGTATGTGTCATCGGAAAAAAATACTACACAATGACAATTGCGACGGCTTCACTTCACTACAATTTGTAAATAAATTCTGCGTAGAACTTGTGTCGGAGGAAATCGGAAAAAAATGCACTTAGCTGTCAAAAATTTCAAAAAAAATGAAAAATGAACGCACCTCAAAGCAAATCGCTGGTATGCGTTACAAAATGTCGGAGTAATATTCCTAACAGCTTTTCGAAGAATGCCTTGAAGCAAAAATCCTCCGAATCGTAAAAAATCGGAGAATTTTCCGCTCCGACGGATACCTCGATAGGGCTGGATATGTTCTCAAACTGTGAAATGCAATCTTCAAACTGACATAAGTCAGGTGTCAAATGTTTTTGTGTTGTTGCATTTCTCACTTCTCACTAGAAAAAAAGGGTGCTTTTGATCTAGAGCAAAAAAGTGATCTAGATAAAAAAAGTCCTTTTTTATGTGCGTTTTTCTTGTTGTGCATAATGAACGTTATTGTCATATTTTATTTATTTTAAGTAATAGCACCTAAGTTATTTTAATTGGCTCATCTCTTCCGAAAGTCTGATAAACATCTAAGGTATAAAAGGAAGCTTCACAAATTTGAGGATCGGAATAGGTGTTAAACTGTAGGTCCCATTCTTTGTGGCAAACATATAACTGAATTAACAGGCTATATTTGAGCAATAGTAGGGGCCCTAAATTCCTCATATATATACATTTTTTATTTTCGTCTGTATGTTGGTATCGACTGTACATCGTTGTTATTTGACAGCTGTCATCTACGAATATTAATGTTTAGTTTACCACTACCGAAATGGCGAGATTTTTACGAAGACATAGTTTGGCCATCATATTCATAATGAACCTTCTTGCCATAAGTTTGATTGTATCATTTCAAACCTGGAAGAGACCTTTCCGTGATCGTGCATTTTTGCTTTTAAGTTCTATCCCAACAATGTGTTTAAACATTTAAAGCTAATTCGGTATCTTTACTTGAAACATGAAAAGGCTGATCTGATTTCAACTCTTTGTTCGTTTCACCAACACATTTAATATACAAATTTAAGGCAACTGCCTCTTTTTTATATATTATTCGGATCTGACGTCCATACTTCGTCTCAAAGTAATGGCGTTTTCCATTGGGAAATCTAAATTTTGATCTGAAATTTGATCTTTTTGAGTGTCAATGGAACGCGACTCAGATTTATTTTTTTTTGTCATTGTATTGGCGTCATTTCGTGTCTGTGAAGTTAGCGTCGGTGTAGCTGCCAACATTAAAAACCTAACAAACATTTGAAAATATTTAATAGTTCACGTATAACTTTCTTTTCTGTGTCTATATCCATTATTAATTAAACCCAAAGCACTCTTGTTTTTCACAACCGAAGTAAAAAATCAAAATGAAAACCACTCTTGTCAAACTGACAGCGATCATTTTTTATTGGTGTTGGTAAATCTGCCGAAAAATTCAGATTTGCAAAATTGATCTCTGATCAAAAAAAAAATCAATTTTTTCGCCCAATGGAACACAACAACTGTCAAAATCGCTCTTCAGATCAAAAAAAAAATTGATTTTTTTCCCAATGGAAAACGCCATAAGTGACGTGTTTTGACGTGTTTTTGAAAACATTTTTTTTTTGAAAAAATATTCAATGAAATGCTTGAACACTTTATATAAATAAGGACAGTGCTATCTTCTAAATTCCGCCTTAAGAAAAAAGACACCCTACACTGTCTGTCACTTTGACTGAAGGAATAGAAATAAATTATATAAACTCACCTGCAACAAAGCATCCATCTTGAAGAATCCATCGCGCAACAATAGGGGTGGATCAACGGGCTGATGGTTAACACTCAAACGGGGAATATGTGGTCTCAAAAGTGAATGTCCAATGCGGAATGCGGCAGCAGCAAATTCATTGAATACAATAGGACTGCACGATGGGTTGTAGTCCTTATAGTATCCCTGTGGCAAGAGTTTAAGTCCATACAGGTTGACAGCATTCCAGCTGAGAATACGTGGCAGGAATTCATTGAACACGGTATGTTGGAACTGAGCACTAACAATACGCCTTGTGTGATGATAGAGCTGATCGCCAGACCAGTGGGGGTTCACGCCACGCAATCCTTCAACGATGCGATTGTGCTCTCTCAAGAAAATAGTATGAATGGCAGTTAGACCTGGCTGTTCAGAGGCACGATCATCTCCACCAATGAAGCAAAGACGATTGCGCGACTTGCACTCTGGATGTGAGTTACTTTGGGGCAGTAGTTCCTTTCCACGCACCGGGTGAATTGTTGAGTTCATTCGTCCTGAGAATCCACGGAGTTTATTCGAAACACAATTGTTTTCACCATAAATCATAGAAGCGTCCAAGAAATGTGAGTTTTGATTAACTTGATCACGAGGACCGAGAGTCAATTGTCCTGGCAGCGATCTCATCGAGGGGAAGCACAGACGTTCGCCACTGGTTACGTTGACTTCAGGATAAAAATAGTCTCCGGCTGGTACAGGGAATGGATTACATTCGGGATGGACAGTTTGTGGGGAATCACAACGACGACAGCTAGGAATAGATTCGTGGAAGCCCTTGTGAATGGGTGTTAGTGTTAAATCGTGATCAACGAACTGCGCGAACTGCATGACCATGAGGGAATAGCGGGTATGCAAGTTGGAAATATCGGGATGGATAAGAGTTGAGATTGTTCTAGGATTTGGTAGTGGAGCTCCAGTAATGGACACAATACGTGGTTTGGATACACCATCGTCATACTGGGCAGGAAGCAAACGGGAGAATGTTGTCAAAGATTTACCCCACGTTGGATTACGCAAGTTGTTGCAATAGCCAGTCAAGGTACGGAATGGAGTGGTGGTATCACATTGCACTGGAGGATCATCACATTGCTGCTCGACATGTTGACGGGCCGCAACATTGCCCGATAGGAAAGTGCTGATATCGATGGTTTGAAGAGTTTCAGTCAATTCGTTGCGATTGAAGACGTTCAGACCACCATCGAACACTTGACGCTTTCTCCGTGTGATTGAGTTAAGAGTGTTGAGGATTTCGTTAGAAGTCAGCTCAAGCATAAGTGAGCTATTGGCAAGAAGAAGTGCAGCACGGTTGGCCTTGCTGAATGATGCAGCTACACCGTCGGGAGATCTGGCATCAATTCCACCCTCTGCGAAAAAAAAATTTAATTACCGATTTGTCTTGAAATTGACTTTGTATTTGTTGAACTTACGTGATAGCCAAGAATCATATTCGAAGCGTTTACGGACGGTGAGTTCTTCCTTTGCCCTCTCGACAGCAGCTTCTACCAAAGCAGGGCTTAGGTCTTTCATGGCCTCAATAACATGTGGTTCTACTTCAACGTCATCCTTGTGATCCTCCTCGTTTTGATCAACTTGCCATGCGCGCAAATCCAACTTTGGCAATTGATTGCAGGCCAGAAGGGAATTTCTGAAAAGGATAATAGATGTTAGGTTCTAGATATTAACATTTAAAGGATTTGATAAGAAATTCATGCGACGACTGCAAAACGAATTGAAAGATATGTATACCACGTATATAATTATAGAAGAATATCATCTCATCTTTAAGGTCCTCATAAACGGCGTATACCTCACATTTTTCTTAAGACGAAGTAAAGAGGACATTATCGTCTTAACATTTTTTTCGATTTTCATCTAGATGACGATGAGGTTGGGCCAAATTTAACGATCAAAATAGACACCAAGACCTTAAAACTGTCGAGACGACAGACAGATTGTCCTGACAGAGTATTTTCACATTTTGGGAAAGCACACATTCGTAAAAAATACATATGCTGTCATTTAGTGGGGTTAAGATTCAAAATATTTAAAAAAAAATCCCACGTACTGAAAGTATTTAAATCAATCAGTTTGTTGAAATGGAACCTGTTCATGTTACAGAATACGTCTTTAAAGGACTGGTCAATGGTGAAGTACCTTAGAGGACTAGATTTGTTTACAATTGACTCCTATCCTATTTTCTAAAGGGTTGAATGGTGAAGAAGAGTCAAATAAAATCATGCTGTTCCTTACAGATAGTGTTTGGATAGAGGAAGACCAATTTGAAACCCAATCCAGAAATGAGAAAGAGGATCAAGAACCGGGTGTCGGATATCCTTAATTAAAACTAAAGAGTTCGGTTGTTGTATTTTAGAGCTTTAGCTTAGGTCGTTGCTGTTGAAGATGCGATTGAGTCAACATGTTTGAATACTCGTACAAAAATATTTCTGAAGCCATTCTCAAGAAATTGCATTATTAATGGGGTCCACGCATTACACATGCCTGCATGCGCAGTATAGTTTATGGTATTTGACTTTTGGCAAACGAAAGGTGGTTGAGATACTTCTTACGTACCATTTAAGAAGAAAATCGATAACGGAAATGAGGGTACCTATCGTATAATTTGGACGATAGTCTCCTACTATCGTTAATGAATTTCGTTTTGAATGTTAGGGAATGAGTACACACTGGTTCCCACCGCTAAGCAGCAACATGGCCATATAAGATGATATCCCCGAGTGCTTTGGCGCAACTGGCGCTTAGTGATGTAATTTTTTTATATAAATAAAATACAAACTTTTTGTGATCTTACACGTTTAGACGGATATTCCGACAAGTTCGCGTTGCGCTCAATGTTGGATCCGATCTAGGCTAAAATCTCTAAAATTACTTTACTTAGACGTAAATGAAAAAGAATCGAAATCCGTCAAATCATACCACGAGGTTGATTGGTTGATTCTTCAATTTCTTAGAGTAATTTTGACTTCAATAACATCAGTTCCTATAGCTATTTTCAACAATTTTTTTTGTGATGACTATGACTAAGTTATTTTAAAAAGGAGTAGTGAAAGCCAATCGCTTAGATCTCCTACCCCTTTGAAAATGTTCATGTCATCAGCATATATCAGTATTTTACTCTCTCGAATACAAGATCTTGCATCGTTAAAATCAAGTATAAATAAGAAAGGGCCTAAATGACTACCTTGGGGTACTCCAGATTGGGCAACAAGAGGGTTGGATTTAGAATCTATATTTTACCTGATAAGTTCTTAATGAGAGATATGATTAAATATGAAACCTGGAGGGAAACCTAAGCCTTAAATTTAAAAATTATGATGTTATGTGATAACTGGTCAAAAGCTTCGGAAAAGACAGTGTATATACAATCGATTTATTTTTTATTTTCCAAACTATTGTAACAATGATGCATAAAAGTTAAGAGATTTGTGACAGTGGATTCATTTTTTTACAAAGCCATGCTGCCCTTTACAGATAATGTTTCGACAAAGGAAGACCAATTTATCACAAATTAAATGTCAAATAACTAAGGAATGCAAGAGAGTTTTGAAATAGGTATATAATTAGAGATGTCTCCTCGCTCACCTTTTTTAAAATCAGGTTTAATAAATGCACTTTTCCATTGAGTTGGGAATACTCCTGCTTTAAGGGAGCTTTCAAACATATACTTTAGGTATGGCAAAAGGGCATCTTTGCATTGCTTTACGACTATTGGTGAGATTCCATTGGGCCCCGCAGAATAATTATTGTTTAATAAAGAAATATATTTAAGTAGTGTCTCATCGTCAAATGAAACATTGCTGACATTAACTTGAGGACAATCATTGAGATAACTGAAATAATGTTCGTCTAAGCCTAGAGGAGTATCAATAAATGATTTACTGAAGTTCTCTGCGAATAAGTTTGATACAATGATGTTTTTGCGTTATTGGAAGAGATGTTGGCTGGATATCCATCCGTTTTTCTCTTCGAATTGACAAGTCCCCAAAAGCGTTTAGAGTCACTTTTAAGAGCGTTCTCCATATTGACTATATAGCCATTATACAAAATGGCGCAAAAGTTGTCACCCGATGTTTTTTGGCCGCCAGTTTTTAAAGTGTTTTGCAAAAAAATCGAAACAATTATTATAGGTGGCACATAAGACATGAATCATGGAATAATTTTTTCTACTTTTTTTTGCTGAAGAATTTAAATATTTGCAACCAAAAAACATCGGGTGACAACTTTTGCGCCACCTTGTATAATCTACTAGACATCGCAGAGAATTCATTAAAGTATTTCTGGTACTTATCATAGTCGTAATGATTCTGGCTTTTTACAAAATGATTCCAGGCGCGGGTTCGTCTGTTTCGAGGAGACTTAATCTCTTTCGTGTACCACGGATGCTGGATTTGGGAATTTTTAGAATGCTTGACTGGAATAGTTCTATCCATGCAATCTTTTATTATAAAATAGAAATTTTTAACAGCTTCTTCTAAATTGGAGAAGCCATCAATCTTCATATTCGAAATAATAATTTCTTCGGATAACCTTTGAAAGTTTGCTTTTCGAAAGTCAAACGAGTATGAACGATGGTACGAATCAGCGTTTTCGTACAGATGTCCGCCTATGTCATCGAAAATATCCAGTGGAGGATGATTTTTGTCTATGTTAGTAATGCTGCTACTAGATTCTAATACTGCAGTACTAACAGAGTCAGAGTCGAGAATTCGATTATTATGATTTTTTATACAGCTTATTTGCTGTAAGTCAAATGATAAAATGTTATCAAGTAATAATAGCACTTTGTTGTGCAGAAACTTCTGGCATCCATTCTATGTGTGGTAAGTTAAAATCGCCCAGCAACGAAATAGTACTGTCACAACAAGATAATTCAAAGATGTATTCTAAAGCATTCGATAGCTCAGAATACAGAATGCATAGACGATATGAAGAAATGTACACATTTGCAACATAAAGCTATTTATTTCCAGTTGATATCTTAACACAGATTATTTCAATGTTAAGAGGGAATGGAAATTATATTTTTCTCAGAGGTAAGAGGACTGCGAATTGCCAAGCGCTTTTAGGTCATTTATATGGCGGTCACTCCTATATTCTGAGAACTCATGATTAAAGAATTCCGAGTCAAGGAGAGTATATCATGAGAAAAGGCTTGGGAATTAAGAAAAAAATGTTTTCGGTTTTGTTTGGAGCCCTCTTACATTTTTGTAGTAAAGGACATTCGGGAGAGTTTTTTGATGATGTGTAAACTCCGCGTTTAGCTCTACGTCGCATACTTTATCAAATACATTTGGAGGTTCTACTATTTTAAATGATGAAACGAAACCATCCGGTTTACTAATTTTAGTACATTTCATAGAAGACCTGTAGGGACTAGATTTTTTGAAACCATGTGACTAATCACGTCTTCGGAGAAAGTGCTTGGTTTCAGGCGTGATTTAAAGATCGATTTAGGTTTTGGTATCGATTCAATTGAAGAAACAGATGCAGTCCTGTTGGAGCTACACTAGATGATGTATTAAGGGCAGTAGGAGAAGTATTGGTTAGAGGCGACCCAACTGACAGATTAGGAACCAAATTCTTCTTTTTTTGCTAGACTTCCATCCATTTTCAGAGTGAATGCTGAGTGGTCGGAGCATAAATCATATCATCTTTCGACCTCCGTCAGATTTTTAGTTAGCCATTTTGCGATAAAGATTTTCAACTATAACGTAGCGGACATCAACATCACTAAAAAAAGGCTAGAGGGAAAGCAATAATTAGTGTTGTTACTGTTTATAATCGAACTCAGACCTTCTGTACAGCCCTTCAGTATTAAGGGCAGTAAGAGAAGTATTGGTTGGAGGCGACCCAACTGACAGATTAGGAACCAAATTAGTTTTGTTTTGATCCTGACTTCTGAGATTAAAGCGTTAAGCTGTCGGATGAGCCGTTGATGGGTTGGTGTCACGCTTACGCTTTCCTTTAAGGGTGACAAGTTTATCACTGGCTGCGTGGGACGGCACAGATTGTATGGACGGTGTTTCAGGATGGTTAATGACATGAGCTTCTTCTTATGGCGCTAAGTCGAACGGTCTTCTTCTTTGTAGTCGGCGCTCAAGGTTTGTCATATCCAGGGTACGGATTATTTCATTATTGCAAATTATATTATGAATACGAGTATGAAGTTTAGGGGCAAATTCCTAAATCTATTAGAGATCCTAGATCTCTGTGAATATCACTATTCCTTATATACCATGGAGCATTCACGATTGCTCTTAGCGTTTTGTTTTGGATTGTGTGCAGTATAACAATATATATTGCTTGGTTTGGTACAACCCCAAAGCTGTATACCGTATGTCGAAGAAGGTTTAAACACTTGTTTACACAGACGCAGTTTGTTGTATACGCTTAGATTCGAATATCTTCCAAGTAGCCAATACATTTCTCCAAGCCTGATTTCGAGCTCATCGCGCTTTTTTCAGCATGTGGTTTCCACTTAAGTCTTGCGTCTAGGGTCGTTCCTAGGTATTTTGCCTCGTTGCCGTATGGTATATGTCCCGACTTAATGAAAACTGGTAAGTTGTTTATCTTTTTGTATGTGAAATTGACATGCGTTGACTTGGTCTCGTTAAGGGCAATTCACAAGGTCTTTGTCCACTCACATAAGAGCCCGTTGGAGTTTTCCCGTTGATGATTCGGCTAAGATGGTCCCTTCATCTTGTGGTATATCTTTTGTGTAGAGTAGGAATAGTATTGGACCGAGAACGCTTCATTGCGGAACATCGGCGTGGATTTCTTTGAATTCTGAGTGTTCAGTCTCATATCTAACACGAAAGAGTATGTTTTCAAGGTAGGATTCCAGTATTTTGTATAATTTGTCCGGTAGGATTGTCCTTAGCTTATACCTTAGTGCCATACCTAGTCAAAACCTTGTGATACGTCGAGAAAAGCGCTAGAGCAAATCTTTTTTCATTCCAGAGCTTTCTCAATTTCATTCGTTATTCGGTACATCTGATTGTTTGTGGAATGTTTGACCCGGAAGGCGAATTGATTATCTGGGATCAAGTGAATTTCTTCAATTACTGGTTGTAATCGTTTTCTCTAAAATCTTAGAAGTTATCGTCAGGAGCGAAATGGGTCTTGTCGTTTGCACTTTTCCCCGGTTTCGGAACCATAATGACATCGGCGACTTTCCATTGTCTTTGAACATATAAATGCCTCAGAGGAGCATTTATAATGTAGAGCATCTTAACTAATGTTTTTTTCGGTAGCTCCTTCAGAATTTCGCCACTGATTAAATCATAACCTGGAGCTTTGTTATTTTTTAACTTTCTTATTGTCATTCGAAGCTCGGAAAGGATACGGCTTTTACGTTATAGTTGTAGGATGCCAGATAAGCATTCGGTTCTTCGTTTAAAGGTTGTCCATCAAATGGCTTTAACGTTTCTTCTAGATGTTCCGCAAATAAATCCGCTTTTTCTTTGTGCGAGTGCATTTTGGGTTTCTTATGGACTTCAAGTGAATAGTTTGAACTCTTATCAGCAGTCAAGCCCAATCCTGCAGCTCATTCTTGAGTTTGTTCCTTGCGCTCTCTCCTCTTTTCTCGTATTTGGTCCTCGATTTCAGGCTGGTATTTGAATTTGCTGTTGGGTTTTGCTATCTTCCGGGAGGAATTGTTTTTCCACGTTGAGCTCTGAATAGCTTCCACGAGATTGTCAATTTCGAGTGGTGTCTTTAGTGGCACATTTAAAGCACTTTCTTTGCAACATTTTCTGAAAACGTCCCAGTTGGTTTTGTTACTAGTTAACCCATGCGGTCCTTCTTTTTTTGCTAGACTTCCATCCATTTGCAGAGTGAATGCTGAGTGGTCTGAGCATAAATCATATCGTCCTTCGACCTCCGTCAGATTTTTAGTTAGCCCTATTGCGATACAGATTTTCAACTATAACGTAGCGGATATCAACATCACTAAAAGAAGGCTATAGGGAAAACAATAATAAGATTGTCATTTCGCCACAATTTTGTTTGAGCGATGCCCAATTATTGCAAGAGACGTGAAATCAAATAATTAAGGTTATTGTGAACAGGTGAACCTTAGCATATTCAACACTCCTAGCATATTGAAGTTGCGACCAATGCACACAACTTATACAAATACATTTTAAAAAATTAGTAAATCCTGCTCGTTTTTTTTACTTAATTCTTGAATTGAATTATGAATAAATGGTAGCGTTTGACAAGTAAAATCTTATTGACAGTTACGTCTTAAATTGAATTGTCGTAAAGACGTAGTATCGTACCAAACAGGATGATCATAAGGTTGATCTGCCCCTATGTGTGATACTTCTGTAAGTTTGATCATCAAATTCCTGTCGATCATACTGGAATAATATCATTCTCATTGCAACCTAAAGAGTAGTCAAAATGGCGTCGTCCGATCGTTGTCTTTCTCTCTTCCTGTCTATGAAACCTCTACCAAGTTCAATTTAAAATCTATGATGGCATATGTAGATCAAAGTTTCAATGAGGATCTCTGCCTTTTTCATGATATGTAGGCCAGATTGGCTGTCTTTATTTTTTATAAGAATCCATATGGATTGGAATGTCTCTGTAACCCAACCCCTTACACAGGATAATGTAGAACTCATCTGATAAGCATTTTTTGAAACCGATAGTCTCTTAGTTGTTTGCAGTTTTGGAACAATTTTTTTTATAAAATTTTCTCAGGTGAGGTGAACTTTTTACACTCTTGGAGTGTCTTGCAATAATGCCTACGGGTGTTCACTGAATCTGCTTTATATTGGTGGAAACAGTATTCTACTTACAAATAGATATCTTCACGAATGAACGCCTTGGGCTGAGCTTTTTTAACTTGATTCGTCGAGCATAAGAGTCCGGCCAGTGTTATTTGTCGAATAGCCTTCAATTGATCCAATTTGAAGGACGATGGTGGGATTTCGTTCTCATACCAAAACCGATCGGTAGTCTTCAATTGAGCGAATTGTCTTCTCAGCAGGCATGTGATTGTAGGGCCGAATATCGAACCAACAGCGGGGTACTCCATAAGGGCTCCAACAAGCAAATCTATGTCTTCAGCGTTTCTATAAAAAAGAGGAATGATTAAGTCGTTTGGCACATGGTAAGATCGTGAGTCTTGAATTTACTGGTAAATATCTCTCAACATGGTGATATGTTCCTCGGGAATATTCGTAACTGAAGCCAAAGTGTCAAAAGTAATATTCGACACATCGTTGACAGCGAAACGCTTTTCACACAAATCCAATGCGTTGCGGTATGAAGGGATACCATGGTCCCGACCGCGATGAATAGCCAAAGCCAACTCACTCCAACCAGTTGGGGTTATACTTGGTGGCACCAGGGACTTTTGCAAAGCAGCGATTTTTAGTAGGGACGTGGCTGACATTGATGAACTTATCTGTAGAGTAAATTGTTATAGATACAGTTTGGTTATCAATTTTACACACAATTACCATCTCTGGTGGGTACATGGTGAGGAAAGCAGGCATGGCGCTTGTAGCAAATTCGTTGTAGATACCACCACGATTGTTGCTGGAGTAGTTGGTGAAATACTTCTCTGGCGTGAGTCTGAAATTGGAATTCATTACGTCACGGTCCACCAATTTTGCTGAATTTTTCTGAATACTCACTTCAAGTCAGCTTTAGCGGTGTTCTCTTGACCCAAGACCAAGGGTAAAAATTCATTATACGTGATGTGTTGAATCTGCGCAATAATGACCCTTCGAGCTTCTAGGAAGACGGTGTCTTCAGCCCACGTGGGATTCATATTCGACAGCTGCTCAGCAATAAAGTTATGCTCCTGCAACAATGCGCGATACAGAGCACCAGTGGCTCCTGGCGCCTGGCAGTTCTTACATTTATCAGCATTTAATCCGCCTTTAACGAAGGTTCTCATGTCTTGGAAGTCCTCTGTTGTTCTCCCGTACAATGCTGATCCATCAATGTAGGCCGATGCGGTATTCATCTGTTGTCGTACATCTATAAAGGCAATTTCAAATTTTAGACAGATGTCTTCAAATAGTTTTTATCCAACTCACGTTTGCCACATGTATTAGCATCAAAACCGGGTGCTGACCTCTTGTAGTCCAAGCATTCAGTTCCTGGGGTCACAAAGCACTCATCTTTTGTTGCATATTCTTCACAGCACTTGGCAGTCGATGGTAGTTCGGTGTATTCAATCAGGTCTCCAGTAAGTAGTTGACCCCAAGCTGGTAGCATGGCAGTGATATGTGGATGTCTAAGCTCAGCTTCAATGTGACTTTGTAGATTCTCGATGATGATTTCGGCATCGGGAAGCGATTTTCCTCCGCGTGATGTACGCGGTTTGCTAATGCCTAGGAACATTGACAACAATTAATACAAAAGGTGTTACGTATCCATGTTAAGAGTTTTAGCTTACCATCAGCATAATTGGGTTCTAAGAGTCTCAAAAAAATATCACCACGTGCACCCCAGTTACGGTGTAGGATGTTGTTGCATTCGGCATTTGGCAGGCGGTATTTGCTCGGCGGGCAAACGTCAAATTCTGGCTTACTTGAGCAGCTGGACAGTGTGGTTCTTTCGGAAAGTATCGCTTTGTGTGCGTTTTGTAAGAGGTCCTTTGGTGTTGTGATGGCGGTGGCAATAGATAACATGCACCTGTAAGATAGAAGATTTTGGAAATTACGGTTGGGGTTGACTATTTTTTGTTATGTTATTTTTTCGTATGTTGATATGACTGAGGGAGCAGGGAAATAGGCAGTTAAGTGGTAGGGTTGTGATCCTCTACCCATTTCACAACCCTGTCGATATAGAAAGAGGACGGATAAAACCAAATTAATAGACACATTGAGCTTATTGAAATTTATTTTTAGACTGAGAATCTTATGAAGGTACCATGAAAGAAAGTCTAAACCTCAGTTTGAAACCTAGGGGTAGCTTTTTGAAATGACTAAAACATTTAATCAGTGACTAACTTTTGACATTTGCACGAGTATTTCTTAGAGGAAAGACTCATCGATTATTGCTAATTAGCGTTTATTAATATGGGGGTTAGAGTTAATTTAATCGCACCTACTATAATAGGCGTTCAGTGTAGGCAAATTATAACAGACGACAGATTAGAAGATTTAGATTATAAAAATTTGGAAGCTTGTAAAGGGTTAAGTGAGTCAAGAGAATCTGTCAGCAGTTATGTATAGTAGGAGAAAGTCCAGCTGCAGGATGCAATAGTAAAGTATTGTTTTCAAGATGCGGACTTACTTATATGTCGAGTCAGTAACTGAGTTATTATTGGTAACCTCACCTAGCCTTTCAATGAGGCATAATTGATGCGCTAAATGACAAATGTGGAAATATGATTGGTGCTTCGATTTCGCCGATTGAAATTGATGAAAATTAGTTAAATACGAGCGTAAAGTTTATTAATTAATTAACCCAAACGGTTTAAAAATGAAGTAGCTGATTGCTGTCTGCAGTTGGTTAGCATATGAGTTTATATTAAACAGAGTTTAGAAAGCACTATTAATATTTATAATCAGTTTAAATATTGGTCATGTTTGGACAACATTTTTTTTTAATTATGTTTGGACAAAATTTAAATGGACAAATTATATTTTCAGCTCTTTTTTACGTTTTTGTAATTTTGGTTGTTGAAATTGAGAGTCATCGTAATATTCTAGGATTGCTGTCATTCTGTAAACACCTTTGACTTTTAGAATCTTTAAATAACCATTATTAGAGTTAATTGTTTTTACCAAACGCTTCTGAATGTTTATGATTTTGTTTTTAAGAAATTGTGATTCATTTCCCAATGCTATGATCTCGTATCTTATTCGGGATTCCACTATAAATACACTTGCTTTTGAACTTCGTTCGATCGAAGCATGTCTTTTGGAATATACCATACTTAACATATCACTTTTCAGTTCGCAGTTACTGATATGGTCCTGCCATCTATTTATGATTCGTAATTATTTTGTGGCTTTGACCATTTCTATAGATTGTCGCCTTCCCGTTGATGCATACATTTTATTTTATCTGCGTTGACCACCAATCCGTTATCATGGCATCATCTTGAGAGCTTATCAAACTACTGTTGCATAATGATTGTAGCAGTTGTGAGACATTTATACTTGACAACGATTGCTATGTCTTCTGCATAAGCAAAAACTGTACTTTTTCAAATACGCGAAGAAGTTCGTTTGTATATAACTATTATAAATAACAAAGGCCCTAATTTTTAACATTGTGGTACACCATACACACTATTTTTTTCTTCACTGAGGTTTTTAAGTATCCCCATACCTTTGTTGTTCTTTTAGATAGGTAGCTATACACCTATTTTGCTAAGATTCCTCTCACTTAATTTTTTTTAAGCTTCAATACGTTTGTTGTGACAAAGTTCTTCAAATGCCTTACTAAAATCGATGAAAGTCATTAGAACATGATGGTTTTCGTTCAGGCTCAAGTTCAGTGCATTTGCGAGCTCGGGCTGAAGTCTTCCTGTATTTTTTTCCTTTTCGAATTCCATACTGGTTAATCTTCGCACTACAATTTCTTCTATGCATTTATTAATTACTGACAGAATCAAAATTGGGCTGTAATTTCCCTATATGTTTTTACTTCCGTTTTTGTATAATGGTTGTATGATCGCTGTTTTAAGCAGTTTAGGAACATGAACTAGTTTTATGCTTTGTTTTATAATTGTCTTTATAATTGGAGTTACACTTATTGCATTTTTATTTGAGTCGACTTATCTTATTGTATCTAATAATATCCCTGTTTTGGTAGGGAACATGCACCGAATCATCAACCAAGTATGGGTGGAAGAAAACATACCCGATGACTGGACTATCAGCTCCATATGCCCCATCTACAAAAAAGGCGATCCTATGTCTTGCAAGAACTATCGAGGCATATCCTGGTTAACGTCGCATACAAGATCCTATTCAACGTACTGTGTGAACGTCTACAACCGTTCTGCAACACACTAATCGGCACGTACCAGTGTGACTTCCGGCCCGGCAAATCGACTAAAGACCAAATTTTCACACTGAGGCAAATCTTGGAAAAAACCAACGAATTTCAAGTCGAAACTCACCACCTACTCATCGACTTAAAGCCGCGTATGATAGCATATATCGTCAGGAGCTCTATATGGAATTCGAAATCCCGGCAAAACTGATTCAGCTGTGTCGCCTGACGCTGGAAAACACGCGCTGCAACGTGCAGTTTGGAAGTAACTCCTTCGAAATATTGCAAACATGCACCGGATTTCGGCAAGAAGACGTGCTATCCTGTGACTTCTTCAATCTCGTACTGGAGCAGATAGTGCGCAGGGCTGGTGTTAACACGAAAGGCACTATTTTCAACAGGTCCGTCTAGCTGTTGGGCTAAGCGGACGATATTGACATAATCGGTCGCTACCAACGTGCCGTGATAAAAGCGTTCACGGCAATTGAAGAACAGGCGAAATTCGTTGTAAATGTAGGACGCTCGGCCACATCGAGCGAATGGACAATAATACTCCAGCTAAGAGGATCTTCAAATCCCAGCCCCCAGATTCGAGAAGACAAGGAAGACCGAACCTCCGTTTCAAAGACCAAGCCATCGCGGATGCAGAGCGCTTGGTCTAGACAACTAGAAGCAGCGAGACGGGGATCGTAAAGGATGAAGGCTGGAGTGTCTCATGCAGACGGGTCGGGAGCCCGATAAATAAGTAAGAAGTATCTTATATTATCAGCTCCTGAACTTTTACTGGGGTTTAAGCCAAATAATATATTTAGCTTCTTCTATAAAAATCGTTGGTGCAACGTATTGTTTGTCGTTATTAAGTATGTAAAATCTTGGCTTACAAAATGTTCAGCAAAACCATCCGCAATTGCCTAAGTGTAAATATTTTAGGGACCTTTGTTAACAACATCTTCATCTATTAACCGTTTCTTTCCTCATTTACAAGATTCCATGTCATCTTAGGATCGTTTTTGAAATTGAAGATTTGCGTTTTATAAAAATTGTGACTTAGTAATTTGGATATTTTTCTTCACTGGTTTTCAAAATGAATAATCTTGTTTGAATGTTATCTTTCTAGGGTTATTCTTCCATCTACTGTACAACTCCATTATAATGATTTCATGTGTTACCCATGGTTTCTGTTGATGATTCATTTTATGTGCAGATTTAGTTTTTGAATTTTAAAAGAGGGATATCCTTAAAATTCATAAAAAATGAAAAGGGAATTTATGTTTCCTATCACAGATTAAACCCAAATCGATCATTTCGCTTGTTAAGTAAATCAATTTCTTCCAACGGTTGTAGACTTATTAAAAAAAAAGAAAACGTTCCAAACGACTGCATACCTGACAGAAACCCGTCCTGTTAACCAAATTTCTCAATACTTTTTTGACGGTTTCGACTCCTATTTTACGAACAGCTCAGCCTATGTTTCCCGAATTGTCTGTGGATCGTCGATCTTTAGTTGAAACCACAAAAGGCTTTAAATCGCAGCTTCGTGCTGGCCAAGAAATATCACCAAAATTACTTATCACACTATTATTGAAAGGCTTTCGTGGCATATAGCCACAGATTGCTGGAACCATAGCTAGCCATAACCTAATCCACTATTTCTGGTCTAAAAAATCGGTAATTATGACGCAGAAGCGTATCCTTTCAATTATCGTCATCTATATATATAAAAATGGATCTTGGTTTGTTCGGATGCTTAAAACTCGAAAACGACTGGACCAAATTGGATACTTCCTTCTGCAGATTTGTTCGTAATTGCTCCGCGAAGGTTTAGGAAAAAAGAAAAAATGAAAAATTCTCAACAGGTGGCGCTGTAGGCGGTCATTCCATTTGATAGCACAGTAATAATAAATAAATCAATAATTTATATGGCAAAACAACGTTTGACGGGTCAGCTTGTCTTGTATAAAAATGGGCAAAAATAATTCCGCCAATCCAGAAACACATTAAATATATTTTTGGCGCACAAAGAATGAGACCTCCTGTTTGACGTCGAGTCCAAATGGCAATTTGAGAAGCTTCTCAAAACCGTTTTTTACTCATGGATATTTGTCGGACTTTCCCTTTTGGAAAAAATCAATAATTTAGAACCAGATGTTTCAAAGGTAATAATTAAAAATACCGTAAAATCACTTGTACTGAGCTTCAACTAAGGAGGTGATCATTTGACCGAAACCAATTTTTAAAATTAATGTAATCAATTTTACACCTTTTAAAGAAGAGACGACATAAGTCCACTTGAAGGCATTTAAGATACTTCTTCTTTTTTATTATAGAAATAATAATCTTATTGAGTGATTATTGCCAACTCATATTTCACGATTACCAGCATTTATTTTTGGTTCTTAAATTCGTCGTTTTCGAGTACATACATAAATCACGTCTTTTCAAGAGTGGTTAACACCTTTTTAAGTGCTGTCAAGAACCCCACTTTAAAGAATTTACATTTTGATGAGTATTCTAGCTCATCAATTGACACCACTTTCGATTTCGTTGGAGAGCAAAGCAAATATTAATTTTTTTATGATTTTGTTTCATTTGTTGCTAACGATGAGTTTGCATTATTTAAATTAATAATCTGGTTGTTGAAATTAGGCCTGAATATTTAATGTGTGGATGTTTTTTTAATGGTCAAAAAAATCGTGCAACATTTCACTCAAAACGCTTCTGAGTACCTAAGGTACTCTGTGATTATCATATATCGAATTATTTGATGTTAGCTTTTGTTTAAGAATCACGTTTGCTATTTCAACTTGAATTTTGTATTCTGTTTTAATAACTGTTAATTACCATAGGTTGTCTAGACTGAAATGCTGGAAGTATTCAGTCACAAATATTGAATCACTTAATATAGCTGCAATTCGTAACCATACATTACAAAACTGTCATGCCATTGATAGGATGCAAATAGTAAGAATGCACACGATCTAAAACGATTTGAAAAGTCTTCTAACACATGAGATGCACGGGCGAATGGCTATTAATTGGGTTTGTGCGGAGCAGATTGTGTCCTCTTAAATTGACTCTTCTGTTTTTGTCCATTTCATCATGTTAAGACTTAGATTACCAGCTGATATAAAGTGTAGTTTTGAAAAACAAAACAAGTTGTCAACTCGGGTAGAGTTATCGGACTTATTCCATTGAACTATGGGATATAGGATCCATAGACCACCCACACGTGCATTCGTATATAATCAGGCTTCCCTCATTATTTATTCGTGCACTTATCGCTGACTCGCTGATTGTGATATTAATGTAAAAATGCGATCAAATTTTGTCCCGTAACTGCGCAATTCTGCACACACACACCACGCAGTCATGCATGTAAAAATAAAAAAAAAATAACACATTTTTAAAAACGATTGTAGAAAATAATCTCGATAACCAATAATGTAGATTTTAACTCACGTTGAAATGTCGACAACTTTTACAATTTAGGACAATTATATCGGTCAAAATGTTGACAATATTTTTGTACACTTTTATGATAAATAATTTGGTTAGGTTATTTATTAAACCACTTGCCATGTATCGGCGCCCTTGGCACCTGCATCTGAGAATCTCAAAGCTCGATGACTCAAATCGAGACTATCAACCTTGTGATTCCTTATTGAAGACTCCCCACCAACATGTTACGGTCAGCTTTGTAATTTTTCATGTATGAAAACATTATTCACCTAGCTAATGTCCACATTTTTAAATGGACCTTTTTAAAAATCAACACTTTCTAAGTTGATATTTTATTTTTATTGAGGTTTTCTTTTTTTTTGGTAGTTTGTTGCAATCGATATTTTAAGATCGGATTTTCCTACCCAAGCCTTTGGACTGTCATAAAATTTACAAAATGTGGTGTTTTATTTCCACACCCTGAGGATAGGAAATTCTAAGGGTACTGAGACTGTCATCAGGAAAAAAAGAAATGGTTTAGATGTTAACGATAGAAACAAGGAATACCGTGGATTCAATTTGCACTTCTATTGAAATCCACCTTAATTTTGGTCCATATTTTACAAAATTCAGGTAAAGCGATAATCGGTATTGTAATGTGGAGTCCTTGAATATAAAATGATGATAGTGAGAGTAGAGTCGGAGACAAAAGAGAGCCTTGAGGTACACCAGCGTTTATTCGATAAATCACAGGCTGAAAACTATAAAGACAAGAGCGTCATCAGTCTTAATCGATTTCAAAAGCATTGATTATCGATTAAATAATCCTAATTCTACCATCATGGTGGAATTTATTGGTTCCACTTTTCGATCTCACCAGTGGACATTGAAAATTTGTATGAGTCTAATTTTTTTCAAAACTGAAGTTCAATATTAGTCGGTACTTGAAAGTTCCTTCACTCTATCACGGGCACTTTGAAGATTTGGAGTTTGATTTTGATTATGAGTTCCTCTGACGTTGTTGCATAAATTAATTACCTAACGTAACTCAATATCACCGAAGTGAAATCTACCCAATTTTGACCAAACAAATCGTCTTTTAAGATGTCGAGCTTGATTTACTCTAACATGGCGATCATTTTCATCGACGAAAATGTAGAGTCCAATTACACCTCCCGGCCTGAAATGCACACCAAACAGACACTTTTTTTGTGGATGCAATGGAGTCTCTTGAAGCACATGTTGCATATTTTGCTTATTCATAAATGCCATTAAGCCAAACAGGAGCTCAATCACTGAAAACTTGGTTTTCGATGAAATTCATAGTTTGCTTCGAACTTTGGCAGTGCTCAATCAGAGTAGTATTGGAACTTCAAATTATGAAATGGCTTCAGTTCTTGTGTTGATTTGATCGTTATTTGAAATTCTCCACAGACAGATTTCCAATTGAGGTAAACGGCATGGAATCGACGGATGATGCTCATTTTCATCTGAAGCATTTCCGGCTGCGATATTTTCGGTACTTCGACTGGTGCATAGTCTTGCTGGTACAAAAACATTCAATGTGGAATATGTTGACTCGAGTTTATCTACTATAGCATGCACAGTCCGTCTGGTGAGACGGTTGGTACTACTGAAAACTAGAGTAGGCGGTCTTAAAGTTGCAAACACCGACTCAGATTTTCGGTAACAATTTTGAATTATTTTCAAACGTTGCTCGTTTTAATATGATAAAATGTAAGCATGGCTGATGTTTTAAAAAAAAATGTTAAAATACAAAAAAGTTATATCCCTATTGAAAAACAAGATATTTCTATAACTTCCAGATTGTAAAGTTCTGATCGATTTTGTTTTAAACAAGGATGCAGGGCTGAAAATTGGCTTTATCGTACTCAGTACGCAGCTGTCAAGATGAAATGGATATTTAATACTTAATTAATAATGAATGCATTTAAGGTCGTTCCAGTAGAAGTGAACTGCCTAGGTATTGAAAGTCACAATAAACAAACAACTAAGTGACGAAAATACCGGCAAAAAGCAGTTTGCGATTCAACTCTTTTGTTTAAATACAAAACACGTGTTGGATGTCTATCGACAAGCATTAATGAATGGCAACTGTTACCAATACAACAATAGCCACTTTAATTTTATTGTCGAAAGCCTCTCTCACCTTAAAATTGTTTCTTCTAAAAGCTTGATTTTAATAAAATTTTCTCAGGGGTTCATAAACTAATATCACATGCGTAAAAAAAGTATCATTTATGGTTGAAAGGGCAATTATTATCCGTTTGAATGATACATTGTCTATCTCGCCTGCGCAGTTCAGTGAGTATTTGCCTCATTCTCTTCATAAATTGCAGCATTAAACAGAACAGACAATGCTATCCCATGTCCTACTTATGGGATAGCAAAGAAATTAATAATCACCGGCCATTGTAGCTTCTACAAATATTACGTAATTTGCAAAATCTCTACGTGACATGCAACTTCATTATGCTAAAACAATTTTTTGTTTTATTTTTTTTCGTATAATCACATTACCTTTCTATAGGAAAAATAAAATCAATTTTGTAATGTTTAAAAATAAGAAAGCAAATAATGGGAAAAATAAATTTGCATGTATTTATCTTGGAATGGTCAGTGTGAAAGACATGAGAAAAAAAAAACCTCAGAGAAGATAGAGATTTGAATATACACTTTCACTGGTCCAGCGGCGGCGGTGGCGGTACCAGTCAAGCATACAAGCAGTCATCTGCCTTCAATATTTCGTTGTCTAATTATCTATTCTCACATAACTTTTGCTATATATTTTCCTCCGTCGTTATTTATCACTTAGGCTATGATTTCATTTCGTTGTTATTTGTTGTTATTTAAGAAGATATGTCCGAGTATCAGTATATATTTGTTCCGATGAAAGGAGAAGTTGATCATCATCGATAAAGACGGCTTTCACTTGGCCCTCAGTACAAAACCAGAAATGTTTTTTGGGTTTCTTCTTCTTCTTGTTTTGGTAAAATTTAATGCGGATATTGTGTGTATGATTGGCGCGTCGACTGATTTTCTTTTTCTGGCGAAAAGTTGCATTTACTTGAAAGTTGCAGAGAATTTGTCGAGTCATTTTATGATGCACAGTATATTCAGAAAATTGCTGTTTACCAGAAATCGTGAGTAAAACTGCAAATGTAAGGTTGCCTTCCAAAGTATATCTACAGTATCTATGCGTTCTGTTTTAATTACAAAATATTATATATGTACATGCTCGGGTATTACCAACATGATTTTCAAATGTAGATATCAAATAGCACACAAGACTCGATTCAAAATGCTAACAAATATGAGAACACCGTAGAAAGGCAGTTCGCAGTTCACTCTTTTGTTTAAAGAGAGCATACGTTTCGTTAGGTGTCTTCTGCTTGCTTTAAAATGTTACCACACAAAATTATAGCAGCAAAATGATATGTGCTGGCATGTCTGATGATGTGAAAACTTGAACAAATTTTTTGAATGAAATGCTACGTGCCGGAAACCATTAATGCATGATGGCATGTTGTATTAAATTAACAAAAAGTCAAAATAAAAAAATGAATTCGAATAAAAAGAAAAAAGTTTACGATCGCTGGCTTTGAATAATATTTTTTTGGGGAGATATAAGATTTAATACGATTTTACAATGAGAGAATTGTATGTGACTGACTTTTTTTGGGAGCACTTAATTAAGAATAAAAATAGCTGCATAGATCACAACTGCCGTTTAAATTTTATAAATACGTCAGATAATGTGTTATTTCAATTGAGGATTTGCACAAACTGTTGTGATAAGCGTTTTAAAAAATTCTTTTATGTTCTCTGTCAAACGATTTTTTCCGATTGCAATTTATTTTGAGCAATAGACACAAAACTGTTGTCTTGAAGAAACAAATTTATTGCCCCAAGAAGTAAACTCATCGATTTAGCCCAAAGTAACAAAACGCGTAAGGAAAATTGCGGAGTAAGTATAAACTCTCAAAGGGTAGTTACCTGCATAATTATTATAACTTCACGGAAAAAAATAGCTGTTAGATAAGTCGCATACTTTGTTGCAATACCAAAATACAAATACAAATTTTTGGCGCAACAGGCTCGTTAGTACCCAGGGCCTAGCTTTCTCACAACCATCCATGTGTGCGTGTGTACTTCTTGCACGATGGCGGGACCTCCTGTTTTATGTCGACTCCGAACGGCTAAGTTGAGATAAGCTATTCTTGACAATTGATACTACTCGGATGATTTGTCAGATCATCACGAGAGGAGGGCCAGTGAAAAATCATTTAGGTGTTGCTTCGGCTGGGAATCGAACCCAGACCTCCTGCGCGCATCGCACTAACCATCGCACCACTGTTGCAATACCAACCAAATTTATAGCAGAGTGTTGTGGTGAGCACGCGCCGATGGTTCTCATTTCTCATCTCAATTATAGACACAAATATTGACGCACTATATTGTTTTTTTCGTTTTTAATCGAGGTATTGTGATACGAAAAATTGGCTCGATTTGTATATGTATCTATCACCAGTGTTCGATTGATCGTTCTTATACAGTCTCTAAAAATAGAAGCCAAAAACTCACATGATCGAATCTAATCCCTTTGGGTTAGGTGTACCTACCTACTACAAAGAACGAAACCTTTGGACTTGGCGATATAAGGAATAACTGCGTATAACCTACACGATCTTTTAATGGAAAATAAGCTGCATAAATTCGTGATAAAAAATTGCTTGATTCGATTTATATTAGTTGCAGTAACAAAGTATAACTAACGAAGGATGATGTTTATCTATATATATAAAAATGAAACCCGTTTTCCGTTGTCACGACATAACATGAAAACGGCTTGAGCGATTTGGCTGATTTTTTTTGTAGTTTTCTAATACTCTGTACAAGGTTCTTGAGGAAAAAAATATTGAGAAAATCTCTCAGGTCAGCTTTGAGAAAATAAATACTACTAACACTAAAATACTATTACGGACCCTAAAACGAAACAGTACCCGGGCGAGGCCGGGCCGGGCAGCTAGTAGTCAATAAAAATCTGAAATTACTCTCATAGTGTCTATGGAAAATTATCACATAAATACAAAAAAAAAAAAAATTTCGGAAGGGATTTCTAAGCCCATCTGGATGTTTGAATTTTCTTTTTGCCATTGAACCAACCAAATTAACCCCAATTGTCAGAAGAATTGATTAAATAAAGTTTCTTTTTGCTAAGATATTTTACTCATCCCTACACCGGTATCCTTAATTCGTTTTACAAATTTTCAAGCATTCAAGAATGGTTAAGAAATGTAATAGGTTTTCTTTGGCATATTCAGAAATCGTAAATGAGGGTTTTTTTTCACTCTGTAGCCTTACTGGCATTTAATTTTTATTCTATTCTGCTATTCGATTTCGAGGCGTAGCAACATGAAAATATTTTTGACTGACCCTCCCTCCTCTCATAATAGTCTGATGAATCAAACGCCATCTGTCAAAGAAAGCTTATCTCAACTCAGAATTTCGGATGCAGTATAAAATGGAGGGTCTATGAGAGAAAAAGCTAATACATACTTCGGTCCTAACAATTTGTATTTAATAATTTTCAACCTATTTTGGCATTTGAAAATATTTTTTATGATGTCTTATTTAACATTATTTACTCGCTCCTTTGAGAGCAGGTATTCGTTTCGTAAAAAAATTTGAACTCGAAATTTTAAGTCCGAAAAATTGAGTCTCGCATTTCTGTCCTTCTATTGGTCTGCCGATTTTTGATCGCAACCGGAGGCTAAACGGCTGGACAGATTTACTTCAATTCAAAGCTTTTGGTAATATTAAACATTTTCTAATATATTAATCTAGTAACGATTTGAATTAAAATTATTATTAAATTTTATATTTAAAAAACAAATGCGTACCCAGCATTTCCCTAAAAAACTCTAAAAATAGATTTTTATATAAGGGCCAAAGTTTGAAAAACCATTAATATATTCGTGAACATTATTTTCTAGTTAAATAAAATTGAAATTAATTGTTATAATTAATATTTGTAAAATGCTATTTAATTAGTGAAGGCCTTAATGTCTCTTAACGGAATTTTTAGTTTTGAACAGGAATTTTGCGATTAAATAATCGGAATATTTTGGGACCACGTTTTTTGTGCGTTATGCCTTACATTTGTGCATTTTCTAACTTGAAAAGATCTAGTGTCATATCCTTTTTGGACAGCTCCTTAGCCTTTTCATTAATCAGTATGATCCTAAGACGTAGCACGGCTCAGAATTGTGTTGATCGCCAAGAAATTTTGGCTCCATACAAAGGCCTAGATTTTGTTTCAACAGCCGCCAAGACTCCTTTTAATGCATGCTGAAACCATGGAAAATGTTGAAATCTTCTTCAGGCATCACCCCAATTGACGACGCCTTTATTCCCTTTACTATAACCACTGCTGTGGTTTGGAAGTCGAAATTTGCTCGTTAGCTATATTTTATTACTGTATTGAAAAATACTGCTACAACAACCCATATGGCAATTTTTTTAACCCATGTTAATTCTTGGAAAAATGCAATCGAGCAGGTGTGAGTTTTTCTTTAGAATCTGAGCGACACGTTAAATTAAAAAATTAAAAACCTGTTATTTTTGTACCTTCGTCATATACTTCGGATTGGTAATTTTATTTTTGGATTTCCACCAGACAATTTCTCCATATTATATCATTTTTTTGTGGGTGAATGGCCAGTACACATTGTTTTGAACACTCACTGAGTGCAGTTTTGAGAATCTTGCTGCTGATCGGTAGGAATTATTCTTTTACTAGTATCACTACCTAATCTGCGCAAGCCCCATAAAAATTGTATTGTCACGGGTAGATGTTTACTTATACAAAAAAGGGTTCTGGTATATAGAACTATTTTCTATAGTACTATTCGGAAGGTGGCAGAAGATACACTAGTATCGATCATGCTGCACGACTAGGTATACTCCGCAACACGAACTTTTACAGTTTATAGGAGGTGGGTGAGGAACTTTAAACCATCTTTTTTGAAAATTCCCACATTGTCAAGGGTAAGACATCGAACATAAATACATTAATTATCTGATCTTAAATGCAAATGAATGGATTTAATAAACGATTTCAAAAGTTACAACAACTAACAGAAGAGTATTTCATAACCAATTAACTATGTAGATATACTCCTACACTTGAAACACTATACATTTGTATTCCCTTTTTTAAATGAGGACAGTCACACTATTCTCAGAATTCTGAAAAAAAAAAGAAATTACCAAATAACTTAATTTTGGGTGGGTGCAGTGGTTAGGACATTTGCTTACTAGGAGTGGTTTAAATACGGAAAATCTGAAAATCAATGTCTTGAAAGTCTGATAACATCTAAAAATATAGAAACATTTACAGAATCTTCTAAAATTTACCGATATATTCAGCCCTATCGAGGTATCCGTCGGAGCGGAAAACTCTCCGATTTTGTACGATTCGGACGATTTTTGCTTCGAGGTATTCTTTCGAAAAGCTTTTCGGAATATTTCTTCGACATTTTGTAACGCATCCCGGCGAATTGGGTTGAAGTGCGCTCAGGACCATTTTTCGCTCAATTTTTGACAGCTAAGTCTAATTTTTTTTCCGAATTCCTCTGACACAAATTCTTCGCGGAATTTATTTAAGAATTGTAGTGAAGTGAAGCCGTCACATTTGTGTAGTATTTTTTCCGATGACACACACCTCGAATGGAATTTGAACCTCAGACGAAGTATGCGTTGCGAAATATTGTCCGCTCCGATACCTCGATAGGGCTGATTGTAATGCTAATGGCCCATGCACACCACATGTCACACCTAAACGTCATCAACCCATCTATCCCACCATTTCGAATCGGCGTTTCATTGAAGGCCCCATGCGTTATGCCAAAAATATAGCTTTTCACGCGCAATTTAATGGAGTAGGTTTAAGTTTGTGTCGATGGCTAAAATGTTAATTTCAGTTGCCAGTACTTTTTTTTCTTCAAAACGAAAATGAGTATAGGACCTGTTTGCAGCCATTGATAAATAAATTTTAATTAAAGTTTCCAGTAAACATGCTAACCATTATTTTTCTGTCAAAACTAGTAGAGTTCGTTCCAAATTGACCAAAAATCTTTGAAAATACTAAAATGTGGTCTATATAGACCGCTTCGTTCATCACCTCAAGCAATATAAAAATGTGTTGCAGCATAATAGCTTTGTCTCACCGGAGAATGTTTTATCAAACACCACAACCATTTCAGCTTATAGACAAATTAAATTAATTATACAAATGTATTTTTTTCCGGGTTTCAAGAAATTACACCCTAAGCTCCATACATTCTATATGCATGCTGCGTAATGGCCAGCTAGCTACAAGGCCAAGTTGCGGCAATTTTCAAAGTGGGTTACCTTTGTTTTTGTTTTATTATATCTCTGAGTGAACATACATTTCCTTCAGAAAATGCAAACCGGCCACTCTTTTATTAAATCCAGGCTTAGAAAGATGACACCATAACAAACAAATACATAAAAAACGACGCTCAATTAACGTTAGGGTAGTCTCAACATTCCAGTAGACACTCTATAAGCTCATATGTGGAATATAGCCCACGTGCTTTTACCTGAAACCCAACTCTCCATTTGTTTACGCTGACAACGTGTGTAAAACAGGCTTTTGGCATAAGCATGTCTATTTATATACCTCAGCTCCATGTAATTTAAGTTTAAAGTCCCATTAGCTACCGAATACAAGTTCTGCAATAAAGCACCCATGACTTGCTATACAACTTTGAGCTTAGTCAGCGATGAATTTCCCATTCCGAGCTGAGGTGTCAGGAATTCAGTCGACTCTGTTCTTTGTATAAATTGCGGTGGAATTCATTAAGTCAATTTGGTACAAGTCTATCTTTAAGTTTTGCCCGATGATTTATCTTCAACAAAGACTTGCCAATTTATACAGCGCGCCTAAAATTTGTAAAAGACCAATCGCACGTTCATCTTGCTAGATAAATATGTATGAGGTGGTTTTCCCCTTGCTCTATCTAAACATACTTATTAGAGGAGGTGTGTGTGTAAGGAATTCGCAGAATTTAACTATAAAAAAATAACTTAAATAATGTCAAATGCTTTACACACCGAAACATTTCGTGCGCCTTTTTGTAGACATTTTTCGAGCGTCAATTCACAGTTGTGCACTTTATTTTCCTATTGTTTGCATAAGCTAACAGACCCTCCACGTTGGGGGTTGGATACAAGTGCTTTGAGTAATTTAATGCCGTTAGTCATGTACACATGAAAGACCAAAAGCACGGAAGCGCATTGGATAATAATGAATTCCCCCTCGGTGATGGAACACTATAAAAGTGTCTCAAGGCAGACTAACTAAGTTAGATGACAATCTAGCATATGTCAGTACTTAAGTCAGTACTTTGCAATCAGTATAGGTATCATGATTTTTTTTTGTTTCATTACTCAATTTGCTCACAATAGATAGGATCATTATTTGAGTCAATAAAATGTGTGATGATGGCACGTGACACGTTGCCTCTTCTTCATCGCACGGATGCAAACAGGTTTTAATTTCACTCATTTATACTGATTGAATAATACATAGATGTGCATAGAGAGGTATACCTGCACATTCACAGCGATCTTCAAATCATCTTGGTCTTGATCGTGTCGGGTTTAATGTCATTATTTCAGTGAGTGATGGCTGATTTTGGGAGAGTTGGCTATTCTGAGAGTTTTTTTTTTCTCTCTTTTCGTGCATGTTTTTTTTATGGTAAAACCGGTGAAGATGCAACAGACGCTGAGAAGCGATTTGAATAAGCGTGATTCACAGGCTAATGTATATTTTCATATTTTCTGAGATAAGTTAGACACTAAGAGGTTGTAATTGTTGGAATCACAAAACTGTTGTCATAGTTCTAAACAACTGAACAGACTAAACCAAAAGTTCTGTTTTACCAAAACATGCAACAAATATGCACCCATATGGCCAACCCTATTAACAATTTCGCCTTTATAAGGCTAACATTTTTAATTTTTCGAAGTAATTACTTCTATAAAACGTGTGCTTTGAAATTGATAATTTTTTGCTATCAAACGTTTTGTTAGAAGCCTGTTTTAGACTTTTTGCAGATTAATCAACATTTTCATGGTACAACGTCAGTAAAGTTTCTACTACGCTTCCTCTCAAAGTATAGTAGAACCATAAACTATAAAGAGCCTCCGACTAAAGGTTTTATAAAAGCTGTGATTAGTTTGTTTCATATGATATGAAATACCACTTAGATGGTGGGTTCACATTCGTAACAAAATCAACATGTTGTAGGGCTACGGTAGGGCTTGCTTTCGGAGCAGAGTTTCAATAGTGGTCTTATAAAGAGCTCCAAATGTTGGTCAATTTAATGTATTATTGGATTAATAGCTTTGATAGGCCCGTAACGAACCGAAATTCTTTATGGGCAAGGATGTAGTCTCTGGGAAAATTCATGTTTTATGAAACTGTAAAATGAAAACAAAGGTCGTGTATTGCAACATTAACATTAAAATTAAAATAAAAACATTCAAACAAGCCTTCACTTCACTTTTCTCTCTCCTCTGTGTCCAAAATCAAAATGATGGCATTCAATAATCTTTGTGCTCATCTCCAGTTAGCCCAGCCACTAGCAACCTTCTTTTAGTTACTCACTTGAGGTAGGATGAGGTCTTTTTCTTCGTGGTCGGGTCACTTAAAACGAGCTAATGCCTGTCATTTGGGACGGTTTGAAGATTTTTCTGTTCGTATCATTAGTGTTCACTTAGAACTCCTAACTCTATGACATCCATAATACACTTTTTTTGATTATCGGGTTTAAATCTATGTGTAGCTTAAAGATCACTTCAATAGAAGGTTTTTCAAATAAGACTAAGGATTTCCTCATCTGTTTTTTTCGGTTGATTTTAGTGCAGTGGAATTGAATTGAGATAATCTTCTCCTTTGTGATTTAAGTTGGAGCTTTTTCTACTGCCGCCATAGCATAAAGAAAAAGCGTTAGTCAACAGTTAAATTCAGATGAGAGATATAGTTGTGTCGTTGATAACAGAGACGAAATGGAAAAACTCCTTTACCAACATTGAGGTCGGTTTTCCTCTGCATACTCACGATTCATTATCGCCGATGTATGCTAGTGGATGTTGTGGCTTACTGGAAAGTGCTTTGGATTTCTGGGTAATGGTTACCTGGTTCTTATTTTTTTTAAAACACAACTTGCAAAATCTGACAAACATTCTAGAGTTGGAATTAGCGTTAAATTGTGGGTTCCATTCGCTTTGTCTGTTTTGTCGGTTAAGTCAAATATTAATGAAGATTTAGTGAAGATGATCACCCTTGCATTTTCTCATATGAGTTTAGCATATTCTGCAGTAATGTTACAGGAATCTCATGACAGCGAGTCACCTTGGATTCGGAACCGAAAGTTTCAACAAGCGTACCTTGACGGAACACAGATATCCCATGTTACACTGCATGGACCGTCGAAACCCCAAACTTAAATGTTGCTCCGTTTTCAACCGTAAAACGATAAAAGGTAGTGGGTATCTTTTTGCGCAATTCTGTGGTTTCTTCCAGGATTTGACGAATGAGTAGTCTAACACGGACTTTCCTGTTATACAAGCATATTGCAAAAGGTGGATTATGCTGTTGAATAATAGCATTATCGTATAAATTAATCTGGAATTGGCGGGGTAATTCGAGATTAGTGGTGTCCCGTTTATAAGGCATACTTTTATCAAAACATTTACTGCTGAGTTTATGTATTCTCCTTACAAGTTCATCTGTATAGACTTAGAATAATGAGCATAAGATGACAATTTGGTCACTTTTTCAACTTTACCTTTGACATTGTTTTTTTTCGTCTGTATTTAGTCAGCTGAATGTTAGCTTTCACTGACATTATCTATGTTAACTATTTCATATTGCCCTACAAGAATATTCCTATCAACTAAGATCCTGCATAATCGCAACATAAGCTCAAATATTATTTTTCTCTTTAATTACAGCGAATTTGAAACAATTGATAGACAAAAAAAATAGTTTATATCGGCATATCTAGCCCACAACTATTGGTGACTTAAGAAACCCCAGTGATTACTGTATTTATGATAATTATGATAAGGACATCAGCGACATCAACGAACAAGGTGAGTTACTTTTTGATTACCCCATAAAGTTTTATCTCACTTTGTCCAATATCGGTAACGTACCAAGCTTTACTACGATCAGCAAAACTAAAGTCCTTGAAATTATAATTGTCTCCAATTTTATGCATCAACTGATCAAAAAGCATAAGCTAGCTATAAAATACTTTTTTTTTCGATCACATATATCTAGTCTTAATAATCATCCTTCTACCAAACCGGTCTTCAGAAATTATCAGAAACGCAACTGTATCTAATGTGATGACACATTCCATAATTTCCATATGGAATGTGTCATCACTTCCGTAGATACATCTCATACTCCCCTGAAATATCCATGTATATTTTCAATAAATAAAATTGCAAGTCCTAAAAACAGGACAAATTTCAGAAGAAATTTAAAAGTCAAATTTCTGGTAGAATGTCCTTGTTACTAAACTAAAACCCTGAAAAACGATTTAATAATTTTTTGAACTGACTCTGTTTATACAAAGGAAAAAGGTGCTGTCTTTTTAGACAGTGTCAAGTAATAATACCTAATGTGATGCTAACATGAATTATATGCTGATATAGCTATATTCCTTGCACCAAGTACCTCTAATTAGTGGGTATGGAGCAGCAACCATTTTCTAAATTTTAGAACCACAAATAAATAGCCAATTTCAGGCATTCATAGAAAATGTAATTTCAGTTGACGTCTAATGCACAGCACACCTCAAATTATTGGAATTTCCTATAATTGCAAATATTTTGACAGTTGCGTTAAATTTACGAGTATATAGGTATTCGTAATGATCGTTAGTGCGATTAATCATTGAACAAGCGGCGCTTGCTTATTACTCCTTGACGCCTTTAATTTAGGGTTATGCAAAGCACGTGTCACGTTTGCATGTAAAGTTGTGTAATTCGTAATGACTCTAACGCAGCCAACGTACAGTGACTAAAGACCAAGAAAGTTTCATCGACGAAAGATTTATTTCATTTTGGTGTCATAGACATGGTTAGCAACACATATTTTCAGATATCTACATTTATGGATATTATAGTTTTTTTTTTGTTCCGGGTGATAGTTTAAGCATGCTAAATGGTCATTTATTATTGTTTAATTTGGAAAGATTAAAAAGCTACAGAGTAGACACAACATTTATGGCAACTCTTAAACAACCAGATATATGTTCTGCTGCAAGAAAACCCATCAAAAATTAATAATAATATAAAATCAGTTCGCAGCTCAACTCTTTTGTTTGATACATGTACTACATCGCTCAAGGACGATTGTGGCTTTATTTGAATATACTTTGCTGGCAGTGTTTTCTGCTTGGGTTGGCTTTAAATTATGTAAATGAATGCAACAATTCCATGTTTCTATAGTTTTTAAATTGCTCACAAAATTGTTTGCTCGGATTTCGGTGATCAGAGCAAATCATTGTTTTTTCTTTTAAATTTGATATTAAGAAGCATTTAATCATAAATTAATACAAAGTTGCATAGCATACCAATAAACTAGTTTTGGTATGGTTACAACTACAACTTGCAACTGCGTGTTGGTTGCTCTAATAAACATCGCAACAGGGCTGGAATTCTACTTCGTGGGGTAGTGATAGAGTCAGTAGAAACAACATTTTTTTAATGTTAAATGACTCACTAGGATCACCTGGATATAAACATTTCATGTGACCTTTTACACCAAGTGCTTTTTCTCTGGCTCTGTAAAAACTGAAGCATGTTCACTGCATGATTTAAATATAAAACAAAATATATTACTGCAGGCTTTGTTTTACAACACGAGGCTTCCAAATAAATAAAATTCGCTAATCGCTTTGTTTCATCTTTTTTTTAAATTGAGACATAAGGGCTTTTATGTCCAATTATTTCTATAGATATACCTTAAAGTATATGGATCTACACAGAATCGCAAGATGGGTCGATATATTCTGTCCGTCCGTCCGTCTGGGCCTTAAATTTTCATTTTTAGGTCTTTAATTTTGAGCTAGACTGATGAAATAATTTCTATAAATATACCTTAAAGTATATGGATCTACACAGAATCGCAAGATGAGTCGATATAGCCATGTCTGTCCGTCCGTCCGTCCGTCTGGGCCTTAAAATTTGATTTTTAGGTCTTAAATTTCGAGCTAGAGTGATGAAATTTGGTGTATTGACTCTATGTAGTGCAAATCAGAACAGGTGTAAACATTTTTAAAATCCGCCAACTGCCACGCCCTATTTTCAGTAAAACATTGCTTTTGGACAAACGGTTTGAAATTTTGAAAAAGTGTCTGTGTAGCATGTTTAAAAAATCTCAATATTTACATTTCTTCCATATAAAGTTTTGTGACACGCCCACACTTGGGTGCCTGTTCCTTAAAAAAACATTTTTCGTTACAATTTTAGGAAAACTTGAAAAAATCTTTCGACGAAAATAATTCAAGAATAATACTTTGAACATTTCGTCTATAGATTATTTTGACCAACGACCACTTTTGGAGCGTTATTTTAAAAAGAACGATTTGTAAAGCCTATCCAATAGCATATCTCTAGAAAGACGTAGTTTTTTGTCGAGCCGTAAAAGACTTAAATACACCGTCTGAACAAGAATTATTTAGTTCGCAGCAACGCCCACCTTTTGGGGTTTATTCAAATCTTTGTCTTCTTTTGCGAAGTAAAACAAATGTCACGTAAACGTCGATTTCGATGTTTCTGCGAGCAAAATTCTTGCTTCATGTTCATTATCGAACGTTGGCAAATTGTTTCTTATGCTTTAACAATACTTTGACTGAAAAAAATAAAATCAACAGAACAAACAATGAGTCAAATCTGCATTATTCAATCTGAAGCTCAAAATGATTGCTGGTTTATGATGACCTTCCTGTTGAGCTTTCAGAAGCTGCGGGTTATTGGTAAGGTTGATTCATCAATTGATTCATACAATTTGCTTCGATTAAGAAGGTAATCTCTTAACCCTTCTTTCTTTCTACCATTGGCGTTTGGAGTGATAAAAGACTGGCTAAAATCAACTGCCACCCAAATGGTGGGTTAGCATGTTTTGGTGAAAAAGAAACCATCCGAACTTTGTTAAATACACTTGCATACAGATCGACTACACTATTTAATCTGCACTTATAAGTGAGCTCCTGAAAGCATTCGTCTAGCTTTTGGAGGATTAAGTCTTCAAAATATGCTGTTCGGATGATTTGACGGACGCAAGAATAACAAGAAATTTAGAGGCAGAACATTTTGCGAGAAGACAGATAGTTTGACGAAGTTCCCAAAACAGGTCCTTTCGGAGAAGAAAGAAAGTAACTTTCAGTTCAGAAACGACCATATAAGGTGGGTTTTAGCACATGGCTGGCATTTAAATTGAAGTAAAAGAGAGATAGAGTTGGTTTTCAATTTGTTTTTGTAAACTTCTCGTAAAACTCAATTTATTTGTTTATTGCTGAACAGAAATACTTCTACTGAATCTATCATTTGCAAATTTCAGTTGATTAAAAAGTCTAACAATACCTGCGATGCAAATGATTTGAATTTTTGTTAATATGTTGCCGAAAACTCAGTTTTTCGATTTTTTCGAAAAAGCCGTAACACAAGTGATGATTGTCTGAAATATTCCTTAATAAAAAGGTATACTCAGACCAAAGGAAATGTGGATTGACTACAACAAGTGCTCCTGAAACTAATCAAAATACTTGTAAATATTGTTAGATCGGCAAAATTTGCTTTATGATTGAAGATGTATTCATATCTGTTAATCATAAGAGAGAAAAGCAGTTACGAATATAAAGGAAATTTCTTATTGTGACTTTTCAGTATATTCTCTGCAGCTTTTGCAGGTAAAGTAGGCATTTATAATGTCAGAGCAGGCCTCCATATAATCTAGTGTTCCGTCTATACATTTTAAAATTGTGCATTATTTCCCTTGTATTAACACTTTTAGTCTGCAAGAAACAATTGTGGAGCAAATAAGTAGAATGGCATTGGTTAAGACGACATTTGACCAACAGAAGTGTAAAGCAAAAACAGAAAATCATTGAAGTTAACAAAACCGTTCATCATACGCACAGTTTTCCAGAATTTTTCAAATGATCTTGAAATAAACAAACTTTGACGTTGTGTTAAATCTTTTCTTTACGTAGTCTAAGTTGAAGCAGATCCATCTTAAAGCATTGACTTTTTACTGAAGTAAACTCCTGCTTTTCAACGAGAAACGGAAGCTTTCAGGAGTATCTGCACAAGTATAAGATTGCAGAAATTCCATTCCGTCGTCATTAAAATAAAATAATTGGCGCAACATGTACCTAACTTCTTTCATGTGCGCGTACGTACTTCTTGCACGATGGCGAGACCTCCTGTTTCTTAAATCAAATTCGAACGGCAGAGTTGAATTGAGATATTTTAAACAATTGATAATACTCTGATAAATTGTCAGATCATCGCGCATTCTATCGTCATTGTTAAGTTTAATGGGAAAGATCCCATATAAGTGCTGGTGGAATGCCAAAAATATGAAGCGGTAGGGAACTCTTTGGAAAGAAAAATATCGTTTAAGAAATAAGCCGTGAGAAAACGTGAAAATAAACTATGAAGTCCTAAAGGACCTGCAACTCGGTTCCACTATTATTTCTGACAATGACAAACAATGGATTACTCCTATAATATAGCGCTAAGAAGGTAATTGAATAACAAAGGCCTAACTTGAGTTAGTATATACGACTCTGACCATACATTCCTACTTTACAGCTCTTAAGCATACATTTTCTTGATTTTTTTCAAGATAAAAACACTTCGGTTCCGTTTGATAATAGAAAAACTTTACAAGCTGTATGTCGAGCGTGGGTGCGTTGAAATACCAATAGCGGGGTCCCTGGTTCAAACCGAGAAAGAAGCTACATCTTGTCATAAGAAGCTTTTTAAATTTGCCGTGCAGTCGGTGTTAGACAGAAGGACATTTTCTTTGTTCAATGAATATTACTTCGCATACACAAATGGAGGAGGAATCTAGGTTTTGAGAGCCTGTATGGGCCTACATCTACATCTTGTCGTAAGAAGCTTTTTAAATTTGCCGTGCAGTTGGTGTTAGACAGAAGGACATTTCCTTTGTTGCATGAATATTACTTCGCATACACAAATGAAGGAGGAATATCATGCCAATCATGCCAGATATTTTATTATATTTTGTAATCGATATAGATCTTGTCAAAAAAAACCGACATTGGACGTTTAAGATGGCTATGGCATGTAGGGAAATATACACCAATAGTCTAGCAAAAACAATCTTCGATTCCGACTCAGGCAGAAGACGTAGTAGAGCAAGACATGAAAAATGACTTAGTTAATTGCATAGGCAAGTTGTTTGAGGTTCAAGTTCACCTCGGACTGTAGCGACAATTAATTAAGTAAACCGCCAGCATTATTACCAATATAATGCAAATTTTGCGACATGAAAACCAAATCGAATTACATAACTTTTTTTTCGAGGTTTTATTGGCCACAAATACATACTGTTGCACGAGCCACTGAGGATCTGTAAAGGATTTAACCTATCTTAGAAAAAAAGCGAACCATTAATGAATGACTTGGTTGAAATTTTTTAAAACGCATTTTTCCTATAAAGTGCATATTTTTAGGAATTAAATTCAGGGTTCAGTGGTGCATTAGCGGCTAGTGCAGTGAACTGCTGCGAAAAGGTTTTGGGTTGATTCCCAACCGTTACTTTTTCATTGGCAATCCTCTAGGTATGGTCTGAAAATCATTTAAGTTGTATCAATGCAATTACTTACTTACAGTCTGGAATAAACCTGGGCCTCAACCGACATGAATCTTTCATTAGCCCGGGTTTAGCTCACTATTTCCAGTTAATCTTTTCAAGTTGGTTGAGATTGGTTTTAATTTGAGCGCCACTTAAGGCTAGGTCTTCTCCTACTGCGTCCTACGTCAACTAAAAGTTCACCCGGTCGTCTTCGAAATAAAATTGAATGTCACGCCATCGTGCAAGAGTAACACACGCACACGTGAATTGTTGTGAGAGAATGTAAGGATCCGGGTCCCAACGAAAAAAAAAATTGCATTTCTTTGTAAATACCAGGAATCAAATACCAACTTGAATGTGGGTGTGAGTCATCAAATTATTCTTAAAGACGCGACTTTGCTTATCAATTCTTCACCACTCATTCAAAAATTCTCCAACATTCTTCATGCCATGAATCTGAATCTTCAATCGTTCTCAACGGCCTTCCAATGTGTAACCTTTCAGCTGGCATGAGTAGGTCATTGTCGAGTCTAAGCCACAATGTTATGTTTTTTTTTCATCTCTCGTTTCCTTTTAATACCATGTGCTAGCAGGTCTTCCCAAATATGTAATCGTGGGTATTTCATAACTGTGTGCAAGTATTTTGTAATCGATTTATGGGAAAAGTTAATTTCACTGCCATCTGAATCACCATATCCACATGTCTTTTTTTGAATAAAAAGTCGATCAAATAAACCGACTCTTCCTCTCTACCTAACAACCTGATACGTACGTTAAATGATTTTTAAATGATTTTCACTTTCATTGGACATCAAACAGCCATAAACAAAAAATCTAAATACTTCCAACGAACTTGAAAGTGAAGACGCTATAAAGTCCATTAAAAGTTGACCACGTATAGTAGGCATCTAAGCAGGTATTTGCTAGTTTCTTGTTTTTTTTTTGCATTTTCACAAGACTCTCGGATAATATTGAAGATCAAACGTAATCTATTATTTTGCCCATGTATGTGTGTTACAAAAACATACGAGTATTTATGCTTTTCCTCATAAAACATGAATATCTCGAACCGCAATAGCTTAGCGATTAAAGCTAATACCATGTACTACGTACCACAACTGAACAGCCGGATGAGTTTTGTAATTTTTTTTTGTTCACCTAAAGTGGGACACTTGACCTTTTGCTCTTCGTTGTTCTTCTTCCATTTACTTCTTTGTTGTGTGGATGGAAATCGCTAAGAAAAGAAATATGTTAATTGATTGAATTGGGCTCGTGCCAAGGAAATTCACAAGACGATTGGGAAATGAAAACATCTTAAGCCTGTCGATATCTTCCCAGGCTAACGAATTTCGTGTAAAGCACTTTTTTCGTGTTTAATAATTATAATTAACGTTTGCGCAAAACAAACCCCATGACAAAACTGTTACGACACCGTTTTTTATTGTGTCACATAACACAAGAGAAAGTCGCAAATTTATAAATGTTTATGAGACTTGGCATCCGATTCACCGATTCAAAATTGAGATGGATTTTTTTTTTGAAGATGCGTTACTGACTCTCTTAAGATGTAGGTACAATGTTGACAGAAAAAAAAAACGCGCAAAAAAAAAACGAATACCCATTATGGTTGACCTTTTGAAAAAGTTACTTTTTGCTTTATTTTTTATTAAAGCTAAGTTCAAGTTTAAAGCGATTGTAAGCGGCTTAGCTTGTGGATACGTGAGAGAGTACATTTTCGCGGTTCCGTATTTTGTTTGTTTATTTTTTTTATCTCACTTTGCTGTTCATTATGGATGTATAGTCTATGTTAAATGGCGGACGATTTCTTTAAAATGCATTCACTACTATTGGAAATATTTGAAACCACTTAGAGTTGTCCCATCTTAATCTGGTTATTTCAAATTGTCGACATTAACCAGTATTTGTAGTCACATGATTATTTGTATAATCAAGATACAAAAAAAGACAGAGTGGAATTAATACATTTGAGTTTGTTGTTCTAATCAATTCGAGTTCTTTGCAAGTCTTTGAATAGGTCTTTGAACCGGAAACGACGACTCAAGACAACTCACAATTCCAATGGCCGCAAGCGAGATGTATTATGATAATGAAGAAAAAAAATCTTAAAACAAACTGAAATCGTTTATAATAATATTTGATTTTGTTTCACTGATTAACTAAGATATACCTTATTATATAGTTTTATTTGTTAATGGTTAACATTTCCGCATCGTTTGGAAAAGTGCTACCCTCTTTTAATCTATTCGCCATTGAATAAATTGTCTGAGCGATTTTTTTTATAGATATTTAAATATATTTTATACGTCTCCGCATGCCGGCTCATAAAGAGTGAAAGTACAACGTTTCGCACATTCTGGACTGTGGACCAGCTAACATGATTCACAGGTAAGATGACTACATATTCAAGTTGATCTCGTTTAGAGATTTAAAAAGATACCAAACACAATAAAAACACTTCGAAGATATTATTAGCACAAGCATCTAAATCCTTGAGTGTGACAGTGCTGCCAAGTAGTTACAAAACGATTTATTAATTTCATTTTGAATTGCAGTTTACCTTTCATTGCCAATTCATAGAACTCAGAGATTTTATAAGGTTGATGCATGTATCTATACCCTCAACTCTTATTTTTTAAATGCCGAGTTACTAAAGTTCTTAATAAGAGGTCACATTCTCAAAAGCTAATTTTAAGGCTCTATATGGGCCGTTACCAGATATTTCATTTTTCTGGGATCGATCAGGTTTACAATTCACGGCAAAGGATCCCCATATTTGTAGATTGGGCAAACAATGCTGAGGTTTCATTTCGCCCACATTGCGAAAAAAGTTGGTATTTGATTTTTACCAAATCATCTCCCCGGCTTGGATAGCTTTTTGGTAGGCTGTCATTTCTGGGAGCATTGTTAAGCATATGTTTAGATCATGCTATCATAATTGCATTAAGGTCAGGTGGCTGATAGTTTTTGCTTTTGTTGATAAGTAAATTTATAACTTCTTCGAATAAAAAAAGCCTGAAATTCTGTATTCCACGCAAACAAATACGTGGGCACAATTAGTCAAAATAGTCCAGTACTTCAAAATCACTTCAAATAATCGAAAAATTATAATAAACGGACAAGTTAAAAATCTTCTCATGCCAGTTTAATACTCTTGGATATTTGTCAAACTTTCGCACGAGACGGAGCAGTAAAACATTCGGGATTTGAACCAGGGATCCGGCTCTTCGTAGAAAGACAACGCACTAATTACTGGGCTACTGCACCCACACTCCAGTAGATCCTGTAAAAAACTCTTATTATCGATTTTAAACCTACATACCATAGTATTTATAGAGTCGAGTAACACAGACCTATGTATAGTTTAGGTTTGGTATATCTATATGGTCTAGTGTTTGCAAGATACTCGGTCGACAAGGACCTCACCAAAATATTTGATATCAATTGATATGATTTATTTAACGCCCTTCTTGAGAGGATTGTGCAAACCTCCCGAGTCAGCAGCAGGGCCATAATCTCCCCAAAATCTGTTCAGTTATTAGCGTTCCATGATTATATTGACATCATAGATCGAACCAAACTAGATGTCACCTGCGTATTTACTAGTAAACAGAAGTAAACGGAACAATTAAGGTCAATACAATGTATATGCTGTTAATGCCATAATCGGCAGCTACAATGTTGAGGTAGTAAGGGACTTTGTGTACACAGGTGCGTTTCAAATTCTGACAGCGATTCCTCGTCAGAAATAAACCGAAGAATTACACATGCCAACCGCTATTTTTTTGTATCTAAGGAGGGAATTTATCTATAAAGCTTTTACTCATACTGCTAAGGAGATTCTGTATAAGACCCTGATAATCCCAGTACTGCTCTACGGCAGTCATTTTGAATGAAAATTTCAATAAATACATGGTCCCGTTCCGCATTCGGCAGGGAACATTTTTTTCCCAACGAATACCTCGATAGGCCTGATTATAACGGCAGATGTTCGCAGGAGCTTAAAGAAATCAACCCTAGACTCGTTGCATTTCAACAACCAAGTCATACAGTTTGAGCTCACAACCAGACTGTCCATCTAACAGAGACACTAACAACGCAGTACCAAAATTATATTAGTTACAGAACAAGTAATCAATAGGACGAACTTCTAGAAGACGTTTTTCAAACAATGGGCCCTATAGAGGTATCCGTCGGAGCGGAAAATTCTCTGATTTTGTACGATTCGGAGGATTTTTGTTTCGAGGTATTCTCCCGAAAAGCTGTTCGGAATATTTCTCCGACATTTTGTAACGCATTCCGGCGAATTGCGTTGAAGTGCTTTCAGGTGCATTTTTCGTGCAATTTTTGACAGCTAAGTGCCATTCATTTTCCGATTTCCTCCGACACAAATTCTTCGCGGAATTTATTTATTTATTTATTTAGTATTTATTATCTACGATTTATATCAACAGATTTGAAAATAATTTATAAAACAGTGATACTTTATATAATATCTTTAGTTATTAGTAGTATTAAATTTATGCATTAAATATGCTAACAATAAATTTTTAAATGTATTTCTTTCCATGCTTATATCAAGACAATAGTATACTTCATTAAATAATTTACTGCAATGACTTAAAGGTTCTCGTAAACCATAATTAGTTCTATGTGAAACTTCAAATAATAAAGGCCTCGATATCAATCAATATAGCTACACAAAACATCCCGAACAAACATTACGCTATACATTTCTCTTCGCTATTCAAGGATTGCATTCCTAACAAAAGGCATTTTGAACGATAAGAAAAATGTACAGTATCAACGCACCGAAAAATTGTCTCAAAGCAAACCGCAAAAAGTTTTTCTGAACTCTTTCAGTCTTTATTATATCACTTTGAGTTGATGGATTCCAGACAACAGAAGCGTATTCCAAAGAAGGTCTTACAATGCTATAATATAGTGATTTTAAAGTGTAAGGATCAGAGAATTCAGAAGAATTTCTTTTTAAGAATCCCAACAGAGAATTAGCTTTTGAAATTATGGAATTAATATGAAAACGAAACGTGAGTTTTTCATCAAATATCACACCAAGGTCTTGAACAATTTTTAAATTAACATTTTCTAAGGAGTACGATGGAACAATGTTATACAACAAACGATTATAAGACATACTGGTGCATTTTTGGAGATTAAGCTTTAAATCATTCAGTTTACACCAGTTAACAAACAAATTAAGATCGTTTTGCATAAGCAAACAATCAGCGGAATTTGAAATGACTGCAAAGAACTTGATATCATCTGCAAATATGAGACATTTGCAAAATTTCAACATTTCAGGTATATCATTTACATGAAGTAGGAAAATAGGGGGGCCCAAATGACTCCCTTCAGGAACTCCTGAGGTAACAAATATTTCCTTAGAGCATACATCATCCACAATTACCATTTGCTTCCGACCAAACAAATAAGATTTAAACCAACACCCAATAGAGGGTTAGAAATTCCATAGCTTTCAAGTTATTTCAGAAGAATTTTATGATTTACTCTGCTTAATGCCTTAGTAAAATCGGTATAAACTACATGAATTTGCCTATTTTTCTCCAAAGCATTTATTGAGAAATTTGTAAAGTCAACCAGTTTTGATACCGTAGACCTACCTTTCCAAAATCCATGTTGAAAATCACTTACGTGCCCTTTTAATAAATTGAGAAAGAGGTCTTTTACTAGACAATCCAACATCTTGGGTATAGTGGATAATTTGGATATTGGCCTATAGTTCGCAATATTGTCTTTTTTCCCAGATTTAAAAATGGGATTTATAATTGAAATTTTCCACTCATCAAGGAAAATACCTGAAGATAAAGACTGATTTAATAATTCAGTCAACGGAGTAGAGAGTTCATCCGCACAGTGCTTTAAAACAATCGGAAGAAATCCCAATATATCAGGCTTTTTTATAGTTAATTGTAATAATAATTAATTGTAATGAAGTGAAGCCGTCGCAGTTGTGTAGTATTTTTTTCCGATGACACATACCTTGAATGGAATTTAAGCCTCCGAAGAGTATGCGTTGCGGAAAATTTTCCGCTCAACGGTTACATCGATATGGCTGAATATGCTATCTACAACAATTGAAGATTTCTTTATATCTTTTATTAACACCTAGAAGCATCATCTCAGGCTGCTTCTTGAGCGTTATAGATTAGCCTCGATTTCTACAAGAACAACGCTTTTCGCATTTCGAAAACGACAAGATGGGAGCCACGAATGATGTCGATATCGTCTACAAATCCCATTAGCTGGATGGGATAGATTTGTTTGGAAGAGTTAAGTTTTCACTTTCCGATATGTAATTGACAAACGACGTATTTAAATGGATATAGCGTAAAATTGACTGTTATTAAATTGTCCTTCGCATTTTCAATAATTGGCAATGAATTTTCATGATATTTTCATTAATTTTCGTTTGTCTTTAACTGATATTTTATTGAATCGCATTGTGTTGAATATTTAGTCAATTAAAAGACATACTGACGAAGAATGGCATTTCAAAAGAGAAGGCAGAAAGCATCACAACTCAAATTTACAAATATCAAGTTATGATAAACCAACAAAATATCTGGATATTAACTAGTCCCCAATTTGGTTCTTCTACGGCGCTATATCAGAGTGAACAAAGCTGCCAGGAGAATCAAAAACAAAAGTAGCACCAAAATCAATTCCAACAAAAAACTAGTGACAACGTTCTGTAAACAGGATATTTTTTGGAATACAAGGTCAACGGCATACCTATAACATCTACAAAAAAGATCACACATTGTGCCCTTCCACGAAGTTTACAAGATGTACATCGACAAATGTATTGTCATAAATCTCGGGTTTTAACTTTAAGAGCTAAAGTAGCTAAGTAGCTAAAAGGATACCATTAGTTCGTCCCTCAGAGCCATCGATTTACCGTCTGGTGGTAGAAACATTAAAGGAAGACCTCGACGTAAGTTTCTCGCACAAGCAGAAATCGACCTTAACCAATATGAAGAATATGCAACTGGAGGCAGCCAAATACCAAGTTAACTGGAGATGCATATTGGTTGAGGTTTAGGTTTAATCCGAACTGGGGCAACACAATATAGAGAATTTTAAAAATTCAGTAGGATAAAGGACTGTGAAGTCCTGTTCAAAAAGAGTTGTGTATACGCATGCTTCTTAGTGAATGTAAATCAATCACATTTAGATATGTTTTATTCGAATTGCACACATGATTTTTATTTCTAGATATAATTAGTGATGATGAAACCAAAGAGTGAAGTTTCGTCGATAAAATGTTAATAACAAATGTTTTCCGAGGACTCCCAAAAATAAGCTTCTCAAACTTGCCGATGTTTACTACAGGCACGAAAATTGATGTCTTTATTTGTTTGTACAACTTTTTTTATCTACTTCGCAAATCAGTTTGATTCCTTAACAAATGGGCTCTAGTCGGTCATGTTATCATTGTTCAGGTTTTTAAGATCATTGTTGCATTACATACTTTCCAAAGTTACTGTTTGTAAACCATTTTGCAAATAGCCTTAGTCTTGTGAACTCATCAGCCACACAGCTTCCTGGATTACACGAGTGTATCGAAACTTTTAAGACGAGGCATTGTGCTCCTGTGCAGTTTTGTTAAGAGATGTAACCGGTCTTTTTGTACCCAAGTTCTTAGGGTGTTGGATATTAGAGATATGGTGGTAGCTTGGCTTTCAATACAAATAACTTCGATTCTGCGTGATCTCGGAACAATCTTTAACAAAGCGTCAGCTTTATGAATAGCGACAGCTAGAAATATGCAAAAAATTGATTGAGGTTCTGAGTTTAAGGTCGATTTAATAAAACCTAACGTCATCTCCTTGACCTATTTTAAAGCCATTGTTTGAATTAGATAGATGATCGTCGTAAAGGATTTGAGGCTTTTACTTAGTTGAGGTCAGCTTTATTGCCATATAGTCTCTTAATGTCAGTGCACATCTGGTGGCTGTAACTGGACACTTAAAAAAATGTAGTCCCTATACAAAAATTAACTATTAGTGTGAAAATCAGTTGCCATGTTTATATTGTCCTTCCTAGTTGGGTGGTAAACATTTATTAATAAAGACCTCACAAATTTCTTGATGGTCTCAAATTTCCTAACTCTTGTAACTTACGCATTGTAAAACAGACTCGGATATAAGTTCAGCAATCGAATAAAGGAAAGAAAAGAGACGCTATTTTAAAAGGCTTGCCCGTCATATATTCCGGTTAACAACTGTGATTGTATTGATCGACAACATCAAATAAGTCATATCAAATCAAATGCGTTTGTTAAGAGACAGCTGCTCACCACTGCTTTTGTTTTATTTTAAAAACATAAAGATACTCGTACATCATTTAGTTCTAATAATGAACACAATGCATATGACATGTAGATGTATACTACATGTGTATATTGGCAGCCACTTAAATGAAACCTAACTTTGTCAAGTCTTACTTCCTGATAACGATTTATTATTGTTAACCGGACTTCCTGTTGGCGACAGGTGCTCAATATTTTGAAATGTATTGAAGCCATTAAGCAGTTTCATGATAAATGCCTCACAATATCGACATTTTTCAAACGGAAAAGAATAGCAAATAATTGGTTTGATAGTCAATGGATTTCCTAGTTACAACAAGTATATTGTGTTTAGGAAGCTAAGTAGGCAGTAACAATCCTCCCTATTAGGTAGGCGCTCAGGATGTAGGGTAATCTCTAATTATTTCTTCCGGGGTTTTATCAACTATGTGCGGCTCTGTATAGTTTGTCGCTATATATGTTGTCTTATACGGCTTTTAAATCGATAAATCGATCGATTTTTACTTTTTAGTTTTTTTTTTCCAGGATCTTCCGAAGTGTTAAAATTTAATCAATTGTGTCTTATAACTAAAACACCTGCTCTTTGTATACTCTATCCTGTAGTCTATTTTGGTTGATAAATAGTATTTTACTTAGATAAATATCAAATATAAATATTTGTTCATGCTGTAGTGGATAAATTTCGTCACAATGATGCTTCCCTAACTGTCTTGGTTTTGAATTATTTCTTTCTAAATTCTTGATTATCGATTAATTAAAAAAAAACACATCCCAAATGAATTGTAACCTGAGTATCCCATCAAAGGTCATACAAACAATAAACCGATTTATTACCTTTTGCCCTTGAGTCAAATTAAACTAACTTCCATCTCTATCAAATCGACAAAATTCCAATATCAATTTCAATTAATTGGCGCCTATACCATACCCTATGCTTTTGGCAAGGCAAGCATATTAATCTGAAATCAATTGATTAATCGATACAAAGATTGGATAAAACCTTTTAAATTAGATTGTAAATTTCACACGCAAATCGGACAGCCATTTGGTAGAGGAAGACATTTTTGATAGCACATGCGAAGCCATGCTTACACATAATTCCCTCAACAGTCACTTTAAAATTGAACATCAAAAAGATTTTTTTTTACAAAGTCATTCATTAAATTAAGACAAGGTTACATTTTTCAAAACTTTGGTCATTTATTAAGTTTTATATCTCTTGAAAGCACGCTCACTATTCTTGCACAATCATATTGCTTGTCGATGTATATCTTGAGTGCTATATCTTTGACAGTAAGTGACATTATGGGTAGGTCGTTAAGCTTAAATATGACTAGGAAGATAAATAAACTTTTTTTAGAGTGGGCACTAGAAATTTATTTTAAAAATATAGCCGTGGTAATTTTTATGTATGTAGAGTTATTTCAAATATTTGAGATTATTGATATTGCGAAGGACTTAGCTGAAGATACTTGAAATATAATAAGTGTGCTTATTGTTAAAGAAATTTGTTAAATAACAAAAAAACGCACTTGACAATACAAACGATTAACATTTGACCTACTCTTTGGGTTGGTTAACCCTTATGAGGCCATCCGTTTATCATATTTCCTAATTGCTGTCGATTTCTGGAGAATCATGAAGTCTTAGGAAATGGTCATGTCATTCAATATCTGTTTGTTTTAAACAAAAGAGTTGATGTGCGAACTGCTGATTTGTTTTTATTAAATGAGTGTTATTCATCTGATTGCATTCCATGTTTATTTATACATACACATAATTAAATCAGCGAATAGGCTCAAAAGCTTAAGTGAGTACTGTTGCTGGAATGTAGTTAGACCAACAGGCAACAACTGCAAGTAAGTGATTAAAAGGCTGGGGACAAGGCGCTGGGATGACAAAAAAGAAACGAAAACGATAAAAAAAATCAAGAAGAGAACCTGATGGTCTCCAAATAATACGCACATTAAGGGTGCCGGTTCCCTTGACCACACAAACTAATCGTTTCTCAATTCTCAAAGTCTCGAAAATGCTTGATATAGCACTTGGAAGAAAAACGACATTTACCTCTTTTAAAATTGTTTTCATCGAATCGAAAGAGACTAGGAAGACATCTTTCTACTTACACTATAATTAGACTTAAAAATACCATTAACCTTTTTTTATCGGTGATGTAAACTCCACACCAATCTTCATAGACTGTTTAATGATAATATTTAGGGAGGGGGCTGGCTTATTCTCAGGTATTTGGCAAACAGTAGTCTTAATGAGTTGAGTCCAAGTAAACAAAGGTGCACCGGGAAACGAACATTCTACATATGCATATTAAACTTGAGCTTGTTGTGTGTAAAAAATAGAAAAAGTAAGCTGCATACTAACTACAAGAAAACGTTAGCATATAACAAGTTCAAAACTAATAACAAAATATTATCAAAAACATGAAAATCATTAATAAGCCACAATATCCTCAGAAAAGCCCATAAAATAATTTAAAAAGTTTATTAGCATTACTGGATGATACGAAAAACCAGAAGAGTATTACAGCGGATCTACATGACCAAAAAAATGCACCTTCTTCAAGGCCTACTGCACTCATAGCAAACCTATAAGTACTGGACCTCTGACAATCTATTTTCGGAACACACTCTTTTTGTCCAACGATTTTTGTGGCTATAGATAATGAATACAACACGACTCATAGGATTACAATTTACTAGCTCACGCGTCAATGGTGCTTGTCACTAGCACATGTTTGTATGTTTGACCTTATTCTACTCATTTAATTTGGGTAAACAATCCTTTTTTATTTCAAGAGATCCTGAATTCAATGGAGTTTGTTAGTTTGGTTCCTCTCATATTATGGCCAAAGCTTCTGTGATAAGTGAATTCCACCTGATAAATTTGGATTCCGTACTCTACTAGTTCTGTAAAATTACACAGTGGTGGTGGACCTTTTCAAGTGGCCGATAATGATCTCTTGCAGATTAATTTCTTGCCAGTTTTTTTTTTTCGGACATATAGCTTGTATTATCCCTGTGACCAGAGAATGCACTGCTGTGATCAGAAAGTCTGATTAATCTGAGTTTTACATGTTTTTTGTGTATAAGTCAGTACCGGTTTTACTGCTTTAAAGTCAGCCATTAAGAGCTCTTAATTTGTTTGATTTCCATTTTATTAAATCAAATTTTATAACTTAGTTCCTATATAAATAAATTAGAACAAATATGTCTTAATGTCGCGTCGTTAGGCGCGATCTACAAAAAATACGTCCATCTGAGCTGGGGAATGAAAAAATTAAGAAATCCTTGGTTGTCAAACAATTCTTTAGAAAATGCTCGATTCCATTTTTGTTAACAAGCTTTGGAGACGAAGACTCAACCAAGAACTTTACGAGCTATACATAGACCTGGTATGAAAATTCGGAATTGGACGTTTGTAACGGTTATGTACGATTGACAACAATACTCCAGTTCTAAGAGTCTACGATTCTCACCAAGATGTCGAACGTAGCTATTAAAGACTCTACCTTAACTGACGCATAAGTAGGAACCGACCTCAACCAACTTGAAGTGCACAGCGGGAGGCAGTTAGTGATCGGGCTAATTACGGAAGCATATCATATGAGGCCCCGATTCATTCCGGACTTTAGCCACTTAAGTAAGTGACGAAGGGAATTTCGGAAGGAGAACGGGAAGGTTGAGTACTGCAAGAATTATTGGTAGGTAAGTGTACACTTTTTTGTGTTGAATTATAATTCGCAGAGTTTTATTAAAAAGTTGGCATTACATTTTTTTCTGTGAACTAATTGTGTAGGGTTAAGTAACCAACCATAGACCCAAAACAGCTGAACATATTAGCACGGTCACTAAATGTTTATTGGCTATGATTTTGAATTCATTCTCTACTCAAGGAATTCTAATTGCTCAAATATGTAGGATCATTCGACCTCAGCAAAATAAGAAAGCGTCCATATTTTTAAAAATTCGGTTTTAATTCCAAGGTATGTACTTTATGGACCTGAAATTAAGCCATAAACCACGTAAACACATATTATGGCTTATCACACCTTGCACCCACTTGTTAATTTCTTAATTTCGTTTTTTTTTTGTGCGAAATTTGCCATTGAAACTTTCAAAAAAAATATATACATATATATTTGTTTTTTTAAATAAATTCACACTATCTAAGTCACTTTCGATTTTTAACGATTTTATTAGCATCAGGAAACCATAATTGTTAAATAACATCAACCCATCGCATCGCTCAAAAAAAAGATAAGAAGAAGCACCGCCATCAACAACGGAACATAACATCGTGCCACAAATATTAGTGTGTCGTTGATGATGATGAAATCCATCGTGTATCTCATGAATATATACCTACCGATACGTACATATATATATTTTTATTTAAGGCAGGTACACACACGTTACGGTAAGGCAAGGTACATACATATTTATGGACACGAATTCTTTAACAGAAAGTGAAAAAAAACGTAAACAAATGGATGTAGGCCAAAGTAGTTTAGCTTAGAATTTTTTATATCACCCACCTTCGTTAGTGATTTATACCCACCCTGAAATTGAAATTCTCTCTTATTCTTTTGTGTTTGCATGTAGTCGGGTCTTGTAATCTTGAAGTCTGAAGATCGATGAAATGATGCGTGCAATGATAAATGAATTTCAGTTCGGATATGCGTAGTTTGTTCAATGGCAAAAAAAAAATCAACCAAATGGACAAAAATTCCGATTCAACCACACTTTTCAGGTTTTTAGCTACTTTCATTTCGTTTGTGTGCGCTTTCGATTTCTCATTAAAAATAAATTTAAATGTTTTCTTAAAAACACAAAAAAAAAACAAAACTTGTTTAAAGAGAAGAAGACATTTGTACCACCAAAAAAAAGGGCTTCAAAGCTTGCTTATTTTTATTAAACTGGTATTTAGCTGCTTAATACCAGATTCTTGATTGGATTTGCATGGCATTTTACTCGCTCAGAAATGTTGTCGATGTATTCAAAGGTGATACATATTGCATATGTATTCGCATAAAAGCTCATGTGGACCATTATTGATCGAATGCTTATCGAACTTGTATTTCGGTGGAAACTTTTATAGTTTTTTTTTGTGCAACACTTGTGTGTTAATTGTACAAAGTGTCATCGTTAAGTAGGTCAATCCAGTAGAGAGTAATTCCTGAAGAATCAGCGAAGAAAATAAGTTAGGTTTTGACCCCCTTTTAAGTATTGATCAATCAAGGTTCGAATTTCGAAAATATTAACGTCAAAAGGCCATTTTTTTTCAAAACATCGACAGACATCCAATAGCATACGATTGTTATGTAAGGATTCTTAAACATGGTGCTCTAAAGCGTCGTTGAGCAGAAGGTTCCTTTCGTTGTGCAAAAAACATAACATCACTCACACAAATTAGAAGAGGAGCTCAGTAATAGGTACCGTATAACTTAAACGACTATCAAAAGTTGTAGAAAATTACACTTTTTTATTAGGCAACAAATTGGTAGTATATAACATTTCACACTATATAAGTCACTTTCGAATTTTAACGATTTTATTAGCATGAGGAAACCATAATTGTTAAATAACACAATCCCATCGCTCAAGAAAAAATGTGGTAGAATCAACATTTTAGATGATTTTGAATGAAGCCTGCCATTATCATTTTCCAAAAAAAAAAACGACCTTTAAACAGTTAAAAAGTTGATCTTCGTTTTTGATTTGCTGTCTGCCTAACAAGGGTTACCTTTTTAACAAATAGTCGCAAAGTTACTAGAGGAATTAAAAAATCGGCATTTATATGATGAATCTTAAGGCCTGCTTAAGAAGCTTTAATTTAAAGCCATCAAGTATACAAATCTAAGATAAACCAGTAAAGATGCAGTCAAGTGGGAGTTTTGTGATCCTTCTACATAGTGCGTCGAGATAAAGCGATTCAGACTATAGAGCACGTTTTCTTCATTTTGTCGCCAGCATTCATTGGAACTGTAAGGAGCGTTCATTATTGCTGTCAAAGCGATTACAGAACAACCTTTGATCCTATTGGGCACTATACTGGACCGAAAATCGGAAGTAGAGCCCCTCCCAACTAACAATTATTCCTCTATAAGGCAACAAAATTTAATTCCCACAAGCAATTATTTCTATAGGTCTTATATAGTACTTGTGCGCGGAGTTTGAGTATTTTTGTAGTCGATTGGGTAGAAGCCTGTTTAAGGCATTATGCAGGAAAATTCACTAGCTTAACCGTAACTATTATGTTATAACTTCTATAATGTTGTTTTTAAGCTTCCGGAGATGTGTGTACAATGTACAAGTACATGTACCATACGTTAAAATTCGGTAGAGCTTTGCACGAAGTTAATCCGAGGGAAATCATGTATTGAGCTTACGAATGAAACCTTAAAAAAGCTGTATAGCCTTTTATAAGCAAATAATTTTCTTTCTGTAAGGCTTATTAGAAGTATTTTAAGAAGTCTTATAGAAAGTGCACTAATTGTTTTCGCTTGAGACTTCATACCGGTAATATTGCTGGAGGGGAAATAGCTTCGATAGTGCTTTATGGAAGCGAAATTGTTAGTTGGGCTAGACTCCTCAGATCATTTGGAACATTGCTGCAGTGAGAGCTTTAATATTGAAATCCTCACTGCGTTGTGGAGGCTAAATACATCTACCTCTGGATTTACCATCTGTCTGTTATGCAGGAACATTGCGATGTTGACTTCGATTCTCGGAATAATGTATATGCGTACCTTTTCGAAAACCGTCCAGATGACTCAATTCGATTCTTTTCCAGTGATGAACCCATTTGCACTTCAATAGGAGTGGGTCAACAACAGAAGCATTACTTCGATTTTCTTACATCAATCCCCTAGAATTAGAGCAAAGGCTGGATTTACCTAAAGTCACAGTGTAATGCGCAATAGCATAGTTGGCCAGTAGTTTTCTGAAGAAAATGAGGTCACAGTTACACTGAATTAAGACCGATATGTGAACATTTTGGAAGATATTTTCACACGACTTGACAAATTGAACAAAGGGACATTTGGTTCCAATAACACGGACCAACGATGGTTCAATCACATCGATGGTTGTTTTATGGGAACATTTCTCTGGGCGCCACTTATTTTTTATAATTGGCACGCGCTAAAGGGATTATTAATACCCTTATGGTGTTTGAGCACAGCGCAGACATTAAGGAAATAGAGGAGTAGATAAGAGGAGGTACCGATGCGCGTTGGTTTTGGATTTCTGTAAATTGTAATGGAGAGGAAAAACTGAGTTTGGTAAAGCATTCCACATTCGTGTTGTTCGGTTAAGGAATAAATCTCTACATTTCAAAGTACGTCTGAAGATAGACTTTAGGGTGAACTGATTAGCATTCGTGGTACGGCGAGTATTAGGGTTGAATTGTTGAAGGGGCGGTAAAAGAGTGTAAGGCAGGAGACATTCCTACGATGTTCGAGCGAAACTATGGAGTTCACTATGGTTGGATCTCCTATTAATTTTATCGCACTCTTTTGTATCCTTTCTAGTAGGTGCAATGATTTTTTGGCTGGACCTGACCATATGTGGGCGTTGAACTCAAGTTTGGGGAGTATGTACGCTTTATATATTGAGGCCAGATCAGAAGGTATGAAGTATTACATACATCGATTGTGGAAACCTATGCATTTTGCTGCATTTTTGGCTATTTCAAATATGTGGTCGTTCCAACGAAGGTCGTTACTAACACACATACCGAGCATGGAAAGTTTTTCGGTTTCGACGATGCAAGTCTCAATAAGGTGCGGTTCGGAGTGGCCTGCCTATTGCTCCGATTTAGCCTTTGTGATTTGTTTTAATCCTACATTTATGTCAACTGTCCAAGGATTCTACAAGGCCTTAAGCTCAGCATTCGGCAAAAATTGCTAAATTTCTCGCTGCTTTGCTGGTAAGGGTCATGACAAGCAGCAAAGATCGGCATGTGTAGTGAATGAAAGATGGGAACCGCATCTACTACATATGATTTTCAAAGCTGTGTTTTAAAAAAAAACTTATTTACCTACAAACATGATTCATAAAATGGGTTTTATTGCCTTTTTTCAAAAAATAAAGTTATGTTGCAGCACCCTGTATTTAGATGGTAACATTTTGCGATCCTTTTATGCAGATCATAACCTTCTATAGAGATTATTAGCTTTGACACATTATAACGTTCTTTTAAAGATCTACACTTTTTGACAAGCTCTACAGAGTCCGCATATTGCGGTTTTAAATGAAAACTATCATAAAAGTTTTAAACATTTTTGTATAATTTGCAAGTTGTATGAACACCTTTACAGTGATTAAATACTTTTGTAGGTTTTTCCATAATGCGGGCATTTGAAGGAAAGAGAAAGAAAGGCAGAGATAAGAAAAATGGTCTGTGAAGTGGAAAACTAACTTTTCTGTGAGTCGCTGGTTTCCTTGTCTCGATAAATCTTTTACGAAAATTTGTGTAAATTAAAGTATCCACCTAAATTTATTTTCATTTCTCTGAATTATGGTTTTATATATTTTGGCTGTGGTTGAACGCACAACCTTCCACTTAACAAGTAAACACTACACCACCACCGCTGTACTCTTCGAAAAGACATCTTGGTGCTTTGGCCTTTGGGTGGTGGTTTGACATCTACACGGTTGCGGTATGTACAAATTACCATCGGCAGACATGACCTAGTACCCAGACACCATAGGTAATAGAAGGTATAATGTTTAATTACATGGTATGATTGACACCCGTAGCCCTATTCAACCTAACCGAATTTATCAATATCATCCTGCGCTAAGTTTTGCAATTTAAGGTTACCCTTCACTTTTACGAGCTAATTGTACTCTTTGGATTAGTGTCATCTTAGATTTACACGCATGAACTAGATCGTGCGTTATGACCATTAAAACTATGGTAACGCACGATATCCGAATATCTGATGGTGTGTGAGCTTTTAAATAGCATCAAGGAATTAAAGACTGCAGGTAAAAAAATCAATTTAAAATTGCTGTGGGTGTTAATGACAATAACTTCAGTGTTTTGGATCCCAATAAGCTCAGATACATTGTGCTCATGATCATCTAGGTCATGTTAAGATTCAAACATTGACTGTCATCTGGATGGGTATTGAAGATTCTGTGGGTCGGAGTATTTCTTTTATTTACCTGGACTATGACGCTACATAGCTTATAAACCCTTGTCTCCATAGTCCTTCAACAGAAACGAGATATGAAGATTTTTTTTCATTCGAAATGACTTTAATAAAAACGAAGAATTAAGTAGACTAGAATATTTGTATTTCATTAAGAAATCAGTTAGTTGGGTGCGCCGAACTGGCTTGAGTTGGGTGCATCAATAACCCAGTGATGTTATTCGCTCTGAGTGCAGGGACATAACATTAACATATTTATTTGGGACATAACATAGGAATCCCAAACTATCGGGACATGTGACAAATATTTTTTGTCGAATATGGACATATAAGCGTAGCCTAGCTCTCAGAAATCCTTTGGGTATAGAAACCCTTCCTTCAAGAGGAACGGAATTTCTACTTAAGATAAGATTTGTCTTTATGACGTTTGACCATATGTCTTAGTTTTTAAAATTAAATTGTATATCACCAAAATATGTTAGTAAAGATATAAGTATCAGAATTTTCGGGACTTCTGTCTACATGGTGGTGGCCATATGTTAGACAAAAGTTCCAATAACGTGAGCTTGGCTTATTAAAATGGATGGAGTTAATGGTGTCGATCGGACTGGATTTTAGACAAGTCATTCTTTTTTTTTTTTTATAATTGGCGCGCGCTAAAGGGATTATTAATACCCTTATGGTGTTTAAGCACAGCGCGGGCATTAAGGAAATAGAGGAGTAGAGAAGAGGAGATACCGATGTGCGTTGGTTTTGAATTTCTGTAAATTGTAATGGAGAGGAAAAACTGAGTTTGGTAAAGCATTCCACATTCGTGTTGTTCGGTTAAGGAATGAATCTCTATATTTCATAGTACGTCCGACGATAGGCTTTAGGGTGAACTGATTAGCATTCGTGGGGGCTCAGTGGCACGATGGTTAGTGCGATGAACTGCCGCGCAGAAGGTCTGGGTTCGATTCCTAGCCGTAGCAACACCTAAATGATTTTTCACTGGCCCTCCTCTCGTGATGATCTGACAAATCGTCCGAGTAGTATCAATTGTCAAGAATAGCTTATCTCAACTTAGCCGTTCGGAGTCGGCATAAAACAGGAGGTCCCGCCATCGTGCCAGAAGTACACACGCACACATGAATGGTTGTGAGAAAGCTAGGCCCTGGGTACTAACGAGCCTGTTGCGCCAAAAATTTGTATTTTTTTTTTATTAGCATTCGTGGTACGGCGAGTATTACGGTTGAATTGTTGAAGGGGCGGAATGCAGCTGGCTATTTCGTTAGAGCATTTGTTGTAGTAATTGCGGTAAAAGAGTGTAAGGCAGGAGTCATTCCTACGATGTTCGAGCGAAACTATGGAGTTCGCTATGGTTGGGTCTCCTATCAGTTTTATCGCACGCTTTTGTATCCTATCTAGTAGTGCAATGATGTTTTGGCTGCACCTGACCATATGTGGGCGTTGAACTCAAGTTTGGGGCGTATGTACGCTTTATATATTGAGGCCAGATCAGAAGGGGTGAAGTATTTCTTACATCGATTGAGGAAACCTAGACATTTTGCTGCATTTTTGGCGATTTCGAATATGTGGTCGTTCCAACGAAGGTCGTTACTAACACACATACCGAGCATGGAAAGTTTTTCGGTTTCGACGATGCAAGTGCCACTCATGGATAGTGGCTGTAAAGTTTGGTTTCGCTTGGATGACAGGAGACAGCATTGCGTTTTGGAAGCATTAAATTCCACTCTATTAGATTTACCCCATTTACCAAGGTCGGAATTTAATGAACTTAACATATTTTGTCGTTTTTCTTCCACATCCGAAGGTGAGGGGCGTGAAATCGAGAACGAATATGAAAAGCTGAGGGTACTGTCATCAGCGAAGGAATGGATTGGATTAGAAGTTGCAGACAATAGGTCATTAATAAAAATGAGGAAGAGTGTCGGAGACAAAGCTGAGCCTTGGGGAACACCAGCATTTATTTGGTGAGTAGCAGACTTGAAACCGTCCAAAACTACTTGAATTGAACGTTTCGAGAGGTAGTTTCTAATCCATTGAAGAAGACTATCATCGATACCAAAAGCACGCATTTTCGACAAAAGGGCTTGATGCCAAACGCTGTCAAATGCCTTTGAAATATCAAGTGCAACGATCTTGTTTTCGCCACCAAGGTGGATTGATTAGTTCCAACTTTTCGGTGAGATATGACATCAAATCACCAGTGGACCTGTTGCTACGAAAACCATATTGTCGGTCATTGAGGAGTTTTCGTGATTCATATTTCATAAGCTGACGGTTTATCAGCGTTTCCATGACCTTAGAAAGAAGGGAGGTAAGTGCAATTGGTCGGTAGTTGGAGAGAGAAGAAGATTCGCCTTTTTTGGGAACGGGCTGTACAAATGCAGTTTTCCATCGACTCGGAAAGAGTCCTGATGAATAGGAAAGATGGAAAAGCTTACACAGCGGTTTTGCCAGCGTTGAAGAACACCTCTTCAGAATTATGGGGGAGATACCATCTGGACCAGACGATTTGTGTATGTCAAGATCGATTAATACTCTTGCGACTGTACGAGTACGAAAGTGGATTGGTCCCATAGAATGTTCTACGTTCTCTAGTACAGGGGGAGACTGGGCACAATCTGGCAGCGTTGAATTGGCTGCAAAATGAGCAGCGATCAGATTGGCTTTGTCTAGAGAGGTGACAGCTGGAATGTCATTGTAAATGAGCGTTGGGATGGAAGATGAGGTCGAATTCTTAATGTTTTTTACAAACGACCAAAAGTTTTTACTACCTAGTAGAATTTTTTGCCTCAACTTTTGGTCGTGGAAGAATTTGACACGCTTAATGTGGGCATTGCAGTCATTTCTGAATCAGCCTTTTAATTATAAATTAATTGTATAAGTAGCTTATCAGAAAGTTAACAAAAAGGTATTTAATTCCTTGTTTGTCACCAATAAGCTGACTTAAATAACAAAATCTTCGGCTTATAGGTAGGACTGCAGTGCTCAAATCAAAATCTTTTTTATATTTTATTGATTTAAGGAACAGCTTTTTATGTGAAACTGTCTATTCTCTCGTTACACGATTGAACTCTTTTGTGTGACAAAATATCGTCAGATTTTAATCGCTTTTAACTAATAGATTAATAGTGCAAAAACAATGGTTGAGCACACAGCGGATATAGCATGTATATACGTGTTAGACGCGGTATTTGTTATGCTTCTAGAAACACTTTCAATTAGAACGTTTGGGTGGGTTTCTAAATGGCTCGCGGAGTACCACAAGGTCTTGAAGTGATGGAATAAAAATATTTGTCGGAATAGATGTCCAAGTCGATAAAAAATATAAAATAATTAAAAAGTGTCATCTCATATGGCTCGTAAATATGACCGGAATTACAGAAAACGTAAATTAAAAAACGCGTTCAATGGCGTGATGTTAAGTGCGATGAACTGCGGCGCATCCCCAGCAACACCGAAATTATTTTTCACTGGCCCTCCAGACAAATCATACGAGTAGTATCAACTGCCATGAAAAGTTTCTCTCAATTTAGCCATTCGAATTTGGCATGAAATATGAGGTTCCGCCATAGTGTCAGGAGTACACACGAACGCACACGTATGAAAAGTTCGGGTCGACCTTAAAAAATCGGTGTCGATCAAAAGCGACAACTGCGGCAGCGCAGAAGAGAAAACAAAGATTTTTTTAACGCTGGCACAAAAAGGTGGATGTGGGCCGTAGATATACCGAAGATTCCGCCTTTGCAAACACTTTTTATGAATTTGTTGTTGTTTTTTTTTATATTTTTAGCTGAAAGCTGTAAGTTCGCAATAAAACATAGGAATAAACATATGAGAAGGCTATAATCCGCTGTGCGGATCGTTGAATACCCTATCCCATCCCACCTTAAAATAAATATCCCCGAAATGTGGGCTTTATGGCGATAAATTATAGTTAATAATGTAGTCACTACATATTCTTCAGATAAAGTCAGATATTTTATGGTTCGACAAAAAACAACGTTTTTCTATTTCATATGCCTTTGGGTAGGATATACAAATGGTTTTTGTAGGAAAACGCCCCTTAAAAGTGGGCGTGGGTTGAAATGATCTAAGAACGAAATGTTTATATTATCATAACGAAATGCTTATATTATCATAATCAATGATTCGCATTAAAAAATTTTTCGAATATTTTTAAAAAGGTACCGAAAAACGTTTTTTACTGAAAACGCCCCCAAAAAGTGGGCAAAAAACTCTATACTGACGAAATATAGATATTCAGATTCTCCATTCTTCAATTAAAATTTAAAAAAAATCCTTACGATTTGGCCAAAAACTACGTTTTTCTAAAAAAAAAAAAAAAAGGGGCGTGTTAGTGGGCGGATTTCAAAAAAAATTTACACTTGTTCTGCTAGGAGCATCAAAGAGTACGTGTACCAAATTTCATCATTCTAGCTCAAAATTTAAGGCCCAAAAACTGGTGACGTACGGACGGATGGAAAGTTATGGCTTAATCGACTCAGCTAGCGATTATGAGTCGATCCATATACTTTGAGGTATAGCTATGTAGCTAAATTATTTCTCTATGATACAAACTATGTATCAAAGCTAATATACCCCTATGGGATAGGGTATAAAAATTGACTATTTCACTTATCACATTTAAATAATTTTTTGTTGGATGTGATTCGGGCCGATTTAAATACGAAATTTGTCTATTTGACTATAAAATCATTTTTCTTATAAAACTTGAAATCCTTAGAGGCACATATTGAATTTTAAAATTCTATTGGTCGTGTTTGGATTTTATTATTGTCAAAGCAACCCTCTTATGGATGTTATATCAAAACTCTTCTGTCCTCTCTTAGTGTTTTTCTATTTCATTATAGAAATGTTCTGTCAAAATGTCAGTCCCTATTTCAGCGATTTTCCCTTTGCAATATCTGTCGCCCAGTCGGGCAACTGCAATTCATTTATATTGAAACTGATCTGCCTGGCTTTGATTGTAGCTATCGACTTTTGACATAAACGTTTTTAGATCGGATTGTCATCCCCTTAGTGATGAAATTTGAAAAAGAAAATCCTTCCAAAAATCTGTTGGAGTTAACTGCTCATTTTTAATTTGAATGTGACGTGTTGCACGTACCATATAATGCATTTTATATTAATGAACAATAAATATATAAATTCGAATGGAACGTTTTGTAGAAATTTCAAACCAATCGGTGTATTAGTCTTGGAGATTTAAAATTTTGACACAAAAACCATTTCCACTTGCAGTTATATAGATTATAAATTAATACTAACTCATTAAATTTTGTGGTAGTAGTGACGTAGGAGTAACAACGATTCTAACTGACACCTGACAAGTTAAATTTTGTTTTGAAATATCTACATCTTGAAATATTAAAATCACCTGATTTATGATTCTAAATTATGAGCCCCCAACTTGTCAAAAGGATCTTTTGTTTTAATAAAAAAAAATTCTATTTACGAATATTACAAGAAAAATGATGAATTTAATATTCTTGAGTTCTCTTGAAAATTCACATTGATAAGTACAAGCTGTGAAAACTTTCTTTTGTATATTTTTCTTTTCACTCAATTTATTGTTGATTTTTGTTTTTGAATTGTATTTGTAGTCTAGAGGTATCTACTTGAAAAATGAAGATCCCTCTAAACCAAAAGGTGCAACGATTTTTTGAAAACAAATTTAAATCAACGATTTTTTAAACCGTTTTTATTTCGCAATTTATTCTTAATGAATGAATTTATGATTTTATTTAAAGGAACTGCAGAACTGCACTTTATAAATGCCGTATTTTCTTCATTCGGTTTAAACGCTTCCACTTCGGTCGGATGCAACATTACAAATCACAATCCATTTAATTTTTTTCACTCAATTTTTCAAATTTGAATCCTTTTCTTAAACACTCACCATAAAAGTATGAACAGCATCGTCGAACACAGTCTCGTCATTGTGATTTTATTTAAAAAAATATTTTCTTTGGCAGTTTTAATTTATTTTTAGTGCCTAACACCTCGATGGAGAATATGTTGAATCACTGATTTTTTTTCTTTCAACCGCAAAATTTTAAAATTCCATAAATTTAAAAAAATAAATAAATTTGTTATCTTAAGAGAATTTTAACACTTTGCCTAATCCCGCATCTGAGTCGACTTCAGATTATACGAACAAAATGCACAGAAACCCGCAGCAGCAGTTGCAGTAGATAGCGTTGTAGTATTTAATGTCAGAGCCAACGTTGGGGTCATGAAACTAGCGAGGCTTTCTAGCCGATGTCTGCTGTATATCTGGCCTTTTGTTTTGTTTGTTTGTTAGCTTTGGAACTCTCTTGGTTTGGGTGTTGAGTATGGAGGTCTCTACGAGTATTGTAGTTTCCCGGCGCAATACAACCGATTTTAATATACCGTGGTGCTGCTGCACACCGTTGAGACTGAGACAGACACGATCGGCTCGGGAATAAAGCTAGCGACTAACTGAACGTCTCAGCCGACACGAACTGGTAAATTTATGATCAAATAGTGAGGGACTTTTAAAGCTTCAGGTATTTTTGTTGGTGCATAACATAGGTATAAGCGAATTTGTTATGTTTATATTTATTTATTTGTTCGTTGTTGTTGTTGCTTGTGGCTTGCGCTCTACTAACACTTGCATGATAGTGGGATGTCGGACGCCGCCGGAGTTTATTTTTTTTTTTGAGGTTACATTTCTCCAATACTATGATGATGTATGCTCGCGGTATCTGACGATGAGATGCAAGTATGTTTGTGGCTTTTCTTTTCTTCTTGGAAGTTTAAAAAAAAAATAAAATAAAAATCTGATTACATTTACTGAATGTGCTTTGTGTGGAGAAAGTTATCGTTTTGTTTTTGTTTTTCATCAATTTTTCGGCTTATGGGTGTGTGAGAGATTGAACCGCGAAGTGGCAGTAGCGCAGCCAGTGATATAAGTTTTGGTGAATCGGTGTGTCTAGTATCCGATCCGGTGATGAAGTTGTTTCACGCGAACTTCATCAGGTTCGTCTTGCCGGAGGGTATGCATGAATGTGTGTGTGGGCAATATAGGCAATATGTGAATTGGAAGAGTGTCCGGTATGGTAGTCAGTCTGGTGGTGGTCAATGAGTCTTAGACATGTGAAAGGAGTCACGCGGAAAGCATTAATTGGGTGACGTGGGCTGGTGGCATGTCAACTGTACAAGATGCACAGCAGATGAATGTTTGTACACCTGGTGTAGAGGAGGGTCGACAGGTTTTCGGTACCAGCAGATGTTTGGCTTTCCGAAATTGGGTATATAGGTTTCTCGAATCCTGGGTTATTGTTGTTTGCTGTTGGAACGACTTCGATGTGTAGGTTGTTAGATGACAGAGTGCAATCATATGATTTTGTACAAACAATTAGTTGCTAATTCCCGCGCAATCATTTCAATCAATTAATACAAAAAGCTGGTAGTCGCATCCCTATTTGAAGTTCATGAATATTACCTTCGATTAGCATATATGTATGCTGATGACAACCCGGATTTAGTAAGTTTTTTTTTCATATGAGACTTTGATTGTGTATTCGAGTCTTCTTCAAGACATTCTTGTTATCGGATAACGTGCAGTTTGCAGCTCAACTCTTTTGTTTTGTTTTTTTTTTAATATTTGTTAGACTACATGTGCTTACATAAGAACTACATTTGGCTTATTTGGGACTGCCACAAGTTGATACCAAAAAAAACCCAGCCAAACCAATCACCTCAATAATTCGAGTTCTTGTTATTTTAGTATGCGTGCAAGAGAAGGGAACTGATCCGGTATCGTGGGTGCCAGAATGAACATCTACCTCGTGATCTACCTCGTGATACCGCAACAGCGTCTCTCACTTAACGTATCATATATACAAAATAGGTATTAAACATTTAAGCCCCCGCAACTGGAGAGGCTTAGAATGTTTTGACACTTCTTGATTTTCGATGGTTTCGTATTTTTTGTTCGCGAAGGCATCCGGGTATGGTAAGGTAAATAAATCCTTGAATGATATTTATCGAGATTTTGTGTTTATCTACAGCTGACGAATGCTAATGCATTCGGCTGTAGCGCAAAGACAAAATAAAACAATTGAAAGATGAAATTAATAAGTTTAAGTAATCCTCTAATGCATAATCAATTCTATTCGCCCGAGGAGGTGTTTATTGTCTGACGTGGTTGGCCGCGTGGGTGGTGGTAAACATAGCTCGAGTAGATACAATATAGTGTGAGAGAGTGAAGGGTTTGTTTGTGTAATTAATTTGCAAGTCGGATGCTGATTGTTGTGGAGATAATGTGTTTATTAGAAGTGTTTAGGAAGACGACAGACTTTAGTTAATGCTTATGGGTGAGTGGCCTTTAGGTGAGTTGTTTTCATTTCCTTAGAATGGCAGATATGATGGGTACATATTGATTTATGCAGGCATTCAAGTTTTTTTTTAAATTGGCGAAATGATGCTTTTTGCTTGAAAAAATAAATGAAATAAAACTTTGCACTTTTGAAGGTTTGCTGGAAGGAATAATCTGCGAAAGGCATTGCAGAGGTATACGCGAGGAACTTTCTCCAACAGTGATGTACTTTAATTCGAACTAAAAAAAAAAACCTCGAAGACTGACTGGCGTCTGTTTTAAAGGATTTTTTTTTCATTTGTATGAACAGTGATGATACAATTTTGAAGGTAACACGGGGTTGGTAATTTTTCAACAAATTGTGTGAAAGTTTTTGTAAAGCGACCTAGAACTCAGACACAATTTTTTTTTAATTTGACGAACATTGGCGCGGTGATGCTAATTGGTTGAAAAATATTCCTACATTATAAAGATACATTGTGATTCACAATGACAACTAAGAAGAATCAAAATGAACCCATATTTTGGTTTCGTGGCCTTCGGACTTTCCGGGAAACTTTGCGTCTTGATCTAAAGATAAAACCCATGGCTGCTACAGATGCTTCTATTTCAATTGCAAAACTTCTAAAACAACTATTTTGTGATTTCCACATGCAACTACAGGTTGTCACCCTTTGAGTACAGCAAAATGTCGTATATTTGGCAAATCCTAATGAAGCCCGATATTTCATCCAAATCCAACTAAATCACGGGCCACTGTATCCTGGATAGGGATGCCCTTCGACTGCTTATTGGCTCTAATCATTTCCAATTAAAGTTACAGAGATGAGAAAATGATTAAAAAAAAATAAGAAAGCCTTGGTGACTACTCCTACTACGATCTGAATTTTCTGTAATATGTCAATATGGACGGTTAAAAGAAATTTATTTAGAAAACAGAAGTACCTAGCTATGATTATCCAACCATGTCACTTCTGGTGGTACCATAATGGACTAACACTTCTGGACTTGTTATACCTTTTTAATTTAGGAACACACCTAACTAATTATAGTTTGCATTACTTTAGATTTGGACGTCTACAGAGCTTGCCTGTCCAATTTTGCTATACACTTCTCTTAGGTAAAATGGGAATTTTTAACACATTTTTAAGCCCTCCGAGATGATACTTACTTACCTTTCTTCTTAAGTGGCGATACAGTTCGCGGTGAACATGGACTTCAACCATTGTTTTACTTACTATCTCCAGTTTTTCAAATAGGTTGATGTCGATTTCTACATGTATCCGTAACTTAAGGCGTGTTCTTCCTGCGCGCCACTTAAGGCGAGGTCTTCCTCTATTGCATCCGACGTCTGGCTGGGAATCGAAGACTCAGCGAGCCGGAGTATTGGTTTCCATTCGTTCTACATGTCATAGTCATCTTAAACGTCCAATGCGGTGTTTTTTGCCCAGAGGAATGTCGCTGTACAGCTCGTATAGTTCGTGGTTGAATCTTCGTCTCCATAGCCCGTCAAAGCAAACGGGACCGAAGATTTTTCGAAGAATTTTTCTCTCGAATCGACCAAGGATTTCTTCATCCGCTTTTGATACGGTCCATGCTTCTGCGCCGTAGAGCAGGACTGGGATGATTAGGGTCTTATATATGTGCACACGCCCCTACCAACGAGGCTGAAGATCCCATCAAGGAGGAGTTTTATGACCTCATGGATGGAGCCTACGGAGCCTGTCCGGAGTATGATGTTAAAGTTGTACTCAGCGATTTCAATGCTAAAGTCAAAAAGGAAAACATCTTTGGCGGTTTAGCTGGTAAGCACAGAATCCACGAAACGGCAACAGGCAACGGCTACGACAAATCGATTTTGCAGCAGCTCGTAATACGGTGATAAGTAGCACTAGGTTCCCAAGGCTAAGGATATGCACAGCAACCTGGCGCTCTTCAGACGGTCGAACCGCCAACCAAATCGACCATGTGCTAATCGATGCGAGGCACGCATCCAACACCTCGACGCGACGTGCATACATTTGACGTGCATACATTGCATTAAATTCAGAGCTCGACTGTCCAACGAGAAGAAGCTGCGAACTGCCCAGAAGTAGAAATTCAACGTTGGACTTAGCACACCTGGAGTAGTCAGAGCCTACAGTGTGCGCTTTAGGATGAAACTATCCTCTGTGCACTCACCTACCACAGCCGCCAACAATCATTGGTGCCAGTATCGCGACATCATCAAGGAGCTAGCTGAATCCACTGTAGTGTACCAGCCACCCCAGAGAAAGAGTCTGTGGTATGATGATGAATGCATGTACAAGAAAAAGGTGACAGAAGATGCGCACAAGAAAGCCCTGCAGCGCAAAACAAGGGCAGCGAGAGAAGAGTATCGAGCCAGGAGTAGGGAGGAAAAGAAGACCCTGCGTAGAAAGAAGAGAGCTTACGCAGCCTCCAAGCTCAAGGAGATCGAAGAGTTGCGCGATCATAACAACATCCGGAGGTTTTATAAAAAAGCCAAGCAACTGGCTGCTGGCTACAAAACTGGAACGCAGGCTGTTCGAGACAGCGAAGGAAACCTAGTCACCGAAGCGCAGGGAATAGTAGATGTGTTTAAGCCGCATTTCCAACAGCTGCTAAATGGGCATCATGTAGAGAGAGTGATAGGGCAAGAAAAGAACCCACGTCCAGTCAATGAAGAACTAGTTCCACCACCTAGTATAGAAGAAGTTGGCCTAGCTATAAAAAAGCTTAAGAACAACAAGGCCGCGGGTTCTGATGGCTTACCGGCGGAGCTTTTTAAATACGGTGGTCATGTTTTGGTAGGGAGCATGCACCGTATCATCAACCAAGTATGGGTGGAAGAAAACATGCCTGATGACTGGACTATCAGCTCCATATGCCCCATCTACAAAAAAGGCGATCCTATGTCTTTTGCAAGAACTATCGAGGCATATCCCTGCTAAATGTCGCATACAAGATCCTATCCAACGTACTGTGTGAACGTCTAAAACCGTTCTGCAACACACTAATCGGCACATACCAGTGTGGCTTCCGGCCCGGCAGATAGACTATAGACCAAAGTTCTACGCTGAGGCAAATTGTGGAAAAGACCAAAGAATTTCAAGTCGAAACTCACCACCTATTCATTGACTTCAAAGCCGCGTATGAAAGCATACATTGTCAGTAGCTCTATATGGCTATAGCCGAATTCGGAATCCCGGCAAAACTGATTTAGCTGTGTCGCGTGACGCTGGAAAACATGCGCTGCCACGTACAATTTGGAAGTAGATCCTCCGAACTATTCCAAGCATGCGCCGGATTTCGGCAAGGAGACGCGCTATCATGTGACTTCTTCAATCTCGTACTGGAGCAGATAGTGCGCAGGGCAGGTGTTAACACAGAAGGCACTATTTTCAACAGGTCCGTCCAGCTGCTATGCTATGCGGACGATATTGACATCATCGGTCGCTCCCAACATGTCTTGATAAAAGCGTTCACGGAGATTGAAGAACAGGCGAAATCCGTTGGCCTTGAAGTAAATGAAGACAAGACTATGTACATGCTATCAACAAACAAACATACACCTATCCATCGCCTAGGACAAAACGTCACTATTAATAGCAGCAATTTCGAGGTAGTTAAGGAGTTTACCTACCTCGGAGTAAACATAGACTCCACGAATGACATTCTAGTGGAGATCCGTCGAAGAATTACCCTAGGAAACCGTTGATACTTCAGTTTGGCGAAACAATTGGGTTCAAAACTCCTAACTCGAAGGACGGAATGTGTGCTCTACAAAACCCTTATCCTGCCAGTTCTGCTTTATGGTGTCGAGTGCTGGACGATATGCAAGAACGGAGAGCTGATACTGGGCTCCTTCGAAAGAAAAATACTTCGGCGGATTTTTGGTCCTGTGCACGAGGAGGGCGAATGGAGGAGAAGATGCAACCGCGAACTCCAAAAAACCAAGACACGCCGATTACATTAGTTCGGCCACATCGAGCGAATTGGCAATAATGCTCCAGCTAAGAGGATCTTCGAATCCAAGCCCCCATATTCGAGAAGGCAAGGAAGACCGAACCTCCGATTCAAAGACCAAGCCATCGCGAATGCCAGAGCGCTGGGTATAGACAACTGGAAGCAGCGAGCCAGGGATCGTACAGGATGGAAGGCTGCAGTGCCTCAGGCAGAGACTCTTCACGGGTCGGGCGCCCAATAGTAAGTAAGTAAGATCAGAAGGGGTGAAATATTTCATAAAAGAGTTTAGGAAACCTAGATATTTTGCAACTTTTTTTTACCGACTTCGAATATATTGTCTTTGCAACGTTACTGTTATTGTAGCGTTACCAAGTGAAATTTCAAAGTTAAGTTAGGTTAACTTATAGTGGCTGCACACGATTTGGGTGTACATTTAGACCACAAAACGTCCGTTGTTATACCATGTGGATTTGTCGACTTTCCCTAATATTCGTTTGCCTAGTTTAACCATTCTGAGCTAACTATAAAGCCGAGGAGGTTTCAGCTCACCTAGATCATCAAAGATGAAGTTTCCCAGATGGAGTTTTCTCTTGCCGAAGAGAGCTGGACAAGAGCAGAGAAGGTGAGGTCATGTCTAAAGAGGCCTTGCGTATAGGCCTATAGGAGAGTGTTCTGTAAGGACACCGATTATGGTACTGATGTTTGATCTGTTCAACATTGTCAAACAGATAGTGGCATAAGTGGTTAGTTACCCCAAAAACGTCACCACTCTAATAAAATCTTGAAATATCAAAAAAGTTTGAATAGGTTGTTTAAAGTCAAATGAGCGTGGCATTCGTCAGTTTGTCGCTAAAGCTTTAGTTCATTATTCCAACTCATGGAGACCTTGCCCTTCGTTCCACCTTTCTGCCGTCGGTATATAGATAGAACAATGGACACCCGTCAAATTCCCTTTTACAAATAAAATCAGACCTATTTCGGTAATGTCACTGCGGTAATAAAAAAAAAACAAATCACTTCACATAAAAAGGAGTAACCGTTGCTAGTTATATCTTTTATATGACCTGTTTATATTAACCATTCGAATTTTATGTTTGTATACCTATTTGGCAACTTAATTGAACTTTTGTATCTACCAAGACCCACTCACTGATCTAGAAATGTTAAAATAACTAATCAACAAAATTCGCGACTGGTGGACAACCTTGTCACATCGACTAGTGTGACTTCGACTGTCGGCATAGTGGTTGTACTTGATTTTACGATTTAGGTGGACATAATGTAAATATACCGTTCTTTGTGTTTGTGTATTTATTTTATCGAAAACTATATGTTTTATTATGACAACCTTCCGCCTGTTTGGATGGGTTATTTTTTTTTTTTCTTAAATACACTAAAGTTTGTAGCTGGGCACTGTCTGTTCTTGCGACTTGTTTTGTATAGACGTCTGTCAATCTGAAAGCGATTTAATTGACGTAAATACCTTCCGAAGATGTATTTCAAATGTTATCTGGTTTTAGTTTGAATCTCATTAATATTTTGCGAAACTGATCCGGATATTTTAAAAATCCATTAATCTCCATTTTGTTGTTTTGTGAAATACGATAAAAAAATAAAAAAAAATGTATAGCAGATGAGTATTATTTATATGTGACGTTTTTGATAAAGGAAACCATGACCTAGTCAGTAGACAATTTTAAGATTGATATCTGATTAAATTTAGCTTTTTCATTAATGTACCAATAATGGGTGGAATTTTGGGGTAAAAAGATGACCAGACATTGTGGAGAAGTAATTAATGGTATAGGTTTAGATAAGCTTATCATAAGATTTGTGACGAAAAATTATGGCAACCATAATACCAGTAAGTTAACAAATATTTAAAATATTCGGCAATAATGCCATGAGCTTAAGCAAATACCTTGTGTTAACAAATGGAAAAATCGTTTACGAAATTGCTAGGTTAGGTTAGGTTAGGATGTAGTGGCTGCACGCGATGCGCGTTCGAACTTAGACCATAAAGGTCCGTTGTGATACCAAATGGATCCGTTGATTTCCCTATATTCGATCGTTTAATTGAACCATTCAGACCTAACTATGTAGCGTAGGAGGTTTCTGACACTGATACTAGCCAGATTGTCGAAGAAATGGTCGCCCAGATGAAGTTTCCTTTTTTTCCTGAGAGAGCTGGACAAGAGCAGAGAAGGTGAGTAATACTTTTCTCCTCTTCTTCGTCCAAGCAGCAGCTTATTTCATGTTGAATGAGATTGCTTCCACGGATTTGTTGTTGGCTGTCGCTGAAGATGCTAATATGCTTCGTGGATATTAATTCCTTTTCTTTGATTGCCATGATTTCAGCATGGAAAGCCTCGGAGAAAACACCTCCACCCACTCCAGATTCTGTTTCTTTAGTATACGTAGTGTATGGAAGTATTGTCAAGGCGCGAATATTGAAAGATTTTTCAAATTCTTATGTTCTGGGGTACCACGAGTGCAAAAAAGTGGAAGTGGAGAGTCTGGAAATGGGTATTGAGTTGATATGGCAGCCTAAACTACTCTGTTGTTTTGGCTAATATTTTGGTTATATGTGTTGTTGATGGTCCTATAGAGGGGTTTTTATAAATATTTTTCGTTTAATTTCTGACGAGGTGTTGGTTTTAGAGTAAATAGTGGAACCGGGGTAGACAAAGTCTCGTACTACATCAAGGTTACCTCGACTATCATGCTCTACATCCATCGAATAAGGCTAGAGGTGGAGCCTCACTATATATAAAAGAGTGTATCGAACATTCGATTGATCTTAAACTAGAAATCGAAACAATGCAAGTTAGTTCTATACAAGTCAAAAGCAGACAATCATTTCTGAAGATATCGTCTATTTACTGCCCACCACGATGCAAGGTTGAGAAAATTGACTTTGAAAACTTGCTTAATTCCCTTGGACAACGTTTTGTCATCGGAGGGGACTTTAGTGCAAAACATACATTCTGGGGATCTAGATGCATATCACAGAAAGGTAGGATGCTTTATGATGTAGGTAGAAAGTACAATACCGAATTTCATTCTACGGGAAAACCAACTTACTTGCCAACTGATGTTAGAAAAATACCGGATTTGATCGATTTTTTCATTGTAAAAGGTCTGCCGTCCAATCGAATCAAAGTTGAAGAATGCTTTGATCTTTCCTCTGATCATTCTCCAGTCATTTTAACAGCGAGCGAGTCACTGATTATAAATGAAAAACCACCCAGAAAACCAACTGGGAAGGTTTCAAAAACGATATTGAAAATAATATCCGACTGGGTGTATCGCTTAGAACCCCATTGGAACTCGAAGTCGCTGTTGACTCATTTATCAATACCATCCAAAAAGCAGCATGGAATAATACTCCTCAACAGAACAAAATAGTGAGCTATAGTAAAATTAAGTACCCCCGTGAAATACAAGATTTAGTAAGACAAAAAAGAAAAGCTCGTAAAAGATGGCACCAAACTCGTGCCCCGCAAGATAAAACACATCTCAATCGGTTGAGTAATTTGCTATCAAATTCGATTAAATACTTTAAAAACCATTCAGTAGAAACTTATCTGCAAAGCCTAACCGCTGGAAAGGAATCGAATTATTCGCTCTGGAAAGCAATTAGAGTCATAAAACGGCCAAAAATCGCTGTGCCGCCCATTAGGGTAACTCAAGACGTTTGGGCAAAGAGCGATAAGGAAAAAGCTGACGTTTTTGCCTCACATCTTGAGGAAACATTTAAGCCATTTGATGGTCCGGCGCAAAATGAAAACATTAATATATTCGAGAGTACAACCGATAATAACATAGTAAGATATGCAAGTATTGCCGAGCTTAAACGGGAAATACAGAAACTAAAGCCTAAAAAAGCTCCGGGTTATGACCTGATTACAGGAGAACTTCTTAAAATGTTGCCTCGGAAAGCATTAACTAAGCTTCTATTTATTATAAATACAGCAATCAGATTAGACAGTGGAAAGTCGCGGAAGTGACAATGGTTCTAAAACCAGGAAAATCACCGAATGAAATAAAATCTTACAGGCCTATTTCACTTCTTCCAATAATTTCAAAAGTTTTTGAACGGATATTACTCGGTTGCTTACACCCCATAATTGAACAGAAACGTCTTTTACCTGACCATCAATTTGGGTTTAGAAATAAACATTCAACGGTGGACCAAGTACATCAAATTACAGATGTAATTGAGAAAGCTTTCGAAGAAAAGAAAAATTGTTCAGCCATATTTCTTGACGTGTCGCAAGCTTTTGACAAGGTGTGGCACAAAGGCCTTACTTATAAACTAAGTCAAGTACTGCCAGAACAATTATATAAAATCCTCGTGTCGTATCTTGAGCATAGACTCTTCCGTGTGAAACTTGGAAGCGAATATTCCGAGTTCAAAGAAATAATGGCAGGTGTACCGCAAGGAAGCGTCCTTGGACCAATCCTGTACCTCCTATTCACGCGTGACATCCCACAAACAAACGATACAATAGTTGCAACGTTTGCTGACGATACTGCTATACTAGCAGTTTTCACAACAATAGAGGAAACAAATATCAAATTACAAAACGCTCTTAACGAGGTTAATGAATGGACTAAATCCTGGCGGATTGCACTTAATGAGAGCAAATCGATCCATGTAGATTTTTCGTATAAACGGACAAACAATTTGCCTGTATTTCTAAATATGGTTCGAGTCCCGTTTGCAAATGAAGCGAAATATCTCGGTATGCCACTCGATGCAAAATTAAAATGGAAGTCACATGTTAAAAGGAAATGCGAAGAACTTAAGAATAAATACAGAGAACTGTACTGGTTGCTCGGAAAATATTCGAAGCTTAACCTTGATAACAAGCTGCTATTATACAAGTAAGTGCTAAAACCGGTTTGGACATATGGTATACAACTATGGGGTTGTACCAGTGAAACGAATCTAAACATTTTACAAACTTTTGAAAACAAAACGTTAAGATCATTCGTCAATGCGCCGTGGTACGTAAGGAACGAAGATCTACGCAGAGATCTGGGTATTCCCGCGGTTAAAGATGAAACAAAACATTTTGCACAAAAACATAAAAAACGTTTATTAGGACACGTTAACACAACAGTCCTCCAAATTCTTGACGAAACAAATATATTGCGGCGTCTTCAAGGAACTAAACCCTTAGATTTGGCCCGATAGTAACAAACCGCGCTATAAATTGCGGAAAAGGCAGGAACTCTCAAAGGAAAGTTACCTGCCAAACATATTATATACTCGTGATAAAAAAAATTGCTAGATAAGTCGAATACTTAGTTGCAATAGAAATACAAAATGGGTGGTGGTTTTAGTGAGTAAAAATCTCACACTACTTTGGGCACGTGCTCATCGTGTCTATGAAGATTTCCACCAGCCCACGGAAAAAAAAGGTTATATCTGTCAATGATGACGTCCTGTCCAATTCATCGATGTTCTCCGTCATTTCGTGATATCAGCATATACTCAGTCTTACCCTCATTTACTGCTAAGCCCATATTTGCCGCTTCCTTCTCTATACTAGGAGCCATGGCTATGGCACCACGTTGAGTCCAACCAATGATGTCAATATCGTCGGCGTATGCAAGAAGTTGCACCGATTTATGGAAGATTGTTCCTCTGGTGTTGGCTCGGGAGTTTTGCACAATCCTCTCAAGAATCAATTTAAGAAGTCACATGACAGTGCCTTGCCTAAATCCAATTTTGGTATCGAATGTATCAATTTATTTCAATTTACAATTTATTTATTGAGGCTTATTTCATAAATCAATACATTTTTGTGTAAATCATAGTTTTTCTGGTAGCTATGACTAAGATAATGTCTGGCTAAAGGAATATAAAAATTGAATTTTTTGACAATTTAATCTGTTTTAAAATATTATAAATAAGTAAATAATTTTCTACGTACGCTTGCTCCCGGCGTAACTTCAGCGTTGCTTCAAAGAGCACTTAAAACTAAAATATGACTAGATACTTGTTAAGTCTATTTAAGACAAATAATTCAATATTTCCTTACATAGTATAGAAATTGTTAACAATTTCATGTGTATATACATATATTAATTCACTTTAGCTTGTAGTCTGCTTAAAGAATACCATATTATAAAACAATATGGACAAAAGCAGAGTAAAAGCTGTAGTGGTTAGAAAAAAAAATTCTAAAAGCTATCGGAAAACGAAGAAATTATCGCCGCAAGTTGGTCGGGGATGCTTTTTCGTAAAAGAGGACGGAAAGGTTCCGATTTTCGTTTGGTCTAAGCATGGGTAAAGATCTCGGATTTAAAAGGTTAAATGGTGAAAGGTAATAATGTTCCTCTGCACTATCGTTGATATTTGAGTCCATTAAAGATCTAACAAGTGGGTTAGGATGTTCACGTACACGCTCGAGTTTTTTCAAAAGAAGTTCGGTTTGGTATATCATTAAAGGTTTGATTTTGTTTTCTTCATACAGTGTTTTATTGGAAAACCATTTTTTATCAGGTCTCCTAAATTTCCCGCAACAGAATCTTAAGATTTTCCTTTCAAAAATTTGAAGCTCTTCGGCTACAGTGGGTGAGACTGTGAACCAGGTGCAAAATCCATAAGTTAATATAGGTCTCACCAAAGTCTTATACATTAAAATCTTAGTGTTTGGCGACATTTGTGTGGAATTAAGCATTGGCTTAAGCATTGCTGTAACCATTTTTGCTTTTTTCAACGTTTCTCGGGCATGTTTATTGAAGCAAAGTCTTTTATGGAAGGTTATACCGAGATGTTTGACATCATCTCGAAGGGGAATATCACTTCCATTTATTTGAAGTTTCAGACACTTACTTTCCCGTACTGCAAGATAATGACCTTTCCCGCTTGCGTTTCTGAAACATGTTAGGCCGCATTTATCGATGTTGATTTTTAATTTCCACGTTTTAAAATAGTTTAAAAGAGTTGGTAGGTTCTCTTTAATCTTATTTAGTGCAACCTGTGGTCTTGTGTCACTTGCTAATATCATAGAGTCATCTGCGTAAAGGATAGCACTCGGATCATTTTGCATTGTGTTTTGGAAAGGAAAATCGTGAATATAGATACTAAACAGGAGAGGTCCTAGAATTGATCCTTGGGCCACACCTGACAGGATTGGGAAACAGTTAGAGTACTCAGAGCCTATGATGACAGAGCTAACTCTATCTCTAAGGAAGCTAAAAATTATGAATATTAAGAACCTTGGGGAATTAAGCCTAATTAGCTTATAGAGCAAACCCTTGTGCCAGATTGAGTCAAAGGCTTTTTCCAGGTCTATATCAAAACCTACGGTACATTTCCTGTTTCTTAGGTTTTGAACAATTTTGTTGTGCAATACCAATGACGCATGTTCTGTAGAATGACCCCTTTTAAAGCCGAACTGGTTATTTGGAATAATGTTAGCCTCCTCGCAAAAGTTATTTAACTTTTCTGCTATGTGCCTCTCAAATAGCTTTCCTATATTGGAAAGCATGGATATCGGACGAAAGTCTCTTACGTCTTTTGCCCTCTTTCATTTAGCTATTGGAAGTATTTTTCCTTTCTTCCAAGTAGAGGGAAAATAGCCATTGTTCAGACAGTGGTTAAAAATAGCAGATAGCGCCACATCGAGGGAGCTAGGACATTTTCGAAGAATGTAATTTGATACATTATCTATACCAGCGGATTTCTTGTTGTTCAGAGCTGATCTCAACATGCTGACCGTATTTGGGTTTGTAAAAACCTGAGCGTTGTTTGGGCTTATTGCGGTATTTAAAGGCGAAAAATTAGTAATCGTTGAATTGAACTCAGTATTACAAAATGATTCTACTGTCGAGTTGATATCATGCTCTTCTGTTTGACCTGGAGGTGTTTCCTGGAGACGGACTCCCGAGTACACATGGGAGTAATAATTTTTAAACGCGTTCAGTTTACTTTCAATGTCTTTTAAATTCACTCCGTTGTGGACCAAAATATCTTTCGCAATATTGGTTCCGAAGAACTTTCTTCCTGTAATCCTATATCGATTTCCTTAAAAGCTTGAGGCGAGGGTCTGATTTTATTTAACCTTTCCTTAAAAGCATTGTTCTTATCAATCCGAACCCTGTCCTTAATGATTTTACTTAAGCACTGTATCCTTGCATGAAGTGTACGATATTCATGATTAATACTATTCAGGTGTCGGTGATACAGTCTTTTTAATTGAGTAAGCCAAGTACCTCGCAGCTTTATTAATTTTTTTGTGGTATCTGATATATTGTGATATTTTTCATTTTTCACTTCGCGGACAGAGGAGTGAGATTGAACGCAGGCGTTGATTTGATCATTGATTTTTGTTATCAAAATATCTATTTCCTCATTCCGTATATTTCTTTCAGACGGGATGTTCAGGAAGGAAATACGATGGTGAAGTCCGTATCTAAAAGCTAACCAGTCAGTGTTTTTAAAACATCTATAAGTAGTCGGTGGCACCAAAATTGGAAGAGAATCGAATAGGTTTAGATGTAGTTTTATACCAAAATGATCCGAAATCGTTGGAAAAGTTGAGCAAACTAAAGGACTCAGGTTATTGCTGGTGAGGGATGCGGATATAAGAAAGAAATCAAGAACGGAGGATGATCTGGGAAAAGTGGGACTGTTAGGGGCAATTAGGTCTATACCCAAATAAGGCCCGTTATAAAACCAATTGTACACATGACAGTGCCTTGCCTAAATCCAATTTTGGTATCGAATGTATCGGTGAGGTCGTTTCCGACCCTGCTGTAGCAGCGAGAATTGTCCATCGTCATTTAACACAAATGGACGAGTTTGTGCGGTATACCAGAACTAGACATGGCTCTGTATAGTTCGTCTCTATAAATGCCGTTGTATGCGGCATTGAAATCGATGAATAGGTGGTGGGTATCGATTTGGACTTCTTGTGTTTTTTCAAGGATCTGCTGAAGTGTAAAGATTTGATCAGTTGTGGACTTTCCTGGCCTAAGAGTACACTGATAAGGGCCGATCAGGTTGTTGGTAAACGTTTTCAGGTGTTCAAATATTACGGCAGATAGGATCTTGTAGGTGATGTTGGGGAGACTTATACCTCCGTAGATGGCGCAGTTAAGATGATCTCGTTTTTTTTTTTTTTGACAAAATTTTGCTTATAAGTTGTGAACGTTACTTACCGAATCATCTAAGCGGGTTTTATAAAGCTCGGCGGGAAGGCAGTGATTTCCGGCATTGCTATCCTCACTTCGCCTAGGTTGAGTCGTTGCAACTGTTGAATTATTCGTTCTGCCTGACAGCGGGAGATTGCACATCATCGCCGTCTATCAGTCTACAGAAGTGGTTCTTCCATATCCCCAGCATCGACTTGTCGCAACTACGATCTTACCTTTATCATCTCGACAGGATTCTGTTCGCCCTCTGTATCCCTGGCTTTGACGTTTTAAACTTTGGTAATTCTCATTGTTTTCGATAGCGCGCTCTTGCGTTTATTCTTATTTCTGAAAAGTCGGGTTTCTTCCCTTTTTCTTTTCCTATAAGGCTCAATGCCAGCCGTGTAGGCCTCATTTTTTTCTGCAAGCATCTGTCAGCATACTTTATCAAACCATGTTTCCTTTCACTTGGGTGCGAGAAAGATTGCCTTTCGTTTTCGCAGCGAAGTCAATTATCCTAAGTCCGTTGTTAAACGTCATGTCGTGTATATTCTGTGTTTTCCGACAATACTGCTCAAAATGTCTTCTCTTCCTACTATTGCGTTAAAACCTTCCAGCACGATTTTAGTAGAAGTCACAGTTCATCCTCTATTTGCCCGGCCCGGCCTATCCCATCGTATATCCAGGATGGCTTTTGGGGACCTTAGGTCTTCATATATCATATATCAGCTGCAGTTGATACGAATGTCGTTGTCTTTTTTTCTTATTTATTAGATAACCCTAGGGCACGGTCCCATTAGTATCCACTGCGAGATTGAACGCTGCCGTTTGCCTTTCTCCTATTATTCCACCATATCTGTTCAATGGGTCTGACTAACCCTTGAGATTCCTAAATGACCGAATATACCGAAGCACCTCATTTAAGTTGTCGTGCGTGATAGCCGCGCACAATCTAAATTTCATCCCATTTAAACAAAATCCACAAACATATCTTATATGAAGGTTTTTACCATAGTTTTCCTTCATTATGCTGTATTAATAATTAAGTAATTCAAAGTCCAAAAATTGTATTTCTCAGTAGTAAGATAATTATAATTTATCATATCTCTGTGCAAGCTGTGTATAACGCCATTAATGTAAATATTAATCTATGTTAATAAATATCTATCTATCTAAAGCTAAATAGCAATCTGTTAAACTAATCACATTTTTTGGTATCGCGTTTTATCCATCGCCCTTTATGGATACACTTCGAACATTTTATTTTACATTTAATTACCGCAACAAGCAATAAAAAAAACACTAAAATATATAATAAGTGCTATGGAAAAAATTAAAATGTAAATTTTATTTTATAAATCTCATAATGTACACACAATCTGTAAAAATTAATGTTTGATAATATCTTCCATAAATTGAATTAGAAATGCGACTTTCTAATTCGTACCGAATTGCATATCTAATCAAAATCATCCACTTTCTGGTGGCGTGTAACTAAATCAGTTGAGACGGGGAAACTCTACAGATAAGCTTTAATGTTATTACACCTTTTCGTGATTTGCAACTAATTATGTCCGCAATTCCCTAAGGGGAAGAAATTGGTTTGGAAATCGCATCTGACCCGTGACTGCGATTTCACTGATATTTTGCTTCTAATTTGCAAGACCATGTGACAAAATCGAAGCCATCTGTCCATCATTTGTCACCATTTGCTTGCTAATGAAGTTGTTTTGCCTTATCACTTAATTGGTCCTATATACTTCATGTGTTGGTTTTAGTCACAAGGTTCCAAATATTTTTTTAACGAATTATATTATGACACCATATAAGTGGCTTTTAAAAATGGACGTTTTGGGCAGATGTATTATAACAATTTAAAAATGTAAGTAAGTCGATTGGACCTAATTGTCAGCATTTGCGGTGTTTTAGGTCGATTTCCTCTTTTCAAAAAGGTTCAAATATTAAATTTCTTATAGAAATTACTTCTTATAATATTTTATAGTACTCGTACGCAAAAGTTGGGACTTTTTGTAATCAATCGTTTCGATAGTAGCCTGTTTAAGGACTTTAAAAATAGATTTGATTGTACAACCTTTGTAAAATCATTCTCCTGTCTCTTTCCAAGTGGAGAGAAGTGGGAGATGAACTAACTGGACACCGAAACCATATCCATCTACTCTACACTTTTCGTCTCCCTGAGTACAGCATTGTCTTCCAGGCTGAGACCAGTGTTGGCAACGTAAGTTACTCCGAGTAAGTTACTCATATAGTTACGCGTAACTAATTGTAAGTAGTTAGGTCTCATTTTCCGCGTAACTAATGTAACTAATAAAGCTAAAAAATTGCTATTTGAACGCTTAAAAAAATAAACAATAAAACAATAATATTTATAAATAAACAAAAATTTGTATTCCGTAAAAAATAAATAACGAAACAAAGATTATACAGGATTTAGAAAATAAATGTATATAACCCAAATAGATGCACAGGTTCTTGTTAATTAAGTTGAAATCATCAACGTCTTCAAAAGATATATTTATGTCTTCCATTCTTAAAGTTAAATAGAGAAACATTAGTTTCTTGGATCTTTCGAAAGACAGCTGATTTTTCAAAGGGGTGTGAATCAATGACCATTTCGAAAAAAGTACGATCTATTTCTGCGGACGATGCTGGAATTTTAAGCAGTTTTAGCGTAACCTTTGAAAGATTGGGCGCAAAGAAATCGGATATCTTCCAAAACAAAATTGTATTTTTAATATTTTGTTCGTATAGGGATTTAAAAACTCCCTCTTTTGATTTGAATAGGACCCATTCGATGAGTCCATCACAACTTAGCATTTTTAAGAGAAAGTTATTTATTAGAAACAGATCACTGTTCTCTAAATTTTCATTAGCGTAGAATGGATGTGGTAGTGAAAACCCTATATGAGCTGCTTCGACATATTTGAACAGCAGGGATAGAGATTTCCAATACTGAGCCAGGGTGTTGGAAAAGAGTTGGTGGCGGAGGAGCCCTCAATGGGTCAACGGCAGCGCTCATATCCCAAAATGGGCTACTGACATAGGTATTTTTCCGGCCCGCTGTCCTAGGATCAAAACAAGGGCCTGGCCCTCCAGGTTGGGGGTTGTGCTTTGGGTTAACTACCCATCCACGGAAAAAAAGCTTGTGTTACGAAGCAACCAATAGCCTCGGAAAGGACTGATATTATTGTTGACGACCATGCTAAACGAAAAAAGGACAACGACGTTCGTATCTACACCTGGAATGTGAGAGAAGACATCTTTAGCAGTATTGTCGGAAAATATAGCCTACACGACAACTCGTCTGGTAACGGACTTAGGCTAATTTACTTCGCTACGGAACAAAATGCCACTATAGCCAGCACACGGTTTCCTCACCTCGATATCCATAAGGGGACATGGTGGTCTCCAGATCAACGAACAGTCAACCAAATTGATCACATTGCGATAGACAAGAGGCACGCATCCAGTATTTTGGATGTCCGAACATTCCGAGGGGCTAACATCGACTCGGACCACTACCTACCACTACCACTGTTGTAGCCAAGGTAAGGATGCGGATATCCACCACGTCACAAAAAACCAGAAATACTGTGAACAAATTTAATGTCGGAAGACTACAATCGCCAGAGACTGCCAAGACCTTCGCGCAACGCGTATCCCTTAACCTTTCGACTCACAATACACCACCAGCATCTAATGTCGAAGAACAATGGCAACGATGCCAACAAGCCATTAGATCAGCCACAACTGATGTGCTAGGTTTCTCGCGGCCACCAGCAAGAAACCCCTGGTTTGATGAGGAATGCCGACAGATGCTCGCAGCCAAGAACGAGGCTTACAAGGCTAAGCTGCAGGTGAAGACGAGAGCTGCCATTGAGCTTTATAGGCAAAGAAGAAGGGAAGAACATCGGCTTTTGAGAAAGAAGAAAAAAGAGCAAGAAAAGCGCGCGATCGAGGATATAGAAAGGTGCCACTCCAGGAACGATGTTCGCAAGTTTTACCAACGTGTAAAACGTCAAAGCCAAGGACACAAGGCTCGAACAGAATCCTGTCGAGATGAACAAGGAAATATCGTAGTTGAGACACAGTCGATGCTGAGGATATGGAAGAACCACTTCTGCAGACTGTTAAACGACGATGACGAACATCATTCCGCTGTCAGGAAGAACGAGCCATTTAATATTACCAACGACAGCTAAAACTGCCAACCACCCGACCTAAGTGAAGTGAGGATAGCTATATCTAAACTCAAGCTTAATAAGGCCGCCGGAAATGACGGCCTTCCCGCTGAGCTTTATAAAGCTGGCGGAGATGACTTGGTAAGTAACATCCAATACCTCATAAGCCAAAACTGGTCGGATGAAAGCATTCCTGAGGAATGGAACCTCAGCATCATTTGCCTGATCCAAAAAAAAGGAGACCCTCTGAACTGCGCCAACTACAGAGGCATAAGTCTGCTCAACATCGCCTACAAGACCCTATCTGCCGTAATATGTGAACGCCTGAAACTGTTTACCAACAACCTGATCGGCCCTTATAATTGTGGTTTTAGTCCAGGAAAGTCCACAATCGATCAAATTTTCACACTTCGGCAAATCCTGGAAAAAACCCAAGAAGTCCATATCGATACCCACCACCTAATTATCGATTTCAAAGCCGCATACGACAGCATTTATAGAGACGAACTATACAGACCCATGTCTAGTTTTGGTATACCGCTCAAACTCGTCCGTTTGTGTAGGATGACGATGGAGAATTCTCGCTACACCATCAGGGTCGGAAACCACCTCACCGACACATTCGATACCAAAAAAGGATTTAGGCAAGGCGATGCGTTGTCATGTGACTTTTTCAATTTGATTCTTGAGAGGATTGTGCAAAACTCCCGAGCCAACACCAGAGGCACAATTTTCCAAAAATCGGTGCAACTACTAGCATACGCCGACGATATTGACATCATTGGTATGACTCAACGTGATGTCATAGTTACGTTGGCTAGTTTAGAGAAGGAAGCGGCAAAAATGGGTTTAGCAGTAAATGAGGGTAAGACTAAGTATATGCTGTCAACAAGAAAGGACACACAACATCGGCGAATTGAACAGAACGTCACCATTGACAGATATAACTTTAAGGTTTTACGGGAATCAAACGAAGAATTACTCTTGTCAATCGATGTATCTTCGGGCTAAGAAGGCAATTTAGTAGTAAAGCCCTCACTCGAACTACTAAGGAGATCCTATATAAGACCCTGATCATCCCAATCGTGCTCTACGGCGCTTAAGCATGGACCGTATCAAAAGCGGATGAAGAAATCCTTGGTCGATTCGAGAGAAAAATTCTTCGAAAAATCTTCGGTCCCGTTTGCGTTGACGGGCTATGGAGACGAAGATTCAACCACGAACTATACGAGCTTTACAGCGACATACCCCTAGTCAAAAAACTCCGCATTGGACGTTTAAGATGGCTAGGACATGTAGAAAGAATGGACAGCAATATTCCGGCTCGCAGAGTCTTCGATTCCCAGCCAGACGTCGGACGCAGTAGAGGAAGACCTCGCCTTAAGTGGCGCACACAAGTAGAAACCGACCTCAACCAACTTGGAGTGCGCAACTGGAGGCAGTTAGCTAAGGACCGGGCTAATTGGAGAGGCATGTTGGTTGAGGCCCAGGTTCATCCCGGACTGTAGCGCCACTTAAGTAAGTAAGTAAGAAGGGATCTAGATAATAGGATGTTGGAGCATAAACATTAAGCGAGTTATAAAGACGAAATTTATAGAGATATTCGAATTGTTCTGGAACTTTTAATTCTAACCAAAATTTGGCAGCGTCAGCTAATGAAGTTGTTGAATGTTGGCAATTATTTATGAGTTCACAAATTGGATCGAACAATTCAATGGTTTTTTGACATTCTCTTTAAATTTTTCGTCAAATATCAATTTTAGCACTTCTGGTTTCATTTTGTTAACTTCCTCTGCGACCATTTTCATTGGAATCAAATTATTAATGAGGCATACGTACGAATCTCTCTCCATCGTGTTTCACATGGCAGTTTTATTTTGGTTCCATTTTTATTGATTATTGCCTGTTCAAGATCTGGTTGCTTAAATTGTTTTGAAATTGTGGTGACTTTGTCATTCAGTTTTACGTAGAGCACATCTTTTGCCAACAAATTTCCAGTATAGCTATTAAAAGTTGAATGCCAAACGACATGCTTCAAATTTTTCCCATTTTCACCATATTGCTTGCATTGTCGGAAACGACGACATAAACATCAACGTTGAAGTCCTTTTGGCCAAATCTATAGCTTCGCAAACAATCTCAGCTAACTTATCTCCTGTTTCCGAAACTCCGTTGTGATTCCACTCATCAAGAAATATCTATAAATAAATTAAAATAAGAATAAAGAAGCTTTTGTATGCACAAATAAAAAACCTTGGTTTTTGAAGAGCAATCATGAATTAAACAAACGACAGTCTTTGTATTTGACGACGAGTTCTTCCAGCCATCTATTAACAGTACCGAGTCCTTCTTAGTAGCTACCAACGACTTTTGTTTGCATTCGTTGTACACACAATCGAGCCATTTTGACGAAAGCGATTTTCTGTTTGGAATTTGAGCAGCATATGACGGACGAATTGTTTTTATGAACTCCAAAAACAATTTGGACTCCACAATGTTGACTGGTATGCTGCAACCGAAGAAACGTTTCGACAAGGTCTTACTCACTTCTGCTATTTCCGCTTCAGAAATCTTGTCAACAAAGCTGTCCAGTTTTACAACCTTGTTTTCCTGACGCGATCTTTTGGGCAACTTTGAATTTGGATGTTTTGGAGACGATTGTTGACGGAAGAGACCACGTTGACATACATACTTCTCCAGATGCTTGCCTATCTGATGAACCCGTTACCGTAGAAGTTGACGGTATAGAAGAGCAAGTAGAGGGGAGAGACCAAGTGGAAATTGATACTTTCCCGGATGCGTTATTGCCTGCTGATATTGAGTCAATGCTGGCTTCAGCTGGAACAACTTCAATTGTGGAATCGTTGACCAGGATAGATTGTGGAGCTGTCGTTACTACAACTCCATCTTTAACACTTTAACGTTATCACAAATATTTTTAATGAATATTGTGGTTATACTTACTTGGTCATCTCCGGCAATTAGAATATATGTTTCTTCCTCAATGCACTCGGCATTCACTACAAGCATCTTACAAGTATTTCTGAAGATAGCAATAGATGCAATAATGAAACATTATTATCCTTTTGTTGATTAAAAGCATACCTATGTCCTTTTAATCGTTGCAGAGCAATGTTTAGTAATTGTTTTTGCACAAAACCACCAATCTTGAGGTTTCAGGGCATCTTTTTGGAATGAATCCGAGATCTTCATAAGAATTGGAAACAGGTCTTCCGGATTGACACTTTATTTTGTTTTTTTTATTGCGACATTCTAATTATTGTATTCTAATTATTAAATCAGAACTTTTTAAACTTTTATATCAGAACTTATAAAATCAAAACGAGACATGAGACGTGACCACGTGACTTGTTGCTTCAAATTTTATTTTGATGTGAAGATTTTTCTGGAGAAATGTCAAAAACATATATAAGTTAATTAGTTACATGTAACTAATTAAAATTTGCAAATCTCGCGTAACTTGCCAACACTGGCTGAGGCATTGGCAGTAGCAGAGTCCGCCAAAGAGACCTCAACGTTGGCGATACCACCAGATGATATCACCATCTTCATTGACAGGCAATAACTGCTACCGAAATAAAATCTAACATTGTGAAGGGTTGTCGTGAAGAGCTAAAGTTTCTTGGCGTCCAATATAATTTTAAGCTCTGCTGGATCCCCGGATACAGATGCATATAGGGCAATGAAATTGCAGATGAACTGGCGAGGAAAGGACCTGCAACCAGGCAGACCAGTCTGTGACCTCAAATCACTGGTGGGATAGAACAGTTTGAACTCCCTCTCCACCTTCTCCCCCGAACTACTTCAAAGAAACAGTAAATCTGTTTCGACACTAGTAGGGATTCTTACTATAGTGCTATTCAACAAAAATTAGCAATACAGAGAAGATAGGGATGTTTGCCTCTCATTCGCACTCTTTTGTTTTCCGTAAGGTGCTATTCTAGCAAAAGCTCTTACAGGGTTTCCGTAGTATGCATTTGAAATGAGAAAAAATCTGAAGAAATATTATGTAGGGTTACCATCCATTTGTTTAGATTGATGTTTTCATTTAATTTGTTTTATCTATAAACGAGTGATAAGTGCAACTTTTTTCTTACACATCTAGTTGGGCATTAGATAAAAATGTCAAGCATGGAAGAATTGCCGATTTTCATAATTTGGTCAAAATTTGAATGTTTATTCCGGAATTCAAAGAAATCGGTGCATATGTGAATAATAATGATTTTCCGTAATTGGCCAAAACTGAAATCCCGTTTATGGATGGTTAGACAAAAACTAATTACGAGTTATAGTAATATATAAATTAAATTTCATTCAATTTGACAAAAAAGTTTGCAAGAAATTGACAATTTACTTTATATGGCCTACATGCAAAAATCCGTTTTATGAATTTTATCGAAAAAATACTGTGTATGCCGTTTTGTTAAAAAACTAATACGCTAATAGTATATATCAAATTTAATCAATATCTTTAAAGCCGTTTTCGAGAAATTGGAGGAATATTTTTTATACGACAATTAACGTTAATTTAATGGTTAAATGCAAAATTATGGCCTAGAAATGTGACCAAAAACAAACTAGGATACGAAGTTTGAAGAAAATCGGTCAAGCCGTTTAGGCTGGAGAGACCATTACAAACAGACAGAATCAAAATCTCGAGGTCAAAAATTTTCTTTTTCCACCCCACCTAGAAGTAAGATAAAAGGCGCGTTTTTGAAGGGTATCCCCAGTAGGCCTAATCCCTTTTGAATAAAAAACAAACAAAAATAAAAATATTATTCATTAAAATTACATAAGCAAGTATAACAAAAATAAATATAAGTTCATCTATTAAATTACAATATTAACAAAACATTTTATTCGCTGCTACTCTCTTCGTCTATATTTATAATGAGACTCTCTACAGGAAAAAACGTCCATTTCCCACATTTTTGGCTCAACCACCTGCTCGAAGTGTTGGACACCCAGATACCATTTTTCAGCGTCAACGTTGCTGATTGCAGTTGAAAAAAGGACTTTTATTTCTACCATCTTAAAGAACTTATTGTGGCTTGCCACGAATTCTTTTACTTGAACCCAAACCAATTCGATTGGGTTAAGCTGGCAGTGATAAGAGGCAAGCGGAGCACTTTGTGTCCAGAAGCTTGGGTAATATCGTCAATGACGTAGGTTTCGTAACGGGTTTTAATGCGATTTACGATGCTCAACAACTCAGCTTTAACCATATCATCCTCGAAAAAAATATTGTTTGACCGGAGCCAAATCTTTATGTCTTCTTGTTTTGTTGCAGTCGATGGAGCTTTATTATTCTTTCGTGAATCCAAAACAATAACAGAGTTAGGATCCAGGAGCGAAAGTGTATCCTTAAACCACTTCTCGTATACGTCAGCATTCATGTCTTCATGATAATCCCTACTGCTACCAGACACGAAACTTAGGAGTCTGCCATCTACGAAATCTTTTGAGCTCCCTATTGTGCGTTATTATTAGCCCTTTACTTTTTCCCGATGGTGCACCCAGTCCTGTTGACCATCCCTCGTTGAACGCTTACCGTGGTGTTAATATTGCTGGGTCCATCCAAACTTTGTCTCTTGTGTGTCCTTCGTTAAGCCAAGTCTCATCAGTTAAGTAGATTATTCTGTTTTCTGCCCTTATTTGTTTTAATTTCGCGTAAGTATCCGCCATCTCAATATTATGAGGTCACTTCTTTCCAAAAGAACACTCTTTTGCTGACGATGGGCAAATTTAAAACCTAGTTTTTTTTCAAAACCGTATGCAGAGAAGTCCGGCTAATCTTGGTGATGCTTGCATTGCGTCTTACCTCATGCATTATTTTTAAGCGTCGAAGGTTCGTTATTTGAGAAAAAAAACGGATGCACAATTTGCCTGATAGCCAATATCAGCTACTTGCTCCACAGCTTCTGTTCTATTTTTTTTTTTAATTTTTGTGAATTCTTTTTTTTTTCGGCACTTAAGTCTTTACAAGATTTTGAAGCCATTTTGAAGTCAAGACGTGTGGATTTACGTCGGATGCAATAGGAGTTTTTTTGGCGGGTAAACATTTTTTATGGGGGGTTTCTTTAATTTCCCCCATAAGACGCGTACTGCCAATTAATGTTGAACAGACTTTAGACACAACTTACTTTGAAGCCGCAAAGTTAAAAGCTTGCGACCCGTAAAGAAATACATCTGAGCAAATTTTCTTTTCTTCGAAAGCTTTCTCAATTACATCAGTAATTCAATGTCCACTGTCGAATGTATACTTCTTAACCCGAATTTATGGTAAGGTAAGAGTCATTTTTGATCAATAAAGGGGTGTAAGCGACTAGCCAATATTCTTTAAAAAAATGTTTACAGCTATTGGAAGAAGTCAAATAGGTCTGTAATATTCAATTTCATTCTTTTCTTTAGGTTTTAGTTTTGTATATCCCGTTTACTTACTTACTTCCTTAAGTTGCGCTTCAGTCCAGGATGAACCTGGGCTCAACCAACATGCCTCTCCAATCAGACCGGTCCGTATCTAACTGTCTCCTTCCTTCCTCCTTAGCCCGAAGAAACAGCGGTTGGCAAGAGTAATTCTTCGTTTGATTTCTGATGAGATGTTATTGTCAGAGTTAATAGCAGAGCCGAGGTAGACAAAGTCCCGTACTACCTCAAAGTTATATCTGTCAGTGGTGACGTTCTGTCCAATTCGTCGATGTTGTGTGTCCTTTCGTGTTGACAGCATATACTTAGTCTTACCCTAAACCCATTTTTGGAAAATTGTGCCTCTGGTGTTGGGTCGGGAGTTTCGCACAATCCTCTCAAGAATCAAATTAAAGAAATCACATGACAGCGCATCGCCTTGCCTAAATCCTTTTTGGTATCGAATGTGTCGGTGAGGTCGTTTCCGACCCTGATGGTGCAGCGAGAATTCTCCATCGTCATCCTCTACAAACGGACGAGTTTGGGCGGTATACCAAAACTAGACATGGCTCTGTATAGTTTGTCTTTATAAATGCTGTCGTATGCGGCTTTGAAATCGATAAAAAGGTGGTGGGTATCGATTTAGACTTCTTGGTTTTTTTCCAGGATCTGACGAAGTGTGAAAATTTCATCGGTTGTGGACTTTCCTGGCCTAAAACCACTCTGATAAGGGCCGCTCAGGTTGTTGGTAAACGGTTTCAGGCATTCACATATTACTGCAGATAGGTTCTTGAAGGCGATGTTGAGGAGACTTATGCCTATGTAGTTGGCACCGTTCAAAGGGTCTCCTTTTTTTGTGGATCGGGCAAACGATGCTGAGATTCCATTCTTCAGGCATACTTTCATCCGACCAGATTTGGCTTATGAGTTGGTGGATGTTACTTACCAAGTCATCTGCGCCAGCTTTATAAAGCTCAGCGGGAAGGCCGTCATTTCCGGATGCCTTATTAAGCTTGAGTTTAGATATTGCTATCCTCACTTCACTTAGGTCAGGTGGTTGGCAGTTTTCGCTGTCGTTGCCAATATTAAATGGTTCGTTCTGCCTGACAGCGGAATGTTGTTCGTCATCGCCGTTTAACAGTCTGCGGAAGTGGTTCTTCCATATCCTCAGCATCGACTGTGTCTCAACTACGATATTTCCTTGTTCATCTCGACAGGATTCTGTTCGAGCCTTGTATCCTTGGCTTTGACGTTGTACACTTTTGTAAAACTTGCGAACATCGTTCCTGGAGTGGCACCTCTCTATATCCTCGATCGCGAGTTTTGCTTGCTCTTTTTTCGGTGTTCTTCCCTTCTTCTTTGCCTTTAGAGCTCAATGGCAGCTCTCGTCTTCACCTTCAGCTTAGCCTTGTAGGCCACGTTCTTGGCTGCAAGCATCTGTCGGCATTCCTCATCAAACCAGGAGTTTCTTGCTGGTGGCCTCTAGAATCTAGAATCCTAGCACATCAGTTGCGGCTGATCTAATGGCTTGTTGGCATCGTTGCCATTGTTCTTCGACATTAGATGCTGGTGGTATGGGGTGAATCGGAAGGTTAAGGGATAAGCGTTGCGCAAAGGTCTTGGCGGTCGCTGGCGTGGTGGATATCCGCATCATTACCTTGGCTTCAACAAGGTATTGGTCCGAGTCGATGTTAGGCCCTCGGAATGTTTGGACATCCGAAATACTGGATGCGTGCCTCTTGTCTATCGCAATATGATCAATTTGGTTGACTGTTCGTTGATCTGGAGACCGCCATGTCCTCTTATGGATATCGAGGTGAGGAAACCGTGTGCTGGCTAAAGTGGCATTTCTTTCCGTAACGAAGTCAATTAGCCTAAGTCCGTTGCCAGACGTGTTGTCGTGTATGCTATATTTTCCGGCAATACTGCTAAATATTTCTTCTCTTTCTACTTTTGCGTTAAAATCTCCCAGCACGATTTTAGCATCGTACTTTGGTAGTCGCTAATAGGTTTTGTCAAGGAGCTCGTAGAAGCAATCTTTAGTTATATCATCTTTTTCCTCCATCGGAGCATGAGCGCATATAAGGCTTATGTTGGCGAATTTGGCCTTTATGCGGATTGTTACAATGCGTTCGCTAATGTCTTGATAATGTCTTGATAACATAAGACTTCTAGTCGCTGTTTCTGCTCACTATAACACGGTCCATAGTAGATGTCACAGTTTTTCATCCTCATTTTGCCCTACCCATCCCATCGTATTTCCTGGATGGCGGTAATATCTGCTTTGTAGCAGTTTAGGGCTTCCCCTAGTTGTTCGCCTGCACCTCTCCTGTTTAATGCCTAAACATTCCACATTCTTTTTTCGTTTAGCGGGTCGTCAATAATAATATCAGTCTTTTTCGAGGCTATTTGATGCTTCGTAACAAATGGTTTTTTCCATGGGTGGGTACTGGGTAGTTAACCCAAACCACAACTCCCAACCTGAAGGGCCAGTTCCAATATATTAGATACCCCTAGGACATGGGGTATCCACTAATTGAGCGCTGCCATTGACCTTTCGGTTCATCCGCCACCATCTCCGTTCAAGGGGCCTGACTTACCCTTGAGATTCCTGATAACCTGTTGTCCGAATATTTCGAAGCAGCTCATCTATGTTCGCCTGGGACGGCATACCGGGTATTAATTCCGCGTCATTCTGACCAGGGTGGTTATAGTGTTGCAGTTTTACGTCTTGTTATCAACACTCGCACGTATCGTTTAGCAAGTCAAATCCGGTTGAATGAGACCAGTACCCGGTGGTTACCACTTGGAGGTAAAAAAATTAGCACATTTGATGTGTAGTCAGAGTTGCGAGCACTAGGCATTGCCAAGTTAAAGCCAATCAGAGTATACCCTCGTTCTACAACACCCAAAGATCTTTTTTTAAATCTAGCTTAGTTTTTTAACGTTTGGGCATAATAGGATAGAAATGCCAACACATTTGTACGAGCACCAACATGCAACACAGACATGTATCTAAGGCATACCAACAGCAATGTTCAAACCCATCTTTGGTGAGTATTTCCCATCAGATGACCACAGCTGATGAAATACCAATGCGATATTATGGGGGCTCTCTAAGTAGGAAGCGCACTTGCACTATCCTTCTTATGTGGTGGCACTTGCCTATGTGTTAGTTAGCAATCTGTGTGATCGGAATAGGTGTACTTCACGTGATATTTCGGCATTCGCTTTTCATTACGAGGTAGGTATAACGATTTGCAACAGTGAGAAGATTTTTTTCTTTCTGTTTATGTCTTTATACCCTATCCCATAGGGGTATATTAGTTTTGATACATAGTTTGTAACATAGAGAAATAATTTAGCTACATATACCTCAAAGTATATGGATCGACTCAGAATCGATAGCTGAGTCGATTTAGCCATGTCTGTCCGTCCGTCCGTCCGTCCGTCCGTCCGTCCGTCCGTCCGTCCGTCCGTCCGTCCGTACGTCACCAGTTTTTGGGCCTTAAATTTTGATCTAGAAGGATGAAATTTGGTACACGTGCTCTTTGTTGCTCCCAGCAGAACAAGTGTAAAAATTTTTGAAATCCGCCCACTGCCACGCCCCCTTTTTAGAAAAACGTATTTTTTGGCCAAACCATAAGGAATTTTGAAAAACTTTCTGAACAACAGATTTAGACAATCTGAATATCTGTATTTCGTTCATATAAAGTTTTTTGCCACGCCCACTTTTTGGGGGCGTTTTTAATAAAAAACGTTTTTCGGTCAAATTTTAAAATTTTCGAAAAAACTTTTGATGCAGAATCATTAGTAGTATAAATATGAACATTTCGTCCATAGACTATTTCAACCCACGCCCACTTTTTGGGGGCGTTTTTATATAAAAACCATTTTTACACACTACCCCATAACATATGCAGGAGAAAACCTTGTCTTTTGTAGAACCGTCAACGTTTTTTGTAAACAGTCTGAACAATTTGTTGTCACCATGTCATTTTCTTTATTTTATCCACATCGTGTTTTTAGCCATGTCCACTTTTTGGGGATTTTAGTTTTACAGATAGGATGGGATAGGGTATTCAACGATCCGCACAGTGGATTGTAGCCTTCTCATATGTTTTTTTTTGCATTTGCAACACGGCACCATGTGACTCTGTGATGTAATATTCCGACGGAATATGTTACTATGCTGTGAATGAAAAAGAAAACGTAAACAGAAACACAAATAAAAAAAAAACAATAATTGATCTATTAGTATGCTTCTTTCTCTTCGCATATTCAAATTGTTTTTGACTAATCAAAACGGTGCGCATTTTTATTGTATGACATGTGTACGTTGACTTTCGCTAGTGACTTTGAATGATGAGCTGGTGTTCAGAGGTTCGATCCATTATTCATTTTATTTTTTTAAGAACCATCGCAAATTGTTAAGTAATTGGTGTAGGTGCAGACGACGACTTGCGATTGAAGCATTTATTCTTGACAACGGAGTTACTCAGCTGGTTAGCTTTTTGTGTGTTGATTTGAGATGCTAATTTGCATTCAAAGATGCAATGTCAGTTTTAGTAGGTTATTTATAGGAAGTGGCATTTTTGGGTTTTTGTAATAAAAACCTGGAAATTCCTAATCCGGAATAGCAGGTGATTCAATAACGTCAATATCTGGCTGCAGACGTAATCATAATCATCCTTAATAAATGAGTGGTGCGTCACGTTTTTTAAAATCGGGACACTCCCGTACAGAAATCAATGGCGTATTCAAATGAATCATTTTTTTTTTGCAATCCCGTGAAGACCGCGGGACTCAATTGTCACTTTTGATCTCGACCCATCGTCACATTCAATTAAATTCATAGTCAGCGTGTTACAAATTTGCTGACGCTAATCCACTTCTTTGAAGGACATAAGCATTGTTCATTACATATATTGGCAAGTACGATAACATTGGCGCCAAAGATTGACGTTTTTTTTATTTTTTTTACTTTTAAATTTATTTTTTATTCTCTTAAAATATTAACTTAATACTGCACAAAAATGCTTATGCTTTTTCTAACTTATAGGCTCTAAGCGGGCACTCTAAGCTTATCTCTAATATTTTTTATTCCTGCCTTATTTATCTTGTGTTATTTTTAAATATATGTTTTGCTTTTTAATGAAAAAATAAAAACTTTTAGTCGTATAATTTTTTTTTGGTTTTATATAAAAGCTTAATCCAGGTTAAAAACTAACTTAAACTACTTAAGACTACTTAACTACTTAAACTTAACTTAATTACAATCGGGGTGGCAAGCACTCGTTGCATATGCCCCTAGTGGTCGCCATCCTGATTGAGTCTTTGTGTTCTCGGCCAGTATGTATGAAACCATATTTCCGCCCCCGCCAGACCTTGTAACTAAATTTAAAATTCTTACAACTAAGGAGTGATCTAAAAGTCCGCAAGGTCCCGAGGAAGTGCAGAAACACTTTCCTCATTTAGCCACCAAAGCATTGTCGACGTACCCGTCGCGGATTAGCCGCTTATCCTGCGTGTCACAGGTGTTCCATTACTGCATCCGACGTCTGCCTGGAAATCAAAACTCTCTGAGCCGGAGTATTGGTGCCCATTCGTCATCCTACATGGCCTAGCCATCTTAAACGTCCAATGCAGAGTTTTTTTTTTGAACTAGGGGCATGTCGCTGTGCAGCTCTTATAGTTCTTGGTTGAATCTTTGTATCCATTACTCGCCAACGCAAACAGGACTGAAGATTTTCGAAAAATTTTCTTCTCAAATCGACCAAGGATTTCTCCATCCGCTTTTGACACGTTCCATGCTTCAGTGCCGTAGAGCAGGACTAGAATAATCAGGGTCTTATATAGGATCTCTTAGTAGATCTAGTTAGGGGTTTACTACTTAATTGACTTCATAGCCAGCATAAACAGCGGTTGGCAAAAGTATTTCTTCGTTTGATTTCTGATGTTCGTCGATGTCTGTGGCGGTGGTATAATACCGGGATACTGTTCCTTTCTTGAACTAACCCTAACGAATCGATATAAATGAATGCCTCTGGTGGAATAAAGCCCGACATAAGCTAGCTCTCCATGTATATGTCATTGGGGTAGTAAGTCCCGAAGATCAGGCTGTTGTCGCTAGCCATCGCCCTTGCAGCGTGTCTTCGAATCACCTTAATAAGGAAATTGTCAGTTCTATTAAACTGAGCCCCATTGTATAGGACCGATAATATTTTATGTACTCGGAGTCCGGCTTTCGGTACAATCCTAAGCAGGATCGCAGACATCGCCTCTCAACCAGCCGTATCTTTTCCATGTAGGCAGGTGCTACAATCAACAACACGGGACAACCGTAAGCGATGATTGGCCTTATGAGGGCCATGTAGCAAATGACTTTCACCCTTGAATCAAGTTCTGCTTTGAAACAGTCGTCTTGTCAGAGCATAAGCCCCCCCTAGCCCTGGCCAGACGGGCATCTACATTTTTGTTAAAATACAGAAACTTGTCAAGCCAAATACCAAGGTGCTTGACTTCACTTCTCACCGCCAACGGCTGTCCGATGGTACACAATGTTTCCATGTTTTTTTCTGGTATCGCCAGAAGCCCTAAGCAATGGGATCTTAAACAGAATTGTTTCAGTTTTTAGAAAGTGATCCTCAATTTCCAATCATCGCAATACCCCTTAATGCGATCGAAGTCACGTTGCAAAATTATGTTGATGACTTCGATTTTATTCGGACCTGATCTGAGGATCTTCGATCGTAAAAAAAACCGTCGTTCGTCAACACTTTCCGGACTTATACCAACAGCCATCAATGTCTGTCTATTTTCTGTCTGTATCTTCTTTTGACTTTAGATTGCATATTGTGCAGATTTTTGATTTTTTTGAAAGGTGACCTGTTTAGATTCAACATTTAACATCTTGCTCTACTATCAAGCATTCAGGCTGTGGCAGTCATTAAAATAATTTTTGCTTTTTAGATCGTAGTTTAGTTCGGGGTATATCAACCTGTTTAAGGATGATATGGCTTGACTCACGCTTTCATTGCGAATATCGATATCAGACAGCTCCAAAAGATTAAAGCATTGTTGCTTCAGATGTGATAGGACATCGTACTGAGTATTTATGTTTGTATTGATATCTGATATTTGATATCTGCTAGTGATTAATCCATCCCAAATTATTTTCAAAAGTGTATTTTGCGAGAATGTGTGGGAGTCTATGCGCAGGATATTTAAGCACTTTGAGTATATAATCGAAGTGTGATTTTAGGGTATAACTGAAAAGGTTTGGGAGACCTTTTTCTAAAGATCAAACGTAGTCAGGTGTGTTCATGGGAAGGTGGAAACAATTTTTTTCTGAAAAATCGAAAAAGCTTTTCTACTTCCTCGTATTTTTTCAATACCCAAGTTTGGCAACTATAGGACATAACTGAGTGCATAGACGCTTCAAACACATGGACACGATACTTAGCTGAGATTGATATTTTATTTTTATTTATTATATTTTTCCATGAGCGGTCAGGATGTCCAGAATGGCGCGGAACGATTACCCGGTCTGCCGTCCCAGGCGAACCTAGATAAGCTTCTTCGAAATATTCGGACAACAGGTTATCTAGGAATTTCAAGGGTAAGTCAGGCCCCTTTAACAAAGATGGTGGCGGATGAACCGAAAGGTCAACGGCAGCGCTTAACCCCGTAGTGGATAATGATAGACCAATATCCTAGGGGTATCTAATAAATTGGAACTGGCCCTCCAGGTTGAAGAGAAGACATCTTTAGCAGTACTGTCGGAAAATATAGCCTACACGACAAAACTTTTTGTTAATGGACTAAGGCTAATTGACTTCGCTACGGAACGAAATGCCACTATAGCCAGTACACGGTTTCCTCACCTCGATATCCATAAGGGTACATGGAGGTCTCCAGACCAACGAACAGTCAATCAAATTGATCACATTGCGATAGACAAGAGACACGCATCCAGTATTTTTGATGTCCGAACATTCCAAGGGGCTAACATCGACTCGGACCACTACCTTGTTGCAGCCAAGGTAAGGAAAAAATTTAATGTCGAAAGACTGCAATCGCAAAAGACCGCCAAGGCCTTCGCGCCACGCGTATCCCTTAGCCTCTCGATTCACACCATACCAACAGCATCTAATCGAAGAACAATGGCAACGATGCCAACAACGAGAGCTGCCATTGAGCTCTATCTATTGAGCTCAGGAACGATGTTCGCAAGTTTTACCAAAGAGTAAAACGTCAAAGCCAAGGATACAAGGCTCGAACAGAATCCTGTCGAGATGAACAAGGAAATATCGTAGTTGAGACACAATCGATGCTGAGGATATGGAAGAACCACTTCTGCAGACTGTTAAACGGCGATGACGAATAACATTCCGCTGCCAGGCAGAACGAACCATTTAATATTGGCAACGACAGCGAAAACTGCCAACCACCCGACCTAAGTGAAGTGAGGATAGCAATATCTAAAGTCAAGCTTAATAAGGCCGCCGGAAATGACGGCCTTCCCGCTGAGCTTTATAAAGATGGGGGGGATGACTTGGTAAGTAACATCCACAGACTCATATGCCAAATCTGGTCGCATGAAAGTATGCCTGAAGAATAGAACCTCAGCATCGTTTGCCCGATCCACAAAAAAAGGAGACCCTCTGAACTGCCCCAACTACAGAGGCATAAGTCTCCTCAACATCGCCTACAAGATCCTATCTGCCGTAATATGTGAACGCCTGAAACCGTTTAGTAACAACCTGATCGGCCCATATCAGTGTGGTTTTAGGCCAGGAAAGTCCACAACCGATCAAATTTTCACACTTCGGCAGATCCTGGAAAAAAAAAACCCAAGAAGTCCAAATCGATACTCACCATATTTGTCGATTTCAAAGCCGCATGCGACAGCATTTATAGAGATGAACTATACAGACCCATGTCTAGTTTTGGTATACCGCCCAAACTCGTCCGTTTGTGCACCATCAGGGTCGGAAACGACCTCACCGACACATTCGATACCAAAAAGGATTTAGGCAAGGCGATGCGCTGTCATGTGATTTCTTTAATTTTATTCTTGAGAGGATTGTGCAAAACTCCCGAGCCAACACCAGAGGCAGATTTTTCCAAAAATCGGTGCAACTACTAGCATACGCCGACGATATTGACATCAGTGGTAGGACTCAACGTCATGTCATAGCCACGTTTGCTAGTATAGAGAAGGAAGCGGCAAAAATGGGTTTAGCAGTAAATGAGGGTAAGACTAAGTATATGATGTCAACACGAAAGGACACACAACATCGACGAATTGGACAGAACATCACCATTGACAGATGTAACTTTCAGGTAGTACGGGACTCTGTCTACCTCGGCCCCGCTATCAACTCTGACAACAACATCTCGTCAGAAATAAAACGAAGATTGATCGCTGTTTCTTCGGGCTAAGAAGGCAATTTAGTAGTAAAGCACTCACTCGAACTACTAAGGAGATCCTATATAAGACCCTGATCATCCCAGTTCTGCTCTACGGCGCTGAAGCATGGACCGTATCAAAAGCGAGAAAAATTCTTCGGAAAATCTTCGGTCCCGTTTGCGTTGACTGGCTATGGAGACGATGATTCAACCAAGAACTATACGAGCTGTGCAGCAACATATCCCTGGTCAAAAAACTCTGCATTGGACGTTTAAGATGGCTATGACATGTAGAACGAATGGACACCAATACTCCGGCTCACATGGTCTTCGATTCCCAGCCAGACGTCGGACGCAGTAGAGGAAGACCTCGCCTTAAGTGGCGCACATAAGTAGAAACCGAACTCAACCAACTTGGAGTGCGCAACTGGAGGCAGTTAGCTAAGGACCGGGCTAATTGGAGAGGCATGTTGGTTGAGGCCCGGTTCATCCCGCTGTTAGATGCTGATAACTTCTTTTCAAGGTGATGCGTTATTTTCATGTTGGGCTCCAAAATTATGCCGAGATACCTAATTATATTGAGTGACAACTTCTATTGTTTCACTGTTATAAAACCACTTTTCATTCTCTCCCAGTTTAGTTTTTCTGTAACGTACAATCATGATCTTTGATTTTTCCAAATTGACTCTTAGATTCCACATTTTTCAGTACTTATGCATTATGTTGATCATTAGTTGTAGGCTATGAGGTGATTCCACTAGTAAAACAATATCGTCTGCATATAGTAGAACCTTAATGGTTTCTTGTGTGATTCTGATACCTGCAGGTGGTGTTCCGATATGTCATCTATGAACAGAACCATAACTGCGCTAAGTAGGCAACCTTGTTTCACTCTATATTTTGCTTTAAACCATTCGGATATATATCTTCCGTCCTATACTGTTTGCCTGGTGTTCTTATAAATGTATTTTTTAGGACCCTCAGCCTTTGAGTTGACATTCCTTTATTTTATTTCTTTCTACCCAGCAGTTAATTTTGTTAAGTAGAATAGATGATAAAGCTAGATAAAGGTGATAAAATTCATAAAAGATATTCCTCTGTAGTTAGATGGTATATTGACATATAACGGGTCCGCCATTTAACGTTTTTTTTCTCAACTAGTGCTTATTTCGTGAATGGTAACACTTAGCTCATGTCTGATTTGACAGATAATTAGTTTTATCCTTCCGCTGAACGAATATGGTTGTGTATATGCTTGAATAACGCTGGCAAATATTGCGACATTACTTTGAAAATAATGGTAATGTTGCAGAATGTGTGCGATAATTGCGTACGGATTTTGGAAGAAGAGAAGCACCGTCAGCTCCGTATGTTCCTTATCATGTGAAAAAAAGTGAAGGAAACTGGCATCCTCATCGATAAACCAAAGCGTGAAAAGCCAAAAACAGTGCGTACACCCGAGAATAATGTTGCTGTGGCAGAAAGTGTGCGTGAAGCGCCATCAGCATCAATTCCCCGTCGTTCTCAACAATTGAACATTTCGAAGACATCATCGAATTTTGCATAAAGACCTTGGTATGACGCCATACAAAGTCCAATTGGTTCAGGAGTTGAAGCCAACTGACCATCCAATGCGTTTTCGCTTCGCTAAGTGGGCCTGCGATCGACTTAGAGAAGATGCCGATTTTGCCAAAAAAATCATCTTTTCAGATGAAGCTCATTTTGATCTTGGCGGTTATGTAAACAAGCAAAATTGTCGCATTTGGGGCACAGAAAACCCGCCAGCATACATCGAAAAGCCGATACAACCAAAACGAGTCACTGTTTGGTGCGGATTTTGGTCCAGAGGCATAATTGGGCCATTTTTCTTCGGAAATGAGCAAGGAGTGGCTGTTACATTCAATGGCGATCCTTATCGGGCCATGTTGAACGAATTTTTGTTCACAAAAATTGAAGATTAGGATATTGGCAACATTTGGTTTCAACAGGACGGCGCTAGGTGCCACACAGCCGAAGCTACACTCGATGTTTTGCGCCCTGTTTTTGAAGATCGCATTATCAGCCGCAGAACTGATGTCGGTTGGCCACCTCGGAGCTGCGATTTGACACCGTTGGACTATTATTTATGGGGTGCCGTAGTAAAAGATAAGTGTTACGCCGACAAGCCAGAGACAATTGACGCTTTAAAGGACAATATTCGTGAAGCCATTGGTGAAATACAGCTGCACATAATCGATAATACAAATAAAAATACAAATTTTTGGCGCCACAGGCTCGTTAGTACCCAGGGCCTAGCTTTCTCACAACCATTCATGTGTGCGTGTGTACTTCTTGCACGATGGCGGGACCTCCTGTTTTATGCCGACTCCGAACGGCTAAGTTGAGATAAGCTATTCTTGACAATTGATACTACTCGGATGATTTGTCAGATCATCACGAGAGGAGGGCCAGTGAAAAATCATTTAGGTGTTGCTACGGCTGGGAATCGAACCCAGACCTCCTGCGCGGCAGTTCATCGCATTAACCATCGCGCCACTGAGCCCTCACATAATCGATAATGCGCTTAAAAATTGGACCGATCGTGTAGGCTACCGCATGGCCAGCCGAGGCAGCCATTTGAATGAAATTATTTTCCATTATTAACCGGAAGGATTGCACTTTCAAATTAAAAAAAGAAAATGAAGAAAATATTCAGTAGTTTTTTTTTATAGCATTTTTCGAAAAAAAAAAAAAGTTATTTGGCGGACCCTTTACAATAGCATCTTTAAACGCCTGGGGTACATCTCTCGTTCTAAAAATAAAACATAAGATTGCCAACGTTTTGCTTAAGAGTTCAGCATGGGAGTTTTTATAAAATTCTTTTCCTATTCGGTCAGGACCTGCAGTTTTTTTATTTTTACAATTACGCAACTAGTCTTAAGTCCACTAATTTCAAATTGCATATCCATCAAATCATCGACTATATGAGGCTCGGCAAATTGTATACTTTTAGACTCTTAAAACAATCGGCTAGTTTTGAAGTAGAAATATGAATTCCACAGACATATTCTACACATTTGAGGGTCTTAATGCTATCCCAAAACAGCGGATTGTATTGATTGCTTGCTTATATATATTTTTTTAAGTTATACTTTTCTTTTCCTTTCAGGTATGCCCATTAAATAAATTTATGCAATTAACGGATAGATAAGTTTAAGTTTTAATCTCCCAAAGCATTAAGAGCCTCCTTCACCATTTATCAGCAATTGATTTAACTTAAAAGGTTTTCTAGACCATTTCAACCTTTCAATCCACACAAGTCATTAAACAACATGATTGTCTGTCCATTCAACAAAGCTCCATAAATTCATATAACAATTACAGCAGAAATTAAATATATAGACTTTTAAAAGGTTTATAAAGAGTTTTTCATCGTTTTTTTTTTATTTTAGTTTTATGTATTTTTTAGGGATTAAATCCCACTCACATAAAATTATTAAGATTTAAATTTTCCGCTATAATTTACCCCATTTCGCACTAATATACAAATCTTTTTAAAAAAAATCTCTTATCGATTCTTATTGTTTTTTAGCAAATTAAATCATATTCAATCGTTTATTAATTCCCTTTCCAATCTGCACTTTAAATAAATGATTTTGTAAAATAAATTTTATTTGAAACAAGTCTTGTGATACTATTCCCAAAATCTGGTTAAAAGCTGACCATTGACCCTTGCCAGTGAACACCTTGGACATGAGATATTACCATGTCCAAGTTAATTTTCCAATAATTGCATGCTGTGTCACAAATTTTTGATTTCAAGTTCGCTTTCGCTGTAATTGCTTGACAAATTGAAACTGACAGGAATTTATTTTTAATTATTTTTCGGCGCCCGTGGCATCATTCACCCCCCATATGATAAATAAATCATGGAAGCTATTTTTTCCAAGCAATAAACATTTCACAAGAAAGTTAGTGTTTGTTATTGAAATTCTTCAAAAAGATTTACGACAGCGCAGTGCGACAGTATTTTGGTAAACCTACCACTTTTAATATTATGTTTTACCTGATACAATTTCCTAACTTATACAACCAAAGCTATAATTAAGTCGTTCATTTAAACTCGAGAATTACTCTATATGGCCTTGGATTAGCCCCTGCAGTCTATTGAAATTCAAATAAGCAAGTCGGGTGATCCATCAATGTAGATAAACAACTCAGTCTGTCATATAGTATTTTGGAAGACTATCATTCTGTACCTGGTTTTAGATTGACGAGTTCGATGACCGATTTTGTAGACTTGTTTGTTTTATAGAAAGAAGTCCCAAATTCTTAGAGCTTGTTTTGCTTATTTTTAAACACCTGAGAAGCTAAAATGTAAAAACTGACAAAAATATATATTCTAACCGCAATTGGAGTTAAAAACTACCATTTCGAGAGAGCGACATTAATTTATGACCGCAGTCAATTCGAAAAAGTTTTTGTAGACCCATTGTTTTGTTTTTTATTTGTCGTTTCATACCACCCACATGCCAAATATTAATAAATAATAATCATATTTTTAGCGACTTATCGGTAAATAAATCTCGAGAATGCGATTTTTTAAACAAATTTGGAAGTGACTATTCAAGTATTCACATCACTTATGATTACACTGTACAGTGATGAACGTACATACTTAACGGGCTTTCGACATGTTAATGATCCCTGTCGAAAAAAAACAGCCCCCATTCTCTCCTGGTTATCCTGCTTCCACTTCTTCGGTTGAAGAGCTCAGACATTCACAATCGCTTGGTTAATGAACCAGCTTTGGATTCTCTTGCCTCGGACCGGAAGGCCGGAATTCGAAGTTGGCTAATTGTTTGCCATACTTTCTGCTTATAGTTTTTCACTGGCTAGATTAGGATCCCATAAATGTAGCCTATTACATGTGAAGAGCTTTGAAGCCATTTGTTTTGCTGTTTTTTTATATTTCAATTTCAATTTTATTGATTTTTCATAAAAAATTACAAATTTAAATTTAAATCTGCAAAGCCTAATTGGCTTGTCTGCAGAGGACTGTTTACAAAAATGATTTTATATAATTTCAAGTGAGTTTTAAAATTGTCTCTTCAAAATTTGTTATTATTATTTTTTTTATTTATACATCATTATCGTGAAAATGTGACCAAATAAGTACTAAAATTGGATTTTTCCCAACACTTTTCTGAAATTCTGATTTTTTTTTTTATTTTTTTTTGTTTAAGTAAAAGGATTTAGCTTTTTTAATTAATGCTGGTTTTGTTAAGTTTGTTATTTCTATTGGAAGCTCGTCCAGTATTGTAGGGATTGTAACCTCATATATCCTGCGGCCGTATTCATTCCAGTATCTCGGGATTGTGAGTTGATTTTGTTGTCTCCTCCTGGTGTTATATGCTTGTTGTGTTTGAAGTTTGTATGTATCGTCGTTGTGAAAGTTTGATATTATTTCAAGTTTGTGCAGTTGTGTGATATCTAGCAGTTTTATATCTTCGTCGATGAGTCGTCTGTCGTAGTGTTTTCCTAATTTCGATTGGTATACAATCTTTTGCAGTTTACGGTGTTGGGGAGCCATTTGGGGAGCCTTACCCCACGCGAGAATGCCATATCTTATATGTGATTCCGCTAGTCCAAAGTAACACTGTCGTAGAAAATTTGCTGGACAATGTTAGCTGAAGTGAAACAAAGCATAAGCACTATGTCTTAATTTGTTTGTTAGTTCTTTTAGGTGGATACTCCATTTAAGTTGTAGTCTAGAGTGACACCGAGGTATTTGTATATTGACACATTTCCTATCATCTCCGAACAGCTGTCATTATTATCCAGATTGAGGTAATCTCCTGCTGCATGAATACATTTAGCTTCGTGTATTTATACCCTATCCCATAGGGGTATATTAGTTTTGATACTTAGTTTGTAACATAGAGAAATAATTTAGCTACATATACTTCAAAGTATATGGATCGACTCAGAATCGCTAGCTGAGTCGAATTAGCCATGTCTGTCTGTCCGTCCGTCCGTGTGTCCGTCCGTCCGTGTGTCCGTCCGTCCGTCTGTCTGTTCGTCACCGATTTTTGGGCCTTAAATTTTGAGCTAGGATAATGAAATTTGGTATATAGGATCCTTGGCCGAGTCAGCAGAACAAGTGTAAAAATTTTTAAAATCCGCCCACTGCCACGCCCCCTTTTAGAAAAAAACGTAGTTTTAAGCCAAACCGTAAGGAATTTCAAAAAAGTGCGTTTGCAACATATTTAGACAATCCTATTATCTATATTTCGTCCATACAAAGTTTTTTGCCACGCCCACTTTTTGGGGGCGTTTTTAGTAAAAAAACGTTTTTTGTCCAAATTTTAAAACTTTCGAAAAAAATTTTGATGCAAATACTTCCGCAATGGTAATATAAACATTTTGTCTATAGATCATTTTCACCTACGCCCACATTTTGGGGGCGTTTTCTTATAAAAACAATTTGTATACCCCATCCCAAGGCATTAGCAATAGAAATACTTTGTTTTTTGTCGAACCACAAAAGATTTTGATAAACTGTCTGAGCAATATATTGTGACAATGTCATTTTCTGTATTTCATCGCCATAAGGCCTATATTTTGAGGATATTAATTTAAAGGATGGGATGGGATAGGGTATTCAACGATCCGCATAGCGGATTGTAGCCTCTCATATGTTTATACCCTATCCCATAGGGGTTGATACTTAGTTTGTAACATAGAGAAATAATTTTGCTACATATACCTCAAAGTATATGGATCGACTCAGAATCGCTAGCTGAGTCGATTAAGCCATGTCTGTCTGTCCGTCCGTTAGTCCGTCCGTCTGTACGTCACCGATTTTTAGGCCTTAAATTTTGAGCTAGGATAATGAAATTTGATATATAGGATCCTCGTCTCTGCCTACAGAACAAGTGTAAAAATTTTTGAAATCCGCCCACTGCCACGCCCCCTTTTAAGAAAAACTCAGTTTTTGACCAAACCGTATGGAATTTTAAAAAAGTTTCTGAACACCATATTTAGACAATATTAATATCTATATTTCGTCCATATAAAGTTTTTTGCCACGCCCACTTTTTGGGGGCGTTTTCAATAAAAAACTGTTTTCGGTCAAATTTTAAATTTTTCGAAAAAAATTTTGATGCAGAATCATTAACATTATTAAGATGAACATTTCGTCTATATACCATTTTAACCCACGCCCACTTTTTGGGGGCGTTTTTATATAAAAACCATTTTTATACACTACCCCATAACATATGCAAGAGAAAACCTTGTCTTTAGAACCGTTAAAGTGTTTTGTAAGCAGTCTGAAGAATTTGTTGTCACTATATCATTTTTTCTATTTATCCACATCGTGTTTTTAGCCATGAACCCTTTTTTGTGGATTTTAGTTTTATGGATAGGATGGGATAGGGTATTCAACGATCCGCACAGCGGATTGTAGCCTTCTCATATGTTTATACCCTATCCCATAGGGGGGTATATTAGTTTTGATACTTAGTTTGTAACATAGAGAAATAATTTTGCTACATATACCTCAAAGTATATGGATCGACTCAGAATCGCTAGCTGAGTCGATTAAGCCATGTCTGTCTGTCCGTCCGTCCGTCCGTCCGTCCGTCTGTACGTCACCGATTTTTAGGCCTTAAATTTTGAGCTAGGATAATGAAATTTGGTATATAGGATCCTCGTCTCTGCCTACAGAACAAGTGTAAAAATTTTTGAAATCCGCCCACTGCCACGCCCCCTTTTAAGAAAAACTCAGTTTTTGACCAAACCGTAAGGAATTTTAAAAAAGTTTCTGAACAACATATTTAGACAATATTAATATCTATATTTCGTCCATATAAAGTTTTTTGCCACGCCCACTTTTTGGGGGCGTTTTCAATTAAAAACTGTTTTCGGTCAAATTTTAAATTTTTCGAAAAAAATTTTGATGCAGAATCATTAACATTATTAATATGAACATTTCGTCTGTATACCATTTTAACCCACGCCCACTTTTTGGGGGCGTTTTTATATAAAAACCATTTTTATACACTACCCCATAACATATGCAAGAGAAAACCTTGTCTTTAGAACCGTTAAAGTGTTTTGTAAGCAGTCTGAAGAACTTGTTGTCACTATATCATTTTTTCTATTTTATCCACATCGTGTTTTTAGCCATGTCCCCTTTTTTGGGGATTTTAGTTTTATGGATAGGATGGGATAGGGTATTCAACGATCCGCACAGCGGATTGTAGCCTTCTCATATGTTTTTATTTTTATTTTGTGTTTTAAAATATGTGGTGGTCGAATGTGCATGACTTAAGTCTTTTTTGCATTGAAAATTAAACCGTGGTCATGGCACCAAGCCATTACTGCATCAAATTCCTTTTGCATTATTGCCTCTGCTGTCTCAATATGTCCATGGCTCACTATAATCGCCGTATCGTCGGCATATGCATATCCTTTACTGTTTTTGAGTTCTGATAGCAAATCATTTACATATATTATAAATAAAAGCGGACCCAGTGATCCTTGCGGAACTCCATAGATTGAGTTCTCATGTTCGCTGTAATATTTGCCAATTTTTATACCCTATCCCATAGGGGTATATTAATTTTGATACTTAGTTTGTAACATAGAGAAATAATTTAGCTACATATACCTCAAAGTATATGGATCGACTCAGAATCGCTAGCTGAGTCGAATTAGCCATGTCTGTCTGTCCGTCCGTCCGTCCGTCTGTCTGTTCGTCACCGATTTTTGGGCCTTAAATTTTGAGCTAGGATAATGAAATTTGGTATATAGGATCCTTGGCCGAGTCAGCAGAACAAGTGTAAAAATTTTTAAAATCGGCCCACTGCCACGCCCCCTTTTAGAAAAAACGTAGTTTTAAGCCAAACCGTAAGGAATTTCAAAAAAGTGTGTAAGCAACATATTTAGACAATCCTAATATCTATATATCGTCCATACAAAGTTTTTTGCCACGCCCACTTTTTGGGGGCGTTTTTAGTAAAAAACGTTTTTTGTCCAAATTTTAAAACTTTCGAAAAAAATTTTGATGCAAATACTTCCGCAATGGTAATATAAACATTTTGTCTATAGATCATTTTCACCTACGCCCACATTTTGGGGCCGTTTTCTTACAAAAACCATTTGTATACCCCATCCCAAGGCATTAGCAATAGAAATACTTTGTTTTTTGTCGAACCACAAAAGATTTTGATAAACTGTCTGAGCAATATATTGTGAAAATGCCATTTTCTGTATTTCATCGCCATAAGGCCTATATTTTAAGGATATTAATTTTAAGGATGGGATGGGATAGGGTTTTCAACGATCCGCATAGCGGATTGTAGCCTCTCATATGTTTACACAGAATTTTCTTTCTTTTAGATATCTTTCAAACCAATTCAATTTTAATCTCTAGGATTAATTTTAGCTTCACTATATTTATTTTTATAGTATCTGGTCTTGATATGGTTAATTTTTTTGTTTAACTCATTTCGGTATTTTTCGTATTCTTTTTCGTAGTCCTGATTTCTTTTGTTGTTTTTGAATCTTCTGTATAGCCTATCTCTTTCTCTGCATGCAATTTGTATTTCGATGGTGACCCAAGCATGCTCAGTTTTTCTTTTATTTTTTTTCGATTGTTACCGTTGATAAGTCAACGGCGTTATTAAATCTTTGTATAAAGTTCTCGTCAAAATCACGTTATCGTACGAATTTGACTCGTGCGAACACGTACGGATATGCACAAACTATCCCGACCTTCCAAGGACTATACGAGCGCGCACACTGTGTGCGACTTAGTTGTACGTTACGTATACGTGCGTGCAGTTTCGACGTCCGAAAACAATCCGAACTTGTTGGGATTTTTCAACAATTTCGTACGTTGAAACCAGTACCCGAGTGCGATATCACCGGGATACGACCTATTTGACGCAGAAAATCGTATTCATTATGCGCATACAATTCGTACTACCAGTCTTCATACGTTTACGTACGACACAAATTCGTATCCAGTGTGCTACTGGCCTTGAACGGCGTATCGGTGGTGATATCCCACTGTCCCGTATTCAATAAAATTCGACACCAAACGACGAATAAATACCATTATATCGTACTATTCACATATCTCACTCTCAGTGGATTAACATTTTCTTATGAAGACTCTCCAGGTAGACTTCGTGATGGGTGCCATTTCCTGACGAATATTTTCATTCTTATGGGTCGCTTTATTAGCAGAAGCGTTAGATTTGGTTATAGCCTTGGAATGTTTTACAATTCACATTTCCTTTCATCTTTAAAAAGGTAAGTGCCGATAATTCCTCGCAGTCCATACTGTCACTTTAGGCATAAATGGGTTTCCGACGTTTGCGTTCGGGATTCATTGTACTCCAGGAGTATTGGTTATTCACTTGTCCATCAAGATGAAAATAAACGTCGAAATACGCTTAACTGCTTGGTTTACGAAGTCAAGCCTCTAATTGGCATCCTGGGGTCTACAAATTGAAAAGATAGTTAGGATTGATTAACACACTCCACTTTTAATATCGTTCTTGTTTTTTTCCAGTGCTATACCGATCATTTTAAACTATTTGACCAATTTTTGTATGAGAGGCGAAAATCACGAATATATCAGAAATTTCTACCCACTACAGTCGCTTAATCACAGTTTTTGTAAAACTCCTGAATTTTCTAGAGTAAGTCTACTTATTGACATTTCTTCTGTGATATCTTGCATTATACGTCAAATGTTGTGTACCTAACTGATCTACAACTACAACACCTATCTTAACGGAATTAAAAATATAGAACGGAAACCGTTATTTATTTAAGCAATAACATAGACATTTTCTTAAAACGGAGTAAAATTGAGGTATACCTCTAGGCGTTTGAAAATGTTCAGTTAAGCCTAAGAGTAGACTAAAACAAACAATATAATGTTTCACAGGGTGGTTTATTTGTCTACAATATGAATTCATTGACCCGAGGTTTAAATTTAAGAGTATTAAGCTTAACTCTCATGGTATTTGGTGTAAGTGTATCTGTACTCAAGAGCTTTTACTAGTAGGCTGATTATTCGAAACACTCTTCTTACGAGTAGGTCGATGAGTGTGAATTTGACTTTGGGTATGTTTTCTCTTCTACACTAGTGCATACTGCGATTATCGTATATCTGTCACTTTTCAGTGAATTACAGCTGGTTAAAACATTTGTATTCTAATGCCAGGTAATTTCATGAGTGCAGTTAGACTTAGAACCCAACGCCCGCCACTTGAAAGTTAGACACAGCTACTCACAAAACTAACTGCCATTAAAGAAGTAATACGTTTTATATCCCTTAATCTAAGCCCCTGGTGAACAACGGACCCAAACAAACAATATAACGTTTCACAGGGTGGTTTAATTGTATACTTTATGAATCCATTGAGCAAGGATATGGATCGAATCAGAATCGCGAGATTAGTTGAGAAGGCCATATTTGTCTTTCGTTTGTCTGACCGTCGTTATGTATGTCACAGATTTTTGCCTTTAAATGTTGTGTCCAGTACAAGTGTAAACATTTTCGAAATTTCCCCACAAACCATATAAATAATTTTAATGGAGTGTCTAAACAAGATATTTAGACAATGTTATTACATTTCATCCATATGAAGTTTTAAGCCACGGCCATGGTACAGGGTGTTTTTTTCTTAGAGGTTGGTTTTTCGAAAAGAGATAAAACTGACATGTTGTGGTCAAATCGGGCAACTATAATGTCATTTATGTTCAGTTTGGTTGGCCATTTCATGATGACCAGGTTGACAAATGAACAACGCTTGCAAATCGTGCAAATTTATTTCGAAAATAATCGTTCAGTTCGCGAAATTTACCGCAAGCTCTGTTCATTTTATGGTCGACATAATCGTCCATCAGAGCAAGTTATTCGGTTAACCACGGATCGTTTTCGCACTTCGTGTACTTTATGTTGGGGGTTGTGCTTTGGGTTTACTACCCATCCACGGAAAAAAGATAATGTTACGAAGCAACCAAAAGCCTCGGAAAGGACTGATATTATTGTTGACGACCATGCTAAACGAAAAAAGGACAACGACGTTCGTATCTGCACCTGGATTGTGAGAACATTAAACAGGAGAGGTGCAGGCGAACAACTAGCGGAAGCTCTAAACTGCTACCAAGCAGACATTACTGCCATCCAGGAAATACGATGGGATGGGCCGGGCAAAAAGAGGATGAAAAACTGTGACATCTACTATGGACCTTGTTATAGTGAGCAGAAACAGCGACTATTTGGATGCGGATTTGTTATAAGTGCCAGACTTAGGCAAGAAGTCTTATGTTTCCAAGACATTAGCGAACGCATTGTAACAATCTACATCAAGGCCAAATTCGCCAACATAAGCCTTATATGCGCTCATGCTCCGACGGAGGAAAAAGATGATATAACTTAGGTTTGCTTCTACGAGCTCCTCGACAAAACCTATGAGCGACTACCAAAGTACGATGTTAAAATCGTGCTGGGAGATTTTAACGCAAAGGTAGGAAGAGAAGACATCTTTAGCAGTACTGTCGGAAAATATAGCCTACACGACAACACGTCTGGTAACGGACTTAGACTAATTGACTTCGCTACGGAATGAAATGCCACTATAGCCAGCACACGGTTTTCTTACCTCTATATTCATAAGGGGACATGGCGGTCTCCAGATCAACGAACAGTCAACCAAATTGATCCCATTGCGATGGACAAGAGGCACGCATCCAGTATTTTGGATGTCCGAACATTCCGGACATTCCGGATTCGGACCAGTACCTTGTTGCAGCCAAGGTAATGATAGGGATATCCACCACGCCACAACAAAACACAAATACTGTGAAAAAATTTAATGTCGAGAGACTGCGATCGCCGGAGACCGCCAAGACCTTCGCGCAACTCGTATCCCTTAACCTCTCGACTCACAACACACTACCAGCATCTAATGTCGAAGAACAATGGCAAAGATGCCAACAAGCCATTAGATCAGCCGCAAGTGATGTGCTAGATTGCTCTCGGCCACCAGCAAGAAACCCCTGGTTTGATGAGGAATGTGTTACGTGGCCAGGTAAATGCAGCAACCAGCAACGACCTGAAAAGAAAAAAAAAACACACGATTGAATCAAATGAAATAATATACACACGTACGTACCTGAGGACAATTGTCAACAATTTTTTTGCTGGGGCATGTCAATGTTTACCATCAGGTTACACACACCCCAGCAACTCAAGCAATTCCTCTTTCGGGGATAGTGATCTGCACCCTAGAAATAAAAGCAAACTATATTAAATTTCAAGAAAATAGAATAAAATGACAAATTAACTTACCTTGAGCTCATGTGCACGTCCGTCACGTAGAAATGTAAGAATTGTTTTGACGTCTATAATCAAGGCACCCACCTGTCATAAATGTTGATCGTAAAACGCCGCGGGTGTGTTTGGTAAACGATATCAATTAAGGGTTGGTGGATTAGGTAGTTTTAAGGTGTATAACAGTTGGGAATTCAATCGTAGATTATATAGGTAGAAAGCTTTATTAGATTAAGGAATATGATTAAGTAATTAGGTGCAATATGTAGTATAGTTTTAGTAGGTTAGATTAAGTACATATACGTAATAGACTTGACTCAACTAACACAATGATGACATTTTTTTCAAACGTAACGAATTAACTCAAGAGGATAGATTAATTCAAATAAATTTAATGAAGAGATAATAGAAAAGGAAGATGATATAAAATCGAGTAATTAATAAAGTGAGAAAGAAGGAGTTTTTGCGAAAGTTAACTAAACAAAGGCAGGGGAATACTGAACAAAGAAAATACATGGTAGCTTACACAATCGAGCAACGATTTGCTAAAGCGGTTGGAATTTTTTTGAATAAAGAATTTTCGAAAAGAAAAATAAAATTTTAGCAAGCGAATTTTTAATTACTTTGTGGGTAAGTTATGATATAACAAAAATTGATAGGAGGATAAGGATATAATGAAGATATAAATTTCATTTAGTTTTGGACTGTAGTGGATAGTTGGTGATACAGAGGAGGGGACATAGTGTCTATAGACAAGATAGCACTCGTTGCGGAGGTAAATTTTAATATTGAATTAGTAAAAGGTTATCAAAAAAAATCGATATTCATTGTCTGTTATAGACCTTCCGGGCAAACATTTAAGATTTGCTTCTCCCCTGTGGAAAGAGAGATCTGTGGGTCTCCGCACCAGCAAGTTCTTGGGCGCGTCAAGTGGTGGTAACGAACGTTGGTTCCGTTTGACAGAGTGGCCGAATGGTCCACAAGGAGCGGCAAAGCACAGACCAACAACCACACTGACCACCTAGTGATCCTCGATCCCAACGATAGTTTTGTGCCACAAAAGTGTATCAGTGAACCAACAAAGACCAAAATTGTGTCGCAAAGTGACAAATTGTGTCGCAAAGTGACAAAGGGGTGCTCATTGGGACCCACCACAGCGATATAGCACTGCTGCATATAGAGCAGTGGGAGTTAACCTCAGGAGTAGAAACGGCGGTTGCAGAATATTGTGAATATTATACGGAAGTGTGCCTAATTAATTTTAGTTTATTTTAGCTTTGGATTTAATTTGAATTTGTGGATATTTAATAGTAAATTAAGTAAGGTTAGGGATTTTTTTTTTCTTTGCACTGTGCTCAACAGTTTTGTGCGCGAGTAATGCCAATTGGCGATTCCCAACAGAGTCTTCTTCCAGTGCTGCCGGCAGAACTTCGGGGGACTGATAAAAATCGTAAGTTGAATCTTGTTATTTTTAATTTTTTTTTACCATATTTTTGAATTTTTTTGTTTAGCACAGTTTTCTAGTTTTCTTTCATACTTTTTATTCATTCAGTTTTAGTTTCCTTTCCATTTTTTTTTTCCTTTTTTTTTAGAGTTAAGTAAAGATAAGTTAGGGTATTTTCTTTTAAATAAAGGTGGCACGAATCTCAATGAAAATATCGATTCTCTCCTTTTTTTTCATGGTGTAACCTAAATAGCGATGTGCGGTTAAAGGTTTTCTTTCGCGATTGGTGTGTGTGTTTTTGGGAAGGCCGTCCTTTTTAGATCGACATGATCTGACGTGACAAATACTGACACAACTTACTTAACACGACGGAACTGATACTACGATTATGACTACTAACTAGTTTTGACTGGGGAGAGAAGTTAGGGGCTATCACTCGCAAATTTGGCCAGGGTGATAGCATTCGGTAGTGTCGTGGGACACAAGGTTGGGATGGCCATCTCTTGCCAACAACATCAGGCATGTCTCGATGGTCTAGCGAACCTTTTATCGGTGAGAGACATGGGAACAGTAGTAGAGCGGTTAGGGTAAACGCGGTAAAACTCGTAGCTTAAGCCATACATTGGAGTAGCTATGGTTTAAGCTCATTTGTCCGGCGGTTTAGATTCGCGATCAGTTCCCACTTTTCTCACCGGTATGTAGTGGCATAAGTTTTTGAGTAGTGTTTTATTCTTTTCTTTCTCTCTTTCGCCCTTTTGATCTATCCTAACTGGTCCGTCCGATGTCAGACAGAGTAACGTAACTTCCTACTTTTTTATTATTGATTTGGTACGAGATAAAACGTTTGTTGAGCAGGTGATGTGAGGTGAGTGTGCAAGAACTACCCCGTCCGACGAGCTTGGCCGAGCAACCACAAGCGTACCGCGCCCTCCTCACCTCCATTGAAGATACCTCTGTGGCCCGACCCTGACTCACAACAATGGCGCCCAACGTTTTTATAGCTTACAGGCCAAATTAAGATTCCAAGGGGACGATTTTCCATTTTCGAAAGTCGTTGCCTTGGACTTTTAATAGCCTAACGCGAATTTTAAATTTTTTTTTCTTTCTTTTAATTTTTTTTACTTTTACTTTCCTGTCCTTCTTTAACACTACGCATGAACTGTTTAGGCTCTCGGGTTTAGTGCAGAACGAAGACAGCTGTCCAATCCTAAGACATGAAGTCAAGGATCTGGTGAGGTAGTTGGAGGTCTACATTGAATTCGAGAGCGGGTCAAATGGAAGGGTCGAACTGCTAGCTGCTGGCCAAAGAGATTGACTTCGGTCAAATCTTTAGTGAGGCGTGAGCGGTAGACCATGAAACTTTGACCGTATTGGAGAGCATTCTGGGGACCCAGCCTCCTGGTGTTCGGTACAGCCGGATAGCCAGTGTGGTGAGGAACGAAGGAATGTAATCCAATACTCGCTAGAATTTCGAGACACCAGTCAAAACGCGACAAGACTTAAACTTTATGACGACAATACTGAAAACAAACGTACTTATGGTCTGAAAATGGTATGCGGAAATCCTGACCATGAATACACACACCAGCGCAATAATGAATAGTTTACAAACTCAATATCAAACAAAGATTAATCCACAAAAAGTGAAACTTTGAAATTGGCAAATTTAATCCTATTTGAAAAAAAAAACAACAAAGGATATTAGAACATAATAAGAATTAAATAAGTAATAAGCTACAATATTTTTTTGAAATTTATTTGAATTTTTTTTGGATTTTTTTTGAAAAGCACCTTCGTAAAAAGGAACTTTGAAATACTATCTTCTTATAGATACTAGACAAGCAAAAGTTTACAGGAAATTTGTTCGAATTCGAACAAAAAGATATTTGAATCAACTAAAATCGAATCATCGGTAAACAATATTTTAAAAACCATATTTTTGAATTTTACAATTACAATTTTTTGAATTTCTTTAAATTTTAAGAAAAATCGTCGACATCAAAAGATGGAAGACGAAATAGAAGGTTTAGGAGCGGTTCCAAAGAGCACCTCAGTCCCAGCATATGGAACAAAATCACTGGGGCCTGAAACCCCAAGAAAAAGGGACCGCAGACCGACTGAACCGACTAACATGGCTGAAAATCGACCGGCAACGGGAAATTGGAAGCCAACCGACCCAACTGACCTGACGGACTTGACAACTTACTCGTACGACTTCGACCAATATAGTCGAAATGACTTACGGCGACAAACTTCGACTGACTTTACGAGCAGGAAGGTAGCAAGACCCATGTGGCAGATTCGGGAAGAATCGGGTTTGCAACCCTTCCCCAAAGAACAGGACGAATGGACAGAACGAACATCGACGACGAAACGCACTCCCATGCATCGACAGGATGCTATACCGAGACGAACAGACCTGGAAACGGACGAACAATATACAGGTACTACAGAACAAAATACGCCAACAACCCGACAACAACAAACATACATACAAGAACAAACCTACCGACCAAATACCCAACAATTAGAAAATGACCAAGAGACAACCGACATACATGAGATGATCTCTAGTGCTGCTCGGGGGAACCAGCCCGAAGTCATGTCAGTCTTCGTGGAGACGATGAAGACCATGATGGTGACCTTTCAGGAAAACCTGAAGGTCATCAACGACAAGATTTCGACGCTGGAACTCTCTGTAGCAGCATCAAGAGAGTCACCCTCACCAACGAACGGACGACAAGACCAGACAAGAAGACAAGTTCCGACACAACAGTCACAACGATTCTTCGAAGACGCCCCAAGAACTAGATGTAGGTCTGAACAGTTCTACCCGCACGAGACCGGGCATAGAACCGATATGCCAATCCACAAGTGGGGGTTAAGTTTGACGGGTCCACAAAGTCTATGTCGGTAGAGAGCTTTTTGTTTAGGGTAGAAACCCTTCAAAAGAAAAGTGGGTTAACTAGCACGCAGGTCTTCTCGCAATTTCACCAACTTCTCACAGGTAATGCAGAAAAGTGGTATTGGCAATACCTTGAAGAGAACAGCCAAGACGAGGGTCTAAATTACCATGACCTGAAAGATGAATTAAAAAGGCAATTTGGGCAAAACAAGCGGGACCACGAAATACTTCGGCAAATTATGGATAGGAGACAGCAACCCCATGAAAACTTTGACGAATTTTACAGTGACATACGAGGTTTGACATTACAAATGACGATACGACCACACGAACGTGATCTGGTGGATATTCTGCGAAACAACATCAAAGACAAGGTAGCGACACTAATCTTTGGATGTACCATTAGGTGCATCCAAGATTTACGAGACGAATGCAGACGGGCAGAAAATCACTTTGCCGCCAGAGATCAAAAGTTCAGACGACAAGTGACAGAGATAGACAGACAGACAGAATATAGGACTAAAAACGAGCAGCGAAATGACGAAGACGAGGACGAAGACTTGGAAATAGCTGCGTTCCAACCCAACAGGAACAATAGACCGACAAACTATAACAGGACCGGAAAACCAACTCAACCAGAAGGACACAAATCGGACGTGACTAGGGCAACAACGACGACCCCACCGACTTGTCCTTCGAATTTCCATACCTTGACGTGTTTTAGCTGCGGTCAAGGAAATTTAAGTTTTCACTGTGCCAGGTGCCAGGAAAACCTCAGAATCGGCGGTGTGAACGGGAGGAATCCGCCGATAGACCCCAATCTCCCGAACACAGAGGACAAACCCAGCACTTCGAAATCTTAAAGAGAGATCCTCAAGATCTCCAGACTTCCAACAAACTTGACAATGCCCCTAAGAAAAGTCTTCACCAAAGACTTATTGACTACCAGGCAGCTAGAAAAAGAATTTTTAACGAAGAAGTGACAATGTCGGTGGAAAAGACAAGACGATATAGAAAGATTAAGAAGCTTAGGGAAAAATGTGCAATCAGTAGACGACGAAAGAGAAACATAATAGCAACTGTGATAAATACGACTGACGATAATAGGCCTTACGCAAAAGTAAAGGTAGAAGGAGAAGAGCTTCTAGGCCTATTAGATAGTGGAGCTTCAGTAAGCTGCTTAGGAAAAGGAGCATTAACATTTTTAGAAAAACACAACATTAAGATGACAAACATGACGACGGACATTCGAACAGCTGACGGAAACCACCAACGAATTCACGGACGCATTACAACCGTAGTATCATGGGGTGGCAAGTCTCACACATTAGAGTTGTTCGTGGTCCCTAATTTACAGCAAGAGCTTTACCTAGGGGTAGATTTTTGGAGGTTATTCAAGGTCGCTCCTAACATTATCAACGAACTCGACGTTCCATCGCCGACGGAGGATAGGTCTCCAGTCCAGACACTAACACCAGATCAGGTCCAACGGCTGGAGAGCGCGAGGAGTTTGTTCCCCTCTTTCGCAGTGGTGGGATTGGGTAAGACCTACCTTGAGGAGCATATCATCGAGGTTGAAGATGAGAAAATGCCCATCAAGCAAAGGCACTACCCAATCTCACCGGCGATACAGAAGCTCTTATATGACGAGTTAGATCGGATGATTTCACTTGGAGTCATTGAGGAGAGCAATAGCGCCTGGAGTTCTCCAGTAGTACTGGTCCGAAAGCCTGGTAAAAACAGGTTGTGCCTGGACTCGAGAAAGGTCAACGCTGTAACAAAAAAGGACGCTTTCCCTCTTCCACACATTGAGGGGTTATTGAGTAGGCTTCAGGACACCAAGTTCATTTCAGGTATAGACCTGAAGGACGCATTCTGGCAGATTCCACTGGAGTGCAAATCAAGAGAGAAGACAGCCTTCACAGTCCCTGGACGTCCGTTGTACCAGTATACGGTGATGCCGTTTGGCTTGTGCAACGCTGCCCAGAGAATGTGTCGGCTCATGGACAAAGTCATACCCGCTCGTCTGAGAGAGTATGTCTTTGTCTATCTCGATGACCTCTTGGTTTGCTCTCCAGATTTCGAATCCCACATCAGAGCATTAGAAGAAGTGGCTAGGTGTCTCCGACAAGCGGGGCTTACGATAAATGTGGAAAAGAGTAAATTTTGTTACAGAGAGATAAAGTATCTAGGGTACATCGTCGGCGATGGATGCCTACGAACTGACCCGGACAAGGTGTCGGCGGTCGAGAACTTTCCGGTTCCAAAAACTCCTAAACAACTCCGACGATTCCTAGGAATGACAGGGTGGTACCGGCGTTTCATGCCAAACTACGCAACGATGGCCGCTCCAATGACTGACTGTCTTAAGAAAAACAAGACTTTTGAAATGACAGACGATGCGCTTAACGCGTTTGAAAAACTTAAGGCGACCTTGGTGTCCGCACCCATACTTACGAATCCCGATTTTAAGAAACGCTTTTACATCCAGTGTGACGCATCTTCCTCTGGGGTAGGAAGCGTACTTTTCCAAATGGATGGTGAAGAGAATGAACGACCGATAGCATTTATGTCCCAGAAGCTGAATTCCGCACAGCGGAATTACAGCGTAACGGAACTTGAGTGCTATGCGGCCGTTCTTTCCGTTAAAAAGTTCAGGGCCTATGTTGAAGGACTGCCTTTCACTATCATAACCGACCATGCTAGTCTGAAGTGGTTGATGACCCAAAAGGATCTGTCTGGACGTTTGGCCAGATGGAGTCTTAAGCTTCAGGGCTTCGACTTCATGATCGAGCATAGGAAAGGCACCCAAAACGTAGTCCCTGACACTTTGTCACGTGTCCATATGGAAGAACTACTTCCCGAGAGTGAGATGCTAAAGGTTGACCTTAACTCACCATACTTTTCTTCCGAGGAGTATGATGAGTTGAGAAAAACCGTGAAAGACCGACAAAACGAACTCCCAGACGTCTGCGTTTCTGACGGATTCGTATACAAACGCACTGACATACGAACTGGAGACGTAGTCCAAGAAGACAGAGCATGGAAGCTCTGGATCCCTAAGGAGTTGCGGGGAAGTCTAGTCGAAGCAGCCCATAGTCACCCGTCCTCAGGACATGGTGGCATACATAAGACCCTAGCAAAGCTAAGGCAACTATACTTCTGGCCTGGTATGGCCACCGAAGTACAAGATCTAGTCAAAAGCTGTGATACCTGTAAGTGCAATAAACCCTTGAACGTAATATCTCGACCGCCGATGGGACAACAGACCATAACGGAGCGACCTTTCCAGCGACTGTACATCGACTTCTTAGGACCATACCCACGCACGAAGAACGGACATACACACATTTTTATAGTATTAGATCATTTTAGTAAGTACGTATTTTTAAAACCCATCAGAAAAGCAACGGCGGCTGAGGTTGTAAAATACTTAGAAGAAAATGTGTTCCATGTCTTTGGTGTCCCAGAATACATCCATTCCGACAACGGTAAACAGTTTGTATCAGAAATGTTCGCAAACCTTTTGCAGAAGTACGGTGTCAGGCATGTTCGTACCGCGTTCTACTCTCCTCAAGCAAACGCGTCCGAACGAGTTAACCGATCTGTATTGGCCAAGATAAGGTCATATCTTAAGGAGGACCAACGCAATTGGGATAAGCTCGTAAGTGATACAGCGTTTTCACTGAGGAGTGTAGTACACGATGCGATCAGGTTTGAACCATACTACGCGGTGTTTGGAACACATATGATACAACACGCCGGCTCATATGAAATTCTCCGACGAATGGGAAATATCAAAGACATGGATGCACAAATCATTGATAAGAATGACAAGCTAGAGATAATCAGAAGCAAAATTCTTGACAACTTAGGGCTAGCTCATGAAAGAGCAACGAAAACTTACAATACCCGATCAAGAAATGTGCAATACAAAATAGGACAGCTAGTATACCGACGATGCTTTAAGCAGAGTAGTTTGATAGACAAATACAATGCAAAGTTAGGACCAAAATTTATCAAGTCGATAGTCTTAAAAGTAATCGGCAATTCCTTGTACGAACTAGGAAACCTAAACGGCGAAAAAGCAGGCGTATATCATGCCAAAGATATACACACATAAAATCATCGAGACGCACTCATGCTAGCCGTTGCCCACTGTGATAGTAGTGCTAAGTATTTATGTATGTATTGAAAGACTTATTTATTTAATTTTGTTTTGAACTAGTATATGTATGTATTCATCTATTTATTAATTTCCTTGTCTTACTTAAGTTAGGCTTAGTTACGTATATATGTATATATTAAGTATCTGTTATGTATTAGGGAAGTCATTTTACAACCCCAGTGATAAAACATCTGTGATATAAAGTCAAGATAAAATAGGTGATATTAGATATAGTTTAGAAAGATTACTAACATAACACAAACAAAAAAAAAGGGGTCAGAACCAAAACACCTAAACGAGAAAGCAATTACAATAAACTTCCCTTCCACACATTTGTGTGACACGATCCCAAGACGGGATAACAAAAATAATAAGGAAAATACCATACCCCACTTAGACTTTAAAATGGTTAACTTAACCTATAGCTAATGCTTATAGGCATATATAATAACAAAAACAAAATAAACTTACTCAAAAGCATTCGAGGTTATGTTACACAAACCAAAATCATCCAGCAGCCAATTCAATTATGCCCGGCTTGATTTTAGGCCGTGGGCCCTTGCCACACGATTCGAAAGATACAGGGTCGGACCCGCTTCATCCACACACGATGACCTGCTACAAAAGTGGTGTACATTTTGATGTGTAGAGTAGGGTGAAACGGCTCATCAAATTATAATACACCTGGGCCACCTTTATTTTACGAGGCCGGTAGCGTCACGACCATTCCGCAACCGTCGTCGAGCCTGTTACGTGGCCAGGTAAATGCAGCAACCAGCAACGACCTGAAAAGAAAAAAAAAACACACGATTGAATCAAATGAAATAATATACACACGTACGTACCTGAGGACAATTGTCAACAATTTTTTTGCTGGGGCATGTCAATGTTTACCATCAGGTTACACACACCCCAGCAACTCAAGCAATTCCTCTTTCGGGGATAGTGATCTGCACCCTAGAAATAAAAGCAAACTATATTAAATTTCAAGAAAATAGAATAAAATGACAAATTAACTTACCTTGAGCTCATGTGCACGTCCGTCACGTAGAAATGTAAGAATTGTTTTGACGTCTATAATCAAGGCACCCACCTGTCATAAATGTTGATCGTAAAACGCCGCGGGTGTGTTTGGTAAACGATATCAATTAAGGGTTGGTGGATTAGGTAGTTTTAAGGTGTATAACAGTTGGGAATTCAATCGTAGATTATATAGGTAGAAAGCTTTATTAGATTAAGGAATATGATTAAGTAATTAGGTGCAATATGTAGTATAGTTTTAGTAGGTTAGATTAAGTACATATACGTAATAGACTTGACTCAACTAACACAATGATGACATTTTTTTCAAACGTAACGAATTAACTCAAGAGGATAGATTAATTCAAATAAATTTAATGAAGAGATAATAGAAAAGGAAGATGATATAAAATCGAGTAATTAATAAAGTGAGAAAGAAGGAGTTTTTGCGAAAGTTAACTAAACAAAGGCAGGGGAATACTGAACAAAGAAAATACATGGTAGCTTACACAATCGAGCAACGATTTGCTAAAGCGGTTGGAATTTTTTTGAATAAAGAATTTTCGAAAAGAAAAATAAAATTTTAGCAAGCGAATTTTTAATTACTTTGTGGGTAAGTTATGATATAACAAAAATTGATAGGAGGATAAGGATATAATGAAGATATAAATTTCATTTAGTTTTGGACTGTAGTGGATAGTTGGTGATACAGAGGAGGGGACATAGTGTCTATAGACAAGATAGCACTCGTTGCGGAGGTAAATTTTAATATTGAATTAGTAAAAGGTTATCAAAAAAAATCGATATTCATTGTCTGTTATAGACCTTCCGGGCAAACATTTAAGATTTGCTTCTCCCCTGTGGAAAGAGAGATCTGTGGGTCTCCGCACCAGCAAGTTCTTGGGCGCGTCAAGTGGTGGTAACGAACGTTGGTTCCGTTTGACAGAGTGGCCGAATGGTCCACAAGGAGCGGCAAAGCACAGACCAACAACCACACTGACCACCTAGTGATCCTCGATCCCAACGATAGTTTTGTGCCACAAAAGTGTATCAGTGAACCAACAAAGACCAAAATTGTGTCGCAAAGTGACAAATTGTGTCGCAAAGTGACAAAGGGGTGCTCATTGGGACCCACCACAGCGATATAGCACTGCTGCATATAGAGCAGTGGGAGTTAACCTCAGGAGTAGAAACGGCGGTTGCAGAATATTGTGAATATTATACGGAAGTGTGCCTAATTAATTTTAGTTTATTTTAGCTTTGGATTTAATTTGAATTTGTGGATATTTAATAGTAAATTAAGTAAGGTTAGGGATTTTTTTTTTCTTTGCACTGTGCTCAACAGTTTTGTGCGCGAGTAATGCCAATTGGCGATTCCCAACAGAGTCTTCTTCCAGTGCTGCCGGCAGAACTTCGGGGGACTGATAAAAATCGTAAGTTGAATCTTGTTATTTTTAATTTTTTTTTACCATATTTTTGAATTTTTTTGTTTAGCACAGTTTTCTAGTTTTCTTTCATACTTTTTATTCATTCAGTTTTAGTTTCCTTTCCATTTTTTTTTTCCTTTTTTTTTAGAGTTAAGTAAAGATAAGTTAGGGTATTTTCTTTTAAATAAAGGTGGCACGAATCTCAATGAAAATATCGATTCTCTCCTTTTTTTTCATGGTGTAACCTAAATAGCGATGTGCGGTTAAAGGTTTTCTTTCGCGATTGGTGTGTGTGTTTTTGGGAAGGCCGTCCTTTTTAGATCGACATGATCTGACGTGACAAATACTGACACAACTTACTTAACACGACGGAACTGATACTACGATTATGACTACTAACTAGTTTTGACTGGGGAGAGAAGTTAGGGGCTATCACTCGCAAATTTGGCCAGGGTGATAGCATTCGGTAGTGTCGTGGGACACAAGGTTGGGATGGCCATCTCTTGCCAACAACATCAGGCATGTCTCGATGGTCTAGCGAACCTTTTATCGGTGAGAGACATGGGAACTGTAGTAGAGCGGTTAGGGTAAACGCGGTAAAACTCGTAGCTTAAGCCATACATTGGAGTAGCTATGGTTTAAGCTCATTTGTCCGGCGGTTTAGATTCGCGATCAGTTCCCACTTTTCTCACCGGTATGTAGTGGCATAAGTTTTTGAGTAGTGTTTTATTCTTTTCTTTCTCTCTTTCGCCCTTTTGATCTATCCTAACTGGTCCGTCCGATGTCAGACAGAGTAACGTAACTTCCTACTTTTTTATTATTGATTTGGTACGAGATAAAACGTTTGTTGAGCAGGTGATGTGAGGTGAGTGGGCAAGAACTACCCCGTCCGACGAGCTTGGCCGAGCAACCACAAGCGTACCGCGCCCTCCTCACCTCCATTGAAGATACCTCTGTGGCCCGACCCTGACTCACAACAAATGGCGACAGATGCTCGAAGCCAAGAACGAGGCCTACAAGTCTAAGCTGCAGGTGAAGACGAGAGAGAGAAGAAGATAAGAACATCGGCTTTTCAGAAAGAAGAGAAAAGAAAAAAAGAGAAATTTTACCAAAGTGTAAAACGTCAAAACCAAGGATACAAGGCTCGAACAGAATCCTGTCGAGATGAGCAAGGAAATATCGTAGTTGAGACACAGTCGATGCTGAGGATATGGAAGAACCACTTCTGCAGACTGTTAAACGGCGACGACGAACAACATTCCGCTGTCGGGCAGAACGAACCATTTAATATTGGCAACGACAGCGAAAACTGCCAACCACCCGACCTAAATGAAGTGAGGATAGTTATATCTAAACTCAAACTTAATAAGGCCGCCGGAAATGACGGCCTTCCCGCTGAGCTTTATAAAGCTGGCGAAGATGACTTGGTAAGCAACATCCAACAACTCATAAGCCAAATCTGGTCGGATGAAAGTATGCCTGAAGAATGGAACCTCGGCATTGTTTGCCCAATCCACAAAAAAGGAGACCCTCTGCTCTGCGCCAACTACAGAGGCATAAGTCTCCTCAACATCGCCTACGAGATCCTATATCTGCCGTAATATGTGAACGCCTGAAACCGTTTACCAACAACCTGATCGGCCCTTATCAGTGTGGTTTTAGGCCAGGAAAGTCCACAACCGATCAAAATTTCACACTTCGTCAGATCCTGGAAAAAACCCAAGAAGTCCAAATCGATACCCACCACCTATTTATCGATTTCAAAGCCGCATACGACAGCATTTATAGAAACAAACTATACAGAGCCATGTCTAGTTTTGGTATACCGTCCAAACTCGTCCGTTTGTGTAGGATAACGATGGAGAATTCTCGCTGCTCCATGAGGGTCGGAAACGACCTCACCGACACATTCGATACCAAAAAAAGGATTTAGGCAAGGCGATTCGCTGTCATGTGATTTCTTTAATTTGATTCTTGAGAGGATTGTACGAAACTCCCGAACCAACACCAGAGGCACAATTTTCCAAAAATCGGTGCAACTACTAGCATACGCCGACGATATGACATCATTGGTAGGACTCAACGTCATGTCATAGCCACATTTGCTAGTATAGAGAAGGAAGCGGCAAGAATGGGTTTAGGGTGAGACTAAGTATATGCTGTCAACATGAAAGGACACACAACATCGACGAATTGGACAGGACGTCACCATTGACAGATATAACTTTGAGGTAGTACGGGACTTTGTCTACCTCCGCTATTAACTCTGACAACAACATCTCGTCAGAAATCAAACGAAGAATTACTCTTGCCAACCGCTGTTTCTTCGGGCTAAGAAGGAAATTTAATAGGAAAGCCCTCACTGGAGGCAGTTAGGTAAGAACCGGGATAATTGGAGAGGCATGTTGGTTGAGGTTGTTTTGTGAAACATTAAAGAATTTCGAAAAAGTGTGTAAACAAGTAATTTAGACATCCTCTACATCTTACATCTTATAAAATTTTGACTATCACTTATTATTTTATGGTCGTTTTTTAAACAAAAGTTGTTGTTAAATTAAATTGTTTTTACCTACTCAATTTTATTTTTAATCTTTTTTAATCTTATTAGAACTTACAAATAATATAACACATTTGAAGACTTTATATAACAGCATAGCACAAATGAAGCCTACACTTAATACTACAAGAAACACATCCAAAAGGATGTACCTGTAAAATGGCACATGAACCCCGTAGGACTTAAGTCGTGAAGCACCCTTATTCCTCACTACATATTCAATCCAAAACATTGCCTCATCCATGGGATGAATTGGATTATCCCTAAAAAGAGCAGACACCTCTTTCGCCCTCTTTATATATTGCGGCTTCTCAATTAGGGTTGTTATTTTGGTTACTACTTCGGAATCGGTCATCGTTGAGATATCCAACGACAGAGCATATCCTTCGCGAACAGACTTAATCGTGTTTCGATGTTGATCAGAAAATAATGGAATGCACAGCATTGGAACACCCCAGTGAATGCTCTCCTGAGTACTAAACAGGCCACTATGTGTTATAAACAGAATAACCTTTGGGTGTGCTAAAATGTCATTTTGTGGCATCCATTTTTTTATCATAACGTTTTTCGGAAGATTCTTCAGATTATCGTCTTCGTACTTCCATAAAACATTTTGCTTTAGCTGACTAAAGGCCTTGAGGAGAATTTTAAGCTTATCCGTTGGCATGTCAGCACTTTTTATGTATGAACCCAGGGTGAAGTAGACCACGCCATGCTTTGATTTGTTAACGAATTCCTGGAATTAGATTGAAATAAGTTTATTTGTACTTTTAATCGTTGAATCGGACCTACTAGTATATCAGTGGGAAGCGGTTTTGCTGGCTTAATATGACATCCTCCAACGTTTACCATTCCCGCAATGCTTGGTCGGGGTGTGTCAATACTTCGATGACTGTTAATCAACATGACGGATATATGTTTCTCCAGATCTCGCACTGATGGTAGAGGTCCTGAAAATATGTATAAGCAAGACGTAAAAATGAATCAACAATGATGAAGATTATTACCCATAATATGATCCTTGAAATGCCTCTCAGCCATTTCCTGCATCTTTGGCATGTAATGCCACCTTCGGATGACATAATCATAAATCGACAAGTAGGTGTTGTATGCTCTTTGCTTAAATGACATGTTGTCGGAATACGGTAGTAGTAGGTGTGGAATAATTGACAAAGGGGTAATCAAACCCATGGCATGATCCATGTTGTCAGCAGTGCCCAAAGTTGCTAAATTCAAAATTAAATTACAATCATTTTTATCACAGGATAATTAACAATACTTTACCCATTGTAACAATAGGAGCCTTAAATTTGTGCGCAAACATTAAAAAACTTTCTTGGAAGAATTGCTCCAGGATAACTAAATCAAAGTGCTGATCACTTTCGATAAGTTCCTTCACTTTGGCATTATTTAACGCATACTCTGATGTTTGAATGCCTAGTTCCCACCATACTCCCAGTTTTTGAAAATCACTCACTAAGTCCGTGGTGAAGAAATTTCTAGTTGGAACTAAAAAAAGCAAATGGTTGCATAAAGTTAATCAATTTTGTTTAGGAAATTAGGTAATTAAATTTGTTGGTCTAAGATGGCAATTTTGTATTAAACCTTTCACTCGAATACGTAAGGAGATCTTATACATATACACTGCCATGCACTTCTCAATTATATTGATTATATTGAGATCAGGAGAATATGGAGGCCACCCCATAAAAGACACGTTTTGCTGCTGAATCCAAACTTTTACCACTCGAGCTGTGTGCATTGGGACATTATCCTGTAGGAAAGTCCACAATGATGGTGCAAAGATGTCGTTTAGCTCAGGAAACACTTTTTCGAGCAAGCCTTTGTAATGCGTTGCATTCATTTTAGAGGACACAACTTGCAGCTTGCAAGTTCCATAATATGAGATGGCAGCCCATCTTCTTTTTAGATTTTTAGATTTACGTAAAACCCTCCGTACAGTATCGACACTTGCATTTAACCTCGAATAATCAACATGGTTTTATTCGAGGTAGATCCTGTGCTACCAATTTAACTTTGTGGACTAATTATGTATTTAACAGCGTTGAGGAACGATTACAAGTTGATATACTCTACACTGACTTTACAAAAGCCTCTGATAGAGTGCACCACACCCTACTTTCAGCAAAACTAATATCGTTGGGTATTCATTCCTCACCCAAAAAAATTTCCGCTGTAAAATTAACAAAATGTGGCAGTCGAATTTACAATAACTTGAAAATTTGTGTGTTTAACAGCAAATGCGTTAATATTCAGAATTAATTGTAAGTTTAACAGCGTTTGCTTTCATTTTGGCAATAAAATTGTTAAAATGATCACAATTTCTTGTTGTAAAATTGACAACGCGTTGTCAGTTTTGGTTGTTAAATGTACAGATTTGATTTTGTAAAATCTTCATCGCAGAATTGTTAAATCTACAAGCATTTTTTGTAGTAATTACATTTGGCTGTAGAAATTACAATAAGTTCTATAGATTTGTCTTTGTGTTGTCAAATCTATAGAACTTACTGTCCGTCAATCTACAATCTGCATTTCTAGTAGACATGGGTATAAATCAACAGCAAAAGTTACTAGGTCGAGCAAAGGATGACATAATGTTGGTTCATAATAAACGATTTTGAAAACATGCCAGAACATTTTATCACAGTATATACTTTGTTTATCATTCATATATTATTGTGAAAGTGAAAAGACCTTAAAAAAGAATCAACCAAATTATCAATTTAGCCTGAAAGTGTTAAACAGTGATTCATTCGAAAATAACCCCCCTATGTGAAATTTCCAATTGTCTAAGAGTGTTGTGCCGTTTTTAGCAGGTAATTAAAAGATTTGATTGTTTATCATCTGACTTGACTGCACTGTAAACCATCTTTTGATTTAACTAGGTCGTGGGCGTACACGCTCAGATCGGAGCACATTTCTTAAATATTCCCGGACAGCGAACTTGGGCTGCAATCGGAGTTTGAAGAAGTATGTATATTATTCTGTTTGTATCTCAGCAATTAAATTATTAATTATCAAATTATTTTTTATTTAGCACACAAAGTGCAGCACATTGTTCAGCGAATTGAGCACTGCATATTGGGTTTAAATCTGCAGTTTAGCACAAAGCAGTTTAGCAGCTCTTAAGCATCTAATTCATCAACGAACATAATTGTAAGATACACTAGTCGGCATAAGTATTTTGACGAAATCTTTTTGTGACTATTGAGACTAACTTTGCTTGGTATCGTTAAAACAACGGTGCAAAAATGATGCGCGAAACAAAGAATCTATTTTTAGCTCTATGCATGCCAAGTTTTGTATTGTTTACCTTTTGCATTCTCTTTCTGCTGATAAGAACGCATGCAGACAAAGAATTTTTACGTGGCATAAGTATTTTGACGGAAACTTTGTGTAAATATTTTAACAGTTTTGAGCACGTGATAACCAAAAAACTTGTGTAGTTAACTTTAATTTACATTAAACGTTGATAACAAAATAAAAATTTATTAAAAACCATGGGTAAAACGGCTGAGTTGAGTTTGGTTGTCAGATCTTCAATGGTAGCGAAGTTTAACGCTGGAACGGCAGTAAAAGACATAGCAAGTGAGTTTAATGTGTCGCGTCAAACTGTGCACTATCAAATCAATAAGTTTAAAAAGCATAATGACATCACAAACCTAATGAGATCAGGTGCTAAGCGCAAAACAACGCCCACTGAAGACCGAACCCTTCTACGGGAATTTAAAAGAAATATATTCCTGAAGCCTCAAACTGCTGCAAATCAATGAAATTTGACGGCAACGAATCCAATCAGTGAGCGCACTGTCCGACGACGTTTAATGGAAGGAGATTTTAAAACATTTAAAGCTAAGGACGTGCCGTACATATCAAAGGTAAACAAGCTTAAAAGACTGTCTTTCGCAAAGGAACATCTGCACAAGCCAAAGGAGTACTGGAGAAGCATTCTATGGACAGATGAAAGCTCCTTTGAGTATAACTCATCAAAAAACAAATTTTACGTTAGATTGCCAAAGGTAGAAAAGCAAAAAAGACGCCCCGTTTGTCAAAAAGTGAGCCATGGTGGAGGCTCTGTCATGTTCTGGGGATGTGTTGCGTATAATGGCCTGGGTGAATTGGTTCCTATCACCGGCTCGATGAACCAAGGTCAATATTTAAGAACCCTAAATGATAATGCCTTTCCTTCCAGAGGTAGGCTTATTGGTGAATCATTTATCCTGCAACAGGACAATGCCCCATGCCACAAAGCCCGGATGATAACTAAATTTTTGAAGGATGTTGGTGTTGCCACTTTGGACTGGCCACCTCAAAGTCCAGATTTAAATATAATAGAAAACGTCTGGTCTCTTTTGAAACGCAAAAGAACAGTTTCTTTAAATAAAACCAGAGAGGAGACGATTTCTGAGGTCACTTCCCTTTGGGAAGAGATATCTCCAGAGATTCTTCAAAATTTAGTAGATTCAGTACCGAGACGCCTTCAAAAAGTTATTGAAGCCAAAGGAGGTTATATATTTTACTAAATTCTTCTTTATTTATTTACTTTTGTTAAGTTTAAAATGTTTTTTCTTAGAGTTATATACTTGTCAAAATACTTATGCCAACACACGAAATTACAAATTAATTTATATCTTTTTTGACTTCTATGAAAAAATATTTGTTTGCCTATTTTTAAGTTTGTATTAGTTATATATAATAATGAAAAAATAAACGTGAATTCTTGTCATGCCATTTAGAAGTTAAACCCAAAAATGCACGATTTTTATTTCGTCAAAATACTTATGCCGACTAGTGTATATGTAACATATGTAGTTATTAATGGTTATTATTTAAATAAAAATAGTTAAATTATTTGGTGTGTATATTTTTTATTTTGGAGCAAAGATTTTACGAAAATAATTGTGTAAATGAGATCAAAAGCTATAAAAATGACACAAACGGTTATGGTTTATACACATTGAACTGTGGATTTGACCAAAGAAATTGCATTTTGACTGCAAATAGTTTTGTCAAATACAACAAAAATCTGTATTTTTAGCACATAAATGTCGGTTTTAGAATGAACAACCATGTCTCTGTAAAATTTAATGCATTGGATGTCGGGTCGATTTTGACTATTAATGTAGTAGAATTAACAGCGGTTTTCAACATATTTTTTTGGGAGGCTCAATGCTTAAATGGTTGCATAATTATTTAACAAACAGAAAGCAAATGGTTAAGATCGATGATGTGCCGCAAGGTAGCCACTTAGGCCCATTGCTTTCTACTTTGTTTTTAAATGACGTTCATGATATTTTTAAATTTTGCAACGTTTTAACTTTTGCGGACGATTTAAAATTATATTCTCGTATAAGTAATATAAAAGACTGTATCCGGTTTTAGTCTGATATAAATAGTTTGTAATCATAACGCTATGGAGCTTAACATCTCGAAATGTTAAATGTTTACAGCATTCCGTATAAATGGACCTATAATAAGTGATTATTATATGAACGATCTTAGACTTCAGCGTACGGAAGTAGTCAAAGATCTCGGGGTCATATTTGACAAACATTTAAAATTTTCTTCTCATTATGATTACATTATAGCAAAATCAAACTCAATGTTAGGTTTTCTAAAGCGAAATTGCAAGTACTTCTAAGACGTATTTAGCCTTAAAACTATATACTGCTCGTTAGTCAGGCCGTAGTTGGAATACACGTCCATCATATGGGATTCGCCATATGTAATGCAGGCACTTAGATTAGAAAGAGTTCAGAAAAATTTCACGAGGTACGCATTCCGTAAATTCTTTATTATATGTATAGTGAAGGTACTTACATAGTTTGGGAATATCAAACATAGGATCTATAACAATGCTGGTGCAGTTTGCATGCAAATGTTTTGTTGGATAACTAGTGACTACTGTTATATGATGTTCTCTGTTCAGAAGTTCAGCTATAAATTGTTGAAACCACATCCAGTGACTTGGCCCTGGAAATGGTACCAGCAACAAAATGTTGTATGATGACGAAAATTGCGGCAGAAGTACCAGCAAGGCCAAAAGATTCACTAACGAGGTCTTCATCTAAAAGAGAAATAGAAATTTGATTTAAAAAGTAATTTTAAAACTTCCTTTCAAAAGAATATCTTCCCAAGTCAATAAATGTGAAAGTTGTTCAACGCTTACATACCGACATAAAATATGGCTCAACCTATATAAGTAAATATTTTCTCAACAATTAGTTATCATAAGAGTTCGTAAAAGCATGTCGACAATTCTCTTTAAGAAACAATTGCCTGATTGTTCGTGTTTTTGGGGCCTTTTTTTACAAATATGATTTTTTAAAAAAAACATTTAAGGAGCTTTGATATACTTTTTGAAATACCATATACGCCATTTTATGCCAGTTACATACTGGCATACAAATATTTTGACATTTATTAACCGATTAAATTTAGTAGGGAATGTTTTTAAAACGTCAATTCAGTATATTCCCTTCACAACGAAACAACACGCCGGCAGTACATTGAAAATATGTAGTCTTTCAACGTGGTCAAGTGGTAGGAAATGCGATTATATGAAACCTTGAGTTTTTACCTAGCTGATGCCTACGAACTCCGACACTTAGCTTTTCCATGGCGAGCGCTGAGTGCCTAGTACCTTGACCGTTGATAGGGAGTGACAGCGCATGAGAGAGGGGAGCCGCGTACTCACACTAATGCACGTGTTCTATTCCATCCGGCGGAGTCAATGGTGGCGTCTACAGTCCCAGTTAGGCTGGACAAAATGAATAACCTAAATGAGCTTCTTCTTCTTAAGTGGTGCTAAAGGAACCTGAGTCTCAACCATCATGCCTCTTTAATTAGCCCGGCCTCCAGTTTCGCACTTCAAGTTGATTGAGGTCGGTCTCTACTTGTGCGCGCCACTTAAGGCGAGGTCTTCATCTACTGCGTCAGACGTCTGGCTGGGAATCGAAGACTCTGCGAACCGGAGTATTGGTGTCCATACGCTCTACATGTCCTAGCCATCTTAAACATCCAATGCAGAGTTTTTTTTTGACTCGGGACATGTCGCTATACAGCTCGTATAATTCTTGGTTGTAACTTCGTCGCCATAGCCCGTCAACGCAAATGGGACCGAAGAATTTTTCTCTCAAATCGACCAAGGGTTTCTTCATCCACCTTTGAAACGGTCCATACCTCAGCGCCGTACAGCAGGATATTATAAAGGATCACCTTAGTAGTTCGAGTGAGGGCTTTACAAGTTTACAACTAAATTGTTTTTTTTTTTGTGGATTGGGCAAACGATGCTGAGGTTCCATTTTTCAGGCATACTTTTATCCGACCAAATTTTTCTTATGAGTTTCTGAATGTTTCTTTATTAAATCATCTCCGGCGGCTGTATCAAGCTCGGCGGTAAGGCCATCAGTTTAGCCTTGTTAGTTGGTAAGCTTGAGTTTAAATATTGCTATCCTCACTTCACTTAGGTCGGGTGGTTGGTAATTGTCGTTGCCAATATTGAGTGGTTCGTTCTGCCTGACATTAGGGGATGGTTTATTATCCCGCGCCGTTTAACGGTCTGCCGAGGTGGTTCTTCCATATCCTCAACATCGACTGTGTTTTAACTACCATATCTTTTTTCATCTAGGCATGATTCTGTTCGAGCATTGAATCGCTAGATTTAATGTGCGCAACTGGAGGCAGTTAGTTATGGACCGGGTTAATTGTTGTTTGAGGCCCAGGTTAATTTCTGACTGTAGGTACTGCCACTTAAGTTAGTAAGTAACGTGTATATAGTTGAATTCAATACCTTCTTTTGTTCGCTTGATGATAATTTTTCTGTGATGCTCGACTACCCTTAACAAGAATTATTTTAGTTGTTCGTCTCTGACTGATTCGTTGAACTTTTTTATCAGAGCAATTCCTCTTTCTGCGTTAGAGCGGTCACATAGGTTCCTATAGAATCACTGCAGTATACTGTCATGTCGTGGATCCCAATGAACGTCTTTGTTTTATTAGTAACAAATTGGCTTAGGTCTTTACCTTCAAAAACTAGATTTTTTTTACCATATTTCAATCCCTTTTTTCTCGCAGGTGTGGTTTCTAAATGTTTTTATCGTATTATCCTTATCAGTCTGAGTAATGCGTTCGTCTAGAAAAGCCAATCCTATGTTCGTTTCGCTCAGATACCAAAGATGTCTTTTAGCAACTGTGAGAGCCCCTTTTTAACCTCTTATATCTGGGTAAATGGTCAAAAGCTGTAGCATATCCAAATCATTTTTTTGAGCCCATAGATTTACAATTAGCTTGTGCCTAAAACTAACCTATATTAGGCTGACAAAATGTGCAACCTGGTCATTCCTTTAAGTTCTCGTTGACTTTTATTCAACTGTTCAGTGAAGAGGACAATTTAAAGTTCATATGTGGCATTTTCTTGATGCAAACCAACCTCCTAAGCATAGGAGTGAGAGTTGTAATACCTCTTTGTAGTCTTCTCTTGAATGATTTTCGTCTTTAAGGACATTTTGTATGTATTAAATCACTTTCACTCGTTTGTCTTTTAGAAATCCTTGAACGGGACTTTTATCATCCAGCATTGTACAATATGAGTTCATATCAAGTGAAGCGCACAGCCTTTGAAACTTCCGAAAAATCTGGATATCGGGACCACTTGGCGGTATTTCACAACACTCCTCAAATACTCCTTTCAATATTAGTTCATGGGTGTGATGACGGCAGTCCAACCACAACAATGTTCGTTCGAATTCCTTTTCAATTCTGGTACATGCCCCTTGGATCAGTCCTTTATTTGATGATGTAGTATCAAAAGTCATACCGATGATATAGTCACGTAGCCCAAATCGGTCCACTTCTCGAATAACTACTTCAGCCATATGTTCACCAGTGCCTTTCAGGGCAACAGGTACGCCAAGCAAATGCTCAAAATCTTTGCCGGTTACTAGAACAGCAACTCTATTCTTTAAAGTTTTGACACTTCCAAGCGTAACTGAGGGCAACAGTTTACTATCCCAATGCAATATCTATTGAGGAGGATTTTCAAAGATTGACTCTTCGATTTTCTTTGCCATTTTACTTCTATTAATCGCCCAAGCTCTGTAAACGGTAGCTGGAGATACGGATATTTTAAACATACTGGCCAAGGCACTTTGCAGTTGCTATAAATTAAGTACTTGCTCACGTCTACTTGGGATAGACGTGAGTGGCTGATCAAGAGGTTTTAATCTAAAGGGTGTTTTTTTAGAAGTATAGAACTTCGAATTGAAATAAAACAGAAGAAAATCGTTTTAATGTCCATCAATTTGCCTTTATTGGAAGGATAATTTTATGCCATTAATGTTTAAATATGATTTCGGGCATGTGGCCACCGCGGCTAGCTTGTTCGAATAAAGCCAAGTCTAGAGGTCCAATTTTCAACCACATTTTCGAGCATTTGGGGCCGTATGTCAGCAATAACGCCACGAATGTTGGCTTCCAAGTCCCCTAAAGTTTCTGGTTTGTTGGCGTAGATGAGCGAATCCACATATCCCCAAAGAAAAAAATCCAATGGTGTCAAATCACACGATCTTGGTGGCCAATTGATAGGTCCATTCCGCAAAATTATGCGCTCATCGAATGTTTCCTTCAATAAATCGATTGTGACTTGCGCTGTGTGGCATGTAGCGCCGTCTTGTTGGAACCACATCTCATCCACATTCATGCCATCCAATTCGGGAACAAAATAGTCGGTTATCATGGCTCTATACCGGTCTCCATTAACGGTTACTGACTCTCCAGCATAATTTCGGAAGAAGTATGGCCCAGTGACTCCACCAGCCCATAGAGCACACCAAACAGTTAGTTTTTGTGGATGTAATGGCGTCTCAAGGGTCTCATGTGGATTCTCTTCACTCCAACTGCGGTAATTTTGCTTGTTGACGTAGCCATTCAACCAAAAGTGAGCCTCACCACTGAACAAAATTTTTCATGTAAATCAGCATCAAGATCAATCTCATTTTCGGCCCATACACCAAAATCACGACGCATAGCTGGATCATGTAAGGTCGTAAGCCAAGATCTTTGTGCAAAACCTTCCATAAAGTTGATGGACAAAGCTCCAATTGCTGTGCACGGTAGCAAATTGATTCATTCGGGTCCTCTTCAGCACTTAGCTCAACAGCGGCAATTGTTTCTTCGGTGCGCACTGTTCGACGTCTCTGCGGATGCGTATTATCACCATGGATCGTTTTCGCACTACGTTTACTCTAGTTAACCGAAATAATTGCTCTGATGGACGATTATGTCGACCATAAAATGGACGGAGCTTGCGATAAACTTCGCGAACTGAACCATTATTTTCGAAATAAATTTGTACGATTTGCAAGGGTTGTTCTTTTGTCAACCTGTTCGTGATGAAATGGTAAATCAAACTGAATATAACAGCTAGGTTCCAGAAATCGAGTGAAATGAAAGTGAAATTACTTTTGTAAATCGAGTGAATTTGTTTTTGGTGTTCCACATTCCGACCGATTTCATAACTTCGAAAAGTTTTCGAATTCACTCGGTGAAATTAAAGATAGCTGATACTATCTGTCATATGGGACATTGCAAAATTATTTTTATTTTGATAAATTTGTTTATTTACAATTTTTGCTTGATTTTTATAAAATAAATAATAAATTATAAAATATTGAGTGCTATTTATATTGCTGCGGTGTTGCAAGTCGAAAAACAAAAGTACGCAGAGGAAAAATAAAAAGGTGTACGATAAGACACCTTTCTAATCCTTTAGAAATTGCAGGTGCTGCGTAACTGAAACAAATAAATTTCAAATGAAAATTAAAAATTGTTATTTCATTTAGATTTATGTCATATTATCGAGTTAATAAACATGCTTTCCAAATTTTGCTGCAAACTTTTGCGCCACACCTAAAACAATCATATATTTTTTGTGTGTTGCAGTTCGCCTCAGTTTTGCGTTTCCTTACCGAAAGAAGCTTTCTGAGATCAATTGGAAAAGATTCTGATGTTGTTTTGGGCCGTTGCACTGTATCAAAGATATTGAAGAGCTCAATGTTTTGGAGAACAAAATTTGTCCAAGATGGTCAGACATTCCATGACGGATGAAGAAAAACGGAAATCAAAACAACATTTCATTGACGAATTTCTTATTCCTGGGGTCATCGACATCGAAGGCAGGAAAGAATACTTCTCAGTTAATGCACTGATTGTGAGTAGGATCCAAAATTGTATCTTTTCAAAAACAAAGCGTCCGCTGTAACTGGATCTCCTTTCACAAATCCTCTGACAAGATCTTTATGCCTCTCCATAAATTCAATAAATTTTGCCTCCTGGGAATTATTATTTAGTATAACTGTCTAATTGATTTCAGATAGCTTTGTAGTGTTTATTCTTATATGATTCTTTTACATCACTGATACTCGGGGCGTAAGCAAAGCCATATGAAAATCATATCTTTTGAAAAATGAAACATGTACCCAACACTCATTTTGTAAATTTTTAATAGACTTTGGTGCATTGTCTTACTCACTTTAAACGGTTTTACTTTGTTAAAACAGAATATCACAAATGATGGAACACTGATTTATAAAAACACAAAATTAGTAAATATCGGTAATAGTCGTATCACTCAAAACGCCAAAAATCTTTGTTCTCATGCACAGACCGAGTTCGTAGTAAGTCTTGCGCAACTTCAAGCGGACTGTCTGATGAAGTGCATATAAAATTACAACGATAACGTACACGGAAGCGCTGACGATTCATATAACAATAAATTGTCCATAACACCACCACATCAACGCCTATTATCGCCCACCAGTTGCATTAGAAAATTAGATCTATGTATAGCCCCACAGAGATAACCAACTCCTGATTTTCATTGGCAATTGAGAAAAGAGCGCAATCTTTTTGAAGATAACATTGTAAAGCAGATTGAATTACAATTTGAATATGCCTTCGATCGTTATCAACAGGAGAGCAAAATGTACATTGACACAAAAGAGCAATGAAGAGCTATTCGTCTTCTCAATTTTGTTTAATCACTCTAGCTGTGTGTAAAAGATCTTCAGTGACCGGATTAAATAAGTTTCACGCTTCTGATAGATTACGTTAAAAGTTTCATTATCACTATCAAGGAGGTGCAGACCTACTAGTATATGCCCTAGATATATGTCCTGTTATGCTTTATTTCTTTGTTCATTGCTAACATACTAAAGAACTCACTGAATCTGTAGAGCTCATATAGCCCTCGGTTGCATCTTCTCCTTCATTCGCCTTCATTACATATAGCACTCGAAATTTAGTAAAGTAATTTCCTTTCAAAAGTGCCTAATATTTTCTGGCATTTTCTGCTTATTGTGCAGCACTTGGAGCCGTAAAGTAAGACAGGTTGGATTAGGGACCTATAGAGTAAACAGTTAGACTTCCGGGTTAAGAGTTTTATTATAAGGCCAGACTTAGGCAAGAAGTCTTATGTTTCCAAGACATTAGCGAACGCGTTGTAACAATCCGCATCAAGGAAAAATTCGCCAACATAAGCCTTTTATGCGCTCACGCTCCAACGGAGGAAAAAGATGAACTAAGGATTGCTTCTACGAGCTCCTTGACAAAACATATGAGTGACTACCAAAGGTAGGAAGTGAAAATATCTTTAGCAGTATTGTCAGAAAATATAGCCTACACGACAACGCGTCTGGTAACGGACTAAGGCTAATTGACTTCACCACGGAACGAAATGTCACTATAGCCAGTACACGGTTTCCTTGCCTCAATATCCATAAAGGGACATGGCGGTCTCCAGATCAATGAATGGTTGCCTTCGTGCAACGCGTTTCCCTTAACCTCTCAATTAACACCATACAGCATCGAATGTCGAAGAACAATGGCAACGATACCAACAAGCCATTAGAACAGCCGCAACTGATGTGCTAGGTTTCTCGCGACCACTAGCAAGAAACCCTGCTTTGATGAGGAATGCCGACAGATGCTCGCAGCCAAGAACGAGGCCTACAAGGCTAAGCTGCAGGTGAAGACGAAAGCTGCCATCGAGCTCTATAGGCAGAGAAGAAGAAGAAAAAAGAGCAAGAAGATCGAGCGATCGAGGATATAAAATTTTACCAAAGTGTAAAACGTCAAAACCAAGGAAACAAGGCTTGAACAGAATCCTGTCGAGATGAACAAGGAAATATCGTAGTTGAGGCACAGTCGATGCTGAGGATATAGAAGAACCACTTCTGCAGACTGTTAAACGGTGATGACAAACAACATTCCGCTGTCAGGCAGAACGAACCATTTAATATTGGCAACGCCAGCGAAAGCTGCCAACCATCTGACCTAAGTGAAGTGAGGATAGCAATATCTAAACTCAAGCTTAATAAGGCCTTCCCGCTGAGCTTTATAAAGCTGGCGGAGATGACTTGATAAGTAACATCCACCAACTAATAAACAAAATCTGGCTGATGAAAGTATGCCTGAAGAATGGAACGTCAGCATCGTTTGCCCGATCCACAAAAAAGGAGACCCTGTGAACTGCGCCAACTGCAGAGGCATAAGTCTCCTCAACATCGCCTACAAGATCCTATCTGCCGTAATATATGAACGTCTGAAACCGTTTACCAACAACCTGATCGGCCCTTATCATTTTGGTTTTAGGTCAGGAAAGTCCACAACCGATCATATTTTCACACTTCGGCAGATCCTGGAAAAAACCCAAGAAGTCCAAATCGATACCCATCACTTATTTATCGATTTCAAAGCCGCATACGACAGCATTTATAGAGACGAACTATACAGAGACATGTCTGGCTTTGGTATACCGCCCAAACTCGTCCGTTCGTTTAGGATGACGATGGAGAATTCTCGCTGCTCCATCAGGGGTTACCGACCCTTCAGCGACCCTTCAGCGACACATTCGATAACAAAAAACGATTTAGGCAAGGCGATGCGCTGTCACGTGACTTCTTCAATTTGATTCTCGAAAGGATTGTGCAAAACTCCCGAGCCAACACCAGAGGCACAATTTTCAAAAATTGGTGCAACTACTAGCATAGGCCGACGATGTTTACATCATTGGTAGGACTCAACGTGATGGCATATCCACGTTTGCTAGTATAGAGAAGGAAGCGGCAAAAATGGGTTTAACAGTAAATGAGGGTAAGACTAAGTATATGCTGTCAACACGAAAGGACACACAACATCGACAATTTGGACAGAATGTCACCATTGACAGATATAACTTTGAGGTAGTACGGGACTTTGTCTACCTCGGCTCCGCTATTAACTCTGACAACAACATCTCGGCAGAAATCAAACGAAGAATTACTCTTGCCAATCGCTGTTTCTTCGGGCTAAGAAGGCAATTTAGTAGTAAAGCCTTCACTCGAACTACTAAGGAGATCCTATATAAGACCCTGATCATCCCAGTCCTGCTCTACGGTGCGTAAGCATGGACCGTATCAAAAGCGGATGAAGAAATCCTTGGTCGATTCCAGAGAAAAATTCTTCCAAAAATCGTCGGTCTCGTTTGCGTTGACGGGCTATGGAGACGAAGATTCAACCACGAACTATACGAGCTGTACAGCGACATACCCCTAGGCAAAAAACTCGGCATAGGACGTTTATGATGGCTAGGTCATGTGGAGCGAATGAACACCAATACTCCGGCTCGCAGAGTCTTCGATTCCCAGCCAGAAGTCGGCTTAAGTGGCGCGTACAAGTAGAAACTGACCTCAACCAACTTGGAGTGCGCAACTGGAGGCAGTTAGCTAAGAACCGGGGTAATTGGAGATCCATGTTGGTTGAGGCCCCGGACTGTAGCGCCACTTAAGTAATTGAATATGGAAGAACTGTCAAACACAGATCACTCACTCGATGATTCGCAACTTCTCTTGTAAGTAAGTAAGTAAGTAAGCTCAAGTATGGGCTCTATTATTACTGGTTAAGGGCTCCGTACGTTTTGGTAAAACTTTCGAATATTATTTCTGAAGCTATATTCCTCGATATAAAACGCTTATCCTGCGTGCATATTGTTTTCTTCTGAAACGGTGGTGTTCTTTACTTTCTGAATAGCAAGTTTTTCAGCAGCTATCATTTACCACCAAAGTCGCCATGTTGGCCTTATTTTTACCTACGAGCATTTCGTCAATCCAGCAGCAAAGCTAATTAGCTTCAGTCCATTGCAAGAGGTAATGTTGGTTAGGTTGTGTTGTCCTACAATATTGCTAAAGATGCGCTCTTCTGCTATACTGGTGTATAAATCACTAAGCACGATTTTTGCAATTAAGGCTGTGATGAGGTTGTCACAATCCGCATTCAAAGGTCGATGAGTCTGTTGTCTATTATGTTGCAGCTGTTTATAAAGTGTGTCCCATAATTTACGCAAAATGTAATTTGGATATTAAATACAGATTTTTCATTAGAAAGCTACATTTTTTGATTGGTTCATAGAGTATACAGATTGGGGTTATGTATGGAATACCACATCGGATAAATGACCTCCACGGCTTTGCTGACAAGTACGTACTCTAGCATTGAAATTGTCTATATCCGTTTCGTATAAATGTGAATTTCATTAATAAACAGCCCAATTTTCTCTTTAAAAGCATTGGTGGTGGTTGTGAGCTTCTCAAAACGTCAAAATGCCCCAAAGAAAAAGGTGGCCAATTCTGATCGCAAAAACGGCCGATTACACGATTAGGAAATGACTCATGCAGTAATTGAATTGTTTCTCCGATTGTACGGCATGGTGCGCTGTCTTGTCGGTCACATCCATATCTTGTTAATTAATCACTTAAAACTAGGTTATCATGTCACGATAACGAACATCATAAATTGTAAATGCCTGACCAGCCGCATTTTCAATGAAAAATTGTCTGATAACAATAAACGATTAACGAATCTATCAAGATGAAAATGAGCTTCATCACTTAACATGATTTTCTTCGAAAAATCAGCATCCATTTGTTGTTGTTCCATTCAACGAACTCTCTTAGCACTGCATAGTCAGTAGTTGAACTTTGTAAGCATGAAGTAAGCGTGGAGTCCTTCGTAGGAATTTTCTGTAGAGATCTTCTTGAAATCCCCAATTCTTGACTACGAAATCGAAATGATGTTCCTGGACTGTCAGCAATATTCTCGCGAACTTGATGTTTTCTGTTCAACGACTTGTGAAATGACACTTAGAGTGGCAAAGATCACTAATTGATCTAGTCTACCTAATTTTTTCAATTATTTTCTTCAAATTTGATCGTTTTAATGTAATGTTTGGTGGCAATGTTTTGTACGAAAATTGCGGACCCTAGCTGACAAACCTTGATTATTTTTAAAATATTACTCAATAATAAAAAAAAAATGCGTTGTTCTTTTGTAAAGCGCTGTATTTTACTTACCCCGAACTGTCTGCTGTCACATTGTTATATTTTTATCCGTTGACAAGGCAGTGATATTAAATGGCGCCAAATTCAAATTTTGCTCGAATTAAGGGACACCCTTTACTTCCTGGATGGTATATTGTAGCAGCTAAGGATTGTCGCATCTTCTATTTAACGGTTATAACATTCCAGGTTCAGGCATTAATACCGTTCTTCTTGTTTTGTTTTCGTGGACGTCAAAAATAGTATAAATGTCCCTTCAGCGAGTCTGCGTTGCTTTGCAACACTTTTTTTTGTGAGGTATAAGTCAACCCAAAACACATACTTAATCTGGAGAGCCGGGTCCATGTTTTGAACTAAGAACAACAGGCCGGATATTTCCATGCCTAACACTAGCACTTATACCGGTTGTCGGAGACTAGAATCTGGGAGATAGTAGCACAATTAATGTGAAATTATAAAGACTTTGCCAAGTTGAAGACCCAACGGCCAAACATCTTTCTCCATCTAGCAGATGTCTTAATGCTCTCGATACTATATAAATTTGTCAGTATAGTATATAAAGATATCGTAAAAAGTGCAACACCAATGAAGCCTCTTATATTATGGCCATTTGGTATGTATATAGCATACGGCTAGTAACAAGTGTATGAAATGCCTCTAATTTTCTTCAGGTCATACACTAACTTGTTTATTTTCTTAATATTTAAGTTAAAATATTTACATAAAAGACAATTACAAAAATTACACAACTTCTTATTTGTTTGAAAAAAATTAACAAACTCATTTAAAAAATATATATAAAAACATATACTATTCTTGTTTAGTCTTATCAGGATTAGCATCATTTAAGAATGCTATCACACGTTTCAAAACCATGTACACCAGCAAGGCACCAGCAACTACAAAACTCAGTGCAACTAGGAACAAATCCAGCAGGACATACTTATAAAATGGCACATGTACACCGTATGACTTAAGGCGAGTAGCACCCTTATTCCTAACTACATATTCAATCCAAAACATTGCTTCATCCATAGGATGGATAGAATTATCCCTGAAAAGAGCCGATATCTGCTTGGCCTTCCTTCTGTACTGGGGATCGCTAATAAGTGTTTCAACCTTGGTGACTATTTCCGATTCGGTCATTTTTGAAAAGTCCATCGGCAGGGCATAACCATCGCGAACGGACTTGAGCGTATTTCGATGTTGATCACCATACAAAGGTACGCACAACATTGGAACTCCCCAATGAACGCCCTCCTGGGTTCCAAATAGACCACCATGCGTTATAAATAGAACAACCTTTGGGTGTGCCAGAATGTCGTTCTGGGGCATCCATTTTTTGATCATAACGTTTTTCGGGAGATTCTTTAGATTATCGTCTTCGTACTTCCAGAGAACATTTTGCTTCAGCTGGCTAAAGGCGTTTAGGAGAAGTGTAATTTTGTCTGCTGGCATGTCAGTACTTTTCATGTAGGAACCCAGGGTAAAGTAGACCACGCCATGCTTTGACTTGTCAAAGAACTCCTGAAACGTGATTAGATTGAGTATCAATTATCTTTTTTGATGGCTGCAACGACCTACCTGTATATCAGTGGGAAGCGGTTTCGCCGGCTTAATATGACTTCCGCCAACATTTACCAAGCCCGCCATGCCTGGTCTAGGCAAATCAATACTCCGATGGCTGTTGATCAGCATCATTGAGATATTTTTCTCAAGGTCTCGAACCGATGGTAGAGGTCCTACAAATGCGTTATAAAATAATCCGAACTATCAGAGATCGTGTTTTTCTCACCATCAATATGATCCTTGAAATGTCTTTCAGCCATTTCCTGCATCTGCGGCATGTAATACCACCGTCGGAAGACATAATCATAAATCGACAAGTAGGTGTTGTATGCCCTTTGCTTGAATGACATGTTATCGGTATACGGTAGCAGTAGGTGAGGAATAATCGACAAGGGGGTAAGCAAACCCATGGCATGATCCATATTATCAGCATAGCCCATGGTACCTAAAATTGAATCTCATTAAAGATCCAATAGTTGTAGTTATATACTTAAGCTTTACCCATCGTAACAACTGGGGCCTTAAATTTATGCGCAAACATCAAAAGGCTTTCGTGGAAAAACTGCTCCAAGATGACTAAATCGAAATGCATGTCACTTTCGATTATCTTCTTCACTTTGCGATCATTGAGTGCGTGCTCAGTTGTTGCCACGCCGAGGTTCCACCACATATTCAGGTTTTGAAAGTCGCTACTGTAACGCATTTCGAAGATAATGCTCTTAGGATCTGAAAAGATTTAAAAGAAATAAATTTAAAAAAATAAAAAAATCATAAATTTGAAGCTTTATTGTGCGAGTGTCCTAGCTTGATTTTTTATTGTGGTCCTTTGAAAAAGAAACTCTTTGACCAACATTAGAACCTTTTGAAAACACTGAGAGAGAAACTCTTTATTAGCACAGCTTCTCCTGCAATAATATTTATTGTCTGTTCAGGTGGACTATGTTGGCATTGTTCAGATCGTTTTAAAGGTAGTCACCGGCGATAGCCTTTAATTGTTCCTGGCAATACCTAAACTTAAAGCAAACCTACATATAATGATGAATTGCATAATATCGCCCGGCTTGTATCTGCAGTTTTGGTCAAATAAATGGCCATATCAAGAGTACATAGGTAATTAATACCTTAATTATATTATAAATGTGGATAAAGTTCGGAGACCCGAGCTGGGTTTGATCGAATCACAGCAGCTCTTAAATCTGTTTTTTTTTTATTTTTTTTTTAAATCGGAAACCTAGTATTCCAAATATTTAACCGGTCCTTTACGTATTCCCTTTGTCGAGATTTGAACCAATATCATATTATTCCAGCCTTAAAAATAATTTCAAGAGAACATGCTCAGACTCTAAGCTGATACTCAGTCGTAGTCAGACAAGCTGCCTCACCTGGCAAAGTATATTTTCCGCATCTTTTCATGCTGAGTGAAGTAGTAGGGGACCGAATTTGACATTGACTCCATATTCATGTAAAACGATGGTTCCAAAATAGATGCTGGTGTTGCAGCACAAGCACAGCTTAAGCTTATTAGCACAATTCTTCTTTCCGAAAACAGCAGTAACTTTAAGTTAAAGATTCGAACAGATGCAATCAAATCATCCTTTTTGGTAATAACAAAAGATGCTATCGTTTTCGTTGATGACACCCTAAAACTTAAACTTTTGAATAAAATCTAAGCATATGAAACGCCGCCGTCGCGTGACCTGAAGTTTCTTAGTGTTAAACGTAATCTTTCCTCCTGAGGGTCCTTGGGCACAAAGGCCTATAAGATAATCGAAATGAACCCATTAGCAACATTTTATCGGATAAGAAAGATACGAAAGATCGTCATATCAAAAACGGAACCACGGATTTGAAGATTCAACAACGCACTTTACGAGCTGTACAGCGACTTTGACGTCTGGACAATATTGCTTCAGCTACATTGTTATTTATATTGTAAACTCTACTTATGCGACAAATAGCCTCATGCATACCATAGTTGTGTTTATGATTAGGTATATGTAAAATATTTTATTTACGCAGGTTATAGGAACCTCCCCGGGTATTAAAACCAATAGCACTTAAAATATTGGGAGCATCTATTTTTTCTGATAATAATTGGTGTTAGAAAACCACGTCACTATTAAGTCTACGTTGAGACAAAGGCAACAGTTGCAGTAGTTTAATTCGACACCTATACGGGGGCAAATTCAGTAGATCATCTCATGGAAGACCTCTCAAAGCAAATCTTATGAACTTACGTTGGATTGATTCAATTCTATTTGAATGAACTGCATAGAAGGGTGTCCAAACTTGTGAGGCATACTCCAAATGAGGGCAAACGAGACAGTTATATAGCGAATGGGTGACGTAATAGTATGTTTCCACCGAACCGAAACTCGTCATTTCATTAAGGAAATTCAACATTTTTGAAAATAGTGTTCCCACCAAAAAAAATTCCAACTGTCAAAATTTGTTTTTTGTACTGGACCTTCTCCGACAGATCATCCGAGTACCAACCACTCCCAAGAAAAGAAAAGCTTATCTCAACTCAACCGTTTTGATTCGGCATAAAATAGGAGTTATGTATAATTTTGAGAAAAGTTAGGCCCTGGGTACAACGATCGTATTAACCCAAAAAAATTGTATTTGTTTTTTTTTGTGTATGGGATCAAGAAAGCAATTACCAGGCACAATTGGTATCCCGCAGGTACCATATATTAGTATCCTTACACGACACTAACATAGGCCGTGCTACCTATGACATTTGCAGAAGCTATTTGGACCTGAAAAGGCAGGAGAACATGCTTCAAATGTTCATTAATTAAAAGTATTTGGAATTTTTAATAGATTTAAATTGTTTTCTGAAAGAATTTTTTTCTGAACAAACATTGACAAAGCAATTTTACGTTTATAGGAGAAAAAAGTAATGTTTTTATAGGAGAAAAAAAGTAATGTTTTATTTGACATAACTCTGTTGGACGTCATTTGAAATAGCATTTCAGCGGAATGTCGAATTTCAGAATGTGAAGTATGGCGGAATGTTTTGCGTTTCGGCTGAATCACGAATTTCGCTGAAATGATGCATTTCGCCTCGGTGGAAACGTACTATAAGGGTCATTAAACACTTTTGACCACCATTTAATAAATCCGAAACATAGAGTTAGATTTATTGACGACAACGTTATTGTGTTTATTAAAAACCATTTTAGGATCAAAATAAACACCTAAATCTTTAAAACTGTCTACACGACAAAGAGTGGGTAGACATAGTATAATTAAAGTCAGAGGGAGCACGTTTTCGTCAAAATGACATATGCTGGCACTTTGTAGGGTTCAGATTCAGACCGTTTTCAAGACGGTTTGAAGTAAAAGAGAATCGTTTAGATCTCCTACGGATTTAAAAATGTTCATGTCGAATATGTACAAGATTTTACATCGTCAATCGCAAGTATGAATAAAATTGGTCCTAAATTACTTCCTTGAGGTACTCCAAATTGGGCAACAGAATAGTTGGACTTGGAGTCTCTAAACTTTACTTGGTAAGTTCTCAATGAGAGATATGATTGAACCCAATTAATAATCCAGGAGGGAAATCATATGCCTTAAGTTTGAAAATTATGATGTTATGTGATAACTGGTCAAATGCTTTGGAGAAATCAGTATATACACAATCGATTTCTTTTTTGTTTTCCAAACTATTGAAACAATGATGCATAAATATTAAGAGGTTTGTGACAGTGGTTCGATTTTTTACAAAGCCATGTTGTTCTTAACAGATAATTTTTCGATAAAGGAAGACCAGCTTATTACAAATAATATGTTCGAATAGCTTTGGAATGCAAGATAGTTTTGAGATAGGTCTGTAATTAGAGATATCCCCTTGCTCACATTTTTTAAAAAAAAAACAGGTGTTGTAAATGCATTTTTCCATTGAGTTGGAATTTTTCCATTAGAGGTATGGCAAAAATACATCTTTACATTGCTTTACGACTATTGGTTGGATTCCATCGGGTCCCGCAGAATAGTCATTGCTTAGTAAAGAGATATATTTAAGTAGAGCTTCATCGTCAAATGTAACGTTACTGAAGCTTACTTGAGGCAGACTAGTGGGGTATCAATAAAGGATTTACTGAAGTTTTCTGCTAATATGAAGAAACTAAATCTAAATTTGGAATCAAATTGGTTTTATTTTGTATCTGACTTCGTTTTCGTTTAGGAGCGACAACTTTATCATTGGCTACATGAGGCGGGGCAAATTGTATTCAATCTGTTTCAGAATACTTCTGAGTTTTGCTCTCTTCTATGGAAATAGTTTTATCCAATCTAGGCAGAGACTCTGTAGATGTGGAAGCGTCAACGGACAGACATGGGTGAGAGAATGCAGACGCAGTATCCGCGCATGATTAAAAGCCTCAAAAAGGTCTTTGAATCCTTTTGAGAGCCTAACAATATCGGCTTTAAATTTCGCAATTTTGAAAGCTAGGCTCGAGATGGACAATTTACGGCATGCAGTGCAATTCCAGAATGTGCCTTCTGTTGTATTTATTTTGTCCATATTTTTAGGTTCTACACATTTTTGAGCTGAACAATCCATGTTTAAGAACATATGAGAAGGCTGAAATCCGCTGTGCCCCCAAAAAGTGGTCGTGGCAAAAAACTTTATATTGACGAAATATAGATATTACCATTCTCTAAATATGCTGCTCATATGCCCACTGCCACGGCGGCGTGGCAGTGGGCGGATTTCAAAAATGTTTACACTTGTTCTGGTGGCACGGACGATGATCCTATATACCAAATTTCATTATCCTAGAAAATTTAAGGCCCAAAAATTGGTGACGAACAGACAGACAGACGGACAGACAGACATGGCTAATTCGACTCAGCTAGCGATTCTGAGTCGATCCATATATTTTGAGGTAGATGTAGCAAAATTATTTCTCTATGTTACAAACTAAGTATCAAAACTAATATACCCCTATGGGATAGGGTATAACAATGGGCTCAATTTGACTTGCAATAAATAGAGGACACGGAACAGATATAATAGCTGAATGGCAATGCTTTGCGCCACTTGAAAGTTGAAAGTAAAACAAAAGCAAAAAATATGTAAATAAGTACGAACGTGAGGACAAACTTATCTTGAAAATGCACAACGTTTTCCAATTAGGCTAACAAGGGGACGAATTTCTTGTCGTTTTATTCATGGGGTTGAAAAATTGTTGGAGGAGTTATGTTTTAAATACAAAAAAACACATATAACTGTGGAAACACAAGTAACGATAAAAACAAAAATACCGCTTACCACTTAACTATGCAAGTTTATTTTAAGTAAAATTAATTTTATTTTGGAATAAACGCTAATAATGAAGTGATATAGCAGTGTATGAACTGATATAGCTGTTTATTCTGTGCAGTTCCCCATTTCACGGGTAGGAGTACTGGATATCGTCAAAACAGGTGGAAATTCCTCTATACCAGTGAAACATCTAAGAATATCCGCCCAAATTTTAACGAAGACATACCCTACTTAGTTCCTTAAAACTCACTTGTTTCTATGATGATATAAGTATACCCCAGACTTTCTGTGCCTCAGTGAATTATGAAAAATAAGTCTTTATCCGTGGCCTAATGGATCTTATTTTCTAATAATTTCATGAACATCGAAATGGCTAGATAAATATCAACGAGAAAAATGAAGAGCAACCCATACACTGGGCTTCCAATGACATGTGCAATGAACATGTGCAATAAAAAAAACTTCGAAAAATCAACCAATTGAAGTTAACTAAGGACCGAGCTATTTGGAGAGACATGTGAGTTGATGCCCAGGTTTACTGTGTGGTTATGCATTTAATCTCAGCAAAAATCCAGGAAAGCAAAACTGAAATACATAAAACCAAGGTAGTGAAAGAAGAAGTTTCATTTGTGGAGGGTTAATTCATTGAAAAGAGCCGGATATTAACAGACAATTTTTACAATAGTCAACGAGACCCAATTTTTTGGCGAGAAGGACTATGCGGCATTATCCTGTTTAGATACCGATGACTGTACTGATATATGATATGTTCAGCTTAATTAAACTGAAAGCGCACTTTTCTTAAAATTTGGCCGGCATTGTATGGATAATTGACATTGCTGGGATAATTGGTCACATCCAGTTTAAATAATGTTCAACCCTATCGAGGTATCCATTTGGATGAATTTCAGAAAATGAAGTCAGTTTGCTTTCCAGATGTCGGTTTACGGAACAAAATAAAAAAAATTGCAATCACGGTCAATGGATTCCGCAAGAATTCTTTTTCGGACAACTTCAGAAGAAATTCAAAGCGTAGCTTCACTAAAAGGTTAGCTAAATGCATTTTGTGCAATCATGTGCGATAAATTTCGTCAGAAAATTAATTTGAAATTGTCATCGCAATGAAAATCTTGGTAATGATTTCTGTAAATGGATACATTTTTCTATGAATTCCACTTTTGGTATAAGGCTAGGGAAATAAGTCCCACAAGCAAAAGACATTAACAGACGCAGGGCTTATTTCAATTTTGAAAAAGAAATAAGCCGCACGAGAGTTGTTTCCTTTTTTGGGAACTAACTCCTGAGAGGTTTAATTCTACTGGGGTTATTGCACTGCTTTACAAACTTCAGCTCGCAGTCTTTGATTCTCAAATAGGTAGTAAACAAAGTTGAGAAATACCTCGTCTTAAGTGTTACTGCCAAGAAACCGATATCAGTCAATCACGCGAAACTGGGGCGTAGTTAAGATTTTAACCAGTCTTACTCAAGAAAGACGTAGATTGAGGTCCAGATTCATAACACAACCACTAAATCAAGCGAGCTGGAGAACATTTACGATACATGTCCTATATAAGACAACAAGATCATTATATGTGCGAATAATGAATGAAAAATCGTTATATATGGCAATGACCTTGTAACTCGTTATAATGATCGATTAGGTGCAATACATGTCATTCAGCACAATAGCTGGAAGTTTATTCTTAATTTTTCATTCTCATTGATTTTAAGTCATTGCTCTCTGAACTTGTGCCAATTTGTTGTTGTTGTAACAAATTTATTTACAAACTCTATCAACCTAAACGAATTAATCCTTCTATAGGTTCAATGATTGCAAAGCATCTATGTTTGTAACAGGTTTCGTTTCGAATCAATTATAATTTATACAATATGTCAAATTTTTACTTACAAAGCTTGGGGATATCAAATTTGGGATCTAGTACCAGAGCCGTGTAGTTCTCATGCGGTTGCTTAGGTGGGAAGTTAGTGATCGACGTCACATGGTGTCCCCTGTTGAGAAGTTCATTTAGAAATTGCTCGAGCCACATCCAGTGGCTCGGTGCTGGAAATGGCCCCATAAACAAGATGTTATATGATGAGGAAAATGTCGGCAGAGCTAGTAGAAATAACGCAGAAAGGATTGCTGCCTTCATCTGAAAATGAAAAAAAAAGTATTTTGCAATTTATTCAGAATGCATTGGGCTAGTCTATAAAAGGTTTTGCAAAGTGGAACAGATCTGTTAACAACCAAACTGCATTCCACTGTTCTTGAGTGGTTATTCCCTCAACTACTTTTAGATTTGCAAACTATTTGAGTTCTTGTCAAATACGAAAACTTGAGTTGTGATAAGGTTCATCATGACAATTAATAGAGCTTCTTAATTTTTCTAACTTCATCAAAAAATATGTGACAAGGGTCCATCTTTAATAAAATGGAATTGGATTACATTTTTCATAAGAAGACATTTAGAAGACAATGGTTTCCAAATTTGTTGTTCAGAAATTTTTTCGAATTTCTTTAAACGTTTTTTGTTCAATAGATTTGTGAAATTGAGGTTGACGATGAAATAATTTTTTTAATTTTCAAATCTCTTTCACTTCATAGCTCGTATTCAAAATGTAGGGCCCAAAATCTGGTAAAAAAATGATAGATACCTGGACGGAGATACATGAATTAATCGGCTTAGTTTTTAGTCCCTTTCGATCCCATATATTCAACGATATGTTTGTATCAACACGGATTTACACCGAATCGGTCATTAGTTTGTTACCTTTAATTACGCACTTCTCGTCCTTATCTAACTGCCTCCAGTTGCGCACTCCAAGTTAGTTGAGGTCGGTTTCTACTTGTGCGCGCCACTAAGGGCGAGGTCTTCCTCTACTGCGTCCGACATCTGGCTGGGTATCGATGACTCTGCGAACTGCGTATTGGTGTCAATTCGTTCTACAATGCGTAGTTTTTTGACCAGGGGTATGTCGCTGTACAGCTCGTATAGATCGTGGTTGAATCTTCGTCTCCATAGCCCGTCAACGCAAACGGTACCGTAGATTTTTCGATTTTTTCTCTCGAATCCACCGAGGATTTTTTCATCCGCTTTTGATACGGTTCATGCTTCAGCGCCGTAGAGCAGAACTGGGATGATCAGGGTCTTATACACAATCTCCTTAGTAGTTCGAGTGTGGCCTTCTTAGCCCGAAGAAACAGCGGTTGGCAAGAGTAATTCTTCGTTTGATTTCTGACGAGATGTTGTTGTCAGAGTTAAAAGCGGAGTCGAGGTAGACAAAGTCCCGCACTACCTTAAAGTTCTGTCAATGGTTACGTTCTGTCCAATCCGTCGATGTTGTGTGTCCTTTCGTGTTGCCAGCATATACATACCCCCATTTATTTCTTGGGATTTTTTTTCAGGATCTGCGAAGTGTGAAAATTTGATCGGTTGTGGACTTTCCTCGCATAAAACCACACTGATAAGAGCCGATGTTGGTAAACGGTTTCAGGCATTCACATATTACGGCAGATAGGATCTTGTAGGCGATGTTGAGGAGACTTATGCCTCTGCAGTTGGCGCAGTTCATAGGGTCTCCTTTTTAGTGGATCGGGCAAACAATTCTGAGGTTCCATTCTTCAGGCATACTTTCATCCGACCATAGATTTGGCTTGTATGAGTTGTTGGATGTTACTTACCGAGTCATCTCCGCACACCTTTATAAAGCTCAGTGGGAAGGCCGTCATTTCCGGCGGCCTTATTAAGCTTGAGTTTAGATATTGCTATCCTCACTTCACTTAGGTCGGGTGGTTGGCAGTTTTCGCTGCCGTTACCATTATTAAATGGTTCGTTCTGCCTGACAGCGGAATGTTGTTCGTCATCACCGTTGAACAGTATGCAGAAGTGGTTTTTCCATATCCTCAGCATCGACTGTGTCTCAAATACGATATTTCCTTGCTCATCTCGACAGGATTCTGTTCGAGCCTTGTATCCTTGGCTTTTTTACAATTTGGTTAAACTTGTGAACATCATTCCTGGACTGTCACCTTCATATCCTCAATAGCGCGCTTTTCTTGCTCTTATTTCTTCTCTCTGAAAAGCTGATCATCTTCTGTCCTTCTCTTCTTATAGAGCTCAATGGCTGCTCTTGTCTTCACCTGCAGCTTAGCCTTGTAGGCCTCGTTGTTGGCTGGGAGCATCTGTCTGCATTCCGCACCAAACCAGGGGTTTCTTGCTGGTGGCCGAGAGAAACCTTGCACATCAGTTGCGGCTGATCTAATGGCTTGTTGGCATTGTTGCCATTGTTCTTCGACATTAGATGCTGGTGGTATGCTGTGAATCGAGAGGTTAAGGGATACGCGTTGCGCAAATGCCTTGGCGGTTTCTTGCGGTTACACATTTGGGCTTCCGCTAGTTGTTTGCCTGCACCTCTCCTGTTTAATGTTCTCACATTCCAGTTGCAGATACGAACGTCGTTGTCCTTTTTTCGTTTGGCAAGGTCGTCAACAATTATAGCAGCCCATGCCGAGGTTCCCATGGTTGGGTAGTTTACCCAAAGCACAACCCCCAACCTGGAGGATCAGTTTCAATTTATTAGATACCCCTAGGACACAGGGCCATCAGTATCTACTACGGGATTGAGCGCTGCCAAGTTAAAGCCAATCAGAGTCTACACTCGTTCTACAACATCCAACCATCACTGCATCTTTCATCTGGTTAAAAAAAACTGAAAGACTCTGTATGGCGGAGTATAAGGATTTTTTCATCAGCATTTGGAACGATTTATTCTTTCGACATGTGGATAGCTGCACTAGCCCAACCTGGAATTATTGTTTATGGTGATCGCTTTATACATGATCAATGGAGTTTTCATCTCTCATTTGGATTAAATAGGAATTTACGGGATGAGGTTCCAAATGTACGGAGCAATGGCGCCTACCCCACTACACAATCGACATACAAATGCCCGGTGTCACAGTGAGAGCTTAAGTAGTTCCTTTGCTTAGTTTTTCGGGCTTCACAGTCATTTAAAAAGTGTGGTTTAAGCCAAGTATAACAAGTAATTTTGAATGGTTCGTAGGTAATTTATTAGTTACGCGCCTACAACTATACACAAAACGGGAATATTCTGCGAATATAACACAGTTACTCCCCGAATTTAGTTTGGACATCACCCATGGAGAAGGTCTCTACTACATCCAACATCCAAAATAATTTTGCTCTGACAGAAGTTAAGCCAACACTTAAGCCACCAAAATCGGGGGCTAAAGTTTTATCAACACTTAAGTGTGGTTACCTCTTAATTCCAAAACTTGATGAAAAAAAATTGACCCAAGAATTTGAATAAATTGTTTTTTCTATTTAAAACAATTTGTAGTTCCAAGCGTTTTTACAGAATATCACGTTTAATTGTGCGATAATATTACCGCAAATTGTTCGCCAAAATAATAGCTTAACCGCGATTATCCGATAGGTTTTCTGATCTCAAATTCCCATATATTACAACACGTGAAAATATTCAGGGAATTATTTACCAACGATGACTAATTAATTATATTTAATGTGTCGATTGTGGATAAATGGAACATGCGACACTCAGGAAATATTTAAGTCGACCAAACGTCACAACAGCTATTAGTTAAGTATCGCATACTTATGTTCGTACAAAATGATGTAAGTAGTCGGATAACATCAACTTCCCGTAAGCACTATTCATGCATCACTTATCACGCGACTTAAAAACCTCCAAAGTATTGCATGTTTCTCTTATCAAAATTACAAATTGTGAAACCGCATATTAAGAAAATCACAGATACAAAAAATACATTTTATCCGATTTAAAAATGTAGATATTGAACATAAATAAAACGAAATGGATGTGTGAAATAATTAAAGGGTTTCATGATATGCATTTATTATCTACCAATAAAATCTGTCGGAGAGTTCTGGGAAGGTCCTGTCGGATAGTTTTTTCATTTCCCCGCTACTCTTTTATTTTCAAAGAAGTCAAAGTATAATACCAAACTATTATAACTTCAAACGTATTCTAAAACACATTCCTCTAGAACATTTAATTTACTACAAGACTGTATTTTACAACTATTCACTGATAATACCATACCTATCACTATCACTGTAGACAAGGTCGATTATTTTTGTTTTGCTTTTTTACATTTGAGAAAAAAAAACTGATATGCATTCTCGCTGGAACCTACATACATTAATATATAAAATTATTACTCATGTATACATCTACAAACATATCAAATCGTCTGAGTCTTGACATTGGAACTTTTGTGACATATTTACATTTTATGTTTGTACATTTGAACATCTGAAATCTCAAGGGAAGGCAGAATTTACATGGAGATATCGTTGCTTTTCCATATTAGGATTGCGTGTTACATCAGGTGAGTGGCGATATTGTTCTCACTTGATTTTCTAGGAAGTAAATTGATCAATGGCAACAATAAGTTACCTCTTTCGTTAATAGCAGCATCTAAGAGATGTTTCACACCAACCTAGTTTGGATTAAAGAAATAATCCCAAGACTTGTGCAACAACAGACAGTTGCGCCAAAAAGGTGCTTAACTAACAAGCACATGAGCAACACAATACCAAACGATGGAACGATGTTTCAAGAGACGTATTTCCACTTATTCCTAAACTACACCAATAATGGGCCCTTTCTCAACTTCATAAGTTCGCCTCACCTGAGAGAAGTATATAAAAATAATTAAATGTGGTCTCCCTGTTGATAATAATGTTTATTTTAATGCTTACATGTGAAGTCGATAAGATAGCAATTCGTAAAGCTATCTCTCTTACAAGTTTGTCGCACCGTCTATTGAGTTGGGTATTGTAGACCGATGGTTCCCACTGGACCGCGTTACTTTTGGCAATGCTTAGTCATTTGTATAACTTTGACTACAAATCATTTGTGCTTGTTTAACCTCCCATTGGTAACCATCGAATACTGGTCTCATCCACCAGGATATGACTTGCTTAACTTCTTAGGCCCAGTTTTTCAGTGCGAGATCATCCTATTGTTTCGAGATAAAACTCGAGTTAACTCGAGAAAGTAGTTTTTCAGTCAATTTAAATCCAGAGTTAACTTCGATTAAATGGTCAGATGTTTTTGACAGATGATAAAATACCAAACAAACAATTATTTTCAATTCCATTTGTGTCAATATTTTATTAAATTTTTAGAAACTAAATACGTGTACGATATATTCATATTCAAATCTCAGCTACTCAGCTATTTGTATGGGGAAAAAGAAACAAAACAGCTGATAACTGAGCTGTTGCAGATTCTATACATTTCGATAACTTTTTGACAGCAAAATCGATAAATCATGAGTGCTACCAAATGAAATCATCACGCACGGAGTCAAATTTTATCCTGCACTGAAAAACTGCTTCATGAGTTAACTCGGGATTAAATTTAATCCGGTATTAGTTAACTCTGGCTTAACTCAGAGTTAACTCAGCACTGAAAAACCGGGCCTGAGTGAAATGTTTTTTTTATAATAAGCACGCGCTAAAGGGTTTATGAATAACCTTGTAGTGTTTGGACACAGCGCGGACATTAAGGAAATTGAGAAGAATAAAAGAGGAGATAATAGTAGATGTAATGGGCAGGGAAGACTCAGTTTGGTAAAGCATTCCACATTCGTGTTGTTCGGTTTAGTAATGAATCTCTATATTTCATAGTACGTTCGAAGACAGGCTAGAGGGTGAATTGATTAGCATTCATGGCATGGCGAGTATCACGGTTGAGTGTTTGAAGGGGCGAAATGCAGCTGGCTATTTCGATTGAACATTTCCTGTTAAAATAGCGGTAAAAAGTGTCAGACAGGAGATATTCCTACGATGTTCAAGCGAGACTATAGAGTGCGCTACGGTTGGATCTCTTATCAGTTTTATCGCACGTTTTTGTATCCTATCCAGTAGGTGCAATGATGCTTTTGCTGCACCTGTCCAGATGTGAGCGTTGAACTCAAGCTTGGGGCGTATATACGCTTTATATATTGAGGCCAGATCAGAAGGGGTTAAATATTTTTTGAATCGATTAAGGAAACCTAAACATTTCGCTGCGTTTTTAGCGATTTCGATACGTGGTCGTTCCAACGAAGGTCGTTACTAACACACATACCGATCATGGAAAGTTTTTCGGTTTCGGCGATGCAAGTGGTTTCGCTTAGATGACAGAAGACAGCATTTTGTTTTGGAAGCATTAAATTCCACTCTATTGGATTTACCCCATTTAAGTATGCTGTCAAGATCGGTATTTAATGAGCTTAACCTATTTTGCCGTTTTTGTTCCACGTCCGAAGGTGAAGAGCGTGAATTAGAGAACGAATATGAAAAGCTGAGAGTGCTGTCATCAGCAAAGGACTGGATTGGATTAGAAGTTGCAGACAAGAGTTCATTAATAAAAATGAGAAAGAGTGTCGAAGACAGAACGGAGCAATGGGGAACACCAGCATTTATTTCGTGAGTAGCAGTCTTGAAACCGTCCAAAACAACTTGAATTGAACGTTTCAAGAGATAGTTTCCAAAAGCACGCATTTTCGACAAAAAGGCTTGATGCCAAACCCTGTCAAATGCCTTTGAAATTTCTATTGCAACGATCTTGTTTTCGCCACCGAGGTAGATAAATTGGTTCCACTTTTCGGTGAGATATGCAATTAAATCACCAGTGGACCTGTTGCTACGAAAAGCGTATTGGCGGTCATTTAGGAGTTTTCGTGATTCAAGATATTTCATATGCTGACGGTTTAGATTCGCCTTTTTTAGGGACGGGCTGGACAAATGCTCTTTTCCATCTACTCGGGAAGAGTCCTGATGAATATGACAGATAGAAAAGCTTACGCAGTGGTTTTGCCAGCGTGAAAGAACACCTCTTCAGAATTATGGGGGAGATACCATCTGGACCTGACGATTTGTGAATGTTAAGATCTAATAATACTATTGAGACTGTACGAGTACGGAAGTGGATTGGTCCCATAGAATATTCTACGTTCTCAAGTACAGGAGGAGACTGGGCGTGGAACTGGCTGCAAAATGGGCAGCAAGCAGATTGACTTTGTCTATAGTGGTGACAGCTGGAATGTCATTGTAAATGAGCGTTGGGATGGAATACTTAATGGGATAGGTCGGACAAAAAGAAGATGAAAACTGTGGCATTAAAACGTTACTCGAAAGCAGATTTGTCATAAGCGACAGACAAAGACAGGAAGTCTGACTACACGCATCAAGGCCAAATACCCCAACCAAAGAAGCCTTATATGCGCTCATGTTTCAACAGAGGAAAATTATGACATCACTAAATATTATTTCTGTTTCTTCGGCATTAGAAGGCAATTTCATAAAGCCCTCACTGGGGCTACTTAGGATATCCTATATATAACCCTGACCATCCAAGTCCTGATCTACGTCGCTAAAGCATGAACCATATTAAAAGCGGATGAGGGAATCATTAGTCGTTTTGTGAGAAAATTCCTTAGAAAATCCTGGGTCCTATTTGTGTTGACATGCTATGGAGATGAAGATTCTACCAAGAGCTTCAACGAGATCTGCATTAAGTGTTTAACAGCCCTATTATGGCTATCAAAGATCATTTACTTTATACTCGATAAAATCTATTAATTCATCAATAATTTGGTATTATGGCTATCAATTGATAATTTTTACACCATTGTGAATGGGTTCTGTTTTGACGTTTCTTATTTTCATTTGGTTATTGTTTTTTTGCATGACGAGGACAAACAACTTTGATGCAAATATATGCAAATTGTTTTATTAAATAAAATTGGATTTGTTTCTTAACAATATTTTATTTATTCTCCCATGCGTTTCATCTGCAGCAAAAACAACATTTTTCGAAACAACTTTTTTCGAAGAATTATACTTTTGCACTTGTTCCTGGTGCATGGAAATCTAATCCATTTCGGACAATGGTGTCTTTCCAAAACACCTAGCAGTTCATTCAGAACGACTGATACCGTTGGTTACACCATGCCAATGTTGAAGTCATTTTCAACGCTCTGTTGGTAACTTCCTTTAGCAAAGAATTTTAAATCTGCAGCAAGTTTAAGAATATTTGGGATGGATTGCTGGCTTTTGATCGATTTCAGCTTTCAGATTACGGTCAGTACTTCTAAGAAGGCTTGTTTGGAAAGTCTGAAGTTTTGAATGAATCTGCAACCGAACATCATCAACTGTTGAAATAAAATGTTTAAATATAACTTACATATTTTTGTGCAAATCCATTGGATTGGAAGAATCTCATAATGCTCGGCGTATCTTGACTTGCTCGTTTATGTTTTTTTCATCACTTTTGTCTTCAAAAAACAATTCCACCGAAGACATTTTTCTTTAAAGCTTTTTTTGTTGATGAATAACCCGGAAATAATTTTTATAAATATTAACAATGCACAATTGACACTATTAAACGAAGAATCCGTGACAGATATCAACTTTTTTGATAGATGTAATTCTTATTCGTAAGATCTTATAAAATTCACAGTTCATCAAAGATGTTGATAGTTGATAACCATAATACCAATTTAATTAATTAATAGCTATCAAATAATATCAAATATCGTGTTGATGAAATATAACGCACATGACCGCACATCGGCGATATGCGTTCTGTCAAAAAAATTTGACAGCTATGCGATTTCTTCCGAAGTTGTCCGACGAAGAATCACTGCGGAATCAATCGAACGCGATTGTATGCTTTCTTCCACAATGGATACCTCAAAGACTTTCGTTTCGGAAATTGATTCGAACGGATAACTCGATAGGGTTGATGTACACTAATGTTGTAGCCTGCAGAGGGTTTGGTGAGACACAGTAGAGGAAGACCTCGCCTTAAGAGGCGCGTACAAGTATACATCTACTTTATCATTGAAGTGCACAACTGAAGGCAGTCATTAATGTAACTCAACTTTAGTAAATAAGTATTTAGCCACGGTAGCTGGACCAAGATATGAGATCTTCTTGTTGTAGATGGTTTTTGTTAGTGGTTAGTACGTTGAACTACTAAGCATTGGATCCCTGGTTAAAATCCTGAAAATGACAACGCCCAAGTTTTTTTCACTGCAACACCTCTTGCGGAAGTCTAGCAAACATCGAGTAACACTGTTATGTCAGGATTAGGCGTTAGGCAGGGGGTCCTCTTCTTTGTAACAGAAATAATAACTTTGCACACACAAATGAAGGGAGAAGCTAGGTTTGATGCCTTGTACAAAATATTTCATTATTCATTTCATTTTCTTGTAGATGAGACACGTATTGCTAATATTCCATTCATCGGGAATGCTTTTATCCGTCTAGCATTGTTAATGGTTTTGGTTTGGTGCATGCATTCTTCCAAGGCATCATCTACGTATTTAAAGAGTTTTGCTGTAATCTACCAGAACTGGCGGCGTTCATATTCTTTAGATTTTTGTTGGCTGGACTGACTTTCTATATTGGGAGGAAGGGGTTTCTCTCCTTTGCCTGGAGGTAGGAGGGTTTCTTGCCCCATAACTCTCTTAAAATTATGCCCAGTTAACTACTGGTATTGCTATTTGAAATAGCAGGGATGCTAATGGATAAGCCGTAATTTTACAGTCGGTGCAGTCATTTTCCCAATTTTTATAGATGTTCGATAGGTCTAAACCAAAAGTCTAAATTTTATCTAGAAACGTATACTTTGTAGGTATTTTCCAAAAAAAAAAAGAAATTGTATTTAAATAATCTGCACAGCGGATCTTCTCTTAGATAATTGTTTTGACCCTAAAATTGCTATTGTAAGTATAACATTGGGACATCTTTGATATATGGGATGAGAGTTTGTAAAGCTTCGCATTGCACAGCTCAGCTCGCCGGATGGAGGTTCTTCAATAAACCCTATATTTCCTTCCAACAAAATCTGGAAGTCGCAAATGGAAATAGAAACTTAAATTGAGCGTACTAATTTCTGTAGAAACGTTCCTACAGATTTTTCTTTTCAGTAAATGCTGCGATGTAGACTTATGTCAATGCTATTGCGGAGATATATGACGATGATGTATCGATGAGTCTTTCTAAGGTTTTTCGAAGGTTGATGGTAATTTGGGTATGAATACTACTATCCCTTTCATTAGGAATCAAGGCTGTCAATGTACTTCATTTGTAGTAGATCTACTTCATTTATCCACTCATCGCACAAAAAACATCTCCTTCTTAGGATCCAATTATAGTTATCATTGAACAACTTCCTTGGAACACAAAACATAACGGCATTTGTATTTTACCTCCATAGCTGGTTATAGGAATTATAAGAAAATACAGTTTGAATTCGGTGGAACGACAAATATTGCTTTAGAAAAATATATCTTGATCAGTGAAAAATAAAAAGTTATTTTCTGCGAAGACTTCTATTCAAAACAAAAATATTTTTGAAGAATCTTGTTTTAAAATTCATAAGCTTTGTTTTGACATCAATTCGTCAATTATTGAATTTCATTGAAAACCCTCGTTATAACCGGACGCTTATCATGAACAAAAATAACAGATAATATATTATTTATTTAGGTTGTGCCTGTCATTCGCTGCATTCGCATATATCAGCAGCAATAAAAAAAAAAACAAATTGAAATATTTATACAAGATGTTTATTTTTATTTTGCTCGCAGCACTTAAAGACTAAGGGATAATATTTTGTGAATTTCAAGAAGCTTTTGAAAATGAAAATGGGCGTTCAGATCAAAATGCATATCGTGCACTTCGTGATTTTTTCGGTCAATTAAATCGTACAAATGTGCGTACAATTGGAAAAATTGGAAATTTGAGACAACCGGGGCTGTAGGAGATGTGAAAACACCAGTGCATGCTCGTACAGCTCGTAATGCAGAAAATATTGCTGCTGTTTGCGATAGTGTGGCATAAGAGCCGCCCACCTCAACTCGTCGTCGTGCCCAACAATTTCACCTCTCACGCTCGTTGTTGATGAACATTATGCATTATGAGTGATTGTCGAAAAACCAATGCTACCACAAAGAGTGACTGTTTGGTGCGGTTTATGGGCTGGCGGCATCATCGGGCCGTATTTTTTCCAAAATGGGGACGGTCAGGAAGTTACTGTGAAAGGTGTTCGCTATCGTGAGATGATAACGAAATTTTTATGGCCCTAATTGGAAGATATCAATGAGAACGATATGTGGTTTCAACAAGACGGTGCCACTTACCACACAGCTAACGAAAAAATGGCTCTTGTGCTCGACAAATTCAATGGCCGTGTTATCTCACGTGGTGGCGATGTCAATTGGCCGCCAAGATCATGTGATTTGACAACGTTGGACTTCTTTCTTTGGGGTTATTTGAAAGAAAAGGTGTACGTCGATAAGCCAGCAACAATTCAAGTGCTAAAGGATGAGATAATTCGGCACATTAACGGCATAGAACCTCAATTATGCCATCGCAAATTTGGACCATCGGATGGAGGTGTGCCGCCGAACATTTTTTACAAATGTTCTGTAGGCGTTGACAGGGATCATATATACCGAATTTCAATATCCTATCCTAAGAATTGGTGACGTACAACTTACTGTCGGACGGACAAAACGGATAGGCAGACATGGCTAAATTGACTCAGCTAGCGATTCGTATACTTTAAGGTATATATATCTAAATTATTTCTCTATGTTACAAACTCTGAATCAAATATACCCCCTAGGGAAAGGATATAAAACTGAAACAGCGAAAATTGAAACCCCAAAATGTCCCCTGTTTATTGGCTCAGCATTGGCAGCCCTGTAATGGGAATGTCAACCAACTCGAAACAACCTTTGAGGATAGTTTGCAAATATGGGTGGATAAAATATGTTGTATTATCTAATTTGGCTCGTACAATATCATCGTGTCCCACAGATTTTACGTGTTTGTACCTTTGTATGTATTGTACTATGTGATGGAACTGGTTGGCAGGTGCCAGAATAGAGGAGAAATTTTATTGGGAACATCTAAAGAACCTCCTTGGGAGCCATCGGAAAATGGATGCCCAGTATAAGTCCTATGGGCAAATGCTATAGACTTTGAAAAATGTATTGTGAAACCTGTCAAGTTGGCCACCTGCCGATGTTGGCCAATATACAGTAGCACCAAGAAAATTTAATACAAATGTTCCTCCAAATGCCTCTGTATGTTTGGCCACCTGTCTATCTTGGAACTTGGCCGCACATTTTCATATATTATTTCACCTTTCGCACTAAATAACCAGCAAAAGTTGGCTGGGATTAGATGACTTCATTTCTACAGTTTGTGAATGATTTCAGTGAAAAATTAGGAAAAAAACAAAAACAGTTATAATTTTAAGGACTGATCTATCATAAGGTAAGAGAAACACGTGGATATGTAAGAAATACTAAGAATCTTGTTTTAGATTTCAATTTGAAACCAAGAAAATCTTAAGTTGAGCTTCCGTTAACTAAAAAAGGAGAAATTTTACAGGAATTACAAAGCAGAGCATCACAAAGGACTTTGGCAATAAAATTAAGAATCTCGAGGTCAACTGTTGGCAATATAAAGGCCCAAAAGAAAAAAAATTAGATGCATTAGAGAATAATGTGTCCGACGAAAGAAAGCGAAAGTTGAGAAAAACAAATTTTGAAGACGTAAACCTTGGGGTTCTCTAATTTTTTCAGAAATGCAGGTCGAAAAACATCCCAGTCCATTACTGCAAGAAAAAGCCAAAATAATAGCGGATGAACTGTAAATTGAAGACTTTCATGCTAGCAATGGGTGGTTGGAAAGTTTCGCAAGAGAAACAATATACAGTTTCGAGTATTGTGTGGCGAGAGTACCAATGTTGACCATCAGGCTGCAACCTGTTGGAAAAAAACTGCCTCAACTTTTAAAGGACTTTCCACCGCAGACCAGTTAAACGCAGATGTTTTACCGCCAGCTTCCAACAAAATGTCTTGTTGCCAAAGGCGAACATTGCAAAGGCGGAAAGATGGCAAAAGAAAGGCTTAGTGTTCTTTTTTGCTGTAGTGCCACTGGTGAAAAATTAAAGCCTCTAATTATTGGAAAGCCAAGAGTTTTTCGACAAACAAAAAAAATTGATGTCAATAACTTTATCGTCACGTGGGCAAACAATAAAAAATGTTGGATGACAACAGTAATTTTCAACGATTGGTTTGCTCCATTAATAGGCAAATGAAACTGCAAAATCATCCTCCTCGTGGACAATGCAACAAGTCATGATATTTTGAACGAATATTCGAATGTCGTCGCAAAGTATTTCACGCCAAAACTAACATCGGATATTCAGCCCTTGGGTATGAATGTAAAAAACAGGTAAGGATCCAAAATGCTCCTATCACTCTTGGCAAAAATCGTTGATTGCAAGTTAGGAAGTGCAGTTTCAAATTCGGTGAATGTATTAGACTCCATTAGATGGATTGTTCCTGTCTGGAACGATGTCGAGGCATCAACAATAAAATCATATTGACACACATTATCAACACCGACAGCAGTCTCAAATTAAGAGCTACATTAAATGTTACAAGCTATGTATCAAAACGTATATACCCCTATGGAATAGGGTATATAAATGAGCTCTAGGTCCCGCGGTTTGGTCTAAGCACTTTCAGTTACAGAACTGCCTAAACGGCCTAAAGTGGTATACGGATGGTTCTAAAATGGACTCAGGGGTAGGAGCTGGCATACATGGACCAAATAAAAACATCTCAGTACCTATGGGAAGAAACCCTAGTGTATTCCAAGCTGAGCTCCATGCCATAAAAGAATGCGCAAACCTAATACACAACTCAGGTATTAAAGGCGCAAACATCCATATATTCACGGACAGTCAAGCAGCTATAAAAGCCCTTAGCTCACACATCATTGACTCCAAATCCGTACTACACTGCTTCAACTCCCTCCAAACACTCAGTTCCAGGAACAAAACCAAACTATGGTGGGTCCCCGGACATAAGGGAGTTGAAGGTAACGAAAAAGCTGATGAACTAGCCAGAAAAGGTTCCGAAACCCCCTTCATTGGACCTGAACCCTTCTGTGCAATCCCCAAATCAGCCATAAATCTAGTCATAAAAAACTGGGAACAAAACAGATGTGTTTCATACTGGGGAAACATCCCAGGCCTAAGACAGGCCAAAAGAGCTATTCAGCCCTTCAAATCAGATGCCGACAAGATACTAAATCTTCGCAGGCACGATATCAAAAACTTAGTAGGCTACCTAACTGGTCATCACGTCTAGTCGACTCACCGGAGTGCAGGCTATGTCTAGAAGAAGACGAAACAGCCGAGCATATCATATGTGAATGCCCGGCCCTTTACGGTATGAGAAGAGAATCTTTCTTCAGGGAATTCTTAAGTCCCGAAGAATTGAGGAAATCTTCGGCTGAAAGTATTATCAGCTACATTAGGAAAGTAGAAGCGCTACTAACCTAAAAAGCATCTGACGGCAAGACAATAGATCTTTTAGGTCGATGTGTATATTACTGCTTAGGCAGGTCAGAATTTAAAAAAAAAAAAAGAACTCGAATGTATTTATATATAATGGGAAATGCTTAGAATTGCTATTTTAATGTGCTCAGGCACATAAGCCCCAAATTAAAGTTGCCCAATGATTAAGTCAATTTTTATGATGAGACACGAAACCGAGGTTTGTGCGCCGTAAGTTTGGCGGCACGCCTTCTAGCAGAAAGATTATAATGAGACTTGTAATATCTTTTGCCGAGCGTATTACAATATTGTTTGAAGATCTTTTCACCCACCGTTGATTTGCAGGAAACAATTGCGGCTGTAGCTGCTGTATCCAGGCGTTTCAACAGGGATTTTTCTGGTCAAATGGGTATCAGCAGACATTCTCTGTATAAATTCTGCACTGACATTAAGAGAGATTGCCTAGTCCAATTTTTAAAATTCAAAAGAAGTGTATTCTTGGACACAAATAAAGATCTGGGTAAATGGATCAGTAAAAGAACATTACGACTAAAGCTAAGGGAACAAGTTAAAGGCGTATTCTATCCAAAATAATAAACATACACACCTTAAAACAAGCAGGTTAGACTACAATTTGCTAGACTCTTAAGCCAGCAGACTAATACAACCCATAAGACATTCCAAGAAGGTAAAATCATGCATCGAAAATATGGCACAGTCACATTGTTTAAAAATACTTTTATAATGTTGTACTGGACGCACACTCAAAATTAATCGGGAGTAGCTTTATCCCACAATATGATAATGCGCCGATTCAAACAGCCTGGGACATTAAAAAGCTTTTTGCAGAAGTGGACCGACATGTCTTAAAACGAACTCTGCAAAATCTAAACGTCATAGAAAATCGGTGGCATATAGTAAAATCCTTAATGTATAAACACATCGACATATGGCTGCATATGAGACTTTTCAAATACTTCATTGCTACTTGGAAGTTTCAATAAATTCCATACACAGACGCCTTCTAGAAGTTATTGCGGCAAAAGGAGAAAACACAACTGTCACTTTAAATGACTATTTACTTTAACCATATTTTATTTACTAATAGAGCAAGTATTCGTTACCTGGAAAAATCGAACTCGAGATTACGATGATGAAGAAAGTCCGCAAAAAGTGGATTCTGCCATTCTGTGGCATGTTGTGGGCATGTTGCACCATCTTGTTGAAACCAAAGTCAGAAAGCATGGTTCTATAACTCTCCATCGACGCTAACATTCTAGCCGGCATCGTCTTTAAAGAAATACGGGCCGATGATTCTACCAGCCCATATAAATTCAGTATTATGAGTTCATATAATCATAATTTAAATGCGATCGCACAAGAAGCAAGTATGTATGACCCAGTCGTGCACCCACTATTAATTTGTTTGTCGTATGTAAAAACAATTTTCATAAGTTATATTAAGATGATATACGAAACACAAGTCTTTGCACCAGTAACTACGAAATAACGATTATGTTTGTGGTCTTTCAACTCTGATACTATTTAAGCACCCCTGCGATAATTTAAATGGGTCAATCAGATTCAGAAGATCTATAAACCAGTGTAGTCTCAACTTTTGATCTTATTAAAAACCCCTTTATGTTATTTTGTTTACCCCAGACGGTGATATTGTCACAATGTTTTATTTATTTTTGTAAAAAACTGACTCAAAAATACAACTTTTGTTTAACTGATTAGTATTCAATTAAAATTCTATTATCACAATTAGTTGGCTCATATTTTGTCCATTGTCAAGTCGACTATGACGAATTTTGGCAATATTCCATCAGATTGGGTAACAAACAGAATCAGTTAAATTGAGCGTTGCTCGCGTCAAATTTTTCCATAGTGGCTCAGTATGAATTTAATTGCAATATTGCTTTACTCACCATTATCGGTTATTTATTTATTTAGTTGCTGTTGAAAACCAATCGGAAACTATCAATTGATCTCTTGGTCTTATACAACCATCCGTTCGAGAATACAAGCTCGAAAGCACTCTAATATCACTTTTTTCAAGATCACTTAGCAATCACCCGGCTTATTATTATAGCTTGCGAAACGCATATGCATTTGCGGAATATGCAATTTCGCAGTGCGCGTATATTCGAATGTTGAATGTTAATGAATTTTTTTTTTCAAAGGCACTTATAAATAGGCCTGCAATGTGCACAACCACCGCGTCGCGTATCAGACAGCAAATTGAGGCGGTTAACAACGATCAGCTATCGTTTCAAGTTTAAAATTATAAAAAGCTTTGTATTATAGCTTTTTGTTTGTTTGTTGTTCGAAGGAAGATGTAAACAATTGTGCGATGTCATTTTTATTTTGTACCTATACCTGTATATGCACTCGTGCGCACATCGGTGCTACAAACAGATTGATTGGGGTCGTTTACACCCTCAGAAAAATGTCTGCACCTTGTATGTGTTCTGTTTACTGAAATGACAAAAAAGATGCGAAATAAAAATTTCTTATCCGTGAGGGAATTTGCAAAAGTGTGGAAATGAAAACGAAATGATAATCAAATATCAAGTTGCGGTGTTCAAACTTTGGTTGTGATAAGATAAGGAGTATATGTTTGTACTTGAAGTTCATATGGCTTAGATGTGACACTTTTGAATGTGGGTCAGTAACTTAAAATATATTTTTTTTATCAAATGATAAAAACAGTGGTGCAAAATGTTTATGATGTCTTTTTGTATATACCTATCTACTTCTCTTAAGTAAATTTTTTTTCTGGAGGCAATTTATATCTTTAAATTAAAAACAGAAAATTATCAAATGTGCATATTTAATGTAAATTGAGAAATATCTTTCTCTGCGAATTAAATTTGTTTATTTTTAATTGTATGATGTAGTCCGCATGCATATGTATTTTCACCAATTTGGGGAATTTAATTCGTTGTACGCATTAACAGTACTGCAATATACATATGGCGATACCCGTACAATGTTAAGAATGTCACTACAGCGCTGCCTTGACTGGCGTTCTTCTGTGCAAAGACTTTATTCAGGCTGTTCCTCATATAAGTTCGGCGTACAGGAAGATTTGACTCGATTATATAAAGGGTGATCCAATTGGAGCTTGCTGACTTATTTTTAAACAAAACACGAGAAAATCAATGTATTGAGTAAAAACATTATTTTAGGTGTTAGTTTGGTTCATGCCATTTACTGTTTAAAGATAATTTTCTTCATATGTTTCCCACAATTAACTCTTAAATGGTCAATTCTGTTGGTTCAATTTTTTAACACTCTTTGAAGTATATCGGCCGGTATTCCATGAATAATACGGGTTTATCGACATAAACAAGAGAAATCACATATCCCCATAGAAAGTAATCCAATGGTGTCAAACCACAATATCAAATTGACAGAACCATTTCTTGAGATGATGTTTTCATCGAACGTTTCCCTCAATAAAGCGATGGATCCGTTAGCTCTATGGTATGTAGTGAAATCCTGTTGAAATCACAAGCCAGGTACACCAATATTGTTTCAAGTCCCACAAACAGAAATTAAAACGTAAACCAAAGCCAGTCGGTTTCAATTCTTGAACAATCTATATTTATATGCTTTTACATCAAGATCACTCTTCAAAATACGCCACAACTATCCATAAGAGATGCCTAAACCTTGAGAACGGAGATGATTTGAATGATCACGGTCTTCCGGAATACTCTCTGCTACCGCTGCAATATTTTTATTAGCTATTACGGCCAAAATTTAAGAGGGCTCCGAACACTACTATGATTGTTGGATGAATGTTCAATAGTGTAAAATTGGTTCGGAATTTGGTAAAGGTTTTATGAATAGTGCATTCAATTGGGCGATTATGACGACTAAAATGAGGTCAAAGAACTCTATGACTATTTTTTACTGAGCACTGCTTTTAGAAATAAGCTTTCATAAATAGTAAGCGTTGTTGCGGCGTAAGACTATTCATGATAAAAAGGCAATGCATACTGAACACAAACGCCACTTGACAAACAATAACTGTAAAAACAACACTATTGAAAAAAGCAAGAATTATAGGCAATAAGATTGCGCCTTCGTGTGTTTATTATACCCTATCCGACAGGTGTATATTAGTTTTGTTACATAGTTTGTAACATAGAGAAATAATTTAGCCAGCTATACCTTAAAGTATATGGATCGACTCAAAATCGTTAGCTGAGTCTACACGGGTCTGTGAAATTTGAACCTCCAGCTTATGGCAGATATAACCTGCAAGGTTTTCCAATCCGTTGTGTGCTATCAATTCCACATTGATCTCTTCCCTATTTTGCAAAGATATGCTCCCAGGATTTATTCCATTACTTTCTTGTTATCGATTCTCCATATGAAAACGTTCGAATTCTGAATTTATCAGCTTCTTTTGAGAGAAAGTGTTTGCATGTTGGTCTTTTCCGTTTCCTGAATTAAGCATTTCACATTAAGTCTTCACTTAACGTTTGCATTATTATTATTTTTGTACAAGGTGGGCCAAAAGAGATCACCCTATTAGAAGAGTCTATTATTTTTGCAAATGGCCGCCAATGTCAAATCTATTTTGACATTTGTGGACTAGACAGATGAAGAATACAAGTGAACAAGCCATGGAGCGATACACTATAGTGTTGGCGCAACGCGAATTCACTGCGCCGTTTGGCCACCAACCTTGAAGAGTATGGACCACACGAGACGTTGCCAAGAGTGGCCGGCCCCGAAGCGCCCGTTGTGTCGAGAATATCGCCGCTGTTGCCGAGGATATCGAGCTGTCGCCGGAAACATCTACCAGGCGCCGGCCGTGCCTCGCAATTAGCCATCAGCCGGTCGTCCCTAAGGCGAATTTTGGTCAAAGACTTGCGCATGTTCCCGTACAAAGTCCAGTCCGTGCTGCTTGTCGACCGCAAAAAGCGTGTAACGTACGCCCAAGCCATCCTCAATCTCAAGAACGAAGTGGACGATTTTTCGACCAAGATCATAATGAGCGATGAGGCTCATTTCCACCTCAGCGGGTACGCCCACATATGGTCAGGTGCAGCCAAAACATCATTGCCCCTACTAGATATGATACAAAAGCGTGCGATAAAATTGATAGGAGATCCAACCATAGCGAACTCCATTGTTTTGGTCGAACATCGTAGGAATGTCTCCTGCCTTACACTCTTTTACCACTATTACAACAACAAATGCTCTAACGAAATAGCCAGCTGCATTCCGCCCCTTCAACAATTCAACCGTAATACTCGCCGTACCACGAATGCTAGTCAGTTCACCCTAAAGCCTATCTTCGGACGTACTATGAAATATAGAGATTCATTCCTTAACCGAACAACACGAATGTGGAATGCTTTACCGAACTCAGTTTATCCTCTCCATTACAATTTACAGAAATTCAAAACCAAGGCACATCGGTATCTCCTCTTTTCTACTCCTCTATTTCCTTAATGCCCGCGCTGTGCTTAAACACCATAAGGGTATTAATAATCCCTTTAGCGCGCGTCAATTATAAAAAACAACGTGAACAAACAAAACCGTGACTTCTGGGGCACCGAAAATCCACGAGTAATGCACGAACCTCAGCGGGTACGTGAACAAGCAACACTATTGCTTCTGGGGCACCGAAAATCCACGAGTAATGCACGAGGAGCCATTACACCCGCTCAAAGTAACTATATGGTGCGCTGTTCACGCTGGAGGAGTCATCGGGCTATTTTTTCGAGAACGCCGCTGGTCAAACAGTGGACGGTGCGCGCATGTCATGTTACTTACTTACTTACTTAAGTGGCGCTACAGTCCGGGATGAACCTGGGCCTCAACCAAAATGCCTCTCCAATTAGCCCGGTCCTTAGCTAACTGCCTCCAGTTGCGCACTCCAAGTTGGTTGAGGTCGGTTTCTACTTGTGCGCGCCACTTAAGGCGAGGTCTTCCTCTACTGCGTCCGACGTCTGGCTAGGAATCGAAGACTCTGCGAGCCGGAGTATTGGTGTCCATTCTTTCTACATGTCCTAGCCATCTTAAACGTCCAATGCGGAGTTTTTTGACTAGGGGTATGTCGCTGTACAGCTCGTACAGTTCGTGGTAGAATCTTCGTCTCCATAGCCCGTCAACGCAAACGGGACCGAAGATTTTCCGAAGAATTTTTCGCTCGAATCGACCAAGGATTTCTTCATCCGCTTTTGATACGGTCCATGCTTCAGCGACGTAGAGCAGGACTGGGATGATCAGGGTCTTATATAGGATCTCCTTAGTAGTTCGAGTGAGGGTTTTAATACTAAATTGCCTTCTTAGCCCGAAGAAACAGCGATTGGCAAGAGTAATTCTTCGTTTGATTTCTGACGAGATGTTGTTGTCAGAGTTAATAGCGGAACCGAGGTAGACAAAGTCCCTTACTACCTCAAAGTTATATCTGTCAATGGTGACGTTCTGTCCAATTCGTCGATGTTGTATGCACTTTCGCGTTGACAGCATATACTTAGTCTTACCCTCATTTAATGCTAAACCCATTTTTACCGCTTCCTTCTCTAAACTAGCCAGCGTGACTATGACATCACGTTGAGTCCTACCAATGATGTCAATATCGTCGGCGTATGCTAGTAGTTGCACCGATTTTTGGAAAATTGTGCCTCTGATGTTGGCTCGGGAGTTTTGCACAATCCTCTCAAGAATCAAATTGAAGAAGTCACATGATAGCGCATCGCCTTGCCTAAATGCTTTTTTGGTATCGAATGTGTCGGTCAGGTCGTTTCCGATCCTGTTGGTGCAGCGAGACTTCTCCATCGTCATCCTACACAAACGGATGAGTTTGGGCGGTATACCAAAACTAGACATGGCTCTGTATAGTTCGTCTCTATAAATGCTGTCGTATAAGGCTTTGAAATCGATAAATAGATGGTGGGTATCGATTTGGACTTCTTGGGTTTTTTCCAGGATCTGCCGAAGTGTGAAAATTTGATCGATTGTGGACTTTCCTGGCCTAAAACCACACTGATTAAGGCCGATCAGTTTATTGGTAAACGGTTTCAGGCGTTCACATATTACGGCAGATAGGATGTTGTAGGCGATGTTGAGTAGACTTATGCCTCTGTAGTTGGTGCAGTTCAGAGGGTCTCCTTTTTGGTGGATCGGGCAAACGATGCTGAGGTTCCATTCTTCAGGCATGCTTTCAACCGACCAGATTTGGCTTATGAGTTGGTGGATGTTGCTTACCAAGTCATCTCCGCCAGCTTTATAAAGCTCAGCGGGAAGGCCGTCATTTCCGGCGGCCTTATTAAGCTTGAGTTTAGATATTGCTGTCCTCACTTTACTTAGGTCGGGTGGTTGGCAGTTTTCGCTGTCGTTGCCAATATTAAATGGTTCGTTCTGGCTGACAGCGGAATGTTGTTCGTCATCGCCGTTTAACAGTCTGCAGAAGTGGTTCTTTCATATCCTCAGCATTGACTGTGTCTCAACTACGATATTTCCTTGTCCATCTCGATAGGATTATGTTCGAGCCTGTATCCTTGGCTTTGACTTTTTACACTTTGGTTAAAATTGCGAACATCGTTCCTGGAGTGGCACCTCTCTATATCCTCGATCGCGCGCTTTTCTTACTCTTTTTTCTTCTTTCTGAAAAGCCGATGTTCTTCCCTTCTTCTTTGCCTATAGAGCTCAATGGCAGCTCTCGTCTTCTCCTGCAGCTTAGCCTTGTATGCCTCGTTCTTGGCTGCGAGCATCTGTCGGCATTCCTCATCAAACCAGGGGTTTCTTGCTGAAGGCCGCGAGAAACCTAGCACATCAGTTGCGGCTAATCTAATGGCTTGTTGGCATCGTTGCCATTGTTCTTCGACATTGGATGCTGGTGGTGTGTTGTGAGTCGAGAGGTTAAGGGATACGCGTTGCGCGAAGGTCTTGGCGGTCTCTGGCGATTGCAGTCTTTCGACATTTAATTTTTTCACAGTATTTCTGTTTTTTTTTTGTGGTGTGGTGGATATCCGCATCCTTACCTTGGCTACAAAAAGGTAGTGGTCCGCGTCGATGTTAGCCCCTCGGAGTGTTCTGACATCCAAAATACAGGATGCGTGCCTCTTGTCTATTGCAATGTGATCAAATTTGGTTGATTGTTCGTTGATCTGGAGACCGCAATGTCCCCTTATGGATATCAAGGTGAGGAAACCGTGTGCTGGCTATAGTGGCATTTCGTTCCGTAGCGAGGTCAATTAGCCTAAGTCCGTTACCAGACGTGTTGTCGTGTAGGCTATATTTTCCGACAGTACTGCTAAAGATGTCTTCTCTTCCTACCTTTGCTTTAAAATCTCCCAGCACGATTTTAACATCGTACTTTGGTAGTCGCTCATAGGTTTTGTCGAGGAGCTCGTAGAAGCAATCCTTAGTTGTATCATCTTTTTCCTACGTCGGAGCATGAGCGCATATAAGGCTTATGTTGGCGAATTTGGCCTTGATGCGGATTGTTACAATGCGTTCGCTAATGTCTTGGAAACGTAAGACTTCTTGCCTAAGTCTGGCACTTATAACAAATCCGCATCCGAAAAGTAGCTGTTTCTGCTCACTATAACACGGTCCATAGTAGATGTCACAGTTTTTCATCCTCTTTTTGCCCGGCCCATCCCATCGTATTTCCTGGATGAGAGTAATGTTTGCTCTGTAGCAGTTTAGGGCTTCCGCTAGTTGTTCGCCTGCACCTCTCCTGTTTAATGTTCTCACATTCCAGGTGCAGATACGAACGTCGTTGTCCTTTTTTCGTTTAGCATGGGCGTCAACAATAATATCAGTCCTTTCCGAGGCTATTGGTTGCTTCGTAACATAAGCTTTTTTCCGTGGATGGGTAGTTAACCCAAAGCACAACCCCCAACCTGGAGGGCCAGGCCCTTGTTTTGACCCTAGAATAGCGGGCCGGAAAAATACCGATGTCAGTAGCCCATTTTGGGATATGAGCGCTGCCGATGACCCATTGATGGCTCCTCCGCCACCAACTCTTTTCCAATACCCTGGCTCAGTATTGGAAATCCCTACAGACCTGGTGTTCAAATATGTCGAAGCAGCTCATATAGGGATTTCACTACCAGTTCGATCAAACTGGAGCTGTAGGCGCCACCGTTGACTCCATCTAGGGAATTCCTCCGCTGCCGCCTGAGAGTGAGTGCCTTAGTGAGAGGACACTGCTCCCCCCTCTCTCGTTTGCTGCCACCAACGACCTTCCACAGGAGTTCAATAACCCATCTCCAGTAGAGGTACTAGGCACCCACCAGTCACCAGCGTGGAGGTGAGAGTAGGAGTTGATAGTGAGAGGCTAGAGTGAGTACGCTTGTGTCCTCATATAATCGCATCACTATCCTTAAGCACCAGCCATGTTAACCGAGTTTTTTCTGCCGAAATTGGAGGAATTAGAACTGGAGGACATGTGGTTCCAACAGGGCGGAGCAACGGCACACACTATGCGAGGTACTACCGGTATTCTGAAATCTGAAGGGCCAAACAACATCGGATGACTTCTTTTGGCCCACCTTGTATGGGTATTCGAATACGCTATAAGACAAACTTACATCTGCTATTTTTAAATTATTATAGTTTGGTTTAATTCTTTAACAATTATTTCAATTTGTTGTTCTGTTGATCAATTGGATGGCTCCCATCCGTGATAGCCTCGGGTTTCTCATTAGGAACGGGTTGGACTGCTAAAAAGGTTGAAATCATTTCTTTTTTTGCTTTGGATTTCATCCTTATGTCACGGGATCAAGGGATAGATGTTGTTTGCGGATAGTTTTTTGGAACAATTCCTTACTTCAACTTGAATCCATTATTTTTGCAAATAATTTGCAATAAATTGCGATTTACCATTATGTTTACATGAAGCAACGAACATATTAATTTACCCATTTGAAATTGTAAATTTCTATCAATATCTTCAGCAGTAAAATGTGCAGAGCAAATTCGAGCTGTATTCGGATTTAAATTGTCCTTCCTTCTGCTGAAGTGAATCCACTGCTTCCACATGATATTGTCTTTTGCAAAAGCAATAGAATCACAAACTCGACTTTCCTTTATTATTAATTTCACTGCAATTGAATACTGCACACCTCATTTTGCAAATATTATTATTTTTCTTTAATCTTTTAATCCGAAAACAAAGTTTAATAATTTTTTTTTTAATTTATAGCGCGGAAATCGTCAAAACTCACATCCGTATATATAGAAAACAGAAGTACAAGAAGGCGCAAAAATAACCTTCCGATGTTTTTTGGCTGTAATTTAAAAAAAAAAAATGAAAAACTTTGATTCTTCTTGTGGATTATTTTTATTTGGTCTTTTAATTTTTTTTTACATTAAGTCGAGAATATGATGTCATGTTAATGGCCGCCGCCACAGTTGATTGTCATTTGAGCCCTTTTTATGGCATTTTCCATCACTTTGGCCAAAACTTCCGGCGATAGGTCCTCACATTCTTGACGGATATTGTCTTTAAGAACTGCAAGAGTCTGAGGCTTGTTGACATAAACCCGCGACTTCAAAAAGCCCCACAAAAAGAAGTCTGGAGCGGTCAAATCAGGCGATCTTGCTGGCCAGTGCAAATCGCCAAAACGGGAGATTAGGCGCCCGGGAAATGCATCCTTCAGCATATCGGTTGTGGCACGTGCAGTGTGTGCCGTTGCACCGTCCTGTTGGAACCACATGTTTTCCAATGCCAATTCATCAAGTTGCGGCAAAAAGAACTCGTTGATCATTGCTCTGTAGCGCTCACCATTCACAGTAACCGTTTGGCCAGCGACGTCTTCGAAGAAAAAAGGTCCGATGACTCCTCCAGCGAAAACAGCACACCATACAGTGACTTTGAGCGGGTGTAATGGCTCTTCGTGGGTTACACGCGGATTTTCAGTGCCCCAGAAGCGTACATTTTGCTTATTTACGTACCCGCTAAGATGGAAATGGGCTTCACCACTCATGATTATTTTTGATGAAAAATCATCTTCCTCTTGGTGGTGATTAAGGATGGCTTGAGCGTATGTTAGACGCGATTGGCGGTCAGCAGCTAACAGCTGATGCACCGTCTGGACTTTGTACGGAAACATCTTCAAATCTTTTCGCTGTAAAGACCGTCGACTGATACCCATTTGCGTGGCACGTCGTCTGGTCGATGTCGACGGCGCTTCCATGACATCTTCGGCAGCAATATTCTCTGCACAACGGCTACTCCGGTGTCTGCCACGCCTGGCAGCATCTCGTGTTGTGCCAGTCTCTTCGAGGCGAGCGGCTAAACGTCGCAGTGTTTCACCAGTAGGCGTTGGACGGCGAGGAAATCTGCGACGAAATTCACGTTGTGCCAAAGTCACCGACCGATTATTGCTCAAATAAATAGTTACCAATATTCCGCGTTCTGGATCAGTGTAGCGTAACATTGTTTATTAACGTGTATTTCGCATGTGTTTACTACACAAATGTCAAAACAGAACTGACATTAGGGGCCAATCGCAAAAGTTATAGCATTTTCTGGTAGGAGGATTACTTTTGCGCCACCTTGTATATATCCGCTGTACACGGCCTACGTAAGCAAAAATTGACAGCTGGGGACAGACATGTGCAAAGCGTAATCTTGTAATATATCATTCTTGTGAAAAAGTACCTCCTATTGGGTCGCACGTGTTATTTTCTCAAGGGCTCAGCTATTGTACGGATAATAATGAGGAATCTGTTTTGTGGTCCACCAAATCCCAGTCCCAACCCTGATGAACTGAACGAAACATCTCTGGAGGTATTGTTGTATTATATCGTCACTTAGTCAATGGTTTTGGCCTCCACCAACAGTACAAAATCGCATATAATGTTAAATAGGACTGGTTCCAAAAGTGACTCTTTTCGACATATTTTACTTATATGACATATTTTGTAAGATAAAGGTAGACATATTGTAAAGCGCACTGAGTAACGAAAATAAAATATTTTGCCTTAGCCTCAGTTTTTGAAACTACTATTGTCAACCGTGCGTCGCGTCGGTCGCTTTTTCTTTTCGTCCCCAAGTTAATAATGTTTACTTTTATACCCTATCCAATAGGGGTATATTCGTTTTGATACATAGTTTGTAACATAGAGAAATAACTTAGCTAGATATACATACCTTCGTATGTATGTATGTTTTATTCGATTTTTACAAAAACTACGCTTAAAAAATCTTTTTTTTAAGAAAACACACCCAAAAAGTGGGCCAGGATTTAAATGATATGTGGACGAAATGCGTCTTTCATTAATTTCGAAGTATTTGCATTAAAACTTTTTCGAATTATCCTCAACTTTTGCCTGCCCCTTTTTTTAATAAAATGCGCACAAAAAGTGGACGTGCCTAAAAACGATATGTATTAAATATAACTTATGATATAGTCTAAATATCTTAATCAGTAATTTTTTGAAAATTTCTTTTGGTTTGATTAGAAAAGTCTATTAAAGTGGGCGTGGCAGTGGACGGATTAAAAAAAAATTACACTTGTTCTGCTTGATCAAACAGAGAGTCTACATACCAAATCTTATTATTCCAGCTCAAAATTTAAGGCCCAAAAATTGGTGACACACAGACGGGACGGACGGACAGACAGACATGGATAGATCGACTCAGCTAGTATTTTGAGTCGATCCATATACACACTTTAAGGTATATCTTGCTATTTTTTTCTCTATGTAACAAACTATGTATCAAAATTAATTAGTTTATCAAGTTAAAGAACATACGTGGAATATTGCTGCTGCGTTTAAATGCATTTAAATAAACCCCGACATTTACGTATTTTGATGGAATATTCGATTGCTTAAAAATTTGAAACTTGTTGTCAATCGTTAATATTTAAATTGCACAATTACACGGCTAAAATAAGATTCTAATTAAAGTAAAGTTCATTGTCGTATTAAAATTATTATTTGAACAAAATTAGTCGCATTTATTTTTATCCTTTTGAACTGGTTCAATTATGGGAGTTAAAATGACTGGTTTTGTTATTTTCGTATCAAAATGGATGACCTACCTTGTAGTGGCGATCATTATAAATAATGCGAAAATACCATTGTATGAAAATTAATTTTAAAATTAAATTTCTAATGAGAGGTTTCAGTTTTTCGGCTTCAATTGATTGTCATGGTCATAGATAGTCCCTTTACCTACATTTTCTTATAAACTGAGTAGATAAAAGTGGCTTCTGAATATTTCCTGTTTCACTATAATTGCTTATGATCAGAAAACTATTAAACATTCAAAACATGATTTTCCCTTGAAATTATAGGGTTTTTCAATACGGACATAATTATTTGGTATTTAAATAAAACACAGAATAGTTAATATATCGGGCTAACATTTATTCCAGGAGTAGTACACACGTTAGATTGTATGGAACTCAATTTCGTTCATATGACCACCGCAAATACAAATAAATCAAAAGGTTAAATTACGTTTGCGAAGTGAATGTTCGATCAGATCATTTCTCGAGATTGCTGATTACCGAACTTCCCATTCCATAGATCAATTGTTTGACTTATGTTCATACACCATCATTTTGTAGGAACCATATATCACTGAAGTCAAGTCTATTGAATTCATGGCCAAAAATTGTGTTCCAACATGGAACGATAATTAACTCTATTGGCTGTAACATGATGATAATTTTTATCGATGAAAAAGTACGGTCAAATCAGAATTCCGGAATGAAATCCACACCACACCGTCACTTTATGTGGATGAACCTGGGCCTCAACCAACATGCCTCTCCAATTAGCCCGGTCCTTAGATAACTGCCTCCAGTTGCACACTCCAAGTTGGTGGTGGTCGGTTTCTACTTATTCGCGCCACTTAAGGCGAGGTCTTCCTCTACTACGTCCGACGTCTGGCTGGAAATCGAAGACTGCGAGCCGAAGTATTGGTGTCCATTTGTTCCATTGTCCTAACCCTCTTAAACGTCCAATGCAGAGGAGTAGGGGCTTGTCGCTGTATAGCTCGTATAGTTTTTGGTTGAATCTTCGTCTACATAGCCCGTCAACGCAAATGGGACCAAAGATTTTTCGAAGAATTTTCCTCTCAAGGACTTCTTCATCCATTTTTGATACGGTCCATGCTTCAGCGCCGTAGAGCAAGACTGGGATGATCAGGGTCTTATATAGTATCTCCATAGTAGTTCCAGTGAGGGCTTTACTGCTGAAAAACCTTCTTAGCCCGAAGAAACAGCTGTAAGTAATTCTTCGTTTAATTTCTGACCAGATGTTGAGCCGAGGTAGACAAAGTCCCGTACTACCTCAAAGTTATATCTGTCAATGTTGACGTTCTGTCCAATTTGTCGATGTTGTTTGTTCTTTAGAGTAACAGCATATACTACGTTTTACCCTCAATTACTGCTAAACAAATTTTTGCGGCTTACTTCTCTATACCGGCTATGACATCACGTTGAGTATGCTAGTAGTTACACCGATTTTAAAGAACTCACATGACAATGCATCGCCTTTTCTAAATCCTTTTCTGGTGTCAAATGTGCCGGTGAGGTCGTTTCCGAGCCAGATGGAGTAGCGAGAATTCTCCATTTTCATCCTACACAAACGGACGAGTTTGGGCGTTATACCAAAACTAGACATGGCTCTGTATAGTTCGTCTCCGTCTCTATAAATACTGTCGTATGCGACTTTGAAATCGATGAATAGTTGGTGGGTATCGATTTGGACTTCTAAAGTTTTTTCCAAGATATGCCTAAGTGTGAAGATGATCCCTTGTGGCCTTTTTTAGCCTAAAACCACACTGATAAGGGGCGATTAGGTTGTTTGTATAAACGGTTTCAGGCGTTCACATATTACAGCAGATAGGATCTTGTAGTCGATGTTGAGGAGACTTATGCCTCTGTAGTTAGCAGTTCAGATGATTTCCTTTTTTTGGATCGGGCGAACGATGCTGAGGTTCCATTCTTCAGTTATACTTTCATCCGACCAGATTTGGCTTATGGGTTGGTCATCTCCGACGCTTTATAAAGCTCAGCGGGATTCTGTTCGAGCCTTTCACCCTTGGCCTTGACGTGTTTCACTTTGGTAAAACTTGCGAACATCGTTCCTAGAGTGGCACCTCTCTATATCATCGATCGGGCGCTTTTATTGCACTTTTTTCTTCTTTCTGAAATGCAGGTGTTCCTTCCTTTTACTCTGCCCATAGAGCTCAATGGTAGCTCTCGTCTTCACCTGCAGCTTAGCCTTTTAGGCCTCGTTCTTGGCTGCGAACATCTGTCAGCATTCCTCATCAAACCAGGGTTTTCTTACTGGCGGGCGCACATCAGTTGCGGCTGTCCTAATGGCTTGTTGGCATCGTTGCCATTGTTCTACGACATTCGATGCTGGTGGAATGTTGGTAATCGAGAGGTTAAAGGAAACGCGTTGCGCGAAGGAAACCATTCATTGATCTGGAGACCGCCATGTCCCTTTATGGATATAGAGGTGAGGAAACCGTGTGCTGGCTATAGAGGCATTTCGTTCCGCTGCGAAGTCAATTAGCCTTAGTCCGTTGTCAAACGTGTTATAGTGTAGGCTGTTTTTCCGACAATACTGCTAAGATGTCTTCTCTTCCTCAAAATAGTCGCTCATTGGTTTTGTCAAGGAAGTAGAAGCTATCTTTAGCTATATCATCTTTTTCCTCCGTCGCGTAGGGGCGTAAGCGCATGAAATTATTATATCTGCGAATTTGGCTTGATGCGAATTGTTACAATCCATTTGCTAATGCCTATAACACTTATAACAAATTCACATCCGAATACTACCTGTTTCTGATCACTACAACACGGTCCGTAGTAGATGTCACAGTTTTTCATCCTCTATTTGCCCGGCCATCCCATCGTATTTCCTGGAGGTAGTAATGTCTGCTTTGTAGCAGTTTAGGGTTGCCGCCAGTTGATCGCTTGCACCTCTACTGTTCTCACATTGCAGGGGCAGATACGAACGTCGTTGTCCTTTTTTCGTTTAGCAGGGTCGTCAACAAAAAATCGCCCTGGTAAGCGAAACGAAATCAGTGAACGGGTTTACTCTTAAGATGCACCATTTTTCTGTCTGTCTATCTGTCAGAAGGTCAGCTACCAACAACTAATCAAATAGACTATTAGATAGTCGACGTTGTCAATCAAGTGTCCTTCGATCAAACCAATAATATACATCACATGACCTTCATTACGAATCATCCAACCCCACTGCATGTCTCTCCTACCCACCTATCAGCACCATTCCCTTTTTGAACCAAACAAATCTACTTGCGAAAAAGGTCTTCTGTCCTTTAATGACGAGATGGTAAGTGAAAACTGCCACGCAGAAGTTCATGGTTCGATTTCCAGCCGTAGCAAAACCTAAATGATTTTGCACTGGGCCTCCTCTCGCGATAATCTGACAAATCGTGACAAACAACTTTATATAGACAAAAGGCGTGGCGTTACTAATAATCAAATGCAAATGTCGACATAATTAGTTGCCTGGTTAGCTTATAGTGTACAGTTATATTGAAACTCGACCAATAATCAAAACCCATAACTAACTAAGTAAACTCGACTTTTCGACTTAATATACAGCACATTCAATCATTAAACTGTCAAACCAACCTTTTTTATTTTTTGTTTTCCAATTTAAATGTGCAAACCCTAACTTGAATTAAGATTAGCACTTACGAACATAAAATGGGACATTTCAGACTTTCAGAATCAAACATTTATGGACAAAACAATGAAGATATATTCCGCTATATAGGACAAACCAAAGGACTATATGGAGTAGGTTCCCTAATTTAAAAACGAACTAACGATCCTATAAATATATTCTATGACTTATTGGAAAATGCATATAAAGAAACGAAAACCAAAATAATTAACCTGATTGGTGACTTTAACGCAAAAATTGGTCGGCGAAATGATGACGAACAACTTTTATGAAATGAACTTAACAGTCTGAAAAACGTTCTTTGAAAAAAAGGACGCAAAGAAATGGACATGGATATAACCAAACGGGAATACAAGAAACGAAATAGACATTATATTGACAAATGAACGGAAAACATTAAGTGATGTATCCATAATAAAACAACTTAAATTTGACAGTGATCACCGAATGCTGAGATACACAAGACATTAGAGCGGAACCAAAGAAAACTATATATTCTAAGAATGACTCCAGTTAATATCATAGCATGAATAACGACTCATTAAATAGACAAATCCAATGTGAAATAAATGTACTAAATATAGATACTGATATTCAGAATATTTATAACAAACTTGAAGTAATAATAAAAACGACAGCTAAAACATTTCTAACGAAAACAAAAGCCACAAAAATTGACAAAATTTCAAAAAACACCAAAAATCTAATAAAGAAAAGGGAAGACTTGAGAAACAAAGTGAACCCCTACAACGAGGAGAAGTGCGAACTCAAACATCTAAGAAATACTATAAAACCAAGCACAGATTACAACGAAAGAACTATGAAAGGCATATTTACTAACACAAAATCAATTCAAAAGACAAAAAAATGATCTAAACAATGATAAGGATTGGATAACATCAATCAAAAATAAGAACAAAGATACTACAAGTAGAAAAGACATTAACGAAAGAGCAACGATCTTCTTCGAGTCTTCATTCAAATCGACAGATCACATTTCAGACCAACAAATTACAGAGAGCAACATAACTACCTCAAACTATTTTGATGAAACTGAAATTAACTCCTCTATAGCCAATTTAAAAACAGATAAAGGCACTGGTAACGACGGCATAGATGCAGAGATGATAAAATACGGACAAAAAGCCCTTACCTATTCTGACAAAGTTATTCAACTCCATTATTTCAAAAAATAAAAAACAGAAAAAAAAATCACAGTGGAAGCAAAGTACAATCACAGTAATCCACAAAAAAGGAAAAAAGGATGATGTAAATAACTACAGACCGATAAGCATAATCTCGACTTTATATAAACTCTTCTCGAAGACAATATATATGAAAACGAAACACAAATTAAATGATAAACAACCAAGGGAGCAAGCTGGCTTTCGAGAAGGATACTCAACTACTGATCATTCACAGACTATCAACCAATTGATCGAACAATTCAACGAATACAAGAAACCTCTCTATTTTCTATTGATTGACAGTATGACAGTAAGGTAGAACACAAAAGTATTTGGACTGCGTATATATTTATTTATTCCAGCAAGAATTAAAACTGACAAATAGGGACGAGAATTCAAAATTAACAAAGGAGTAAGGCAAGGAGATCCAATATCGCCTCCACTATTTGCAGCTGTATTAGAAGATATATTTATGCAAATTAATTGGACCAATAAGTATGGAGTAAAAATAAATGGACAACGTTTGAACAATTTAAGATTCGCTGACGATATCGTTCTTATATCAAATAAATCTGACAACATCCAGACAATACTTAACCAACTTTCAGTAACATGTAAAATTCATGGACTAAGTATAAATATGATAGAAACTAAAGCTATGACAAATCATTTAAAATATCCCATAATACTATCTGATAATGCCATTGAATATGTTGAATATGTACACGAGAATATATATATTCGACTCGACGATCCTACCTGTTATGACATATGGACTACAAACATAAGCAATGACAGCAAACATAACCGAGAAGATACGAATTTACTTACTTAGGTGGCGCTACAGTCCGGAGTGAACCTGGGCCTCAACCAACATGCCTCTCCAATTAGCCCGGTCCTTAGCTAACTGCCTCCAGTTGCGCACTCCAAGTTGGTTGAGGTCCGTTTCCACTTGTGCGCGCCACTAAAGGCGAGGTCTTCCTCTACTGCGTCCGACGTCTGGCTGGGAATCGAAGACTCTGCGAGCCGGAGCATTGGTGTCCATTCCTTCTAAATGTCCTAGCCATCTTAAACGTCCAATGCGGAGTTTTTTGACCAGGGGCATGTCGCTGTACAGCTCGTATAGTTCTTGGTTGAATCTTCGTCTTCATAGCCCGTCAACGCAAACGGGACCGAAGATTTTTCGAAGAATTTTCCTCTCGAATCTACCAAGGATTTCTTCATCCGCTTTTGATACGGTCCATGCTTCAGCGCCGTAGAGCAGGACTGGGATGATCAGGGTCTTATATAGGGTCTCCTTAGTAGTTCGAGTGATGGCTTTACTACTAAATTGCCTTCTTAGCCCGAAGAAACAGCGGTTGGCAAGAGTAATTCTTCGTTTAATTTCTGACGAGATGTTGTTGTCAGAGTTAATAGCGGAGCCGAGGTAGACAAAGTCCCGTACTACCTCAATGTTATATCTGTCAATGGTGACGTTCTGTCCAATTCGTCGATGTTGTGTGTCCTTTCGTGTTGACAGCATATACTTAGTCTTACCCTCATTTACTGCTAAACCCATTTTCGCCGCTTCCTTCTCTATGCTAGCAAACGTGGCTATGACATCACGTTGAGTCCTACCAATGATGTCAATATCGTCAGCGTATGCTAGTAGTTGCACCGACTTTTGGAAAATTGTGCCTCTGGTGTTGGCTTTGGAGTTTTGCACAATTCTCTCAAGAATCAGATTAAAGAAGTCACATGACAGCGCATCGCCTTGCCTAAATCCTTTTTTGGTATCGAATGTGTCGGTGAGGTCGTTTCCGACCCTGATGCAGCAGCGAGAATTCTCCATCGTCATCCTACACAAACGGACGAGTTTGGGCGGTATACCAAAACTAGACATGGCTCTGTACAGTTCGTCTCTATAAATACTGTCATATGCGGCTTTGAAATCGATAAATAGGTGGTGGGTATCGATTTGGACTTCTTGAGTTTTTTCCAGGATCTGCCGAAGTGTGAAAATTTGATCGGTTGTGGACTTTCCTGGCCTAAAACCACACTGATAAGGGCCAATCAGGTTGTTGGTAAACGGTTTCAGGCGTTCACATATTACGGAAGATAGGATCTTGTAGGCGATGTTGAGGAGACTTATGCCTCTGTAGTTGGTGCAGTTCAGAGGGTCTCCTTTTTTGTGGATCGGGCAAACGATGCTGAGGTTCCATTCTTCAGGCATGCTTTCATCCGACCAGATTTGGCTTATGAGTTGGTGGATGTTACTTACCAAGTCATCTCCGTCGGCCTTATAGAGCTCAGCGGGAAGGCCGTCATTTCCGGCAGCCTTATTAAGCTTGAGTTTAGATATTGCTATCCTCACTTCACTCAGGTCGGGTGGTTGGCAGTTTTCGCTGTCGTTGCCAATATTGAATGGTTCGTTCTGCCTGACAGCGGAATGTTGTTCGTCATCGCCGTTTAACAGTCTGCAGAAGTGTTTCTTCCATATCCTCAGCATCGACTGTGTCTCAACTACAATATTTCCTTGTTCATCTCGGTAGGATTCTGTTCGAGCCTTGTATCCTTGGCTTTGACGTTTTACACTTTGGTAAAACTTGCGAACATCGTTCCTGGAGTGGCACCTCTCTATATCCTCGATCGCGCGCTTTTCTTGCTCTTTTTTCTTCTTGCTGAAAAGCCGATGTTCTTCCCTTCTTCTTTTCCTATAGAGCTCAATGGCAGCTCTCGTCTTCACCTGCAGCTTAGCCTTGTAGGCCTCGTTCTTGGCTGCGAGCATCTGTCGGCATTCCTCATCAAACCAGGGGTTTCTTGCAGGTGGGCGCGAGAAACCTAGCACATCAGTTGCGGCTGATCTAATGGCCTGTTGGCATCGTTGCCATTGCTCTTCGACATTCGATGCTGGTGGTATGGTGTTAATCGAGAGGTTAAGGGATACGCGTTTTGCGAAGGTCTTGGCAGTCTCTTGCGATTGCAGTCTTCCGACATTAAATTTTTTCACAGTATTTCTGGATTGTTGTGGCGTGGTGGATATCCGCATTCTTACCTTGGCTGCTACAAGGTAGTGATCCGAGTCGATGTTAGCTCCTCGGAATGTTCGGACATCCAAAATACTGGATGCGTGCCTCTTATCTATCGCAATGTGATCAATTTGGTTTACAGTTCGTTGAACTGGAGACCGCCATGTCCCCTTATGGATATCGAGGTGAGGAAACCGTGTGCTGGCTATAGTGGCATTTCGTTCCGTAGCGAAATCAATTAGCCTAAGTCCGTTACCAGACGTGTTGTCGTGTAGGCTATGTTTTCCGACAATACTTCTAAAGATGTCTTCTCTTCCTACCTTTGCGTTAAAATCTCCCAGCACGATTTTAACATCGTACTTCGGTAGTCGCTCATAGGTTTTGTCGAGGAGCTCGTAGAAGCAATCCTTAGCTATATCATCTTTTTCTTCCGTCGGAGCGTGAGCGCATATAAGGCTTATGTTGGCGAATGTGGCCTTGATGCGGATTGTTACTATGCGTTCGCTAATGTCTTGGAAACATAAGACTTCTTGCCTAAGTCTGGCACTTATAACAAATCCGCATCCGAATAGTCGCTGTTTCTGCTCACTATAACACGGTCCGTAGTATATGTCACAGTTTTTCATCCTCTTTTTGCCCGGCCCATCCCATCGTATTTCCTGGATGGTAGTAATGTCTGCTTTGTAGCAGTTTAGGGCTTCTGCTAGTTGTTCGCCTGCACCTCTCCTGTTTAATGTTCTCACATTCCAGGTGCAGATACGAACGTCGTTGTCCTTTTTTCGTTTAGCAGGGTCGTCAACAATAAAATCAGTCCTTTCCGAGGCTATTGGTTGCTTCGTAACCATGTTTTTTTTCTGTGGGTGGGTAGTTAACCCAAAGCACAACCCCCAACCTGGAGGGCCAGTTCCAATTTATTAGATACCCCTAGGACACGGGGCCATCAGTATCCACTACGGGATTGAGCGCTGCCGTTGGCCTTTCGGTTCATCCGCCACCATCTCTGTTCAAGGGCCTGACTAACCCTTGAAATTCCTAGACAACCTGTTGTCCGAATATGTCAGAGCAGCTCATCTAGGTTCGCCTGGGACAGCAGGCCGGGTATTCATCCGTGCCATTCTCACCAGGGTGTTTATAGTGTTGCTGTTTTTCGTCGTGTTATCAACACTCGCACTTATCGTTTAGCAAGTCAAATCCGGTTGGATGAGACCAGTACCCGATGGTTACCACTTGGAGGTAAAGATAAGCACATTTGATGTGTAGTCAGAGTTGCAACACTGGGCATTGCCAAGTTAACGCCAATCAGAGTCTACCCTCGTTCTACAACACCCAAAAATCTAATAAAGAAAAGGGAAAACTTGAGAAACAAAGTGAACCCCAACAACGAGTAGAAGTGCGAACTCAAACATCTAAGAAATACTATAAAACCAAGCACAGAAAAGGATAATTCAATTCTTCGAGTATTCATTCAAATCGACAGAACACATTTCAGACCAACAAATTAGAGAGCAACATAACTACCTCAAACTATTTTGATGAAACTGAAATTAACTCCTCTATAGCCACTTTAAAAACAGATAAAGGCACGACGGCATAGATGCAGAGATGATAAAATACGGACAAAAAGCCCTTACCTATTCTGACAAAGTTATTCAACTCAATTATTTCAAAAAATAAAAAACAGAAAAATAATCACAGTGGAAACAAAGTACAATCACACTAATCCACAAAAAAGGAAAAAAGGATGATGTAAATAACTACAGACCGATAAGCATTATCTCGACTTTATATAAATTCTTCTCGAAGACAATATATATGAAAACGAAACACAAATTAAATGATAAACAACCAAGGGAGCAAGCTGGCTTTCGAGAAGGATACTCAACTACTGATCATTCACAGACTATCAACCAATTGATCGAACAATTCAACGAATGCAAGAAACCTCTCTATTTTCTATTTAATGACAGTATGACAGTAAGGCTCTTGACATGGTAGAACACAAAAGTATTTGGACTGCGTATATATTTATTTATTCCAGCAAGAATTTAAACTGACAAATAGGGACGAGAATTCAAAATTAACAAAGGAGTAAGACAAGGAGATCCAATATCGCCTCCACTATTTGCAGCTGTATTTGAAGATATATTTATGCAAATTAATTGGACCAATAAGTATGGAGTAAAAATACATGGACAACGTTTGAACAATTTAAGATTCGCTGACGATATCGTTCTTATATCAAATAAATCTGACAACATCCAGACAATACTTAACCAACTTTCAGTAACATGTAAAATTCATGGACTAAGTATAAATATGACAGAAACTAAAGCTATGACAAATCATTTAAAATATCCCATAATACTATCTGATAATGCCATTGAATATGTTAAAGACTACTTATATCTAGGACAAATAAAATCATTTTCAAATCAGGAGGGAAAAAAGCTTAACAGATGAATCATAAATATCTGGAAACAATACTGGAGTACTAAACAAATACTGGATTGCAATATCGGAGCAATCACGAGAAGATATATATTCGACTCGACGATCCTACCTGTTATGACATATGGACTACAAACATAAGCAATGACAGCAAACATAACCGAGAAGATACGAATTTGCCAGACGAAAATTGGAAGACACTTACTTATTAGACAAATAGAACGAGTCAGAAACGATGAAATAAGAAGACGCACAAATATAACTGATGTAATCACAAAAATAAAACAATTATAATGGAGCTTGGCAGGACACATATTAATAATATAGGACCAAAGATGGACGAAAATAACAACAAACGGGATACCGGATGATAATAGACCAGTAGGACGACCAAAGAAAAGGTGGAATGATGACGTACTTAAATACAATCGGACCAAATAGAAACATCACAATACCTATGGGAAAAAAACCCTAGTGTATTTTAAGCTGAGCTCCAAGCCATAAAAGAATGCGCAAACATCCATATATTCACGGACAGTCAAGCAGCTATAAAAGCCCTTAGCTCACACATTATTGACTCCAAATCAGTACTACACTGCTTCAATTCCCTCCAAACAGTCAGCTCCAGGAACAAAACCAGACTATGGTGGGTCCCCGGACATAAGGGAATTGAAGGTAACGAAAAAGCTGATGAACTAGCCAGAAAAGGTTTGGAAACCCCCTTCATTGGACCTGAACCCTTCTGTGCAATCCCCAAATCAGCCATAAATCTGGTTATAAAGAACTGGGAATAAAACAAATGTTTTTCATACTGGGAAAACATCCCAGGCCTAAGACAGGCCAAAAAAGCTATTCAGCCCTTCAAAGCAGATGCCAATAAGATACTTAATCTTCACAGGCACGATATCAAAAAACTTAGTAGGCTACCTAACTGGTCATCACGGTCTGCGATATCACCTAAATAAAATGCATCTAGTCGCCTAACCGGAGTGCAGACTATGTCTAGAAGAAGACGAAACAGCCGAGCATATCATATGTGAATGCCCGGCCCTTTACGGTATGAGAAGAGAATCTTTCTTCAGGGAATTTTTAAGTCCCGAAGAACTGAGAAAATCTTCGGCTGAAAGTATTATCAGCTACATTAGGAAAGTAGAAGCGCTACTAACCTAAAAAAAACATCTGACGGCAAGCACAAAAGATCTTTTAGGTCGATGTGTATATTACTGCTTAGGCAAGTCAGAATTTAAAAAAAAAATACTAAAATTCAACGCAACTGGTACAACGACGCAAAAAACAGGAATCTATGGATAACAATGGGGGAGGCTTATGCCAACCGAAACAACGACTAGATTTTTTTATAATAAATATAAAAAACAATTATTAACGGAACATTCAAATCTTAGAAGAATTAATTGTAAAACATAATATCACAACACTTATTTAATTTATGTATGTAAACACAAGATTGTAAAATGTAAATATAATTGTTATTTAGAATTAGTATACATGGCTATAATAAAAGCTTCTAATAACAATAATAATACTAATAATAATAAATATCTTGTTCGGACACCGTTTCAAAAATTATTACGGTTTGGTCAAAAAATACGTTTTCCTAAAAAGGGGGATTTCAAAAATGTTTACACTTGTTCTGCTGGCAGCAACGTGTAGGTACACGTACCAAATTTCATTATTCAAGCTTAAAAACCCAAAAACTGGTGACGTACGGACGGGCATACATTGCTAAATCGACTCAGCTAGCGATTCTGAGTCGATCCATATACTTCACGTTATATCTAGCTAAATTATTGCTCTATGTTACAAACTATGTATCAAAACTAATATACCCCTATGGGATAGGGTACAATGATTTATAAGAACACGTATCTACAAGTACAAATCCGGGAACTAGTACTTAAAATATCCAAAATACAAGTCTTTATGCCGTTTATAGTAAGGCAAATGAACTTTAAATTGTATATAAATTAATTATACAGGCCTTAGTAAATTAATTAAACAGGCCTTAGTAAATCATTTCAATATAAAATGAAAAAAAAACTAGTTGTAATGCGCATCACCGTTGTTATTAACAATCATTATAATACAAGATTGATCTGAATGCTCACTGAAAAGCTTTCGCGACAACTTGATCTTGTATGTGATCAAATGAATGTCGACAATAGTTGATGAGAGATGAGCTCCTTATCATTGTTGCAAGCTATTTCATTTACTCCTGTGGATTGTGGGTTTTAATTAATCACTAAGCATGAAATGGATCTTTTGCCGCAAAACAATGCGATAAGCTCCATGATAGTAAGAGTTAATCTTGCCCATCTCTGGTAAAGTGAAATACGTTTACGTTACCCCACAGCTGGACCAGAACCCAACATAAACACGTTGATTATGTTGCCGTTGGTCTTTGATTTTTCTTAGCTGGGATGCCGTATGTTCTCTCTTTGCTCTTCCCGCGCTTTTTATACAAGGTATCTCAAAAGAATGTTTGTATTTAGTGGATCGATTAAAAAACGAGTGATAGATGCACGACTGGATCATATACACTTGCTCTTTGCTCGTCTCGACATTAAATTATGATTATAAGAACTTTTAATACTGATTTTGAAGGAAATCAGTTAAATCGTATCTACACGCGACAGAAAATGATGATTTGTCGTTACTGACCAAAACTGTTAAGAGGCTTTTAGGCTATAACTGAATATAAAGAACCAATTTCTATTTCAATTCTATTTAGCTGGAAAATATATTTTACGATAAATTGACGAAATTTGGCCTAAATACAAAAATCTATTATTTAAGCTTTTAATTTTATTTCCGAGAGCTTCATTTCAAGATTCTACATGTTACGCAATTTAGGCGCACTTATTCCTTATCTCGTTCTTGTCACGGCTAAATTCAGAGCTCGACTGTCAAACGAGAAGAAGCTGCGAACTGCCCAGAAGAAGAAATTCGACGTTGGACGCCTTAGCACACCTGCAGTAGCCAGAACCTACAATGAGCGCCTGATTATGAAACTCTCCTCTGTGCACTCACCTACCACAGAAGCCAACAATCAGTGGTGCCAGTATCGCGACATCATCAAGGAGGTTGCCGAAACCACAGGGTAACAGCCACCCCCGAGAAAGAGCCCGTGGTATGATAATGAATGCGTGCACAGGAAAAAGGTGACAGAAGATGCACACAAGAAAGCGAGAGAAGAGTATAGAGCCAGGGGAAGGGAGGAAAAGAAAACCCTGCGTAGAAAGAAGAGGGCTTACGCAGCGTCTCAGCTCAAAGAGATCGAAGAATCGCGTGATTGTAACATCACCAGGAGGTTTTATAAAAATGGCCAAGCAACTGGCTGCTGGCTACAAGGATAGATGTGTTTAAGAAGCATTTCCAACAGCTGCTAAATGGGCATCATGTAGAGAGAGTGATAGGGCAAGAAAAGAACCCACGTCCAGTCAATGAAGAACTAGTTCCACCACCTAGTATAGAAGAAGTTGGCCTAGCTATAAAAAAAGCTTAAGAAAAAAAAGGTCGCAGGTTCTGATGGCTTACTGAGCTTTTTAAATAAGGTGGTGATGTTTTGGTAGGGTGCATGCACCGAATCTTCAATCAAGTATGGGTGGAAGAAAACATGCCGGATGACTGGACTATCAGCTCCATATGCCCCATCTACAAAAAAGGACGACCATATGTCTTGCAAGAACTATCGAGGCATATCCCTGCTTAATGTCGCATACAAGATTCTATCCAACGTACTGTGTGGATGTCTAAAACCGTTCTGCAGTACAATAATCGGCACGTACCAGTGTGGCTTCCGGCCCGACAGATCTACTATGGAAGAGACCAACGAATTTCAAGTTGAAACTCACCACCTATTCATCGACTTCAAAGCCGCGTATGATAGCATACATCGTCAAAAGCTCTATATGGCGATGGCCGAATTCGGAATCCCGGAAAAACTGATTCAGCTGTGTCGCGTGACGCTAGAAAACACTCCCTGCAACGTGCAGTTTAGAAGTAGCTCCTCCGAAATGTTCGAAACATGCACCGGAATTCGGCAAGGAGACCCGCTATCATGTGACTTCTTCAATCTCGTACTGGAGCAGATAGTGCGCAGGGCAGGTGTCAACACGGAAGGCACTATTTTCAACAGGTCCATATAGCTGCTGGGCAATGTGGACGACATCATCGGTCGCTCCCAGCGTGCCGTGATAAAAGCGTTCACGGCGATTGATGAACAGGCGAAATCCGTTGGCCTTGAAGTAAATGATTACAAGACCAAGTACATGCTATCAACAAACAAACGACAGATGAACAGATGCCCGCCGCCTAGGAGTTCACCTACCTCGGAGTAAACATAGACTCAACGAATGACACCCTAGTGGAGATCCGGCGAAGAATTACCCTAGGAAACCGTTGCTACTTCGGTTTGGCGAAACAACTGGGTTCAAAACTCCTAACTCGAAGGACGAAATTTGTGCTCTACATGGTGCCGAGTGCTGGACGATAAGAAAGAAGGGAGAGCTGACACTGGGCTCCTTCGAATGGTTTTTTTATTTGTAGTCCACGCAATAAAAGTGTCTATCATCCAAAAATTGTAGGATAGTATTGGTGATATGTCGGGTAAGTAGATTTCTATGCTTCCGCGCGAAACTTTAAGTTTTTTACCTTCGATTGTAGAAATTCCGAGATCGTATGGATATCGTCCTTTCTAGTACACCACGGTGCTTGGACAATTTCTATATTGTTTTCCGAATAGCCAATACATTTTTCTATATTCAATTTCGAGCTCTTTACATTTCATTTTTACGTGCGAATTCCATCTCAACTTTGCATCGAGTGCCATTCCCAGTTATTTGGCTTCGTTTGCAAAAGGTATTCGTTTAGGAAACTTGACATATTATAAAATTCACGTGAACATATTCAGTTTCGTGAAGAGCGATCCGCCAGTTCCTCATCCATTCATTTACTTTATCCAGTGCGTTTTTCAGTTTTGCACTCGTTCCTTCGGCCGTTTTACCTACTGCTAGGATAGCTGTCATCGGCAACCGAAGCAAGAGCTGTGCCATCTTCTTTCAGTATATCACGAGTATATATAACAGGTTGAGAAGCGGTCAGAGAACCCTTCCTTGCAGTACGCCGGCCTAGCTTTCTTTAAGCTCCGAGTATTCGCTTCCATGTCTACCACGGAAGAGTCTTTTCCCGAGATAGGCTTCTAGGATTTCATATAGGTGTCCCGGTAGAACTTGTCATAATTTGCATTTGAAGACATCGTGCCACACTATCATCTGGGCGGTCTTCCGCTTAATATTAGTTATCGGTTTTGATTTTCGAGGCTTAAGAAGCTCATATCTCTGTTGTTGCATGTCCTTAGTTACTTCACATCCCCTATAATTTGCCGCGTGTTTTCCCTCACAATTAGCACAGGTGGCGGAGGTTTGTTCCGGTTTTTAACGAAAACCTGGGTACGCAGTTTTTTTCAAATGTTAAGTTCATAAGCATCGAAATTTTGTTTTTATTGTTTGCAATCGCTTCCATTCACAAAAGTCTACTATGGGCAACTTAGTAATCGACAGTACTGAAGAGAACTTAACGTAAAATTTTGACATTAGCTTCCGATTGCTTCCGACTATTATAGCTCAGCCTTTAACGTTAATAATCGCGTTAAGTTTAAATTTAAAACCGAATAACCCCGTATATCAAATTTGAAATAAATCAGTCGAGCTGTATAGCTTCCAGCTGCGATCACAGACCGACGGACTGACATACATAAAGATGCCTGATCATCTTTTTTCAGGTCGATTTGTTTCACGAAACTAATACCATGCTTCAGTGCCGTAGAGCAGGACTGGGATGATCAGGGTCTTATATAGGATCTCCTTAGTAGTTCGAGTGAGGGCTTACTAAATTGCTTTCTGAGCCCGAAGAAACAGCGGTTGGCAAGAGTAATTCTTCGTTTGATTTCTGACGAGATGTTGTTGTCAGAGTTAATAGCGGAGCCGTACTACCTTATATCTGTCAATGGTGACGTTTTGTCCAGTTCATCGATGTTGTCTGTCCTTTTGTGTTGACAGCATATATTTAGCCTAACCCTCATTTACTGCTAAACCCATTTTTGCCGCGTCCTTCTCTATTCTAGCAAACGTGGCTATGACATCACGTTGAGTCCTACCAATGATGTCAATATCGTCGGCGTATCCTAGTAGTTGCACCGATATTTGGAAAAGTGTGCCTCTGGTGTTGGTCCGGAAGTTTTGCACAATCCTCTCAAGAATCAAATTGAAGAAGTCACATGACAGCGCATCGCCTTGCCTTAATCCTCTTTTGGTATCGAATGTGTCGGTGAGGTCATTTCCGACCCTGATGGAGCAGCGAGAATTCTCCATCTTAATCCTACACAAACGGACGAGTTTGGGCGGTATACCAAAATAGGTGGTGGGTATCGATTTGGACTTCTTGGGTTTTTTCAGGATCTGCCGAAGTGTGAACATTTGATCGGTTGTGGACTTTTCTGGTCTAACACCACACTGATAAGGGCCGATCAGGTTGCTGGTAAACGATTTCAGGCGTTCACATATTACGGCAGATAGGAGACTTATGCTTCTGTAGTTTGGTGCAGTTCAGAGGGTCTCCTTTTTTGTGGATCGGGCAAACGATGCTGAGGTTCAATTCTTCAGGCATACTTTCATTCGACCAGATTTGGCTTATGAGTTGGTGGATGTTACTTACCAAGTCATCCCCGCCAGCTTTATAAAGCTCAGCAGGAAGGCCGTCATTTCCGACGGCCTTGTTAAACTTGAGTTTAGATATTGCTATCCTCACTTCACTTAGGCGTGGTTGGCAGTTTTCGCTCCCTTGGCCAATATTAAATGGTCCGTTCTGCCTGACAGAGGAATGCTGTTCGTCATCGCCGTTTAACAATCTGCAGAAGTGGTTCTTCCATTTCCTCAGCATCGACTGTGTCTGAACTACTCTATTCCCTTGGACATCTCGACAGGATTCTGTTCGAGCCTTGTATCCTAAGCCGGTGTTCTACCCTTCTTCTTTGCCAATAGAGCTCAATGGCAGCTCTCGTACATTTAGGTTTTAAATTTTTAAATCAAAGTGTACGCTAGCAATCCTCACACCAGTACGAGGTCAAGGCAAATATTAATGCCGAGATCATCGCTGTACCCCTCGATAAAGTGATGAACCACGTAACAAAAAGGACACCTTTTACTTTGTTTATTAAAGTCGGCCACTTGATTAAATGTGTCAAAAACTAACCCAATAATATTACAAAGGACCAAATGAAATAAAATTACCACATACAATATTGAAATCGGTTTTTTTTTTAAGTAACTCAAATCCACATGCCGACATACTGACACACCCTATATTAATGAATATTAGCGAATTATTTTTATCAAAACCTTATTATTTGATGGATTCTGCTGGGAGGAACACTAAGTTCGTGTACCAAATTTTATTAGTCTAGTTTAACATTTTAGGAACGAAAATTTGAGACGTTCGGACGGGCGAACGGACAGACATTGCTAAATGGTCTTAGCTATATATTTATAAAGCTGTTTCTGTATCACTAATAGGGTATAAACAATTGGCAAATGATTTTAAAAAAAATTCATATTTCTTCCTATCAATTGCCCGAGTTTGCTAAACAACTCTTTTGTATTATTGACACATTATAACGAAAATCCTTCGAAGAATTACCCTAGGAAACCGTTGCTACATTGGTTTGGCGAAACAACTGGGTTCAAAACTCCTAAATCGAAGGACGAAATGTTTGCTCTACAAAACCCTTATCCTGCCAGTTCTGCTTTATGGTGCCGAGTGCTGGACGATAAGCAAGAAGGGAGTGTTGATACTGGGCTCCTTCGAAAGAAAAATACTTCGTCGGAGGAGGGCGAATGGAAGAGGAGATACAACCGCGAACTCTATGAGCTGTACCAAGATGTGAATGTAGTAAAAATCCCAAAACACGTCGACTACATTGGCTCGGCCACATCGAGCGAATGGACAATAATGCTCCAGCTAAGAGGTTCTTCGAATCCCAGCCCCCAGGTTCGAGAAGGCAAGGAAGACCGAACCTCCGTTTCAAAGACCAAGCCATCGCGGATGCCAGAGCGCTTGGTCTAGACAACTGAAGCCCGATATCCGTGAAGATCAAGCATCATTTCTTTTCCACAATTCCACATACATCCCAAGTCAATGTGCAATGTGGTTTTTTGATAGATTTGATGATATTCAAATTCACCGAATCATTAAGTCTATTAATCCCAAGTTCTTGGCTATGACTCAGTTTCAACAAAAATAAGCACAACGTTCATACATTTCTTCGTATACAAATACCACAAGTCCCAAACCCCTTGTGGTTTAATCTTAAAAAAAATTTGCAAACAACTTTGATTGCATAGTACCTATCTCAATAATAAAATCTGTACTTCATAGAGTTCTCTCTTTTCTTTTTATAAACAAACAACATTTGGCATTCTGATAAATCCTAACGAACAAACACTGGTTACCAGAAGCCAGAAGTTACTCAGACAGGTAAACAAAAGTATCGCAGTGCTGTTATGTGTTCCCCTTCACACTAATGGTGAAAACGTCAAGTGCCATCAACCCGCTACGATCAAAGCAGGTAGCTTATAACAAAAAGAGTAGGTGAGCTACAAACAAAACGAGTTTCTTCGTTAAACATAAAGCAACAACAACAACGACGTGAAAATATCTACGTGTTCCGAGTACAGCTCTCACCTGAATCATCGTAGAGGAACGTTAGTATGTACCTGCAACCAACATCAGTCAACGGTGCGTATCTCGAGAGTAAACGTTCGTTTGCATTCCAAAATCGATCGCGCAAAGTGTTTATTTGTGAACAATTTTCAAAATAGTTCTCCGATTTCTTCGCATTTTTGAAAAATATCTAAGAAATTAATCTATAAATACATATATCTGTTAAGTTGAAAAAGTTTGTTTTTCGAACAAAATTCTCGTTCTGGCCGAAAAGAAATGACTTCTCTTGTGCTTCGGAGGGAGTGTTAAAATGTGAGTCATCACTAACATCATCAACCTCATTAGTTGTTGTTTTTGGTTGAAGACAGTGGGTGAATCTGAAAAATACGTGAAGAAATTCTGAATTTTTGAACATATCTGTGAGAAAACAAAACAAATGCAAAGCAATGAATGGTGCTCTGACAGTTGCCGCAATCCTGCTACCGACCATACATAAGTCATTAGCGCTGGCGCAGGGATGTCAAAATGGGCGGGCATGTTCAGCTGTGGAATATTGTTCTCCCTTCAGCGAGCGATGCGAGAAATGTGACGAAATTTGTGACTCGAAATCTCACAACTACCATAAGAATGACTGCAATCGATATTGTCCAGGTAAGAATAAGGATGCTTTGTCGTTGTATTGCAATGAAGCGAATTGCCCACGGTGGTGTAGGTATTTACTTTCTCTTCTTTGCAGAGTGAGTTTCGGTTTCTTATTGGGTCGTACTTTTGGTTGTGAATGTCAGAATAAATTATACCGCAGTTAAACGTCAATCGTTTGTGTAGGGCTTACTATTATGTAAGAGCAAACTGTTAAAATGTCAACAATGGTGTTGACGTAGCTTTTTTGATGAAGTGGTACTTAAACGCTGGACACCGCTCGAATATAACACTGTCGATTTGTTGTGCTCGAGCGTTTAAAAAAAATTAAACATTAGGCATTAAAGAACCCCGCCAGGTCTAGAAACAAGCTTTTCCATTAACTGTTTTTTTACCGAAAAATTTAGCGACGTGACAGAAAATTAAATAACTGTCAATTGTGCGTGCGAAGTTGTTATTTTTGTAACAAAGAAGAGGGCCACTTGTTGAATGTCGAATAGGAGAATAGGAATTGAATTGTATCCATTTTGGGCGAATGTATCTTTCTAAGGCAGATCCGTACATACTTACTTAAGTGGCCTTACAGTCCGGAATGAACCTGGGCATCAACCAACATAGCTCTTCAATTAGCCCGGTCCTTAGCTAACTGTCTACAGTTGCGCAGTTCAAGTTGGTTGAGGTCGGTTTCTACTTCTGGGCGCCACTTAAGGCGAAGTCTTTTTCTACTGCGTCCGACGCAACGTCTGGCTGGAATTTGCGAGCCGGAGTATTGGTGTCCATTAGCTCTACATGTCCTACAGTACTCTTAATAGCCCGTCAACGCAAACGGGACCGAAGATTTTTCGAAGAATTTTTCTCTCAAAAGAACTAAGGGATTAATAGATTCTTGCAGCCGTATTGATAAAAGCATTTTAGAGGTTGCCTAACTTTAGGCAACCTTTAAGTACTGCCTAAGTGCAAAAGCGGTATTTATAATCGATTTTCACGTTTAGGCAACGTTGCCTAAAGGCCGCCTAACTTAAGCGCGAGCGAACCCTGCCTTGAGGCTGCCTAGAGGCTGCCTAAGGAATTTTCATTTTCATTTTGAAGTTTACGAGAATTTCAATCTGGAAATTTATTTTGAGATTTTGTGTATTGGCTTGCAATAAAGTGAAAATATTTTAATAAGAATGGACTCAAGCTACATTTCATTTGTAAATGATTCAAGTGTAGTGAATATTATAAATTCATACATGCCAACTAGTAGGAGACCAAAAATATACACAACGCTTACTCGGTGATGGGGGCTTTGCCTGCTCCAACATTCTTTTCACTCCACTGTTGAATCCTCAAACTAATTTCGAACAGCAATATAACATTGCCCATATAGCTCCATGTTTTTCCTTTAAGATATTTGTCTACAAATAACATATGCTGTTAAACCCAAAAAAAAAAAAAATCTGATGTCAACAAAGTACAAGAATCTTAATTTTTTATACCAGATTTGTAAATTCTACTACTTCTTTTGACATAAACTTCGCCTAGTTAGGCAGCAATGGAAAATCGATTATAGATAAGAATTAAAGCAACGTTGCCTAGAGGCAACTTAAATATTTAGGCATGCCTAACTAGGCAACCTCTGAGACCCCGCCTAAGGAAATCTAATAAATACGGCTGTTGTTGTTTTACAGAAAATTAAATATCTGTCAATTGTGCGTGCGAAGTTGTTATTTTTGTAACAAAGAAGAGGACCACCTGTTTAATGTCGAACTGTAAAATAGGAATTGAATTGTATCTATTTTGGGCCTCAACCAATATTGCTCTTCAATTAGCCCGGTCCTTAGCTAACTGCCTCCAGTTGCGCACTTCAAGTTGGTTGATGTCGGTTTCTACTTCTGGGCGCCACTTAAGGCGAAGGCGAAGTCTTTTTCTACTGCATCCGACGCTACGTCTGGCTGGAATTTGCGAGCCGGAGTATTGGTGTCCATTCGCTCTACATGTCCTACAGCACTCTCCATAGCTCCGTCAACGCAAACTGGACCGAAGATTTTTCGAAGATTTTTTTTTTCAAAAGAACTAAGGGACATTTTATTCACTCGAAGTTGAACACAACTTGGGGATTTTTATCGCCAACTTCAGAAATTAATTTTATTCACTCAAAGTTGACTCTCTCAACTTACAATATTCAAAAGTTTAGAAAATTCAAAGTTGGTAAACTTTTGATTTCTCAACTCCGCGAAATAGTAGAAGTTATCCGAGCAAACTTGGGATTTTGTTTAATTTCTGTTTATTCACTACAGTTGTTGACAGTTTGCTTTTGATATCGGATATCAAAAATAATTGTATTAACAAATAATAAAATTAAAATACGATTAGTAAATATAAATGTTTCGCGCTAATTATTTCTGGGAGAATTGGCCATCATCTTCTTCGAGCAGCGAAGATGAAGAAGACGGAGAAAACTTGTCTTTTGAAAGACGGCAATACAAGATGCTTCCAAGTGTTGAATTCAACAAATGGGACAATAGCTTTATACATAGTTATAAAATATTGTGCTCGTATAATTAGTACAAATTTTAAATCAATTTTCTTAGTTTCCTTCTTTAAATGGTTCCACGCATGTTCAGCGCCTTTTTCAATATTTCGGGCTTAAAAAACGATTCGAAGAATTCTTATTGGTGATTCGGACTACACAAATACGAGCTACCCTGCAACGCCTTTCCTGAATGTTACAAACGCTGTTGAAAATCTATGTAACGAATCGCGGATTCGGATTCAAAACTGCGTTGAACGTTCGTAAGGCATTTATAAGAAGCGGTTTCCAGTATTGGCCACTGGCTTAAGGTTCAGAGTTGAAACTGTGCAATCAATCATCATCGCTTGTGCCGTCCTCCATAACATAGCTATAGATGAAAATGAATCGCAACCACCACCAGAAATGCCCGGATTTGCTGATGTGCTACCCGCGCATATGTTCCGTCTGCTACGCTTCAATGCCCGAACGCTCAGCCCGTTGACATTAAATTGCAGCTCGTTTGAGATCTAAGGCAGCTCGTTCGCATTCATACTTGTACGGCTCTCTCTCGCCCTCTAAAATCTCCATTTCAATTTATATTTACTACTATTACTGTTTGCAACAATTCCAAATAATAGTTTTGGCCCAACTATCCCTTAACGGAATTTTCAATTGTGGTCAACAACAGAAAATCATTATTTTATTCAAATAGACACCAATTCCTTTAAAATTTCGGAATAAACATTTGTATGTTACGATTTATATCATTTTTAGCATTAACAAGCTGGCCCGTCAAACGTTGTTTTGCCATTATCAAATGGAATGACCGCCTACAGCGCCACCTGTTGAGAATTTTTCAATTTTTCTTTTTTCCTAAACCTTCGCGGAGCAATTACGAACAAATCCGCATAAGGAAGTATCCAATTTGGTCCAGTCGTTTTCGAGTTTTAAGCATCCGAACAAACCAAGATCCATTTTTATATATATAGATAGAAGATAGATAATCAAAACTACTCCCACTCGTTTTTTCACTATTTGTTTGTATTTTTAAAACGTGACTGCTTTTGAATAACAGTCAAATCCAAAGTCCCAATTTAAAACATGGCTTCCGAAAGATTTGCTCAACTGGGAGACCCGATAAGCTATGAACTTATTTATCTGTGAAGGAACAATATGGTGACTCGAAAGCTGTTGACTTGGATATTAATTACTTTTCCGCTGGATCGAAAGCACAGATCTTTTTTTTGAAGGTAGCGAATCCTATATTTAAATTTAAATAAAACTAAGTGTGTGTGAGATATAGACCTGCAATTTCAGAAATATAACATCGTTCAAATGTCCGATGCGGCTTCTCTGGGTGGCGTGCAATGTCCAATTTTCCATGACTCTGGCGCATAAATCAGGCTGAATTTGACAGATGACATGGGTTCTGTTGGCTTTGAAGACCGCTGTGGTTTGTGGCTCAGTCGCATAGACCTGCAATTTCAGAAAACCCCACAAAAAAAACGGGGTCAAATCGCACGATCTCAGTTGCCGGTTCATATGGCATATGTGTGACACGTAGCGCCGCGCCGTCCTGTTGAAACCAGCCCAAAATCCACAACAAATAGTGATCTTTTTGGGATACAAATTTGACAATTGTGATTGTTGATGTAACCATTTATCCAGAAATGGGCCTCATCGCTGAAGATGATTTTTCGAAGAAAATTAGGGTCAGTTTTCAACTGCTTCGGAGACCATTCATCGAACACACGTTGTCTATGGTCGTTTACCTTCAGCTCCTGGGTCAGTTAAATTTTGTACGGGTGCAGGCTCAACTCACCAAGTTGTCGTCTGCGAAATGCAGAGTTTTGTTAGTGAGCCAAAATCGACAGCCTTGGATTCTCCTGCACACTTTAGCGGACAGCGGCGATGTTTTTGCATATCTTGCGTCTCGTCGACGTACGGGTGGAATAAAATTTATCCACCACACTGCGATTATTCCTCTCGGAAGGACGATTAGGCCCGACCGTTAAATGGGCGAACCGCGCGGATCGTTGCCCGAACAGATCACCAATTTTGATAAAACAATTCTATCATTTGCACGTTTTGTTGGATGCTATGTCCGTCCATGATGATTTGGCAAAACAGACTGAATAAATGACAGCTATTTTGACAGATGTAGCTAGACCCTTTACATGAAGATTGTCTAGAAATGCTGGAGTGCCTCAAGGAATAATTCATTCACCGAATTTATTTCTGTTATTTCTGTTCCATAATACAGGACGCTGGATGAAAATAAAGCGCTGGTATTCAGACTGTACGCGTCCAACGTGGATGAAAAGTTTCTAGCTTGGACTGTCCTATGCAACAAACTAACTAAGTTTAAAATTATATAAAATCCAACTCGTGCTAGAATTAAAACCGGATGACCTTCCGAACTTACTGACCGTTTTAGTCGTTGCCTCTTTGAAAGGCTTGAAAAGGATCCATTGTTTTCAATTTTAATTATGTTCGATGTGATCCATTTCTGGCTACGTCAATTTGCCGTATTTTGGCAAAGGGCAAAAACAATAGTTTGATTCAAGAAGACGGCGCAACTTACTACACTTCTTCTTCTTCTTATCGGGCTCCCGACCCGTGAAGAGTCTCTGCCTGAGACACTGCAGCCTTCCATCCTTTACGATCCCTGGCTCGCTGCTTCCAGTTGTCTAGACCAAGCGCTCTGGCTTTTGTTCGGTCTTCCTTGCCTTCTCGAACCTGTAGGCTGGGATTCGAAGATCCTCTAAGCTGGAGCCTTATTGTCCATTCGCTCGATGTGGCCGAGCCAATAAAGTTGACGTGTTTTGGCTTTTTGTACTACATCCACATCATAAGGTCATAGAGTTCGCGGTTGTATCATCTCTTCCACTCGCACTCCTCATGCACAGGACTAAAAATCCGCCGATGTATTTTTCCTTTGAAGGATCAGTTCTCCCTTCTTGCTTATCGTCCAGCACTCGGCACCACAAAGCAGGACTAACAGGATAAGGTTTTTTTAGAGCACACATTTCTTCCTTCGAGTAAGGAACTCATTTGTTTCGCTAAACCGAAGTAGCAACAGTTTCATAGGACAATTCTTCAGTACGAGATTAAAGAAGTCACATGATAGCGCGTCTCCTTGCCGAAATCCGGTGCATGTTTGGAATAGTTTGGATGAGCTACATCCTACGTGATTCCGAATTGGGCCATCGCCATATAGAGCTCCTGACGATGTATGTTACCATACGCGGCTTTGAAGTCGATGAATAGGTGGTGAGTGTTGACTTGAAATTCGTCCTGGTCTTTTCCAGGATTTGCGTCAGTGTGAAAATTTGGTCTATAGACGATCTGCCGGGCCGGAAGCCACACTGACTGGTACGTGCCGATTAGTGTATTGCAGAACGGTTTTAGACGTTCACACAGTACGTTGGATAGGATCTTGTATGCAACATTAAGCAGGGATATGCCTCGATAGTTCTTGCAAGACATAGGATCGCCTTTTTTGTAGATGGGGCATATAGAGCTGATAGTCCAGTCATCGGGTATGATTTCTTCCACCCATACTTGGTTGATGATTCGGTGCATGCACCACCACAAAACAACAACACCGTATTTAAAAAGCTCCGCTGTTAAGCCATCAGAACCTGCTGCCTTGTTGTTCTTAAGATTTTTTATAGCTAGGCCAACTTCTTCTATACTAGGTGGTGGAACTTGTTCTTCATTGACTGGACGTGGTTTCTCTTCTTGCGCCATCACTCTCTCTGCATGATGCCCCAACTTACTATAGCCTTATTATAGCCTGTGTAACTTACTACACAGGCTATATAAAACAATCACGATATTGTGTTGATGTTGATGTTGATGAGTTAATTTCACGCATTGATAACATGATATTACAGCTATTTTCCGTTGGGGAAACGTGCTGAGCATCATTTGAATGAAATGTTTGATGAAATTGGAAAAACATTGTAAGTCTTGAACCACGCTCAATTTTTGTGGGCAATTGCTGATTCTGTTTTTGGTGTTCCATACTCAGCCCATTAGGTGGTCTCTCCAGAGAGTATGTCAATGAACTGTATGTCTTCATTTAATATTTTTTGTAGTTCAATCAACTATAAGATTAATTTTTTTTAATTAGAAATTCGCTCACCAGGGTCATCAGTAAGATCTACATTGATCTGCGTGTGGCTAAAAGAGACTTATATATTCAAACAGATCCCCAAACCCAATCTAACCCTAAAAGAGCCATTTAACTGCATTAAAGAGCCATCTATCAGCCATTTGTTTGTTTTACAAAGGTTAAATTTACAGGTTTTTATAAATATCAAAGTGCACAAACTGCTAAACTTCTAAAAATAGAAATGAATCACAAGCAAGCGCATATTAATTAATAGCATTTTCCGGTTCTTCTTTGATTACTTTAAACATTCGTTACTAAAAAAATGCATTTTAAGCAAGTTCAAATCATTTACTCATTTCAGAATATGGCAGTGATGACTCGCTACGTGCCGAAGTTCGTGCAATGCAGCACCAGCAGAATGTGATTCTGATTATTGTCATAGTTCTTCTAATTATGGTGATTACATCAAATGGAATTAAGATAATCCGATGGCTGAAGAAGAAGCGCGGAGTGGCGTCATTGTTCAAGAGTATGTCGGCAAAAAAGGAGAAAAATGGAAAGGACCAACCAATTGGCACTATTGCCAATGTAATGCATATGAATGAAGCTGAGAGACCTTCATCACAAATCTATAGTGTGACTGGTGAGTTATTACATCTTCCATCCCTGTACAGCATCTGAATAATTAAATTGTTTATTTTAGGAATGGAAGGTTCAACAGTGTTAACAGTTACTACCCCAGTGAGTACGAGATATCCAGCCGAGGATAGTACAACAACGACAGAGTATTCCTACGACAATGCCGGCTTGCAGGTGACACCTTCATCGAATAAGCCGCCGTTTCCCCAAACTACATATTAAGGCTAATAAAATGATTGCCCCAATACGTCCATTGACAGTGATAATGTTTTTTTTTATAATAATGTTATAATATATTTTATATTTTCATGAAATAAAACGTGATATATAATGATTGAAAATCGATATTAATTGGATACATCTCTGTTGTATCTCCCCTGAACCTATTTATAGTACGGGGAGTTTTGTGATGGCTCGGAATTTCAATATTTTGATTTACTCTAGTAATCATGTTCTGAGTCGTATTAGAATTCCTGGAAAAAGTCAATTAACTGGGAATAATACAAATATTATTGAATGGTCCAACCTTAATCAGATTTTCTTTAGAAATTGTACGTAAATATGCATTTGACTCTTATCTTTAAGGTTTTTGGATGTTAGCATTTTTGACTATTTTTATCTATAAAGGGTACCCCTTTTAGTTTTTGTAAGTTCGACAGAAGTGATGTTTTCAATCTTGCAACTGGATTTATGCGAGAACGGCTGGTCAGATTAACAAATAAATGACCACTCATTCAAAAGCTCAGATATTGAAGCTGTCTCAATTACTACTCTTCAATTCTGCTTATCACAATAAAAACTTTAAAAAATATTTTGAGTCAAAAAAGTATAAGGGGTACCCCTTGTACCTACAACCCTAAAACTCAATATTTTTTAAACTTTTTTAAAATATTTAAATAAAACTATTTCTGATTGTTTAAACATATTTTATCGGTGTTCTAGAAAGAAATAAAGATATTTTATTTTTGCAGTTCATGTCATCGAATTGCCACAAATGGCTCGGATTTGTATATTTTATTTTATAACTAGATGTCTTCAGCTTCAATTTAAGGGGTATATCCACAGTTGCCACTTTGGTCATTTGCGCCCAAATTTGGAAGCTTTTTCTTTCATCTGGTCGCTTAGTAATTTTTTTCTACACATGGTTTTTTTGAAAAAAATAAAAACAACAACACGAACTTTAATTTGTAATCTATATATATAAAAATGAAACCAGTTTTCCGTTGTCACGACATAACATGAAAACGGCTTGACCGATTTTGCTGAGTTTTTTTTTGTAGTTTTCTAATACTCTGTACAAGGTTCTTACGGGAAAAAATATTGAGAAAATCTCTCAGGTCAGCTTTGAGAAAATAAATACTACTAACACTAAAATACTATTAAGGACCCTAAAACGAAACAGTACCCGGGCGAGGCCGGGCCGGGCAGCTAGTTTATAATAAAATTGAATGCATGGAGTGCGATTTTCTTTCATCACCATATGTAAATGATGCATAACTGTGTTAAGGTAAACACGCTGCACTGTTATATCCTACATTTTTCTTAGATTACGGATGAGACTACTGATCTATCAACCAAGAAATCTTTGGTATTAGTTGTTAGGTATGTCGATAAAAATCTTACGTTATTAAAGATCGCTTCTTAAGCCTACTTTAGCTAATTAAACGCCTCCAGTTGCGCACTCCAAGTTGGTTGAGGTCGGTTTCTACTCGTGCGCTCCAATTAATGCCAGGGGTTCCTCTACTGCGTCCGGCGTCTAGCTGGGAATCGAAGACTGCTAGGCGGAGTATTAGTGTCCATTCGTTCTACATATCCTAGCTATCTCAAACGTCCAATGCGCAGTTTTTTTGACCAGGGGTATATCGCTGTACAGCTTGTATAGTTCGTGGTTGAATCTTCGTCTCCATAGCCCATCCACGCAAACGGGACCGAAGATTTTTTCTCTCAAATCGACCAAGGATTACTTCATCCGCTTTTGATACGGTCCATGCTTCAGCGCCGTAGAGCAGGACTGGGATGATCATGGTCTTATATACGATCTCCTTAGTAGTTCGAGTGAGGGCTTTACTATACTAAATTGGCTTCTTAGCCCGAAGAAACAGTGTTTGGCACGAGTAATTCTTCGTTTAATTTCTGACGAGATGTTGTGGTCAGACTTAATAGTGGAGCCGAGGTAGACAGAGTCCCGTACTACCTGAAAGTTATATCTGTCAATGGTGACGTTCTGTCCAATTCGTCGATGTTGTGTGTCCTTTCGTGTTGACAGCATATACTTAGTCTTACCCTCAGGTTTTTAACTTTCTCTTACAAAGAGAAAGATATTGTTTTCGTGAAAATTGTCGACCTCGAAATTTTGATTGATTCTAACATTACGATGATAGCGGAGCCTAAAAAAGTGGTTTTTGGAATTCCGTCCGTCGGTCCGTCGGTCCGTCTGTCCGTAATGGTCTCCTCAGCCTAAACGGCTTGGCCGATTTTCTTCAAACTTCGTATCCAAGTTTGTTTTGGTCATAATTCTAGGCCATTTTTTTTGTTTGCTTTTAGCCATGTTAATAACGGTATCTGCCATATAAAAATTACACATAACCTCAATTTTCTCGAAAACCGCTCTAACGATTTTGATTAAACTTTATATATACTATAAGCATATTAGTTCCAACAAAACTGCATACCCAGTTTTTGCGAGAAAATCCATATAACGGATTTTGTCATTTAGGTCATATAAAGAAAATTGTTAATTTCTCGCTAACTGCTATGTCAAATTGAATGAAATTTAATATATATACTACTATTAAGTTTGAAACAATTCCACATAATTAGTTTTAGCCCAACTATCACTAAACGGAATTTTCAGTTTTGGCCAATAACGGAAAATCATCATTTGGGAGGAAACATTCGTATAATCACATTTCGACATTATTTATATCATTTTAGGCATTAATAATCAAAATGCGTACTATTTGATTTACCGCCTAACTCGCTGTGAAAGAGAAAGTTGCGAACGACCCAGTCGTGCACCCACCACTCGTTTGTAAAGGGTTTCATGCGTTTACATATTACAGCAGATAGGATCTTGCAGTTATAGCTATCATTGAACAACTTCATTGGAATACAAAACATGATGGAATTGAAGTTTTACCTCCATAGCTGCTTATAGGAATCGTAGGAAAATTCCGTTTCATTTCGGTGGAACGACAAACATTACTTCACAAAAATAAATCAAGATCAGTGAAAAATAAAAAGTGATTTTCTGCGATAACTATAATTAAAAATTAAAATATGTTTAGATAATCATGTTCTAAAATTCATAAGCTTTGTTTTGACACCAATTATTGAATTTATAAAAAAAACCGCAAGAAGTAAAAGAAAATTTCCAATGATGTTTTTCAATGATAGCTATAACTGGGCCGTAAGTCAACTCCGCCGGCTTTATAAAGCTCAGTGGGAAGGCCGTTGTATTCTTGGCTTTGACGTTTTACACCTTAGTAAAACTTCTGAAGATCGTTCCTGGAGTGACACCTCTCTATATCCCCGATCGCGAGATACTTGCTCCTTCTTCTTTGCCTATAGAGCTCATTGGCAGCTCTCGTCTTCACCTGCAGCTTGGCCTTGTAGGATTCGGTCTTGGCTGCGAGCATCTGTCGGCATTCCTCATCAAACCAGGGGTTTCTTGCTGATGGGCGCGAGAAACCTAGCACATCAGTTGCGGCTGATCTAATGGCTTGTTGGCATCGCTGCCATTGTTCTTCGACATTCAATGCTTTCGACATTTTTTCACATTCAATGCTTTCGACATTTTTTCACAGTATTTCGATGTTTGAAACTGTACCCAATTGAAAGAAATTATTTATCATAATCGAAACTCATATTCAGGACAACTTTGATGATTTTAAAAAGTTTTTTTTTTTCGGGGTAGGTATGACCTTCATTGGAAGGCAGCAACTAGAAGTAGTATATTTAGACGAGCAATGGGAGGGTGCTTGTATGGCGTTAAAAAAAGGCGTTAAAGGAAAATGGAATTGTTTGCTCATTTTTAAAAATAGCTAGTACAGATGTGATCAGAATAACATTCAAAATCATTAAACACAATATCATTCCACTTAACCTTTGAGGCTTGGACTGTGATTGGGAACTTGATATAATTAATGATTTTATTATAGAAAATAAAATAGTGAACCTAATAGTAATAGGAGATAAAAATGTCAGAATCGGAGACCTATAACATAGTTTTGATGAATGGGAAAGATAATTGGTAAAAGTAGCTAAATCCAATAGCATTAAAATACAAAGGCCTTAAGTATAAACTAAGTCGAGTTCTGCCAGAGCAATTAAATAAAATCCTCGTGTCGTATCTTGAGCATAGACTCTTCCGTGTGAAACTTGGAAGCGAATATTCCGGGTTCAAACATATAATGGCAGGTGTACCGCAAGGAAGCGTCCTTGGACCAATCCTGTACCTCCTATTCACTCGTGATATCCCACAAACAAACGATACAATAGTTGCAACGTTTGCTGACGATACTGCTTTACTAGCAGTTGGCACAACAATAGAGGAAACAAATATCAAATTACAAAACGCTCTTAACGAGGTTAACGAATGGACTAAATCCTGGCGGATTGCACTTAATGTGAGCAAATCGATCCATGTAGATTTTTCGTATAAACGGACAAACAATTTTCCTGTATTTCTAAATACGGTTCGAGTCCCGTTTGCAAATGAAGTGAAATATCTCGGTATGACACTCGATGCAAAATTAAAATGGAAGTCGCATGTAAAAAAGAAATGCGAAGAACTTACAAATAAATGCAGAGAACTGTACTGGTTGCTCGGAAAATATTCGAAGCTTAACCTTGATAACAAGCTGTTATTATACAAGCAAGTGCTAAAACCGGTTTGGACATATGGTATACAACTATGGGGTTGTACCAGTGAAACGAATCTAAACATTTTACAAACTTTTGAAAACAAGGTACGTAAGGAATGAAGATCTACGCAGAGATCTGGGTACTCTCGCGGTTAAAGATGAAACAAAAAATTTTGCACGAAAACATAAAAAACAAGCTGGCCCGTAAAACGTTGTTTTGCCATTATCATTACCATTATCAAATGGAATGACCGCCTACAGCGCCACCTTTTTTTTTCCTAAACCTTCGCGGAGCAATTACGAACAAATCCGCAGAGGGAAGTATCCAATTTGGTCCAGTCGTTTTCGAGTTTTAAGCATCCGAACAAACCAAGATCCATTTTTATATATATAAGATGTTTATTAAGACAGTACGTTAACACAACAGTCCTCCAAATTCTTGACGAAACAAATATATTGCGGCGTCTTCGAAGAACTAAACCCTAAGATTTGGCCCGATATAATAACAAACCGCGCTATTAATTGCGGAAAAAGCAGGAACTCTCAAAGGAAAGTTACCTGCCAAACATATTATATACTCGTGATAAAAAAATTGCTAGATAAGTCGAATACTTAGTTGCAATAGAAATATAAAATGGGTGGTGGTTTTAGTGAGTAAAAATCTCACACTACTTTGGGCACGTGCTCATCGTGTCTATGAAGACTTCCACCAGCCCACGGAAAAAAAATTAAAATAAGGCAAGAACTGCTAGAAGAATTTAATTACTAAACAAAAATGTAAAAACTCAAAATTAAAATCAATTCACCGATAGAGGGCGAAAGCCATTGTCGATTTTTGTCCTTTATTTGTAAAGTTTAACTTAGATATTATGTAAGTTATTTATTTTTTTTATTTGGTAATTAGCCAGTAACTAAGTGCACTATCGATTTTTTTTTTGTAAAATAAAGATACTACTAATTCAAAAAAATTAACATAAAAATGTCGGTAGTTACTCTGCCAAAAGTATAGAACAACTTGATAGTTCTGGGAATATAACGAACACAATAAACAGTGACTCGCCGAAGTTAGTTCTGACACTATGGAGTAAGTCTCTACTACATCCAACATCTTTCCTATCAATCTCCGTCTTCCTTTTCTCTAACTGCTCCTTGTGGTAAAAAATGTAAAGGTATTTGGTTACATTTATAGTTTATTCTCGAATTTATGTGTACCGCTTTGTGACCTAAATTCTTTGTAGCTTTAAGCCCAGTACGCAGCTCGCGCTAAATTTTATCTCCCATACAAAAATCTCTACAGAGATAAAATTTAGCGAGCAAATTTATCAGTGCAGTACGCAGCTCGCGAAATAAATTCTTAACTTCATAAAGATGGGACACACAAAATGTAGGTAGGGTATAACAATATTAAGTGTTATACGAAAAGGGTTATACTCAGCGGATGAAAGGTCTCCACTTATTTATCTCGCGAAATTAATGTGCGAGGCATTTAAATCGGCGAAATTTTAATAAAAAATAAAAACAAAATGGAAGAAAATGAAGAAGAATATTTTATGGACGAATTTCTCGATGAAGACGACATCTTTATTAACATAGAAAATATTAATATAACTGAGATCTGCGAATTAATTACATTTCCCTGACTCATCTATACGCTGTGTTCGAATTGAGCGAGCATTTATCTTTGGATTGGAGAAAACAAGTGGAGAGTAGTAAAGATAAAATTTAGCGCGAGCTGCGTACTAAGCTTTATGGGTTAGTAAGCATAATTTATGGCGTTTTCCATTGTTTAATCTGGATTTTGATCTAAAATTTGATCTTGTTGAGTGCCAATGGAACACCATTTCAGATTGATTTTTATTTGTCTCTGTATTAGGTCTGTTCCCGTACTTTTGCAGTAAAAATTAGTAAATTCTCAAATTTCTTGGAGTGGGGGTAAATTATCTCAGAAAGAGACAAAATTACCAAAAAGTACGGATACGCGTTTAAGTAAAAAAAACAGTAAAATTATATATTTTGTATGTGTTTGAAAGAACAAATGACACAAAACACCTGTCAAAACAAGCGAGTTGTCACTTTTAGATACCAACTGACAGTTTACTGTTTTTTACCAACAGAAATTTCTGCAGTAAATTTTTAACAGATTTTTATGGATGGGGTAGTTTTTTGCTCTCTCGTGAGCTCTCTCTTTTACTTATTTTTGCGTACGGGAACGGCAATAAGTAAAAATCAGTAGGAATCAGTAAATATTATTTTGTACGGGAACAGACCTATTGTAGTAACTTCTTGTCTGTGATGACAGTGTCGGTGTAGCTGTCAATGATTTATAATACATAGTTTTAAACAACCGAAATTATAATAAATAAAAACGAAAATCACATTGGTCGAACTGACAGCTATAATTTGTATTAGTGTGTGTGTAAATCTGCCGAAAAATCCAGATTTGCAAAATTGAACTGAGATAAAAAAAAACGTTTGCCAAATGGAACACAGCAACTGTTATAACAGTCTTTTGACAGGTCTATAAAAAAGGTCGTTTTTTACCAATGGAAAACGCCATTAAAATCACTTCTCCATGTGAAATGTTTACTTATCTTGAGGTAATCGTATGATTGGCGGCACATATTCATGACTGTAAAATCGGATACGAAACATATAAATTAATGTCATATGCGAAAATCCAACCATATGACTCCATGCAACAAAATGACTGATAACATAGCTAAGGTGGGGACACAAAAGAAGACCAAATTCAAGTTATTTTTTTGTATTTTTTTTTTTATTTCTTAAAAGTAATTTGAAAATATTATTAAAACATGTTGTGCAACTTTATTTGTTATATTAACTTAAGGCTAATGATAATATTACAACTACTGGGTGTAAATATTAACTAAAACTAATTACATAATTACAAAATAGGAGTGGTCGCCAGGACCCGGTAAATTCGTATTATTATAAAGGCAAGAAATTCACACGCACTTAAAATGGGGAACTCAGTCAATTTGGTATGATGTCCACTTTTGTTTAAGTTTAAGCTTAGTTTTCTTAAACACTTTAACAAGTTTAAAGTAACGTTTAAGGAACGAAGACGTTTTTAGAGTTAGCTTACATTGAAGGGTTAAAAAACATTTCATCAGGAACGGATAGAACTGTAAGCAGCATTCTTCTTGTCAATCGTAACAAATCTGACAATTATGATAGGGTGGCGAATAATGGAAATACTTTGGTAGGTTATGCTAATTGAAAAGTGCCAAAAGTTTCGAAAAGTGTGCATACAATTTTGATCACCGTTAATGGCTTTTACTGGCTGTCAAATGTCTTTCTAAAAACTGCTTACTCGTTTCATTGCAATCGGATACTTTGAGTAGTTAAAGTTAACATTGTTCTTAACAGAATAATATGCTTGTTTAATTTAAACCACCCGTTCCCACCCTTTTAATTTAACTTAATATACATTTATACTTGAACTGAAAACCCGACAAGAAGTCGGCAGGCTTTTTCATTTAACTGTACATTAAAGGTTTGACACCAAATTGCATGATCTAACTACACCCAATATTGGTTACGCCTTAAGAGTGGATTACTGGACGGAGGTTGAGTTGATTTCACTGTCGAATAGCCCACATCGTTGGCCATATCACAAGATGAACTCCATGTATCGTTATCCGCATATGAATGCTGATACTGGTTCGGCATCATATGCTGGATCTCTCTCTGGTCATCTTTTAAATCATAATCGGGATCGTAATCATCAAAGTCCGTTCCGCTTACTTTATAGCTCTCGACTCGCATAACCTTGCAGTGCGGTATGTTGCTGAAGCATGGTAACGGGGTTGAAGCAGCTGTTACCGGAACCGAATCGACCTCTGAATTGTTGTAGTTATGCATCGGGCTCACTGAGGTGAGATCTGGAGGACATGGTAACGACGGCGGTTGTTCCTTGCAGAGATTTACCTTATTTTGCATCAGGCAGCGGAACTTGAATATGAGGGCGATAATAAGAATAATTACGAGTATAAGGATAACCATGAATATGATTGCGGCATAGTCGATTGAAAAGCTTCCACTTTCCACAACGATGGCCTTGTTATCTTCTTCCGGGCTGTGGTAGTCAATTTGGACAACGGCTTGTGCAGGCTGCACTGTTTTGATGATCAGGCTGTACTCGAAGCTGTCGACTAGATCTGTTGTGTCGGGGTCAAATGGCACAAAATATATGACACCACTGCGCAGCTCCTTGTACGAAAATGAGTTTGTACTCCGCTCGTTTTGTGTCTCCGATACTCCAGAACTTCGAATGATCTTTCGGATATGACCGGTGTTTGGAGGCCGGGTTATCACGAACTTTGAGCTGAATTTATTCAACTTTGTTAGGAGTGGACTATTTGTCACCAGGGAGGTCTCAAGCCGCACTTTCCCCTCTCTTGGCAAAGCAATGTCGTTGATCTTGATAACTGGCTCAACTAGCACCAAAACATCCACAACGGTGCCATAGTTCGTATTAGGTACGTAGGCATACACCTGGAATGTATCATTGGATCGATTCAAATCGGTTTGCATATAGCTTATCTGCGAGTCCTCCAAGAGGTCCTGCGTAAACCTCAGAGTGGGTTGATGTTTGAGCACAATAATTCCATAAAGTGGAGAGTTGGTTATGTTGTACAGTAGGCGGTTCTGTTGAACGTTTGTCTTTAGTGCAAGGTTAGCCACTTGCAGTGGTGCAGTTGTTGCGCCCTGCTGTACAAGAACAGGAACTTGCTTAACCGTAGGCAATATCATTATAGGATCCACTTTTATTGTGAATATTTCATAGGCTGGATTGAACTGACCATCGGAGACTGTAAAGCAGAAAGTGGTCGATTGTGGTGTTCCAAAGTGGACGTAGATGATTCGATTGTTGTTTATATCAGCTTGGGTAAATTGATTGTTGTGAACAATTAAATCGTCAGCTTGTCCATCTGAGGAAATCTTTTTTAATACTCCTAGGGTAGGGCCACTCATCACATCGTAATATATTTCCTCAGGAGCGGTGTCCTTGTCTTCTGTGAGCAGTAAGTCTCGTGTTATTGTTCGATTTTCACTCTCTACAACGACCATTTGTGGTGTTTGGGTTACAAGCTTAAAAGGTTGATCGTTGATAGGACTGACGATAACCGGAACTGTCAAGTTGCAGAGGAATATGTTACTGAAAGAATAAAAAGGGGGTAATTAAATACATTTAAAACTATAATGAGAACTGAAAAATAATATCAGGAACAATAGATATTTTGCAGGAAGAAACACTATCAAGAGAATATTTAAGAATACGGTAAAACTGTCGGGGCAATTAATTCCTTGGATCTGTAAACATCTCGGTAATAGTCGGACTCGTCGACAAAAGTCTCAGAAACATATAATTCAATAGGAAGTGTAAGAAAGCATAGACATCCCAAAAGCAGAGAAATCGGTACACACTACTGCAAAGATTATAGACCAATCAGTCTGACGTGTAGAGTTGCTAGTCTCCCATGGGTCCTCGGGTGAAGAATTCTTTGCAGATATCGGCCAAAACAAGCTAGGGGCAAGGTCCCCTATAAAAAAAAAACATCCCCACGCGGCAGCGAAAAAATTCCGAAAACGTAGTCAACAAGAGCAGACAACGTAGAGGATACTGATGGCCCCGTATTCAAGGAGTGTCTTAAAAGTTGCAGCTGGCTTTCCTGGTTGGGAGTTGTGCCATTCGCTAACTTCGGAGCGACAGAAGTACAATGTTAAATTCGTGCTGGGAAATTTTTAACGCAAAGGTAGGAAGTATTGTCGTAAACCACATCTTACGTAGTAAGGGACATTGTCTACCTCGGCTCTAATATTAACTCTCAAAACAACATCTCGTCAGAAATAAAAAAAAAGTATTACACTTGCAACCCGCTGTTTGTTCGAGCTAAGAAGGCAATTTAGTAGTAAGGCCCTCACTTCCAAGAAGATCATATACAAGACCCTGATCATCCCTGTCCTGCTCTACGGGGCTTGAAGCATGGACCGTATCAAAAGCGATTGAAGAAATCCTTGGTCGATTCGAGAAAAAAATTCTTCGAAAAATCTTCGGTCCCGTTTGCGTTGACGGGCTATGGCGACGAAGATTCAACCACGAACTGTACAGCGATATAGATGGCTAGGTCTTGTAGAACGAATGGACACCAATTCTTCGGCTCGCAGAGTCTTCGATTCCCAGCCAGATGTCGGACGTATTAAGGGACACGCACAAGTAGAAACCGACCTCAACCAACTTGGAGAGCGCAACTGGAGGCAGTTAGCTAAGAACTTAGAGAGGCATGGTGGTTGAGGCCTGGTTCATTCCGGACTGTAGCGCCACTTAAGTAAGTATGTAAGGAAAGGGTGGGTGCAGGGACTAGTAAGTTCGGGGTCACTGGTTCAAATCCCGAAAGTGACAACTCCTACGTTTTCCTTCAGTGCCCCACCTCTTGCGAACGTCTGGCAAACATCCAAGAGTAGCACTGCCATGAAAATCTTTTCAAATTTACCGTTCGGATTCGGCATTAAACAGAAGGTCTTCAGCTTTGAGGCAAAAATAATAACATCGCATACAGAAATGCAGTGAGATGCTAGGTTTGAGGCTCTGTATGGGCCGTTAATGTCAGATATTTTAGTTTATATATCATGACAAGTTACACGAAAGAGCAGCACGTCCAAATTACAAAACTTTACTATCAAAATGAGCAGTTGTTAGTGCAAACGTTGCTCCTATTTTGCGGTAGATAAGGTGACCGTTCAAATTCGAAACGACCAGTTCGGTAAGCAAATTACAAGTACTGATATGGAAAACGAACGCCAGAGTGGCCAAGAACATTGGTGCTTTTCGTGAAAGTGTGAAGGAGGACCCGATGCAGTCAATTCCTCGCCGTGTCAAATCGGCCAAGAACATCGCCGCTGTCCGATTTGTCCATTCCTCGTGGTGCACAAAATCTGTTCACAGTCTTCAATTGGCGAATTTAGCTCCAGGACATAGAAAACGCCGTCTATTCGCTGAATAGGAACGTTAGGAAGAAGATTCCAATTTTGCCCTTAAATTCTTTTTTAGGCGCGACGCCAACCGAGGCTCACCAGGTTGCAAAGCATCCAAAAAAAAAAGTTACTACTGAGTGCGAATTTTAGCCAGGGGAGTCATTGGTTCATACTTCTTCTAAACGATATGTAGTTCCAGCAGAACGGTGCTACATGCTACACAGCGAACGCCACAATAGACATTCTCCATGAACGTTATGAGGGACGGGTAGGGTTATCTGTGGTGGTGATAGCTTCATTTGGCCATCAAGTTTGCGCAATTTGATTCCGTTAGATTTGTTCTAATAGGCTATTCTGAAGTATTAGGCCAATGCTTATAGCCCCAATCGACCGATGCACTCAAAATCAGCATAACTTAGGCCATTGCTCTAACATAACCCAGGCCATGCTCGGCTCTAAGATGCAGAATCGTTGAAAATTGGACCTCTCAGATCCATGAGACTAAACATGTCAATTTTATGGCGTTAGAAATATTCCAACAGCGCCCACTACTACAACGTTGAAGATGTAGGGCGCTCGGGCAGGCCTCGCTTTGGATGATCGGTCAACAAATTTCAAACCGTTAGGAAAGGCTTTGCAACCGTTCCTGGTACATCGACACGATGATTTTAAGGAAACATCTGCTCCTATACCCTTACATGATCTAGTTGGTCCAGAAAAACATCTGTTTGTTTGCGAACAAGAAAAATTGCAGATGTTGGGTTCCAGCGTTACGGTCAATGGGTGCCGCTATAGAAGAATGCTTCAGGACTTCCTTTTTCCACTTGTGCAAGCCATTCTGTATAATGCTATTCATGGGGTTTTCAAATAAAAAAAAACACAGACACACAATGTTTCATTCCATTTCAACATCGACACGCCCTAAACATGGAAAACCCTAAATCCCAGACTTTTCTCTCCGTGTTCGGCGTTTTCGAATATGTGGGTGTCCACAACGTCATTATTGGAGTTTTTTTGCATCAACAAGTCTCTAACAAAGAATCTCAACCGAATCTCGAAGCTAAGAATGAGAACAACAACAAGAAGAACAACGAAACAAAGAAATGCTCAAGGGGCCAGATAACTCTTCAGATGGCAATCTAAATAAATTGTTGTCCGTCACATTTAGTTTGACGTACGACCCACAGATCATAACCGCTTTTCAAATTAAAACTGACATTTGATAGGCATGTGCTTCAATTGAAAAAAAAAATCCTTTCATTGAAATTCTTGTGAACAGGGTAACTCTAGAAGCAATGGTTAATTAAAGGGCGGAATGTTACGTCTAATTTGTGAGCAAACTTATGAACATCAATTTGTTCGATGATCATATGCGGGTTCTGCCATAGAATCCTGGGGGAGAGTATTAGATACTAAATACTGATTGATTCATATCACTCACCCTTGTGCGAGATACACTGACATTAGTATTGTGTCATCCAACGTGTCTGTATGATCGTGCTCGTAATAGACCTTCTTCGTCAAAAAATCAGTTGGGTTTATACGATTCTCTGTCCTCATATCATGACCAAGGCCAACGCGTCCATGATTTGGCTTCTGCACAACCTCAATGTACAGCTCAGGATTGTTAATCCCTGCTCGAGTCTTCAAGTATTCATTGATTTTAGTGAAATCCAGCTTAATTGGCGTCAAACCACCCTCATCGACCTGCAACTTTGGAACGGGTAGAAATCGCAAAAGTCCCCCAGAAGACACAGATATCTCAATATTAAACTTCTGATTTTGCAACCGATCCGACTCCTCTGCCGCCACGTCAAAGTAGAAAGAATCATTGACACGAAACTCCAGGATAACAGCGGTGTGTTCATAAAATATTCGTCCATTATCAATGTCCTCCTGGGTGAATTCATTTACTTCGACAGTATGCCCATTCTCCATATATTCGTAGAGGATTCTTCCCAAATTCGGTGGCAGGGTAATATTATACTGTATCTTTCGCTCGTCATCGGAACATTTATACATTAAGTGGTCCCTTAAAATTTGCTTTTTCGTTAACGGGAATACATGAAGATTGTCATTATGCTCTTCTATTATAACGACCGGCTTTATGGCAATGTTTAGGACTTGCTCGGTAGTGTTGAATAAGCCGTCGTAAACGATAAACCCGATTTCATTTCGACGAGCATTGACATCATGGATGAAGACTACTTCTTCTCGGTTTATCTGCTCCTGGGTAAATTGATGAATTTTAACATTCAAATCGGACTTTTGGGCCAGGAAACCCCCGTAGATATGAGTGACATGAAATGTTAGATTTTGGGCTGGAGTATCGTAATCCTGGGCCACTGAAAAAAATAAGATTACCCAATGTTTCAAGAAAGACAAAACTGGTTACTTACTTAAATCGCTATTTCTGATGGTATACCTTCCGCCATGCCATACCTGTAAGCCAGTATTTATGACTACAACAGGAAGCTCATCGTTAACCGGAGTCACAGTGATATTCAACACAAACGGAACACTCTCCTTGTTTCTAGCCAATGCGATTAGCGTAATCGAATCGGATGAGTTCTCATTACCGTTGTGAATGTATTGGATGGTTCCCATTTCCAATTGTTTTTGGGTAAACCGCTTTACTTTGGAGTTGCCAGCCATTAAAGAGCCAGAAGATGGCGATTCGGTTATCTTATATTCCAAGATCTTATTTTTATAATATTCCGAAAAAGGCTGAATGTCAGCTGGAGATAGCTGAACAGTTTTTCCTGGAAAGAAAGTATTGTTCGCTAGTTGTAACTCAATATTATATTCAACAACTTTTTACCTTCTACAACAGTAACTACACTAGTGATCATATACAGTTTCTCCGGAATGATAATGATCTTTAATATCAAATTTCGCAACCAGGTTATTCCATTAGTTACGTCGAAAATAAAATGATCCGTGGATTGATTAACGCCGGCTTGGATATAAAACATTTTATTTGTGTTTATGGCAGATTGATCGAAAACTTTGCAATTATATTCATCGTCAAAGCTCATCGACTGCATTTCCAAGTAGCCATGCATAGGTGAAGATGTAACCAGAAACGTAATGTCCCCAGGTGATATATTGGGATGAGAAACCTGGAAAAAAAAATTGTGATGAATTGGGGCTTACCAAAAAGCTTTAAGCTATTTTCTATTCAGGTAAAAGATAGTAAAGTGTTAAATTGTAAAAAGCTTTTTAAAAAGTTCTTAATTTTTGACATCTTAACCCACTGCTTAAACAAATTTTATTAAAATGCGGTAATGGTACAAGCAAAATTAGCTGAAAAACATATGAGAAGGCTACAATCCGCTGTGCGGACCGTTTAATACCCTATCCCATCCCATTCTTAAAATAAATATCCCCAAAAGGTGACATTGTCAAAACGTCTTGTTCAGACAGTCTATCAAAATCTCTTATGGTTCGACAAAAACAAAATAGATATTGTGATTGTCTAAATATGTAATTCAGACACTTTTTTTCAAAATTCTTTACCGTTTGACCAAAAACAACGTTTTACTGAAAAAAAAGTATGCGTGGCAGTGGGTGGATTTTGAAAATTTGTACACTTGTTCTGCTTTTTCGGACCGAGAGTCTATATACCAAATTTTATCAAATTTAAGGCCCAAAATGGTGAGTACGAGAGATAGACATGCTTTTCGTTCGTAAAATACTAATTTAGTATAAAATAAACAAATATTCGTTTAAATTAATTAAAAAATATGAATGTCATTTGAAGCCATGCTTTCACCTTACATTTGTGTCAGAAGTGGGGTATTTTTAGAACACCGTGGGTTATGATAAACGATTGGTCGTAATAGATAACATCGAAGGCTGAAAAGTAAGTAGAGGTTTCAGAATTTTCTCAATGATATCATTTGTAAAGGCCGACTTAAAAAAAAATTGATTTATAAGAACACGAATATCTGACAAAAATGTCTTCCAAAATACGAGATACTGTAAGGTAAGCAACTAAAATAGCAAGGCAGCCGATTTATTTTAAAAGAATTTCGAAAGAAACTTCAAAGTATTGATCAAATCGTACAAATTTTCCACAAACATGTGAACCAAAGTAAGGATCAATATTCGAATGTAAGTGAATCCACTGAGTTGATAGGTAAAGTCCAAAATTTATAGCTTAACTGATGACGTTCGAACATTTCTGAACAAACATTTCTACCGCCTATGTACCAAGATGTGAAGTCTGCAACTTTCGACAACCAAGCACGTTGGTATAAAAAAACGATTCGAGACCGTGAGATATCGCACTTATACTTGCTATTGATTTAATCTTAATAAGCATAGAGGCATTTGCTACCTAACTGGAATCTTAACACTGTAGAACACGCGATGCAACGTCAAGTTTAGAAACCCAACGACAAAACCGATACTGATTCGGTGCAACAAAATAAATGCAATCAAAACCCTTAAACGAAAAATTATTCGTCGAATTGTTGTTCCTATATGCGAGGAAGGCGAATGGAAGAGAAGATACAATCGCGAACTTTATGAACTGTTCCAAGCTGTGAATGTAGTACAAACAAAATAGTCGACTACATCGGCTAGGTTACATCGAGCGAATGAACAATAATGTTCGAGCCTTCAGGTTCGAGCGAATGAATAATAACAGCCTTTAGGTTCGAGACGATAAGAAAGACCAAACCTCCGGTGTATAGAATAACTTCAAGCAACGTGCCCAGGATCGGATGTAAGGCTGTTAAAGCCCATTGAGTTGGAGTAACTGGGAAGCGATGGGTCAGATCGACAACTATTGGACCTGTATGTTCAAGTACCTATAAGAAACATTATGAATGAAAGATAAACGTCCAAATAAGCAAATTTCCGTTAAATCGACATTTTAAACAACATAAACAAAATCTCATAAATATTCTTAAAAGAAATTAATGCTCTACTGAATTTTTTGATATATTAACAACTTTCGACAATATCGAAAAATTCTAAAGTACTATATTCTACAGCAATTTTTCAGAATTAAACAAGAACAACTTGCTTAACATTAAAAGAAATTAAGGCTGATGTATCAAGGTATTGTCCTAGGTAATAAAGGGTGATCCATTTCGAGGTTCCCTACTTTTTTAAAGAAAAAAACACAGAAAATTCAAATTTAATGGAGAATGTTTATTATCATTTGAAAGAACATTCTTTGGCATTTATCTTTTGAAGATTATGTCTATCAAATGTTGGCCGTTGTTACGTCGCAGATGGTCCATCCGTTGAGTCCAATTTTCGATCACTCGTTCGAGCATTTCGACTGGTAACTGGCGAATGACACGCGTGATGTTTTCCTCCAAGGCCTGAATCGAAGCGGGTTTGTCGGCATAAGCTTTTGACATTACATATCCCCACAGGAAAAAGTCTAACGGTGTGATATCACACGATCTTGGTGGCCAATCGACCGGCTCAAAACGTGAAATTATGTGCTCACCGAAATGTTCTCTCAATAAGTCCATTGATTGATGCGATATGTGGGAAGTGGCGCCGTCTTGCTGAAACCAAATGTCGCCGAGATCACGAGCTTCAATTTCAGGCATCAAATAGTCGGTTATCATGGCACGATAACGGTCGCCATTGACGGTTACGTTCGCACCGGCATAATTTTTAAAGAAATATGGACCGATGATTCCACCGGCCCACAAACCACACCAAACCGTTGTTTTTTCTGGATGAAGTGGCAGTTCTTCAATCTCTTCAGGTTGCTCTTCGCCCCAAATCCGGCAATTTTGTTTGTTTACATACCCATTGAGCCAGAAATGGGCCTCATCGCTAAACAAAATTTGCCTCGAAAACGTCGGATCTTCTTGGAACTTTTTAAGAGCCCATAGAGCGAAGCGATGTCGCTTGGGAAGGTCGAGCGGCTTCAGTTGTTGCACAAGCTTTATTTTGTACGCTTTCAATTTAAGATCTTGACGTAAAATGCGAGATCTACCAGAAAGTGATGCAATCACCTTTGCTGATGATAATGCTATACTTTCTGAAGGAGAAATGGTCGAAATAGCAACAAAAAAGCTTCAAAAGAACACTGTTTCAAAATGGACTAAAAATTGGCAGATCAGATTAAATGACCTTAAGTAATTCCAACGTATAGAAATCTGACCAAACAACGCAACAGCGGCTTTTTGTTACTAGCGAAACTTGCCGGACGTTGGCGCTCATTTCGGGCATATGTGCGCCACGGCTAGCTTGAATGAAGGCAATCGTAAAATCAAATTTTCGACAAATTTATCGAGCAACCGGGGCCGTATATCAGCAATAACAGGGCAAATGTTGACATTTAAATCGTCGAATGTCTCTATTTTATCGGCATAGACTATTGACTTTACAGTCACATTGCGCGAAATTATGCTCTCCGCAAATGTTTCCCACAATAAATTGATGTTGCCGCGCGCCGTGTTGCATGTTGCGCCATCTTGTTGAATTCAAAACTCTGTCACGTCAATGTCTTTCAACTGAGGAAGGAATAAGTCAGAAATCATGTTTCTATAGCGCGCTCCATTGACGGTAACATTCGGCATCGTTCTTAAAGCACACAAACAGTAAGTTTTAATATTTGTAAACTTGTAAAGGCGTTTCGACAAAGGCTTCTTGGTTTTCTCCACTCCAAATTCCGTAATTTTGCTTGTTCAGATATCCGTTTAACCAAAACTGGCCTCATCGAAGAACAACATTTTGCATTGAAAATGAGGATCAAGCTGAATCATATTTACGGCCCATTTTAGATGCGAATTTTGCTGGCAAGGACATTTTCAAAACAAGTCGCCCAGAGCTGTTAAAAAACAACCAAATGTCGAAGATATGAGATATATTATAAGAGAAATAATACTCAATCCCGACTAAAATATGAAAGGCCGAAAAAGTGGACGTGGCGTACATTTAAGAGTCACAATTATAGTTTAAATTAGTTTATAGAACATTTTCAAAATTAAAATAATAAACAAATTACCTACTCACCTCTAGAATATCTCTCGATAGCAGGACACTGGTAGACTCTTCAACGTACAATGTTTGATTCTTCTTAACAAGAAGATTTTCCCAATAGGCTGATGGATATATTCGAAATATGATTTCACCTTCAGCCGACGTATTTTTGATTATCACTCGATACCTGTCAAAAATTCAATTGAAACCACGTAGCATTATTAATTTAAAGTTCCTACTCACCGAACCTTATCCATAGAAGCAATTTCCGTGTTCCAATAAACCAATCGGTCTCTTTCGATATCGAGATGAGTGAAATTTGTCAAAGACGTCAAGTTTGACGCCTTTAGGTGAACCGAGTCATTTGTTCTTCTCCCCAAGTACATAAGGATTCCATAAGATGGTGGACTTATAACTTCATAATGAATACCGTCGAGTTTTATATCCAAATTTGTTTCCAAAACAAAATCTCGATTTCGAAGAATTACAAATTTCCCCTCTTGCACTGTGGTCGCATTGGTTGACAGCATCGACACGAACGGTTCGGAAGCATGAACTTCTAAAATTCCCGTAGATTCATATTGGCCATCGGTTACGATAAAGGAAGCTGTTCCAATGTCCGGCCCTGAATGCTGAAACACTATTCGTCTGTTATTTATGTCGTCTTGACTGAAGTGATCCATGTACATTCCAGACTTGTAAAATCCACCATTCGTGCTGGACACGTGAATATAGTGAATGTCTGAGAGGTTAGTGTTAACATCAGCATCCATATACTGTAGTTCGTCTTGATTGATCGTCCGAACTGATCCCCGAACCACGTGGAAGATACGATCCACCGTCCGATATGGCGCATTGTCATTCAAGAGCTTAATCTTAACATCGATATGGCAGACGAATTGCATGTCAGAATCTTCGCTTGACAGTACCAGCATGCTAAAGGCATCGTCAACTGATTCAGTGTCATCGTGGCAATAGTTTACCTCATTGAGGAAAAGTTGCTCGAGCGTGAACTCGGTCATTGATGTAAGTTTTGCATCGGAATCATGGCGACACAAGCTTCCATGCTCCGGCGGTATGGATATAAGAAAACGGAGGCTTTCGAAGGTGTTGAACCCGATTTCGAAATTGTTTTTTGTGATAAGAGCACGATCGCCTTCTTGTACTCGCAAAATCTGTTTCGTTTGGAATATCAACTTCTTCTCGAGTTCTTCTTGTGGTGTGAAGATAATTTTTAATCTTCCAACCACATTATCGCATTCGAGAACGGACACAACGAAGTCAAGATAGTCTACAAAGTAGGAGTACGAACTTCGGTGCAGAGCATAGCGAATTCGATTTTTATCCACGTCCAATTGGGTGAATGAGTCCATTTCCTGTTGAAGAAATGATATTTGAATAGAATAAATTTTTTTTTTGAAAGTCATGTATCTGTACCTTTGCGAATTTTCGCGACCCTTCGACGAAAATCGATCCGTACTTTGTCGGCTGGAGAATTTTGTAAATTATATTTCTTGGAAATGTCACCAAAGGAACCGTTTCAAATAGAAGCACATCGTTGTTAAAAATGAACTCTCTTGATCCGTTGATTGCGACGACAGATTGTTTCCGTGAAGTGATCCGGAGGCTAGTAAAGGTTATGCGAAAATCGAAGGTTTGCGTCGTTACGAGTCCGTGAGATGCGACAAACTAAAATTTATTGATTTGAATTAAAATATTGAGACTTGTAAGTTTATAATCGAGTGGTGATGTATGATGGATGCGCAGCAACTATAGAGTTCAGAAAGGAAAGGAAGGAAAGGATTTTTTTCGACGATGTTCAAGCGAAACTAAATAGTTCACAATTCTTATGTCTCCTATAAGTTTTTACGAACGCGTTTGAGATGCAATGTTGTGTTTGGTGCACCCAACCAGACGTGCGCGTTGAACTAAAGTTTGGGGCATATAAACGCATTGTATATTGTGGTCAGATCAGAAGGGGTGATAAGGCGTCAAGGTGAATGAGCGTCTGAATTGATTATGAGGCCGATTTTGTGTATGTTTTTGAAATATTACCAAGCGTTCTTACTACCTCTGATACATTGAAGAATTTGTTGCCTTACCTTTGGTCATAAAAGAATTTGACACGCTTTAAATGGGCGTTACAGTTATTTCTGGCTTGTTTGAACTTTCTTCGGTTTTACTCTGTTGGGTTATTCTTGTTGAAAGCTTGTATCAGTAAACAAAATATTTTACGCTGGCAGATCTATTATTTATGTCAATGAACTGGTCTCTTTCTTAAAGCAATTGGAGAATTTACTTAGTTTTACTGAAAATGTACGCTGTTTCCGTATCTTAATCCTATTGACAGTAACATCTAATTACCATGTGGTATCACCTTATGTTGGTTTGTCAGAAATTTGAGTTAACTACATCCTTAGTGGATTAGAGGAAGGTGCTAAATTATGAACCAGATGTATGACACACGTGTGAATAGGGGAAACAACGTATGTCGAGATAGAAAAAAGTGATAGAATGATCAAGTGGCAATTCCAGCTGCAACTTGATTATTCGTTCACTTTCATCTATCAACGAATACGTTGTTTTCCCCTATTCACACGAGTGCCATGAGCTATCTCTGTCGTAATTTAACGAACATTGTCCGTCTCTGCAGGATGGCGATTAAAAACATATGAGAAGGCTACAATCCGCAGTGGGAATCGTTGAATAACCTATCCCGTCCCATCCAATTTTTACAAATAATATTCACAAAAAGTGGGCATGACTAACAACTTTTTGAGGATAAAATAGAAAATGTCATTGTGACATACTGTTTACATAGTTTTAAGAGGTTCGACATAAAACGACGTTTTTTTTATTGCATATGCTATGGGGTAGGGCCTCTAAAGTGTGGGGGCTAAAATGATCTATAGACGAAATATTCTTGTTAATATTACCAATGATTTTGCAACAAAAGTTTTTTTTTTCAAATATTTTAAAATTTGACTGATAAGGGTTTTTTTAATAAAAACGCCCCTTAAAAGTTGGCATGACAAAAAAAATTTGTACAGAAAATATATAGATATTGAGATTCTCTTAATATGTTCCTCAGACACTTTTTCAAAATTGCTTACAGTTTGGCCAAAAACTGTGTTTTTCTAAAAAGGGTGCGAGGCAGTGGGCGGATTTTGAAAATGTTTACACTTGTTCTGCTTCGTCGTACTGAGAATCTATATTTCAAATTTTATCACTCTAGCTCACAATTTAAGGTCCGAAACATGGCTAGATCTATATACTTTGAGGTATATGTATCGAAATTATTTGTCTATGTTACAAACTTAATGTCAAAACTAATATACCCCTATGGGATAGGGTATAAAAATGATCGCTGCTCCATCAGGTCCTGCAACAACCTTACCAAAACAACCGATAACAGAAAAAAGAATTTAGGCAAGTCGAGGGACTGTCATGTGAGCATTGTACACAACCCCCTAGCCAACACCAGAAGCACAATAATTCATAAATCACGTATGTACAATCATGCCCTGACGATATTGACCACTATTCTGACAACAACATCTCGTCAGAAATAAAACGAAGAATTTACCTTTTTTTGTTTATTTTTTTCGGGCAAAGAAGGCAATCTAGTAGTAAAGCCCTCACTCGAACTACTCAGATCCTATATAAGACTCTGATTATCCCAGTCCAGTTCTACGGCGCTAAAGTATGGACCATATTAAAAGCGGATCAAGAAGTCCTTGGTCGTTTGAGCGAAAAATTCTTCGAAAAATCTTCGGTCGCGTTTTCAATGACGGGCTGTGGAAACGTAGATTGAACCAAGGACTACAGCTCGTACAGAAATCGCAGGCTCTTGATTAACTGACGCAAAATTTTTAAAACAGAAATCTAGCAACAAATTATGTATTAGCTGAAGAAAACTATAAGATACATTTGAGTTTCTAGAAATTCACTATATAACAGCGTGCATCTAGGACGCTTTTTTTTAAATATTGCATATTGCATAGAACTTATTTAAAAAGCTTTAGCACAAATTGCAGGTTTCGAAATGATCAAATAACCAAAATTCGCAAGTTATGCGATGAAAAAATATTGGGAAAAGAGAAAGCGCTTCTCTCAAAGACTATGAGAGGTTGAAGGCTGAATTCTTATAGAAGAATTGTTTCGGATATCATTGTATATGCAACTTGGAATTTGTATTGCAGGAGCATAATGGTTTCTTGCTTAGTTTTAAAAAAGTTTTCGTACACTATTGCTCATATTTGCAACAAGTGAACCCAATCGCACTAATCGAGAGTTAATTTAAAAGTTGGTTGTGTGGTATGAATTTATAGTGGACCTACTTTGAGGCACGTGGATGCGGTGGCATAGTAATTGGACTACTAAGCTCGAGGTCTCTTGTATGAATCCCGAAAGTGACAACTCCTAATTTTTTTTCACTGATCCACCAGTCTGACAATCATTCAAGAGATGCTACACTGTCATGAGAAGCTTCTTAAACTTTCCGTTCGGATCAGGCGTTAAGAAGGAATTCCTATTCTTTGTGGTAAAAATATTAACTTCGCACACACAAATGAAAGGGGAAGCTAGGTTTGAGGCTCTGTATGGGCAGTAAAAATGCTAGATTTTCCTTTATTTTTCAACTTTGAGGCAGGGCAAAGATATTACTTAGCTTTTAGTCTTTCTATTAGCACAATGCTGTCGTAAACCAATTCAAAAAAGAGACATGCAAGCAATGTCATAATAGGTCTGTTTTCGTACAATATTATTTTGACTAACTTTTACCGATTTTTACTAGTCGCCGTTCCCGTACGCAAAAATTAGTAAAAGTGAGAGCAAGAAAAAAACTCCATTAAAATAGAAAGAGAATATGCGGTTGAAATTTCTGTTCGTCAAAATCAGTAAATGTCACATGGTTTTTCAAGTGGCAGATTATTTATGGTGACAAATGTTTTGTGTCGTTTGTTTTAATTTCTTTAGTTTGTAATTCGAGAGAATTTCCATCACTCAAGAAATTTGAGTGTTATTAGTTTTTACTGAAAAAAATACGGGAACTGACATTAAAGAAGAAATCACCAATTTGGACCCTCAACTCCAAACGCGCGTCGAAGTGGTTATTTGACCGATATCAATTTGAAGTGTAAAATTGATGAAATTTTACACTTCACTCCACTTGCCGTGAAAACGAAACCCAATTTTGTATTTTTATGTTTCCATCATCGTACAATCAATCTTCAGAACTTCAAGTGCAGAGCTAATTAACGGAAATCTATTTTCATGGAATAGAACCAAAAACTTACCTTAAACTCATCCTGCCAAGGTGTGCCCAAGTTATGAACATATCTCACATGATTCAGCAATAGCTGACTGTCGCTAAACCAGTCCACATTCACCCAAGACGAATCGATCTGTCTCAGCCTCTGGATAGCACCATATTGTGGTGGCTTCACAATGTCGTATCTTATGTCGATATTATCCTCTGCCGAATTTGTCCCAATGGAAAGATTGAAAGGAGTTAGAAAAAGTGACGATTTGTGTATCATAATGAGTCCCGTATTATTGACAAGTCTTAACTCCAAAGGATGCACTGAGACCGGAAGATTCACAGTGTCACTTGTCTCAATTCCATCCGAAACCTGTAGCTTGATATTGTACAGCAACGATTCAGTAGTTGTTCCATTAAAGATGTACGTAACCTTTCCTAAATCTACATCAATTTGGGAAAACATTTCACTCTCCTTTCCACTTACTTCGAACCGGCCTTGGGCTTCTTTGGGATTCTTCGTCGGAATGATGGTATAAATTAACACATTCGGAGGACTATCGGGATCTTGAATAGTAAACAAATCAATGTCGAGGACTTTTTCAATGCCCTCAATTACTCGAAGTATTTTATTCCTTGGGATTCGAAGCTGTGGCGGATCATTGACCGCTGTCACATTGGCATGAAGCAGGAAACGATGTTTGCCCAAGATGTACTCGGGAACTTTATGCATTAGTCCATCGATCTGCATATCGATCGTAGCATGATCACTAAAACTTTCAGCTCCGTTGTGTACGTACTTTACTTTGTCCGTACTTAGATCGACCAGGGTGAAAGTCCACGATGGTACGAAGTTATTTTTCTCTCTGGAGAATTGGAGGATCGTTCCGTATTTGGGCTGTTGAACGATATTAAATTTGATTGATGATTCAGTAAGTTCATATCGCTTGAATTCGAAGAGAATGTCTATATTAAGGGGGGTTATAAAAACCGTCCCTCCTTCAAGAAGCTGAAGCGGTGATATATTGAGGAGTTCGCTTTCTGGATTTGACTCTGCAAAGATCTGCAAAATGATACAAAATAGAACAATTGATTTACAAACAAATTCGAAGCTTCAAATTTACCTTAAAAGGTCCTTGAAAGTCTGCTTTAATGCAATAGGCTTGATCGCAGTAGCAAATAAATTCATCGACGCTCCATTGATTGCAGATCCCACTCAATAAGCATGGGCTCTCCTCAATGCACGGGTACTTCCAAACACAATCAACTGCTAGCTTGTTGCTAGCCTTCATATGGGGAAATCCTAAAGAATGGTTATTCACCTCAATAGCTCGCATGCATCCCTTGAAGCTCTGATCGTTAACCTTTAGCCTTTCAGATAAAAGCTTTCGTCTCAATTTTTCCGGAACACCTCCTACAAAGAAAGTCTTCTCCAACTGAGTTGTGTTGCCAGAGCTATTGGCATGCTTTTCTGTGGCAACAATGCTATCGACAGTGAATTCAATTTGAACCGAGTCGTATTGGATTTGCACTTTATGCCACAAACCATCGGAGACCGTCGTGTTGGGCGAAAGTTTGACAATGTTGCCTGCTTTATTGAATATAAGATGCAGCATATCGTCTTGAATCTCGACCAGTATAAAGTCGTACCCTCCGTTGAAGAGCACCAGCCCGGTGGGTTCAATAGTCCGTAACTCAAAGATTAACCTGAAAATTAAGAATCAAAATATAACATAGGCAATGTCATAACCATAGAACACTTACGACTCAACATCAGGATTGGATTCCTTGATCAACAATGCAAATGAGTCGTCGTTTAAGAAGCTTATGGAATCACCCACTTGTGCGTCAAATTCTGTACTGCAGGACCATGACACACCGATGCTCGTTGCATGACCAATTCGCTCCTTGGCCCGCTTGATAAGGTTTATGTTGTTGTAGAATACCTAAAGGAATCGAGTTATTTCTACTCAAAGTCCGTCAAATTTTGACTCACATCAGATATACATCCCCGAAAATTGTTGACATCCTTGACATATTCCGCCCTAAATTCACCGACTCCTCCCAAATACGTCCCGTAGTGAACATTAAAAGCAGCAAGACCGGTCTTTAGAGTTTTTCGCACAATATTCGCATCTACCTGTAGGGTTATGTTGTTGTCATACCGCTGAACGGCTATATCGTGCCATTCCAAGTCATTCAGTTTTTGCTTCTTTGGAGAGAGTAACTAAAATGCAAAAGATACTTTAGAGGAACTTTTTAAGCATTCTGCCTGTCAATGCTGAAAATGCAATAGATTCGAAATTTATAGCGATTTTAGATTTCTGCGATAAGCATCAATCAAACTGCATGTCGCCATGATTTGTTATGCAATTACAAATGTAATACCACCACGTAGTGGCTAATGAAATATTCGTTACAATTCAAATATGTTTCCCTCAATAAAAACCACTTCTATGAGCAAAAATGCATCACGATATAAGTTTAGTTTTCACTTTTGTCGCCGAGATCCAAAAAAGCTAGAGATCAGCGTTCGTGCAAGCAATATTTTACAAATTTTGTTTAAAAATAATTTTTGAAGCTAACCTGAATGACGTCCCGGTCTATTTTAAAGGTAAAGTTTATGATCCCACCATCTAAGCGTATGAGGCAATAATCTGTCCTTCCATCGGCAAGAAATAGAAAAGCGTTTTCTTGTTGTGTACGGAATTTGATGCGAATATTCGTCGACATTTTAGCTTCCTGTAGTGGCATTGTGATGTATCCATCGCCGTAAAATGACACTGAAAAAGATATTATTTTCTTAAATTATATGTTTTATGAATTAAGGCTGAAAATGAATATAACAACAAAACTTATAAATATCATATTGATATAATTGATTGATGGAATGAAGTCATAGCTGTCTTCATCAATAGCTACAGACGATTTTGGTTTTAAAAATCATTATCTTAAAATTGTTGCTGTCGACAGTGACATTTTGTCCAAGATTGTGCGTCGACTGTAATTTTTTCGTTGATAGCATATACTTTGTTCTGCCATCGTTAACCACAAGACCATCGCGTCTCGCTTTTCATCAAATGCTGTAAATGGCTTCAACATTCTGGACAGACAACACCCGAAGGAAGGTATGTTGAGATCTTTGCTGAAGTAAACAACCTAACCCAGCTTGTAAATGAGCCGACACGCATACCGGATATTAACAGTCAAGCCGCCAACACCCTGGACTTGTTTCTTACCTCTCACCCTGATAAAAACACCATCAATGTATTATCGCCTCTAGGTTCGTCAGACCACTGTATCATATCAACAAATTTCTCGTACCCCAACCACACAGTTAAAGAGCAAATTCCCAAAAAAAACTGTATGGCAATACGAGAAAGCCAATTGGGAAGCATTAAACAGTTTGTTTAGGAATTTTAACTGGTCACTATGTTTCCTCGATAGTGACGTGGATGCTGTTGCTGATATGATATCAAATATCATTCTCTTTGGTATGAGATCTTTTATTCCCAACAGAATTAAGAGTATCAGAGCGTGTCAAATTCCTCTATGACCAAAAGTTGAGGCAAAAAATTCTTCAATGTCCCAGAGGTAGTAAAAACTTTTGGTCATTTGTTAAAAATATAAAAAAATCGGCCTAATCTTCAATTCCGACGCTCATTCACAATGACATTCCAGCTGTCAGCTCTTTAGACAAAGCCAATCTGCTTGCTGCGCATTTCGCAGCCAATTCTACATTGCCAGATTGTGTTCAGTCTCCTCCTGTACTTGAGAACGTAGATCATTCTATGGGACAAATTCACTTTCGTACTCGTACAGTTGCAAGAGTTTTATTTGATCTTGACATACACAAATCCGCTGGTCCCATCATTCTGAAGAGGTGTTCTTCTACGCTAGCAAAACAACTGCGTAAGCTTTTCTATCTATCCTACTCATCAGAACTCTTTCCGAGTAGATGGAAAACAGCATTTGTCCAGCCTGTACCAAAAAAAGGCGAATCTTCTTCTCTCTCCAACTACCGACCAATTGCACTTACGTCCCTTCCTTCCAAGGTCATGGAAACGCTGATAAACCGTCAGCTTATGAAATATCTCGAAACACGAAAACTTCTCAATGACCGGCAATATGGTTTTCGCAGCAGCAGGTCTACTGGTGATTTGATGACATATCTCATTGTCATTGACATTGTTGCGCTTGATATTTCAAAGGCATTTGACAGAGTTTGGCATCAAGCCCTTTTGTCGAAAATGCGTGCATTTGGAATCGACGAAAAACTTCTTCTATGGATTAGACATTATCTTTCGAAACGTTCAATTCAAGTTGTTTTGGATGGTTTCAAGTCTGTAACTCACCAAATAAATGCTGGTGTCACTCAAGGCTCAGTTTTGTCTCCGACTCTCTTTCTCATTTTTATAAATGATCTCCTGTCTGCAACTTCTAATCCAATCCATTCCTTCGCTGATGACAGTACCCTCAGCTTCTCATATTCGTTTACAGGTCCTCCTCACCTTCGAACGTGGACTCAAAACGCCAAAATATGTTCAGCTCACTGAATTCCGACCTTGACAGCATTATCAAATGGGGTAAATCTAATAGAGTGGAATTCAATGCTTCCAAAACACAATGCTGTCTTCTGTCATTAAAGCGTAACCAAAATCTAGAGCCATTATCCATGAATGGCACTTACGTCGAAGAAACCGAAAAGGATTCAAACACGTGCGAAAAAACTTATAGGAGACATAAGAATAGCGAACTCCTTAGTTTCGCTCGAACACCGTCGAGACATCTCCTGCCTTACCTTGTTTTATCGCTATTTTAACAACCAATGTTCAAATGAAATAGCCAACTGCATCCCTCCCATTCAACAATTCAGCCGCAATACTCGTTACGCAATGAATGCAAATCAGTTTATCCTCAAGCCTATCTTCGGACGTACGCTGAAAAACAGAGATTCGTACATAAACCGAACAACACGAATGTGGAATGCTCTACCAAACTCTGTTTTTCCTTTCCATTATAACTTACAGACATTAAAAACCAATGTGCATCTGTATCTCTTTCTTCTTATCCCTAATTTCCTTAACGCCCGCACTGTGCCTAAAACATATAATTATAAAAAATTATAAAAAAAAAAAAATGCTTCTACAATAATATCGTGCCATTGACCAATGATGTAGACGTCGGTGTCGGCGTACCCCAGTAGCTGGACGGATTTGTTATGCCTTTCCTTTTCACAGAAGTACTGGTTGGTTTCGGTTTCTCGCCTCCGACCATGTGGGACCCTTCCCTTAGGAAAACCTTGGAAGACGATCGCAGATGCGGATAGACGAAAAACTGGACTCATCCTAGGAAATAATGCTAACGCACACCACATTATCTGGGGCAGTTCTGACATAAAGGAACGAGGGGAGTTACTTTTTTATTTATTATCTTCTAAGTACAAATCTCTTGCTATGCAACAATAGTAATGAACCAACATTTATTACCAACAACAGACAAAAAGTCCTTGACATCACGCTTGTCTTAAATTACATCCATCTAGTGAGCACCTTTTTCTGACCACAGAAACATTCAATTTGTTCTGGATTATCATATCCCAATCAAACCTAACCTCCTAGAAGTACCCAGGAGCTTGATAAACTTGTTGATAAGTTAACATCTGCTTTTAACCAATCACTGTCAATCTCTTGTCCACTATGGAAACCTAGAGGGAAACAAAAACCTCAATGGTGGTCTGAGAATCTAGGAATATGTAGAAAACTTTTCAATAAATATAAAAGTTTGAACGAATCCTCTAACTACATCTCCTACAAAGAGACCCTGTCAATATACAAAAAGGAACTGATGAAGTCCAAGCGCAAATCCTTAAGACTCTTCTGTGATAAAATAGAGGAGACTTCTGAAGCGTCTAGACTCAGAAAAATCCTGTCCCCTAGTCCAACTGTTCCAAGCTATCTCAAATAAATAGATGGCACTTGGACGAACTAAAGCAAAGAATCCATAGAGCTACTAATGGACACCCATTTCCCAGGTAGCTCACAGAAAGCTTTCCAAGACGACATCCATAGATCCAATCTATTGACCGGCAACTTACAAGATCTTATCACAAAAGATAAAATACTTTGGGCAATACATAGCTTCAAATCCTTTAAATCCGCGGGACCCGACGGCATTGTACCAGCCGAGCTGCAGCACACTTTGGATCTCATCCTACCATGGGTGGAAGCCATCCTTAGGGGCTGCATCGAGCTAATCTACATTTCCAAGGTTTGGAGAGAAGTGAAAGTAGTTTTAATACCCAAATATGGTAAAAGCTCCCACGTCAATCCGAAAGACCTAAGACCGATTAGCTTATCATCAATCTTTCTGAAAACCCTGGAAAGATTGGTTGATATTCATCTTCGAAGTAGCATTGATGTAAACCAGCTATCTGCATCCCAACATTCGTACTGCAAGGGAAAATCTGTAGAAACAGTCCTACACACATAAGGGTGTATTATCGAAAAGTCTTTATGCTGCAAAGAGTATACTATGGTTGCATTTCTGGACATCGAAGGTGCTTTTAACAACGTTAATTCGGGAGCGATCATTAAGGCATTAACATGTCTGAAATTTGATCACTCATATGGAATGTTGATTAATTTACCGGATTATCAACACAACACTGGGTGGTGTTTTGACCAGAAGACAGTCAGTAGAGGGACCCCGCAAGGTGGGGTCCTGTCCCCTCTTCTCTGGAACTTAGTGCTTAACGAGTTTTTACTTATTCGGAAGCAGAGGGATGCCACGTGATTGCCTACGTGGATGACGTCGCTATCGCTGTCTCAGGGAAACACCTGAATATACTCAAGGAGCTTCTCCAAAACGCACTACATAAACTTTCCAAATGGGCGGTCAGCTGTGGTTTTGGTGTCAACCCCCCCAAGACTGAACTGGTCCTATTCACTAGGAAATAAAAAATTCCTCACTTCTTATTAGACAAAGCAAAATATTTGGAACTTATTATGAACAGGAAGCTTAACTGGAAGCTACCATTACAGAAAGAGTAAAAAAGCGACGGTAGCACTTTATTCCTGAAAGAAAGCCATAGGCTTGAAATGGGGAATAAAACCTCCTATCATGCATTGGCTCTATATATCGGTTATAAGATCGATACTTCTTTATGGAGTAGTAGTATAGTGGACAGCGCTAGAGATAGCTTTAAACAGCAAAAAGCTAGCAAAAGGGCAGAGAAATGCGTGTCTGTGCATCGGAGGTGCACTCCGTACAACATCTCCTCAGAGGCACATTCTTTTCACATGCCACCCCTACATATTTTCAACAAGCAAATGGCAGCTAACTCAGCCATACGACTTAAAGCCATCCAACAGTGGTCAAATATTCAATATGGCAACTCAAAAATTCTAAACGAACATACAAATATTCCTGAAAACACCGATTGCACTCTTACCAAGTTAAACTTTGATAAGAGTTTCCGGGTCACAGTCCCAAACAGAACGTCATGGGAGAGCAACGAACCTGTGCTAGATGACTTGATCTACTTTTATACCGATGGAAAATGACGGAGTGGGTGCTCGTTTCTTCTCCGATAGGCTAAATCTCGCCTATCTTACAGTCTTCCTGATTCTTGCAGCGTGTTCCAGGCGGAACTCATGGTGATCATAGAAGCCTTATCGTGGCTGAAAGAGAGAATTTAATATCTGCCAAGGACAGCCAAGCGGCCATCAAATCCTTGGAATCAGTCTCAACAAATTCAAAGACAACCCTAGATTGCCAATCATCTCTGCAGGAGATGTCAACGCAATTTAACATTCACCAATGCTGGATGCCTGGACATAGTGGAATTCCAGGAAATCGCCAGAAATGGAACTAAATTACAAGTTATACCCGACACGGATGCACTAGGTATTCCACGGATGAAGTCGTGGCACGACTGATTTTGCTTGATAGACCGTATATTTGCGCCACCATATGTGCCATCACGGGCACGCATAAAGGCTAGGCCTCTTCATAAACGACTTCTGTAGGAGCTGCATGGACGAAGAGGAAGATTAAACAATACTTCATCTCCTTTGTAACTGCCCAGCTCTATCAAACAAAAGGAAGCTACATCTTGAAGCTTACTGTTTTCAAAATCTCAGTGATTTGGCAAAAACGGAAGTGAAAAGCCTCCTCCGCTTCATCAAATGATCAGAATGGTTTTCCCACGGATAGTAAGGAGAATGGGCAAGATCCTCGTGGTATCACAATTTACCAAAATGGTCTAAGTGTGCTGGCGAACGCTGGTAGACACTCTAACATAACTAAACCTTACCTTCCTATTTACTCCTGACCCACGCGCCATCTCCTCCAGCAAGAGATTACAGAAATCTCATAATAGCGCGTCTCCTTGTTGGAATCAGGTACTTATTTGCAAAATATCAAATAGGCTGTTTCCAAACTAAACGTTGCATAGCGTGTCCTCCAGTGTTAGGTGATATAGCTGCATCAGTTTTAATGGTATTCTTAATTCCGGCATCGATTAATAAAGCTCTAGGCAATGGATGCTATTATACGCGGCCTTGAAGTCGATGAAAAGACTTGAAATTCGTTGGTTTTTTCCATGATTTTGCGAAAATTTGGTCTATGGTCGATCTGGCAAACAACGTGCCGATAAGTATGTTGTAGAATGCTAAAGCCTGTCACACAGTACGTTGGAAAGGATCTTATATGCTCTCATGCATGCTCTCATCCATGCAGACTTTGCTGATGGTTTAGTTCATGAAAACTTTTATGGCAACACCTCCGTACTTGAAGAGTTCTGCTAGTAATTCATCAGAATTGGCTACCTGATTGTTTTTCATTTCCGTTAATGGCTGCACTTAATTCTTCAATACTGGGAAGTAGCTTTACCTCTTCTTTGACTTAATTGAAGATGGGTCGGTTTCTTGCCCTATCACTCGTTCTACATTATGCCCATTAAGAAGCTGCTGCAAACGCCACAGCGCTGATTGAATACATCAACAATTCATAGCGCGTTGGTGGTTGCCATTTTTATTTCGTAGAGCCTATGTTCCGTTTGTGATGGATGTTCTTCTTTTAGCGAGACTCTTCGATTTCCCTGGGCTTGGATGCTGCGTGTTCCTTTTTTCCTACACAGGTGTTTCTGTCCTTCCTTTCTTTTGGATCTATACTCTTCCTGCGTGACGCGTGTTTTGCGTTGATATGTGCCTCTTCTGTCACCTCCTATTATCATACCACGTACATCTTTTCGGAGGTGGCTGGTATCCTATGGTCGTTTCGGCTACTTCTTTGATGATATTGCGATACTGTAAACACTATGTGTGTTAATATTGGTAGAGGATGATGACACATGGGGGTGTCACACACTCAGTTGTTCCTTAAAGACTCTGGCTATCTTCGGCTCACTAAGGCGAACAACCTTTAGTCTATCTTACACCATTTGTAGCTTCTTCTCGTTGTACACCTGGGCTCTGGATTTGGCTGCAATGGGAAAATGGTTAGAATCGACATTTTCCCCTCTGAATGCTAGTACATCCGGTATGTTGGATGCGTGCCTTGCATCGATAAGCACATGATCCATTTAGATCGACCATCTGGAGATCTTCAGATTGCTTTGTGGATTCGAAGTCGTGATAGCATAGTGCTGCAAAGTTTGTTAGTCGAAAACCAATATCTATTTGCCTGCCAACTAACCCTTCAAAGAGGTTTTCCTTGACGGTTTTCGCATTGAAGTCCCTAAGTACGATTATCACATCGTATTCTGGATAGGCTTCGTAAGCTCTGTCTAGAAATTTGTGAAATTCGTTAGGGGCACATATGGCTGATGTTGAAAAACGTTGGTCTGATGCGGATTACATTCAGGGGATTACTAAAAATAAATTCATATACCCTGATCTAAGTCGAATTCCAACAACACCTAAAATGTGCAGCCTTGGGTTGCAGATGTAATACATGTCGCATGTTTTTCGTGTTTGTATTCCTTATCCAGTCCAACGTATTTTCTGAATCGTGAGAGGACAGATTAGTTTTTGAGTAGCAATCGAGGCTTACATCCTCCGTTCGTACCAGGTACATACTCGTAAGTCGTTGTCCGTGTTTGTTCCGGGTCTGGTTGTTATTTGAAGGGATCCGTTATCCGAGGCTATTGTCTCTGTCATAACCAGGTATTTTTTACGTGGTCAGGAAGTTACCATGACGGCACAACCCAGTTCCAATTTATTAGGCACCCCTAGGATATGGAACCACCGGTATCGACAAAGGTATTGAACGCTGCCGTTGACCTTTCGACTCATCCGACAGCATATCTGCTCAAGGGGCCTTGAGATTCCTAGATGACCCATAGTACTGATGTCCGAATATGTCGAAGCAGGTTGTTGTTCACGTTGTCCATCGTAACTGGATAAACGTGTGAAATCTTCCGCTGCCGCCTGGATATAAGGTTGATAATGCTTTGATGCGGATCACAGCCAGGCAATCACTAACCGACTTATAGTCGATAACTCTACTAAGTCAACTCTCTATAACGAATCCTCATCCACATATGTATAGCCTTTGGACTTTTAGCTGAAATGAATGTCACAAACATTTCGTTATTGCATTCCTGATCCTGTCAAATGTATTTTCATAATCGCTGTTATGTCAAACATTTATTTCACAAGGGCAGTGTGTGTACGTTTAAGGTGCGGTGCATACTCGAAAGTCGATGTCCGTGTTTGGTTTTCGAGGAGATCCGTTGGCCGAAGTTACTTAATGACCTGTTGTTCGAATATTTCGAAGCATTTATGTCACTAAGCTACAAACTCTGGCAGCCGATAAGGAGATAAGAAGTGAAGAATATATCGCCGTCAATTTTGAAGTTAACCATAAAAAATGCAATAAAATGGAAAAACCCAACTAGTAATCAACAATGGCTGCAGGCACTTAAGCAATATCTTTCGAAACACGATGGGGAAAATATTTTAATGCACAGATAAATAAAAAATCATTAGCAGAAGCATAAGTTATATGCAGCTATTTTTTTTTCAGCTCCATCAACATCAATGAAAATGAAAATATTAATATTCTGCACAATTTGGTCGAAAATGTGTTTATCAGCTTGTCGTCGGTTGAGAATTGGTTTGACGTATACGCCACTTCCACTTTTTTGGGAAATCGCAATTGAAAGTTTGCGGTTCAATTAAAATTAAACGGGTCAATAGAAGTTTCTCATTTTTTCATCAATAGTTTTACTTAGAATATTTTCTTTCTAATCATAATAACATAAAAGCTCAGTCTCTTCTATATTATAATATATTACAACATTTCCTCAGAATGGTTTTGACGTATACGCCACACAAGATACTTATTTTTTTGTGTTCATATACGTACGTCAAAAGAACTGCACGTACGTCTTCCCAATAGTAAGAACAAGTGGTGGTGCTGAACAGAACACTACCTTCATAAAAACGTAATAAAATACTTTTTTGTGGAACAATTCTTATTGATGTTGGTGTTTTTAGAACATTCTTTGAATTATATTTAAATATTGAAATTATTTGATAGTGAAACTCTCTTCCATTTGTTTTTTTTTTTTAAATTATGATTCGACATCGAGAAGAATTTCCGTACAGTGGACATTACCTTGTTTCTGTTTTGTGGGACGCAAAAGTTACTCAAAGGAGTGAGAAATTCGATCTTAGGGTTATCAATTAGGATTGGCTTTAAAATTCTTATAACCGAGCTCGCGATATAGTCAACCGTTTGTCCACTATGTATTTCATTTTTGGGATAAGGCAAAGCAAGCTGTAGCAGTCACATTAAAAACCTTAAGCTTCCTTTTATAATAAAATGACGACTCATTACCTTTTAGCAATGAGAACAACGCTCTGATTTTATTGATACTTTATCATCCTATTATGGTTATAAAAATCATTAATTACTTCCGTTGTTCCTTTTTGCTGTGAAAATCAAAAACATATCGCGCTGGTCTTTCTTTGGTTTTTAAAACGAAAGATTGAATTAAAAGATTGATTGAATTTTTCTGCATAAATTTTATTTTATGTGATCAGGTGTTTTTAACTTGTTCTTACAAAGTAAAAAGTATTGTTTTCGTGAAAAAAATCGACCTCGAGGTTTTGATTCTTACATTACAATGATAGAGAAACCTAAAAAATTGCAATTCCGTCCATCGGTCCGTCTTACCGTAATGGTCTCTCTAGACTAAACGACTTGACCGAGTTTCTTCAAACTCCGTATACAGGGTTTTTTGGTCATAATTCAAGGCCATTTTTAACATTTAGCTATTATATTAAGGGTACCTGCCATATAAAATTATACATATCCTCAATTTTCTCAAAACCGGCTTGAGCTATTCTGTTAATTTTTCGCAAACTATTTTGTTAAATTAAATGACATTTAATTTATATACTACTACATATTACTATTTGCAATTTTCAGTTTTGGTCAGCAACGGAAAATCACTATTATTCACATTCCGTTCACATTTTGACATTATTAATTTTATTTTAAGCATCAATAATCAAAATAAATATTATTAAGGGTATTCATGCAACGTCGTAATTTTATTACGTGAGAAAGATTGTAATTTAACGACGACGTTTCATGAACGACCCTAAAACTGCACCACTAAATAATGAGGTAACCCACTGAATTCAATCTCATTTTAGTAATTGATTTATTGATAGAATTTTGTTCCTATTGTTCTCTTTCCGTTCTCGATAACTTTTTTCAGTTTAGCGCATACGTTTGATGTGTGAAAGTGACTGAAAGATGTCAAAATAGCATTTCAAAAGTTTACAACGTTTACCATCTCTGTTTACGCACCCAATTCCTGTGAGAAAATTCCGATATTGTTGGAAAAGATTTCCCATACAAATTTTGACAGTTCATTTATCACGTCGTAATTTTATAACGTTAACAACGTTTACGACGACTTTCCGAAGTTGCATGAATACCCCTATTGTTTGTTTTGGCCAAACTATGCAAATCTTCAAATTCTCGCAAAGACTAAGTTTCTCGCAAAGACTGATTTCATTATAAAGTTGGTATAATTTGGCTAAATTTAAATGACTCTCTAAGTATTTTTTATCGGGGATGTAATTCTTGTTTGTTTTTATTGCGTTTTTTAATGGTTTAGGTACACCATTTGACGGTTCCTTTAAATTCGTATTAACTTTTTGTTTTTGCAGACGCGTATGTGTATACGATGAAATACACGTATTTACTTAATAACATGCACCTACGTTAAAATATTTCTGAATATAGTTTTGAGTTTTCTTGTCGTATGATCGAAGTATGTGGACATACGGCAAAACAATACTAAACCAAAAAAAAACATATGAGAAGGCTATAATCCGCTGTGCAGATCGTTGAATACCCTATCCCATCCCATCTTTAAAATTAATATCTCCAAAAAGTGGGCTTTATTAGCCTATAATATAGAAAATGACATTGTTACAACATATTGTTCAAACAGTTTATCAGAATCTTTTGTTGTTTGACAAAACACATCGTTTTCCTCCTGCATATGCTATGGGGTAGGGTATACAAACGGTTTTTGTAAGAAAACGCCCCCAAAAAGTGGGCGTGGATTAAAATGATCTATGGACAAAATTTTTATATTGATATTACTTATTATTCTGGATCAAAATTTTTCAAATTTGACCGTAAAAGGTTTTTTATTAAAAACGCCCCAAAAAGTGGGCGTGGCAAAAAACTTTATATAAACGAAATATAGATATTACGATTGTCTAACTACGTTTCTCAGACACTTTTTTAAAATTACATACCGTTTGGCCAAAAACTACGTTTTTCTGAAAAGGGGGCGTGGCAGTGGGCGGATTTCAAAATTGTTTACACTTGTTCTGCTGGGAGCAACAAAGAACACGTGTACCAAATTTCATCATTCTAGCTAAAAATTTAAGGCCCAAAAACTGGTGACGGACGGACGGACGGACGGACAGGCATGTTTAAATCAACTCAGTTTTCGATTCTGAGTCGATCCATATACTTTGAGGTATATGTAGCTAAATTATTTCTCTATGTTACAAACTATGTATCAAAACTAATATACCCCTATGGGATAGGGTATAAAAAGGGAATTACATAGAAAATTGTACGTATATCCAAACAAAATTCCAATCCAATATTCGATCTTATTAATTTGGGTGGATATACGTCAAAACAATACTAGATATCTCAGGATTGGCTAGAGATAGGACCAAATAAAAAAAATATTTGAAAAGAGCATACTCAAAAACATCAGACTGCATTCGTAGTCCAAAAAGTGCAAAAGGGCGTATACGTCAAACCAATTCTCAGGCGACGTTTTATTAATCAGTTCGTAATGTAAATATATCATTAAACGATGCCGAACTTAAAGATGCATTTTTTTCATATGATATCGCTTTCTTTTGACTCTGCCTCACTAATTTCTCTCACCTAGACATATTGCTACATAGCCCGCTAATAGAGAATTGTCTCCGCTATCGCTTCCCCGCATTCGCATTTGTTTACTTTTTTTTGAAAGACAACAGCATTTTCAATATAAACCAGTCCAAATTATTTGTATAGAGCGTCTTGAATACTAATAACTTGGAGATACCTCAATCAAATGCCATCTTCTGACGCAGGTTGGACCCTAGTTGTACAAACGTCACATTCTACAATTTTTAAAGGATAAAAATAATAAATTTAGGGGGTAGCTATAGATTTTAAAAGAAATGAGAGACACCCTATGTTAAATAAAATATTTTTCATATGTTCATATCCATTTATGTTAATATTCGTGTTATCTATCACTCTCAAAGTAAGTGGTTCAGTTGAAAGGTTTCCCTTATTCAAAAATAAACCCAAAAATGTCATCTGCTGAGGAAAAGTGAAGATTGTCAAGTGGAGTGGTGCAGACAGCATGAGAGACATATCCCACATGTCCTTTTCGATATAAATAAAAATAGGAATAAGAGTGGAATGGGAAAATTACAAATTCATCCCATATAACAACATTAACTTGTAGACTGGCAGCACTTTGCATGTGTTATGCCATTTTACATTCTTCAAAAGAAATGCAAAATATATATGAAAGATGTTCAAATACACAAATAAAATTTTGTTCGATAACTTGTAGCCAATTTAAAGGTAGTGTAATGTCTCTCGCATCGCCCTAGTGTCAAAAAAAACATAGGCAGTCGTTTTTCACAAGTCACTCATAGGGCGAATTTTTCACCACCAAAATCGTTTGCCATGGATAGGAACAGGTGGTAATTACTTAGTGACAGGTCTGGACAATGAGGTGGATCCACAAAAACCTCCCAACATAGTTCCCGGGGCTCTTGGCGAGTTACTATCAATGTGTGTGGCCTGGTGTTACAGTAATGTATTTTAATTCTTCTCCTATTGGCCAAAGCTGGACGCTTCTCGGCTATTGCTTTTTTCAGACGTCCCAATTGTTGACACTACAGGTCCGCATTAAGAATTTTTCCGTAGTGGGACAGTTCGTAGTAGATGATTCATTGGCAATCCCACTAACTAAACAGCGAAATCTTTTTGGCCGTCAATCCTGACTTGGAAACCGTTTGCGCCGGCTCATTGCAATTCGACTACTACAGTTTTTCTTGAAAATGTTTTAAGTGATCCAGTTTTCATCACTGTTCACCTTCAGAATATGAGAATGTGAATATTCGGTCCTTTAGGTTTTTTTGCGTTAGAAAATATACCACCCCTACATCGAGCTTTTTTTATATCCAACCTAATTCAAATAATTCCCTAATCAAAAAAAAACATATCAGAATACAATCCGCTGTGCGGATCGTTGAATACCCTATCCCATCCTATCTGTAAGACGAAAACCCCCAAAAAAGTGGACATGGCTAAAAACATGATGTGGATAAAATAGAAAAAATGATAAAGTGACAACAAGTTCTTCAGACTGCTTATAAAACACTTTTACGGTTCTGCAAAAGACAAGGTTTTTCTACTGCATATGCTATGGGGTAGGGTATAAAAATGGTTTTTATATAAAAACGCCCCCAAAAAGTGGGCGTGGGTTGAAATGGTCTATAGACGAAATGTTCATATTAATATTACTTATGATTCTGCATCAAAATTTATTTCGAAAGTTTTAAAATTTGACCGAAAAACGTTTTTTATTTAAAACGCCCACAAAAAGTAGGCGTGGCAAAAAACTTTATATGAACGAAATATAGATATTCAGATTGTCTAAATATGTTGTTCAGAAATATTTTCAAAATTTCCTTATGGTTTGGTCAAAAACTACGTTTTTCTAAAAAGGCAGTGGGCGGATTTCAAAAACGTTTACACTTGTTCTGCTGGGAGCAACAAAGAGCTCGTGTACCAAATTTCATCATTCTAGCTCAAAATTTAAGGCCCAAAAACTGGTAACGTACGGACGGACGGACAGACATGGCCAAATCGACTCAGCTATCGATTCTGAGTCGATCCATATACAAGGTGGCGCAAAAGTTGTCACCCGTTGCAAAAGTTGTCACCCGATGTTTTTTGGCCGCCATTTTTTAAAGTGTTTGCAAAAAAATCGAAACAATTATTATAGGTGGCGCATAAGACATGAATCATGGAATAATTTTTTCTACTTTTTTTGCTGAAGAATTTAAATATTTGCAACCAAAAAACATCGGGTGACAGCTTTTGCGACGGGTGACAACTTTTGCACCACCTTGTACTTTAAGATATATGTAGCTAAATTATTTCTCTATGTTACAAACTATGTATCAAAACTAATATACCCCTATGGGATAGGGTATAAAAACTACCCAGGCTGCGGCGAAGAATCCCCAAGTAAATTCAGTTAGGATGGACAAAGTAAACAACCTATTTGAGCTGCTTTGACATATTCGGACATCAGTACTACGGGTCATCTAGGAATCTCAAGGGTAAGTCAGGCACCTTGAGCAAAGATGGTATCGGATGAGTCGAATGGCTAAACGCAGCGCTCAATCCCGTTGTGGATACTGAAGGCCCCGTATCCCAAGGGTACCTAATAAATTGGAATTGTCCACGAGGTTAGGGGTTGTGCCGTCATGGTAACTTTCTAACTACATAAAAAATACCTGGTTATTAGAGAAACAACGGCTTTGGATAACGAATATCTTCAAATAGCTCAGAACGAACGAGTATGTACCAGCAACGAAGACTGGAATATCAGCTTCATCTACAAACGAGTGGTGGGTGCACGACTGGGTCGTACGCAACTTTCTCTTTCACAGCGAGTTAGGCGTTAGATCAAATAGTACGCATTTTGATTGTTAATGCTTAAAATGATAAAAATAATGTCGAATTGTGATTATACGAACGTCTATTCCGAAATTTGAAGTAATCGGTGTTTATGTGAAAAATAATTATTTTTCGTTATCGGCCAAAACTGAAAATTCCGTTAAGTGATAGTTGGGCTAAAACTAATTATGTGGAATTGTTGAAAACTATAATAGTAGTAGATATATTAAATTTCATTCAATTTGACTTAGTAGTTTGCGAGAAATTAACAATTTTCTTTATATGGCCTAAATGGCAAAATCTGTTATATGGATTTTCTCGAAAAAACTGGGTTTGCAGTTTTGTTGGAACTAATATGGTTATAGTATATATAAAGTTAAATCAAAATCGTTAGAGCCGTTTTCGAGAAAATTGAGGTTATGTGTAACTTTTATATGGCAGGTACCGTTATTGACATGGCTAAAAGCAAACAAAAAAAATGGCCTAGAATTATGACCAAAACAAACTTGGATACGAGGTTTGAAGAAAATCGGTCAAGCCGTTTAGGCTGGGGAGACCATTTCGGACCGACGGACCGACGACGGACGGAATTCCAAAAACCACTTTTTTAGGCTCCGCTATCATCGTAATGTTAGAATCAATCAAAATCTCGAGGTCGAAAATTTATACGAAAACAATATCTTTCTCATTGTAAGAGATAGTTAAAACGGCGATCCTATGTCTTGCACCAAAGACCGGGGTGTCTAATGCTGGAACAGATAATGCAAATTCAACAAATCCGTCCAGCAACCGGGGTACACCGACGATATGGGTATCATTGGTCACTCCCATCGTGTCATAGTAGAAGCATTTATAGCGACACGCTTTGTTCTCACCCTCGCTTCGTTCGGGCCCATTGGGGATGGTCAGAACAACATTGCGGACATCAGCACAGTTGTACCCATTAATATACACTGTTTGGTGCGGTGTTATGGCCGAAAAAGTAATCGGCCCATATTTGTTCGAGAATGAGGATGAACGCCAGAAACGATTTCCGGGACTTCTTACAATCCAATAGCGGAACAGCATACTTATTTGTCGTTCCATCAAGATGGAGCTAATGCGCACACTGCTAGGCAAACTATGGACCAGCTGCACTGCATGACATTTGGCGAACGATTGATTTGAAAAAATTCAGATTTACAATTTTTTTTATTTAAAGAAAGTATTCGTTCGGCTTTTCCCGAGATATGATTTAAGGATATCGTATAGGGGTCCTGGGAGAAATTGTCGTAATTCGAATTTTAACCTATCGTGCGACACCTTATCACAGGCTTGCAGGTCGTCCAGTTATATGCTTAGCATACCATTTTTTTTCTCTATGGTTGGATGTTGTAGAGCGGGGGTAGACTCTAATTGGCTTTAGTGCGAGTGTTGATAACAAGACGAAAAACAGCAACACTTTAAACAGAATGGTCAGAATGGCACGTAATACCCGGCCTGCGGTCCCAGATGGATCTGGCCTAAAACCACACTGATAACGTTTTCACAGTATTTCTGGTTTGTTGTGGCGTGGAGGCTGCAACAAGGTAGTGGTCCGAGTCAATGTTAGCCCCTCGGAATGTTCGGACATCCAAAATACTGGATGCGTGCCTCTTGTCTATCGCAATGTGATCAATTTGGTTTATTGTTCGTTGATCTGAAGACCGCCATGTCCCCTTATGCATAAAGAGGTCAAGAAACCGTGTGCTGGCTATAGTTAGATTTCGTTTCGTAGCGAAGTCAATAAGCCTAAGTCCGTTACCAGACGTGTTGTCGTGTAGGCTATATTTTCCGACAATACTGTCGGTGTCGATGTCTTCTCTTCTTACCTTTGCGTTAAAATCTCCCAGCACGACTTTAACATCGTACTTTGGTAGTCGCTCATAGGTTTTGCCAAGGAGCTCGTAGAAGCTTATGTTTGCGAATTTGGCCTTGATGCGGATTGTTACAATGCGTTGTCATAGTTTTTCATCCTCTTTTTGCCCAGCCTATCCCATCGTATTTCCAACTCATAAGCCAAATCTGGTCGGATGAAAGTATGCCTGAAGAATGGAACCTCAGCATCGTTTCCCCGATCCACAAAAAAGGAGACCCTCTGAACTGCGCCAACTACAGAGGCATAAGTCTCCTCAACATCGCCTACAAGATCCTATCTTCCGTAATATGTGAACGCCTGAAACCGTTTACCAACAACCTGATCGGCCATTATCAGTGTGGTTTTAAGCCAGGAAAGTCCACAACCGATCAAATTTTCACACTTCGGCAGATCCCGGAAAAAACCCAAGAAGTCCAAATCGATACCCACCACCTATTTATCGATTTCAAAGCCGCATACGATATCATTTATAGAGACGAACTATACAGAGCCATGTCTAGTTTTGGTATACCGCCCAAGCTCGTCCGTTTGTGTGATAACGATGGAGAATTGTCGGTGCTCCATCAGGGTCGGAAACGGCCTCACCGACACATTCGATACCAGAAAAGGATTTCGACAAGGCAATGCGCTGTCATGTAACTTCTTCAATTTGATTCCGCTGTTTCTTCGGGCTAAGAAGGCAATTTAGTAGTAAAGCCCCCACTCGAACTACTAAGGAGATCGTATATAAGACCCAGATCATCCCAGTCCTGCTCTACGGCGCTGAAGCGTGGACCGTATCAAAAATGGATGAATAAATCCTTGGTCTTTTCGAGAGGGCGTTGCCGGTCTATGGAGACGAAGATTCAACCAAGAACTAAACGAGCTGTACAGTGAAAAAATCCGCATTGGACGTTTAAGATGGCTAGGACATGTAGAAGAATAGACGCCAATACTCCGGGTCGCAGAACCTTCGACTTCCAGCCAGACGTCGTACGCAGCAGAGGAAGACCACGCCTTAAGTGGCGCGCACAAGTAGAAACCGACCTCAACCAACTTGGAGTGCGCAATTGGAGGCAGTTAGCTATAAGGACCGGGCTAATTGGAGAGGCATTTTGGTTGAGGCTCAGGTTCATTCCGGACTGTAGCGCCACTTATGTAAGTAACTAAGCTTTCTCGATTATGTCAGTAATTCTGTGAACCTTGTCAATCAACGAATGCTTACTTCTAACTTTTTAATAACCTAACCTACTATCAGGGATAAGATTATTTTCTACTATAACCAACTTTAAACCCCTTTGTAATATCCTCTCGAAAATGTTGGATATGAATTGAAGAAGCAAAATTGTTCTATATGATTTCAATTAATTTGGTGGTTTTCTTGCCTTTAAAAACATTTGTCTTCCGCAATTTTCCAAAGGCTCGACACGTGTGTTAATCTGAGCGCAGCATTTATAATATTGAGAAGTTTAATGAATGATTTTCTACGTAGGAACAATCTGGCAATCCAATCATTACCAGGAACTTGTTTATGTTCAATATTTCCGAACTCGTGTTTTGTTTCTCTTATAGCGTTTTCGATTGGGATCCAAAAAGCACTCTTTTTATGCTCTAGAGCACATTTTTTGCTCTAGATCAATTTTTTTCGTTTTTGATTGGAATACAAAAAGCACTCTTTTTTACTCTAGAGCACTTTTGACTAATCTCGATTCCAAATGAGATTTACACCTACATGCACCAACTCAAAAACATTTGACAGTTGAGATCTGACTTATGTCAGTTTGATGTTTACATTGTGCAGTTTGATTTGTGTTTCAGCTATCATTGAAAACCATCATTTGAAATTTTCATTTACTCATTGAATTTTAGAATATGATTATCCGAAAATATTTTAATTTTTAATTACAGTTTTCGCAGAAAATCTATTTTTATATTATCACTGATCAAGATTTATTTTTTGTGATCAGTGAAAACTAAAAAGTGATTTTCTTCCAAAACTATAATTAAAAATTAAAATATTTGTTTGACACCAACTCGCCAATGGTTGAATTTTTAAAAAAGCCGCAATGAGTAAAAGAATATTTCAAATGATGGTTTTCAATGATAGCTAAAAATCTTCAATAGCATTAAGAAAATGCGAATTCCAATGTGCTTTATCTTAAGGAGCCTTTACTTGCCTTTACTTTTTTCATTGACCAATTTGTTTATTTCTGGAGAATATTTTTGCGGCGTTTTATATGGCTTGGGTGTATTATACCAGTGGGTGCTGTAATTAAAACAAAAGTTTATTGCAATATTTAACATTTGGTAGGACTTATTTGATCCACCCTGTATATGCCATTAATAAACAAAGTATTGTCGACGCACATCCTTGGACACTATTGAATACTTAAAGAGTTTATCTATCTCAGAGTCAACGTCAACCCCGCACGAATGACATATTGGATATACGACTAAGACTGGCAATAGAAAACCAATGCTGTTCTAGTTTAGAAAAACTAAGACTCCTAATCCAAATGTTTGTTCTACCGGTCCCGAATCCTACAAGTCCTACTTTATGGAGTCGCGTTAAGGGGAGCAAAAATTATACAGATTCGGACGAACAATTCTTTGTCGAATTGTCGGTCGAAGATAAAGGGTGATCCATTTCGAGGTTCCCTACTTTTTTAAAGAAAAAAACACAGAAAATTCAAATTTAATGGAGAATGTTTATTATCATTTGAAAGAACATTCTTTGGCAATTATTTTTTGAAGATTATGTCTATCAAATGTTGGCCGTTGCTACGTCGCAGATGGTCCATCCGTTGAGTCCAATTTTCGATCACTCGTTCGAGCGAATGACACGCGTGATATTTTCCTCCAAGGCCTGAATCGAAGCGGGTTTGTCGGCATAAGCTTTTGACTTTACATATCCCCACAGGAAAAAGTCTAACGGTGTGATATCACACGATCTTGGTGGCCAATCGACCGGCCCAAAACGTGAAATTATGTGCTCACCGAAATGTTCTCTCAATAAGTCCATTGATTGATGCGATGTGTGGGAAGTGGCGCCGTCTTGCTGAAACCAAATGTCGCCGAGATCACGAGCTTCAATTTCAGGCATCAAATAGTCGGTTATCATGGTCCGAGTTGCTGCGAACGGCGCCGAATCGACTCTCCACGGTCTTCGTGTACACTCTCAGCTACGGCCGCTTATTTTCTTCACAGCGTGCTGGACGTGGTCTATTCGGTCGAATATTATCCAATAATGAATGCTGGGTCTCAAAATGGGTGATGGTGTTGCGAATAGTACGCTCAGTAGGCCGATTATGTTGACCATAAGTTGAGCGAAGTGCACGAAACACATTCCTCACAGAACGTGAATTTTCATAATAAAGTTGAACAATTTGTAAACGTTGTTCACGCGTAAGTCTTTCCATTATGAAATGCCAAACAATACTAAACAAAAATAACATGACAGCATGACACGACTCACACGTTATCTGTCAAAAAAGGCTATTGAAAAAACTATCTCTACTTGGATCACCCGTTATAACCGCAAACTTTATGAGCAAAATGTAGATGTAGTACAAAAAGTAAAACAAGTCGAATACATTAGCTATGCCACATCGCCGAATGGACGACAATAATCCACCATCCAAAGGAATCCTCAAACTCCACTACGTTCTTCCAAAATAAAAATCCATGATTGTTGTATTTAAAAGTCGAACGTCCTTATTAAAAGACCCTTTTCATATAGATCGACATGACAACTTCTGCACAGAGAAGTCCCTTTTTGAATCAGTTGTTTCATTAGTACAAAAGTGTATACGCACGAATAAATTTTCCCCCTGTCTTTGTCAAATTTCAGTTTATTTTCGTGGGTGCATTCTCCCCTCAAACAAAAACACACTAGTGAAAACGAATCTCGGTGACGAAGTAGTTTCTAATATTAAATCAACATAAATCCGTCAATTTAAAAGCCAAATGATTTTGGAAAACAAACAAATTAAGAAATAATAAAGGGGAATCCATTCACCTTTCATGGCGTTCGTTGAACCAATAGCTGCCGCCAAGACTAATGCCAGTCTCAGAGCTAATTGAATCCCAACGTCGATCTTCATCATGCTAGCCCATAAACGCTCGTACAAAAACGATGATCAACCTATAAAACGATTATGGAATTGCTCTTTAACAATCGGAATGATGAAACTTTATTGAAGTGCGTTGCAACATTATTGACGGATGTAATCTTTTGGATTGAACTTAATTCTTTTTTAACCGCACTTTGTTGTATAGATCACTGTAACACTTCGAAACACATTTCCGTTTAGAAACTTCACCGATGATGACTACCACAATGTTTTTAAATCAACACACGCCGTTTCCGACTCTCTGACCATATGTTTTCGGTGAAACATAAAATTTATGTATAAATGAGCTCTTACACACCAATAGGGTCACATCAGATAAACAATACCTACTCAACGTTATAGTCGGATGCGCAATGATGCGGCACAACGGATACGCGTCTCTGTGCACAGATGATGATCACGTTTTTACGTTTGTTTCGCAGATCCACTACAAAAACAGATCAAAGATTTGACTGGAAAACGTATTATAAATACATTCGGGTACATCGGTGTGTGCTAAAAATAAATCCCCTCATTAAGGGTCGCGTATAATACCGCCGCTGCCGCGAACTACACAAAGTGACAAAGGCACTACTCTCTTTCTAACTTATGATTTATGTTTTATGTTTCATGTCACTTCAATATATTTTACACACAATGTTTGACGAAAAAATGCTCGTCCAATTTTAGACTGGAATAAGTTATAATTCTTTCATTATTCTATGTCGAAGGTGATGTAAACACGTTTCTAATGATTCATTTTGAAATAAAAAAAAAACATTTGATGTTGAATCCACTTAATTACAAAAACAACACTTTGTGTATTTTATTTTATTTTTTTAAATTTTTAGATAATTAAAAATCCCGGAGAACATAGTGTTGCCAATAGATAACGCGACCACGACAAGCAAAGATTTCTTAAGTACTGATCTGATCATATTCCGAATCCGATCGTCAATGCAGACGCACCCAGAAGAGAACAGAATAGGCCGTCTTCTCGTGGGCTCGCTTCCGACTCGGGAGTCATCCACCGCTCCATCCCCTGTAAACACACACAAGTGTGTGCATGCGCACATGCGATCGTTTCAAAAGGGAAAACTCATCTTTTTCTTGTTTTTCCTCGTGCATCGGCTTTTGTATGGCGAAAATTAGATCTGTGCCTGTGCCGTATGAGTCAGTTTATTCCTTCTAATAAGAACAATGTCATCTCTAATCTCTTAATTGTTTTTATTTTTAATTTAAGAGTAAGTGTAAGTAGTCTTCTTGTGTGCGCATTATTTACGGGTGTAAAAAGATTTCATTTATGAAAGTATATTTTTGTTTTTAGCGCAATTTACGCGAAAAATCTAGTGGATAAACCGCGACCATGTATTTTTAACTTATCCTCCTCCTACAATTGTGTGTACATACAGTGGGTATCTAGATCTACATGATTTGGGTGAAAGGAATGAAATCATACCTACTTGACTAACACGTGCATAAAGCATATAGAATGCTCCGCGAAATTATTCAAGGAACTATAAATCACTCTACAGGCATGCCTCATTATACATACCTGCGCTGCATAAGACAACGGTAAATAACTACCTATTTAATTTGTAATCCGATATAATTGATTAAAATATGTAAAAAAAACATATTGGTGCGGATCGTTGAATACCCTATCCCATCCCATCTTTAAAATAAAATCCTCAAAATGTGGGCTTTATGGCGATAAAATACAGAAAATGACATTGTCACAATATATTGCTCAGAGAGTTTATCAAAACCTTTTGTGGTTCTTGCATTGCATATGCCTTGGGGTAGGGCATACAAATTGTTTTTGTAGCAAAACGCCCCAAAAAATGGGCGTGGGTTAAAATGGTTTACAGACGAAATGTTCATATTAATACCACCAATGATTTTGCATCAAAATTTTTTTCAAAAATTTTCAAATTTGGCCCAAAAAGTTTTTTTTTTATAGAAAACGCCCGCAAAAAGTGGGCGTAGCAAAAAACTTTGTATTGACGTAATATAGATATACGATTCTCTAAATATGCTTCTTAGACACTTTTTTAAAATTCCTTACGGTTTGGCCAAAAACTGAGTTTTTCTTAGAAGTGGGCGGATTTCAAAAATGCTTACACTTGTTCTGTAGGCACGGGCGAGGATCCTATATACATACCAAATTTCATTATCCTAGCTCAAAATTTAAGGCCTAAAAATCGTCGACGTACAGACGGACGGACGGACAGACAGACATGGCTTAATCGACTCAGCTAGCGATTCTGAGTCGATCCATATACTTTGAGGTATATGTAGCTAAATTATTTCTCTATGTTACAAACTAAGTATCAAAACTAATATACCCCTATGGGATAGGGTATAGAAAGTATAAAGGGATATAAACAAAATTCTGGCTGGAAACCGAAGACTCTGATTTCCGGAGTATTGGTGTTCATCCGCTCTACGTGTCCTACCCATCTTTAATATCTAATGCAGATTTTGACCATGTCTACAGGATGCGCCATCTTTTATGTCGGTATGTTAGCATTGAATAACATAGGCATTTATCAACCAATTGACTTGAGTAAATATGTTTTTGGGGAGATCGTCGACATGGCGTTCATCAACACCCAAGACGTTCTAATGAACTGGTTAAAGCGGTAAGAGAGAGAGTGTTGCCGAGTGTGTCGTATCACCTTGCAGCTCATTTTGAAGGATAATTTGCATTTATTTCCGTATGAAGTCAAGGCCGACTACCGAAGTTCCACGTCACTTGGAATATGGCCAATCACTCGAATGGATGTCACTGAACCTGATTTTTTGAGCAAATTTGAAATTTGTATGACCGACGAGGCCTATTTCACATTTAGTGGAGCAGTCAACAAGCAAAATTTTCGCATTTGGCGAAAGGAAAATCCTGACAAGATCTATGAAACACCATTACACGATAAAAAAAAATTCACTGTTTGGACCGGCGTTGGCGCCAAAACCGTCATTGGGCCATTTTTATTCAGAAAAGGCGAAACAGTCGATGGGAATCGATGTTGGTGGATGATGGCTCATTATGTCTGCCCACAAATGTGTGAAAAAGTCACAACGGTCACTGATGGTTTCAACAAGACGGTGCGACATGCAATACTGGAAATCAACCAATGCAGTTTGACTGTATACCCAGATCTGCAGATTTCAACACTACGGATATCTTTTTGTGAGGTTATTTGTAAAGTAAAGTGTACGCCAGCAATCCTTAGGCCATTGACGAGCTCAGGGCTCTTTTCTCGAAAAGTGGTGAAAAACGCAGCAAAATGACACATTTTGCATTAGTCAATAGAGGTGACTATTAGAAGAGAATTTGTTAGTGCCAGACTTAGGAAACAAGTTTTATGCTTTTAAGTTATTAGCGAACGCATTGTAACAATCGGCATCAAGGTCTAATTTGCCAACATAAGCCTTAGTTCACCCTCATGAACAGAACTTATATGCTACTACCAAAGTACGCTGTTAAAATCGTGATGAGAGATTTTAATGCAAAGGTAAGAAAATGGGGATAAAAGCTTGCGATCGAGAATATAGTGAGATGTGCCACTCCACCAAAGATGTTCGCAAGTTTTACCAAAGTGTGAAACGTCAAAGCCAGGGACACATACAAGTACAAGCCGCTAACAGAATCCTGACCGTTAGACGCCGATGACGAACAATCTTCCTCTGTCAGGCAGAATGAACCATTCAATAAAAGTTGTCAAATTAGGTGATTAATTGAGTGCATGGTAGGCGGTAGGTACCTACGCCTTCGCGATCATAGCGAAACGCAGAAAAACTGCAGGTATTCGTTTTGAGCTCAGTGCCGATGTGTTGGCTTACGCAGCCCAAAGAATTTAAGGTCTGAAAGTAATAGCGTTTTCGATTGGGATACAAAAAGCATTCTTTTTAACTTTCTCTTACAAAGAGAAAGATATTGTTTTCGTGAAAATTTTCGACCTCGAGATTTTGATTGATTCTAACATTACGATGATAGCGGAACCTAAAAAAGTGGTTTTTGGAATTCCGTCCGTCGGTCCGTCTGTCCGTAATGGTCTCCCCAGCCTAAACGGCTTGACCGATTTTCTTCAAACTTCGTATCCAAGTTTGTTTTGGTCATAATTCTAGGCCATTTTTTTTGTTTGCTTTTAGCCATGTTAATAACGGTACCTTCCATATAAAAATTACACATAACCTCAATTTTATCGAAAACGGCTCTAACGATTTTGATTAAACTTTATATATACTATGAGCATATTAGTTCCAACAAAACTGCATATCCAGTTTTTTCGAGAAAATCCATATAACGGATTTTGCCATTTAGGCCATATAAAGAAAATTGTTAATTTCTCGCAAACTACTATGTCAAATTGAATGAAATTTAATATATATACTACTATTACAGCTTGAAACAATTCCACATAATTAGTTTTGGCCCAAATATCACTAAACGGAATTTTCAGTTTTGGCCGATAACGGAAAATCATTATTATTCACATTGAAATCGATTCCTTCAAATTTCGGAATAAAAATTCGGATAAATACATTTCGACATTATTTATATCATTTAAGCATCAATAATCAAAATGTTTATGATTTGATCTAACGCCCAACTTGCTGTGAAAGAGAAAGTTGCGTACGACCCAGTCGTGCACCCACCACTCGTTTACTCTAGAGCACTTTTGAAGAATCTCGATTCCAAGTGAGATTTACACCTACATGTACCAACACAAAAACATTTGACATCTGACTTATGGTCAGTTTGAAGTTTGCATTTCGCAGTTTGATTTGTGTTTTTTGTTATCCGTGAAAACTAAAAAGTGATTTTCTAAAGATAAACAATAAGCTGTCAAATGGCGTACTAACACACACAAAACCAGATCAACCTCTTTTATGTTCGATTGGGACAGATAAAATCGAAATCTGAGAACAAATCTAAAAGTCCCAATCGAAAACGCTATAAGACTCCTGCTGCAAATGTCGTTAAAAAGCTATAAATGTTCCAATTTATGCTAAATACTGCATTGATTTAAGCTCTTCTGCCAAAATAGAGAAGATTTTACCCATGAGGCACTTTCAATTATAATGGGAGCTTAACTGAGTAGAGATCAGTATAATATAATCTGGAATCACACCACGGTTATTTTTTCCTTCTAATAAATTGGTGCAAGCATCCCAAAGATCTTCATGCCAGAGTGTGGTCACTTTTAGACCACACAATAACGCGCTTGTAGCAAAGCCACATAAATCTAATAAGTTGCTTATATTCCAAATGGGGAGTAATACAGACAGATGATAAGTAGATAAATGTTTTTGACTTGCCTTGTTCTCTTGTGTTAAACAAATGTCTTTCAAAACCTTCATTGGCTATTTTATTTTACATTATTTCACTATATGCCTACGAATTTTAGAACATGATTATCCAAAAATATTTTAATTCTTAATTAAAGTTTTTGTTTTTCAATGATCAAGATATATTTTTCTGAAGTAGCTTAGTCATTCCACCCAAATAATACAGATTTTTCCAATGATTCCTATAACCAACTACCCAAGTAAAATTGCTTTGTATTCTAATGATGCTGTTCAATGATACCTATATATAGATAAATGATAGGTTAGGTTAGGTTAGAGTGGCTGCCAGCGATTCGCCAGCACACTTAGACCAGTTTTTGGTCCATTGTGATACCACATGGATTTCGTCCATTCACCTTCCTTCTTTTGAGGAAACCAATTTGAGCTTTTAATGAAGTGGAGGAGACTTCTCATATCCGTTTTTGTCAAATCGTTGAGAATTTGAAAGAAGTAAGCTCCCAGATGAAGCTTTTTTTTGTTTAATAGGGCCAGGCAGTTACAAAGATGATTAAGTATTGTTTCTTCTTCCACTTCTTCCATACAGCTCCTGCAAAAACCGTTTAAGTGAAGGCCTAGCCTTTCAACGTACCTGCCAACTAGACAGTGTCCAGTGACGACACCTAAGGTGGCGCTAATGAGTGGTCTAGCGAGAGAAATCAGTCCGATCTTCATAAATCCAGCTTTGGCCAAATTTGTTTGTTTGGTAGCGATAGGTATACCTAGTGAACCCCTATCGGGTACGGCTGATAGTTAAGTTCCATGTCTGGCGAGTTCATCAGCCTTACGTTTTATGGAATGTCACTGATGCCCAGACACCCAGCATAGGTGAATGTTAAAATGCTCTGACATATTTTGCAAAGATGAGCGGCAATCAAGGGTTGTCTTTGAGTTTGTTGAGACTGGTTCCAAGGATTTGATACATTAAACAAGCTAGTGATTCACATTCTTGACAGCCCTTTAAGTGAAAGCAAGATACGCGTTTATGTTCAATTTTTAATACTACGGGTATTTATGCAACGTCGGAAAGTCATCGTAATCGTTGTAAATATGGTAAACTTACGACGTGGTAAGTGAACTTTCAAATGGGAAATCGTTTACAATAATATCGGAAATTTCGCACACGAATTGGGTTTGTAAACTGAGATGGTAAACGGAGTAAACTCTTGAAATGCTATTTTGACATTTAATCAGTCACTTTTACACATCAAATATATTATGCGCTCAACTGAAAAAAAAATATCGAGAAAAAAAAGAGAAGAAAAGAAACAAATTCTATCTATTAATAAAATAATTACTAAAATTTGATTAAATTCAGTGGTTCATGACATTATTTATGCCCGGTTTTTCAGTGCTGAGTTAACTCTGAATTAACCTAGAGTTTACTAACACTGGCATAAATGTAATCCAGAGTTAACTCACGAAGCAGTTTTTCAGAGTAGGATTAAATTTGACTCTGTGTGTGGAGATTAGCACTCATGTTTTATCGATTTTGCTGTCAAAAAGTTATCGAAATGTCTGCAACAGCTCAGTTATCAGTTGTATGGTTTCGTTTTCCCTAAACAAATGAAAATGCTTTTGTCACGATCTTACAAATCTTTTCTTCTTAAAACAGTCAAATTAAATTTTTGAGTCGGTTAGATCTGAATCAAAATATATCGCACACGTATTTAGTTTACAAAAACGTAATAAAATGTCCACATAAATGGAATTGAAAATAATTGTTTGCTTGGTATTTATCATCTGTCAAAAACTTATGATCATTTAATCCCAGAGTTAACTCACCAAATATGCTGGGTTAACTCGAAGTTAACTCTGGATTTAAATTGACTGAAAAACTAATTTCTCGAGTAAAGGCCCGAAATTAGGATGAACTCGCACTGAAATATCGGGCCTTATGTGGGAGACAGACTGCTAGTATTGATACTACGGTATTAATATCATAGTATCAAGAATACCATTACCCATGACACACAGATATACTTAGTACAGCATGACATTAGTACATACATATTTATATTTTTACATTGAAACGTTATTACAAAAAAAAAGTTGCAAAATGAGTTTTGATAATTTGCTTCTGTGCTACTTTAATAATGTTCAAAAAATACTAATAACAGAAAGTGAAACGAAGCGGCTGAAAATGGCTGCTTTCAGAAGCAAGAGAAAATTAAATTTGTATCTTCGAATGTGGAAGCATCGGAAGAATCGAATTCGTAGCACTTGATCCATAAAGTTATATTTATAAAGTGTAAACATTTTATTCTTTTAGGTGGAGCTATCTTCGTTTTGGGAAAAAGATGTCCCAAAATTTAGAGATGATTTTATAAATTCATTTCGTTTAGATCGAGATACGTTTCATTTCCTCGTTCAACATTTCTTTTTGGAAAAGAAGGAGACGAATTGGCGTTCTCCTATTCCGTTGCAGAAGAGAGTCGCTATATAGCACTATATTCTTTAGGGTCTTCAGCAGAATACAGGATCATTGCAAGCCTTTTAGGTGTTGGGAGATCAACTTTTGGTGAAATTACGCTGGAAGTATGTCGACAAATATACAGGGTTTTCCAACAAACAATACAATTTTAAAGGTCATACTCTTCGCTGCAGTGGACTATCGCTACAGATTTACTTATATAAATGTTGGAAGCCCTGGAAAATCGCACGATTCAACAATTTTTGAATGCTCTAATATAAAAAAAGCAGTACCAAAACAATCCAATATTTAGCAAATATAAACGAAATATTGAATGAGTTGATGTAACAATACTTTTACTTGTGGATTCCGCTTTTTAACTATCCAAATATCTCATGAAACCATTTCCATATAATGCTCAACTATCAGAAAGTGAAAAAGAGTTTAACATTTCAAAATGCAGACGTGTTGTTGATAATGCATTTGATCATTTAAAAGGACGATTCCGCAAGTTATCAAGAGGCCTTGAAGTACATATAAATAACGCCCTATAATAACACAAGCTTGTGGCATTATACAGAACATTTGTAATGCTAGAAATGTTCGCATAAATGGAAATTGGTTAAAAGATCTATCAAAATATGAAAAGCAATCTGGCAAACCCCAACCAAAAAGAATTAGAGCGGCTGGAGAAGAAAATTGCAGAGAAGATGGTTACAAAATAAGACTAGCTCTTGCAAAGTACTTCAGTAAGATTTTTAATTATTTTATTTCATTTTATATTTAATTTTTTTCCAGAATGGCATTTAACAGTTTTTCCTGGACTTCATTGTTTTTTTTCTAATAATTCAATTCTTTTTTATCGTTTTAATGCACTAATTTGAAAATATTTCATATTGTCTTGATTCTTCTTTTGCCAATTTAAAAATCGTTCGTTAATGCTCATTTTATATTTCTTTCCAGTGCTACGTGGTGGATGTGAAGTTGCTAGCCCAGAAGTGGACGGAATAACTGGTGAAGGAGAACTGAATATATACCGTCATCCATCTCTGATAAATGTCTTCGTAGTCGCAGTCAAAAGTTTCATTTTGAACATCACAAATATCTGTGCCCAGTAAAGAAACTTAGGTATATTATTATATAATTGAAATATTAGTGAATCTGTCTTACCAATCTATTCTATGATTAGATCCTCAAAGCGGTTACTTTTGAAATGACCTCGGAAATGACCAATAAAATAACTTATCACCTTGTAGTGTTCCCATTCTGAGGAAGTGCCACCGGATGGCCCAACTTTTTTCTTTTCAGATCTAAAAAACATTTTATTCATTCAATCATAAGAATAAAGTAATAAAAACAAGTACATACCTGCATTGTTTTGTTAAATTGTTTATTCGTGTTCGTAGTTCCTGGGGTGTTAATATTAGGTCTGTTCCCGTACAAAATATATTTACTGATTCTTACTGATTTTTACTGAGTTTTACTTATTGCCGTTCCCGTACGCAAAAATAAACATTTAATCAGTCACTTTCACACATCAAACGTTTGCGCTAAACTGAAAAAAATTATCGAGAACGGAAACAGAACAATAGGAACAAAATTCTATCAATAAATAAATTACTAAAATGAAATTGAATTCAGAAAGTTACCGTATTATTAAGTGGTGCAGTTTTAGGGTCGTTCACGAAACGTCGTCGTAAAATTATAATCTTTCTCACGTAGTAAAATTACGACGTTGCATGAATACCCTTAATACTAACTTTGGGTTGTGGTATACTATGATTTCAACCAATACCATAGTATTGATACCAGCAGTCTGTCTCCCACATTAGTGGTACAGTTTTAGGGACGAAACGTCTTCGTAAACTTATATAGAATTATTCATAAACTCGTTATACACTACTTAATCCTAATAGAGTAAAAAGTTATGCACTCCTTAAAATGCCTCTAAACGCAAAAACCTTATTCATAAAACCAAAGAGAATATAATACATAGAGTACGCATCACAGCTAAAAATGCTGTAGCCGTCATAGACGCGGGCGGTAAGGGCGAAGGGGAATTTCCGTATTTCGTTTTGTGGTGTCTGTGTTCGTGTTTGATACACGAACAATGCTATATGTATATATGCTATTGCAATGTAACATCTTGCGGTTGAAACGAAGAATGAGAAGAGGAAAGAATAAAAAAAAAATTCTGGCGAAAAAATGTAAGCATGTGCAATGTGCTCAAACATTTTCATTTCTCAGTTCATTCTTATTTTGAATATCAAAGCGAAAAGTGAGCAGTATGAGCACCAAAGCAGCAAATAATCGGCCGTCCGGCAATCAATTTTGCTATGTTTGCAAAAAATCTAGACGAAGTCACGCATCTTTGCAATTGTTTAAATTTCCTAATGTAGATACAATAATGGGGCAAATTTGGAGGGAGAAGTGTAAAGTAACGCTGGAAAATTATAATAAAAAATTATTTATATGTCAGGATCATTTTTGCAGTACGTATATTGGAAGTAAAAAACTCAAATTTGAAGCTATTCCAACAATTACTTCGCAAAATGATTCTGAATATATGGATATGGATTATGATTTCCCATCTGATAACCTCCCTTCTTATAGTGCACATTGCGATGAGGTCGTGTGCAGTAAGTGCGAAAAAAATATTAAACTTGTAAATTTTTACAAACGAAAAATGAGCAAGTTGCAAAAGAAAAATAACCTTTTGGAAAAACGTTTGAAAAATAATAAAGGCAAAAAACTGAAAAGGGGATCTGGTGTGAAAACTTTAGGAGCAGCGATAGATTCCTTGCCAAATATCAGCAAAGAATCTAAGACATTTTGCAAACTCCTCATTTCTAGCAGGCCAAAAAAATATTCCGAAGACGCCAAATATCTTTCTCAAAATATTTTTTATAAGTCCCATTCCACATATGTGTTCCTTAGAGATAGACTGAATTTGAATTTGCCACATATTAGCTCGGTAAACCGTTGGTCCCCAATAAAATTTCTTCAGCTGGGCTTGAAAAATAGCGCTTTTGAATCCTTAAAGCAAATGTTCATGGAGCTCAAAGTAAAAGGAGACACACAAATGGTGCTGTCAATGGATGAAATGGCCCTTAAAAGAGAGCTCCGGTACAACAAACATATCGACTTGATTGACGGATTTGAAACAAACGGAAATACGCGAAGCAATGCAATTGCAAAGCAAGCTTGTGTGTTTATGCTCCGATCCATATTTTCAAATTGGAGCACAATTTTGAATTATTTTGTTTCAGAAAAGGGTTTGAATTCTAAAACACTCACAGAGATTGTTAAAGATAACATTTCTCTTGTCAGCAGTTTTGGTATATCTGTTAGAATCCTTTCATGCGATCAAGGCTCTTCGAACAGAAAATGCTTCAATGAACTTGGTGTTACCGTAGTAACCCCATATTTTGAGTATGGAGGTCAAAGAATATTTTGCGTGTATGATTTTCCCCACTTAATAAAGTCCCTTCGAAACAACTGGTTGGAGTGTGATATAGAAACTCCTGATGGAAGAGCTAGTTTCAGTGTTGTCAGAGAACTATGGGAAAGGGAAGAAAATGCAAGAACCAAAATGTGCCCAAAATTGACTAGGCAGCACATTTCTCCAAATTCTTTTGAGAAAATGCGTGTCAAATTTGCCACTCAAGTATTCAGCAAAACAGTTCAAGCTGCAATTAGAACAATTTGCGATACTGTTGGATTTAAAAAGAATACAAAAGAAGTTGCTCTATCAACTGCTGATTTCATACAAAAGGTAGATAAAATTTTTGATTGTATGAACAGTGGAGCTCTGCATTCCGATAATTTGTATAGATCTGCTTTGCAACTCAACAGTCAATCCTACACTTTTATTGGCGAATTTTTAAAATACATAGAAAACGTAAAGTTTGTAGATCATAAAAAGCAAAACCATGTATTCTTTTTGAATGGTATAAAACAAACACTTTTATCGGTGCTTCTGTTTGCTGATGAAATTTTACCATATAAATCTGAGAAGTTTTTTCTTTTGACAAAGCGATTCAACCAAGATAAGCTGGAAAATACTTTTGCAGTTTTAAGGCAGAAAGGCGGAAATAACACTAATCCATCTGTCGCTGAGCTTAATAACACGCTTGCAAAAATAATGACGTGGAAGATAGTTCAGTCAAGTAACAATAGCAATTGTGAAGAAGAAGATATAGATTCCCCAATACAAATAACCCCAATCGATTCAACAAATGACCACTCTTGTATTTCAATAGATAAAGATAATGAGACAGGATCGGAATTTTGCGATTTGAGTGTAATTGAATGCTCTGATTACTTTTTGGATGATTTCGAAAATTCTATCAATATAAACTTGGAGTTAGTCTCGATTAGATATTTTGTGGGTTATGTTGCTTTCAAAATAATCCCAAAATTAAATTGTGAAAAATGTGACAAAGAGCTGAGAAAAGAGGATGAAGTCATCACCGCTCCAAGTGAGCTTTTTATTTTCCACAAAAATTACCGAACGTCTTCTGACTTCGGAAGCTTAGTTGCCCCTTCAAATTCCCTAATGGAAGTTTGCAAAACCCATATTCTTGTTTTTCACAGTTTTTTTAATAAACATGCTGAAAAACTTAAAATTAAGGAGAATATAAAACAATTATGCCAAACTGCTACACCCGATTGGTTCGTTGGGGAATGTGGAGTTCACAAGGACAGTATATTGGACTTCTTAATATTAGTTTTATTGCATAAGCATTGTAAATGGGCGGTAGACAAGAACAATAACAACAAACGAAAATTAAAAACAATTGCTGGCCAGTAAAAAAAAATTAAAAAAAAGTCAATGCCAAAAAAAAACATATAAAGAGACTACAATCCGCTGTGCGAATGTTGATTACCCTATCCCATTCCATCCTCATATTCAACATCCTTAAAAAGTGGTCGTTGCTTTTATACAATATATGTAATGGTTCGAAAAAAAAAAAACATATGAGAGGCTACAATCCGCTGTGCGGATCGTTGAATACCCTATCCCATCCCATCCATAAAATTAATATCCTCAAAATATAGACCTTATGGCGATGAAATACAGAAAATGACATTGTCACAATATATTGTTCAGACAGTTTAACAAAATCTTTTGTGGTTCGACAAAAAAACAACGTTTTTCTATTGCATATGCCTTGGGGTAAGGCATACAAATGGTTTTTGTAAGAAAACGCCCCCAAAATGTGGGCGTAGGTGAAAATGAGCTATGGACAAAATGTTTATATTACCATTGCGGAAGTATTTGCGTCAACATTTTTTTTCGAAAGTTTTACAATTTGGACAAAAAGCGTTTTTTACTAAAAACGCCCCCAAAAAGTGGGCGTGGCAAAAAACTTTGTATGGACGAAATATAGATATTAGGATTGTCTAAATATGATGCTCAGACACTTTTTTTGAAATTCCTTACGGTTTGGATTAAAATTACGTTTTTCTAAGAGGGGGCGTGGCAGTGGGCGGATTTCAAAAATGTTTACACTTGTTCTGCTTCGTCAGCCAGAGAGTCTATATACCAAATTTCAACACTCTAGCTCCAAATTTAAGGCCCAAAAATCGGTGACACACAGACGGACGGACGGACAGACATGGCTTAATCGACTCAGCTAGTGATTCTGAATCGATCCATATACTTTGAGGTATATGTATCGAAATTATTTCTCTATGTTACAACTTAATGTCAAAACTAATATACCCCTATGGGATAGGGTATAAACAATGCTTGTCTCCTGCATATGATATGGGGTAGGGCATACATATGGTTTTTAGCAAATAATGCCCCAAAAAGTAGGCGTTGGTAAAAATGCCCTATAGACGAAATGTTCACATTAACATTTTTGAAGCGTAAAAAAGCTACCTTCGCTTCAAAAATGTTAATGTGAACATTTCGTCTATAGGGCATTTTTACCAACGCCTACTTTTTGGGGCATTATTTGCTAAAAACCATATGTATGCCCTACCCCATATCATATGCAGGAGACAAGCATTGTTTATACCCTATCCCATAGGGGTATATTAGTTTTGACATTAAGTTGTAACATAGAGAAATAATTTCGATACATATACCTCAAAGTATATGGATCGATTCAGAATCACTAGCTGAGTCGATTAAGCCATGTCTGTCCGTCCGTCCGTCTGTGTGTCACCGATTTTTGGGCCTTAAATTTGGAGCTAGAGTGTTGAAATTTGGTATATAGACTCTCTGGCTGACGAAGCAGAACAAGTGTAAACATTTTTGAAATCCGCCCACTGCCACGCCCCCTCTTAGAAAAACGTAATTTTAATCCAAACCGTAAGGAATTTCAAAAAAAGTGTCTGAGCATCATATTTAGACAATCCTAATATCTATATTTCGTCCATACAAAGTTTTTTGCCACGCCCACTTTTTGGGGGCGTTTTTAGTAAAAAACGCTTTTTGTCCAAATTGTAAAACTTTCGAAAAAAAATGTTGACGCAAATACTTCCGCACTGGTAATATAAACATTTTGTCCATAGCTCATTTTCACCTACGCCCACATTTTGGGGGCGTTTTCTTACAAAAACCATTTGTATGCCTTACCCCAAGGCATATGCAATAGAAAAACGTTGTTTTTTTGTCGAACCACAAAAGATTTTGTTAAACTGTCTGAACAATATATTGTGACAATGTCATTTTCTGTATTTCATCGCCATAAGGCCTATATTTTGAGGATATTAATTTTATGGATGGGATGGGATAGGGTATTCAACGATCCGCACAGCGGATTGTAGACTCTCATATGTTTTTACGAAATTTACTATCTTCTCAGCTTCATCGAAACTTTTTTCAAATCAGTTGGCATCCTTCTTATAAGTGCTTAACGATTCGAAATGCAATGACTGCTGTTTCTTCCTGGTGCAATTTTTTAATTTTTGACACGACCCCTTTAACCCTTCCTACCATTGCTGCGGCTCCTCCGTCGATAGATATATCAATACATTTATTTTCAATTTTCGAAAATTAATTTATTCATTTTTTTGCGAAAAAATGTTTGTAATTGCAAACTTACAAAAATTATTTTTGTGTTTTACTATTCTTAATTCAAGAAAGTCGCGGAACCCTGAAAACTGTAACGATAAATTTGGGCAACGAAATCGAAATAAGAGCAATAATAAAACATTGTATTCTGTCTGCAGAAAAAAATAAAAATAAGAACCACCAACAACTAATAATCAAATGCGACGTAAAGAAGATGGCGCAAAAATACAAAGAGCAAACATACAGCACAATAAAAGAGTTCGTAAACCACAACAACACAACAAAAAAGATTTCGTTACAAAAAATAAAAATAAATTTGGGTAGCTCAACACAGGAGTTGAACTCGCACCGAAATCATGAGAGTCGGACGCTCTGTCCTCTACGCCACCAAACTGATCGAATTTGAGTTGACAAAATACTTACAAACGTAAAATGAACCAATGTGAACACTGGGGTATCAATATCAGTACCCCACATAGAAAATTTTCGTTGTATGAGATGCGCACTCTATGTATTATATTCTCTTTGATAAAACTTATACAACGTTGAATAGAGGCTACACATCCTAAACCCGTCTGATGGTTGAATAGTGTCTGTATAAGGGTATATATAATCAGCCTTATTCATAAACTCATTATAAGGAGTGTATAAAGTTATGCACTCTTTAAAATGCCTCTAAGCGCAAAAACCTTATTCATAAAACTTATGCAACGTTGAATAGAGGTTGAATAAGCTAAACGCGTTTGAGGGTTGAATAGTGCCTGTATAAGGAAATTTTATTATTGAAATGACATTTGGACAACATTTGTGAAAAAAATCATAAACAAATTAATTTGAAGTGAAAACGAAAATAAATAGTTTAAAATGCCTTTTAATTATAGTTCTTTTGTGCAAGACATAAATACAATTAACAATATAGGATTAAAAAGACGAAAACAATATAAAGTTCGATTTAACCCTATGACGCTTAGAAACAAAGATTTTCGAGCCAAGTATAGATTTACTAAAGCAAATATGAGAAAATTAATTGATATTGTACGAGCAGATATTGGCACGGACAAAATAGGAGGACATATTTCTGCAGATCTGCAAGTAATGGCTGCTATACGTTATTTGGGGCGAAATGAGGTATGTATGGCTTTCAAATCATCTCAACAAAATTTGATTGTAATTTATATGTATGGATTAAGATTCAAGACGACGGTGCAGACATTCATGGATTTAGTCAACTTACACTTTGCAGAATATGTAAACGCGTGGCAATAGCGTTTGCTTCCAAAAGGCCTAGATACGTGAAAATGCCAACAACAGTATCTGAACAGATAACAACAATGAATAAGTTATTTGATATTCGCGGATTTCCACAAGTGATAGGTACCATTGACTGCACCCACATTAAAATTCCGAAAGTTGGTGGCCCGTCAGGACAATACTACATTAATAGAAAGGGATACTATTCGCTTAACGTACAAGTAGTGAGCGACGCATCTCTTCAAATCAATGACATTGTTTGCCGCTGGAGAGGAAGTACCCATGATTCACGAATTTTTAGGGAAAGTTGCATCAAACAGCGCTTTGAGGCTGGTGAATTTATGGGTCGTCTGCTTGGTGATGGTGGCTACCCTTGCACAAATATTTTGTTTACCCCACTTTTGAATCCTCGAACGGATGGTGAGAGGCAATATAATAGTGCTCATATAGCAACACGTAACACAGTAGAAAGGTGCTTTGGCGTTTGGAAACAGAGATTTCGAATTCTTCTGTCTGGTATGAGGTGTTCCTTAAAAAATTCGAAAATCACAATCATCGCATTGGCAGTATTACCCAACCTTTCAATCGATTTTAAAGACGAGCTCTTATCCGAAGATATATACCAACAAATTCAAAAAATATAGATACAAATTAATCATAATTTAACTTTTTTCAAATTTCGTAGATTCCATAGATGACAACACTCCACAAGAAAATCCATTGGAAAGTCAGGAGGCGTTCAATAATCTCAATAAAACACATCTCAACGGTTGTATAGTTATACAGTGCATAAGTATTTATACAGCCTCTATTCAGGGTCGGACAATTTCTTATTCATAACATATTTCCCCATCCATAGTAGTTATACAGGGTTTGTGTCAAATAAAGTACCAAAAAGCTCGGCAGAGTTACCAAGGGATCATTTTTATGGTTGCGAAACTCATGGTGATAATTTTACTTTCTACATTTTTATAAGTTCTTGGTTACACGAGCGCAAAAAAGTATCAATTCACGAATGAGAACGGATGATTTTTAGAAAGAAGGAAAGGGATGGAACAAAATGCCAAGTTTCGTCATTTTCCTCATCTTCAGATAGTGAGTTTTGCGTTAAAATTCATGTTAGTAATTCTTTTTTGCGCTCGTGTAACCAAGCACTAACATATTGATGACTTATGTTGACTCAATAACATCGTTTACAATGTTGAGTCTGTAGGTAAAGAATAATTACCATTTGAACAAATTAAACAGTGAAACACAACTGCTTAAATAAAAAAATACCCTGGATGATATTTTTCATCTTACAAAAGATGCTTTGGTAGCCCTGATGCTCAGCCGTCTGTGTATACAGAAATGAAACAAAATTATATACCCTTTTACAGGCACTATTCAACCATCAGACGCGTTTAGGATGTGCAGCCTCTATTCAACGTTGTTGAAGTTTTATGAATAAGGTTTATGCGTTTAGAGGCATTTTAAGGAGTGCATAACTTTAAACACTGCTAATAATGAATTTATGAATAAGGCTGTATATCTTTTTACATCTACTCCATCGATAAAGTGACAGCTCTATTCTCTACTGAAACACAGCTCTGGCAACGCTACGTGTTGTAATTCAACAAAAACACCAAAATGAACTCGAAAGAATTCATCCTTCACGATGCAACTAGCTTCATTTCGTGGTAAACTGGATACCAGCTGGTCTGGTCAGAGTGACAGACCTACCTTTTGTATTTATCGTCGTCGGACTTTTATCATGTTCTTCGCCGTCTGAGAGTTCGTTTTGTAGTTTCTTTCGTATTTTGCGCATTGTTTTCCGTTTTCCCGTGAAGTAACAAAGAAGATTATTGTGTATTTTCTTCCAAGTGAAAAGTGGATTATTCGCTGCACTTCAGTGAAACATATTTCCCTGGTCAACCGGAAAGTGAAATTATAGTTTTAATAACAACAAAAAAAACTAAATCCCAAAGAATACAAATGGCGTTTTGTACAGTTTCTCATAAATTCTAATTAGAAAGAAGCCAATCAAATTTATTTTTGTTTTTCCATTCGTGCACGACTCCTTCAGGTAATTCTTAATTTAGGAATTTCAATTCAGTGATTGTCGACTGAGTTGGTGCATTCCTGTCGTGGAACGAAGGACGGTACAAAAAATGTGAAAAACGAAATAGTTTCTATAATAAATATAGAAAAGGAACGAGAAGCAAACAAAAAAACACAGAAAACATGAGTGAACCTATGAAAGCCGATGCTCTGCCCAAGAGGGGCCACGTTAACGAAGGTAAGGTGATTCCAGGGTGCACAATTGCACATATTGTTGGTGGAACAATATCTCTTTGTTTCCATGTTAATCTTCAGATATAAAAAAATTAATTACTTATCAAGTATCACATAATTATAGTGTAGAAACTTTCACTTTAATTTTGTTTGGGAAAACTGAAAGGAAAGCCGCATATGGACCACAAATCTAACATCTTGGGGAGAAAGTGACTTCTGGTGGAGTTTTAATCAGCGATTTAGAAAGGCTTTGCTGGTCGTTGTTGTTGTTGTGTGTGAATTCTTAAGACGCTTAGAATTGCAGAAGTGTCACAGGGAGTGATAATTTAAAAATCCCCTTTCAGTCGTTTATGTGCTAAAGCTTCATAAATGAAACATTGAGGAAGGTTGGCGGTATGTAATGTATGTAGGTTCTTATCTCGTGTGTGGCTTAGTTGTGTCATTTAATAGAATTATCTGGAATTTAACTTTGAAAGGGAATGGCAATTTTGTAAGCCCTTTTAGTTTTTGATTCATTTTATGGTTTTGCATTGATTTTTGTTGTGAAGACAAAACAGAAGCCTCTTAAGCTTGGCGTGTGTAGTACTCAGTAAAGGCACTTCCCTAGGTAATGAAAGGTCAAACATAATGTGCATAGTCATTTGAAAGGTCAATGATTTACATAAAATATAAATTCCACCCACCGATAGTTTGTGCAACAAGATTATACATATTTCCTTGAATGGGTACTGAGGTCGTTCCTTCAAGACCCTGGCAATCATTGTAGGTAATCTTGCTCACGTTGAATCTATTATCATAAAATTCAAAAAAAAAGAAAGAAAGAAAGTGTAAAGTAGACAAGTATTGTCGCCAAGGCCCATACTCAAAGCTAGCCAATGATAGAACTTGGTTCTAAATAAGGACATTTCATGAATTACCATGTCAGAAGTTGGTTGGAAGGTTCAGTTAGCAGCGCTGTATACAATGTACAATTTTTCACAAAGGTGAGACGTGTCTCCCTGAACCACTTGGCTCTCTCAATTAGTCTTTCTTGCTGATTAGCAGCGGTCATGTAGAACTGGACACTGTTACATGCATTTTAGACAGAATCAACTTATTCTTCGTCTCCGCAGTTTCGGTAGAACCAATTTTGAAAGACTCCTAGCCGTTTACTATGATGTAGCATCCGGTTAAAACGAACAATCGGATTTGGTTTCTGCCAAGAGATACAAGAGGTGAATATCCTGCCATAGCGCGGTATTCTTGGTTCGAAAGTGACAACATCTACGTTTATTTTCTTTAATACTCCTCTTGCGAGAGTCTGACAAACAACCAAGATTAATACCACCATGAAAAGCTTCTTAAATTTGCCCTTTGGTTTCGGTGTTAAACAGGAGAACCCGCTATCATGCATAAAATTCACAAGCACACAAATCGTTATGAGAAAAAGCTAGTCCCTGGGTACTAACGAGCCCTTTGCGCCAAAAGGATCCAAGAACCCTACAAGACAAGCGTGGAATTCTTGGTTAAAATGCACGAAGTTACAACACCTAAGTTCACTACTCCACTTCGTGCGAAAGTCTGGCAATCATCCAAGAGTAACACTGTTATGAGAAGCTTCTCAAATTTGTCGTTCGGATTCGGCGTTAAGCAGTAGGTAGGTACTCTTCTTTGTGAAAAAATAATAACTTCGCACACAGCCGTTAATGGCAGATATATTTCATGTCTTACTAGTGCTGCACCATTGTTCCTTAGCCAAACTTGTAATGACACCATTAATAAATCTCTGGCATAAGTAACAAAATTATGTTCCCAACTTTAAAATGAGCAACTGAAGGCAGTTAGCTAAGGAACGGGCTAATAAGGGAGGCATGTTGGTTAGCGCCACTTGAGTAAGAAAGGAAGGGACGTTCTACAATAATCCCGCTTCATTCGGTACAGCCCGTATTCGAATCGTTTTCGTTTTACATAACTCTTCACACACAGGCGGTTATCATATCATATTTTGTATTTAATCGCCCACTACTAACAATGGAAAGAAGTACAAATAAGTAGGCTATCGGTTTTGCGCGAACTTTTATCAGATTTTTATAACTGTAAGACGGGCCTTAACCGGCTAACCGTTTGTATTTCTTGCCAGTTGTAATGCATGCTTTGTAGCAGGGAAAGGCTTCCGCCATTTATTCATCACCATCATTCCCTTCTAATTTTCAAAATAAACAATAAAGTCTGTCCTTTCCGATGCTCTTATTTGCCTTGTAATAATATCGCTTTCAGTCTGGGCTCCAGATCCATACTTGTCTCTACGACAGAATGGATATGGAATGGTCGCGCTAGTCAATCCGTCAAGACATTATATTTATCTCTTTTAAACACGCCAAATTCGTTTAGATGGGACTAGGTAGCAAGCACAATTAATATATCATTAATGGTCCAACTTTTGGACATTCCCATGTTAGCATCGATCACTGTTAAACTCGTCCTACAACACCTAACCATCTTAAAAGGTAACATCAGATAAATATTGGCAATATTACTTGCAGAAGTCCAAACCTTGACAGCAATTCAACTTTTATCGAATTTGTGGCGCAGTCAGACTACATCTCAAGAATTGTATTCCTGCATACCTAACTAAAATCAGGATTAATGAGCCGACACGTATATCGGATGTTAACAGTCAAGCCGCCAAGTAAATTGGGAATTTTAGCTGTTCACTTTGTTTCCTGATGAGATATTGTATTGCCAACAGAAAAAATCAGGCCAAATGCAAAAAGGTGGAATGACTTGAGCTGCCGAGAAGCTAAAAGGTTGAAAGAGACCAATTTTCGAATCTACAAGACCAACCCAACAGAGGAAAGCCCAAAAATGTCCCAGCCCAGCCTCATCATCAGACAAAGCCAATCTGCTTGCATTTCGCATCCAGTTCCACGTTACCAGATTATGCCCAATCTCCTCCATGATCGAGATCGTATATTAGTCAATCGGACAAATCCACTTTGGTACTCATTCAGTTGCAAGAGTTGCACTTGATGGTCTAGATGGTATATCACCCATAATTCTAAATAGCTACAATTTTACGCTAATAAAAACACCGCGTAAGCTTTTCTATTAGTGCTACTCATCAAGACTTTTACCTTTTACCAAATGCAAAACTGCATTTGGTTAGTCGAAACACGAAAACCTCTCAATGACCTGTGTTTCGCAGGGACAAGTCCACTGGTGATTTGAGAAGTGAAACAAATCAATCCATCAATGTGGAGAAAGTAGATTGTTGCGCTTGATATTTCAAAGGCATTTGACAGGGTTTGGCATCGATTTTTAACAATACGCGCATTTGAAATTCAAATCGAGAATAGTCGTCTAATCAAAAGAATCCATGCTAGAAAATTGGGTCAGGTGTGTCATGGCAATAACAAACCAAATCAGCAGAACTTAGATATATTTTACACCAGCCCAGCTTCTACTTCTCTATAAAGCCCAAGTATAACCAGGTCTTGAATAATGTTTTCATGTTTGATTTCGGCTCGGAAACATACACTAAACATAATTGAATCTATCTAAAGTAGTGCAAACATGCAAACTTTTGCACAGCGAGTACTTGTAGGAGATCTATCTATTTATTACCGATATTAGAACGGCAGATGTTCAGAGGAGCTCATAGAAATTAACTCTAGACTCTCTGTGAAGAATGTTTTTCGTGTGCTTCGGCAAACTTATAATGTCCATAATCGATCCATAAAAGACCCAATATTCACTATTTGATGACACTCGCCCGTTGTTGATAGCAATGAATCGATTCGGTGACGTTCTCAATAACATGGACTGTCATATGGGACAACATGGGCGATTCTATGCAAAGATGTTGGTTTGAAGGCATACAAAATTCAGCTGAAGACAGAATTAAAGCAGGCTGACCTTCCGCTGTATCATTGTTTCAATGAATGGGTTCTCGAGAGACTTGCTGAAGATCCAACATTTTTTTCAGCAATCAGGCCCATTTCTGGTTCAATGGATACGTCGATAAGCGAAATTCTCGGATATGGGCCAAATTTCAACCGGAAGAGTTTCAAGTGCTGTAGTTACATCCACTCAAAACAACTGTGTGGTTTGGCTTATGGGCCGGTGGGATTGTGGGCCGTATTTCTTCAAAAATGAGGATGGCACCAACGTTACTGTTAATGGAGCTAAATGGAGTAAATGGAGGTTTGGCTTATAGCAGGCCGGTGGAATTGTGGTCCGTATTTCTTCAAAAATGAGGATGGCACCATCGTTATTGTAAATGGGACTAGTTATCGCGTCATGATAACGGACTATTTTTTTCCTGAAATTGAAACCCGAGATCTCGACAACATTTGTCTCCAACAAGACGGCGTTAGTTGCCACACACCCCGTGCAACAATGGACATATTGCGAGACCGCTTGGTGAACAATTAATTTCACGCTTTGGACCAGTGAATTGGCCAGCCAGATCATGCGATATCACACCGTTCGACTTTTTTCTTTGGGGTTACGTGAAGTGTAAGGTGTTTCTGGATAAGCCGGATACAATTGAAGCATTGGATGGCTACATTACCTTTGTTATTCGCGAGATACCGACGAATATGTTTGAATGCGTCATCGGCGCAGTTGCGGCCAAAGGGATTATCTTTAAAAAATGAATGTCAAGATTGGTTGTTTAGATTAATAATATTTTTTTTTGAATGGGAAATAACACAAAAAATTCGAATACATCGTTAAAAAAAACTTTTGATTGATCACCCTTTATATTTCTTTCGAAACGTTAAATTAAAGTTGTTTTGCGCGGTTTTGAGTCTGCTGACTGTAATCTCAGCTTCTCATATTCGTTTTCAGGTCTATGTCCCTCATCTTCCAGACGTGTATTCTAAACGAAAAATATGTTAAGCACATTGACTTCCAACCTTGACAGCATTATCGAGTATTGTAAATAAAACACAGTGTAATTCGATGCTTTCAAATCACAATGCTCCCTTCTGTCATTAAAGCGTAACAAAAATCTGGAGCCGTTATCCATGAATGTCATTTAGGTGGATGAAACCGAAGAACTTTCCATGCAAGACATGTGTTTTAATAACGACTTACATTGGAAAGACAACATATTCGAGGTCGCTGCAAACGCTGCGAAATACCTAGGTTTCCTAAATCTTCTGATCTATTCACAATATATAAAGCATTTATACGCCCTAAACCTGAGTTCAACGCCTACTTCTGGTCGAGTGCACCAAAAATAACATTGCACCTTCTCGATAGAATTCATATGCGTCCGACAAAGCTTATAGGAGACATAGGAATAGCGAACTCTTTAGTTTCACTTGAACAGCGTCAAAATATCGTCTGCTTTAATTTGTTTTATCGCAACTGCACCAACAAATAAAACAGCCAGTTGCATTGAAACCATTCAACAATTCAGCAGCAATACTCGCTACGGTATGAATGCAAATCAGTTTTACCCTCAAGCCTTCCTTCAGCGTACGCTTAATTATAGAGACACGAATGTGGAATGTTCTACCAAACTCCTCTGTTTTTCCTTTCCATTATATCTTTTAGTCATTTAAACTCAAGGTGCACCGGTAACTCCTATCTTCTTACCACCAATTACCTTAACGCACTGAGCTAAAACATATAAAGTGTATTTCTAACCCTTAGATCCTCTGTGTTTCACCCAAAATTGAAATGTTTCCAAAGGCATTTGAGCATCAATTGCTTCTACCCATTTCCATTATTTTCTGAAGAGGAGATTCCAGTAGTTCGGAATGTATTCCCCATCTTGTTTCAAAAATAAATACTTCAACGACGACAATCATAACATAATGCCTGCTAAGCATGTTATAACTCAGCACCTCGCCTAACAATCCACGAAATTCGTTTGCGTAGCATAACAATGAAATGCGCATTCAACGTGACAATGGTCAGATTAAGGCCAACAGCACGCAGCTGAGCAATAAAATTGAATTTATTACGCCCCAAGTACAGTGAATAAGAAAATAGATTCTTGATGATTATTTAACTTTAAGAGGTAGCATGTGACATCAAACCCAAGTGTTTCTATTTTAAAGGGATCCCACACTTTATTTCGACATTGCATTCAATTGGCAACTAGAACTATTTTCACATATACATCTATTTCTCTTTTAGTTTGCAAGGAATGGCTGGTGCGTGAAGATGGTGCCCTTGCATACAAACTCCAATCTCAAGAAAGTAAGTTGTCATATTCCCCAAGGTGTAATTTAATTCACTCAACTCTCCATTTAGTTAACGACTTTTACAAAGGAAACCGCTATCGTAATGAAGTTGTACGCAATGATTTTCCAACAGCGCTTAACGAACAGATCAAAGAGAAAGAAAATGCCCAGAAGCAGACAGAATGTTACAAAAAGTTTTTATCAGAACAGTAAGCTCCAGAAATTGAGGAGAGTAAATGAATCCATAATTAACTTTTTTTTTCTTCAGAGAAGAGCATGACAAACTTGTTGCTATGAAGATTTCCGATAAATTGGAGAAAGACCTCCTCGAGCAACGACAACGCGAACTGGAGGAAAGCGAACAGATGGCTGATCAACTTCAGGTACATCATCGAGTTCCTTCCTATCTCGTTGACGACGCGAATATATCATTTTACTTTCAGAGCATCTATGTCAATCTGCCAGCTCCGGGATCTCTTGAGGCGCAGCCAGATCCGTTTTACGTAAATGCAAGTATATCGGACAGTTCACACAATACCCGTGCATTCTCACAAAATCACAATTCACAAGAAAGGAACTCATTAAACTCGCACCACGAAGAGTATCAATTGCCAATCGATCACCTGCACATGAATCGACAGTCAAAAAAATTATCTCACAATTCTCTGCACGATACTCACGATGCACCACATGTCACAAGTCATATGAATCGTTCCAAGCATCATCACACCCAACAACAGTCGTTATCTGCAGATGAAATTATACAATACGTAGATCCTGTGGAGCTAACAAGTTTAGTCGGCTCCGAGGCCAGCAATTCACCATCCCACAATCACCCTTACAAGAATAATATCAATCAACGGTCGCCGCTTGAATTACCCAGCGACAGCCAATTAAGAGATGATTTTAATTTTCAGAAATTGTCACGCGATAATTTTGCGCATTTGGGAAGCAGCAACAGCTCACACCAGAGACTTCAGCACATGCAGGAACATGCCGATGATATTGAGCTATATGTTGATCCGAAACTGCAGGAAATCGGGCTTCCAATGGAGGAAATTAAGGAAATGAGCAAGAAAATCAAACAGGAGAAGAAGGATGAGGTGAGCAGATATGTTATTTGTTTTTCAAACATTCATAAATACTTCTGTTCCTTTAATCTTAAAATCTGAAGAAAACCTGTTTAGTCCCTATTCATTTACTCATTATCATCATCCGACGTCTTGCTGGGAATCGAAACCTCTGGCTGGAGTATTGGCGGTTATTCGTTTTACATGTATTACCCATCTTCAAAGTCCAATGCGGAGTTTTTTTTTGCCATGTCTATGTCGCTGTATAGCTTGTATTGTTCTTGATTGAATCTTCATCTCCATAGCCCGTCAACGCAAACGGGAGCAAAGGTTTTTCGAAGAATTTCCCCGCTTTTAATAAGCTCCATGCGTCGACGTCGTAGAGCAGAACTGCGATGAAAATTTCTTATAAGGTTCTCCTTAGTAGTACGAGTGAGGGTTTTTGTACTAAATTTCTTTCTTGGCCCGAAGATATGGTGGTTGGAAAAAATAATTCATCGTTCGGTTTCTGACGAGATGTGGTTGTCATTAACTCTGACAGCCGAGACGAGGTAGACAAAGTCCCGTAATACTTAAAAGTTATATCTGCAAATGGTGTCGTTTCTGTCTAGTTCGTCGATGTTGTGTTTCCTTTCGTGTTGACAGCATATAAAGGGTGGTCCAACGAAAACGTACGATGTAAATTGTAAATAAAACAAAAGGTTTTCAGAATATTAATATTTTTTCTATTATGATAGAAGGATCTATGACAATTATGTGTGAAACAAAATATCGGCCAAATACTCGCCACGGCTTCGGTGGCATACCTCTATCTGATGGTCCATATTTTCAATGACTCTGAGACATAGTTGAGGTTCATTGTCGTTAATGTGCCGAATGATCTCATCCTTTAGCTCTTGAATTGTTCTTGGCTTATTGACGTACACTTTTTCTTTTAAATATCCCCAAAGAAAGAAGTCCAACGGTGTCAAATTACATGATCGTGGCGGCCAATTAACATCGCCACGACGCGAAGTGAGACAACACGGCCATTGAATTTCTCACGCATAAGAGCCATTGTTTCGTTGGCTGTGTGCCAAGTGGCACCGTCCTGTTGGAAGCACTTATCGTCCAGGTCTACATCTTCAATTTCTGGCCACAAGAAGTCCGTTATCATCTCGCTATAGCGAACACCATTCACGGTAACTGCTTGACCGACCTCATTTTCGAAGAAGTACGGCCCGATGACACCGCCAGCCCATAAACCGCACCAAATAGTCACTCCTTGTGAATTCATCGGCTTTTCAACTAACAATCGTGGATTCTAATTTGCCCAAATGGGACAATTATGCTGTCGCTGAAGATGATTTTCTTTGTAAAGTCACCATTCACTTCAGTCTGTTCAACGACGCTTGAAATGTGCGCACAATTCTCCCGATTGTGGACACTGTTCGATTATGCTGACCAAAAAAATCACGAAGTGCACGAATTGCATTTTGATTTGAACGCCCATTTTCGTAAAAGGCTTCAACAATTTTAACGCGCTGCTCAATTGTGTACTTCTCCATGGTTGAATTTGTCAAACAAAGAAATGAACTCGCAATTAACATTGTGCATTATGGTTGGACCACCCTTTACTTGATCCCTCATTTACTGCAAAAGCCATTTTTGCCGCTTCCTTCCCTATAAGTATTAATTACGTTGAGTCCGACCAATGATGTCAATATCGTTGACGTATGCTAGTAGCTGTATTGCTTTATGGAAGATTGTGCCTCTGGTGTTGGCTCGGCAGTTTTGCACAATCCTCAGATCACAATCAGAAAAACGATGCAAAGGTTGCAAAAGGTCACACTTTCGTTTGATCTAATTTTTCTAATGAATTATGTTTCTCACCAAATCATCTCTGCCGGCTTTGTGTAGCGATGCCATCTCTAATATTTAATGGTTCTTGTTTGTTAGATTGTAGGTCGTCGCCGTTTAGCAGTTTGCAAAAGTATTAAAATTCTCAGCATCGACTGTGACTAGACTACGAATTTCCCTGGTTCACCTTAACAGGGTGTTGTTTTGGCTTGGCACGTGCCTTTGACGTTTAACACGTTGCTAAAACTAACGAACATCATAACTGAACTGACGCCTCTATTGAGGAGGACGTTTTACTTTCATCTGTCCGTTCAATTTCTGTCTCGTCGTAGCCTAGAAAGTATTTTCGACTCCTCTCCCTTATATTGCACGATGTCGAACTTTTCTAAAGCCATTTGGGTTGCTGTATCGTCGATGCCATCGCTTGATAAATATCCCCAAAATTTGACTAAGGAAGGGAATGAAGATTGGGTACAATTTTTACCAACAATTTTTGTCATTAACCAAAATATCAGTGAGACATGTCATACCCGAAGTTATTTAGTTGCGTAAATCATTCTTCGTGGCTTCTTCGGTTTGTTTAACTGGTTGAAATCTGATTGTTCATTGGATATGCTTGCCATTGCTTAAACGTTTACTGTTCTCATTTTAAAGTGAGGGACGAATATTTTGCCTCTGTCTCTATGCGACGTCGTTAAGTTTATTTGTACTTCTGTTGAGACCAGACCACATGTTGCCATAGTCCCCCGGAGATCCGAATGGACAATGAGTTGCGAGTTTTTCTCACCGTGCTAAAGAACGTGGACTCGCGTCTACCTCGTTTATCAAGGCTCCCAACATGAAAACGATTAATTCGATGTTCTCTGATGAGGCGAACCTATAACGCTCTAAGAATGATGGTATTGCGTAAGATGGACTCAGTGTCTATGAGCTGCAACTGCGTGTCTTTAGGTTGTGGATACGTAACGAGCCAAGATTTCACTAAGCTCTTCTGAACATCTGGCGTTATCGTACTTGTAATAAAGACAAAGATCGCTAAGAAGTCGAAACATGTTAGCACCTATGCTAGCTAGAAATTACGTGCCTTCATTACAGGACTGTTTGTTTCAATAAGTTATTATTGTTGAAGGAAGAAATTAGGAATACATTAAGTAAACTCTTTGCTATCTTTCTCTAACATAAAGAGTCCATAATTAAGGTTTCCTACTCTGCATGTAAAAATTTAACAATCAGCCTTTTTATATCACTAATAGGTGTTCTCCGCCTTTGAAATACAATGTCTCCATTAAATCTTGATTTTCTTGCTATTGACTCTTTCGAATTTCTCTACTAGGAACTAGCAAGACAACTACAAGAAATGGAGAAGCATAGCCGACTCACGTTAGAAGATCGCGATCGTCTCCTAGCTATTGAAGCGCAGGACAAAGAATTGGCGAAAATGTTGCAAGAAAGGGTAAACAAATCATGAAATACTATATTTCCATTAAACTGAAAAGTTTCGTTTCTTTTAGGAAAAAGCCAAAGCTAAACGAGCAAAAGAAAAGGCCCGACTGCGCAAACATCAGTATCAAAAAGAGTCCAACAGCTTACACTGCGGTCCGTTGCAACCACTGCCACAGGATTCTCAACTATCCACGTCCAGCTCAAAATCAGAAGAGATCGATCCCATCGATTTGGAAGCCTACTCCAATCCAAAAGATTTAATTTCACAAATTTCACACCAAAGAATTCAGAGTGAAAGTTTCCGCGGAAGCAGTGTCCATTCTACGTTAGACCATGGAGATAACAGTAAAGATGATGACATCTATACACTGCCAGTTGATAGCTGCGGTCCCAATCGTCCGGCTTCACTCAACCATACGTCTGAGAGCCTACAAAATCACTCGTTAACACGTTCGGAGCAGTTTTCAGTGAGTGAAATACAACACGAGCCACATGACAGTCTGCGCATGAATCATTCAATGACTAGTTCATATGGTATGTTATCTGAATCGTGACTTGTGTACATCAATACTTAACATTTGCTCGCTTACAGATAAAAATTCCGGTCCCGCTCCACCATACATGCCGATTCAAGGAACTCGGAGATGTAACTCGAACGAGGAACGAAAGAAAAGATCGAAAGATAAATGCACCCATCAATAAGTAGAACGTTTACATTCTTTTTGACCTGGAACTATTTGGAACCTCGGATTTCTTCAAACAAATACGTATACTTCGATAAATCAACAGAAGTAGATGTCAAAGTTGCATGCCTGAATGCAAAGTCGTGAGACAAAACCAACGCAGCTATTAAACTATCTCGAATATTTTGTTTCCTTTTTTTACAAACCCAAATTAATTTTATTTTATTTAATCTGCTGAATATCAAATATTTTTATTTAATGTATTGCTAACTATTTACATTTATCAAGGAGGCGTTTTGTTCTTCAATTTTATTTCGAATACTATATATATATATATATGAAAGGGTTTCAAATTTATATATCTGTTAACGTATTTAGTTAGAAATAAAAAGAGTTTTTTTTTATAAATGAAGTACTGAAAGCGAATGTTTTTGTTGGTCAGCCTAAGGATCCGTATAAGATGAGCATAACCTGTAGTGAGCAGAAGCTAGAAGGCTCTTCATTCCTTATCGACCTAACGGGATAGACGATTTATAAGGCTCCCGTTTTGCTACTACAAAATGGAATAAGGTAAGATGAAACTTTACGACCCTTTGTGAACTAAATTCCGGGAAAACGGGAGCTCCAATTTCAACAATTTTCTATAGCGATCTATGAGCCTTCTTAACATATAGTTATTTTTTATTATTTAAGTGGCGCTACAGTCCGGGACGAACCAACATGCCTCTTCAATTAGCCCGGTCCTTAACTAACTGCCTCCATTTGCGCACTCCAAGTTGATTTCGCTACGGAACGAAATGCCACTATAGCCAGCACACGGTTTCCTCACCTCGATATCCATAAGGGGACATGGCGGTCTCCAGATCAACGAACGGTCAACCAAATTGATCACATTGCGATAGATAAGAGGCACGCATCCAGTATTTTGGATGTCCGAACATTCCGAGGAGCTAACATCGACTCGGATCACTACCTTGTAGCAGCCAAGGTAAGAATGCGGATATCCACCACGCCACAACAATCCAGAAATACTGTGAAAAAATTTAATGTCGGAAGACTGCAATCGCAAGAGACCGCCAAGACCTTCGCACAACGCGTATCCCTTAACCTCTCGATTAACACCATACCACCAGCATCGAATGTCGAAGAGCAATGGCAACGATGCCAACAGGCCATTAGATCAGCCGCAACTGATGTGCTAGGTTTCTCGCGCCCACCAGCAAGAAACCCCTGGTTTGATGAGGAATGCCGACAGATGCTCGCAGCCAAGAACGAGGCCTACAAGGCTAAGCTGCAGGTGAAGACGAGAGCTGCCATTGAGCTCTATAGGCAAAGAAGAAGGGAAGAACATCGGCTTTTCAGCAAGAAGAAAAAAGAGCAAGAAAAGCGCGCGATCGAGGATATAGAGAGGTGCCACTCCAGGAACGATGTTCGCAAGTTTTACCAAAGTGTAAAACGTCAAAGCCAAGGATACAAGGCTCGAACAGAATCCTGTCGAGATGAACAAGGAAATATTGTAGTTGAGACACAGTCGATGCTGAGGATATGGAAGAACCACTTCTGCAGACTGTTAAACGGCGATGACGAACAACATTCCGCTGTCAGGCAGAACGAACCATTCAATATTGGCAACGACAGCGAAAACTGCCAACCACCCGACTTGAGTGAAGTGAGGATAGCAATATCTAAACTCAAGCTTAATAAGGCTGCCGGAAATGACGGCCTTCCCGCTGAGCTCTATAAGGCCGGCGGAGATGACTTGGTAAGTAACATCCACCAACTCATAAGCCAAATCTGGTCGGATGAAAATATGCCTGAAGAATGGAACCTCAGCATCGTTTGCCCGATCCACAAAAAAAAAAAAAAAAGGAGACCCTCTGAACTGCGCCAACTACAGAGGCATAAGTCTCCTCAACATCGCCTACAAGATCCTATCTGCCGTAATATGTGAACGCCTGAAACCGTTTACCAACAACCTGATTGGCCCTTATCAGTGTGGTTTTAGGCCAGGAAAGTCCACAACCGATCAAATTTTCACACTTCGGCAGATCCTGGAAAAAACTCAAGAAGTCCAAATCGATACCCACCACCTATTCATCGATTTCAAAGCCGCATATGACAGCATTTATAGAGACGAACTGTATAGAGCCATGTCTAGTTTTGGTATACCGCCCAAACTCGTCCGTTTGTGTAGGATGACGATAGAGAATTCTCGCTGCTCCATCAGGGTCGGAAACGACCTCACCGACACATTCGATACCAAAAAAGGATTTAGGCAAGGCGATGCGCTGTCATGTGACTTCTTTAATCTGATTCTTGAGAGAATTGTGCAAAACTCCAAAGCCAACACCAGAGGCACAATTTTCCAAAAGTCGGTGCAACTACTAGCATACGCTGACGATATTGACATCATTGGTAGGACTCAACGTGATGTCATAGCCACGTTTGCTAGTATAGAGAAGGAAGCGGCGAAAATGGGTTTAGCAGTAAATGAGGGTAAGACTAAGTATATGCTGTCATCACGAAAGGACTCACAACATCGACGAATTGGACAGAACGTCACCATTGACAGATATAACTTTGAGGTAGTACGGGACTTTGTCTACCTCGGCTCCGCTATTAGCTCTGACAACAACATCTCGTCAGAAATTAAACGAAGAATTACTCTTGCCAACCGCTGTTTCTTCGGGCTAAGAAGGCAATTTAGTAGTAAAGCCCTCACTCGAACTACTAAGGAAACCCTATATAAGACCCTGATCATCCCAGTCCTGCTCTACGGCGCTGAAGCATGGACCGTATCAAAAGCGGATGAAGAAATCCTTGGTAGATTCGAGAGGAAAATTCTTCGAAAAATCTTCGGTCCCGTTTGCGTTGACGGGCTATGGAGACGAAGATTCAACCAAGAACTATACGAGCTGTACAGCGACATGCCCCTGGTCAAAAAACTCCGCATTGGACGTTTAAGATGGCTAGGACATGTAGAACGAATGGACACCAATACTCCGGCTCGCAGAGTCTTCGATTCCCAGCCAGACGTCGGACGCAGTAGAGGAAGACCTCGCCTTAAGTGGCGCGCACAAGTGGAAACCGACCTCAACCAACTTGGAGTGCGCAACTGGAGGCAGTTAGCTAAGGACCGGGCTAATTGGAGAGGCATGTTGGTTGAGGCCCAGGTTCATTCCGGACTGTAGCGCCACTTAAGTAAGTAAGTAGTAAGTTGGTTGAGGTCGGTTTCTACTTGTGCGCGCCACTTAAGGCGAGGTCTTCCTCTACTGCGTCCGACGTCTGGCTGGGAATCGAAGACTCTGCGAGCCGGAGTATTGGTGTCCATCGTTCTACATGTCCTAGTCATCTTAAATGTCCAATGCAGAGTTTATTGACCAGGGGTATACCGCTGTACAGCTCGTATAGTTCGTGGTTGAATCTTCGTCTCCATAGCCCGTCAACGCAACCGAAGATTTTTCGAAGAATTTTTCTCTCGAATCGACCAAGGATTTCTTCATCCGCTTTTGATACGGTCCATGCTTCAGCGCCGTAGAACAGGACTGGGATAATCAGGGTCTTATATAGGATCTCCTTAGTAGTTCGAGTGAGGGCCTTACTACTAAATTGCCTTCTTAGCCCGAAGAAAAAGTGGTTGGCAAGAGGAATTCTTCGTTGGATTTCTGACGAGATGTTGTTGTCAGAGTTAATAGCGGTGCCGAGGTAGACAAAGTCCCGTACTACCTCAAAGTTATATCTGTCAATGGTGACGTACTGTCCAATTCGTCGATGTTGTGTGTCCTTTCGTGTTGACAGCATATACTTAGTCTTACCCTCATTTACTGCTAAACCCATTTTTTCCGCTTCCTTCTTTATACTAGCAAACGTGGCTATGACATCACGTTAAGTCCTACCAATGATTTCAATATCGTCGGCGTATGCTAGTAGTTGCACCGATTTTGGGAAAATTGTGCCTCTGGTGTTGGCTCGGGAGTTTTGCAAAATCCTCTCAAGAATCAAATTAAAGAAGTCACATGACAGCGCATCGCCTTGCCTAAATCCATTTATGGTATCGAATGTGTCTGTATAGTCGTTTCCGACCCTGATTGAGTAGCGAGAATTCTCCATCGTCATCCTACACAAACGGACGAGTTTGGGCGGTATACCAAAACTAGACATGGATCTGTATAGTTCGTCGCTATAAATGCTGTCGTATGCGGCTTTGAAATCGATATCAATTTGGACTTCTTGGGTTTTTTGCAGGATCTGCCGAAGTGTGAAAATTTGATCGATTGTGGACTTTCCTGGCCTAAAACCAAACTGATAAGGACCGATCAGGTTGTTGGTAAACGGTTCACATATTACGGCAGATAGGGTCTTGTAGGCGATGTTAAGGAGACTTATGCCTCTGTAGTTGGCGCAGTTCAGAGGGTCTCCTTTTTTGTGGATCGGGCAAACGATGCTGAGGTTCCATTCTTCAGGCATACTTTTATCCTACCAGATTTGGCTTCTGAGTTGGTGGATGTTACTTACTAAGTCATCTCCACCAGCTTTATAAAGCTTAGTGGGAAGGCCGTCATTTCCGGCGTCCTTATTAAGCTTGAGTTTGGATATGTATATCCTCACTTCATTTAGGTCGGATGGTTGGCAGTTCTCACTGCCGCTGCCAATATTAAATGGTTCGTTCTGCCTGACGGCGGAATGTTGTTCGTCATCGCCATTTAACAGTCTGCAGAAATGGTTCTTCCATATCCTTAGCATCGATTGTCTCAACTACGATATTCCCTTGTTCCTCTATACAGGATTCTGTTCGAGCCTTGTATCCTTGGCTTTTAAGGCCTTGGCGGTCTCTTGGCGATTGCAGTCTTTCGACATTAAATTTGTTCACAGTATTTCTAGTTTGTTGTGGCATAAGACTTCTTGCCTGGCACTTATAACAAATCCGCATCTGTATAGTCGCTGTTTCTGCTCACTATAACATGGTCCACAGTAGATGCCACAGTTTTTCATCCTCTTTTTGCCCGGCCCATCCCATCGTATTTCCTGGATGGCAGTAATGTCTGCTTTGTAGCAGTTTAGGGCTTCCGCTAGTTGTTCGCATGCAACTCTCCTGTTTAATGTTCTCACATTCTAGGTGTAGATACGAAACATATAATATATAGTTAGCGAAAACAAATTTTAAAAAAATAAAAATATTTTCTACCATTTTTTTTCTATAAGGGGTATCCTTACAGTTTATGTAAGCTCGACAGAAATGATGTTTTACATTTTTATGTATGAGAGAACGGTTAGTCAGATTCAGACCACTCATTCAAAAGCTGTAGGGTTGAGGCAGAAACACGCTAAATCAGAAACACCAATTGTGTTTAAGGTCATAGGTATTTGGTTACATCGAAATTCAAATGTTAGGTCTATCGGACACTAATCCTACCAGTCCTACTTTTCGGCACCTAGTGCTGGACTATAAGCAAGAAAGCGGAGCAAATATGAGGCAATTTAGAATAAAAACTCCTTCGTCGAATTTTTAGTCGAGTATGCGGGAAGGCGAATGGTTGAGAAGATACAACGCCGAAGTTTATGAGATGTACCAAGACATGGATCCAGTACAAAAAGTAAAAACACGTCGACTACATTCAGGCCTTTTGCGAATAAATTTCCCATGAAACTGTTCCCATTCAGCAATCTGATTTACATTGCTGACAAGGGAAAATTGCCGGGAAAATTTATTCCCTATAGGTTACATTGAAAAAAATCAACATTACGGCTCCAGCCAAGAGATTCTTCGGATCCCAGGGGCTCTATTATACAAAACGAAACGAGCGGCAAGTAAACGATACAGAGGTAAACGATAATTACGACAAAGTGCGATTGTGCAAAATGAGAAATATTTATGACAGATCAAGGAAAGCTATACGACTGCCAAATGCCAGTCTTAGGAAATTACGAGTATCGTACAACGTAGAACGATACAAGTTGTATGTAATCGAATTTCAACGAGAACGAAATGATTTCAACGATATTCGTTTTATAAAATATGGCCCTCGCTTTCGGTGTTCGAGATGGCAGGGAGGACTGAACTTCCGGTTGAAAGAATTAACAATCTTTGATGCCAGGCGGATTTTAGTGGATGACGGTAAGCAACGTGCCCAGGATCAAAGACAATTGTAGGGTCTGTCCTCAGGCATAGGTTTAGGTTAGGTTCAGGTTTTATGGGCTGTGAGGTTCAAGTGAGCCTTCAAACTCGCATAAGCCTACGTGAAAACTTTTGTTGAGGAATTTAGTACGAATTGGAAAAGAATTGTTGTGCTAGAGTAAAAAGTGATACTTATGTGATTTGTGCTATTCCATCTGCTCCAAAAAGATATTTACTCCATACGGTTTTACAGCAGAATCGGACGATATGTGTTATATTGATTGTTGCTAACTTCGTCAGGTCCTCGTAGTAGAAGCTACCGAGGAGTTTGCTACGGATGTTGCTGGTCGCGGGCAGTGAAACAGTGGGTGAGGGATATCCTCCTCGACGTCAGGATCTCTGCATAATTGGTGTGTGTCAGTTATACTGATCTTACGGGAGTGCTTACCGCTATAGAAATAGAAGTTGTATTTAGAGCTTCAATATTGTTAGATTTGCTGCTTAATTGTAATTGTGTGTGTGTGTATAGTTATTTTCTGCTTTTTAAAAGCAAGTATGGGTCAAGCCCTACTATCACATAAGGAGATACAGCTTGACGATCCTACTCTGGCTAGCTCGTCTGCTTTCTCATTCCCTGGAATGTTATTATGTCCTGGCACCCAGATAATTTAGACTTTATTCTGGTTAGGCTTTAGCTCGTGATTTCACTATGTTGGATGCCAGAGTTTTTATGGCCGCTTGACTATCTGCGTAGATGGAATTATCCTCTTGTGATATGTCCAATAATCTAGCCGATTCGCCAGGATGTGGGTAACCCGATTGCATTGGAGTAGACCCCAGAGGCCACTTCTGTTTCCATTTTAGACCCATCTGTATGGTCAGGCATGGTCGGGAGCCAGTTAAGTAAAGAGAGTACTTACGTCCCTACCATATAACGGTGTTAAATTACGTCGATTTTCTTATTTTCACCTACGGAATCACGGGACAGAGTATAATCAAATACTGAAAATCATCCAATATAGTCGATAACTAAATACCTCTGACTACCCTTTTTAAAGGTTAGATAGGTAAATACAAACGTGACAGAACCTTATTTTCGACACACCATTCTTTTATATACGTAAATGGAAAATAAATCCGAAAGCATTTTATTTGCAATGAAAATGTTTACAATTAAATGTACAAAGGTGGTATTAAATTATTCCAATTGGAATACCTTGGGGAAAATGTCAATGGGGAAAAAACCACATAAGCTCCAACGTAACACTTTCTCTATTGCATATTATGCCATGCTACCCTTGAGAAATTGAAATCAATGAAATTGTAAGCCACAAAAAAGGAAAACAAATCTAATGCGGACGCTTGTGAAGTGGATAGACATTAAATCTAATTATGCGAATTAGTCTACCTACAGGTGTATAAAACTGAAGACAATTTAGGGGAATTCTTTTAGTTTGTCTTTGATTCTGCTCAAACAATCGGAAATACAATAAATTTGAAAGTTGAATATTTTCAATCGGGTTAGTTATAATTCAATTTTAATCGTATAGCTATACATTGTATATTTAAAACACATTCGTCCGAAATTGTTCAAAAAAAAAAATTCAATTGCACATGCAGACTTTCTCAAGATAGCCATTTAAAGCTCTTATTTTTGTCACAAGTCAGTTTTTTTTAAAAAAAATAGAATAAAATAATAGTGCAAATTTATACAATATTTTATTGCAAAGCCCAGGGGGGTCATTCCGTAACTTTGAAAACGATTATCACTCAGACGGTAGGCTAGACCTCACGAGCAACCGCTCAATAATCGTCTGTGATTTGACGATTATTGTTTTAAGTGAAGCAAATAAAGTGATATCGCCGACAGCAACAACTTCTATTGATCTTACGTGATACAAGATGTACCGTCGACATATTATAGTCAAACGATAATCACTATACGGAATGAGGACCCATCTAAGATAATCACTTCTCACAATAGCTCTTGTCCCAAAAGGCCAAAAATCGAACAACAAATACAAAGAAACTTACTTACTTAAGTGGCGCTACAGTCCGGAATGAACCTGGGCCTCAACCAACATGCCTCTCCAATTAGCCCGGTCCTTAGCTAACTGCCTCCAGTTGCGCACTCCAAGTTGGTTGAGGTCGGTTTCCACTTGTGCGCGCCACTTAAGGCGAGGTCTTCCTCTACTGCGTCCGACGTCTGGCTGGGAATCGAAGACTCTGCGAGCCGGAGTATTGGTGTCTATTCGTTCTACATGTCCTAGCCATCTTAAACGTCCAATGCGGAGTTTTTTGACCAGGGGCATATCGCTGTACAGCTCGTATAGTTCTTGGTTGAATCTTCGTCTCCATAGCCCGTCAACGCAAACGGGACCGAAGATTTTTCCTCTCGAATCTACCAAGGATTTCTTCATCCGCTTTTGATACGGTCCATGCTTCAGCGCCGTAGAGCAGGACTGGGATGATCAGGGTCTTATATAGGGTCTCCTTAGTAGTTCGAGTGAGGGCTTTACTACTAAATTGCCTTCTTAGCCCGAAGAAACAGCGGTCGGCAAGAGTAATTCTTCGTTTAATTTCTGACGAGATGTTGTTGTCAGAGCTAATAGCGGAGCCGAGGTAGACAAAGTCCCGTACTACCTCAAAGTTATAGCTGTCAATGGTGACGTTCTGTCCAATTCGTCGATGTTGTGAGTCCTTTCGTAATGACAGCATATACTTAGTCTTACCCTCATTTACTGCTAAACCCATTTTCGCCGCTTCCTTCTCTATACTAGCAAACGTGGCTATGACATCACGTTGAGTCCTACCAATGATGTCAATATCGTCAGCGTATGCTAGTAGTTGCACCGACTTTTGGAAAATTGTGCCTCTGGTGTTGGCTTTGGAGTTTTGCACAATCCTCTCAAGAATCAGATTAAAGAAGTCACATGACAGCGCATCGCCTTGCCTAAATCCGAGTCGGTGTTAGCTCCTCGGAATGTTCGGACATCCAAAATACTGGATGCGTGCCTCTTATCTATCGCAATGTGATCAATTTGGTTGACCGTTCGTTGATCTGGAGACCGCCATGTCCCCTTATGGATATCGAGGTGAGGAAACCGTGTGCTGGCTATAGTGGCATTTCGTTCCGTAGCGAAATCGATTAGCCTAAGTCCGTTAGCAGACGTGTTGTCGTGTAGGCTATGTTTTCCGACAATACTTCTAAATATGTCTTCTCTTCCTACCTTTGCGTTAAAATCTCCCAGCACGATTTTAACATCGTACTTCGGTAGTCGGTCATAGGTTTTGTCGAGGAGCTCGTAGAAGCAATCCTTAGCTATATCATCTTTTTCTTCCGTCGGAGCGTGAGCGCATATAAGGCTTATGTTGGCGAATTACTATGCGTTCGCTAATATCTTGGAAACATAAGACTTCTTGCCTAAGTCTGGCACTTATAACAAATCCGCATCCGAATAGTCGCTGTTTCTGCTCACTATAACACGGTCCGTAGTATATGTCACAGTTTTTCATCCTCTTTTTGCCCGGCCCATCCCATCGTATTTCCTGGATGGCAGTAATGTCTGCTTTGTAGCAGTTTAGGGCTTCCGCTAGTTGTTCGCCTGCACCTCTCCTGTTTAATGTTCTCACATTCCAGGTGCAGATACGAACGTCGTTGTCCTTTTTTCGTTTAGCAGGGTCGTCAACAATAAAATCAGTCCTTTCCGAGGCTATTGGTTGCTTCGTAACCATGTTTTTTTTTTCTGTGGGTGGGTAGTTAACCCAAAGCACAACCCCCAACCTGGAGGGCCAGTTCCAATTTATTAGATACCCCTAGGACACGGGGCCATCAGTATCCACTACGGGATTGAGCGCTGCCGTTGGCCTTTCGGTTCATCCGCCACCATCTCTGTTCAAGGGGCCTGACTAACCCTTGAAATTCCTAGACAACCTGTTGTCCGAATATGTCAGAGCAGCTCATCTAGGTTCGCCTGGGACAGCAGGCCGGGTATTCATCCGTACCATTCTCACCAGGGTGTTTATAGTGTTGCTGTTTTTCGTCGTGTTATCAACACTCGCACTTATCGTTTAGCAAGTCAAATCCGGTTGGATGAGACCAGTACCCGATGGTTACCACTTGGAGGTAAAGATAAGCACATTTGATGTGTAGTCAGAGTTATAACACTGGGCATTGCCAAGTTAACGCCAATCAGAGTCTACCTTCGTTCTACAACACCCAACCATCTATATTAACAATTAATGTCAAAAAGCAGTAGCGACTTATCAACAAGGCCACAACTGATGCCTGACAATAAATCCCTTGTTTGGTAAAGAATATCGATGGATTCTAGTAGCAGGCAAGCAAAAGGACCTGAATTTTAGCAGGAGAAACTCTAGAAACAAGATGGGTACGACATGTAGAGCGAATGGGCATCAATATTCCGGCCGCCTACAGAGGTATCGATTTGCATTCATATGGTAGACACAGTAGAGAAAGACTTCGCCATTAGTGGCGCACACAAGAGTTCTTAAATCAGATTGAAAAGAATAAAAAACACATTTTCGTTGGCAAGGTTTTCAGCTTGTTATTTATCTTTTCATGGTAACGATCGTTTCCTGAACATAAGTAAAGTTATCAACGATTGCCTACGTTCCCTAGTCAAGCCAAAATTTAGCGCAGTTCTAATATATATCCTTTCACGGAGGATTCTGTTACATCATTAAGATGATGTTTCGGATTCTGGATTTAGTAAGATATCATGGATGAAGCTCTGTTCTCATTGGTCAATTGAACATTTTGACTAATGAGAACAGAGCTTCATCTAAGAAAGCTTACTAAATCTGAAATCCCGAACACGGCCACAATTAGCACGTATCTTTGTCTTGTAGAAATGACAACCCTTTTCACCTCCTGATCATTCCACCACACCCAACCTTCCTAGTCATTTATTCGCTTCACACCCTTAAACATAAATCAAACGACTTTCCTACAATTGACATTTATCAATAGTCGATCATGAAGTTTGATATTGTGTATGAAGCTGTGGTCGATAAATAAAGATTTCACAGTCGTCCCTTGTCGTTTATGTTTTCCTGGTGTATTTTATAAAGAAATATATTTTTTTAACAATATCAAAATGTTGACAATTGATTGAAATTTAGAGTGCAATAATAAAAAAACAATTTTTGTTTGCAAGGCTCCACTTCGGCCAAATACGCTTTTCCAAAACATGAAGGACTTCTTTCAGGATTAATGGAAGAATAAAAAGAAGTCCATGAAACTACTAATTTCGCACTCTGTTGATAGAATTCTATCACAGAATTTCAACTCAGTAATTAGTCGGACAATTGGGAACACATCCATTTCTTACGATTCATTTTAATGTTACCTACACTACTCGAAGTATATTTAATATTCGAATCTGGACTTATGAATATTTGAAAACACATAATCAATTTTCTCCAACTAGAGAGGATAAAAAACATCTGTTGGCTGCTTCCTATTGTTATTTTTCTTATTTATTTAAGCACAACTCAACGCAACTTATTTTTGATAATTGATTTAATAATTATGTAATCATGATATCTGAAGACATATCGACAAAGAAAAAATATTTCAAAATAAGCTGTCAATCCAATTTGCATTCATAGTACCAAAGGGTATACAACTACAAGAGTGCGCATCTCATCCAATGAAAATTTACTATGTTGGGTACTGATATTGATACCCCAGCACTTACCGCCCGCGTCTGAAACGGCTACAAAATTTTTAGCTGTGATGACTCTATGTAGTTCTAACTTCTTTGATAGTACCTAATCAATTTTTATTGACAATAATAAAGATTTCTGTTGATTGTCTTACACAATATCAAAACCAAAATCAATCGACATATTCGGCACAAAACGGGTATTTAATAATCTTTCGAGATTCGCAATAGGAGCCTGAGATTCTAAACCGCACTATGGCAAGCCCTATTGAAGTCATCGCTGCTCTAAATATCTCAAAATCCGTTGTCAAACCTATTTGCATTCACAGTAATCAATTTTTATTTACAATAATGAAGATTTCTGTCGATTGTCTTACACAATACCAAAACTTAACGAGTCGATAATCGATCGCCACTCGCAATAGGGGTCTGAGATTTTAAACAAGACCATGGCAAAGCCCTCGTGAGTTCATCGCTGCTCTATGGTTGTCGATTATTTTTTGTAACGAATGTTTAGTTTTAAAAAAAGGACCCTACAAGAAATTTAGACATTGTCGTTGCCTATATTTCATTCATATAAAGTTTTGAGCCACGATTTGCAGGCGTTTGACAATAAAAGAAAAAAAATGTAACATCAAGTGATAAACGATTCGCACAGAGGATTAAAGCCTTCTCATATATTTTTTTTTAAAAATCCGAAGTGATTATTGGGCTAGGTATGTTTAATCATATTTGATTAAGGAAAACTCAATTTCCCCCCACTTAAATATTTTGTCTAACGATATTTTAACCCTTTGTTGACCAAGCTATGGAAAACTTAAATTTTTTTATTTTTTTTTTGATAATATTTAATTTTAGGCTGTTTTAAAAAGGATAACTAATTTTTGTTTTTTGAAAGGACCTCTAAGGACTAAAAGTGAAAGTGGTACTCAAAAGTACCGTTGGGCTATCTGTTGCAAAACAAATCTTTGAACTAAATTTTATTAATTTTCTTTTTTATTTGAATATGATACTAATAATAATGTAAATGGAATTTTTCAAAAAAGGATCAACATTTTAATGAGTACATTCATTTTTGTTATTGAAAATGTATTCCGTGGTACAAGGGAAAACAGTTTTTTTTGTCATTGCAACAAAGATATACATTGCAATGGCTGCATTTCGAAAACGGCTTTGACTGTATTTTGTTGATACTACAAAGCTCACACCTTCCCCGTGCTTCAACAAACTTTGGCCAATGAACACCCTTGAAAAGTATCATTGACTCATCAACAGAAAGCTGTCTTGTTCCATGGTAGGAAGTGCTAAATTTATCATTCAAAGAATCGATCATTGGCCGAAGTTTGAATAGTCGATCTTTGTTATCTTTTGGAATAAGGCTGTTGTCATTTATGTGTAAGCTGCTCAAAATAGCATCAAATCTATTACGGCTCATCGTTTTACTCACCAACGAAACTCCCAAATCCTCACTTTCACTCCAAAAGTGCCTCCAGCTGTGTAGTTTATGATATCCCATAAGAAAGTTTATTCCTATAAAAGCTAGTAGCTCACCCTTCTTCAAGTCCAATACCTTACTTTTTTGAACCGCATAGAGATTAGATTGATAAACAATTTTATCTAGCACACCTTCAACAAATGAGACGAAAAAATCTGTTTGGACAATCGCTAGCTTTCCATTGGCGATTTGGTTCCTCGTCGGGTATTTTTTTCTTCGAATGACTGCATCTTGGACGATTATCCGAAATTTCCATGCCATCTCCCAACAACTCTTCAAGCTCTTCTTGAAGTACAGCTTCATCTGGTTCTTCATTCATTTGGGGTGCAGCTCTTATTCTTGAACGAATTGTTATAAGATCCAATTCATCTTCGGATTCAAGGTCTGTATCTTCATTATTGACCAATGGTAATTCCTCGATCAGAGCTAAAATCTCATCATCCTTCAATAGAACGTTCCGAACAGCTGACATAATGCACTTTATTACATAAAATAGAACGAAGAAAAAAATCACTATTCTAACACTCGAACAAAAAAATACAATTGTCGCACAGCCCGACGGTACTTACCAGTCCACTTTAGTTTTTATGTGAAAATATATGAAAAATCCCTATAACTTCAATTGATTTCTTGTTTCTTCCAAAGTTCAACATGCAAATCAATTAAATACTTCATAAAATGACGAAATTTGCAATGGCTACTTTATTCTACAAAAATCAAAATTCAATGAAATTATTCTCTTCAAAGTGCAGTAAGCTTTGAAAAAAAAACCGTTGTAACGGTTGCTAAAACTAAACAAATACTTGTAGACCCACAAATTACATGGAGATTAAATGGTACTTAAAAGTCTCGTTGGGCGTGAATACCGTATTTTAGCCATACAGAGTTTTTACTTGAAGTTAAACATTGTGGTACTTACAAGTACCGTCGGTCAACAATTAGTGTTTTCAATTAGTGTTCACATTTATCTTTAGCAGATTCGATAATTAACTATCAAACATTAATTAAATAATTGATTTATTTTTATTTTAGTTTTATCTCCAATTAACAACATAACTATTCATAAAATATGGTTCAGGGATTTTGTGAACGTGGACAAAAATGGGTATGCGGCGAATACGAGCGCATCTCACTAAAACTAGAACGATACAAGACTGGCTACAATGGCTACAATCGTATTCAGCCGATTCTTATTTCGAAAAGTGTCACATCAATATTAAACAATCCAATAACGCCGCAAAATCTAAAGAGAAACTCACCCACCGATTCATCAAGTGAACAAGAGGCGCCTTCATATAGATTTCGTCGCCATTGCTCTACGCGAATAACATAGTGCAAAAGAAGAATCCTAGCGGCTATTTTTGTAGAAAATCTATTACAAATAAAAACATTTTTTTTAATAATAAATATTAAATTTATTATTAGATTTATGTAGTTTACATATAACTTTTTATTCAAAAAATACAAACGATTCGTTCCTCTTAATTTATTGATAGATATAAAATGTTTTATTATATATTTTTTTCTCTTTTTCATAAAAAAAAAACGATTTGTAATTGTGTTTTACCTAATAAAGCATTAATTCTGTTTGCATACAATTTTTATACATCACTTGAAATAGTTTAGTTTGCTGAATAGAATAAATATTGCAGGAGATAATAATGCACACAGTTTAAATAATGAGATTTCTAAAGCCAAAAATGAATATATAATTTTGCTTGGTTCGTTCGATTTATTTGTTGTTTTTTTTAATACCTTTGAAAACATGATTTAATGAGTTTGTGTTAATGAATAATGTTTAAATGTTTTTTTTCTATTTTTGGATACGGCTATTTACGTTTTGATAAAAATAAATAAAATGTAAACAATAAATATATTTTGTTTGTTTTATTTTAAAATAAAAATACATGTAAGCGTTTGATCCGATAAGACTGTTAGTTAAGCAAATGTGAATAGCACTTTATTGTAATTGTGTTTATTGTATTTAATTTGAGTCCACATGAAGGTATTTATTTTAAATATTTAATTCCGTATGTAAGTCATTATTACATTTACATTGTAGTTTTCAAACGTCATACAGGCACCATTTAAAAAAAACGTTTTGTAACATAGAAAATACAAAAAATATAATTACTTAGGTGATGTATCTGCTTAGTTGTATCTTAGAATTTCAATTAGTGTTCACAATTATGGCCAAAGCTGTTTATGTAAGCACCATTTAGTTGTTGTGAGTTTGTTGAATTGTAGATGATACAACATTTTAAGGACCGCGCTTTTTTTCAGGTTCTATTGATTCTGTTTATGCATTTGATAGACCACTCAAAAGAATATGAATAGATAAATTAAACCAACTAAGTGTATGGTAGCACCATTATATAAAATTGTAAATACAAATATAATAAATATTCAACAAAATATAACTCAATAAATTTATCTAAAAATACAGATTCGGCATTTTCACTTAAGTTAAAAGTGAAAATAAAAAAATCGTTTGAAGCAAAATTTAGCTATGGGAAAAAATCTAATTAAAAACGAGATAAGCTTATGAATATAAATCTCTAGATGCATTTTTGTTCAAGAAAAGAACAAAACTATTAGATTGATTAAAAATATACAAACTATCGGGTCCGCCATCTAACGTTTTTTTTTTCAACTGGTGCTTATTTCGAGAATGGTAACACTTAGCTTATGTCTGATTTGACAGATAATTAGTTTTATCCTTCCGCTGAACGAATATGGTTATGCTGGGAAATATTGCGACATTACTTTGAAAATCATTGTAATGTTGCAGAATGTGTGCGAAAATTGCGTACGGATTTTGGAAGAAGAGAAGCACCGTCAGCTCCGTATGTTCATTATCTTGTGAAAAAAGTGAAAGAAACTGGCATCCTCATCGATAAACCAAAGCGTGAAAAGCCAAAAAACAGTGCGTACACCCGAGAATATTGCTGCTGTGGCAGAAAGTGTGCGTGAAGCGCCATCAACATCAATTCACCGTCGTTCTCAACAATTGAACATTTCGGAGACATCATTGAGACGAATTTTGCGTAAAGACCTTGGTATGACGCCATACAAAGTCCAATTGGTTCAGCAGTTGAAGCCAACTGACCATCCAATGCGTTTTCGATTCGCTAAGTGGGCCTGCGATCGACTTAGAGAAGATGCCGATCTTGCCAAAAAAAATCATCTTTTCAGATGAAGCTCATTTTGATCTTGGCGGGTATGTAAACAAGCAAAATTGTCGCATTTGGGGCACAGAAAACCCGCACGCATTGAAAAGGCGATACACCCAAAACGAGTCACTGTTTGGTGCGGATTTTAGTCCAGAGGCATAATTGGGCCATTTTTCTTCGAAAATGAGCAAGGAGTGGCCGTTACAGTCAATAGCGATCGTTATCGGGCCATGTTGAACGAATTTTTGTTCACAAAAATTGAAGAGGAGGATATTGGCAACATTTGGTTTCAACAGGACGGCGCTACGTGCCACACAGCCGAAGCTACACTAGATGTTTTGCGCCCTGTTTTTGAAGATCGCATTATCAGCCGCAGAGCTGATGTCGTTTGGCCACCTCGGAGCTGCGATTTGACACCGTTGGACTATTATTTGTGGGGTGACGTAAAAGATTAGTGTTACGCCGACAAGCCAGAGACAATTGACGCTTTAAAGGACAATATTCGTGAAGCCATTGGTGAAATACAGCTGCACAATAGATAATGTGCTTAAAAATTGGACCGATCGTGTAGGCTTCTGCATGGCCAGCCGAGGTAGCCATTTGAATGAAATTATTTTCCATTACTAACCGAAAGGATTGTACTTTCAAATAAAAAAAGAAATCTGAGAAAATATTCAGTAGTTATTTTTTATAGAATTTTCGAAAAAAAAAGTTATTTGGCGGACCCTTTATAAGCACAAAACAGGTCATCTGCCGAGAAGCACATTCAAATGAAAAAAAAAGAAACAAAATGGAAATGAGAACCAATAGTTCGGCGGTGACTTCACTCCACACACAAGGAAACTCATCACCAATGAAATTCTCTAGTTCGTTCAGTGTCGTCGTGGAAACCGGGCGTAAAATGTCTTCAGAAGACTCGAGCAATGATGAAACCTTTATCTATTTCTATACTCTCTGAGGAGGAGGAGAAAAATAGTAAGAAGCTTTTTGGTAGATCCATACCCAGAAAAAATGTTCAGACCCTTTTGTTTGTTAAACAGTTAGAAATTTCTGAATCGAAATTTGTATCATTCTACTGATACAGAAAGTTATTTGGAACATGCCAGTTTTACGAAATTTCCGACGCACTTCTATCCACGCCTGCTTCATTTTCCATCGAATATCCGGAAAGGTGATAATGATAAGTGTACAAAAAGGATGTTTTTCAACCTCCCCCAGCAGCAACAGGTTGGTTTATTGTTCGCTCATCTTCGACAAACTAGAAACTGAAATCAAATAAATAGACGACTGGTTACAAACTGGTTTTTGTGAACCGCAAACGAGTTTTGAACCAGTAGCGTCGTGTGCGTCGTCCCATTTGATTACACAGGGTATGACTCAAAGAAGACTAGTAGGCAATTCGATTCGTTGATCATTTTTTTTTGTCAAGGAACTCCGTGTGTAATCGTGTAAAACTACTGCAGCTTCCATGTATTCATTCAGGTAACATATCAATGACACTCTCTATGTAAATATTCTAACATGCGCGCATTTCGCAATGGTCTTCGATGGTCTTTTGAAGTTTATATGGTTTAGATTGATAGAATACTAATTACTAAAGTTGTAATAACTTTGAATTCGTGTTGCATTCAAGAATTAACAAACATTCATGTTATTCAAATGTCCGATTTGTAAACAACAATATATTGTTTAGCGGCCATTTTAAACTATGTAACGTATTACGTTACATAGTTAATGGAGTCTTGAATTGACAGATTTCATGTTTGTATTTGAAGGAACCTAAGTGAACGATTGTATTGTTATTGTCATCATCTTTTCGAGTGAAAGAATACCTATAGGCCAATTGCTAATATCTAAAACACCACAATCGACGTTATCGGCAATTCTTTCAATACACACTCCATAGCCTTTTCCCGTTTTTAACCTTCAGACACAAACAAACTTTACTTCAAAATTAATCGACAAACTTGTATGAATTATTCTTTGTCATGTAAAGATTAGCACGGTAGTATATTTTAGTACATCAAAATAATTTAGCAATCTTATAGTTAATAGTTATCTTAGTATCCAATTTATATAATATGTACATTAATCATTGATCTGAAACGTTACATGGTTCTTAAAAGCTATTAGTAGATATTTATGTAGTATGTTCTCAAAGGTACATAATAGATCTTCTCTTAAGTAAACAAAAGAGTACTTAAATTAAATTTAAATTAAAATAAAACACACACACATAACTATTGTAATAATAAAAACTGTAAATAGAAACAGCGCAACATTATTAAGAAGTTAACTGAAAAAAATGCTAAGAATCCCTGAACTTGAGTTTTGGTTACGAGTTTTTTTTTTTACTCCAGTCGAAGCTAGCTAATCGGAGGAACATTCAGACATTAGTTTGTTTTACTCCATCCGACGATGACTGTTTCTACTGCGAACACTTTCCGTATCGGTTTCATCGTCGTTGGTATCTTCCTTTGGCCGTGTCCACTTGATCATGGTTTCAGGTGATCGATACAGGAACAATAGTTTGGCGAACAGATCTTCTTCGAGGGCGAATTCTAAGGCTTCTCTTACCTGAAATGGAAAAAAAATATAATGCAAATTAGATAAATTCAAGGAAGTAGGGTCCACTGGAAATTCAGGACTTATCCAAATTGCTAATTAAAGAATTTTTGTTATTAACTATGTGTGCAAGTTCAATAATGAGGTGATGATGTGATGAGGGTTTCTGAATATGGAACTACCTTTGAAGTTAGATTCAGTTTTTTTTCTTCTTTATCAGCTTTACTGTACCAATATTTGACAACCTGCTTATAACACAAAAAGTGTCAGCAGGACTTCCCGTCAAATTTGTGTGATCCACGAGTTTTTGATCCAGCGTCATTTTCTTAAATGTGTGGTAACTTTAATGTATAGTTGTTCGTACAAAAAACACAGTATGTATTATATTTCCGCGATACGAAATAGATCGACTTAATCTTGAAAAACGTTGTAAAATATTTAATAGTTACAGTGTTGCCAAAACAACGCGGTGGAAGAAACGTTACAGTCAATGGAGAGCGCTACATAGCATGAAACCCGATTTTTTGTGGCAATAAATTGGGGATTCGGACTGGAACGACGTACGGTGGGGCTACTTGCCACACACACAAGCCGTCCAACAATCGATTTATTGCATATTAGTTCAGTAATCGTATCGTTCTAGAAAACGAAGAGATTATTAAAAAACACGCAGTAGTAAATTGTCGGGAGGCATGAGTGGACGAAACTGCCATTTGTGCCCAATGTATTTCTGTGGGATGTCTTAACAGGTCGATGATATCTATAGAGGATTCATGCACTTAAGGACAATATGGTCAAACTATTTCTGAACTAGGGGCCGAAATTATAAAAAGGGTATTGAAACAATGGGTTGACAGGATGTCTTACTGCCAAGTTTACTTATTTCAATAAAGTAACTACCATTGAAATGTATTAAACGATGTTGTTTAGAGTTCCCTATATGAGCTGCTTCGACATATTTGAACACCAGGTCTATAGGGATTTCCAATACTGAGCCAGGGTGTTGGAAAAGAGTTGGTGGCGGAGGTCAAAACAAGGGCCTGGCCCTACAGGTAGGGGGTTGTGCTTTGGGTTAACTACCCATCCACGGAAAAAAGCTTATGTTACGAAGCAACCAATAGCCTCGGAAAGGACTGATATTATTGTTGACGACCATGCTAAACGAAAAAAGGACAACGACGTTCGTATCTGCACCTGGAATGTGAGAACATTAAACAGGAGAGGTGCAGGCGAACAACTAGCAGAAACAGACATTACTGCCATCCAGGAAATACGATGGGATGGGCCGGGCAAAAAGAGGATGAAAAACTGTGACATCTACTATGGACCGTGTTATAGTGAGCAGAAACAGCGACTATTTGGATGCGGAATTGTTATAAGTGCCAGACTTAGGCAATAAGTCTTATGTTTCCAAGACATTATCGAACGCATTGTTACAATCCGCATCAAGGCCAAATTCGCCAACATAAGCCTTATATGCGATCATGCTCCGACGGAGGAAAAAGATGATATAACTAAGGATTGCTTCTACGAGCTTCTCGACAAAACCTATGAGCGACTACCAAAGTACGATGTTTAAATCGTGCTGGGAGATTTTAACGCAAAGGTAGGAAGCACCACTGTCGGAAAATATAGCCTACACGACAACACGTCTGGTAACGGACTTTGGCTAATTGACTTCGCTACGGAACGAAATGCCACTATAGCCAGCACACGGTTTCCTCACCTCGATATCCATAAGGGGACATGGCGGTCTCCAGTTCAACGAACAGTCAACCAAATTAATCACATTGCGATAGACAAGAGGCACGCATCCAGTATTTTGGATGTCCGAACATTCCGAGGGGCTAACATCGACTCGGACCACTACCTTGTTGTAGCCAAAGTAAGAATGCGGATATCCACCACGCCACAAAGACTGCAATCGCCAGAGACCGCCAAGACCTTCGCGCAACGTGTATCCCTTAACCTCTCGACCCACAACACACCACCAGCATCTAATGTCGAAGAACAATGGCAACGTTGCCAACAAGCCGTTCGATCAGCCGCAACTGATGTGCTAGGTTTCTCGCGGCCACCAGCAAGAATCCCCTGGTTTGATGAGGAATACCGACAGATGCTCGCAGCCAAGAATGAGGCCCACAAGGCTAAGCTGCAGGTGAAGACGAGAGCTGCCATTGAGCTCTATAGGCAAAGAAGGAGAGAAGAACATCAGCTTTTCAGAAAGAAGAAAAAAGAGCAAGAAAAGCGCGCGATCGAGGATATAGAGAGGTGCCACTCCAGGAACGATGTTCGCAAGTTTTACCAAAGTGTAAAAGTCAAAGCCAAGGATACAAGGCTCGAACAGAATCCTGTCGAGATGAACAAGGAAATATTGTAGTTGAGACACAGTCGATGCTGAGGATATGGAAGAACCACTTCTGCAGACTGTTAAACGGCGATGACGAACAACAATCCGCTGTCAGGCAGAACGAACCATTTAATATTGGCAATGACAGCGAAAACTGCCAACCACCCGACCTAAGTTAAGTGGTGATAGCAATATCTAAACCCAAGCTTAATAAGGCCGCCGGAAATGACGGTCTTCCCGCTGAGCTTTATAAAGCTGGCGGAGATGATTTGGTAAGTAACATCCACCAACTCATAAGCCAAATCTGGTCGGATGACAGCATGCCTGAAGAATGGAACCTCAGTATCGTTTGCCCGATCCACAAAAAAGGAGACCCTCTGAACTGCGCCAACTACAGAGGCATAAGTATCGCCGACGATTTTGACATCATTGGTAGGACTCAACGTGATGTCATAGCCACGTTTACTAGTATAGAGAAGGAAGCGGCAAAAATGGGTTTAGCAGTAAATGAGGGTAAGACTAAGTAACGGGTGATTTTTTAAGAGGTTTAGAACTTTTTTTTTAAAAAAAAACACAAAAAATTCGAAAAAAGGAATGAAATATTTATTTGAATCAATAGTTTGAACCTTGCAATTTAATGTTTAAAGATAATTTCATGCAAATGTTGACCGCGGCTGCGTCTCAGGTAGCCCATCCGCTGAGTCCAATTTTGGCATACTCTTTCACACATATCGGCCGGTATCTCACGAATAAATGCATGGATGTTGGCTTTCAGTGCGCCAATCGAAGCGGGCTTGTCCCTATAGACATTAGCCTTGACATACCCCCACAAAAAATAATCTAATGGTGTCAAATCGCACGATCTAGGCGGCCAATTGACCGGCCCGAAACGTGAAATTAACTGTTCACCAAACTCGCCTCGCAATTGCGCCATTGTTTCGCGTGCTGTTTGGCATGTGGCACCATCTTGTTGAAACCACATATCATGCAAGTCAAGAACTTCCATTTCGGTTAAAAAAAAGTTTATTATCATCGCTCGGTAGCGTTCACCATTGACAGTAACGCTGCGATTCGCATCATCTTTGAAGAAATATGGCCCAATAATGCCGCCGGCCCATAAACCGCACCAAACAGTGGCTTTTTCGGGATGCATTGGTAGCTGTTGCAATGCTTCTGGCTGATCTTCACTCCAAATGCGGCAATTTTGCTTATTTACGTACCCATTCAACCAAAATTGAGCCTCATCGCTGAACACAATTTTTCGATAAAAAAGCGGATCCTCGGCCAGCTTTCCAAGAGCCCATTCACCAAAAATTCGGCGTTGTGGTAGGTCGGCTGGCTTTAGTTCTTGCACCAGCTGTATCTTAAAAGGCTTTACGCCCAAATCCTTCCGCAAAATTTTCCACGTAGTGCTGTAACAAAGGACTAACTGCTGGGAACGGCGCCGAATCGACATTTCGCGGTCTTCTGTCACACTAGCTGATACGGCCGCAATATTTTCTTCACTACGCACAGTACGTAAACGTGTTGGTGGTTTAATGTCCAACAAAGTAAATTTGGTGCGAAATTTGGTCACAATCTTCCGAATAGACTGCTCAGAAGGTCGAGAATGCCGATCATAAAATGGAAGCAGCGCGCGATGAACATTTCGAACCGAGCACGAATTTTGATAGTAAAATTCAATAATTTGCAAGCGTTGTTCATTTGTAAGACGATCCATGGTTAAATTGCAAACCAAACTGAAGCTGTTTGACAGTGACACAAGGTACTAAACACACGTCAGCTGTCAAAACCAGTGTTGCCAAAACCAAACCAGCTAAAAAATCACCCGTTATATGTTGTCAACACGAAAGGACACACAACATCGACGAATTGGACAGAACGTCACCATTGACAGATATAACTTTGAGGTAGTACGGGACTTTGTCTTCCTCGGCTCCGCTATTAACTCTGACAACAACATCTCGTCAGAAATCAAACGAAGAATTACTCATTCCAATCGCTGTTTCTTCGGGCTAAGAAGGCAATTTAGTAGTAAAGCCCTCACTCGAACTACTAAGGAGATCCTATATAAGACCCTGATCATCCCAGTCATGCTCTACGGCGCTGAAGCATGGACCGTATCAAAAGCGGATGAAGAAATCCTTGGTCAATTCGAGAGAAAAATTCTTCGAAAAATCTTCGGTCCCGTTTGCGTTGACGGGTTATGGAGACGAAGATTCAACCACGAACTATACGAGCTGTACAGCGACATACCCCTAGTCAAAAAAACTCCGCATTGGACGTTTAAGATGGCTAGGACATGTAGAACGAATGGACACCAATACTCCGGCTCGCAGGGTCTTCGATTCCCAGCCAGACGTCGGACGCACTAGAGGAAGACCTCGCCTTAAGTGGCGCGCACAAGTAGAAACCGACCTCAACCAACTTGGAGTGCGCAATTGGAGGCAGTTAGCTAAGGACCGGGCTAATTGGAGAGGCATGTTGGTTGTTGTTGCCCAGGTTCATTCCGGACTGTAGCGCCACTTAAGTAAGTAATTAAGTAGTCACCAGGAGAAAAAGGAAACTACCAAAGTAATTGCAAAAAGAATAACGCTACAATTAAAACAAACACGCAGGGAAGTGTAAAAAAAAAACATATATGAGTAGGCTACAATTTCCTTGTGCGGATGGTTTAATACCTTATTCCATCCCATCCTTAAAGTAAATATCCCCGAAATGTGGGCTTTATGGCGATAAAATATAGAAAACGACGTTGTCATAGTATATTGTTCAGACATTTCATCAAAATATGGCATTTCTATGGGTTTCACAAATCGTTTTTTTAGGTAAACGCCCCAATGACGAAAGTTTTTTTTTCTAATTTTCTTAAAATTATATCGAAAACCGTTTTTTACGGAAAACGCCCTTAAAAAATCTTGCTCAAACACTTTTTCAAAATTCGTTACCAAAAACAACGTTTTTCTGTAAAGTGGGGATGATAGTGGACGGATTTTGAAAATGTTTACACATGTCCTGCTTTGCCAAACAAAAAGTCTATCTACCAAACTTCATCGTTCTAGTTCCAAATTCAAGTCCCAAAATTTGGTGACACACAGACGGACGGACAGACAGACAGGCATGGCTCAATCGACTCTACCAGCGATTCTGAGTCGATTCCTTATACTTTAAGATATAGATATCGAAAATATTTTTCTATGTTACAAACTTAATTTCAAAACAAATGTACCCATATGGGATAGGGTATATAAATCGACTGATTTTGAAGCGAGTGGGCACTGTATTAACCCAGAAAATCGAATATTCTATTCAAAACCAATCTAACAATGACAACAAAAAGATTAATATAAACAACAAACTACTGCGATACATTTATTATTTTCTAAGCTACCGTTTCCTCACCCACCATCCTTCACAGGGAAAAACAATGATAGCTTTAAGATTGTTAAATTAAAGTTGTTCACTTTTTTAACAAGAAATTAAATCACTCGAGAAAGAAGACATTGGAGATTAATATAAATAAATTGGTAAACGGTTATAGGGAATATTTGATTTTTTTTAAATTGAACCATATAATATATCCAAGATATCATCTCCTAAGGAATATGAAAAATACGAAAGGCGTACTATAGGAAAAAACATAAAAGAAGGCTACAATCCCCTGTTTGAATCGTTCAATCCTTATCCCATTCCATCGTTTAAACAAACATCCTCACAAACTTGACGTGGTTCAAAATGTTTACACACAAAATGTGCATAACAATATTATATTAGTATTTTATTTGAAACGATTTTTCAATTTTCTTAAACTAACCAAAAATATTATTTTTTTAGAAAAACGGTCACGAAAACTGGGCGAGTCTTAAAACATTAAATCGATGAAATGTAGATGATGACATTCTCTAAATACATTCAAAATGTCTTATGTTTTGACAAAAACGTCGATTTTTTTTAAAGTGGGCGGATTTAAAATTGTGTTACTCTTATACAGGAAAGATGAGCAAAAGGTATTTACACAACATTTTCACACGGACTTATAAATAAGTGTGATAAGTGTGCTTTTGAGATAGGGTATACAATCATATTTTTTTAAGAAAACGGATCTAAAAAGTGGACGTGGCTCAAAATAATGTATGACGAAAGGAATGTTATAGCAATGTCTATATAAACAGGGTGTGCCATCTTTTAGTCGATATGTAAACATTGAATAACTTTGACATTAATCAGTTATTGACTTGAGTAAATATGTTTTTGAAACGTCAATTCAATAAAATTTTAACTACAACTCGCCGAAATAGTGACGCACACGTAAATTGCATATCGTCGAAAATATCGTGATCGACAACACTATTCCTTGTTTTAGTGTCAAATTTTGTTGAGCACGGGACAGTGTGAGATCGTCGGCATGCATTTCATCAATACACGATATAAATGTTATTTTTGGCGTCCGTCGAACCATCTTACGGCCCCTTTTGAAGGATGATTTCATTTTTTTCCGTATAAAGTGCAATTGACTCAAAGAATATTGCCGAGAGGCCCCCCACGTCGCTTGTTATATGCCCATCCAGTCGCTCGAATGGTTGACACTGAAAATAGTTTGTGGAATCAAATGTTGATGACCTAAGAGACCCATTTCATCCGCTCTGGTGCCGTTAAAAATTACCGCATTTATCGGTGGATATTGGCCATTATTTCTTCCCACAAATATGTAAAAATATCTGGATGGCTACTGGTTTCAACAAGACGGTGCGCCATCCCACAATGCAAATCAAAAAATGTAAAAAATTAGCTGCCAAAAAATGACTACATAGCTAGATCCTCGAAAAAGTGATGAAAACGAACGCAGCAAAAAGTCACATTTTGGTTGGGTCAATAGAAGCGGCTGGATTGATTTTGTATTTAAGAACTTGTCCAAATAAATTGTAAAGGACCGAATTTAATAAAAAATACCTTACATATGGAAGTCGGTTTTCTTTTTTAAATTTCTTCAATATTCACAAACGCATACAAGAGATGGCGCACCTTATATACGTTTGTTTAATATCAAACAAATGAAATGTGAAATATATTATAATTGTATATTGTCGTTCTCTTCACAATGCTTTTTTCGAGCACTGGTTTTTCAATTAATCCAATATAACCTTTTTTCGTATGTGTGCTGATCTGGCTAGAAAGTTCAAAACCATCCATTTTCTACATCTCTACCGGATGTCCTATGAAATTAGTCGTGTTTTTTATATATTGTCAACTATTCTCCCGAAAGACCGAGCAATATCATTAGGCTTGGTTAGGTTATAGCAAAGATTATGAATTCTATACAGATGACGCACTCCATATAAGAAAAATTGTTCTATGGCGGGTCGTGCTGGCACAGGCCGCCATACGTTTTTGTTCTTGTTTTTCAAGTGTTTTCATGCACACCGCCCGCCCGTACCATGAAGCTACTGAGCAAAAGTTTCTGTTTTTTGTTCTCAATGCGTCATCTGTATAGAATTTATAATCTTTGGTTATAGTGACGGCACGTGTTGCGCGTGCACACTTAAACCAGAAAAGTTCAGTTGTTGTTGTTCCCAATGATTTGATTGCCGCTTGGCTGTCAAAATAGATGCTAATATTCTCCATGGGTATTACATTACACCTCAGGCAGAACAAGGCTTCTTTAATTGCCATGATAAAGCATCTCGGAGAAAACAACTCCCCAACTCAAGATTATGTTTCAGACTCATATCCTTACTAAACACATCCATCGTGTTGGAGTTCCGGGTTGGCTGACTGAGGAAAGGAAAACATTTCACACAACGATATTCTTGAGGTCGCGTAAAATCGCATGCACCACCTGAAGCTCTATAGAGCGATGACAAAACTCGGAATTCCAAACAAACTGATACGGCGTATCGCGTAACACTGAAGAACACATGATGCATCGTTCAGTTTGCACGAAGCTAATCCAAAAAATTTCAACCACGATGGAAAAGTTTAAAAAATCAAATGATAGCGCAGTTCCGAAGGCATTTCCAGCAATGATGATCAGGCGAAACACGTTGGTCTTGTGGTTAACTAGGAAAAATATATAGTTGTGCTGAAACAAGATGTGGATGCAATTAAAAAAAAATACATAGACTACATTGGCTATGTCACATAACAGCCTGGCTCGTCTCAGTCAAAGATTCTGAACGGGGAGGAGCCCATTAGGTAGATAAGTAAGTGTCGATCCACTAATCAGCATGCACACTTTCGGAACAGCTCTAAGATGTTTAATATTGCTTTGCCTGGATGATAACATTTGCTAACTTTACTTATAAGCATTTTTTCAATGCTGAGTTAACTCTGAGAAACAGATCATTTAATCCAGCGCATACCGATTCACCGATCATTTAGTAATCCGTGAGTACATTAAGTCTAATGGGCTTATTGTAGTACGCAATTTTTAGGCATTGAGTTTTTTTATATTTCAAAATTTGATTTATGATGAATGAATCCTTTCTACCAAACGATTCGCGTTTTTCCCAATATTACCTACAAAACCTGTTTAGACTCGTAACGACGAAAAATTTAAATACTCTACAATAAAACACAAAACTTACCAAGTAAATATCAAGGCACAATTGGAGAACTCTGTCCACATACGGAAGGTCCTCGTACATAATTCGTCTACTTTGACCAGCAATCATTGATTTCAACAGCCTTGACGCCAATAACACAAATGTGGTGTACAGACCAATGATTCTATAAAAGCCAACAAAACCACATTTCGATTAGGAATATGACATAATATTTGAAATAAAATAAAAACTTACCCTCCTGCCGTCAGAAAACTGAATGTGGATGGGAACTTCTTGTCGTTGAACGTGTACATAACCACTCCTGAATCACATTTCGAATACGGCAGCTGACTTAGTGTGTTTTTATAAAACGTGTCATTACAGCTCTCACGAATCTCCCACCATACGCCATCACTTGAGTCTTCATTGTGCAGTCTTATAACTAATGGGCGGTAAACTGTCGGAAAAGAAAGCGTAATCAGTTTCAATACACATTAAATTTTGCTTTTTGTATACGAACCTTCATTTTCTGGCATCAGCTGAGTGGCGTTCGTTAAATCACCCGAGTTGTGAACTTTAATGAATTTTGGCAAAAGATTCGGAATAATGACCACGTTTGTATTACTCGGCGCATTCCCTTGAAGCATTGCTATCATCGCTTCACGCCCTGAAAAAGTTTCATCCAAATCGTAGGTTATTTCATCCGAAACAGTTCCTATGCCGCCCTTAGTTGGTGGAATACGAGTGAATGAGTATGTAAAGCGACATGTTAAGGTGTGGTCTAAACAAATGAAATTATGTAAACAAAAATTCATCACAAACTAAATGCAAGCTCTTTACTCTTTATCAGATCGTCCAAAAGTCGTTCCTTATCCGGTGGTGATATCGCCCACAGAGACGGTGAGTTACCTTTCAGTATAATCGCTGCAATATCACCCTCATCATAGTTGCTTAAGAACGTAAAAGCAGTTTTATTCTTTATGTAGGCATTCTGTAAATTGCCAAACATCGTGCTGTCAAACGAATATATGCTCTCTCTGTTGTTCGTTGCATAAATTGGATCATATGGTCCAATACGAATGGTAGCCGACACTTCATAAGGAATGTTGGGTTGTCCGACGGCATTTCCCAGCGCAAACAAACATAATGGTCCCCAAATTGAAACCACAATCAAAAGAATGATCGATCCACCCACAGCAATTTTCGATATCATTGCCTTCTTTTGGGCTCGCATTGCGGGAAAGTCTGCCTCCATTTGCCGCCCACACTTAATGAAATAGATTTCCGAGAAAATATCCTCCATTTTCAGCCAGTCGAAGAGAGTCATTGTGGTGTCTGTGCACACCCAGTCGAGTATCGTTCGTAGTTCGAATAAGAATGGTACTTGCATGTAGCTAAAAGAAGATGCGTCATGTTATTGAATTTTTGTGTTCTAAAATTTTAAGTGTACTGGGAACTTACAATTTGAAGGAAATCATATTCACCAGGGAGAAGCCTTTAGTTAGAAAGTTGCCCAAAATACGCTTCGGATAGCCACATTTGATTTGGAACGAAGATAGGAGTAGATAGAAGCATTTGATAATGTAAAAGATTATTGGTGGCGCCAACGAATAGAAACTGCGCTCGGTAACGGCCGGGATGACAAAGAACATCCAAATGTGAATGCCGATCACAGAGAAGAAGTGGAAAATTATTTTATTGACCAACGCTTTTCTTAAGTATAATGCGCGATCGATGACAATCAGGATAAATTGTACCAACAACATGATTAGGAACGGTATAGGCACTTTGTTTTCAACCAAATAAGTTTGGACACCGCCATCGCCTTGTTGTGACTGAAATGAAATAATATATTTATTATTACAGACCTGGGAAATAATAGTTGATTACAACTTTAAGATGTCATTTTATTTTAGAACGAGAATCTGAAGTCGGAAACATCAGGTAAAAGCTACAAAGAGATGGGCTCAATGGTGCGTTAGCTTGTGGGAAGGTCTTAGTTTGATTCCTGGCTAGCTCGCGGTAACTGGCAAATTATCTGACTAGTATCAACTGCCATCAAAATGTTATAAGAACTAAGCTATACAGATAAAAGTCTAGGTCGTGCCGTTGTACAAGATTTATAAATGGATAAGTTGCGGGAAAAAAAATAGGTTCTGGGTACTTACGAACCTGTCGCGCTAAGAATGTGTATTTGTTTTATATACACACAAAGCAGAATTTATTTTGCAGAAGTACGTCGTCACAACTTCGGCAGGAAGTTGTCAAGAAAGTGGTACATTTTACGTGAATAGTTTAATGATGACCAAATGTTTGTGACGGGATCAGTGGCGCGATGGTTAGTGCGATGAACTGCAGCGCAGAAGGTCTGGGTTTGATTCCCAGCCATAGCAACACCTAAATGATTTTTCACTGGCACTCCTTCCGTGGTGATCTAACAAATATCCAAGTAGTATCAATTGTCAAGAAAAGCTTATCTCAACATAGCCGTTTGACATCGGTATAAAACAGGAGGTCCCGCCATTGTGCTAGGCCTTAGTAGTAAATTGTATTACAAATACAAATACAAATTTTTGGCGCAACAGGCTCGTTAGTACCCAGGGCCTAGCTTTCTCACAACCATTCATGTGTGCGTGTGTACTTCTTGCACGATGGCGGGACCTCCTGTTTTATGCCGACTCCGAACGGCTAAGTTGAGATAAGCTATTCTTGACAATTGATACTACTCGGATGATTTGTCAGATCACCACGAGAGGAGGGCCAGTGAAAAATCATTTAGGTGTTGCTACGGCTGGGTATCGAACCCAGACCTCCTGCGCGGCAGTTCATCGCACTAACCACCGCGCCACTGAGCCCGTCAAGTAAATTGTATTATTTATATAAAATGTTTGTGCAAGTCATTGCGTTCACAATCATTCGATGATTTCTATTCTATTCAGTGTAGAGGCAGTCATAGTACGAATGCTGACAATTTTTGGGTAAGGTGTAGCCTAATGCTGGGTTTAGCTGCACTACTCTTAGAGAATAGAACAACTTGGGACCAAGCAAGTACCTCACGTTTTCCCGAAAATATCGCTAACGTAGATGAATATGTCTTGGAGATCCCCTAACCATCGAGCAGATGACGTAACATGCAATTGGTCATCAGCAGATAGGTGTTGACCGTGATTCGCGTTAGTTTGCGTTATCGAAGGGTGTGGTGCTTAGGCACCATATTACTTTTTGGGAGGGGCGCGACCCAAACTTTATTATTCTTCATTTGGATGAATCGATTCTCAGTTGTCTGATGCTGCATTTTACACGATTACTCAATTTGACATCCGGGCGAAACCCAGACTTATTTTTAAATGGTTGTTTTAAATCATGTGTTTCCAAATGCAACCCAGCTGGCTTAGTGGCCTTTTAACACATGCGGCTTGCTTCCTTCTCCAAAGAACACATCTAGCGATGATATTGACAAGCTTTTTGAAGGATCGGCAGTAGTAGTATCCGTGATAAAGAGAAAGACTTCAACAAAACTTTACAGACCTAAATGTTGGACGTATGAATAAAATCGTATATAATTCAGATCGCTCGTCTGAGCTCGAGCTGAGGAGTGGAAGTTCAGCATTCAAGATTTTGGCAATAGGGGTCATATTATGTTGTCATGATGTAAAGACCAGGAGATGCAAAGATTCGCCATATCGATTTGCAGAACTATGGAGTTGTTATTTCTTGAGGCTGTATACTGCGTTTTCTTCAAATTGAACTACGCAAGCTTTTCCCATTGTATAATCGTTTACAGGTTCTCATTTAATGATTAATTTACAATTTTGTTAATGTGTAATATATGTGAACCAACAACATGATCGGCCCTTATCAGTGTGGTTTTAGGCCAGAAAAGTCCACAATCGATCAAATTTTCACACTTCGGCAGATCCTGGAAAAAAACCCAAGAAGTCCAAATCGATACCCACCACCTATTTATAGAGACGAACTATACAGAGCCATGTTTAGTTTTGGTATACCGCTCGTCCGTTTGTGTAGGATGACGATGGAGAATTCTCGCTGCACCATCAGGGTCGGAAACGACCTCACCGACACATTCGATACCAAAAAAAAGGAATTAGGCATGGCGATGCGCTGTCATGTGACTTCTTCAATTTGATTCTTGAGAGGATTGTGCAAAACTCCCGAGCCAACACCAGCGGCACAATTTTTCAAAAATCGGTGCAACTACTAGCATACGCCGACGATATTGACATTATTGGTAGGACTCAACGTGATGTCATAGCCACGTTTACTAGTTTAGAGAAGGAAGCGGCAAAAATGGGTTTAGCAGTAAATGAGGGTAAGACTAAGTATATGCTGTCAACACGAAAGGACACACAACATCGACGAATTGGACAGAACGTCACCATTGACAGATATAATTTTGAGGTATTACGGGACTTTGTCTACCTCGGCTCCGCTATTAACTCTGACAACAACATCTCGTCAGAAATCTTCGGGCTAAGAAGGCAATTTAGTAGTAGAGCCCTCACTCGAATTACTAAGGAGATCCTATAAAAGACCCTGATTATCCCAGTCCTGCTCTACGGCGCTGAAGCATGGACCGTATCAAAAGCGGATGAAGAAATCCTTGGTCGATTCGAGAGAAAAATTCTTCGAAAAATCTTCGGTCCCGTTTGCGATGACGGGCTATGGAGATGACGATTCAACCACGAACTATACGAGCTGTGCAGCGATATATATGGCTAGGACATGTAGAACGAATGGACACCAATACTCCGTCTCGCAGAGTCTTCGATTCCCAGCCAGACGTCGGACGCAGTAGAGGAAACCCTCGCTTTAAATGGCGCGCACAAGTAGAAACCGACTTCAACCAACTTGGAGTGCGCAACTGGAGGCAGTTAGCTAAGGACCGGGCTAATTGGAGAGGCATGTTGGTTGAGGCCCAGGTTCATCCCGGACTGTAGCGCCACTTAAGAAAGTAAGTAAGTTGTTGCTAACATCGAATTGAGGCAATAAAACATACATACATATACGCAATAAAAAATACATATATAAATATTAAGTTTTGTTTTGAAATTAAATATCTGCTATTAACAGCCCACACAGGTCCTAAAAATCTAGCTTCTCCTTTCATTTGTGTGTGCGAAAGTTATTATTTATCTCACAAAGAAGAGAACCTATTTTTTAAAGCCAGAGCCGAACGGCTTCTAAGGACATTGTTGCTCTTGAATGTTTGTCAGACTTTTAACAGATATGAAGCAGTGAACTAAACAAAGCTTTCGGGATTGGAACCAGGGACCCCGCACACGGGCTGCCAAAAAACAAAATCCACAAAAAAAAACTAGGTAAAGCTGAGGGAGCAACCTAGCCACTCTTAGTCGCCCCTTATTGAGATAACACGCTCCAGAAATTGTTCACTCAAAACCGTCATCGATGCCCTTCTGAGCCGTTTGTCCTGTTGAAACAAATTTTTTGGCGTTAGTACCCAGGGCCTAGCTTTTTCTCACAGATCATCGCTGGAGGAGGGCCGGTGAAAAATAATGTAGGTGTTGGTAGGGCTTCGAATCAAACCCTGACTCTCATTGCGGCAATGGTTGGATATATTCAAGGCAACTGCTCTTGTTTCTTATATTCTTCCATTGCTGATCTCTATATATGGGTTCCATAACTGAAGAAATATCAAGTTGAGCTTTTCTTTCGGAATGTATCGCTTATTAATCAGTTGCTTCCCAAATAATCGACAATCAATGTATTAGTAGATTTGTTTTCATTGCGGTTGAGAGTATGGATAACAAAGCGATCTATAAATACTTCTAATGCAATCATTTCACCATTTTTGAAAATCGGTTGAACTTGAGTAACACTATGAGAACAAAAATAACATGCAAGGGAATAGGTCCTAGTTATGAAGAATATCTTTCAACAGGGGGAATAGTGTCAAATCCAATGCCTTTCTTGCAGTCCAAATTGTTAAGGAAATGTCTTATTGTCAGCAGTCAATGTTTATATCAGTGTGGACATTTGTATTACGATACTGCTTGTTTCAATCGATGTTGAATATTCCAAGTCATTTGGTCAGTGTCTTATCTAGGGACCCTCACCAGTTTTAACTTATGATTTGCCTCCAATCCTCAATAACGTGTTCGTTTACTAATATTTAAAATATTATATGCTATACAAAATATAAAATGTTTGTTTGTATAATGTGTAACAAGTTAAAACTGATTATATATATCGTTTAAACTGTTTAACTGTTTTTTCGTTTCCAATTCATGTTAAGTGTTTGATAAATGCTTAATAAATAATAATCCTTACCCCAAATGCAGTGAAACCAAATAGAAGTACGAAAAAGTTAATAAAATCACACAAGAACATCAGCGCATACACATCAGCGGGTAGACGAGTTTTGTGAACCAAATTGATGAAGAACTTTCTGTATGACGATAGATATTTAGTTTTCCTAAATGAAATAAACAAATTAAACACCACGATCAACATTATATGTCAATTAAAAAAACGCTTACGTTAGTTTGGTTATTCCAGCCATATATTCTCCAGAGTTTTGCAATGAGTTCGAGTCCTGCGTATTACGATCATTAGCTATTTCAGTTCCGGCCAAAACAATGGCCTGTTCATCGCTTATAACTTCATTATCGTCACTGAAAATATAACCCCAATTTTAAATATTGGTATTAGTATTATAAAGGGTGCGCCAGATTTTATGTCGGCATGTGAGCATTTTCGTATATGAGGATTTTTTTTTTCATTTTGTCCTTTACAATTTATTTGGAATGGTTTTCGAATACAACATCAATCAAGTGGAACACATCGGACGGTATAGCGATGATTTCTGCAAAATGTTTAGCTCAAACAGGTCAATGGTCTGAAGCTTGCTGGCGTATACGTTCCTTTATAAACAAATTCACAAAAATAAGCCCAATGGGGTCAAATCGGGAGATCTGACAACACATGTCAAGGGAATTTTCATTACAGAAACTTCATTAATAGATTTGCATCGTGGCATAGCACACCGTCTTTATCAAACCAGTAACCATCCAGATCTTTTTCACACATTTTGGGGTTGGGCATTTGGGCACTGCCATTTGGGGAACTGAGATGCTTCAAATGCGCCAATTTCGCTTTTTAACGGCGCCAGAGAGTATGAAATGGGCATCGTTGGTCATCAAAATGTACTACCAAAATTTATATACAACTTTAACCATTCGGGCGACTGTTTTGTCTTATTCCAAGCGATTTGGACGGTCGGTCTGTTGGGTATATTCTTTGAGTCAATTGCACTTTATACGGAAAGAAATTAAAAGTAACTTTCAAAATGCGAAGAAATGCCAAAATGTTGAGCGCGGTGACGATACGACAGATGTGGGTTCTCGGGAACACTCTCTTCCAGTTCCTTGGAACGTCTTGAGCGTTAATGAACAATCGATGTCGAAGATCTCTGACTGTCCCGTGCTCAAGAAAATTCGACATCAAACGACGAGTAGCGTTGCCAGACGGTGCTGGACGATCACGATATTTTCGACGATATGCATGTTGTGTTAATACAACTGAACGACTATTTTTCGGCGAATTGGTACTAAATTTACGTTTCAAAAACATGTCAACGCAAGTCAATCGGTTGATAAATGTCAACGTTATTCAATGTTTACATACCAATATACAAGATGCCGTACCCTGTAGTCTACTATATTTTATATAACACCCACTATGCTTCAAACTTACGGAATATTTTTACTCAAAGTGTCCTCCTTTAAGGCCAGTGCTCGTTCTTGCAAAACCTCCCCTTTGTATTCGGATTTCCACAACCCTTGAGACTTTAATACAAATCTACAAAATAAACACGTAAACGTGATTATTACAATTGAAATACGTGTAGGAATATATTTACCTATGGAAAAACAGAACCAACAGCAGCAACAAGTCATAGTTGGCATAGTTGTTGTTCAATTCGACTCCAATGATTTTCGCAGCAGCCAATGGCTGATTTGGAAAATTAATATAATTTGACCAAATCAATCGGAATTGGAAAACACATTTGATCAGGACCAATGCCTGCGTATATGCAATCAGTGTAACCCAGAAGGTTTTTGTTGGACGAGGCAGTGACAGGGTACCCCAGAGGAATACCATTAACGGTAGTGGAAGTGATATTATACTGGCATTGATTACCTAGGGACGAGATTTCCATACAAATTGTTTTAACATATTTTTCTTTTATATTTTTGCTTACCTGATTTATAAATACAACTATGTAGCAAATCAAATCGGTGTTTGAAAGTATGGCATACCAGGCCGATATAAGCGCTTCGATGATGATATGATGGTCTCTGGTAGCGAAATCTTCCTCGTAAGTGAAATCTCCAGCTCTGTAAAGTACGATTCAAATTAAAACTCTAGCTATTGGTTTTTGAACTACACAATGCTCCCAGATGTTAAAGGGGTTTCCATTCAAATGTAAGAAATATTTTCTATGATTTTGGACAGTACGATCTCAAACCACAAACAAGTGTCCTCCTTGCGATTCTAAGAGTATATTATGTAATAAGCTCGAACTGGCAGAGTGAATATGCTCTGTTTAAAATATACTAAGTGTTGATATTTATATTAAAGTGGTAAGATCAAGTCGATTTGTGTATAAAATAAAATATGTAAAAAAACAAAATGATTGGATCTTTAAAGTGTGAATATTTTTAAGTGAATTGATTAAAGTTTTGGAAAATGTTGTGAATAAAAAAAATCATTTATTTACTTTATGATAACTAACATAGTCAATTACATTCGCATTTGTAAACTCCAGTATTAAAAATTTCATAGCAGCTATTCGCAGACTTATTGAATTGCTACAAGACAGGTGCACATCGATTATTTACTCGGCAAAAATAATTTAATGATTAAACTAGTGCTGCATAGATTTAACGAATAGCATCGATTGTTAATTAAATTCTATCATTTGGGAACGAAACAGAATTAGATCGCTACAACCCAGATTAGACGTCACAACGTTTTTGAGGGGCAATTCTTTAGTGATTTTTGTGCAACGTGCTTTTTTAGCCTTTTTCCGGGCTACCCGCCTCCGTTATTTATTGCGACATTTAGCCACGCAACTCTTAGAAATTGGAACAGCAACGAACCGACAAGCCCTGGAAAGATCCGCAAATGTCCCATAGTGCATCGTCGCGATGCTTAAAGAGTTATTCGACAGTCAATCCTTCGAACCCTTTAATAGAGGCATATCACAGCTTTGAGTCAAGATATTTCAATTTGCATAAATGTAACTGAAATTCGTTGATACACTTTAAATCCTTTTTTTAAATCTAAGCCTCTAATGAGAAGGTGCAAATCACCGCAATAATTACCTTACCTTGTATAATTCTACCGGGTGTGGGTTATATATATAAAGGGTGTTCTTTTTAGAGGTTGGTTTTTCGAATAGAGATAAAACTGACATTTTGTGGTCAAATCATGAACAGGTTGACAAATGAACAACGCTTGCAAATCGTGCAAATTTATTTCGTCGTCCATTTTATGGTCGACATAATCGCCAATCAGAGCAATTAATTCGGTTAAGCATGGATCGTTTTCGCACTACGTTTACTCTATGTGATAATACGCATCCGCAGAGACGTCGAACAGTGCGAACCGAAGACACAAGTGTTGAAGAGGACCCGAATGAATCGATCCGCCACCGTGCACAGCAATTGGAGCTTTGTCCATCAACTTTATGGAAGATTTTGCGCAAAAATCTTGGCTAACGACCTTACAAGATCCAGCTTGCGCAATAATTAAAGCCGCGAGACCATGCAATGCATCATGATTTTGGTGTATGGGCCGAATATGAAATTGATCTCCATGCTGATTTTCATCGCAAAATTTTTTTCAGTGATGAGGCTCATTTTTGGTTGAATGGCTACGTCAACAGCAAAATTGCCGTATTTGGAGTGAAGGGAATCCACATAAGACCATTGAGACGCCATTACATCCACAAAAACTGACTGTTTTGTGTGCTCTATGGGCTGGTAGAGTCATTGGGCCATACTTCTTCCGAAATGATGCTGGAGAGTCAGTTACCGTTAATGGAGACCGGTATAGAGCCATGATAACTGACTATTTTGTTCCCGAATTGGATCGCATGTATGTGGTTCCAACAAGACGGCGCTACATGCCACACAGCGCACGTCACAATCGATTTTTTGAAGGAAACATTCGATGAGCGCATAATTTCGCAGAATGGACCTGTCAATTGGCCACCAAGATCATGTGATTTGCACCATTGGATTATTTTCTTTGGGGATATGTGAAGTAGCTCGTCTACGCCAAAAAAACAGAAACGTTAGGGGACTTGGAACCCAACATTCGTGGCGTTATTCCCGACATACGGCCCCAAATGCCCGAAAAAGTGGTTGAAAATTGGACCTCTAGCCGCGGAGGCCACATGCCCGTAATCATATTTAAACATTAATGGCATAAAATTATCCTTGCCATAAAGCCAAATTGATGGACATTAAAACTATTTTCTTGTGTTTAATTACAATTCGAAGTTCTATACCTCTAAAAAAACACCCTTTAGTTAAACAACGTTTAAAAGAACGGGAAAGTGTTTATTTAAACTCCATTTTACTGCACATGGATTTTAATAAATATTTGGTGGATATCAGAAATCACTTCATTTAACGCTTACGTTGTCGATCTGGTGTGTAGGTACCCTTAAAAAATTGTACCATTGGTTATAAGAACAAAACAATTCTTAATGTATTTATATGTTATGTTTGTAATGTTAAGTCAAGGGTACATGCATGTCTGAAAAGCATCAAAATAATTTGGACCATCAGGTGCTTATAACTACTTATTCCAATGATAAAACTGAAATATAATTTTACTTTACTTCCCTTGTTTGCATCTCATAATAAGCGCTACTTCAAATTCATAATCGGTAAGGAGACATGCCATATGTGGTTATTATGGTTTATGATTAACAATATTTAATTTTCATTCAGTCAAAAAAACAAATAAACAAAAATAAATGAAACAAATATGGTATAGCAAACAAAATATTTAATGCAAATGCGACAGTGAACTGTGAATAATGTCATATCACAATCATAATAAAGAAGTAATGCAGTAAAGTGCATAAATGTAACCAATCTATAATTCTGATCATTTATATACCTGTCGACTTTTTCATAAGACCATTCTTCACTTAGGGTGCCTGTTTCGTCTAGTCCCACTTCAACTGAGGGAGGCATCACCCTTATACCAGGCACCCCACTTGATTTTCGCCTGTATAAAAGTGTGATTAACCATTAACAATAAAACTTACATGTTTCACACAAAACATAAATTGGTCGATTCACAATACATTATGACGTTTGTTTAAAATAAACAATTGGGCAAAATGGGCATTTCTTACTAATAATTATTGTTAATGCTCACCATCATTAATTAACTGTAGGTCACAATGGATTTTTTTTAATGCAAACAAAAACACCATTGTGAGCCTTAAAATGGAGGCCGAATATTAAAAAAATTACAAGCATGATGCTGTATTGCAAATTTGATATGAATATAAAAATAAAATTCTTCTATTAATACATTTGGGAGTAAAAATGACTGCCGAAAAATGTGCGGCACTGATATGATTTGGAATAACTATTTAAAATACCTATTCATAAAGCCCAATAACTATAAGAGATTAATTTAATTTATTAATATATAATTAATTTTTATAATATACACCAAAGGCCTCTAATTGGATGAAACGAAAATTACGATTTTTTTTAAATTGTGAAATATTTTTTTGATTTTAAGGTAAGATTGGGAGATGACACAGCTTTGGAGATGGAATAGATTGCATAGCTAACGTAAACGGCCAATATATTTAGATGGGAGCCGGTAAATAATGGTCATTGGGTAGCTATATACTAATCGGCGTCTATCTGCCAAAGCCTTGTGTTGTAACTGTGAGTATAGACCAATTGTGCTTATTTAACCTCTCTGGAGTAATTCCGGGTACTGGTATTCCGGGTACCGTCTTACCAGATTTAACACAGGGGACGAACTCAAAAAAATCATTCAACGGCGTCAATAATGAGGGAATGGAAGATACCATAAAACTCCGGAAAATAGGGAACTAAGATTATTAAGAATTTTCAATATTGAAAAAGAGACGATATCGAATGAACCTTAATGGACAAATATACCCGGCCTGCGTTTTGAGGGGCAAAATAAAGGCCTGGCCGTTTTGTTTGGCTATATGAATGATATTTACGGTCGACATATAATATTCCATCTGAGCAAGTTTTTCGGAACACGATGAATCGTTTTCGCGACACGCACACTCTAGTGGATAATAATTACCCCCAAATACGACAAACAGTGCGAACAGAAGAAGTTATTGCCGTTATGGTGCGCAGTATTGAGGAGAATCCGAATGAGTCGATTCGCATTCACATGATTCACCTTGATCCTCATTTCAACGCAACATTTTGTTCTTTGATGAGGCCCATTTTTGGTTAAATGGAAATGTAAACAAACAAAATTGCCGAATTTTGAGTGGAGAAAACCCAGAAGCCTTTGTCGAGACGACCTTACAGCCACTAAAACTCACTGTTTGGTGTGCTTTATGGGCTGGTGAAATCATCATATTTCTTCAAGGGCGATGCCGACCAGAATGTTACCGCCAATGGAAAGCGCTATACATTTTTTTGGACTCCTTCGTTCTTCGACTGAATCACTGAATGGCATTGGAGTGACAGAACTTTAGTTTCAACAAGATGGCGCAACATGCCAAACGTCGCGCGACACTATCCATTTATTGCGTAATAGGCCTGTTGTTGTTTATACTTTATACACTTATAATGAGTTTAAGAATAATAAGTAAGGTGACCACCTGTACCGAAATGACCGGTACAGTACCGAAATTAAACGCTGTGTACCGGTGTACCGAAGAAAATCATCGGTACACACAAATATACCGAAATCATTCCAATGCGAATTCGCTTATCGAAATTTAAAAAAAAATAGAAAAGCGAAAGTATGTGATGTCATTTCGTCACATTGATCACAGATGCATACAATCATGGAAACATAAAAATGTTTCCGTTTCTGGTCAAAATAAAAATCGAGCTAACGTCTGAAAGCAGTGAGACATCGGATGTCATTATCGCCTTGCTGAATAGTGCAATGGAAAAATTCAGTATAAAATACAAAATTGCTGCATTCTGTGGAGACAACGCACCATGCAATTTGGGCAATCGCGAGCGTAGTGGTACTGAAAATACATTCTACAAATTGAATCAGCTGTACCCAGGGATGGTTGGAGTTGGATGTGCAGCACACTTAGTACACAACACAACACACTGAAGAAAGCCTGTGATCAAATGCCATTTGACGTAGAATGTGTCGTCGTAAAAATATATTCCCGTTTCTACTTGTTTACTGTGCGTGTGGCCAAGTGGTGACAACTTTGATTTTCACACTTTTTTAGCATTTTGGTGACTTATGTTGACTCAATAACATCGCGTTTACAATGTTGAATCTGTAGGTAAAGAAGAATAACCTTTTGAACAAATTAAACAGTGAAACACAACTGTTAAAATGCAAAAAATACACTGGATGTTTTTTTTACTTACAAATTGAACCTTTGGTAACCCTGATGCTCAGCCGTCTGTGTATACAGAAATAAAAAAAATAAATACCCTTATACAAGCACTATTCAACCATCAGACGCTTAGATGCAGCCTTTATTCAACGTTGTATAATTTTTATGAATAAGGTTTTTGCGTTTAGAGGCATTTTAAGGAGTGCATAATTCTATGCACTCCTTAGAATGAGTTTATGAATAAGGCTGAATATGTTTATGGTATCATTTGAATCGCGACGGGAAAATGATATTTTGTCCACAGCTGTGCAAAAGGCTATTGAAAAAGATGCAATTGATGATGACAACGTAACGAAAGAACAAGTTCAATAGCTCGACTATATTACGTCCGTTTTAACAATATTTTATTACCAGAATATTGCGATTTAGCTTTTGATTTTGTTTTAATTAACTTAATAGCAGAGTGCGTTGAATATATCAAGAAATGGACTATTCATCTTAAACATTATTCAATCCACGTTTGGTCCGCACTCGACCAACTACCAAAATGGGAATATGTTGAAGCTTCCACAAAGTTCATTGCATTGAAGAATCGCGTTGACGTCGACTCATGTGATATTGAACTCTTCGATCAATTTACATTTTTAAACAAATATGTAACCGTTGAAAAGATTCAATCATGGGTGAAATGTTTTCAACATTTTGAAAACAGAAACATTCCTTACAATTATATAATTAAGATCGTTGCATACATTTCCCCCCTTATTCATTAGATTTCACTAAAACACATCTCAACAGCCTCTATTCAGAGTCGAACAATTTCTTATTCATAACATATTTCCCCATCCATAATAGTTATACAGGGTTTTTGTCAAATAAATAACCAAAAAGCTCGGCAGAGATACCAAGGGATCATTTTTATGATTGCGAAACTAATGGTGACAATTTTATTTTCTTTATTTTTATAACATATTGATGACTTATGTTGACTCAATAACATTGTTTACAATGTTGAGTCTGTAGGTAAAGAAGAATTACCATTTGATCAAATTAAACAGTGAATAACATAATAACTTTATACATTCCTTATAATGAGTTTATGAATAAGTCTGTCTTTGTTTACCAGGTACTTCAGCCACTGTTGAGAGAGTGTTCTCTTTAATAAGTGAAATATAGACCACTGATAAAAGCCGGTTGAGCATTGCAACTTTAAAGGACCTTCTGTACGTCATGTCAGGTACAATATAAAAATGTCATGCCTTGAGTTCTTTGAATTTAAAGGGCCAACCAAAAATGCTTGAAAAAATAGGCTCTGATGGTAAATATACATTTAAAAAACGTGAAAATAATAATTAAAACATTTAGTCTTTCAATAATATATTAAAATAATATATACATAGCTATTTAATAATGTATTAAAAAATAAATCAATGACTTAAAAAAAATTTATTTTTGTGTACCGAAATTGGCTTAGAAAAAGTAGTCACCCTAATAATAAGGCTCGGAGTGTATAAAGTTGTTCATAAAACTTATACAGCGTTGAATAGATTCTGCATATCTTAAACGCGTCTGATCCTGATGGTTGAAGAGTACATGTACAAGGGTATTTTAATTTTTTTAATTCTGAACACACAGACGACTGATTAGGGTTACCAAAGGTTCAATTGTAAGTTGAAAAAAAAAAAAAACATCGTCCAGGGTATTTTTGTATTTTAGCAGTTGTGTTTCAAGGTTTAAATTATCCAAATGATAATTCTTCTTTAAATACAGAATCATCATTATAAACGATGTTATTGAGTCTACATAAGTCAACAAAATGTTATTCAAGTGTTCAAAAAAAAAAGCTAACGGCATGAATTTCGCAACCATAAAAATGATCCCTTGGTAACTCTGCCGAGCTTTGGAACAGCCACTTATAATAGATTTCCCTTTTTTTTTGTAATTTATTTGACAGAAACACTGTATAACTATTATGGATGGGGAAATGTTTTATGAATAAGAATTTTTGCGACCCTGAATAGAGGCTGTATAAATACTTATGCACCGTATAACTATACAACCGTTGAGATATGTTTTAGTCAATTCTTTGGAATAAGGGGGTCAGTTTATAAGATTACAAACATATTTGAAAATCTAAAAAAATATGTCTGTTTCATTTTTTTAGTAATAAAAGACAAGTTCACAATAGTTACAGAATTACGTAAAGCAAAACGATGAACAGAGTGACTTATATCGATTTGGTTTGAATCAGAAGCCTTTAGCAGTCAGAATACTGACCCACTGCATCTACTGCCTTATTTTGCACAGTAAAAGATCCTACAAAAAAAAATGGTGCTATGGCAAGTGACATTTTTATGATTGCTGGTAGTCGTTTGCCAAATAATTTAATCTTACAATAATTAAAAAAAATTAACAAAATTTCATACATAAGAATCATGACATAAAAACATTCTGAATAATGATGTATAGAAACGTCTTATTCACAGACTTGTGTAAAGTATTTTAACGCCCCAAAAAAGTGATATTTAGTACCTGATTCAAACACTTGGAAAATGTTCTTTGGTGTAGTCTTGAATTAAATATATTAAATATAAAACCCTACATTACCCCAACCTTGAGAATTTAACAATAATATAATAAAAAAATGAATAAATTAATTTTTAGCTTACCCAGTTGGCCTTGACAATGAACCTTGACTCCCAGAATCCTTTCTATAAAATAAAATAAAAAAATATGCATTACATATTGATTTTATTCAAAATATAAAAAAGAATTGAAGGATAAAAATAAAAGAAGAAAAAATTATCAGAGAATAGAAATAAAATTATAGAATCTAAAATATTCAAAAAGAAATTTCTAGACGAGAGGCCTTTAAGCGAGAATACTTAAAAAATCTAACGTTGACTTTAGATAAAGGAACATACGTTTTAAAAACCTCTTTACTAGATGAAAGAAAAGAAAGGACATTGAAACAGTATTCCAATTGAAAAGAAAAATGTTCTACCCAATGTTGTCTTTACCTAAAGGGCGCATCAACCGTGTCTATTTGAATTTCGTTGTTATCTAAAAGTGGTTGGTGTAATACAGCAGTTGTTGTGGTGTTGGTATCGTGTAATTCTGAATTTGATTGACTATTTAGTGCGTTTAAATTTGAAGCTTCATCATCACTAAAAGCAAAATCAAATAAATAAAAACAAAAAGAAAATGTTGGGAAATAATCAACGGAAAAAGACACTTAAAGGGGATTTAATGATTAATGTATATTTACATGCAAGGCAATTTTAAGCGAATTAATGTTACGATTTAATGGTTATACGAACATGTAAATATAACGTTTTTGACACTTGTAAACATAATAGGTCTGCTCTCGTACATATTATTTTTAATAATTCTTACTAATTTTTACTAAAAACCGTAGCCTTACGAAATATTTGTGTATACAAAATGTTCTGAAGCAAAAATCGGTAAAACAATTATAATGTACGGGAACAGAGGTAATATTTAGCTTTGTTTAATGAACATTGTTATAATACAAAAGTAGCCCTTCAAAAGTAAGTGCGTGTTTATACCTTATTGTCATGTTTAGATTCATGAATCAAAATTTAGAACACTTTCGGATAGCTTTTTTGTGAAATGGTGTTAGTTTAAGGCTTTAAAATGATTATACATTTTTTTTCCAAAATCAAGGTATTAGGACTTAAGGTAAATGTATAATAAAATGTGTCTGTTTTGATTTAGTTTTTAAATTGTGTTGTGTATTAAGTATATTAATTTATTTTATTATTTGATTTAAATTTTTTACTGTATATACAAAAATTGAAAACGATTTTCTATAATTTTTATTTACTTGGTAATATGACTTTCTGTTTGAAAATCGTCCCCGAATCATATATGTTGAATGTTTATTTGAAAATTCAGGATTATCCATATTTAGGTATGAATTGTTCTTTCTTTTGAAAAAGTTGAAAGACAACCTTGAAAACAGTAGCTGATGACCACCACTCAACGTTTACAAAATATATAATTGTTCTATGAAATATATAGCAAACAAAGTTGGTTCAAAACCTGCTTTTGCCAAATTTTCTTCCAAGGTCGAAAGGTCGAAGATAAGTAGTGTAGTCTCAGAAGGAAGCGGATGAATTATACAAATAATCAACAGTGGTACGTTCGGATCACAGCAATGTAAACGAAACACTTAATGACACATATGGAATAAAGACATATACATTGAAATTCCCCATTACTGGTAGATCCCATAACCGGACAAATGTCGGCGTTTCATTAACACATCCATACAAAATTAATTACCGGATGCGGACACTATATCGAATGTTCATCAAAAGAAGTGGAGCTGCGATAGACAAAATTGGTTTTGATTTCCTAACACTAGAAACCAAAACATCAATATATCTGACTCAGAAAAGCGAAAGCAAGGGAAATAGCAGAGAATTTTGGTTTAAATGACTTTGTTACGTCTGATGGATAGTTAAACAAATGGTGATAGGAATGAATGTAGATTTTAAGAGCATATCGGTGAAGCTGCAGGTGTCGACAGCTTAAGGCTAAGCTGCCATCTCTTTTGCGGGGATACAACACGGAGGATATATTAAGGAAGTTTTTTTTTTTTAAATAGGTATACAAATTCAATATAAAATAAAACACTTGAAGGTAATGTTAATGTCTCAATAACTTGCTCAGGTGGATGATTATGACCACCGTAAAATGTTTGGCGAACCGAACCATGGTTTCCAAATAAGTTTGCATAAATTGCACGCGTTGTTCTGGCTTTAATCTATGGCAAGCGTACTAACAACAAATCAACTTTCAACTGTCAAATTGGCAGTTGCCCCTGTTGCCCCAAAAAAATTGCTTATTTTTATTTATATTCCAAAAATGCATCGGTGGAAAGGCTCACAGTTTTGGTTGTTCGAACATGGCTGCAGAGAAAGAGCTGCTTTTGGTCATAGGTAAAGCAAGCCGCTATCGATCATTTTAACATCTTTCTATTAATGGACTAACTGTAGATTGGAAATCTAACAAAAAAGCGGAAAATGAGATCTCAAAACGAAGCATTTTCTTATGTTCGGATAAAGCATTATCTTATTTAAATTAATAAATTGCAACACCTGAATCCGTTTAAGATGCAGAATTCTCGCTGCTCCATCAGGGTCGGAAACGACCTCACCGACACATTCGATACCAAAAAAGGATTTAGGCAAGGCGATTCGCTGTCATGCGACTTCTTTAATTTGATTCTTGAGAGGATTGTACAAAACTCCCGAGCCAAGACCAGGGGCACAATTTTCTAAAAAATCGGTGCAACTACTAGCATACGTCGACGATATTGACATCATTGGTAGGACTCAACATGATGTCATAGCCACGTTTGCTTGTATGACAAGGAAGCGGTAAAAATGGGTTTAGCAGTAAATGAGGGTAAGACTAAGTATATGCTGTAAACACGAAAGGACACACAACATCGACGAATTGGACAGAACGTCACCATTGACAGATATAACTTTGAGGTAGTACGGGACTTTGTCTACCTCGGCTCCGCTATTAACTCTGACAACAAAATCTCGTCAGAAATCAAACGAAGAATTACTCTTGCAAACCGCTGTTTCTTCGGGCTAAGAAGGCAATTTAGTAGTAAAGCCCTCACTCGAACTACTAAGGAGATCCTATATAAGACCCTGATCATCCCAGTCCTGCTCTACGCCGCTGAAGCATGGACCATATCAAAAGCGAATGAAGAAATCCTTGGTCGGTCCCGTTTGCCTTGACGGGCTATGGAGATGAAGATTCAACCACGAACTCTACGAGCTGTACAGCGACATACCCCTAGTCAAAAAACTCCGCATTGGACGTTTAAGATGGCTAGGACATATAGAACGATTTCAAAGCCTTGTACGGGAGTATTTATAGAGATGAACTATACATAGCCATGTCTGGTTTTGGTATACCAACTAAACTTCTCCGTTTGTGCAGGGTGACGATGGAGAACTCTCGCTGCTCCATCAGGATCGGCAACGACATGAACGAAACATTCGATACCAAACGACAATATTGACATCATTGGTCAGACTCAAAGTAGTGTCACAGGCACGTGTACCTACTAATATAGAGAAGGAAGCGAGAAAAATGGGTTTAGCAGTAAATGAGGGTACGATCAAGTATATGCTATCAACACGAAAGGACGCACAACATGGACGTATTGGACAATACGTCACCATTGACCGATATAACTATGTATGAGGTAGTACGGGACTTTTTCTACCTCGGCTCCATTATAAACATCATCTCGTCAGAGATCAAACAAAGAATCAATCACGGACTATACGTGCTGTGCAGCGACCCTTGTTACCAAAAAATCTACATTGTGCGTTTAAGATGGTAATGACATGTAGGCTTCGATTTCCAGCCAGACGTCGGAAGCAGTAGAGGAAGACATCGTCTTAAATGCCTCGCACAAGTAGAAATCGACCTCAACTGAGCTCATTGGAGAGGCATGTTGGTTGAGTCCCAGGATCATTACGGACTGTAGCCCCACTTAAGTATAGTAAGTTCGGTTAAGATGGGTCTTTGAATACTATAGTCGTTAACGTCTATTCAAAATATATAGTATTTTTGTTAGTTAACATGATAGCAAGACAAGGACGGGCACAGTGGCGTGATGGTTAGTGCGATGAACTGCCTCGCAGAAGGTCTGGGTTCGATACCCAGCCACAGCAACACCTAAATGATTTTTCACTGGCCCTCCTCTCGTGATGATCTACAAATCATCCGTTCGGATTCGGCATAAAAACAGGAGATCCCGCCATCATGCAAGAATTACACACGCACACATGAATGGTTGTGAGAAAGCTAGGCCCTGGGGTACTAACTAGACTATTGCCCCAAATCGTATTTTTGATAGAAAGACACTGTCCCTTATTGCGAGATCAACTTTCAATCGATTGACGATTGATACAATTTGTCAACTGAAATAGAAAATGAAATGAAAATCAATTGATAAAATTTAGTGCTATTTTATTATTGTGAACTTAGATAAGCGTTTAACAGAAGTTTCTTTTTGTCAACAACTTATTTTTTGAAGAAGATGAGTTTTTTTTTATAATTAGCACGCCCTAAAGGGGTTATGAAGACCCTTATAGTGTTTGATCACAGAGGGTGTATTAAGGACATTTCTGTAAATTTTAATGGGGAGGAAAAACTGAGTTTGGTAAAGTATTCCACATTCGTGTTGTTGGGTTTGGGAATGAATCACTATATATCATAGTACGTCCTGAGATAAGCTTGAAGGCAAATCGATTACCATTCATGGCATGGCGAGTATTACTGTTGAATGTTTGAGGGGGCGGAATGTTGCTGGCTATTTCGTTTGAGCATTTCCTGTTTTAGTAGCGACAACAAGCGACAGAAGACTTAAAACCGTTCAAAACCACTTGAATTGAACGTTTCGAGAGATAGTTTCTAATCCATATAAGAAGAGTTTTATCGATTTCAAAAGCACGCATTTTCGGCTAAAGGGCTTGATGACAAACCCTGCTTTTGAAATATCAAGTGCAAAAATCAAATAAAAAATCACCAATGGACATGTTGTTACAAATCATATTGTCGGTCATTGAGGATTTTTCTTGATTTAAAATATTTCATGAGCTGACGGTTTATGAGCGTTTCCATAACCTAAGAAAGATTGTTGAAATTGTTGAAATAGAATGCAAAGGGGTTTAAAATATAATCTATGGATTCATCTAATGCTATGGATTCGGACAGCCAAATGTAAGTAAACTTCTTATTAAAACTAAGTACCTACTCTGCTCATTTCTAGGTTTTTACAAAACGTTTGCTTATCAAAGGATTCAATTGTTTATCTTTTGCAAGAAATACAAAACATTGATGTCCTGTAAAAACCTTCGACCAGTGCCGAACATTTTTAAACTTGCGACAGTGTACAAGGAAGCCATACCAATTGAGTTTGGGCAATGACTTCAATCGCTCTTGTACTTGCAATCAACTGCATCGCTTATTTAATATCTGAAGATCCTTTGGGACATAATAATTAACAATTTAATCACTTAAATCCTTCGAAACTTACAATTTTGTTTTTTTTTTGTTAAATCAGCACCCATTTGTCGACTGCAAATTTACGATTGAAAGAAAAATTCACAGCCGACAAGAATATCGATGAAAATTGTTTTTAACACCAATATTTTTCATTCGTAATAGATTTTAATAAAAATTCACAATGAATAAATAAAATTGCCAGTTGACAGTCACAATACCATTTGATAAAATTTATTGATAAATATCAATTATTAATTGATAGTTGATCTTCGCAATAAGGCTGACTATCTGGTGGCCGAAAATACCTACATGATGTATTTGTTTAATATTAGTTAATTTATTATTTATACAAGTAAACGACCATGTTATCAAATTATTTTAGTCGTGTTATCGCGTATACAAGGTGACACAAAAGCTGTCACCCGCCACCTATAACAATTTGATTTCGGAATAATTAATAATTTTTCGTAACTATTTAACATATTGCTTACTAAGCCCACAAATTTATCCATGTTAGCTATAACAATTTAATGAAAGCGATTGCAAATAATTAATTTCCTAAGCGAAAAAATTAAAAACGGGATGAGAAAAACCATAAAAAACATGTATTTGTTATTAACAATAATCAGAAGATTGTCAATTATGTTAAACATGTTTTCTTAAAATAATCAAGCAATTTTATATGAAACAATTCTAGAGCATCGATGATGATTGAGTTTGTGCATGTTGAAAGCTAACAATAAAACCCCACTAAGCATTAATGTATATAAATATAAAACATCTATATGTACATATATAGATATCATAATGTCATAACGCATAAACACAATCTATTTTAGTAAACAAAAAATGTATTCAACAAATTTAAACAAAAGAAATACCTTAGCAATTGCTTTTTCAAATTCGCAAAAGGTGTAGATACGTTGACGTTTACGGTACCCGCACTTCCATAGCGATCGAATGCTTTTGATTCCTGCAAAAAATAATTAAGATTATTATTAATATGTAACAGTTATTTTAATAATAAATACCTTCAATATTTTTTTCTCTTCAGCTAAGATCTTCATGACATATCGATAATTGCGAGAGAATCTATTCAAGCGAATCACTACCGAAACCATAAACGCTTCTAGGAGACGAATGATAGGATTTGGTGGATCGATTTCTGCAAAAAATTAAATAAATAAAAGTTTTAGAAAAAAATATTTTTCAGTTTACAAAATATAATAAAAGCCTTATCAAAGACACAAAATATGCACCGCCAAAAAATGTTTATTTGTTGTTTACATTATTTTAATCTAATGTAAACCTAATGCTATTGGTCTGCAAACAAAGCTCAAACCCAGGTATAGTTAGCAAAATAATTTGTATATTCATTCGAATGTACAAAAAATGTCTACACACTAAGTAGAAAATAGAACTCGCTGTCTCCCAGCTTAAGCAAATCGAATAGTCTTGACACAAGAAGAAGAAAAAGCTAAACAACAGGCAGCTGGCTTAACGAAAGAGCCACATGTTCTAAACAACAATGGGAACCTAGTCACTGATGCGCAGGGAATTGTGGATGTTTTCAGGCAGTATTTTCAGCAGCTTCTAAATGGGCATCATATCGAGAGAGTGAAAGGGCAAGAAACCAGCCTACCTACAGACAACGAAGAGGTATAATCCCTCCCAGTATTGAAGAATCAGAAGAACAACAAGATCCATAGATTGTCACACTACGACAAATCCCGTAAAAGATCCAACTGTAGTGAAAAGATTAGTTTCCATCAAGCAATTACACATAGCCAACTAGACAATAGAAGCCACAAAGAATGCTTACAAGATCGAACTTCTGGCGTGTCCCGGAAGCTCAAGGACATTGGACAATAGCAAAGGTAGTAAGGAATAATTAACGCCACTCTTAATTTCCTGACTTTGAACTGATGAATCACTAGCTACATTACAAAGGGAAAGGAGCGATTTATTCGCTAGAATGTTTTTAGAAAATTCAGCATTAATCGTTAAAATTCGACCTCGAAACATTAGCCATCCAATTTGCAGTGGACCTGAAGGAATTCCAACCACTGTACTTAAAAAATGCACACCAGAACTTGCACCCGTTCTATGCAGATTATTTTGTATGTCCAAATAGCGGAAAGCAATGAAAGAAACGCATGTTCTAAACAACAATGGCAACCTAGTCCCTGAAGCGCAGGGAAAGCTTCTTAATGGGCATCATGTCGAGAGAGTGAAAGGGCAAGAAACCAGCCTACCTATAGACAGCGAAGAGGTAATGCTCCGTCCCAGTTTTGAAGATGCTGAAGAAAAACAAGACCCATAGATTGTCACACTACGTCAAATCCTGAAAAAGATCTAACTGTAGTAAAAAAATTCGTTTCCATCAAGCAATGACACATAGCAACCTGACAATAGAAGGCACAAAGAATGCTTACAAGAACGAACTTCAGAAGTTTCCCGGAGGCTTACGCACATTGGACAATGGAAAAGGTAGTTAGGAATAATTAATGTCACTCTTAATTCCCCGACATAGAACTGATGGATCACTACCTACAATATAAAGGGAAACGAGCGATTTATTCGCTAGAATGTTTTAAGAAAATTCAGCATTAAACGTTAAATTTTGACCTCGAAAAATAAGCCACTCTGAACAATTTGCAGTGGACCTATGCAGATTATTTTGTATGTCATACTATCAACAGGTCGAAGGATTTCGATCGAGTTTAGCACAGACAGCAAACTGACTTCCTCAAATATTGAGCACCTGGACGGAAAACTATCTTTATGACAGATCTTTACAAGAAGTGGTGGATGAATAGTTTCTTTTACTTATATCGGTTTTTTTTATAAAATGAATCCTTGCCGAGTTAGTGCTAAAACTAAGCCTATGAATTTTAAAACTAGAAAATATTAAAATTTTTAATTAAAGTTTAAGAAGAAAATATCTTTTTGTTTTTCAAGGATCAAGATTTATTTATATGAAGTAATGTCTCTCATTTCACCAAAATGAAACTCATTCGTTTCAATGATGCGTGTTCATTTCACTGTTTGTTTCAAGCTTTCATCATACACAAAGATCATCCCTGACCTCAGGTTATTCTCTCAGTGGTGATTTGAATGACAGAATTTTAAAATGATTGCTATAACAAAAATATCAAGTTGAATTTCGAATTTGTTTTCAAATATGATGCTTTTCAATAATAGATATAACTAAACGCACCCCACTCTAGGTTCAATTCTCTTACCCACAGGCTCGTTAGTCACAACCATTCATGTGTGCGTGTGTACTTCCTCACGATTTCGCGACCTACGTTTTCTGTCGAATCCGAACGGCTGAGTTGGGATCAGCTTTTTTTGACAACTGATTCTACTCGAATAATTTGTACCATCATCACGAGAGGAGGGCCAATGAAAAATCATTTTAGGTTCTGCTGCGGCTGGAAAATTAATGATCTTTTGGGGAAGAAATAATTGCTTTTAAGATGCATCATCTTTTTATCTAAAACTCTCTCCGCGGGCGGGAAGCCATGTATCAGGATCAATATGTCGGAAGCCCGTTAAGTAAGTAAGTAAAAAACACAAGATTCCTAAATAACTCGATTAGAACCATACCATCAACATCTAACATCGATGATAACATCGATAAGATCGGCCACAACTGATGTGCTGGGATTCTCTCGACCACCAGCAAGAAACCCCTGGTTTGCTTGTAGCCAAAAAAATGGCATATTATAAGGAAAGCTGCAGGTAAGGACGAGAGATTCCAAAAAAAAATAGTATTGAGCAGTGTGGCTTTAGACAAGGAAAGTTCACAACCGATGAAATCTTCACTCCTCATCAGATTCTTGAAAAAAAAAACCTTGATTTGACATCATCGGTTTTAAAGTAGGATTAGACCAGATTTATAGAGGCGTACTATACTTAGCCATGTTTAGTTTTGTTATAGCGCCTCAAGTCGCCCATCTGACGACGGATGACGCTTTTCCATTAAGGTCGTTTTTTTGGACAATTTAGTAATAACTCAAACTACTCAAAAAAAACTGATAAAAATTCATATTCAGCTAAACAAAAAGTATAGCCCATTATTACCCAATATGTATTCAAACTTACCATCGGTGTCCTTATCTGTAACATCGGCACTGTCAGTTTCTGTTCGCTTCTTAGATTCGGAAGGCTCCTCATGTGACGATACATCCTTACTCGTCGATGGTATTTCTGTTTGAGTTTTGAGTTTTTCCGATTTTGGCTTTTCGGTTTTCTCATTCTAAAACAATTTTAAGAAAAACACATATTATAGTAAAAGTACAACAACAATATAAAACAAAATACAACTCGGTTAAAATATTGATTTGTACAAGTTTAATAGATTTATGGGTAATTATTACAACACTAGCATTAAAACATTCTTTTTTCAGTAAAAGTTGATGTTGAAGCAGGGTGTTACTTCAGGTGTATTTTTTTTATCAGTCTTGCAGTTTTTGTGCATCTACTTTATAAGTAAAAGGAAACATGAATTGTTTATATCGGTGCGTCATCAAAAATAGGGTTATTTGTGTCCAGTGATTAAATTAATTGTATTTTGATTATTTAATTATTTTATTGTATTCAGCATGTCGACAGTATTTTTTCTCTGACGAAGATAAGAGAAGTGAGATTAACTTATATTTTTAAATCATGTTAAGGGTGCCAAAGACAGTAAAAAATTATTTTAAAAAAATTGTTTTGCACGAGAGATGTATGCGATAAAACAAACTGATATGTAGAAGATACATAGTCGGGTGATACAACATTGAATTTCTAGTTTATACTTGTTGACCAACTCACGTCATCTCCTGTACAGCTGTCAGGATATACCAATGGATCAGATATAACAGATGCTCTCTGTAAATCGGGTTCCACACTCTTAATGCCCATACGAGATCCGGGTGCTGAGGCATAAGAACGCTGTCGGGAAAAAGACTTTTTCCGATCGCTGGTGATTTCTTTACAAACCTGGATTTTTTTTGTTGTTGTATTGTTTTCGATTTGGATTGCGTAACGTAGATGCGATGTTTAAGTTGATTTGACAATTTAGATTATTTATATAAGTAAAGGGATAATTTGTAATTTCGTTTGTAAAAGATTGGTTTGTGCTAGGGAAACATTTCAGAACATGTTTTTTTTTTTTTTAAGAAAAAATATAAGAAATACGAGTACCCTTCCAATTTTGAACTCAACCCAAAAAATTAGTTTTGAAAAAAACAGACAAATTGGGAGAGACAGGCAAAAACTGTTAAACCAAAAGGCGCAAAACTCACACCAACAAAATGTTCACCTTTTTCCCCGTGAGGCCCTTTTCAAGAATATACTCACTTCGAAGAGATTTTTTCTGCGCGTCATTTTCTTCTCGCTTTCGTCAATCTTTCCTTGATCCTCAAGGAAGTCAACTTCATCTTCGATCAGATCCAATTCGAATTTCTCATCCATATCGTCGAACATGTAGTAGTCACCAGCGCGAATAGCTGAAGAAAGAATTAGAGAAGAACATTGAAAACAAATATGTTACATGGATTGTGATCTTTTCTTTTAACCCGGGTTAAATAATGAATACTTGTTTCTACACAGTTATACATCACTCTTTTTTTTTTAATGAAATTACACAAAATTTTAACTAAAGCAACATTAAAAATTGTCAAATGCACATACATGTTAGATATTTTGTTTGTGGAACTACGAATTAAATCAACTATTTAACATTAAAACAAGTGTATGATGAAAAGTTTTTTTCTAATTTGATAGCTTACTACCAAAAAAAAGTTGTTAAAATTAACATTAGGTTTAAAATAAAATGTAAATGCAAATGTAAACTTTTGTAACAAAATTTTGAAGAAAGTGAACAAATACGCATTCTAATACTAAAAAGGGAAGGTGTTAGTAGAATGATATAAAGTTTAGTGCCGAGTTCTAGGTTTTTTTTGGAAACGCATCATAAGAATGCTTAATAAATTAATTAATTACGTCCAGCTTCATAAAAATTGAGTTAAAAATTTAATATTTAAACAGTGCCATAGTCCCACATTAAGGTTCCCACATATTCTTATATGGAAGTCCTAAACAACGCCGATATGCGTGTAAAGCTATTTACGTATTGGTTTTTTGAAAAAAAAAAAAATATTTTTATTAAATTTTGTATTAACTATATATTGGCGCAAATTTATAGTCAATCGATGTTTAAGGGTTTAACTCTACACTAGTTATCAGGTACTTTAAATTAAAAGGTTGCTTTAACATATTTTCAATAATAGACACTTTTTTAACGTGGCGCTAATAAGTGTATGCCAATGGACATTCCTCTGAGGCCTCTAAATCAAACTCACCTAAAAAGTGACAGAACGCTAACTCTTTATTAAATATTTAAAGTGAGGTTTCGGTTGCTTTAACTTTAATGCAGAGTGATAACGCTAAAGTATAAAGTAGACTTTTTGACGACTATAATTATCAAAACGTGTTAGTACGTGATAAAATAATTTTAAAGAGTACTTTAAGCGACTATAAATTTGCGACATTATGTTTAAATCAAATTTTGATATGTTAATTTTTAAATAAAATTTTGCTATGTTAATTTTTTTTTTGAGTATTATTGATTTTTTTTTGCTCGCCCAGTATTACCTAATCAGGATTATATTGACTTTAAGCATTTTGTTAAAATCGAACGAAAGCTCCTTGAAATTTTGATACGATGCTTGGCGAGTGCAGCGATGCGTAAATCATTCCGAGCTTCATACGAAGCGGAGTAAATATAAAACAATTTGCGTTTTCAGCAGCTGATGCCTACCCACCTCCTCTGGGCAGCCGCTGGGTGCCCAGCACCTCGAGTGTAGAAAGGGTATGAATGCTACAAAATGAGAACGGGGGTAACACGTGTTATCATACTAACGAACATATTCCTTTTTCAAGACGGGAGCGTCGGCGGAGTCAACAGACCCAGTTAGGATAGACAAACCGGCTGCTAAGACATTTTCGGACAACAGGTCATTTAGGAATCTGAAGAGTGTCCAAGGGATATCTAATAAATTGGAACTGGTCCTCGAGTTTGGGGTTTCTGCCGTCAGGGTAACTTCTTTACCACGTAAACGAAAAACATGCAAGATTTCTTACATCTGTCACCAAAAGACGCGGATTCGTTGTGGGTAGCCGACACAGTCAAGAGTAATCAACTTTAACCCGATTAGTGATTGCCAGTCTGTGATTTTCATCAGAACAGAGTTTTGCAATATCAGCCATATATATGCACAATTGCACATGCCCCAACCGATGAGACTGGAGGAATTTAACGACCTTCTAGACGGAGCCTGTCCGTAATACAATATGAAAATCTTACTTGGGGCATTCAATTTTAAAGTTTGTAAGAAAACATCCTCGAAGGGTAATTTGTAAAGCACAGCCTCCACGAAACGACAACAGATAATGCCATTCGACTCACAGTCTCTGCAGCAGCATGATATACAGTGGTCATCAGCACTGGGTTTCCACGACTTCAGATCCACAAAGCAATCTGGAGATGTCCAGATCGTCGAACCGCCCACTAAATCTACCATGTGACCAAAAATGCGAGGTACGCATCCTACATCGTGGATGTACACAAACGTCTACACTGATCATTTTCTCGTCGTGCCAAATTCAGAACCAATGGAAAAAATTTACGAATGATGCAAAAAAAGACGGTAAGGATATTCAAAGTCTACCAAGACTGAGAGACTCCGCGCTCTGCCCTCATCTTCCATCAATATCAACGCCCAGTAGATACAGTATGGTATCTACTGTTATCAACCGTAGCGAACCAGCAACCCCTGAAAAAATACCATGGGCATTCATGATGAAATTTGCAAGTACCAAAAATCGATGAAAAAAGTGGTACATATCAAGGCGCTACAATGCAAAACACGAGCCGCGAGGAAAGAGTATCGGTTCAGAAGAAGAAAAGTAAATTCTGCGTAAGAAAAAAAGAGTACACAGTCTTCCAGCTCAGGGAAATCGAAGAGTATAGTGAAGTTTCGCTAAACTCAAATATCATCGGTTGACTATCTTGTGATTGATATTTCGTAGAGCCCGATTATATACTTTGAAACCAGCTGCCAGTTGTTTGGCAACCTAGTCAAGCGATGCTATTTCGGTTCAATGAAACAAATAGGAACAAAGCTCTTATCTTGAAAGTCCAAATGTTTGCTTTACCGGATCATTATCCTACCTGGCCTACTTTAAAGCTCCGAGGGTTGGGCAATAAGTACAAAAGCGAAGCACATTGGAATACAAAATTATTCGCCGGCAACTACATTGCCTCGGCCACATCGAGTGAATGAACCACAATTTTCTCAACCAAGAGAATCTTCGTTCAGGTTTGATGCAATAATGAAGATAGATTCAGAAAGCCTTTTTACTGATTAACTGAAAGCATCGTGCACAGGATTGAGGAGGATGGAAGGCTCCCTTGTTTCAGGCAGAGAGAACGCGTTAAAAAGTACTTTCCGAGATTAAGCCTTCTTTTATTGTAGAGCGCTGGACATGAACTGAGAAAATGGAGAAGGCTCTTCTTCTAATCCTAGTCCAGTAAAACTTCTACAGTAGTCATTGATGGCTAGTCCAAATCTTTTCGAGTGTAGGAGAGTGAGCTAGTGTCGACAGGTCGCAAAGAAGCCACAATCGATGCCTTCAAAATTAACATGACCCGAGCAATATCTCAAATTCCAACCGATAGCTAAGCAAGCGATTTGTTTTTTTATAGCCATTCCCGAAAGTCTTTTTGATATTTAGTACTCATAAAGTGATATCCTCGTTCGTCAAAATGTTGGCACCAAGCAATAATTTAAACAAAAAAAAAAAAGATAAATGCCTGAATAAAAAAAAAACTAATTTGCCGATATTATGTTTTAATTAAAAGGTTGTATAAAAATAAATCGTTACATAGTCTAAAATATGTTAATAGCAAAAATTAAAAACAAATTCACTCTGGCGTATGCGTAACATATTTATAAAAAAAATAAAAACACATTATTTTTCAAAATTGAAAAAAAGCTTCTTTTGTTGGTCATGTATGTGCATTTTTATAAAGTATTTCTATCTATTTTTTAAGGAAATATATTGAGATGAGTTACAGCCCTATGACGCTGTTTTTATTATAAAATATTAAAAACAAAAACAAACAACTATAGGTTTAAATATTTCTTGGAGTTATGTGAACATAGTGTCAGAGTGGCTTGCAAATTTAAATAGATGAGAGCGGTTTTCATTCCCAGAAGAAAGTTTTAAAATATGAAATCATTATTTTTTTGTTATTGTTAACTAGTAGTATTGATTGTTTGTGCATTTCTAATACTTGCTATGCCTCCTACATGTGCTACGTGACAGATAGTATCAATGAAAATTGTGCTTCATTCTTTAAGTAGCAAATATAAATTAAAATAAACAAAGAATGTATGGTACTATCTTTAATTGTTAAATAAAAAACAATAAATAGAAAATTAAGGTATTACTTTAAATAAAAATAAATTTCTAAGAGGGTATTAGGATTAAATGCATTGCAGTTAGACTATGCTATTTCAAATTTACGTTGTACAGGGTGCTTTTTATGTCCTGATAATTTTGAAGGAGGTATTACACCTTTTCATTAATGTAAGATGTGCTTTTGTTAGAGGTATAGAATTTATTCAAAACAAATCACAGAAAATTATTTTGGCTTTATTAGCTCGCAAAATGTTGTTTTTTAAATATTTTATCGGGCTGCGTATAAAGACCAAGCTAATTCAATTTTGCACAACTTTTCCACATCCGGCTTTATTTCAGTAATAACGCACCAAATAATGGCTTCAAGGTCGTTTGTAGCTGGTTTGTCAGCACGAGTGCCTGTCACCACTACAAAAAGTAGACAAATGCACAGAATTCACAAGACTGAGGACTCCCCCACGCAGAGTAATCGTAAAGACCGTGATCAACTAATTCGTTGCCGTTCTCAAGGTTTGGGCATCTCATATGAAACGTTGTGACGTATTTTCAAGAGTGATCTTGGTTTAAAAGCGTATAAAATACAGATCGTTCAACAATTGAATTTTTATCGACGAAGCTCAATTTTGATGTAATAAACAAAGTTGAAGTATTTGGGCCGATGAACAGCTGGAGGGAATCCAGCAAAAATGCATTGTTTGGTGCAGTTTATGAGCAGGCGCCATCATCGGACTGTATTTCTTTTAAAATGTGGATGGAGCGCTCGCTACTACCAATGGAGATCGTAACAAAGCAATGATCAATTAATTCAATGATCAAAAAATTCAAGATAATGGTGCAAAAGACTTTTAGTTTCAACAGGATGGCCATACACCTAACGATTCAATCGCTTTATTGAGAAAACGTTCGCTAAAAACATCACCATCAGCGGCGAGCAACTCAGCGACAAGAAACAATTAAAAAATAATAGATTGTATCGTGACGTAGCGGCAGAGCGACGTCACTAGCATTAAAATCTGTTCTATTTTTTTTACGAAACGTGCCCGAAATAAACGCAAGATTTAATGTCAGACATTCCAATGAACTAGTTGAAGTGTTAAGCATTCCGGCGTCAGTGGAACCACCTTGCGGCGCATTTTAAAGGATGATTTGGATTTGTTTCCGTATAAATTTTAATTGACTCAAAGTGATCGTTTGCTTTCAAAAATCAGGTTCAGTGTCATTGATAGTCGTTCGTATGGTTGACACTGAACCTGATTTTTGAAAGAAAATTTCGATGACCGACGCGGCCCATTTACCACCCACTGGCGCCGTTAACAAGCAAAATTGCCGCATTTGGTGAACGGAGAATCCACTCATGTATGCCCACAAATATGTGAAAGATGTCTGGATGTTTACTGCTTTCAATAAGAATATGGAATAAGGTCAATAATGCCTACGGCATGCAAACCGCACCAAATAATAACTTTTTTCGGGGTGAAAAGTGGCTTCGAGAATCTCATGAGGATTGAACTCACATCATTGATTAAATAATGTCAGAGAATGAGTGCTTCACACTGAAAGCTTTTGAAACTACATGGTGAAGCAAACACCACCCATTTTGTGAGGACTCACAGAACAATCAGACAATGGAGTGAACTTCAAGAAGACGTGTAGGGCATTTGTTTTGATAATCGTTTCAATAAAATGACAAGTGACCATGAAAACATGAAGCTTACGCTTCTGTCGAGCTTCATACCCCCTGAAGAATTCATTTAAATCGAATCTTCAGGTTAAGTGCAAGACTTGAATGTTATTCTGGAATTTTACCACGATAAGGTCGGCACGCTAGGCGAGCGGCTCCTTACGAGCTCTTTCGCATTAGCAAGGCGATATCGGATCTTGACAAAACCGATAGGAAAGGCAACACACAACATTTTGGTGGATAAATATTCAGGAAAGTGTTTAAGCGTTATACAAGCTAGGTTTAGTAGGTGACTTTTTTAACTGTGTTAAGTTTTCGAAACAAAAACTTCAAATTCATAATCAAAATTACTTTTATGATTATTTTTTTCCCCAAAGGTACCTATAAAACTCGTATTAAGAAACGCTGAGTAGCTTATCAATAACTAACTTGACAGTTTTCCCCATAGGAAATACTCGCGCAAATGTCAAAAGTCAGTCACTGATTAGCTAATCAGCGTTTATTAATAAGGGGGTTAGAAGATTAGCTTAGAGTACCCCATAAGGGCCAGTAAGTTGGATTAAGAAAATTGTTAATGATAAGTTAGATTCAAGCATTGCTGTCTAGTTTTGATTTGTTATTTGGCGATAAAAAATGGATTGTCAGCTAAAACATTCAAATGGCTCTGTACGTCCTATTCAACTGATCTTAATAACGGGTGATCTATCAAGAGTTATTTTTTTAAAAAGGAGTTTTTTGAAAGATGCCATGTGTTTTTTATTCAGTATTCATTGACATTTCATCATGGATAGACTTATATCCAAACAAAGTTTGCAATTCGATCAGTAAATATGCTCTCAAAGGACTTGCTGAAGATTCACTGTTTTCGACCAACATTTTGTTCAGCGATGAGGCCCATTTGTGGCTCAATTGATACGTCAATAAGCAAAATTGCCGTATATGGGCCAAAGAACAACCGGAAGAAGTTCAAGACATACATCCACTGGTTTATGGGCCAGTGGAATCTTCGGTATATCTTCAAAAATGAGGCTGGTGCCAACTTAACTGTAAATGGGACTTGTTATCGTTATATCATTATAACGGACTATTTTTTTGTCTAAATTTAAGCCCAAGATCTCGACAACATTTGGTTCCAACAAGACGGCGCCAATTGCCACACTGCCCGTGTAACAATTGACATATTGAGAGATTGCTTCGGTGAACAATTAATTTCACGCTTCGGACCAATGAATTGGCCAGCAAGATCATGCGATATCCCACCGTTCGATTTTTTTCCTTTGGGGCTATGTAAAGCCAGCTACGATTGAAGCATTGGAGGCCAAAATTACCCGTGTTATTGGGAAATACCGACGAATATGCTCGAACGCGTCATTGAAAATTGAATGACCAACATTTAAAAGGTTAGTAATAA